>VHKM01000071.1:6372481-7628309 GCA_007210695.1 Neogobius melanostomus
CGACAATACAGTATAGTCAACTGTCCTGTATTACATGATGTTGTGTGCTTACAGTTGGTGCCTTAGAAAGCATGTGTGTTTGTGTGCAAGTATCTGTCAGGCCTGTCCTACAGCACTAATGGTTTAATAGCCCCCCGGTGAGCCTCACTGCCCCCTGGAGAGGGGCACACTCTCAGTCAGGGAGCACAAAGGCAGAGCCATGTCTCTGGAGACAGGCGGGCCACTGCCACACTGACTGCTGTTGGCCTCATGGTGATTACCTCCCCAAGGGGTCCACATTGTGAGCCCTGAGACCCACATATTCACCTTTACATACCCTCCTGGAGCGCCGCACCAGGGGTCCCACACACCCCTGTCCATCACTGTGGAGTGGAGCAGCCAGAATCTGTAGCTGAATCCTTCAATGACATCACACTGAGATAAGTTACAGGTTTATTCAGCATTACAATCAATCATAAAGTGTGTTAGTGCCTGCTGTGCATGTGTGACACCCACATATTTATCTATTAGACAAAATAAACATGTATATTCTATCATCCTTTTCCCTGTTCTGTGTTCACATGCGGTCAAAGCTCAGATAGCATCACATACGTATATGTTTTGACTCGTTAATTTACTGACGTACCAAGATTTGTTGCAAATACGCATCGAAAGGATAAGTGTAAAATATTATTCTGAACAATTCTCCTCTCTTATTGACCTTGAAACTAACAAACAAACGCATGTGCTCACACAGGAAGCTGAGAACAGTATACGCATATCGAGTCCCACACACTCATCCCACTGCAACCTAAACAGTCCATCCACCAGTCTAAAATGCATGTCAGTCCACAGAATGTGTGACGTAAAATCTGTGAATGTGTTTCTGTGAGCAGTCTGCAGGGGTCTTGCCCCGTGCCCAAACCAGGGAGTTAGACAGCATGGTTCTGATCAGGGTCAGCGTGGAGGGTTAGAGCCTCCTAAACACTACTACACCCACCAGATCTGCTGCTGTCATGGAGACTGTAGCAAATGTACTTCTGTTTCTGTCTTGGAGTCTCAGTGTGGAGCCATACATACACTGTACTACTGTTACTCATATCTCTTTGCTTCAGAAAGCACTTTCTCTGTGAGTACTTGCTACACTTAAGTGCACTCTCATGGTTAGCCTCTGCAAACATATTCTTTTAGCAATATAGAATATAATGTAACTAAACCTACTATAGGTGTTTTAGTTACATAAAGCTGCCTGGCTAAACTGACCTCATACCTGGGCTCTGTACAGTGTTGGTCAAATTTGGTCTAATACAGTTGAAAACAGACAGTATTACAGTGTTACGGTTTGTGAGGCCAAGAAACCTGTTCAAATGCAGTAACCTAAGGGTTCTTGGGCATCAGGTGATGATTATACACTGACTGGTAGACAGTATTTCTATAAGGAGGCCAATTTATTATAATGATTATTTATGTCCTACTGAGTTTGTGACAGAGTTTAGAAGTGGTTATTGTGAGATTTCAGTCAAGGCGTTGAAAGATGAGAGTCCATTCAAGAATGCGACTCAAAAGAAAAGTTGCTTAATTTGTAATAGAAATAGATCCCAAAATGACCTCGTAATCTTATTGGAAACTCTTGAAGCTTTTGAGGTGGAAAAAATATCTAATTATCCTGAAGCCTGTGGGATGATCATTTGTTTTTCTGAATTTATGTAGCGCTGATAGCCATGTGTCCACTGAGTAATGAGATGTATCCAGGTGCACAGGGGACATCTCCCTGAAGAGCAAAGACACACACATTTCTATTAATGATCACACAACCTCTGCTGCTAATGCCACTGGAGACACAGCGCACATACTCAGTGCTCTAACAAGTGCATACAAAGCTGTCTATTCTCGTCTTTTCTACTGAGTACTACCACCCCAAAAGCCTCCTCATCTAAAACGAGTTATCCCCATTCAAAACTCGGGGGCCCCTGAACTTCGTCTGTAGCAAATTAAACAGTAAAAAAAACTCCTTCACATTTGTCTGAAATAAATGCTTATTGGAAATAGGTTTGATGTTTTGATGTATTTGTGGGGACCTGGCCTGATCAGACGGGGCTTCGAGGAAAAAAGTTTGTGAACACCTGCACAAAGCATCACCGCCAGTGTCAGACCTCCACTTTCTTTCACATGTATATTTAACACTAGAAATGTATTTTAAAGGGGGAAATAACTGTGTTTCATTGTTGGGTGATTTGCTTTGAGCCTGTAACACTTTTGAACTGTCTGCTGGACAACCTCAAGATGTGAGGTATTTCAGGGAACATGAAAGAGTGTGTCACGGTGTGCGAGAGTAAGTCAGAGTTCTGTAAAATGAAAAAAAAAAGGGTCCAGACAGAGAAGTCACAACTGGTATCATTAATTCATGTCACCAGGACAACATGTGCAGGAGGCCAGGAGCCGAGCTGTCGCCGGGGACACTCTGAGGGAGGTGTGGTCAGACTGTAATGGAGGTGATGAAAGACCTGCAGACTGATGTGACTGAGATAACAAGGAAATACATGTAACATAATGCTGGTGTTGCTGCTGGACTATGAGTCGCTCCGGAGTATAAGTCGTACCAGCCAAAAATGCATGATGAAGAAGAAAAAAACACATATAAGTCGCTCCAGCTTGGCAACTACCTGGGCATGGAGGCGTAACTGCTTACATTTTGGTCATACTGTTATACAAGCCTAGAGTCAGTATGAAAATAACAAAACATGTGAAATGATAAATGTCGGTATATAAGTCGCACCTGAGTATAAGTCGCACCTCCAGCCAAACTATGAAAAAGTGCGAATATTGGCCAGAAAATACGGTATGTGAAATAATGAATGATTCTGAAGTACAAGAGTACACATAATATGTTTGTTAATCAGAGTAGATTGATTTGTTGCGCTAAGAATGAGTCTGTGTTATGATTGGCGAAAATAAGCTCAAGTCCTTAAAATTGACCCAAAATGCTGCTGAATGAAGAATCGAATTCGTAACTTGCTTCCTCAAGACACTTTTACTCCCTGCATGTGATTTAAAACACCGACATAAACTAACCTTGACCTCCCTCTGCCAACCTTTGCAGGATTTAACCAAGAGTCTCCCTCCCTTCGTCGTAAATCAGGGGGGGAAAAAGCCTCTCAAATGACCTTTTCTCCACATATTACTCTTGTGTTAAAGCGAAACAGAAATTGGCCTCATTTGTACAACAATCAACACTTTCTTTCCACTCCACTGAAGGAGTCCAAATGACAATGAATCACCCGCTACAAATGTCAGCCTTTGTGCCACGTCAGGGCTGTATGATCAGGGCTCACAGGATAGTTCTTCACTCCGGTCTCCTCTCAGATTCACTGCAGTTATATAAGCTCTGAGAGTCCGCTCTGTGGAGGCTGCAGCGTTGGATGACGGTCTCCAGATATGGGTCTTATTTAGAACTAGAAACTTCAACTAGAGAGATGTGTGGTTTGACTTGTATCGGTGCTCTCGAACTTGTCACGTCTAATAAATACTATTTCAAGCTTAACTTTCTGAATAACACCAGAAAATCCTTGCACAGCCTAATATTTTGTTTTCACATTTGTATTACACACACAGAGAGAGAGAGAGAGAGAGAGAGAGAGAGAGAGAGAGAGAAAGGGGATCAATACTTAATGCATCCATTTTACAGGTCGTAATTGCTGTTAAACTGTAAACACATCAAGAAAGCAAACAACAAAGAAAAAGAGATAAACTATGGCCGTGCAAATAATTATCTTCACAAATTAGTTTTTGTTATTGAGAAACCTTGCCCTTAGAGACTAATGCAAGACTGCTGATTTGTAGTGCAAACAGTTTGCAGGATTATTTCACAGTAATCTTTTGTTTCAACCCATTCTTAACATGTAGAGACTTCAATACTTCACTAATATCTTGTAAAACGATTGTGCTAAGACAAAGTGTCAAAAAGCAGCTGCCTTATAACACAGCACCATGACATATAGTATGGCTTTTTCCCTGTTGCCTGTCCTGACTTGCCTCGTCTTACGGTAGCTCTGCTCACTGCTCAGTCAGCGGATGATGTGCAGCGTTTCAGTCCTCGGTGGACCAGCTAAGCTCACTTCAGTCCAGTCTGTGCAATAGTAAAAAGCCCAGGGGTGGTGTTGCTCTCTGCCGCTCATCTCCTCCACTGTTAGCCTCATCACATAAGTGTATCCTTCCTGCAGCTTCCTGCATTAAGATCTCATAGACACCACCGCAGCTCAGATTAGTGCTTTTACAAAATGACCTAGAGGTTAGCCCACTTCTGAGGGTTTTCCCGCTGGAGTTATTAATGACCATCTCCACAGCAACGACTCACGAACCAAGACATTAGCAGTGTCAGATTGGTTAAAACCAGCTAAAACATTGGTTTATGTTATGATTTGAGACTATACATCCACAATTCCCTTTATTTAGACTGCATCCAATAGGACAGTATTAATGTCCTGTGAATACAAAAGAAAATCTATCTCCATACAGATTTCTAATGATTAAAACGTCCATCCATGTCCCAGTGGTTTGACAAACATGCAATACTTGTAATGGTTTACATTTCAGTCGTCTCTCACTTTACCTCTTTAACCCTTTAACCCTCTTTAGAGCTCAGCCCATTGCCTTAAAGCCATCCCTCACTGAAAGGGCTAAAATGAGATTTTTGACGTCCTAAACTGGTTTCCAGGTTGTTTGTCCTTATTTTAACACAGTTTAAAGCAGGTTTGTGCAAAGAGAACATAGAAGAAGCAGAATCTGCCTTTGTTTCTGTCTTGCTTCAAACACTTCCACTGTCATTGTGTGAATGAGAGTGAAACTGCACATAAGAAAATCACCTCTGCACCTGCAGCCACGAACACGTGATAACACGCCAGATATAAATACATCAAGGAGATAAACAGGAGAAATTGTTACCTCTTATGACAGCTCTGTGGCGCGAGTTGGAGTGGATCAGATTTGGTGTACAATGCTCCCACCTGCAGGACAAAAGAAGAACTGACTTGCAAACAATAGCAGCGTAATGTGTCGTCTGAAAGAAAACTAAATATGTGCTATGATTCAACCACTGTGACGAAACTCATTTATTTTACAATTTCCTTATTTAAATTAATCATATTATACAATATATAATATAAATTAAATTGTATTTTTGTGTTTGTACAGAGCTTAATTTCATGTGTTTTTTCTGCACAGTTGATGAACAAAAAACCATGTCTTTGATTTTAAGTTTAGATTCAAGTATTACAACTAAACTAAACTTTCATCAGTCTTGTAAATGTCAAATTGATAATCTCACTTCACTGCTATGGCTAAAAGGGTCTTTCTCTCCACAAGAAACTTGGACATGTGACTCCAGAGTGTAATCTGATAACATATGGATCGGATCAGACCTACATGTTTAACATGTTTACAAGCAGGCTAGACTTTGAATCTGTACAGTCCTAGACATATTAGCTTTCCGCCACTGGGCTGGCTGTTCAGAGGGATGATGCTCTAAAACGGGGGGTCAGACTAAACGTGTTGCTCTTATCCTGTACTCCCTAACCGACATTAAATTAAATGAACACAGACCCTCCCCATGTGAATCATAGGGGCCCCAAGAGATTACTCTGAGGCAATTAATAAGAGTAATCCTGATTAACAAATGGTTGTATTGAACATATTGTGTGTGTTTTGACCCAGGGAGCTCACAGGATGTCCCACAGCCGGACACTTACCCCCCACTGTCCAAGAGCCCCCCACTGAGAGATGTCTCGCCACTGTCCACATTTAAGAGGTTTGCTTCTAGCTATCTCCTTTTGGCTGAATTAACACCTTCACATGATCAACCAGGAGCAAGCAGGGAGATTATATCTACAAAAACAAATACATCTTCTGCAATGATTTTGAACTGGAATCCAATCATTTCTCCACTGATGCTGATATGTTGTTCCTTTACTTGCCCATATTGGCTTAGTATATTTGATCTGGGTTGTTTTCTTACAGGACTCAGATTTTCTTGCTCAATACATAAACAAACAAACAGACAAACAATAAAACATACAAACAAACAAGCAAAGCATTTTAACTTTCTCAACAGATGTAAACATATAATGCACATAATGCACTCTGCAGTATATCACAGGAAATATAGAGAGCTAATATGGAGCTATTATTGTTTATTGTTTACAGATTTATGTATAGACTCACAGGTATCTAAAATTAGATCAACAGCAATGTCTAAGTCCTACGCACAACGCACAGACTAATTACATTAATACATTACATTATTTTTGCACCAATAGCTTCATCTGAAAGTTTAAAAAAAGTTAAACTACACTATTACACGCACACACACACACACACACACACACACACACACACACACACACACACACACACACACACACACACACACACACACACACACACACACACATAAAATGTTACAAACCCATTCTCTGATCTATAATGTGATCTTCAAAAGTTAACTTGATCAACGTGGAACAGATGTAGATCAAATACTCTGTTGCCAGTAGAAATGATTTAAACATTTTGAGTCCTGCTGATGCACACTCTGTGATTACGAGCAGATGAACATTTATTATACAATAATAAAAACGGAAACCCGCTTGCTCTGACTTGAAAAGGCAATAGCGCTAACGAGGAAGCCACATTATAGAGATTATTCTATTGTTTCCGTGCAGATGTGGTGGATGCGCACGGTGCATTTGGAGGAAGGAGCACAGCGAGAGCCGACTCAGACGCACTTTACACTTTCATGTCACACTGAGTCTGCGTTTGTGACCCGACATTTCATCAGCTGTGCCCTCAAACACACTCCACTGCAGCTTCTCTGTTTGGGGCGAAGAGTTTACACTGGAGTGCCATCTAGTGAGTAAAGAGAGACTACTGCAAACAGGCCAAAAGCCATTATGATGACATGCTCACAGTAACTGAACCTATAAAACTCTTTATATTTTAGTCCAGGGAAATCTTTCAAGCATGTAATCTGTAACCAGGTCCTTCATCCAACGTCACTTTATCATTCACCTGCACTATGTCCGTAAACTTGCACTGCCAATGTTGACGTTTGAATATTTATTGTACCTGATTGCACATTGTCTTGTCTATTTGCACCATGAGTGTTTCTTAAGAGCTGATGTAACACGTGAATTTCCCCATTGTGATATCAATAAAGTCCTATCTTATCATAAGGCTTATTAATTCTTCTGAATTGATTCACAGTCGTCAGTTTACAACATAGTTCTGTAGCCTATGTTATTTAAGGGATAAATCAAATGCTTAAATCTTAGTGGGACAATCCTGGCGCCTCTTTGCTCAGAAGACTCATCCTTAATTACATAATGGGATCAATTAATTGATTCTATTAATCCAGGTAGCCATCTGTTGGCTGGGACTATCCAGACTGAGGGTGCTTTGATGGAGACAATCCTCACCCTTATATTTAATATGTGTCGATCCAAGAGCTTGTTTACAAAAACAGACAATGCATATGTTTTCTTTTTCGCCTAGCAGTGTTATTTATAATCAGATCTATTTTAGTACCATAAAAGATTTAGTCACTGGTTCTTGGTCACTTGAGTGTCACATGAATTACCTATACTGGGTACTGTAACAAACAACAAATATGCGTTTTAAAGTAGAGCTGTCTGTTTTACAAGTGACCTCTTATGACAGCAGGGCTCTGAGCGTATTGTTAGCCAGAGAAATACTATATCGCTAAAAGAAAGTGTTTTCTTTTTTCTTTTGAAGAAATACTATTTCAAAGTAATTTGAAAATATGACTCCGCTCACATGTCAGGCATATTCAAACCAACTGCACTCTCCCAGTGTTGCTTTGACTGTGGTCTCCTGAAGCCACATTTCTTTCCTTATCATTTCTTTCCCTAAGGCCTAAAGACAAAACAATGTGAAGAAAGTAAAATGTGAAACCAGAACTACAAATTCGCAATATTTCCTCTTGACTCTGACTTCATACATACATCAGAACAAAACTTTGTAATTTTACGTACTTTACTCCACAAATCCCTCCTCTGTGTGACTCCAGGGCTCTCCTGTTGTTCAAACTGAACTCACTGCAAAGGCACACCTTTAGTTTTCTCTTTTACCCTGTTTCAGTAGCACTCTATGTATTCATTCATATATTACAGTACAAGCTCATGGGCCCTGGGTGGTAGCTGTGTGGTGATTCACATGACTTGGAACACTCTCCCCTAATAGCAGATATGTGGAGAGGTGGTGTGCCAGAACCACTCTGCATGTGTGCCCTAATGATAGCAGTCCACAGAGGAAGGATTAGTGGGATTTGGGTGTAAATATAACACACTTTGTGTTTATTCACTGCACAAGAGATGTCACGGGGATGATGAAGTCACAGTGATACATGTTATGGATCTGACACTAAAGCCATTAAACCATCCTTTTGAACTTAGTAGGAGTCGTAGTAATGGGAGAAAATAAGGCACATGTCTTTCATTTCAATTTTACATGTGATATTTTTATACCCGGCTGATTTATAAATGAAGTCATCAAGTATTATGAGGACAGCAGCCATCGTGAGATGTTAAAATCTATTGGGGTTGGTAATTTAAAATCAAATAATAAATGTCTAAAGCAAGCACACACTTTTCACACTAACACCTCATAAAATATCTGACCTTCAAGTACCACCAAGGCTAGATCAAGAGCCAATCAGCACTGAACCAGGTCTAAACAAGGCCTAAAGTAGACCGAAACTGGACTGAATTAAAATATACAACATAATTATGTGTATTTACAGTTAGATTGTTAGTTGTCGTCCAAACTCATTCCGAATTGTCGTAATGTAAACAGCTAGCACTGGCCTGCTATTTCACGATTGCAAAAACCTTTTGGAGGTCAGAAGAAAAGAAGAAGTGGCATATGTGCGTCAGTAGAGGGCGGTGTGGAGCTTAATTGTGACTCCCTGCAAAAGCCGTGTCCTCAACTGGCAGTCCCTCTTTACTCCAAGTCCAATTCCCAATTCTGTGTATTGTGCCATCAAGCTGTTTACTGTGGACTTTGAGTTTGGTGCGTTGTGTACGCTGTGACTCGCTCGCTCTTTTCCGTACAGTGCTACAAGACAATGTGACGCAAACCGAACCCAACCGAAAGTGGTGATTTGGTGGATTATGTTGTCACTTTTGCAGCTCTGCGACTCTCTGATAGCGTTCGCATTGCACTCAGCTCCCCAACCCCAAAACGTGTGTGCGCGTGTGATGGTGTGTGTGTGTGTGTGTGTGTGTGTGTGTGGTGCGTGTGTGTGTGTGGTGTGTGTGTGTGTGGTGTGGCGCGCGCGCTGTAGAGCTTTTCTCCAGCACTAAATAAATCCCTTTTTCTTTTTCAACAGAGGCGTAATGAGCGTCAAGGCCTATAAAACTCTAAAAAGGGCAGAGAATAGAGACGTGGCGAGATGAGATGGGGGAAATCAAGATGAGTGCACGGAGGCTTGATGGTTCGTGCCAAATATACGGCAAAAGCAGGCAAAGGGTTCTGAGCCCCTGTTTATAACTCCAAACCCTAATAGGAATCTCTCTGGTCTACGCCCGGACTATGATCACGTTCCAGCCCAAAGCTTCTCTCTCTCTCTCTCTCTCTCTCTCTCTCTCTCTCTCTCTCTCTCTCTCTCTCTCTCTCTCTCTCTCTCTCTCTCTCTCTCTCTCTCCAAAACAAGGAGAGAGAGAGAGAGAGAGAGAGAGACGCGCAGCAAATATCGCGTCTGTGCGATGCAAGGGCAGCGGCAACTGTGCAGAGGCCTAGATTTATCCAATCAAACCGGGCTCTCTGCGCGCACTTCAAATAGCCACCCCTCTGACTTCAGCTCTGCCACTAAAAGAAGCCCTCATCTTCCCTCTGACCACACCGTAACACCAAAGAAATGCTTATTATTTTATGGGCTGTGATCTCCCGGCACACGTATAAAAAAAAAAGAAGTAAAAAAAAAAAAAAAAAAAAGGCTAACCTGAAAGTATGGCTTCGCGGGTTGCACGCACGCCGCAAGAAATAACGCCGGAGCGACTTGGATTGGCTGTGGCGACTGCGCGTCTCAAATAAGGACATCACATTAGGAGTCTGTCTGAAGCAGCTGCTGGAAAAAAAAAAAAAAAAATGCCATTCGCGTGTTTTGCATAAAGTTAATTTCTATTTCAATTTGAGATTTATTTATTTATTTTTTCATTTAGTGAACAATTTTTTTTAAATCTACGTTTTCCCGGCCAGTGCACCGGATCAAAGGGAGAGCCGACCACAGCTCATCACGCCAGAAATGACATGATATAGGTTCCATTACTGGGAGGAAATTAAAAAAAACACATTAGCCAAATCACCGCTGAATAACCACTTGCTTATGCTATATCAAGCGCATAATTAACTGATATTTAGTTTTCGGGCAAAGAGATTGGAATTTTTTTAGACAAAACAAAAAAGAAGCTAGATTGCTATTTTTCTTTTTTCTTTTCTTTTTTTTTTTTACAGAATGGCAATACTAAACAATCAAAATGTGGCAGTGTTGTTGGGAAGGCAATAGAAAAAGAAAATAAGGAATCACGAGAGTTTAGTATATATATATTTAAAAAAAGTAAGTACCATTCTGGATTACAAGGTCACACACATCAAAAGTGAGTGCAGGCCTTCTGGCAACTTAATCTCAGCAGTGATTTATAGGATTGATATGTGCACGATAAGAATGAGAATGAGGATACTACAGGCTGGGAGTACGGAGGATTTGAATGTGACGCTGCATAAATGGTCTAAAGTCTATTGAACAGTGAAGTCTGAGAGAAATGTAATTATGGATTACATTAGTTCTTTGGCCGCTGAGTCGAGGATCTCTTTATAAAACATGAAGGTTCCAGATAAGTTCATGTCAATTTATTGTTTTATTCATCACTTACAAATAACATCTGAAACCTTTGATAAATGCAACTATTCATAAGCATAAAGACACAAAAACACTGACACAATCATTACTTAAGTCACAAATACACATACAAGTACACAATATAGATTGTGAAATATTATTGAGGAAAATTGCACCCAAATTTGTAGCTTTCTATCTCCATCTAGAGCACAAGAGGACAATGTACAGGTGCAGCTTGTCCACATCTTTCATAAATTACATTTGCAATGATTGCAATCTGAATTATCTTACACATTTTTTATGTTGTCAAATTGCCCCCACTACCCATCACACTAATGTATTGTATCTATCTTAAGTAAGTATTTTATTACACATTTATTGCCGTTTAATAGTTGGTTGCAGCTCATACACGAGATTGTGATTTATTTAAAGAGAACTTTGTGTGCTTCAGCGTGAGATTTCCGAAGACACAACATGACATGCATACTAAACATCCTTAACCAACTGACTCCCACAGACAAATATCTGAATAGTTTAGGCTGATGAAATGTTAAGAGTTGTATTTCATCTCGCTGGATAAACATTGCCTTTGCTGTTTGAGAGACGTGGTATGTTCTATACATCTGGTTTATTGCTGCAGTTTGACAGTGATGACAGGTTGTAAATTATGCATTTTAAGACACTAGCTGAGGGCCACATAAAACCTGACCTGGGGCTCAGAGTGGCCCCTGTGGTAGGACAAGCTGCTCCGGATGCATTGATACAAATGTAGCAGAAAACTAAAGATCTAAAGTGAATTCCCTTTATCTGCAGATACATTCCAGAAGAGCCCACATCTACAAGTTAATGACGGATTAGTGAATGTGTCATTTACAAAATGTTGCATGCTTTTTAAAATGTTTTAGTCACAAAGAGGAATTAAGACATGAAAACGGTCCATTGCGAGAATACGATTTTACTTTTTTACTTAATTTCACAAAATGCTTGGACGACGTTTTCATGTCCTATCATTCAACAGGCAGTAGATATCAAAATGAGATAAATACTTTGTAACTGTTATTTTGACTTACGTACTGTTGTCAGAATATAATCTTAATTCACCTCAGTTATTCTCAACTTGGACGTCAGAATGTGACGACTTTATATGATCAATGGTGATTACTGCTAAATGTGTCTGGGGAAAAGGGTTGGTTATTACTCAAAATCTTTAAAGATGACAAGTTGATGCCATCAAGTAAAGTAAGATTTTTTTTCTTATCTGTTGTTATAATATTTATAGCAAATAAATAATGTTTCCAGACTGCCACAGCTGTTGACATGTTGCTACAAACTAATCCAACCAGTATTTTGACATTTTTCTCTGTTTCATGCAGCGACTTTCTAATACACTATATTTTTTTTTAAAGAACAGCACGCATCAAACATCTCTGCTTCCCTTCATGCCATAATTTACAATATAATTGAGTGTTTTTGCTCGTGCATTAGCCCAGGATCACAGGCCCCCGAGGTTCAGGCACCTCTTTCTCTCACAACACATCAAATAGAGCCAGTTAACCAACACATTGAGTTTCCCCACGCAAATGGAAAATTGGGGGTGCATAAATATAGATTTTAATCACTGCCCACTATTTATCTTTCTTCTTCTCTCACCGCTTTTGATGTTGCCGTATTTCACCGCTTTTAAAATACGTGTAATCCGGATACGACAGGGGGGAAGGTGACCTGAGACTGCTTTATGTAATTGTTGTGTCACTGCACGAGAGAAAAACTGACATCAATTATTCACAACAAAATGAAAAAATAAAAAAATAGTGAGGTGAATCTATGAGAAGGCGTGATTCTATAACTTGGAGTCATTATGTTTTCTATACGATAGTCTTGAAGAACGTTTCATGATTGGAACTTTGCATACAGACATCAGTTCAATGGGGACACTAGTTACATCCCATTCTGAAGGGCTACACATTTTCTCAATTGCTTTACACATAAAACAGCCGGTTCCTTTTGCAAGACTCGCAGTTTTTGTTTTTTTTGTAATGTATGCACTCAGGTTTTTACTGACGCTAATACCAATATCTGCATGTGGTGCAGTTTGGAAGTTCAATTGGATGTCTATGTTGTTGTTGTTTTTGAAAGACTATCATGTCCCACAACCCTCCACTACTTCCTGCACTTTTCTCACTCAAACATTGAGTTCCTTGCTACAGGATAGTGAAGACTAATCACGTTGAGGCAGGACGTGTGGGTGATTGACTTTTCTTACAGAGCCAGGCTCGGGACAAAAGCTCAAAAGGGGGTCCAAGTGGGAAAAGCCCCAAAAAATGTGGCCGGCAAGCTCCCTCTGTCCCTTTGTTTGCGCGCTACCACATTTCTTGAATTGCCAGTGACTTCTCGGCTCCGTCCCCTCCGCACATCCGTCACAGGGCTGTCCTATTTATTTTGCCGTTGTCCGCCTTTCCTCTGTGGCCCTTTTTTTGTTTTTGTTTCTCTCCCTCATTGTGGGGCGTTTTAGCGGAGGGTTTATAGAGGCGGCTGAATGGTGTTGATGAAGCACACACTCAATGGACAGCATCTGACCCAGCTGACCAAAAGGCCCCTTTATGCGCCCGCCTTTTCCTTTGTTGTTTTTGTTTTTGTTTGTCTACGAGAAGAAGGGGAGAAAAGAGCACTTCATTGGGTAGGAGGTTACCGACGTGCTTCTACTCGAAGGCTCTGGGGCTTTTCATTAAGCACAAGTCAAACAAGGCGATAAATAATAACGTATGACCTGTGAAGCTGGCGGAGATACGTCCACGGCCCGTATCAAACTGTTTCCCCAAGAGACTTTTTTTTTCTTTTTTTCGTCCAACTATCATTCCGCACAGGTCATTTCTCCACAAATCATTATCTGTGCTGGATATGTTGCTTCATGCCTCAGCAGCCATGTTGGCACAAGGCTGATTAAGTGCTCACTAAAGGGGAAATGCCCACTCCTTTACTCGAAGGCCGCTGCTGTCCTGGCAATGCGAGGGTAAAGTATTATGTATTTGTGTGTTTGTTTGTTGTTTGTTTGTTAATGTCGTACATATATTTGAGTTGACAGGCTCAGCAAAACACATTACAACATACAATACAACATTTTTGGATTGTCAGGTGACAGCTGGTTCGGGAAAAAGATCAAACTTGGACTCTCACATGCGTTCATATCGTTTTGTTTTTAGTTGTTGCTTTTTTTCTTCTTCAATAAATTAAAAAGATTGTGCAAAAATAGTCAGTCCAGTACACTGTAAAATGTAAAATTTGTTTCAACTCAAAAAACTCATTCCAAGGGCTGCCAAGAAATTTTATGTGTAACCAATAACCATTTTACAATCTAGTCGATTTGAAATTTGAGATTCACCTCTTTCGTTCAATTGTATTCTTAGGTTGACATAACTGTTTCCAGTTGTCTGAAGTGAAAAACGTCAGTTACAAATTAAATCAGTTGTGTCAACCTAAGTTTTTCACTTCAGACAACTGGAAACAGTTATGTCAACCTAAGAATACAATGAACGAAAGAGGTGAATCTCAAATTTCAAATCGACTAGATTGTAAAATGGTTATTGGTTACACATAACATTTATTGGCAGCCCTTGGAATGAGTTTTTTGAGTTGAAACAAATTTTACATTTTACAGTGTATCGTCAAAATTACACAGAATCAGTTCCTCCTTTTGTGTTGACCCCCGCACCTGTTAGTTTCTTTCCCCTTTTCAAATTGAGCTGTTGGTATTTTTTTTGTGCCTCACCTCATTTGCCGGGACAAACTGTGAGCCCCCCCCCCCCCCCCCTTTTTTTTTTTTTTTTTTTTTTAATTAAAGATTAAGTCCGAGCGGGACCTCCCAATCCGACCTACATTTCATTGCTGGGTAAATCTGCGTGACCGGTTCCTGGACGGGGGCTTTCTGCTGAGTATGCCCCATTCTGTGGCCTCCGGGAATTCTTCAACAGCAGCAGCAGGCTCCGCAGTCCCCTGGAACTCTGCAGCACTTCCTGTAATCATCCCCACATGTGGCACACGTCATTAAGGCGCGCTTTGAGCAGGGTCTACCTTGCTCCGGGCCAAAGGGGAACTTTCTTTATGAAGGGAGGGAGGGGGGTCCTGGGATAGTGGGAGGTGTGGGTTAATGAACCACTGTTTGAATCGTACCACCAAGAGAGGTTTTGACGCGCCGAGGTAAAGCGCCCGGCAGCCCCTTATGTTCCGCGGTGGCTAAGCATGGCCAGCGTCAGTGCGGGCAGTGGTCATGTCGGGGTGTTAGGGGCCACAGGTCAAGCTGTAAATCCCACATGGAGACCGGCCCGCAGGTCATTCAGTCGTGGCGATTAGAGCAGTCATCTACAAGTGGCGAGAGAATTGGGGGTGGCAGAAAATCTCAAACTATTTGGAGTGATAGGACAGACAGGATTGTTTCCTAAGGTGCTTCTTTGAGGAGATGTGCTTTTAATGGTAGCGAGACGATGAAATGTCTGTAAACAAATATGAGTTACGGGCGACACATTTGCATAGAGCAAGTGCTAAATCAGATCCGTGTGTGTTTACTCACGCAGGACTGTCAGATCCAGTTTGACATTTGGTGTCTAAACGTATTATACCATCAGCTCAAAGCTACAGATCTAGAATGACAGTCTCTCTGTCCCATCTGTAGCATATGTTCAAGTGACAATTTCTTCTGGGCATTTGAAAAAGTCTCAGAGACATTACAAGACAAGACGATGTGATGTGAGAGCATAGTGGTGTTGATTTAGTCCCTGTGCTGTAATTGTGTTGTTACTATCAGGAAATTATTAAAAATGTTTCCTTCAAAATTGTTTACGCCAATCTTTGAAGATGGAACATTTTCACAATGCTAGCCACTACCCGCCTAAATTAGATTTTAATTCCACACTTAATTCATAAAGGATCTCAAGATTTCTAGGTTTATTCTAGATTACATTCTTCAAACAATTCCCGGTTGGCCACAAGCAGACGTGCAAAGCAAGTTTATTTGTAGAGCTCACATTGTACACACCGAAATTCAGTGCTTAACTGAATAACAATGTATTAAAAGTATACGCAATTACAACAAGGCAAATGAATGAAACAAACCTCAGGAAGAATAACTCATCATTTAAAAAAAATCAAAAAGTCAGTTGTAAAGAAAAGACAATCATTGAATTTGCACCATTACGTCATCTGTCTGAATCAGGATTTGCCTTGTGTAATGTGAGCCGTGTCGTCACATTGTCCTTTTACTGCCACGTTAACAATTCACTTTAATAACCCATTAAATGCATACTTAAATGAATGTGATACAGATTTGCACATGAAGCCCATGGTTATAATGGAGTGTGTTGAACATAATTAGAGCAGATCAAAGGTGCTTTATTTTCATTAAGGCTTTGCTTTAATCAAGGAGGAAAGACGGTTACTGTACAATTTCTCAACAATGACTATTATTACCACGAGTGCAGTTAGTGCGGCCACAATCAACCGTTAAAAGGCAAACTCGTGCAACACTTTCTTCTGCAAAGGGGCTCCAAGTATTCATTTAACTTTTACTGATGATTTTGAACCTTATCTTAAGTCAAATTAGGCCTATTCAATCGCTCTCCCTTTACTCTTCGACGTCTGTGCTGGATATGTATTTGTTCAGCGCACTAATGTTTAGTGAAGCTCTTGTTATTGACTAAACCTTGTCTATTTATTTTGAAGGTAAACAAGCCACAAAGCAGAACAAACACTCGGAGGCGACTCCGCCACAATGAGCGCTTGAACGGCCCTCACAATGGCAGTAAATTCCTGATCCCCCCCTTTAGGAAGCTCTTTGCACTCCAGTTCACTTTGGTTGGCTGACCCCCGTCACCTCCAGACAAGTTAACTATGTCCTCCTCTCAGCCCATGTCCGCGCCGAGACGGGACACTTAAAACGATCCCGGGCGCATGAGAGGCGTAGCCACCACCTCCCCGCAGCATTCACCAAAACGCCCTTAAATGAGGAGAAGTAAAAAAAAAAAAGGAGAATTTCTAATCGCTCGCCTCCTCTTTTAGGACAGATATAAAGGACAGAGCATTTGAAGCCGGGCCAAAGGCAGGGGAGGCATTGTTGGATGATCTCCACAGAGAGGAGGGAGGCAGGGGCTGAAAAGAGTGCCGTCTTGTTAGTTGTGTTTGCGATGAACAACTTTCACGAGCCAGTTGGTCAATGGGAAATCACAATGCGCCTTCTTACCAATTCACACTGATGATGACGGCGAGCGCAGCGCTCCCTCACAGGGCAAATAATGAATGGATTACTATCACGATCAACGATTCATTTTTATCTGCTGCGTTTGTCTCACGGCGTTTGCCACTAGAGACGGTGAGCGTTGGCTTTCATGTCGCTGGTTAAAAGAGACCCCACATCGGTCGTGGGGGGGGGGGGGCGGTGGGGGTACAGGGGGCTAAGAGTACCCGCCTACATTTGGTCATTTCTTCTCATGGCCGCCGCCTTCATCACACCCTTTCCCAAACATATACACAGAAAGAAAAAGAAAGAAAAAAAAAATAAGAAAGGGAGGGGGGAAAAGTTTGTTAGTCCCTTTTGTGGTGCTCTTTACGCTTTTATCCTAATCACAGGCATGCATGAGCGATCAGTTGTGTCCTGTTGTTTCACTGTTCTGCTAGTTTTCAGTCGGTAGGGTTCCGCCTTTGTTCCTTTTCTTTGCCAAACACAGAGAAAAAGGTAAGGAGTGCGAACAGATAATGAAATCTCTTCTGTAGACTTGGGTCTTTGTAAGCCTCATCATGATTTTTTTTCTTTTCTTCTTCTTCTTCTTCTTCTTTTTCCTCAGAAATAGTCCTGACTGTAATTAAGGGGGATTGTTGATGTGATGCTGCACTCTCTTGTTGCTGCCGTTTCCGGATGCGCTTTGGAAGAGTTGGAGGAACAGGCAGCATCAAAGCTCATAACTGAAGTCCAGCAATCATCAAGGCTGAACTGTTTTGATGTCCGAGGCCAATGGAAAAAATGATGATCGCAACTTGTCGGAATAACAGGTAGTTGAAATGCTTAAGCGGATGGCCGGGCATGGGGAAAATCTAAAAACAAATCAAATAAACACAAACAGAAACTGTGTAATGAAACAAGTTAGCAAGTTAACCCTATTTTTGTTTTGGTCTGGGCGTGGGGTTCTGGGTTTGAAGACTTTGTCAGAGGATGCAATGATCAAAGCATCCAACAACAAAAAAGTGAGCATTAAAACACTAGGTTTGGATCCAAAAGCTGTCTTTGCTTAGCCATGGGCCAAAGCTCATGACGTTTTGGATGAAAGAGTGAAAGAATATCTGGTTGTGGTAGAGCTGCACAGCGTAGAAAAAAAACTTGTGATATGCGACACGGGTGTGCAATACTGCGATGACGATGTTGTTGCGAATTTTTACGAGCCGTTTCAACTTGGTATGCTCCATTCAGTTTAAACACGAATCGCATGTAATTCGTTTTCCAGCAAATTGTGACAAAGCGAGACTTTAAAAAGCAGCAAACAGTAAACGAGGACCAAAACAGGGATCAAATGGAACAACATTTGGAGAATTATAACTAAAACTGAACTTTGGCACATTTATACAGTACATCCCATTTTAGGCCAGTGTGTGATGCTGGTGATTTTTGGGGTTGTCTGACCAACCAGTGTTCAGTGTGGACAACAATGCACCTGACAGGTTATTCCATTTTATTACAAAGTCAAGCTTAAAAAGGTCATATTGAAATGGGCGATAGATCCGAAAGTGCTGGTGTGTTAATTGTCAGGCGGGGGTGGGGGGAGTCAGTGGAGGAGGTCGGGTCAGTTTCTTTACAGTCCGAGTGGCAAGGCCGTGCAGCAATGGCGCAGTGCGGAGCTTGTGCTGAAATTCTTTGTCGGACTTGTGATTTGATTATGACCCACTTGGTTTCTCCTTCGTGGGCCACGCCCGCAGATCCCCCTCCAGCACACCTGGACAGCAAAAACCAGAGACACAGAAAGCAAATAAGTAACAACATAACACACAAGCATTTCTGTTTAGAGCCAAATATAGATAAGTGAGAATGAGAGACAGTACATGTGCCGTTTTCGGTTATTCAAGAGTGTAGGCGTTACCCAGACAGCAAGAACCAGAGACACGGAGAGACAGAGCAGTGTGTGTCTGGTTCCCTGCACCTGTGTCACCACACCCACAGACACCAGGCCACAGCAGAAAGACAGAGGAGGTCGGGGATACAGCTCTACCAGGTTACACATCACCTAATATTGCGATACAATATTTTTTGTGCAAGTATTTTTTGTGCAAGCCTAGTATTATGGTGTTGACTGGTGCAAATACGGACCAATAAGTAAAACTGGAAATAGCTGCTGATAACAGATACCACAAAGAAGTAGAAAAGCTATATTCACATCATAGACCTGAAATGACTCAATATCAAACTAAAGGGATGATTTTTAGAATCGAGATCATTTGTTTGTTGTTTGTCATCAGTCTTGAGAGGCCAAAAGTAGCACTGCTCATTGTATACACTTTAATGGTTTTTAATCATATGTGTTGGCAGAAAATGTTGGCGATCAGTAAATTTACAGTTGATCTATGAAATCAATAATTGATATCTTTAATAAACCACATACTTACAATTTACAATGAATAAAACTTTTTAACTTCTGGTTGAGACCAGTGTTGGGGGTAAAGTATAATTAAAGTAACGAGTTACAAAAATATATTACTTTTTTCAGTAACTAAGGAATATCAAATTTTACTAACACACAACATGGGAACATATTAGTCATTAGATTTCAAGTAACTCAAGTTACAAGTGCGTTTAAATGTATGAACAAAAAAATGCCAAACTCCAAAAAGATGCAGAACAAAAATCAAGTTGGACACTGGTGTATAAGATTTGCAGTCGCGTGTAGTTAATGTCCCCTCCTGGAACCGCCACCTTAACGTGGTGGAGGGTTTTGAGCGCCCGAATGATCCTGGAGCTCTGTTGTCGGGGCCCCTGGTAGGGTCTCCCATGACAAACAGGTCCTAGGTGACGGGTCAGACTAAGAGCGGTTCAGAAGCCCCTTATAAGAGACCAACAGGCCCGGTTAGAACCATGAGGCCGTCCTTCTGTGGACCCACCACCTCCAGGAGGAGCCATAGGGGCTGGTACAATGTGATTTGGGCAGCTCCAACAGCTGCCCCTGGCAACGGACAAGTGGGAGAAAATGGATGGATGGATGGGTGTAGTTAAAGTCCTCAAAACATAACACAAGTGAATGAGGAAAGCGAAGGAAAAATAAATCTCTGACTGAATTTTTGCTCGGTGGCATTATTACTATATTCAGTTTATATTTTGCCAACATTAACTCAAAAGTAACTCAAAGTAGTGTAACTCAGCTACATTTTGGAAACATGTAAATATGTAATACAAATATATTACATTTTTAGCGCTGTAATCATCACTAATATAGAATATATTACAATTTTGTAACACTGGTTGAGACCAGTTCAGTACTTTTAAACAAACAAAAAACAAACCATTCTCTTTTACATTTTTAATTTTAATTTATTATTTTTTACTTTTGCACACGACGTCCCATCTGAATATGAGGAGACTTTTTGCAGAGGTGCTGGTTATTACCACGGTCATTTCACAGTGCTCTCCATACGGGCTCAGTGGTGACAACGGCTGAGGCCCGTTAAAAGGGACAGTCATTGTTACAGGCCCATCTCTAATCTCTTTGGTTGTCTGGCCTAATTAAAAGTCTTGTGGGTATGTAGGCTACCCGGGCCTACTCACCGCAGGAAATTATGATCGCAAACGTCTTCCTGTCGAGTCTCGCACTTGAAACTACAAAGTGACGCGGGCCGCCATTACCTGAATGGGCTGGAATCAGAGCAGACAAGCGCATCATCCCGGCTCTTAGTCTATCAGAGGCGTGCACAAGTGGCCATTGTTGACGCCAAAAACGGGATTAAGGAGGGTCTTCAAGGGAATTGATTTTCATGTGAGAACAATAGTGGGGCACAGAACATTGGAGCCTGGGCCTGAATCACACCGCAAAGAAGCTTTATGAAAAAAGGGGTGCGCCGCTAGCACTGAGATTAAAGCAATCAGGTTCTTTACCCCCACTCTTTTGGGATAGGCCCTCACACCCTCCCTGCCCTCTTGTCTGACCAGCACAGTCATTTCAGCCACAATAATGACCATGGAGGATTGATGCCCTGAAAAAGGCACAGGTCGTTAATTTTTCCACATTTTTGTCCCTGGCTAAAAAAATTAACAGTCTCTGACGGGACCGTATTTGGTGCAGATTCTTGATTCTGAGTCCAAACATATGGTTGTTTTGCGGGGACCAGTGTTAGTGCGAACATGACATGTCACTGAGTGGGGATCAGGGGTCATGGATGAAAGGCGCCGCCGCCTTGTGCTCTGTCTTTGGCTGACTGCGTGCAGCTGTGGGCACCATTGTGGGACGGCTCATTTGCATACGTTTGGCAGGAGCTGCGGGAGGTGCTTAGGCCAAGAGGAGCGGTTCTGTTTAAAAAGGACGCAAATGGGCGGGTAAGCAAACACCCAGAGCATGCAGATACATAGCCATACATTATGTTCACTACCGTACACAAACTGCTGTGGCCAAGAGAGAGAAAAGCTTGTTATTCCTCAGTCAACACCTCTGGAGAAACAGTACAACAGCAGTTTTAGTGGAACTTCAGTGGGTGATAAGTCCATGTCAACCTGATGTCATAATGACAGAAGGAGTTTTGGCTGGCAGCAGAGAGGTGTGTCCTGGCCGGACCAGAGACAGGTTTATTGGGCCTGATGAGTACTAAGCTCCTGAGCTTGGCCACAATGGAGCCTGTGATCTTTCTTTGTGGCTCATTGGGAAGCACTGGTGCGCTCTGCAGCCCCCGTCCCATCATTAGACAGATTGTGAACAGGCTGCACAGGGCCCAGCCAGGGATGACGCAGCCACCAGCCACTTCATTAGGACCATTATAAAGAGAACCCACACTTTCTTCCCTCCGCCTGTGTCCAGAATTCACAGGTTTGTTTAATCACATAATTCCCCTCAAGTGCCTCAAGGAAGCTACAGCACAGCAAGGGCCCGAAGGCCCACAACTTGGAGAGATAAATTATATTAATCTTTTGAAATATCTGCAGAATAAGAAGGAATTCAATAGTGGCCAGCTTTTATTTTTTCCTCTTGTCTTTCCAAGCAGTCCTTTGATGTGCTGCTGTTATTGTTGAGGGCGTCTGCGGCTGAAGCTTTGATTTGTTTCTGCAGAGGTGAAGGGTTAGCGTTCTGGGGTCCAGGGCCAAGATGTCCTACCTTGTGTCTTGGAGATGGTTGACCTCTAGACCCATGGGTTGGTCATAGAGACTTTAGATCCCGCCTCCCTTTTGATGCACGCTCTTTCATAGTGGTTAATTAGCCAGGGTGGCTAAACGTTTAGCCTGGGTGTGAAAGAGTTGGCAAGAGCATATGTGTCAGAAACATTGCCCGCTCCTCTGTGTGTCACCGGGTCTTTTGAAACAATGGGCTATTGGTAGACTTGTTTGCATAAGACACAGGGGAATGCAGCGGCCTCTTTGGGCGTCTTATTCATTTGGGAGAATTTGGACCTGGGTTGTTGAGGAGAGTGCTTGACATTTCACTCATCTCCCCTCATAAGTTAGATAGATCTTTATCACATCCTAAAACAGCTGACTGAACAGTTGCTACACATTGATATATGCGATTCGCTCTGTGACACATTGGTCGAGATATTCGCATTCATGACTCATAGCAACAAGGTCTCAGGTTCAGGGACGTTCTATGGAGAGTTTGCATGTTCTCTCCCTGTCTAATTGGTTTCACAAGATGCTCTTTTTCTTATCAACCTAAAAAAATGCACAATATGCCAATAGTCCTTTGGAGCAACTTTAAAGTCTCGGGCACCTTTGTATAATTTTACACGAGTGAGGAAGTAAACAGATGTACTAATAAGCAAACAGAAGAAGATGGAGAACAGTATGGCTTGAAAAAGAGATCACTGTAGGGACACTGGGCCCGGGGTGTCAATAATGTTCAAAAATAATGAAAATGTTTCCATGTATAAATTACATCAAATAACAAAATAAACAACTAAAATTAATATAATCAAACTAGATTTACTTGGTTTGACCCTTGAAATGAGAACAAGCGCTATGTACATTTCACATTGATATTTTGTGGGGTCATGACTTGAAAAGTTTGGGAACCCATGCACTACAGGACCATAATCCCTATTGCTTTTGAGGGATTTATTTCAGGGTGTAATATCTGACTTGATTTCACAGAACTTACGATCCCAAAAAGATGCAGTGGATCCTTACCCACCAGGCTACCAAGCCTGAAACTGTCTCAAGATCTGGGGAAGGCTCTCCGGGGTCCCATAACTTATTTATATTGAAGGAATTCTATTGTTCACAACAAATAACTTTTGTGAAGAAGGCGTTACATTGGCACATTTGAGGCCCAGATCAAAAGTACTGTTAATATTTACAGTGCCTGGTGAGTTATTAAGCCCAGGTAACACTGTTTTCTTCCTAATCACCTTTAGCCGAAGGCAACATTCAATCACCTGCCTGAGGGGAAAGATCAAATAAAACTTTACTTTTGCATGGATCCTCGAGACGTCATTGGTCTAGTCTAGACATGGCAGAGATATTGATCCACCATTGGGTTTCACACTGTGTCCACTGGGAACCAAATATGGTTTTCTAAAATGTGGGCAACTATGCTTTTCCTGGTCTTTAGAACACATAGCAGTCAATACTGAGTTGAGAAGAACTATCATTATTGTAAATCAGTATTGTATCTGTTTTTTCCACATTTTTCTTACTATTATTATTATTACTCTCATTTGGACTGAAACAGATGTCAACTTTCATTTCTGTTGATCACAGAGTGTAGTACTCGCTCTGTATTGCAGTGTTCTTGTGTGTGAGTAGTTGTTTAGTCGACGGGATAGATTTCAGCACAGTGGACAGCTGTTGTGTTTTTCAGCTCGGCCACCTGCAGTTTTGGATCAATCACTTCTCCTAGACCACATCTAACTCAGCATCAAGGCCCCACGCCGCCCTGAAAACCCCCGCCCAATATGCCTTCTACTCTTTCTGTGGACTAACATGCTTTTCACTGTAAATACGAAACCGCCCCATGAAATGTGTTTGGGAAGGACAAAAATGAACTAATAAAATCAACTTTAATACTAAATGCTCTTGAGACCTGTGTGCTTCAAGTCACTTTTGAGATCTAATTATCTGGTAGATTTAGCAAAACCTGACGTATCACTGATTCGATAAAGCAACCAATAAGTCGCACAACATTTTAACCAATAACAAAATATGATGTTTCTATATCTTGTGTGACAACACTTTATTACAAAATGCAGAACAGCTTTTAACAATCATTTGGTCGTATTTTGATAAGATCCATTGTTAATAGCAGTGAATTATTATTTGTTTGTCACATACAGAAGATTGACACTGTACTTTTATCTAATATACTGACCATCATTTGAGCAAATGTCCCACAGATTTCAGAAGACTCTATTATTGTAATTTGTGCGTGTGTGTATTTTTAGGTTTACTTTGAACCCACATTCGATTGGGAAACATGTCCCTCACCATCTGTGTGAAAATTATATCCAAGTTTATCACTGTTCATCTTTTATTTGTTACTGTCAGAACCTAGTCTATGTTTCTTTCAAAACATGTGCATTTTAAATGTATGATGTCGCAATTATGGTGTTGTATTTTTAAAAGGAAAATGTTGGATAATTGATATTTATAGTGGCAGAGTTTCACATGTTAACACTGTGCTGCATATTAACAATAATAATATGCAGCATCCACCAAAGGTGAGTTAGCGTGTCCATGTTTATCCCAAACAGCGGAACTAAGAAGCTGCTTTGGAGGCTCTGCTGACTCAAATCCCTCTTATTTTAGCTGCACTCCACCGCGTCAACCTCACGGCGGCTCATGAGTTTTGACAAGAACAAACTGGAGCCGCTAGAGAAGCTGAGGTGGAGCCAGGCCTTTACAAGGCACTCCCTGTTGCAAATCCAGACGAGAGACGTTTTCCATTATCAAGGCCTCTCCCTTAATGATAAAAGTAAACAACATGAACACAAGTATTTAATATTTGATATGCCACCCACAGGTGTGCGCGGTGTGTGCGGGGAATAACACGCAGATCCACACGTAACACGTAGGTCTGATTAAGGCAGCCCAGGGCCCTGCTGCAATAGCCCTCATGTCCTGGGCCTGTGCGTCGGTTCCTGAAATATCTGCTGCCTAAGACTTTTCCCTTGTTCTCCTCCCTCCCTCCTTCTCCTGCTGCTGATATATGGAACATATGGGAAATTATTGGGGTTATAAAGGGCTGTTGACTTCAGCAGACATGCAGTAAATTAAACCGTGCAGGGGAGGAAAAACACACACTCTTTAGGATCACTTAGTGCACATTTCCTGAACAGGACCCCTCTCTACTTTTACCCCTAACTCCGCCTCTCAATCCCGTCTCCTTGTTCCCCTCTTCCTTTTGCAGTTAGAACACAGACTTGTTCTGTTCTCCTTGTTGGTGGCAACACAGTGGGATATATCCACACAAATTAGACACATAAAACTCATAAAGCCTGGAAAACATTTTAATAGTTTCCGCACCCCCTTTGTGGCAACAAGCTACATGTGCAGAGCTGGTGTGCACCACCAATGTTATTGTGCAATTAGATGTGAAACAAAGGAAAAACATGGAGGAAAAGGAACCCAAAATGGATGTAAACAAGGAAAATGACACTTGACATGTTGTAATTTATGGACGCTGTTTCAAAGCCAGAGATCCCATTCTGCAGAGAAGGAAGAATGAGGCACAAAGATCTAGGCATTAGACGAACTATTCACAGAATGTTAGTGCATCAAAGACGTAGAGAGACAAAAAAGGGGAAGAGAAAGCTGTGACTTCAAAGTGGAAGCTTGATGAGCAATGCACAGATAGAGAAAACATTGGAGGCAGAGTATGTGTGTGTCAGGTGGAGAGAGAGATAGTGCCACTGAATTAGAAGGAAAGGGGAACAGCAGGAAGGGATGCCCCTGGATACAAGCAGTCCTCATCTCAAAGAATCCAAAATCATCTCACATAGTTTGAGGAAGATGTGCCAAGAAGCCCCACCTCAAACAAAATAGCATCATGCTGTGTAGGAAGCTTCTAACATCAACAAGTTAACAGTTACTATCCAAAGTCCAATCATCCTCACTCATTGGAATACTTGGATACTTTTAGGGAGGGATGTAGTCCCTTATTGTATGTTTGGCCTGTGGGACTCCTCTGATGGAGCTATTCTTAAATCTGTGCAACATCCTTTGTTAAATAATGATCAGTAAATTTGAATAAAATAAACAAAATAAGACATGTTGGAACAAATAATATGTTTTTATTTGATAAAACACACAGTAAAATTGAAAGATATACAATACTTAAAAATGGCAGTATTTTGAACTTTGATTTTGAACAACATTCACTTGAACCCACAAATGGTGCAATTCAACATGTTTCTTCAGGAAATGAATACATCTACAAACATTGCTAAATGTAACTTTCATATATGTGTTTTATCACGAGAGTTGGATTACGTCTCTTTAAAGCCACACTGCGGAACATTCAAGGCTTTACGTTGCTACAAAATCCTGATACATAATCAAACATGCACGTGATACCAAGCACTCAAAATAAAGCATTTGGGAGAGGACCTGATGTATTTAAACCTTATGTGTGGTTAATTGTGGTCAAAGCAAAGCAATAACCTGCAGATGAGCTGGTGATGTCCCGCTTCCAGCTTATTCAGATCTGTAGAGAGGCGATCCTGCTTACTGTAAAAATATTGTTTTTACATGTACTTTTTGCATTAAATAAAAATGCCTGTAATTAAATAAGTGCTTGTATTTTATTCTATTAACTGAGTAAAACAATATTTTACAGAATGGCTTTAAGCAATGTCGTTTAATTATGACTTATATGGATTTAGCAGAAAACCTAAGGTTTTCCTCACTTTTATCTGCTTTTGGAAACTTTTGAAAGCAAATGTAGCAAAGACCTGCATGTGGCATACTGCCTCAGCTTGCTCTTCAAAGTTACTGAATCTGCCAAAGGCATGGAATAGGAAAAATTGTTTAATTTAATCAAACTGCCATCACTTTACTTGAAAGCCTCTGTTCTTTCTGAGTCATTTGTTTGAACTGAATCCCTCAGTCAACTCGGGGAAGTAATGACGATTAACTGCAAATTTGAAAGTCTTCAAAGCAGATTTAGGGGACCCTATGCTTATGATCGCATAAGTCAAATTCTCAGAGCAAAAATCCTGTAATTCTGTAAATGACAAGCTGCTTATTTGCTGCACCAAGCACCTCCAATTGCTGCTCATTAAGCCAGTCTGGGGGAGGATCTCTACGAGCATGCAGAGCCTCTATTAAAATACTTCTATTAACTGCAAGAAGAAATATCCCAATTGCGGCCCAAAGTGTCTTCATTTGGGCTCAAATGTGAGATATGCTGTTGCTATGGTAATATGGCAGTAACGGTGGCCCTCCTCCCAGCTGTTGGTGGATTTTGTGTCAGAGTGTGTTTGGGCGTGCACGGCTGCATTGATGCTGCCTCCGTGCTGTGTTCTCCTTTTCAGCCTTCAGAATAGTGTCTCTACTAATCCGTGAAAGTTGCGGCGCTCTGAACCAGCAGCCAAACCTTTTCCCACTGAACCTCGGCCCAGGGTCTGCTCTGTGCTGGGCTCTTGATTGGTCCTTCTTGTGGCAGGACTCCCCTCCCTGCTGGGCGTGGGCCCGCCCCCTTGCTGGGCGGCTCAGCGCTGCCTAATCGCCTTGTCCCCACCGTAATTACCAGCCAGAGTCCAGGACGCACCAACACGCCATTAGTGTGGCCAGCCGCATGCACAAGGCCTAAACACAGGCCTGTGAGTGAGGCCTAGACTGCACCTGCTCAGGCCTATGCCCCCAGCTCTGCGCACTTGGCCCTCTGTGCAGCGCAGGAGACGGGTGGGAACTGTCCCGCCAGTCCAGCTGATGTGTTTATTTGGACTGGGTGAAGCAGTGAGAGCTGTGAGAGGTAACTATCTGTGTTGAGCTTCACAGACTACCAAAAGAATGCTCCCTGCAGAGCAATAGGCCTTTGATATGTGACCACTTCAAACCATAAATACAATGGGAGCCGTCATTGTAGAAATAGCCATGCTGCTGTTGTGTGGCCAAGATGAGGCGTATGTGATTGGCAAAAAACTAATAATAAAAATTGTTTTGCAAAATGAATCAGACATTTTAAGAATGAGCACTTGCAAGTGTCATATTATCAGAGCGCTGGATAAAACGCAGTGACGTGGCCAAATGTCTGTGAAAGTAAATGTGAATATATGGAATGAGCTGGTCAGAATGTGCTTAGCTTATTACTCTCTTATTAAGAACATTTTTGCCCTGCATGGATTGGCAGAGTGCTGCTAGCCACCCTCTTCACATGGCCTAGGCTCTGTCAAAGCTGATCAAAAGACATTTCTTCACATCTCCAGACGCCAGGGGAAGAAAGGAGAAGAAAAAGGGACAGAATAAAAGCACCAGAAGGGGGCATACTGCTCTCTCTTTACTCTGGTCTTTTGGTGAATGAGGGCTTTTTTTTACTATGTCCCCTCATTTTACTGTTTTATATTCTTGTATAAAAATAGAAAAAGAAGAACTATAGTAGGGGGAAAACTCCCCTTGCATTCACCAAATTCGAATTGCCTTATCAAAAACAATTATCCGCAGGTGAATACTGCGCCTTCAGAAACACAACTATTACCAGGGGCAGAAGGAGGTCTTCACAAATGTGGCTGACTCGCAGGCAGCCAAGACCCCCTTGAAGTGGTAAAGAAAAGTGTAACTTTAGCCTCCCAGCTGTACGTCTCAATCCATAATCCTTCCCCCCAAAACTCACGGTAGAGCCGCCTACCACTCCCATGGCGTTCACAGTCCGCACCCGGGCCCGCACTGATTTATGTGGCCATCCGTGTCATACTCTAAACCTGAAAAGGGGATTTGCACTCCTGCATTTGCTGGGGTGGTCAAATAGCTGTCAGGAAGCACAGCGAGTCCAGTAAGTTGGCCTCCAAATCCTTGTCGCTGCCCATATATACGTGGATGTTCGGGCTGAGCGGGGTTGAAACGGAGCTCCTTTTAACGGCCTGCGGCTGTAGAGCAGAGGTGAGTCCTTTGGGTGGGAGACACTGGAGTTCTAGACCTTTGTTTTATTTCATTACTATTCACTTATTGATTTTTGGCATTAGAACAGTTTTGATTGAGTTTCTCAAGGTCAGTCCTGTGTACAGCCAAACTTTGTGTTCAATTTCATGTCGGAACATTATTTGGCCCGCTGTTGTAAAATGCTCTCAAGAAAACAAAGTTACGAAAATCAAAAGCAACATTGTGAATCTATTCGTAATTACATTTGAGTGACTTGGATGAATTAAAATATAAAGTTCCTTCACTTCCAAGTGTCGACTCAGGGTAAAAGTAGTGACAGTGTTATACTCACCAAAGGGCTGCAGAGAGGTGGAGAGTGGAACTCATGTCGTAGAGAGGCCTTTAGTGGCAGTTCCACTGCAGTAAACAAGCCAAGGTGACCCGAGGAGCGCGGGTGTAGTACATCCTGCTGCAGACTGTCGACACTGTCACGGCTGGAGCAGCGGGAGGTGCATCTCAGTTTTTGTATGCACTCACGTACCTCAAACGCATTTGTGATACGTCATGAGGTTGAGACCGAGCATTGTGGGCTAGGCTGCAGAAACAGGAAATGGAAGAGCGGAAAACATGCACTGCTCACATCCCGTTTTTTGTATTTTACCGTATTTTTTGTTCTCGAGGTTTGTGTTAAATTAAGAGATCACATCACGTTTTACTCCGAAAGGCAAATTGACAGTGTTGTGCAAGTGTATAACTTTTCCGTAACCTAGAATGACCCCACAAAGACGTGTCTTACCATTGGAGACAAAATGGCGTCTGTTGCTAAGCTAACGGTGGAAGAGGAAGATGGAGCAAAAGTAAAAAAAACCTAGCATCGCGTTAACAGTAAGAGAAGTTAAATTGGTGCATGAAAATATATGAGGTGTCAACAATGATTTAATGATTTGCACTGAAACAAAATTACGATTCCCTGTCAATTCATGTCTGATTAGAAAGATTTATGGCGGTTGTAAACAAAGCACACACAAATGAACGCACTGTACCCGCGCAGCATTGTAAATATTTTCTTGTAGTATTGGGAGTTATGAGATGAGTAAAATGTGACAGCTTCATATGATAGTCTGTTTGAGCCTCTGCAGTTGAAAGGCATCATAGTATGACACAAGGATAGGCTTCACTTTTTTCTGCTTCCTCTCTTCTCCCTGTGCTTTGGGTTAACTTGGGGAAATCATGTGAGCTAGATATCTTTGTAATTGAGACTTTAAGGAAAGACTGGCAACTTTTTTTTCATTTCTTCCCAGTATACCTTGCCGCCACTGATCTTAGATTTTTTGCAGAGGTGAATAAACTTTGGAGATTCAGCCAAAAGTTTTTTTTTTTTTTTTTTTTTTTTTTGCAGTTGCTACTTTCACTTAATAAAGTTACAAGTTTAAAATGTGTTGTTTTGGAGTTACATAAAGACTTGAAATGATTGTGAAAAAGGGAGTCGTTTTTTGATGCGTGTCAAATGTAAAGTAGGAGGGACAGTGCTGACAGTGGAGTGTCTTTTCTACAGAGGAACAGTAAAACAGATGGTGGCCTTTCATTGTGTAATCTTTCACATTTCAATCTCCATCGGATTTGATCAAAAGTCTGCATCTTCTTTATTGTTGCATACTATTAAACGCTGATGAGAGTTGTTCTGAGCAGTGAGAATTAAAGACAGAAATCTTGTGGCACTCAGATCACCTTGAAATGAAGAGCTGGTACATTTCTTTGTCTTTTGATGCATCTCAGGAAGATCTACAAATGTAAAAGTGATTGTCGCTGAAACAGAGAGAATCTTTAAAACAGATGGCGCCGCAAACAAGCTAATGATGTTTGATTATCGTCCGTTTGGTTGAGAAAACATTGTCCCACACGACGTGAAAATTGTCGCCACAAAAGTTTAACTTGTCCATCTGCTGAAAACACAAGATAAGCACAACGTTTGAGAAAAAAAACAACTTTGAACGTTTTTTTTCAATGCGTTATTCATTTTCATAATAATGAAATTAAAATGTAAAGAAAATATAAATGAAAGCAATGTGGAAAATTATTACTTTAAGAATTTAGAATTTACGGTTGCAGTGTTTTTATTATTCATTTGAATGCAATGAGTGACGGGTGTTAAAATGTGCATTAAACTTTGCGTGACTCGTCCATCGTCCTTCTATTTGATTATTTAAACTGGATGATCAAATTAATCGATTTTTTTTTTTTTTAATCAAATATTTTGGTCATAGATTATAACCGTGATTTAAAAAAATAAAAACATAAAAAAACAATAAAACAGATTTTAAAACATTATTATCTAAAAAAAGATTTAAAAAAATATACGGTTGAACATTAAAATATTTTTTTTTTTACTGAACATTTCAAATTATTAGAAATACTATAGTTATGCTCAGATTTTACGCATGCAAAATGTTAGCGTATTATGCGTACATTTTCAAAATATCAAAACTTTATTCATTACTTTAAAAATTTTAATTTTGTGATCATATTTTGAATAATGTCTTTTATAAATTTGTATTTGAACAAAAAAAAAGTATGATGAGAAAGTGTGTGTTTTTGTTCAATTTGTTTCGTGTCGTAATAAAGTTGGAACTTCAAAAAGATCAATTTGACAAATTGTTTTGTAAATCTTTAAAACATTTCATGGTGTGTTTCCAAAAGTACAAGTTTTTATACGGGCGACATTCTTGACTTTTCCATTTGATTTAGCGATTTTGAACTGTGGATAAAAGTGTGTCTATCACTTGGTACGGCACATCTCGGGTCTGGATCAGCACTGTTGTGTCATTCATTCAGATGACATATGTGATATGTGGCCCGTTCACATGTACCTCTCATTGAAGGACTGAAAAGTTTGAACAAGCAACTGACAAAGTGAGGTTAAGTATTCTTCAGTGCAGGTGGCAGCGACACATGATATCTCTTTCCAAGTCAAATATGATGGAAAACGTGATACTCAGTTTGAGAAGTGCTTGAATGTTGCCATGAATTTCAAATAAGTAGAACCTTTGGAGTTGGGCCAGTAATGTGTCTTTAATAAAAATAGGTCAGGGTTATAAAAGCATGAAGTTGTCTGCCAGCGTCCTGCAGCTTGTTGACGGTGACGTGTAGGAGCCACTGTGTGGCGTCTCTATTAGTTTATATGTGAGTTGGGCAGCCGCATGACAGGCCTGATCCCTCTTCAGTGCCCCACCTCAAAGCAGCGAACTGGGGATGTGCCGGAGAGGCATCTCAGGACACAAGCAGAGAGCCAAATGAGAATGTAGCTTTAAAGGAACGCCGTGCTGCACTTTTGAGGACAAGGAGTAAAGAACACCCTGTTCTTTCAACTACCTCAGTGCACCAGCTTCATCTACATGCAGCAAAAACATGCATGCTTAAGAATAGGTAGTAGGCTATACAAAGGTCTAAAGTGCATTTAGAAAAGTTCATCAGTTCAGATTCTTCTTTTTCCACTTGTGCACTTAGGTTTATAAACATAATGGTGATATATAGATTATTTGTTTTCATTTTTGATTTCAAAATGTATAAATGAATCCATAAAAATGCCTGTGCCTGCAGTATAGCTCACAGTAGCCCAGGTTCTAATCCAACAACCCAACAGTTTCAGTAAGAGTTTTTCTTTATTAAAAGAAAACAAAATATGACTTAAACACTGCTTTCTTTCTAACACCAATGAAAGCACACAGACATTTGACTTCTAGCTATCCCATTGTAGATAAAGCCTTTATTACAAATGGGAAGGTGTCTGTGCTGGGAGCACCAGGAGGTGCTGTAAAGCAGTTAGCCTTTAATAGCACAACAGCAGCAAAAACAAACATGGCAACTCAGAGAAAGGGACAACAGCACACATTAGAACATCTGCTGCTCCTTTTTTAACTGGCTTACTGCTCGGGCCTCAGTCAGGAGGTGCACCTGCTATGACTTTAAAACTTCAATGCAAAAGTTGTTTGATCAGCGTGAGCTCTCTTTTTAGGTAAAGCATTAGTTTCATCATTACTGTGTATTATAGGCTATTGTTTTGTATTGTATGTAACGTGTGTAAAGTTTTGCATTGTTTAACAGTGTGGGCCTGTAATTTCACTGCTAGTGCAATTTGGAGGTGTGGATAAAAGCAGACTACAATGGTAAAAGTAGTAAATGAGCGGGTGCAGGAAGTGTTAAACAAAAAGACGAAGTGAGGCGACCTGGTCCTCTCTGGTCCTCATGTGAAGTGCTAAAGCTTACCCTGACTTTGTAACGCGGAGTCTTGTGAGTCACAACTGTGAAGATAAAATGTTATTTAAACCCAATCTGTCACCAAATGGAGTGAAAAAACACGCTTGCCAAGTGCACAAATCTAACATTACCACTCGACGCGCACGCTCACACGACCACGCACACACCCTTGCACACACGCACCCTCGTCTCCATGTCATTACACTCGCTAAATCGCCAATTAATCAAAAGTGAATTCACTCGGAGCAGATTGCGACGCAAGGTTAGTGCACACCTTAAGCACAAAGTGACAGAAGTACGACCACAATTATGTTACATCACTCTTTCAGAAATTAGCTCGAGGGGATTCATATGGAGGAGAAAATGTGTAATTATTTTCTCCATGTGATGGCTCACTGTAATGAATAAATTGTCATGTCTCATTGGTGCAGGCTGCTGCGCTACACTGCGACCTAGTTTGCCTTTTTAAACATAGTTGTTAATTGTGACAGCTCAATTCATGAGTGCTCAACCCTTCACAAGTCTGCCTCCCTCTGCACCAACATAGAGAACGGTGACAGACTCGGGGCACTGGCCTGTCGGTGCCCTGATGGTGCCCAGGTGGTGATCCGGGCTCCAATAATACACACGCTGCCACATGCCCGAGACGGATGGGCCACATATGGCTCGGTGCCCGAAAGTTTCTGTGGTAACTTCTGCAGACTGTGCTGGAGTCAGACAAACAAGTGTCAGGGAGGGGAGTGATATGTTTGAATATTCTGCACATGTAACGTGTTTGTAAGTGCACGGCGAAGGTCTACGAAGACAAGAGAACTAAAGACAAAAAAGAAGAAACATTAAAAAGAAAAAAAAAAAACATGAAGTCCATCTGGCAATGAAATAATGATTATACTTTTGTTTAAATGTGCTTCAGAACACTATCGAAAAAGCAAACTATTTTTTACTACATATATCAAAACAATGAAAAATAGAATCAATCCCGCAAAATATTTTACGCGCATTTAGTTTTATGTTTAGCGATTTTACTCACCTCCATTCATCATAACAACTTTTGATAATTCTATGTTTGCAAAAGCGTACTTAATCACTGGTATTTTTTAGATCACTCCGGCATATCAATCCACAATATAAAAGTACAGCGTGGTAAGTTCTAAATTATGCTCCGCAGCACTGACTTACACCTTATGAAAGTCACAGGACTCTGTTCAATTACTTCCTTTTCAGTTTGTTCAAATCAGCAGCTCTGCGGTATAATGGAACGGACTAACCTCAGTTCTCTTTGGATATACTATTCAGGCGGTGTGAATTTAAATCGCTGAGTGCAGGAGAATGAGCCACCCCGGGCCACCGTAAGAGCCAAATCAACATAGCTTGTGGGCTTAAAAGAATAATAATAATGTTAGAGGGGGGGAAAAAACCTATATTGCCAGAATGAAATTAGCAAAGAATGCAGGGTGTGTGCATGTGGCTCTATAGAGCGATCCTTAAAGTCATCTGCTGATTGCACAGTTTGAAGGTAAGAAGAAGCCTAGCAGAGAAATATGAAAAGAGACTGCACCCGAATGGCTCAAAGATGTCGGCCCCTCACAGCCGCACAATGTGGTTTTAGAAACCAACTTGCTCTGGGAACCGGAGGAACAGAAAGTCTAAAATATGCACTTATTTTGATCCTGTCTTGTTCATATATGTTTACATGAAATACCCAACATTCAACTTGTGATTTTTTTTTTTATCTGTACAAGTTGAGGACGCGAGTTGACATTTGCTGTTCTTTGCTGCGGCGGATCACACTGAGGTAGCATGTGTTGCTCCCCGTCGAGGTCCCACATATAGGGGCTTGTTCTGCCTGGATACTGGCCACAGCCTCTGCCTCGCACCGGCAACGCCCACATCCTTCTGCAACACTGCTCACTGATATGAGAGCGCTTATCAATGTCATTTATACTGCCACGCATCCCCCGATATTGACTCTGAGACTGTAACCGGACTCCTTTACATTTGATTGTTGTCCTCGAAATCCATACGATTAATCCATGCGGAATGAGAAACTTTGTGAGTTTTGAGCAAGTGGGCGTTTTTGATCTTTACATGCAGTTTATATCACCCACAGTTTTGTTGAATATAAACAATGGATTAGGAGATGAATATATGAAAGGACATATATGTGCCGTTCAATAATAATTTCAGTCACACCAACAGTGCAGCGACGTGCATATGTTTCAACTATTTCTTTTTGTTCTGGTACCTAATAGGTTCATAAAGAATTTTTGTTAGGTGTCCAATTGTTATCCAACCACATAATACACAGTTGGACTGGAGAGAAGCTATTCTTTTATCTTTCCTTTCATCACATGCCTGTAAATATTGAACTGCATTTTCTCTCCGGGCTTAAGGTGCAGTCAGAACACTCATTATCACCAACCTGATTCTCTCAAGGAAAAAAAAAAGATCTTAAATTTAAGTGTCTATTGCAGTGATAAGTGGCACCATGTCCAAAGCATCCATGCATTTGCCGCCTCACCTTGGTCAGCCATGTGTGTCTCTGATCATATTTAGTCAATGCGTCCTGCTGGTGTTTTTGCAAAGCCTCCTCTCTTCTCCTCACCTTTCACCCAGCACCCTCTCTTTCCCTTTGTTGTCAGGTCAGAGTTGGTCCGCCCGCGCCCACGGAGCCCTCTCGCTGTGGTTTGGTATGCAGATGCGGAGGACCAGGTAAGGCCGCCCCACAGTGCAGCTCACCCCACCGCCTCACAGGTCAGGGCTAAGGTCACAATGGGCCCCGCATCCCAAAGATGAGTCTCCAGACTGGTATGGGCGAAACGCGTTTGATGTGAGCCAGGCCGAGCTACGTTACCTTGCGACTGTGTCCTTAATTATCTCCAGCAGCAGCGACTTCCTGGTTGACAGGCGTCGGCCGACTCAGCGCGGCTATAATCTCTTGCAGGTGACTGTCATTTGGAGAGCTTCTTCCTTTACTCAGGTGATAGACGCCGGGACGCATCACTGCTGTTTACAGAGCTAATTAACTACGAAGTGTCTGTAGTCCGAATGAGAGAAATAACTCACAAGGCAGTAATGACCACAGCATGGATCCAAATATGTTATGCAAATATGCCTCCGAGTGCCAATTCCCTGCCCATTATTTGTACAACTTTTGCATCTATTTCCTCTGTATGCGTTGTGATGAAGAGACAAAGTTCTCTTGGTGGTACTAAATGTGCCACACAGCATTCTTTATCTGTACTTGGGGCTTGCCGTTAGACATCCTAACCAGTGGAAATTGCCCTCAGAGGACTGACAGATAGAAATTGATCTCAGAGTAGATGGGCACACTGCGTCTTCCACACTTGCCTTTGTCACTCCCAAGTCGCCGAGTCTTTCCTTAAAACTCCACTAAAGATGAAAACAAGGAGACTTCACAGCTGGCTATGGCATGCTAATACCCTGGACTCATTAGATTAATGGGGGGCAGATTCCCCTTTACTGGATGTACACTGATGGCCTTTGAGTTTGCCTAGGCGAGGGGCTGTAGAGAACTTTGAAAGCCCTGACCGGCCTATTGAATGCATTTTAATACAAGTCTTTAGAGATTCCTGACAGGACGCACAGTAATACGGCGTCTTTAAGATCCAGCACATCCCAGAGTGATCCCATCACGGAGCCACCAAATCCTCCGATTTAGGCCTGGAATAGGCAGGGAGAGCTCATACTAAATTGCATTAGGTCATTTTTTATTATTTTTGTATTTTTTTTTTTTCCTTAAAGCTATTCATTCACGGGGCATTGATTTAGGAAGGTGCTCATTGTAGGGTTCAAACTGTGTAGATCAGACATTTCCCCTTTAGGAAAATCGTAGATGGATTCTTGACCAAATGAAAGTACTCTCGCCACTATGAAGCTGCGTTTGGAAATGATTCCTCTCATGGCCACTGTGAATTTCCCTTTTCTCATAATTTGAAGGCACCACTGTTCCTCCGAGCCTCGGGAATGTGCCCTCCACTATTGAAGTCTTCATTGCCATAGGTAACAATAGCAAGATTTGAAAGCACAAGGCGGCAAAGCTAAGGTATTGTTTTAATAGAAAGACATTACACTGGGTATCTTTTCATATAATGAGAGAAATAGAATATTAATATTTGGATTTAGCATATTTGCCCAGTAGCAAAAAGATGAATTGATAAGGGGGAAAAAACAGTGCAGCCTCATTAGCATGACAAAAAGTGCCTTTGGACTCATACTTCACCTCTCCCGCTTATCAAAATCCCAGATATTAAGATAAAGAACATTTATCTCCTGCTCTCATTTTGTACTCAATTTAATACTTGATTAAACACACCGTATTCCCCCCAGTAACGCTGTTATGATATGATTATAATATTTGCTCAGTTGTGCTTTGTCATGATGCGCTCTCCCAATAAACACACCTCTCAGACAAAGATGTGATTATGTTGCACGAGGCGCTGCGGCATCACTGGGCTCGAATTTGAAGAGTAAATCACTGTCAGATTGTAACAGTAAGACGCAGTCTCTCGGTCAGTTCATAGAAATCGGCGGATCGGGCCAGATTAATTGAAAGCTATGGGATGGCCCTGTTTAAGCAGGCGGCAATGTCCATAGAGTTACATTAGCAAAAGGGTAGTGCATTTACAGCACTGGAATAGGATGGAAATACTGTAAGTGTGCAATGTTATTGACTAATCCTAGTCCAAGCCCAGTATAGAGACTGTTAATAGGAAACCTGGTAAGTATTTTCTTAGTAATAATAAGGAAACAGGGTGTAAATGTTACTGCGCTGTAAAGTAAAGCGAGACCCCTAAAACAACAGAAAAAGGAGCCACTGAGTAGTTCTTTTTTTATATTTTATGGGGCCTCAACTATAGTGAATACACGCTAACTCCAGTAGTTAGCATCCTCAAATCTTCACCGGTTTACTTTTACTTTTACTTCTGAAAACTCAATCTCTAAAGGAGTGTAACTCAAATCCGTTGGCGCTGTGGAAACAGATGACTCAGGTGCCCAGTCAAGTAAGCATTGCATTTCCTGACTCTCTCGCTCCCCATCTCCAGCGTTGCCGCCTAACAAAAGAGGACCCTATACCTCTTACAGAAATCCATGTTGGGCAATCATCGGATTTTTGTTGCCAGCTTTTGACAGTAATGATTTCATAAAGCCTTTGATTTTACCGTGGCTCGCTACATGGTGGGGTATTGCCGCGTTCATTAGCGATTCTATACGCGTGGTAACACCGGTGTAGTGGCTCGTACTTACATGCCTTCCACTCTAAAGTGTACTGGTAATTTATTCGTGTCCCAGTGCTCGTCATCCTGATGCAACTCGTGCAGTGACAGGGATCCATCTCAGTGGTACCTGGCAACAAAGTGGAGGAGGGTTTTAGAAGGAGGGGTGCTGAATATTTTGTGATCGCAACACATAAGGCAGAGGCAGAGGATGGTTACCGGGCAGGTTTTTGAATGCCAGGAGGGTATTGGCTTCACAATACTATTCACTCAAACTACTCAGAATTAATTAGTTTTCAAGGCCTTTTGGTGGATTGAGTTTTTTTTTTTTTTATGTGTGTGTGTTGTTTTTTTAAACAAAGATGTGAGCCAACCAACTCTGTCTGGTTTTCTGTATTTGATGGCGTACAGATTAGGCACTTCAAAGTTTAATAGCATATAGAAAGTATCATTCATTTGGCAGATTGCATTGTCCGGCATCAAAAGGTATAGCAAGAGCCTGTGGGCAGCTTGAGCATCAGAGAAGAGAAAGAATTTGGCATTAGCTTAGGCCGCCCATCCCCATCCAGACATCCCAGAGCTTTATTCATCTTCTCGGAGACTTAGTGCATTGGTGTGGTGACTATGTGCTTCACAGGTGGGAGTCTGCCTCTGTCAAATAAGCCAGTTCACTAAGGATGGGATTTGCCGCTGTTATTTTTCTATTAGGGAAGAATTATGCTAAGCCTTGGGAGGCCATCTTTGTGTTGCTATGGCAGCCCATATTTCCTACCAGGTTACGACCTTGAATGACTACAGTGCAAAGCCAACTAGCCCCCAGAACCCTGCGAGGATTAGAAACCGCGATCTCATAGTTATGCTAAACACCGCTGATATGAGAGAAACTTGAATGGATGAATGACAAAGTTTATTGAGATTGCCTCTCTTTCATCTGATTATTGCCATTTGAATATTCCCAATCACTTGGCCCGGCTTCAAACGCAGCCTTTCAACTGGCCATTGTCGGGGAAACACTGGCCGTTTTCTCCCCTCACATGTCCACCATTGCCTCGGAGAAAACAAGCCTTTAGTCCATTTGTGCTGGAAGGCTCATTCACAAATTCTTTTTTTCCCCCTTTTAGTAATGACTAATGGCCAGTTTCTATACAAAGCAATATTTTGAACGTCATACGTGTACTTGCATGTGTACATGAGCTTGGCATGAATGGCAAACTAAGCGAGCAAACAGACAAATAACGCGCACTCTCCGCCGTCCCGTTCATCATACAGTGGGTCACGCTTTACCCCGAACTGATGAAATAAAAAAAATGTTTGGAGTCTTCAGATGTTTGTCATAATCTTTCGGAGTGTTTTCACGTTGTCCATCAAAGCTCATAGTCCTTTTGGAGACACGTATAGACAGCTCCTCAAAGCTGACACCAAGATGAGGCTTTGAAAGTTGGAGATTGACACTATTGTGGTCACAGCGCACAACAGGGGACTACTTTGAGCAGCAAAGTGCTTTGAGTATTGGATTTCACTTTAGGAGGATAGTGGCCAAAGACGTGCTCAACTATTTTTGGTATACATTAAGCAACATGTAGGAAACACTTCTCTATTGGCCAAATTGAACATGGGGAAAGTTGTGAAGATATCGGTCTGCATACTATGTCTTGCGATGGAAGTAAAAAAAAGAAATAAAAAATAAGTTGCTAAATTCTCCCTGACAATGCCAGTACTTTTCGCGTCTTGAAATAAAGTGCCACTATCAGAGCAATGTTTTGTTGTCATTTTGGGAATTGATCAGTCCCAATCCCATGCTGGATTCTTGTCAAGTGGCAGGTCTGCTGAAGATGACATGTTTTTCTGACAGTGCCTTGTCAATGACTGAGTGAAAATCCCCAGTCAGGCTGCCTCACTTTTTTACTCACTGCCAAAGCGTTATCTATCTATCATCTTATTTTTGACAAAATCCTCACAGCCATCTTTCAATCTAATTGCACTTTGAGGCTGCTGTAAAACAAAGACCCTGCTAATCTTAGTGCGTTTGAACTTGCCATCTTCTCCTAAACATGACAGTCACATTTTAAGTGATTTGATGTCACACACCGCTTTTCTGGCTTTAAAAGTTCACTCAACGTGAGCTTTTGGGTTGGACTTTGAAGCGTGTGGGTCTCAAGTGATGGGATTTTAGCATGCCATGTCGCCTGTGCTGTTCCCTGTCACCTACCGAGGCGCTCAGGAGTGACATGGGAGCTGCCATAACACAGGACTTTTATTCCGGGTGACTACAAATTGAAGAGAGCAGAGGAGGGCAAACTTGTGTAACTGTTTACTTCCGTAGGACACTTCAACTGGCACGCAGTCATTAATTCCCCACGTGCGCTTAACGCGTGTCCCGAACTTTCCCCACACAACACAGAAACTTACCGTAAGCCCTTTGTTTGGACTTGCTCCGTATTTGTAAGGCGTTTATATAGAGACATAGTTCCACGTGCTTTTTATTTCACATCATGCACTGCTTAAAGTTACAAAGTGTTGATGAATCTAAATTTACTGCTTGCGCGTCAGCGCTCACCTGCACTGAGAGGCGCGCGGCAGAATCCCTGAGCGCAACTCTTTTTCCGTTTCAAATGGAAATTAATATTTTTTCCGTTTTGTTTTGTTTTTTCCTGATGGAGGAGTTCTTCACTATTGGTCTATTATGAGGGAAGACCAAAATGAATCTTTAATTATCAACAGTAGGCTAACTCAAAGGGGAGTTATTTACAAGGGAAATGTTGGATGAAATATTGAAAAAATAGCTGTTTGCACATTCACAGTTGTACATTTTGTAAAACACTAGTAAAGGAGAATAGTAATCAAGACCTATAGGCTTTCTTTGCTAAAATGTCTCCAGAGGATTAGAAATCCATTCGTGCGCTATTGTTTATAAAGCCATGTAATTACAGACGGAGACGGAACAGGTGACGTGTTGTTTAGTTCTGCCTCGGCCTTTGACTGTTTTCATTCTTCTTCTTTTTGTGAAAAGGGACATGAAAGATCAATAAGAGTAAAACAAATATAAGGATATATCCTCCCTTAATAATAGGCATTGCCCTATATCAATGTACTATCCGCACAAAGTGGCTACTTAATTGATTATTATTATTAATATTTATTTATTTTGACACTACAGGACCAGATTGTTTGACAAACATGACTATTTAACTTTAAACCTTTTGTTGGCTATTTTGCAGGTTGATTAAAATGTTAAATGCGTAAATGCAAAGGTAAAACATACAAACGTATGGCTGAACTGCACGTAACATTTCAGTCTAGCTCAGAATAACTTTGAGATCGTTCTTGCGGCGGAAGTAGCCTATTATTAAGTCAAACATTGTTATTATCTCAAAACCTGTTAATTTCGCTTTTTTGTTGTTAAATAAATGATGATTTATTTCAAGCAGCTACAGAATAAATGTGCAGAATAAAGTGGTGTATTTTGCATGATGGAGTCCTGTCTGAACTGACCCAATCAGACAGACTGGCTGTGTGTCCAAAGAGGAGCAGAGCATGGCCTCGGTTTTGTGCTCCTCGTGTCCCGTGCAAACAGAGCACTGCACATTGTCTATAAGAGCTGGATTAGCCAATGCCTTTGTTGTGTGCACATTCAGTTTGTTAAAGCCACTGCAGCCCTCACTGTTTGAAGGAAGTCTTATTCTCTATCGTGCCGCTGAGATGGCCTCAAGAGGACCTGCCATTGAGCGCAGTGCATTGAGCTTTGTGTGCCAAAAAGAGCCATTCTCTCCAAAGGTGATGGTCACTGCGATAACAGTTTACGCAGGCCAATGCAACACTTCCGGTGGATTGTCTGCGCTGTCCAAAATATGCATCAGATTGATCAAATATTAAAATTAAACAATAAATAGACATAGCTCGATATGAGCGACGATTCCAGGCATCTTAGGCAGAGATTTCAACAACTTAACACAAACAAAAATATTTTTGCTGTAACTCTACAGTTTATAAAAAGGCTATTGTGCGTAGCTATCGACGAAATGGATCGGACATTTTTATTTGTCGCAGATTCGTAGGTTTTCTAACTTTGTTTGAGCTGTAGCTGCTGTATCAAGCTCACTTCTCCACTGTGAGTCCAATCAAGTTTTTCTTACCTTATACTGATATTGCTATGGCTTATTTTTATAAGTCACAGCGAGCATGTTTTAAACTGCTTCTAACACATTCATTCATTTTATTTTTATTCTTAATTCTTTTATTTTTCATATTTTTATTTTTTTAGCTACCAATGATCGAATTATTATGACTTGAATGTTTGCCTTGCCCAATATTTGTGCGGTCGTAAATTTCTGCTTGTAGTAGTTTGATTTCAAACCATTTTGACTCGCAAACGCGTTATTTAAAATAATCAAGGCCCTCGGACATTTACACTTGAACACGTGTAGTGTTTCGCGAGCGGAAACAGGCATTTGTTTGTTGGAGGCGCAGGCCTCTCGAGGCCTCTTATCCACCTGTAGCTGTGTCTCATCTCCGTCTCCAAGTCTGCGCTCATGTATGTGAGACTATTTTCTTTCTGTATTTTTTTTTTGTCTGATAAACTGCAGATCAGTTTTCGGAGTCACTGATGGTTTTGTGGGATTTAGGATTTGTCGAAAAGTATAGCCTCACCCAATGATGACTAAAACAAAGCAGTTGCTTTCAATTTTATGAACGTATCAGTTACAGGCAATTAATCAGTAGGCTACAATGTTCTGCAAGTTGCTATAATTTAGGCCATGAGCAGCCCGTAATAAAATTGGCTGCAATAGGAAATCCGCGTCTCATAAAGTCGCCTAATAGCCTCGCCTATTTTGTTTTATACCGCGTGTTGTTGTAATCAGATTTTTTTTCATTTCTTTGTTTTACTTTTCAGTTTTTGAAATCTCATCTCGTCTTTATTTATTTTCATTGTTCTTAACAATAAACTTAAGTTCATTCATCACATTTTAAATTACCTTTAGAAAAATAAATTATTATAATTTGTTATTTTATAATGAATTGAATTAATATTTTAAATTAGAGCAAACCTTCTCTAGACTTAGAGATTCAGATTGTATTTATTTATTTTTAACTGGAATGAACTACGTCTCTCCTTTTCCTAAATCATACATTTGTCCCAATGGGCTCAGGGTTTTCAATGATTTGACAATACTGTGTTTTGTTTATCGTATTGTCTAGATGTTGAGAAATAATGTTCAGTGCATTGTTTCATTGGACATACTGGTGAGAGATGAAATGATCTCATTTGGATCAGACAGACATTACGCGACTGCTGGTATACAATACACGTTTGTCACTCTGTAAATGTGGGTGAGTTAGGTCCTGACCATGTGGGACAGCAGCAATGTGCAAGTAAGTTTTATCTTGTGTGAAGTGCAGCCTTATTAGTGGTTTTTAACCTCTTTGTTCGGAGTCAGACTGGGTCTATTCTTCCTGCAGCACGTTAACATTTTACTCTCTCGCCCTACACTCCCCCTTCACTTTTGTCCTAAGAGGGCAATTAAGGAAACAAACGTTTTCCCCAAGATAAGCTGGCTGCCAGCTTTGCATACTAATGCAATACCAAGTGGTTACAAATAGTAAGTGCTCTAATTACCAGCCTTGTTTTCAATCAGAAATTGCTCAATTTCCCAGGATGAGGTCTTCATGGATTGTGAAAGAACACAACCTGACAGAGCTCAATCATATGAGAGTGTCTATGGATGCGCAGGTTACTCACATCAGTTTGTGCTGTGCGATCACCAGTGCCCTGCACAAGTCAAAAAATGCATCCTGTCAGCCTCACAGCATTTAGCACTGCAATTATCCTTTCACAGGCACACTACATTAACGTAAACCACACCAGGCTGAAACTGCCACTTAGCCACGAGTACAATGTGCCTAACCATGTCTGGATGAGCTCTTTAATGCAACCATTTAGAGTCTGTGTTATCATCAGCATCGGGGATGCTCATTTATTAAGCAATCTGTGTTGTTGAAAATTAGGAGGAAGAGCATTTTAATTTGGTGCTGGATAGTTATGTCCCTAAAAGCAACAATAACGCCTAATAGGGCCGACATCAAACACAAAGGTTACGTTCAGTGTGCAGGATGTATCACAGGGAGCTTTTCACTGTGGCACAGGACGCACTATAGGCAAGGATCACTCACCCACAGGACCCCTCCCTTGGTCTGAGCCAACTTTAGCTCCCATGGTGAACTGGATCTGGATCAATCTGAGCCAGGCCATGGCTCCCGGTTGCTGCCCTTTCACCAGAGCAGCCAGCGTCTCAGCACTGTCACTGTCCAGGCTGTGGGTGACAGCTGTGCACTGCCAACACGCCCAGTGAGAACATTTGCCCTACAGAATGGAGAGGACAGCCAGCTCCTCTGACCATCACTGTGGAGGCAGTGCCTGTCCACTAGAAGATCATCTCTGCCCTGACCCATTGGTACATGTTTGATGGAAAGGTTAACAACAACAAAAATACATTTTATCCTGACTCCAACCATATCTTTGCTTTAAGTTATTGTTTTATATGCAAGGAACTTTTGACAGATAAAAAGACGTGTTTCAAAGTCATGATGCAGAATGCGGTATGTGGCACCATGCAGCTCACATTTGTGTGATATTGAGATTGGCCCATAGCCTATGTGGATCCACCACTATATATATTTGATTAGAACATCTTCCATCATGAAATACTTTACAAAGACAACTATGTTAGAGCACAATGTAATTGCACAAGGCTTTATTTCTGATGTCTTGGTAAAACAGTGATTCCATATGGGCAGAGCTGGAGTTAACAGATTGTTCTTTCATTACCGTTATCAGAGATGCGATAGAGAAGCCTGAGTGACCTCCGCACAGCAGCGCCTCATCTCACTGCAGTCATCTACTTGAACAAACAGACAAGATGAGGAGGAGAGAGAATGAGCCCACTGCCAGTTAGATTAGATTGCTCTTAATAGATGAACCTCTTTGAGATGACACAAAACGTGCTTGAAATTTCAAAGGCGCTTCATGAGGATGAGCTGGTATATGAGATATTGTGCATCTGATCAGGTTGTTGGTCTTTTGTAATTATTGTGCTGTTAATTTGCTGTGCATTCCAGAGAGCGTTTCAGCAACAGAAATGCAGGACTGGACCGCTATGGTGGCAGGACTGGACCGCTATGGTGACCCGACTTCTCGTTGAGTGCACTGTGGTTGTGGTGAAACTGAGCCGTTAGCGCTCGTGCTCCAAGAAGGTCCCGGGTTCAGCCCTTCTGTGTGGTGTTTGCATGTTCGCCCCGTGCCTGCGTAGGTTTCTTTTAGGTAGTTCGGTATCTCCAACTACTAAAAACATGAATGAGAGTGTGTTTGAGAGTGCTCTGTCCAAAGTACAATATAAGCCTCTTAAGTCTTCCTGGATATCTGGTTTTCATGGCTTTAGCTTCTGCACCAGTTAAGAATATAGGTTCATTTCCAGCATTCCACAGAGGTCACCAAAGGTCTAAATGACCACATCCATACATGTGTGCATATATGATGGTAAATAGCAGCACATGTGGTCAGGGGCTGTGTGGAGGGCAGTGGAGAAGTAGCGTGCTCTGCATCCTCGGAGTAGTGTGACAGACTCCCCAGCCTCCTGGTTGGATTTGTTGGAATGTGAGAGAGGAGCATTTTAACACCATGCGAGCCACGCCAGAGTGCTGCAGACTTCATGCCATCTGTCTCAGCCTCCATGGTGCGTGTGCCAAACTCCTAGGACCTTTATTTCCTCTCCCTGCGTCTCCTTCTCATCCCTGTTCACAAGAGGAGCGTCCATACTGAGATCTGCCAGTGCAGCCCAGGGTACAAATGATGGGCTTAATAAACACATTCACAAATCTCCAATGATTAATATTTATTCTTGGAGCGGACTGTCTGACAGCCCTCATGGACATAAATGTGTCTTCAGTAGGCCTGCCATTTGCTACTGACCAATGGGGAAACACAGGCAGATCTGCTGATCTCTTCAACTAGAAACATGTTTGAAGAAAAAGCCAAAAGTTCACTTCAATTACTTTTTTTAAAACAACCATTTGCACTGGGAGACTTAAAGTAAGTTTGAGGAAACGAACTGAAACTTGTTACTTATTTGGATTCGTATCATTAAAGCAGCTAAGATACATCTAAAGTTTTCTGCACAAACATTTTGTATCATTCATGTATGTATGTTTCAAATGACACAAACTTTGACAGTTGCTATTAGACATTTTTGACACATACACAAACGATTTAAATAAGTTGTTGTAATGAATATTATAGGAAAAAGATATAGTGTAACATCTTTTTTTTTTTTTTACATATGTATTACTTTTTTATTATTGAATGCTGTGTCTTGCAATATCATACAAAAGACTAAAAGTCTGGACCCACCGCAGCCCGGGTTCAGTCCCTACTTCCTCTATGATGTAATGGAATAAATTACCATAATCAGTCATAATAGTCATGAGAATATACTTATGTGCGACTCTCTTGTTTTGGCAGCGAGACGCTCATGAGAACACGTTGTACCTGCTGCATCTCCTGTCCTGAGGAGAGCGGAGCACACAAGCCTTTGAAGTTCTGACCTCGTCCTGGGCTACTCGATCGATCCATGCGGAGGTGGGTTCCTGTGCACTACAGAGACTACAGTGACTCAGACTTAGGTCCTCACAACTCTTGAATCGTTTCTGACAGTTAGGTAGTGCAGCTTGACTCTTTTCTGCAAAGAATTTTTCAACCACTCATGCACCGAACTCACTCAACACTTTCTTATACAATGATGTTGGAGATGTTTTTGTTTTGTTTGGTTTAATGCGCACAGTACATTTGATGTAAGCAGTCATTAATTTAAATCCTAATCTGTTGCTTGACAATGATTTTACTTGAAAATAAAATGATTAGATCTAATAGTTAGAATAGAGGCACACAGGCTTTTAACTATATGCATTCAGATGTTAAAATAAAAGCGTCTTGGCGTAAACATGTTTCTCGTTTATGTTCTCATTTACGTCTGTGTTACACGATCACCTTTTCGAGATGAACTTGGTAACTATTTACTGCAGTGCTACATAGACACACTAATTGGATTACTATTTCGGTCCGCACATGATGAGTAGTTTTTTTTGTTTGTTTAAATATTCCTAATGTCAGGGAGCATTTTTTTATCTAGAACGGCAGGCTGCTGTGGGTTGTTTGAAAACAGCGTGCGTGCAGTTGAGTGCCTATGTGCTCATCTCTGTATGTTTACTTCTGCTAACATCCAAGCCAGCACCCGCATACATACACACAGCTTAAAATGGATTGTGCCCCGTGCACCCTATCCCCCCCCCCCCCCCTCCCTCGTCGCTCCTCACCCCTCCTCCCACCTCCAAAACCTCCTTTAGGCACTAAAATGAAAGCGCACTAAGAAATGAAGACATGTGTGATATCCACCTCAGCCAATGGCGTGGAAGCGTCGGATACACTCCGGCCTCTGATAGGTCCGTGTCACCCCTTTTCATCTTGGAGTCCTTTTTTTTTTTTTTTTCTTCCTCTTTATTTTTTTTATTTTTTTAAGCGCCCGAGTGATCCTCCTCCCAAAAACAAACCGGCCAATCACGTCGCGGGACCCGAGCTGCCGGGGGAGGGATGTAAGGGGGACGTCAGGCACGGAAGATGTAGTTTTTGGAAGGAGAGAAAAGAAGCACCGGTGGCTTGACAGTGGTGTGAGCAGGAGCCAGGCATGTTATTATTAATAAAGCATTTAAAAAAAAAAAAAAAAAAAAGTGCACACATCAAAGCGTACAGGGGGCTATGCTATCATACATGAAAGTAACGCACTATGGCTTAATGTCTCCTAAGGCGTGTTATGGTGATGCGACTGCTTTGATTTGAAATGCATTGCGTGGAGAATGGATTTACAGGAGCAGAGGAGAGAGGGAGCGAAAGAAAAAAAAAAAAGAAAAAAGAAAGAAAAGTGCTTTAGTGTGGGTGCAGCGGGCCGTCATTTCAAAAAAACGTGACCTCACATGATCTTCAAAGTGAGTTGGCGTATACCTGCTCCTCCAACTTTAAGAGTGTTTTTTTTTTTTCTCTTAGGAGAGCCAGGTGCGCAAACAGAGCAGGCAATCACAGACAGTCAGGAACTACTTTATTAGAACGATTGGCGCAGAAATCCACTTTTGTCTTCTGCAAAAGGAGGATGCTCGCTCCAATCTAGGGCCCGCAGGAAGCATGCCCTCACCCCCACAGTCAGGTAATTATCCTAATCTACCTTCCCCGTGTGCTGGCGGCTCCTGTGGCACACGGCTCAGACCACCTCAGCGCCTTCATTATCGGAGCTGGAGTCACTAATGGCTTTGGCGTTCCTTTTCTGTGGAAGTCTACTGAAGGAGGAGAGAGTGAGGGAAGAGGGGCTGCCCTTCAGGGTAAAGACTCAATAATGTGGGACAATGCGCTCCAGTCCCTCGGCTTTGGCGCCTTAAAAAAAAAAAAGTCAGTACTTAATGATGGAGTGAAAGACCAGGAGGGACCGGTGTCAAAGCCAAGGCCTGTGGGAGATAAGGGGGGGATCTTTGGAGCTTATAGTATCCATCTAAACAAGACCTAGGAGAAATCAGTAAATATTTCCCTGCATGTTGACATTTTACAATCCCTCAATTTCAAACAAAACAGAAACACTTGGATTTTTCCAGTGATAATGTGATATCTTTAATATTTAGTTTTGAGAAGAAGAGTGACAGATAATGGAGAAGCGCATGCAGAGAGATTCAGAATTATCGGAATCTGTATTTAAGGCACGGCGGCGAGTCTGTACTCACTCCGCACTGCTTTGTGCATCACATGCCTTAGAAGACTTGGGGCTTTTAACGAAACTGCGTTAAACTAAACTTCGGCGATACGTGCACGGGGGAAGGGCCAGGCACAAGAGAAAACGTGGCACACAGTCCCTGAGCAATGCGGAGGGGACGTGACCTTTTTGGATTGTTTGTCCTCTGCATTTAACCGCGCTCTAAAGCCACTGGGGCAACCTCGTGGTCAGGGTCACCCGTGGTGGAGGAGTCACCTGTTGAGCATGTTTTCGGTTGATGGAAAAGGAAGCACCCAGAAAAGCTGAAAGTGTTTCCGTTTATCTTGTCAGGCGGTTGAAGGAAAGTTGACCGTAAACCAGGGTGACCGCGACTTGTACCATGAAAAGCGCATCCACATGTACATATGTAGAGCTGTTTCGTAACCTGGCAGAAGCTGCAGAAGGACTGGGGGTGGAGATACACTTTCACTTTTTTTCTCTCTCAAATGACACCCTGACGGCTAGAGAAAAAAAAAAAATGTTGGGGTCCCTGAACAGATTTCTCAGTTATATAAATAAAACGTGTTGGATTAGACAAAGACAGACATTTTACAATCTACTTTTGAACCCCAATGTGAGCGGTGACGAATGCCACCCCACCCCCACTCCGTCTGTGCCATGATTGTTGTTGTTCTCCACAAATGTCATATAGTTAAGAGGTGATAATTCTATATGGCACAAACACACCGGCTCCAAGTCCACATAACATATGTATATAGGCTGACACAGATTGAGATGGTGCTGCAAGTTGCCTCAGAAAAGTTAGCTGCTGCTAGACTTTGGAGAGGCAGAATTTCAAAAGGTGTTCATTCCCCTTGAGCAGAGGTGGGTGAAATCGGCAAAAAATAATGCTTGGTTGTTTTGGGGCACTGTGAGAACAGAATTAGATTATAAGGGCCTCTGCATTAACTCCTGCCAAGCAATAGATTTGCAAAAAAAAATCACAGGGAAAATGTGCACATCGTCGTCCTTATTTAAGTGAATATACTTTACAATAAATGACAAGAGGGCAGATATTCACACTTTATGCGCTTATCTAATTCATCACATTCTTCACAATGGCTGTTTTCGTTTCTTATTTTTCACTTGGCACCTTTCATACAAAAAAAACAATACAAAGCGCCGTACAGAAAGAACATGGAAAACAACAATTCAAATAGCGTTATCGCTCGTGCTTCACAGCAAGAAGGTCCCGGGTTGTGTCCCCGGGCGCGGCCTTGCTGTGGAGTTTGCATGTGTCCGCGTAGGTTTCCTCTGGGAATGAAGGGTGGTGGTCAGAGGGGTTGTTGGCACAGATGTATACTGTTGCGCTATTGTCAGTCTAGCCCAGAGAAAACTGTAGCGACACATGAAGCGACACCACCATGTGTGGACTGAATGAAGTATAAATCGACTAAAACTGTGTGAAGCGTTTTGGGCGACTTGTGTCATGTGAAAAGCGCAACACAAATAATCTTCTATTCCAAAAGATTAATCAGATGTAAGAGTCAATAAAGCACAGAAGCAGTCATTAATCACAATTTAAAAAATAAATAAATAAATAAAATGCTTTCAGTAGTTGTGAGCACCATGAAATAGGAAACATAGAAAATTTTTAGTGTTAGAGCCTGTTTCACATCCTCTGGGAGGCGGATCCAGATTGTAGCCACATAAAACTAAAACGCAGCCTTATTGTTTAGTCCTGACTCTGGGCACCAGCAGGAGACCACTCCCTGAGGGTCTCAGAGCTGAGTCAGAGATTGTTCGTATTACTTTAACATGAGATGTACTTTGGTGCTCGACCATAGACACTTAAACACAAGTAAAGCTATTTTAAAATCTATTCTCTGAGGACCTAAACACTGGTTGTACTTTCTGGTTTTGGTCAGGACTCGAGCAGCAACATTTTGATTATACTGCAGTTGTCTTACTGCAGTTCATTTGCAATCATAGATAAGCCTAACTCTTAAAAAAATAGAATGGCTTTAAATATTGACTCAAATCATTGGCCAGGTAAGGCAAGGCAACTTTATTTATACCGAGTATTTCGTACACAAGGCAACTCAATGCGCCTATCCGCCATTGAATAAATACGGTCATATATAACCTTTCTCTGTTCGGGCACTCAGTACGGTTCACATCAAGGAACCATTCACTCATTCACAGTCTTATTTATACACCAGACACTGGGGAAGTTGGATTAAGTGTCTTGCCCAAGGGCACAACAACAGAAGGATCCAATTCAAACCTACCAACCTTACAGTTATCATATAAGATGACCCGCTCTAACATCTGAGCCACTGTCGCTGCACAGAAAACTGCATAAAATGTGCAAACCACCACAGATTTTCTCTAACTGAATGTTTCTGTTAAAGAGGGGAGTATTTTCCAGCATTTCCTGTTGAAAATGCTTTTATTACTGGCAAATTCAGCCCATGTATTTCAGCACACCATTCTAATACGATGCAAATTTTGCTGCAGGAAGAAGTGTGTGTAGCTACATTCATACAGTGATCTCTGAAAGAGTGTCGGTGGTTGAATCTGTTGCATTTGCTAAATTGCACTTCTCTCTTTTGCAGTCTGGTAATAGTGCAAGGATCTCAAAGTGAGGAACCCCACTGTGAATGACAAATGATTACCTAAGTGAAATTCATCCAGGAGGCACACGGAGTGTAAAGTGCATGCCATGTGTAAAATGAAAGTTCATTGTAAAATAATTGATTTGAAAGGGTAATGCGTGTGTTAATAGTGGAGAAAAATGCAAGTGAGAGCATATTTAGTGGATGTCTATACAGTGTGGTACATGTAATCACTTTAATGCAATAACAAGCAACACAAATGACATTCATAAATCCACAGTCAACTTTGAAATAACTTCACACACTATATATACTTTTTTTAATAAGATCTATAAGTTGAATAATGAGATACATGGGAGATAGAGGATTTTATTTAAAGGAAGGAGTAGAGGTGTAGAGGTTCCCCTGGGGAAGATTGACAGAAGCACAACTTATACACATCTGCGTCAACAGTCTCTCTGACCACCACCATTCATTCACATATCCACATAATTCATTCGGGCCTATTGTACATGTTTTTCGTAGAAGGGCAAAGATTCAAAGATTTAATTGTCAATTCATTTGAATCGAAATTTTCATTTCTCTCAAGTCCTTGGTGTAGGGCGGGGGTGGGTGGGAGAGGGTTGGAAGCGCAGGAAGGGCAGGGAAGGGATGGAGTTCAGCTTCCTGATAGCCTGGTAGATAACACTGTTCTTCACTCAACTGGAGCTGGCCATGGATTTTGCAGTCTCCTCCCTGAAGGCTTTACCTTAAGAGACTGTGTGATGGGTGGGTGGGTGAGAACATGCAAACTCCACATAAAAAGGCCCCGTCCAGGAGGGAATCCAACCCGGGACCTTCTTTAATGATCTTGAAGAAAGCAGTTTTTTAAGTAAAGTAAACAAAGAGCTAGCTTATGAGCTAAAGACATTTGAGACCTACAAATGTATTCTTCTGGAACACTGAAGAGGCACCAAGAGCCCCCCACAGCTGCAGCACAGTGGAGGCATCACAAGAGGTGCTACAGGAAACAAAAAAGGGACACAGAAGAACATGGTAAAAGACTGTTGTGGAGCGGAGAGAGCTGCGCAAGAGGAAGAGGAAGGAGGAGGTGGAGGAGGTGACCAGTGCGGGACACCACGCTCTGAAACAGGGACAAACACAGGAGGCGGTGCACTGTTTCAGAAGATCAGAGGAGCACTGAAGGCAGTACTCCGGTTTCCCCGACCTCCAAAAACAGGACTAACACCTGAACACAATTTTGTTGTATGGTTGTACAATGACAAATGAAGCACTTATTTACTTGGTTTCTGTGAGGACGAGCGCTAATCTCTAATATATCCTCTGAGTGTCTACCATGGCTATTCCTTACTTTTTTCAAGGAAGGAGTTGTTTGCTCTTTAGAGGTGGATTCCTGGACCAATCACAGGTGGATTTTTTATGCCTTTAAAACACAAGCGTTCTGAAAAATGTCTTTGAAAGTCTGAAAAGAAAGGAAGTCCTACTGTATACTAACAAGCAATAAGATTGTTTTGTTGTTGTTTAGTATTATCAAAGAATAAAAACTCTGCACCGCTATTGCGCTCCCAAGAAATGTATTTTAGGCACCACAAAGTAACGTTTCGGGCGTCGCTTAGCCCTTCGTCAGACAATAAAATGTTGGCTACACACTGGTATATAGTCCATAATTGGTAGATCACATGACACACAGGATTGCATGGGTGATCACATGACATACATCACGTGTCCTTCGAATGAAAGTTTACATACATGGTATGTGTGCGCACACATCAAGGAACAAACAATAAGGGCAAAACACCCATGAGTAGGTCAATAAAAAAGGATCTATGATGGATAGCCACTGAAAAGTGATGACAGAAACCACAATAGAGTAGAATAAAGACCACAGCATAGAAAAGAGTGTGGATCTATGTACATGAAAAGAAAAAACACTATGTACAATATGTTACAAGGATCAGTATTGGTACAACATTTACAAAGGCCTTTGTAAATGTTGTACCAATACTGATAGTACCAATAGTTTTTATTCTTTGATTTCACGTACTATTGAACTCTTGCACGCTACTTAACTGACCTGGGATGTGCGTGTTTGTCTAAACCCTGTTGTTTAGTATTATACCTGTATTCTATCGATACATGTATATGTAAAATATAAATGAGTAAAAAAAAATCCAAATGCTTAATGACTGGATGACACTGAAAATTACCTTTTCATAATGATCTGGTGATGCTTGAAATATGCATACAACACTTTGCATATAGGCGTATGCTAGCAGCCTTACGTAAGAGTTGACCCACATTATAAGAACGGTTATGCAATAGAGTAACTTAAGGAGAGCGTTAAGAATTACACTCACACAGTGATTATGCCTCATACAGAGACTTTCAGACGCTGTGTGTCACTGCAGGATTCTGTGTTTATGATGAGTGACCGCGCTGCTTACTGTATAGTACAGACAATTCAGTCTTTCCATAAAGCAGTAGTAGTGTCAAACCTGGTGATAGCTTTTACACTCACATTAGAGGAGCAAAGGGGAGCGTAAACACAGGCCCTGAGCTTAGCGATATATAAATACATGTTATCAACAACCTCAAGTCTGTGTAGAGACAGCCATGAAGACACGCTTCAGCTTGTGACAGGGCTAATGTCGTGATGCTAGATCCCATAAGGATTTTTATTCAGCTGGCACCAAAAACAGCCTATAAATAAATGTGCTAAAACTAGATGCATTGCATTTTGGGATGTTTCGATTCTTCCTTATTCACATAAAAAAAAATCCTTCTGTGCAGAGTTTCTTGAAGGTTAGAGGTAAACCATAACCTTTTGTTGTCTTTTTAGGTCAAACCGCAGCAGACACAGCTTTTATACAAGAACTTACCCTTCATCATCCTGTGTCATGGTACATATGACAGCGTGCCACTGAAGAACATGAGGTAATGAACCCAGAGTCGTGTGCACAGAGGAATAGACTGGCACCTAAAGATAGGACATTGTTTCTCTGTTCCTTCACACTCAATGGAAAACCCACCTTAGGAGCTTCTAAAACAGGAAGCTCACGTAACAGGCTCACTGCTTTCTGCAGCACTGCTTTGACAAAGTCAAAATAGGATCCATGTTGGACGTGCATCTCACAAACAAACATGAGTGTGACCTAACCCACAGTGAAGATTTAGTCAACAGATGGCAGATGTGCAAGTCTTAAAGCTTTGTTAATTTGTTATACATATGATAAGTGATGAATATAAACTATTGATAAATAAATGACAATGACTTTTTAAATGTATTTTATACAAATGATGGCACTTAATAGCTTTAAAAGAAAACAGAAAGTTTCTAACTTTCTTCGATAATCACAAGGTGTTTAATGAAGATATCATTCAGTCGTGTGCAATAGATGTGCCTGTAGCCATCCTCTCAAGAGTGAGGCAAACAAGAGTGAGCATTAAAACATGCCAATAGTGCAGTATTAGTCAACAGCCTGAGTCAATACGCCCCACTGTGCTGCATGTCTTCGTACAAACACAAGCAATTGCTTCAGCAGGCCTCGCACCACATAGAAACATCAATTACTGTAAATTACACCAAAACAGTGTGTAACACTTCCAATTGTTTAATCTCTTGAGCTGTCGGAGGAGTTTTGGATAACAGTGGAGAAATGGAGGAGTATAATATTCAATAGCCCTGAGATACATTTGGCCTATCTGTGTTTGGTCATGTTTATGCATAGAATGAGAGCAGTTTATTTTTGTTTGCGTTCCTGGGACGCACTTCAAAAGCATTACTAAGTTCAAACACTGCGTTAAAATATTGTGCATCAAATAAGTACACGTGTGAGTCAAACAGCTCAGTGACACTTGGAGTCTGTTTACATTGTACAACTGTATGCTGAAAGTCAAGTGCTTCCATTTACTGCGGCTTCAGAACAAAAGCAATGAGTTAGACCTAACGTTTATTTTAAAGGCACATATATCAAAAGGAAACACATTGGAAAGTAATTTAAAAAGACAGAGATGCTTGTTCTTTGCGCTGCAAAAGTTCTATTTCAACTGAAGAAAGTATTGGCTCCAAATGTTCAAATTTGAGAAAACTTTGGACAAAGTGGCTGTTGTGAGGGTGCCGGGGACACATGAAGATTGGGAGGGGGCAGTAAATGAAAGACAAATGCGAGTAGTTGCCCACTCAGCTATTTTCCCAGTCAAGATCAAAGGCGCGCCGAACTGGCCGCTCCACGGGAAACTTGAGATGGCTCCTGTCTTTGTTTGTTGTTGCTAGGAGACCTGCAGAAGGCTGCAAGTGTTTGCAGTGGGGTACGAGATAAAAAACATTTCCAAAATAAATTTTGAAGACAGACATGTGTTTGTGTCCCGGGCTTTCAATTTGCCCGGAACATAGAAAACACACAAAAAACAACAATAGAGACGTGTGCTTTAGTCATGGAAGATAATTTACTTTCACTTTGTTCAAATCAGACGCTCAAAGTGCAACTTACAAGGACAGCATCAGTGGAAACGCTTTTCCATCAAAATTTTGTCAAAATAACACTTTGTGTGGTAATATGTGGGAGCTGCAGCATGTGAAAATTCACACTGTGCACAAAAACAACTTAAAGAGAGTTGGATGTATTTATAAGCTATGGTTGGGCTTTCCAGCAAAGCTAATTATGATGCTGTTATCTATTAATGGGCCCCATGACAGTAAGAGTGGCTAGACATGTGTCACACAGAGCTCATTACATATCATTAGTTCAACACTCCAATAATGTCTACACCTGCTGAGCACAATATAATGGCTTGGCCCCTGGTATTTGCAGGACTATTGTCTAACAGTGAAGCACCATCAGGAGGATAGGCCTGTGCAGAACCAAATCCAAATAAAGACAAATGTAATGTATAGAGCACAAAATAACATGCTTAAAATAACATGGTGTTAAAGGATGAATATCTGTATATATATTATATATATATATATATATATATATATATATATATATATATATATATATATATATATATGTATATGTGTGTGTATGTTATGTAAGTGAAAGATCTGCGACCACAAAACAATTATAAAAATCAATTATTTCCCCCAGTCTATTTTCGTTTTTTTTTTGTATTGTAATTTATATATATATATGGCTGGGGGAAATAATTGATTTTTATAATTTTTTGTGGTCGCAGATCTTTCACTTCATACAGTAGGCAAAAGAGTTACATTTAAGGTAATGATGCTCAAATAAAAAGGATGAATGAATTGAATTGAAAGGTTTGCAGGCAATATAAATAATAAATTGTTAAATAAAGAATTGTTGTTATTTAATGAGAGCATTAATTACCTAAATATTTCAGCCTGTACAATCTGCTAATGGCAACCGTTAAAGATTTCAGGTTGATTGTGATTGACTGCGCAGCTAACTAGACCTTTAAACACATGTTTTATTACATTATATTATTATTAGTATGTAGTGTACATTTTGAAAGTCTTTGCTTTATTATCATTGCTATGGGTATGTTTACCTGGTTTTATAAAGCTTCTGAGTGCAATAAAAATTGCTGCAAAGTGACCTTGAGTTTTGGACCCAGTGAGGAGGATTGTGCTGTGTCTGCCTCGTGTTTTCACTACAGCAGCCAACTGGCACTCTGCAAGCATCCCAGTCTGCCATGATTACAATGGCAGCAAGACACCGCATGTAAAGATGACCAAAATATGAACACACCAAAGAATATTACAGGGCACAACAAAACAATGTTGAATGTAAAGGGTTTGCACTATGGGCTTAAATGGCGACAGTTGGTAACTGTTTCTGGGACATCTGCCTTTTCATCCAGAGAAAACACAGTGTGAACTCAGGGGCATAACAATAAGCCAATTTCTGGATGGTGAGAAGAGCTGGGCTCTTTGAGTATAAGTATATCTAAGTTTTATTCTCTGAAGGGTTAAATTCTTCTTCCCAATAAGTACTAAATATGTCCTACATCGCACAGTGCTTGAGGCTTGTCAGCTGCATCCTGCTTTAACCTGCTGGAGCTGCAATGATAGTGTGGGAAACCTTAGCAGACTGCTCCAAGACCCAATATTGGAACATTCGCTTCATGAGAAGGCTAATCCTGTGTTGCAATTGTCTTGAGTGAGCTGTCACCCAGCGATCCGCCCGAACATGTGACATCACAACACACACACACACACACACACACACACGCACACACACACAAAAGCAAGGCAGTTTAACTGCACCTTAGCGCCATGTAAAAGGCAGCATTAACAGAACACCATGTGGCTTTAACACTGCTCAACACAGGTCTATAATTCTTTTTCTCTTTTTTTCCTTGACCAGGATTTCGTTCACTTGCCGGCACCAGCGTCTACACAACCCGTCTCATTTACAAGCATTTGCTGTTATTTTCAGAAGGACGCTTTTAGAAAACACAGCTTGATAAATGTGTAATGCCTGCAGTAAAAAAAAAAAGTTTGAAAACTGTACAATTATTTGCAAGTCTCAGAAATCTACAATGTACTTTCAGTTTATCATGTGTGTGTGTGTTTTTCAGAATTTTTTCAGATTTTTTTGCACCAACATTTTATTTTATAAAATTGTTGTTTTCAGATATTTTCTAAATAATAGGAAATGTGATGGAAATAATGATTTTCTTTTTTATATTTCCTGGTTTTCATTTTTCATAAAAATACTAAAAATGAAACAGACATCGCTGATATTTTTAAATACTAAAAAGCAGATTTTTTGTTTTAATTATAGTTTTTAAGTTTTGTTACTCTGTCCCATCTTTTTTGAGATGAGTTACTACTAAACATCCAATAAAATGGTAAAAGATTTGTAATATTGTTGTGTTTTACCTATAATAAATAAAATATCTGAAAGCATTTTATATATATTTTGATTCTGTTTTCTCAATTGATTTGACTCTACTTTGTCTCGTTTTTTTGACCTATGGTTGAATATAAAAAAGCTGGATATATGTAGAAAGATGCTCACATGTTGAATGGCGAATAGCCGCTCCTGTGCACAGCTCACCTCTGCTCTGTCATGACTGCTGCTTGAACCCATTCCCCACTGAGACAATAAAATGGCTGGTTGACTAGAGCAGCAGCAGGTTTATAACTCTGAGAGGTAAAACTATAAAGACTGTTAGAAAATAAAGATTTAGTAACGGTGGATTGCTGGAATGCTCATTTGGGGTCAGACGGCCAGAGCAACTTTTAACTTCCCCTCAGGACAAATGAGGAAATACAAGTGGAGCACACTCTTCCTGAAACAATGGAGATGTCACGGTGAATCTTTTACTGCGGGGCCAGTGATTACTGAGGTACTTAATGACAAGAACTAGCCCTGGTTAAATACTATAGGATCATAAAGGCTGGGCACTTCAATGGCTTTTTCATAGTATTTTACTGACTATTAAAATCTTTCAGTAATAACCCTTTGAATCAGTTGGCTCAGGTTGAATGTAATTTAACCAACTCAATCAAACTCAATCAATTTGTCAAAAAACGAAGAAAAAAAACATGTATATGCTATAGACATTTATGAACTAAAAAAACATAGCCTGCAGGACTCACTTCTACAGGTATTAATCACTAGATAGAAAAGTAAATAAGGGAATGAACTCTTTGAAATAACTGATCCTTTATCCCTGTAATATATACAGTCTTAATATCTGAGAATGATGGATTATTTATTACATTTTGTTTATCCAAGATTACAATTCATGTGTAAGTAAACCTTAGGGTTGTAGTTTAGCCCAACAAGAATTACTGACTTTTTGTGCTTAAAGATTTATATATACGGTATAATAAAATCACAGTGTTTTTTTAGTTTTGTTTTGTTTTACATACTGACATTTTCCCAATTTCTTTGTCCAGATTTTTGTCCATAAATGAAAAAAAATCTACACATGGAATTATTTCTCTGATTCTTATTCTGAATGAATATATAATGAATAGAACAATAAAATAAAATATATATACATCAATAAAACTGTATAAAAGTATATAATTACAGAAACATTTATAATGAAATACATTGTAACTCTCTTTATTTGATATGATTGATAGATGGAACATGAAGCTTAAATATGGCCAGCATGATTGGTGCATTATTATATAGGTTTATTTGAACAACATCTTTTTTGATCTTTTCATATTGTACGTAGAGACGATTTGCAGCAAAACGGCTCTTTCTTTGTACAAAAGTAATAAGTGTAAAGTTGGTCAGACACAGAGCAGCTGACGTCACGGTTCAGGAGTCACCCGCCGTGTGTTTGGCGTCTCCCACTGAAGACTTATCTGCAAAGAAGTTCCAGCGGACAATGTGGGTGGACAGGCCGTGAAACTACTATCATCATCAGTTCTGAATGAAAAAAAGAAAACATATCTCGCTCCAAAAGAAGGCTCATTCCAATTCAGCGGCGTTGTTAGGACAACGAGAACCATCCCTCAGATGATTAGTTCCACTTCAAAAGAATTTACTTTCTGCAGTGGAAACGTCCCCCTTTTGTGTCCTTACACAGGGCTTTCTCAGCCCCAAAGAAGAATCGTATGTTTAGTCAGCCTGTTTATTATTCCTTCTGTTCACACTACAATTGTATTAAATAAATAGAGTGCCACTAACAAAGGCCTATTAGCTCATAAACATGTCCTGCAACACACAAGAAAGCTAAATCACAGTCTACACAAGAATTAAGATACCTTAGATGTCCGTAAAGGCATGGCTCTGCCACTGCACATGTTAATGTTCATGTCTTTTGCAGTAACAAACTCTGTTTAGATGGAGTTTGGACCCCTTAAAGTGGTTCAAAGGGGTATAATAACTGACATTTACAGACCACAAAACATTGGGGGGATTGTAAATTCAATGAATATACATAACCTTTGAGTTATATGGTTAAATGTATAATTGTACAGAGGTTGTTGCAACATTGTTTTATTCTTGGTGTCAGTGGCTCTGTATGTTCACTATCTGGCATGTTTCCCTTGGCTATTGACTGTGTTATTAAAATACTGATTGTTAACATTCAGTAATATCAAGTCTGTTTACGGTGTTGCATTTTGGTACTAGATCAAAGGCTGGATGGTTAGCCCTCGTCGCCTAAAGTTGGTGTTTAAGAGGACACAGTCAGAATGCAGAGAGCAATAGTTGAGATTGGGTTAGGAGGGAGATAAACAGACATCTTGCCTGAGCTCTATCCAAAAGGGGTGGGGGAGCATGTTGAACACACCTAAGCGCACATGAGTGGAATAAAAATAAAATGAGTTTTTCCTGACACTGGTAGCCGTGAAACATCTTTCAGTTAGACTTTTTCAGTCTTCGGAGAGTCTGAACTCCTGAAAAGAAATAGTGAACTTTTGTGACTTACTTTTACTAGACTAGGAAAAACATTTCCTTCCTTTTACTTTGAATATTTACCAGGTAAGTTTACCAGTGAGCTTGGCATCTAATTCTTAGCATCAAGTGATTGGATTATTTCATTTTGGCACCAATTTCACATTTATTACCCAGCTTGGGCTTGATAACAAGCACACAAAAAAAGCGTACAATTAAACATTGTCCATATCCGCAAATATGGCTCCATAACTTGAGCTCATGTTACTTCCTGACCAGTAACTTTTTATGGAAATTACCATCTCAAATCCTTTGCTAATGAATAATAAAGTGTTCTACTTCAGTGGTTCAGTGGTCCGCTATGGATGTGTCTTTGATGACTGTATGTTGGAGGCTGAAGATTTGCTGGATGTGTGCCTGGTGTGGTGCACGAGTACCGTGCTCCTCTCTTCATGATCAGTGATGACCTACAGTGTATTAATATGCTCCGCAGCAGAAAGGCCTCTTGGCACGGGACCCACCAGCAGCACAGCCTTTAATGTCTGCAACTGTCAGGGCTTTGATTACTGATTGATGAGTAAGGTTGGTGCAATAACAGAGTGACACCACTGGTCATATGGCTCCCCTCAGCCACAACAGCAACAACATCACTGGCCTGGGACTCCATCCTCCACTTAAGGATTTGCAATGGGCTGAGAGCTTATTGGATATGGATAAGTACTGTAGCCTTTACAACTCTGGAGTTTTTGCAACTTTGTAACACATTTAACATGTGTGCAGTCAATTTAAATGCAGGTTTACTTCTTCTGTATCAGTTAACTTTTACATAATAATTGACCGCAGCGCTGGTTAGTGCATATGTGTCCTTAGACACTCACCTGTTTTGGTTTTATACAGTGCATGAATTAGTACGTGTGAGTGCGCATTCAGGATCACTGATGAAAAATTGCTTGTGGCTTCCATCCAGCCTGTTTGTGCATGTGTCGTATGCGTTCATTAACTTGCACTAAACAAATAAAAAGAAATTACAACAAAATATTAACTGTTTAACCACAAAAACAAACGTATTCTCAGGAGGGAGCCTCTAACTCAAGTAGTGTTTGGGGTTGTTTTTCTGTTATTTTTTTCTGTTTAAGAACATTTGTATTGTCCTTTTTGCACTCACTAGATTAAGCATGCAATTACCAACATACATATTTGCCTGTTTTTCCAAGATGCTTGAAATGATTGTGGCAAATCACCTGAGGCCCTTCTTGCAGCTTCATGACATACTGCATCTTCTGAAATTTGGCTCCCAAGAGCAGATCCTGAGCTCCACTTTTTTATGGATATAAAAAGATGTTAAATCAAGATTTGATTAGGCTTCATTTTGAAAAAACAAAGACAACATTGCATAATTATTGCTATTGAAAAATCATTGTATGTAACAATAAAAGAATGGGTCCCACAGGGGTCATTACTTGGTCTACTCCTTTTTACAAATGACAGATTCCAATGTATGCAGATAATGTGTGTTTCAGTGATAAAGCTGTTGAAACCATTACTGCACAAATTTAACAACAACAGAACTGGCACGTCCAAAATCCAAGCCTTTGGTCCCAACTTTGGAAACAACCATTACCCCTCAATTGAGCAACTGTGTGGTTGATCATAGCGTGTCAATCAATCACTCAACACAGGCACCACTTCTCTGTGTGTCTCTCTTTCTGGAAGAGAGCAGTGGCCTAGATCCCAAGAGAACAGAAAGAAAGAGCTGACTCTAAGCTCTTTGAGACTTAATTTTGTTCAAAACAGCCCAGGAATGACTTATTTGTGGCACACAAACGTTTTTAGGTTTAAAGTTGTTGTTGTTAGCAAATTTAAAACTCGTGGCAATGCTGCCGTACAATTGGTCAGAATCCTCCGATCCACCAGTGAATTTTAGCCCAAATATATCAGCTCTAGCCTTTCTCGGCTGAAAATAACTCACATCTCATGACATGCCTTTTAGGAACCAAAATGTATCTTCATTGAATGAAATTTAAATATAACAGAATACAACTAACTGCATTTCTTTAACATTTCTTTAACATTTTTTATTTCATTTAAATAGGCTGAATGTTCAAGACCCCTGATCTAAAGCCTGTATTGGTATGGTTTAAAAAACACTCTTAAGGGAGATATCAAGCAAAGATGATCTTGTATATATATTAGGGCCGGGACTCGATGAAAACAATTAATCTAATTAATTAGAGGCTTTGTAATTAATTAATCGAAATTAATCGCATATAAATATTTGACCTGAGAACAGTGAGAAGTAAGGATTTCATAAGGATTTTAGTATACCATTGAATAATGACTGAATACATAAGCTTAAGCAACAAAATATTGTTTATTTTGTTCAACCAAGTCCAACAGACCAGTGCAATATTGCCATTAATTGTGCGTCTGCAGGAAAAAAGGAAACTGAAGTGTGGAAAGCAAAGTGTGATTAATTTCGATTAATATTTTTAATCGCACTAAACCTCATGTAATTAATTAATCGCAATTAATCGAAAAAAGTCCCGGCCCTAACCTGCGGTCTAACCTCTGTGGTTAGACCGCAGATGGCGTTCTAACCACAAAACAAGACACTTACAAAAACTGTCCTCAGTAATAAAGTGTCTTTTCCACTCACTGTTAACATGACGTAAACAAAATATAAATTCTGAAGTACCCAAAAGTATATATGCCACAATTATGCTTGACAGACTGCTTTAGTGTCAACACAACAGTTTCTTATCTAAAGCTCAACCTTATGAAGACCTACATCTGACAATCAATGGTCAAAACATATTTATGGGAAAAGAACCGCAAAAACCAAGAGATGCAACTTTCATGATGAGTTACCATTCTATGCATTCGTCTTTTCTCATGTCAGCTACTGTATGAGCACAGGCAACAACAGTGGCAAAAAAAACGTGAGTACACCGTTTGGAATTTCTCACATTTCTGCCTAAATTGGTCACTAAATGTGGTCTGATCTTCATCATAATCACAGGATTGATTAAACAGTGTCTGCTTAAACTAATACCACCAAAACATTTACATTTTATCATATTTTTATTGGCCATAACATTCACAGGAGAGCGTGGAATAAGTGAACTACAGCAGTTTTGTAAAAAGGAATGGTCTAAGATGAATTCCTGATCATTTGAGCGTCTAATCTGCAACTACAGAAAGCAGTTATTGCTGCAAAAGAAGGATCAGCCAGCTATTTAATACAAGGGTTCATTTATTTATTCCACGCTGTTGTGAATGTCTAAGGTCTTTTGCAAAATATCTTTGGGTTAAAAAATACATTTTCTATTGACGATATCCGTGTCCAGGCCTGAGGCAACAAACAGTCCCACACCAGATTCTCCTGCCCATACTTCACAGTGAGCATAGGGTTTTGATGTTGCTGTGCTGTTCCATTTATCCTCCACATGACGTTGTGTGTTCCGCCCAAACTATTCAACTTTGGTTCATCAGTCCACAGTATATTTTTCCAGTAGTGCTATGGAGCATCCAAGAGCTCTTTCGCAAACCAAAGTTGAATAGTTTGGGAGGAACACACAACATCATGTGTGGAGGACAAATGGAACAGCACACCAACATCAAAACATCATCCTCAATGTGAAGTATGGTGCAGGAGAATCATGGTGTGGGGCTGTTTTGTTGCCTCAGGGCCTGGACAACGTGCTATCATCAATGGAAAAATTAATTCACAAGTTTATGAAGATATTTTGCAGAAAAATCTGAGACATTCACAACAGCGTGGAATAAGTAAGTGAACCCCTGTATTAAATAGCTGGCTGACCCTTCTTTTGTAGCAATAACTGCTTTCCTGTAGTTGCAGATTAGACGCTCACAGAGATCAGAATGAATCTTAGACCATTCCTCTTTACAAAACTGCTGCAGTTCAGTGAGATTCGGGCGGTGTACTCACTTATTCCACGATCTCCTGTGAATGTTTACATGTTCATCCAATAAAAATATGATAACATGTTTGGGTGGTATTAGTTTAAGCAGACACCATTTAATCATTCCTCCAATTTTGATGAAGATCAGACCACATTTAGTGACCAATTTAGGCAGAAATGTGAGAAACGGTGTACTTACTTTTTCTCGCCACTGTACACTGAAAACTATTTAAAACAGCAACTAAAACACAAAAAACAAAACAAAACACACACATGTTAAATGTTCTTAGTTTTCTACATTTAAAACTGCATATTCTTTTACACAGAGCAGAGTGAGCTGCCAGAGGACATGTGAAAACTACTTTTTTGAAGGAAAAACATAATTGCGACAGTCAGCTTTCTTAAATAAACTTATTTTAATAAAAGGGAGGTGGGCTATATGTCCATGTCTTAAAATGTTTTGGGTGGATGCAAATTAGGCTCAATACTTGTAGTGCTTTGGGTTAAGCTTGTTCAAAATGAATACATGTCTAATTTTCTGGAGTGACAAATAAAAATCCACTCGCTGCACTTTGAAAATCCCTGTACTAGGACGTAATAATTACAGTCTTTCTATACTGCTCTTAATAGAAATTAAAGACATAAGTAATTTGAACTTTATGCATGATGAAATAACACAATATATTTCCTATTTCTATGCTAAGTGTGGATGAGTTGACTTGAAAAAAGCAACTAAGTGCCCCTTTCATCTCTTCAATTAAACTCAAAATGTTGATCCACTTGGTTTATATGTTCTGGGAGCTCATCACATGCCACAGCTCTTACAATCAGCGCTAGAATATGAGCAGCGCATATTAATTTAACAGTGAAAGAAAGCTGTCATTTGGAGCCTCCCATGATGCTCTCTGGTGTTTTTTAGGGGGCTCGTCCTCTGGGTCTTTCCTGCTGTTGATGACTCCTTTAATTGACAGAGGTGCTAAAGGTTGTGTTAGCACCACTGAGCTGTTGCTCTGCTCACCATCCATCCATCCAGGTGTTGTGAGGTGTGAGCGGGGCTGTTAAACTGGCGCCAACGATCAATAGGCAGCTGTCGTGAGTGAGAGACCTTCCCAGGAAAACACGACTAAAGGTGGCATCGCAAGTTGTCATGTGTGATGTTTTTGCCAAATGTATTTTCGGGGATGCCTGTGCTCATGAATGCGTGTTTATAAACAATCAAGACAAACCTCCCTTTTTTTTTCTTTTTTTTTGCATTTCTGTGATGAAACATGAGGTAAACCTTCCCAAATGGTATGGTAATAGTATTACTCAGGGAATTCAACAAAACACAGCGGCACCTATAAGCAACCACAAATAGGTCTATTAATAGGTGCTCTCTTAACTCCATAATATAGGCTTCAAAATGAGATCAACTAAATGGGTCAGTGGGATTTCAGTGGGAAAAATAGACAGAGAGAGAAACTACATTAGCTGACAACAGATCTAAGGCAAGGCAAAAGCTAATAAGAAAATGATTTGGGCAAAGTAACAGCTCAGAAGTTTAATTAACAGAGTCGGTGAGCTGATTGAAAAGGGATACATGTCCACGTCTGCACGCACGCGGCGCCTAATTATTTTCAACTCCTTGATTGTCTAAATAGGCTTTATAAATAAAAGCACAAGTGACTTCGGAAGCGTTCAAAGGAAGTTATTTTAGAAATGGAGAATGATCAAAGAGCGTATTCCTTTATTTATTTATTTGTAAATTGTGTGATCTGTGAGCTTGAGCACATCGGGACGTGGTGGCCTAGGATTCATATTAACTTTGGAGGAGACTAACAGTACTCCACCCAAACATCTGGCTCGCTCTCTCTCTCTCTCTCTCTCTCTCTCTCAGGGGACAATTAAAGACGTTTATTAGCGCGATGAAAAATAGCTATGTGATATTCTGTGATATAATGTGGTGAGTCTTTTGGTAACGACTGCCGCGAGGTATTAAAGCCGGCTTAATAAGTTGGTTCATAAAAAGCATTTCAGGTAATTATGTCAGTGGCATCACTTTGCCACCGGCGTCTTTCTCACATGCGGCGCAGTATCAACAGGCTGCTCAGGCTGTGTGTTCGGAGCCCTTAGTTTTTTGATGTTGATAGCGCAAAGTTACAGTGCATTTCGATATTGCCTCGCTTGGTAATAATTTCACATTTTTCAGCGCTGACAAAATTCTAATGCAAAAGTTAAACTTTTAAATCTACGTAGAAATGCAACCTGTAACATTGTAACAGACAAATGAGTAACATCGCAGACTCGCCACTGGTTTTGCTGCTGTTGTTGTGACGGAATGCCAACAACATGACATCATACGCATAACCTCTATACAGTATCTTAAATTATAGGGTGCACTGTCAGTGTCTTCATTATTACATTGAAATTAACCAAATGTTGCAAATATAGTATAACATGGAATTCCGACTTTCTTAAATGAAGTGCTCATGGATTTGTCATTGCCCACAGATTAAGTATAAAACTTTGGAGATGTCCTATATTCAATTAAATGTAAAGGTATAAATATAAAGAAAGAAATATTTTCTCAATGGCAGCTCGATTACGTAATAAAATAAAGTCTTAAGCTGATGATACTAATTAAACAATAAAAATGTTGTATCCCATCTTGATTTTCGTATATTTGTAAATGTTACTGTTGGTGGGATTAACTACGTTTTCTTGTGTGCGCTCATTTTCGGGCATCATTTCTTATCATCATTGTCACATATGGACACACTCACATGGATGCACTAAGTCATTTCTTCGTTAATGAACCTGCCCGAATGAAGTACAGAAATAGCACCGGGGAAGAGATTTATGGCACGATCTGACTGTAAATAAATGCAATGGTTGTTGTGACACTGGACTGATCCTGTGACTTTTCCTGTAATCGGAAAAAAATCCAGATTTGAAGGTCATCTGGCAGAGTGCGAACACGGCGGATTTTGTATCATCCGTGAATACAATGAGACATGCACACCTTGGCAGGGATTGCACACGCACGTACTTATAGAACGTCCAGAGCATTATCATACATTAGCATAGGTGTAACGCAAGGTTAGGCCGTTGCTATTGATCATCACCCAGATAAAAAGACAGTCCACAACTTTTCTAAATCCTTTACCTGCACTCCCCAAAGGCACCACAGGATAATGATCACCTCCCTGGTGCTAGTTTTGCCCTTTGGATAAAGGTAACTTACTTCCATCAGAGCCCATTAGCTATACAGATGATGCTATCGATGACAAAATAAAAATAAAGCAACAATTGGGCTCCTATGGCTTATATATATACAACTGCAGTGTTCCTATGTGTCAGCAGCCACATTTATCCAATCCATTAATGTCACAGCCTTAAAGCAACATATCATCGCAGCGCGCAGCTTGGCCTAACTGTAATTGAAAAGGCCCAAAGGGAATTCCTGCAATGTGTATAAGGGCCTCTACCCCCACCAACCCACATCCATCACTGTACACTTAGGCCCTAGGGTGCTCTTCTAACACCATAGGTTAACCGCTTTGCCTGCCCGTGAATGCGCCCGCTGGACTTCCTTCACGCACTGAAAGTTGCTATTCCAATGCAAAAGACTGGGGACACAAATGTAAATAAAGATCATCTATAAAATACATATGAAGATGCAAAACTATTTCTATTGTTTTTTGTTTTTTTTAAACCCTTTGGATTTGCGACAGACCACAAAAGAGTTAGAGCCAAAAAAACAAAATCAAAGTTAGAATTTATGTTTAGGATTAGGATTGAGGAGATATTTGTTTTCATCAAACTGTTATTATGTCATTTGTCAGTATTTGTTTTATTAAGTATTGTCCAAACATTTCTGTGGTGTCGAGGGTTTGCAAAATTCAAATTCTCAGGTGTTAGAATATTGTTTGACGGCCACATACCAAGGAGAGCAAACGTCCGTGCAGAGCGAAAATGGCCGGACTTCAGTGGGGATGTGATCACAAACCGAATGCGGTCTTCAGATGTGGAGTTCACAGGCTTGATTACACAGCAGCCCTGCGATGCATACTGCAACAGATAAAAATTAACACACGCGATTACACAGGGCTTTGAAACAGCCCGCACCGCCACCACTGTGATCCTCTTATTTAAAGTTACACCTCAAACAACGCACATTTCAGAAAACATAAAAAAGTGTTCCAAAGCCGTGTGCAATAGCGCGCAACTGTTGGTAATGAAAAGTGATAGCTTAAAACAATCATCGCTTTGTGGTGTTTTGTAGTACATTCTAAAGTAATACATGTGTTTGCATGACGATCAAAGCTTTCATTATTCCTGAAAAACAAAAGCATCCGATACGACCCATTTTTGAGCGGGCTGCAAGGTCAAACGTCATGAAAGGCCTATGGAAAGGAATACAACATTATCCACACTTATTTCTAAACATTCTACAACAGCAACCAATTACCAATAGAAAAATCGACTTATTTATAACTCGCAAGTTTCATCTCCTCACAAATGTAATATTCAGAAATACTTTTTGAAAAGAATGACTCTGGACCTATGCCGATAAGTGTGCAGACGACCAATACAAATAAGATACTATTTGTCGGGCAATATGTTATTCCAATGTTTACTTTGCTTATTGAAGTATTTTGCAGGTGTAACAGCGACCACTCTCATACAAGTGAGCAAGAGCTGCAGGATTCGTGCTTACAGTGGATCAAGCCTTCAGAAGCGTGAATAGAGGCCCACCTCCTTCAGCCCTGGTTTTGACTGGACCTAGCAGGGGGCTGGCACCAGTGGACTCAAATAACCGCTGTGCAGGTAAAGACGGAGGCACAATAAATAATAAGTAAGGCCTTTGTGTTCCTACTGGCAGATGTATGATTTATAAGCGCGTCTCTGTACAGTGCATGTTATTTCGAAGATTGCATTGTCTTACGTAAGTCTCACTTCTGAAGTGGGTTTTAAAAGCCGATTAATTGTCAAGTTGTCAAATTAACACAGGCTTAGACATGAAACAGATTAGTTGATAAATGTTCGCCAAAAGGATAAGTGACATTTTCATCTTATTCCTCTGTTTAATCACTGACGGAAAGACTTAATATAGACTCATACTTTACCTCGGGATCATGTCTTGCTTCATTGAAACAAATGGCCTCATTTGCATTGATAGCGTTATGTTCCAGTGACGCTCTCCTTTTGCTAAGATTTACCTTAATGGGGGAAAATGGTGTTTTAGAGAATGTAATAGCGACAGCTCACCTTGAAAAACCACAGAGCAGGAGTGCAATACATGTGACGGCACCCGCCTGACCAGCAAAGATCTGAAAACCATTGAAACAATCTGAACCATCTGTGGACACGTGTAAGAAGCAGCTCGCACCCTGCATGGAGAAATACAAATGCATAGAGTAAGTTACGCAAGTTGTCATGCACGGTTATGATGATGCGTCAAGGAGCCTAAGAGCGAGTGTGACGAAGCAGCCCACCCCCTGGTACACAGCTGGGCTCAACCTCATGATGGCATAACAGCGACCCAGGGGTGCGAGCTGACAAGTCAATGGCTCCCAAGGTGGAATAGATCTATTTACACTCAGCTGATCAACGCCCGCGTTTCCAAAATGGCGCTCACCGCTTGTTGCTAGGCAGAGAGCACGGGAGTAAAAATGGCGGCGAAAGAAATTGGCAAAGTGGGAAGCAGAGGTCCAATTGGTTGTGATTACTGGGGTGAGGGTGTGTCAGAGTTCAACAATTGTGGAACATTGCCACAGCTTGAGACACCTACTGTACGGCACAAATAGTACTAAGGTGTCTCAAGAAACCAGATGCTACTTTAATTTGTCACTTTATGGTTCGCCATCACCTAGAAACCGCAGTCAGACTCTCCATTGGGTGATGAAAGAATACTGCCTTCTAAGTACCTATGAATAAAAAAATATCATCAGTGAAGTATCTTCATCGTGGATCAAAGTTCCCATTGATCGCATAATTTAACTTTTACAAGAAGTTGCACCACACTTTACATGATCTAGTGAAAAGCATGAAAAAAGCAATTTATGAAAGATTATTATCCAAATCACCAATGATTGAAGTAAATTGATAAGGGACTAAAATATCTGCAGCTGTTCTGTTTTTCAAGATGATTCTCACAAATAGAAGTGAAGGGGAATTTAACGTGTTTTGCATCAAATTACTGATTAGTTTGAACAACAGATTGGGAAGGAATATCCTAAATGACTAGAAATTCTCAATGTCCTCAATGTCACGCATGACGGACATTGAACTTGTTCTGTTAAAAGCCTGGGACAACCAGCCATAAGGAAATTGTCTAAATAAAAGACATTTCGAATTTGAATAAAACCAAAACAATGTAGACCTACTGTCAAACTCAACTTTATTTACAAGATAAAAGCTAAAATCCCAAACGGCGATAAGTGTATTCAAAACAAAATGACATATTATATCAGAATGTCTTAATTAGGGGAAGTTGTACTCGCCTGTTAAGACGAAGCAAAAAAGTAAAAAATAGGCACACTCGCTAAGTATGCGCTGGTCCACGATTTATTATTAAGAGTAAAAGGGTAAAATGTTGCATTTAAAAAAACAAAAAAAATAACCTAAGGCGACGAGGGGAGCGGCCCGTCGACCGAGAGAGTGTCCAAATCAAGCACAGTCCCATCACACAAGCATAACGCTTTGGGAATATTTATTATCTGAAGCTATAACACATTGGTAACGTAGGCTATTTTTGTACTATTTTGATAAACATTACACATAGTTTACATTCAACAACGTACATTCAACATTATAGAAGAGCATAGTTCCATAAACACATTACAACTTCATTAAATTCTTTTTCTCGCTCTGATTTATGGATTTTAGGTCACAATACAAAGAAATAAATAGAGGCTAATCTTAGGTCCTAAAATGACGATGAATGATGATTTATTATAGGCCAAAGATGGTCTCGGATTGTGTGAGATGCACAAATGTCACATTTGAGCTAACATTGCAAGCGCAAAAAATAATTTACGAAAAACTCCAAACAGATCTCAGATTGACGGAATGTTACATTGCTTTGAAGGGAAGGAATCGACTCCACTGTGACAAGTGTACCAGCCATTGACCAGACTCTTCTGAAAGGGAGATGTGGAGAAACTCCTCGAGGTTTGAGTGAACGTGTGCGAGGCCTGTGTACTGTGCTGAACAGGCTGGGCCCGGTATGAACCTCGCTGTAGGAGCAGAGGCTCCAGGAGAGGCCCAGTTCTGTGCGCGGAGTAGTCTACACCACTGTCAAACGGGTGATGGAGCCGTGACCTGAGGGAGGGCTCCTCACGACTGTCTGTGTACAGCGGTGCGTCTGCGCTGATGGTGGGGTGTTGATGTTGGTGCTGGTGGGTCTGAGCTCCGTGGACGCGGCTTGACCTGCTCTCTGGGTTGTGACCTTCGTCACCTGAGCGCGCGTCGGCGCCTTTTGGGCCAGGCTTGTTGCAGTGGAGCTTCATGTGCTTCCGCAGAGAGCTGGGGTGAGTGTAGCATTTATCACACCCTCTGACTTTACACACGTACGGTTTGTCGCTGGAATGTACGTGAGAGTGTTTCTTTCTGTCGCTGCTGTTGGCAAACCTTCGGCTGCAGCCAGCAAACTCGCATTTAAAGGGCTTTTCACCTAAAGGAGAGGAAAGATAGATGGAGCTCGTTAAAGATGCTTATAAAGCACTGTCTGTTGTTTTATTCAGCATTAGCCTCGCCTATAAGAGGAAATATACGCTCATGTTCAGAGAGAAATGACTGAGAAGTGACAAGCCTCAGTTTGCCTTCACTCCACATGGTCATGTGATAGTCAATGAAGTTAAATCTACAACAGGACCGCAAATACTGGGCAGCTTTGTCGGTAAATAGCGCACAATGTTGTGCGTAAAGTGAAGAGGGTTTTGTTGATAAAATTTGGAAAAATAAAAACTCCAGCACTCTGATAAATAAACACACCTATTTGAGCAGCAAAACTAACATGCAACTTATTTAAGATAAGGCCGATGAGATCAATTAAATAGTCTGACTAGTCTGTACTCATGTACCAGTCTCCGCGTGAAAGTTCAAATTAATAGTCTGAAGTAGTTTACCTCCGTTTATTATAAACACAGAAATGAAATATTAAATATTTATTGTGAACATTATTTAAGAGGCTAAAGTGATATTTGTCACATATTGTTCCAACTTTGTTCTTACATTTAGTAACTAACCCATTACAAAATATCTTAACTTATTGTGTTCGGTCACAGTAACAATTATAGGCATGACAAAAAAAATACACAAATAAATTGAACAAACTCTATATTTGGATTTTCAGCAGCAGTTATCTAGTTTTAATTTCTTGCTACATCACTGCATGTTACTGCGCTTACATGGAGAGTCCCTACGAGGCACATGCGTAACGTCTACGTCACAGCTCTCCGGTGTCCCAGCATTTATTTATTAATTTTACTGAATGAAGAGGGAGAGACACCCCAGCTAGCAGCACGCCTTACTACGCAGACTCACCATGTGGCATGCACTAGTGTGGACTTTTGCTTAGCACTGCAACCCTGCGTCATCAAAAATATCTATATTATATCTATAAATATATTATTATTATTCTTATTATTATTATTATTATTATTATTATTATTTATTATATTATTTACAAACCTGTATGCGTTCTCTTGTGGATCTTGAGATTTTCAGAACGAGCAAACACTTTCTCGCAGCCATGAAACGGGCAGGGAAAGGGCTTTTCTCCCGTGTGAACTCTGACATGGTTCACGAGCTTGTATTTGGCTTTGAACGGCTTCCTATCCCTCGGACATTCCTTCCAATGACACACGTACTCGGAGTGCTCTGGTCCACCTACGTGCTCCACGGTCACATGGGTCACGAGCTCATACATGCTGCCGAAGGCTCTGGAGCAAGGCATTTTCCCTGTCCCTTCGTGGCTGCTGGTCCACTGGCACAGCATCTCGTGTTTGACATTCTGTTTGGAGCACCTGAAGAAAGCGTCGCCTGTCCTGCGTTGGATTGCCATGTTTAAGGGTTTATAGAGCCCCAGAAATTGTGTGACAAGCTGCTGGCTGTTGCCCTTGGGGCTCAGGCTCTGGCCGTAGGGGTGTGCCCGGGTGAGGATGTCTCCAGGTAGACCCAGCATCATCTGAGCTCCGTCACTAGAGCCTTGGGCCTGTTCCTGGTAGCTGGGGAAAAAAGCATGACTCCGGTTGTCCCTGCATCCAGTAAAGTCACGGTACCTTGCAATCCCATTCCCGCCATGTTGGTTAGCTCGTGGTGCCAGTTGATCAGTAACGGGTGGCATGCCGGCTTCAGAGAGATTGGCTCCAATTAGAATGCCCCGGGGGCTGTGCTCGAACCGGTGGTTGGAGTATCCAGAGTCTGGAAAAGTAACCACCGAGTGGTCAACATATGCACTGGACCTAGTCTCGGGGTAGTCTCGCAAATTGCGCGTGGGGCAGAGTTTTAAAGAAGTGCCAGTGGGGTGTCCCATGTGCTCCCCTGCCAAAGGTGGCAGCACCACGCTGGGTTCAGTATTGCTCTCTCCGGGGTTGACGCAGGAGAGAGGGCAGCCACTAAACCTAGAAAGGCTTGTCATGTTTTGTTGTGAGTTTGGCTATGAGTTAGCAAAGTCAACCAAGAGCTCTGAAGATGAACCTACGGGCTCAGTGTCCATGTTCCGCGGTGTAGGCTATATCATCTGCATGTGAAATTCGTGGCCGTGAACTTCGCAGAAGTAGGACCTATACTCAATTTGGTTAAAGTTGATGTGAGTCCCATGCCGTTCACTTTGCCCTCTTGATTTGTGGCAATAACCGTGGTAGAAAAATGCTTCGAAACAGGCCATGGTGCAATATAAAAGCACAGCAGGCAAACCTGCTTTTAAAAGGGGAGCTTTGGGATTGGTTGGAATGCGCCGTGATTGACAGGCGCTGGGTTTGTTTTAAAAGGGACACGCAGACATTCACCACACGACTTCGTTTTCAAATAATGCAGAGAAAACGCTTTGAAATGTGCCGCGATAAAATATTGCTGGCTAACTTAAGGAGCTTTCTCACAGACGCTCTGTTTGTCTCCTATGCACCGAGAACATAGGTTATTATGGGTGAGACCCAGATTTAAAACTATGCACACGTTTTGTATTCTCTGTGCCCTAACGCAGTGAACAAGAATAGACTGTGGTCCGGGCCAATTATTGTCAGAGCCGCGACACAACATAAAACATTTGAACATGTGCTATAGGTGTATATGCTTTTATAAATCAGCCAAATCAGATATACGATACACACGTTTGTGTTTGTCATAACGTTAAAAAAAATGGGAAAAAAGAAAGAAAGAAAGAAAGAAAGAAAGAAAGAAAGAAAGAAAGAAAGAAAGAAAGAAAGAAAGAAAGAAAGAAAGAAAGAAAGAAAGAAAGACGTTCAAACTCATTTAAATTGGATAAATGCACAATCTCGAAAACTTGGAGGGTTCTTTGAGGACAGCACAAGCAGCTCTTCACTATAACCCTCTCTTATGGCACACGTGTTTCATAGCCTATTTCCAATTCAGTCCATTTGATTCTGCAATCATTTCATCAACGCAATAAAAAGCGTTTCAGGTGTATGCTACATAAACACAGGCCTATTTCTTTGACATGATCTTGAGAGCACTTTTTAAAATGCTAATTACAGTAGGCTAAACCTTCAGCACTGAGCAGTTATAAAGTATGAGGCCCAAAAATTCATTGGCCTGCATGAAATAAAATCATAAATACATTTTAAATTAAATTAATAAACAACCAAATCATAAAGTACACTAACATTCTACATGTCCTCTTGCATGTTTGTCAAAGGCTAGAGTATTATTTCATTTGGTTTCATTTTATTTTGACAGGCACAAAAGTAGTTTGTTGTCTATGAAAACATGTATTTCTATGACTGTATGCATGCTATTTTATTGCTGATTTTCTGGTTTTGTAGGCCCTATTGTGAAATAGAAAGTAACCGCATCGATACGGGACGTCTGTCTTGCATGTCTGCTTAAGCTCAATTACAAGATTATTTATTTTCAATAGGATACAATATAAGACAGTAAAGACACATTAATACATTAATTAATTGAACCAGAGTTTTGTTTCTACTAGCTGAATGAAAAAACTGTTTAGCAGCTACAGAAAAAAAAAAGGATAAATGAAAAGTGCGAAAAAGTGAAGCTCACCTTCTAACACGAAATGCAATCAACAAATCACTGCTTATGGGTGTGCAAATATATAGCACTATTTTATAATTTTTTATTCCATTTATTTATGTATGTATGTATTCATTTATATATCTATTAATTAATTAATTAATTTGTTTGTTTATTGTGCTAGTTATTATTATTCAAATAGAAAATTTTCGACTGTGAAGATCAAAAACACCATATTTGGAGGTAGAGCGTTGCGCTCTCCTGCACAAAAGCAAAGGTGTCTGAAATGATCCACAACGGCACACGTGCTCAACAGTATCACGATGAGGCTACTGTATTAGGCCTACTAACTGTACCACGGACCGCATCACATCAAAGCACAGAAACAGCCTCCTCTTTTGGTGAGATTTTGTGGCCAATTACAATCAATAATAACTTTCCTTTCAAAACCAAGGCCTAAAGAGAGTTAAATAATTGGCTCAAGTACAATACAAAAACACACACACGTATCTTACGTGACGAAATAAGATAAATATCTGTAGTCTACCATGAGCTGGGGGGTTTGTTCTGGTCTTTTCCAAATGTGCCTATGTCACATACATGACACTACTGTAGTAATGTAATAATTTAAGGTAAGGCGCATGCTCAGTTGGCGGCAGATTATTTTATAACCAATGGGCTATCCCAACGTGAGTGAGGTAACCCTAGCAGAGACAGTGGTAGTGTTATGGTACACTATACATACTGGATTTTGCACCCTAACTTAGGCAAGATCAAATTAAATATTTACACTATAGGTTTGACACTATGTGGACTGTCCTGTGACTGCTATATTTGTTTCTACAAAATGTATATATATTTTTAAATTTTGTTAGCCATCCACGTTGCTTTTAATTTTCGTTTCATTTTGTTTTAAATGAATATAGGCTATTAAAGGCTACAGCCTTGTTTTATTTAGCCTTTGAAGTCCGTTTCAACAAATAAAACATGAAGTAAAGGAAGCTTAACTGATGCTCGTCACTTGTAAGTTCAGAAAGTTCGCAATAAATCGCAGAGCTCAGCTAGCACTGTATTAAGTGTGTGTGTGCGCGCGCGTGTTGTAAAGTTATGCTTTGGTGCGCGCGCACGCAGCACAAAAATCAACGGAGGGAGTTCAGTACGAGATAAACGGAATAGGAGGGGGAGGGGGCAGGTACAGCCTACACAACGTTTTGGTTTTCACAGTGCAGCGCGGGGAGAAGTGTTGCAGTAATGCGTAAAAGCGCACACTTCGCTGGCGCATCGGGTAATCCACCACAACCGCTTTGGACATATAGGTTACAACAACTGCATGTGGGGTTCGTCCCCACCATTCACCATTCTGTTAGCATGGAACGGACAAGTAAAACTCACCTTTCCAATGTAAGTCTGGAGGAAATGCCAAGTGTGAATGTGGTGGACGAGGGCGAAGGGGAATGTGCTCATTTAAAGTTTTGTCCGGTCCTTCTAAAACAAAGAATGTGCTCTCCTTCCTGACACAGACGGGGAAAAATGAAAAAAGCGCCGCTTGAAGCACTCAACGCGCCTCTGAACTTGATCAGATTTTATGTGTCCTGCTGCTCCTGCGGGAGTCAGCGGCAGCCTGTGGAACTTGCTCAATGGCACAATTTTTTTGACTGAGCCACAAAAGAGAGAAAAAAATGTCAGGATATTACAATTTCTGCCATCTTTCATTCTGTCTTTATTCCACCATCCTATACCCTATAGAGTGTGTTTCCCTCCTCCCTTTTCAGGCAAAAGCCATATTTGGAACTATTCCAAGAAAATTCTATTTGGTTATATGCAAGTCATTAATATGAGCAAAAAGTTGTTGGGAATTTGTGTAACTTGGCTAAGGATTGATGTATGAAACCACTTATAACGAGTGCGTAAGACTTCGCGTAGGCTATACCTGCAAAGTAACGCCCGCAGGAGCCAATCAAATGATCCCAGTTAAGACGAGCTGCCATCTTCAATAGCAAACACTGCCAATCACCAGAAATCTAGCCAATTACCACTCGCCTCAGCAGACACGTGGTGTGTGGATAGCTAGCCGCTGATTGGCTAACGTAGGTCTGCCTCCCGAGTTCATTTATGTTCTGGGAGTGAGTGATTGACTTTATCAGTCCAAGGACATCATCCGCGTGGAAAGGGGGGGAAGTTTGATCCTCTTTCTCACGGACCGCACTCTACGGGAGTTTTGTCCTCCCAACTCTTAAACGTGTAGGATTTTTCTCCGTTTGGGCTTGGTTTGGGTTTTTTATGTGAGGATTTCTCTTACAGACCCCGGCGTGGAGTGAGTTGTGCGCTCCGTTAAACTGGATTTTAATTTTATTTTTGCTTTTCCTCTCCCCGCGTCCTAAGTTTTCCTCATGATGCTTCTTGATAGCGGTCCGCAGTTTGCATCTTTAGGAGTGGGCGGCTTCGGGACACCAAGACACCATGAGCTAGGGAACAGAGATCCCAGCTTGGGGCTGAATCCATTCTCCGACTCCTCTCACTCCGCAGCTTTCAAAATCAGCCCCGTAGCGCATGACATCGCCTCCAGTCAGACGTCCGCTTTCACCCCGCAAGCCTCCGGATATGCAGCCGCTTTGGGACACTCGCATGGCGGCCAGGTGGGCTCATACGGAGGTGGTGCATTCAATTCCACGCGGGACTTTTTATTTCGGAACCGAGGCGTTGCGGAGCCCCCTGCTCCAAGCGCGCAACACGGAATCTTTGCTGCTTCGGCGGGGAGCCTACACGGGCCGCCGGGAATCCCCGATAACCCCGGGCATCTGTTGTTTCCAGGACTTCATGACCAAGGGGTGAGTCATACGTCACCGAGCGGACATGTAGTCAACAGCCAAATGCATCTTGGCTTACGCGGGGACATCTTCGGAAGACCCGATCCATACCGTCCAGTGGCCAGTCCTCGGACAGACCCCTACGGAGCGCAGCTGCACAACTACAACCACCCCATCAACATGAACATGGGCATGAACGTGCCCACGCACCATGGCCCCGGGGCCTTTTTCCGATACATGAGGCAGCCCATTAAACAAGAGCTATCCTGTAAGTGGATAGATGAGAACCAGATGAATAGACCCAAAAAGACTTGCGATAGGACTTTCAGCACCATGCACGAGATGGTCACACACGTGTCTATGGAGCACGTCGGCGGACCAGAGCAGAGTAACCACGTCTGCTTTTGGGAAGACTGTCCGAGAGAAGGCAAATCTTTTAAGGCCAAGTATAAACTTGTGAACCACATTCGAGTGCACACAGGAGAAAAACCATTTCCATGCCCTTTCCCTGGATGTGGCAAAATATTTGCCAGGTCAGAAAATCTGAAGATCCACAAAAGAACGCACACAGGTTGGCATCAGCTTTATTATTTAGATTATTATAATTTTTTGCATTATACTTTTAGTGAATGTATCAGGTTTTATATGTATGTCCTAAATTCATTAAACAATACATTGGTGTCATGTGTGGAATAGTTCTTTGAAAGTGGGTTATATATATAATCATCCCATTCCTAAAATTATACCTACATGAACTTGTAATATTTAGGTATTTTTTAATTTAATTTGTTTACACTTTAGGAAGGGAAGTTTGTGAGGACAAAGTCGCAAAAGTTTGGATAGCCCATAATAGCAGGCACACAAGGCACTGGTGTCTCTTGCTGTATTTAGAAAGCCCATACGGCTTTGCAGTGCTCGTGTTCATATCTGTTTGAGGGTTCTATTGATTGCCCTGTTGATTCAATGTTTACTAGAGCAGTGCAGGGCAGTAGTAGCATGAGGCCTCGTGAATAAATAACGCCTGACAGGGCACCGTGAAGTAGTAGCCTAGTGGAGCTCAAACCATGTCGCCCTCCAAATGTAGGTTACTGTTATATAACAGGCAGCATCGCAGACGCTTCATAAGGCGTGTAGCTTTTGCAGGTGGCCCGACAAAGGCATTGTGTTTGTTTGTGACGGCCATTGGGGTCATTTACACTCTGTATGCATTTATTCCCACAGGTGAGAAGCCGTTTAAGTGTGAATTCGATGGCTGTGACAGACGGTTCGCCAACAGCAGCGACAGGAAAAAGCACATGCACGTGCACACGTCAGACAAGCCGTACATTTGTAAAGTGTGCGACAAGTCGTACACGCACCCCAGCTCTCTCAGGAAACACATGAAGGTAATTAACGTCTTCATTACGCATTAAACACATTAACCAGCTCCCCCACTTTCCCCCTCTCTAAGGCACGGACCGTCACTTTATGACAAAACGCATCAAGAAAACTCTTACAACCAAACACATCTTTGTGTTTACTATTGCCTGGCGACAAATCCTCCACTAACGAGAAAATGTATGACCTTTACGCATATCAGCGCGCTGAATTAAACAGTAAATTACTTACACTTAAAACGTGTTCTTTTTGGTGTTATTTTATGATTGTAAAATGTCCTCTGCAATGTTGTTAAGACCGTGTTGTGCAGACTTTAATTACAGTTCATTCAAGGCACTTCCTTTCAATACTATTTGTTATTTGTGCGTGTTCAGGTTCACGAGTCTCAAGGATCGGAATCATCTCCGGCAGCCAGTTCTGGATACGAGTCCTCCACGCCGCCAGTACTGGTCTCAGGCAGCACAGAGGACCCAACAAAAACCCCGCCGTCAGCCGTAGTACAGAACACGTCTGGCCACAGTGAAGGACTGGCTCCAAACTTTAACGAGTGGTATGTTTGAAAAGACTACAAACACTTTGTCAGCGTGGACCACGGCGTTGAGGACGAACGGATTTTACCCAAACACACACATCCACACAAACAAACACACACACACACACTCACATACACTCACACACACACGGGATTAGGACCTCAACAGGAGACAAGAGCAAAAGGCAGAAGATGCACGCACACGCAGGCCACGTCCATTCTCAGGATTATTGAATTTGACTTTCAGTCTGCCGTTTGGAAGAAATAAAACTCATAAATAAATAATTAATAGAATGAACATACTTTCTCAGTATAAATATATGTTTGTATCGTTTACTTTACAGCAAATAACTCTTGTTTGATTTTTGTGTATTTTCTCATTTTTTAATTTAAAAAAAAAATAGAGAAATAGGCTAATATTTTATGCTCTTTTATGGCGGCAACGCGCTGCTCTCGCCTCTTCACATTTGATTGTTGGAACTTCAAACAGTCTTAAGAAACGTGCCAAAGTCTTTGTCATGAACTTGAACACAGGAAAAAAAAAACGCATAAACAAATATTATACTCGTGAATGTATTTCCTTGTTTTTGATGGGGTCGAATCTGTTGTCAGCGTCCGTTTTCAGGTGGACACGTGGTTATTTGGTTACGATTGTTACCGTTCAATATTAACGTTGCCTTTGTTAATACTGTTGTAAATACATATCCATGATGCCATATTTATCAATTTGTAATTTAATTAAGGGTATAAGTTCTGAAACATAAATAATATTTATGGAAATGTTTTCTAACAAGAACTGTACAGTTTTGGTCATAACATTAAACACATGAGAAACATTTCCAACGTTGCGATTGTATTCTGCTTTGTTTCTTTTAAACCAGTAGGCCTCCATGTGTCTTATTTGGATTGAAGAAAGCATATATGAATATAATGGATTTGTCTATATATAATGCAGATATTTCCGTCACTTTTCTTTAAGAGACCATTGACATGTAACGCTTGTTAGAACTAAGTTCAGATGAGCTGAGAAGCTATAAAACGGTTATGCTGATATCTTTATATTTTGTTCAATGAAGAGTTTTTGTGTATCTGCTTTTACAGGTCAGATAGATGTCAATTCGTAGCATACTGCAAAAGACTCCCAGTAGCCTGTTGCACTCTGATTTTTAACAAACTGCGATGATCTCAAAATGAAGTTTGTATCACAATTTCAAAATTGGGGTCAACGCCCACATCTAAGCGCCAATAAGGTTCTTTGGTTCCAGCAGTGTCTTTGTGCAAGTATGTTTAATGTGTGCATTGGCAACAATGGAACTGTCACAACACAGTATTTTCAAAAATAAAAAAAAGTATTATTATTTTTTTTTGTCTGTCAGCTTGCATTGTTTTAAATGTAATTCTTCTGTGAAAACTAAAGCGTGTTCTTTGTTGTGGTGTTGCATATAGAGCAGTTTAATTCACATTTGCTTGTTTTGTGTGAATAACTTGTCAAGATGGCATTTTGTGTTTACTAAATCTAGTGAAAGGTATTCTAGATCTATGTGGGTACGGGAGAATACATTCTGTGGCAAAAAGAGTTACAGCATTGCATTGTAACTTATTCTCAAGAATTGAATAATATGCAGAAACAAAGTATATTGTACTCAGATGAGAACAATTCAGACCACCAGCATTCCTTTTAAAATCAAATGTAAAAATGGTACCTCGTGACAGTGATATATGAAATAAGTTTATTTAAATAATTTAAGGAATATATGTTTATATGCTATTTCTATACCTTAATTTCTTATTCCCACACCTTTCTGCCCCGTGTCAGAGGTCAGAGCCAACAGCTAGAATGTGATGTTGTAACGCTTTCTGGGAGAAATGGGTCACACTCAAGTTATTCCTGAAGAGCAAAATGTTTAATGATGAACTGTGTCACTGTGCCACTATGAGGCAAACCTGTAACAACAGCAGGTCTATCCTTAGCCTATTAGCTACCTGAAGCAAAGCTTCCTTGTACTTTTTAGGCTTCTGTATGTTGGTTATTTTTGTTTTACCAACTATTTATGAAGAAATGTGAACGGAAATTTTGACTGAAATAAAAAAAACACATCTGAAAAGCATTTCATTCTGCGCAGTTATTTTCTATTGTTTACATACAGCCCAATTGAAGTTGGCAGTGGTCAAACAATGGCTTTATCTGTTTAACATAGTCGTTTCGATGTTATTTATTATTCGATTATTTTTATTCTCGCCACAAATGGTTGCGCTTGCTAAACCTTATAGTCTTCTCTGCACGCGGGCAGCTGAGGACACCGTGTGACCGTGATAATGCCCAGAACGTCTTCCACCTAAATATTTTACAAACAGATGATAAAACAAAGACACTACGCTCAAATACAACACTTAAATTTAAGAGCGCAATACGGTACAACACAGAAGAAACTTTTACGCACAAATGCACTCTGTCGCTGCTTTTCTTTGCCAGCCCCTCCTCTCTGCTCAGTCCGTCTAGTCGCACGTTTAATGTTCCCCTCTCAGACACCGTGACGTAAATTACTAGAGACCGGGCTCTCTCACAAACACACACGTTGTGCTTTACGCACGCACAGTTACAACTTATAGTGAGAGTTGGTGCGCGCAATTACAGCAATATAAATGTGTCACACGGGAGAAACATGTCATTCTTTGTGGATTCGGGTTCCAAATCGACAAACCCATATACAGTTTGGATGGATTTGTAGAACAAGCTATCTCAGAGTTCAAGATGCGCACAGCTTACTGCACATTAACCATCTAGTGACACACAACTCTTGTTTGAATAGCAGATGGGAACACAACCATAGGACACAACATAAAAGGCTTTTCTGGTCGGTTCTTTCTGGATTAAAAACGGTGACGGTCACGTGGCTGCAATTGTATAAAATGTTGAATAGAGCTGAATCAGTACAATGCTCTGCTGCAGCGTTCCACGTCTCCGGCAATATAGCCCTGAGAGTTGGGACTATGCTGCTGACTGCTGGCACTGGAGCCGATAATCGCCGTATGCATGTGAGCTATTGCGTATGCCACAGAGTAAGCGATCTAGTACAACCTATGACGCGCCATGGTGCTAAAGTTTGATATTAGATTGATTGGTCAATTGTAAACCTTTCCTCCCTTCTGGGCATGTTAAGTGGAGTGTGCGCTCTAAGCGGATAAAGCCAGAGAAGCCGGTCTCCAACGCTTTTTGTCACGCAACGATCTTTAGAAATCCAATGGCCAATTGATCACTCTTAGGACGGTGAAGTATATGGCCACTTTTATCAGAACGGACAATAGTAAGACTGTAACATATAACACAACATTCGAGAGCATTTTTCTCTGCTGCTGAAATAAAATGCGACACTTTAGCTAATGCGTATTTCCTCCTCCAACGGGCTAATGAATATGTGCAAGCAAGTGGCCTGCAGGGAACGGCCTGCCGATGCATTTGACCTGTTCCGGCTTTTGACGTGCAAAAACCGTGACACAATGGAGACTTGTTTTAAATACCCATGTATGCCACTAGCAATGCATTGCGCCACCCTGCAGAGTAGACTACAATGAGGAAATAGAGAAACTAGAGCTCCTTAATAATGGTAATAATATTATTAATATAACGCCAGTCAATGCTCTTTTCAGTATGAAAGTTCTCATCAACCTCTAATTATGCTTCATATATGGTGTGGTTAGTGGGATGTCCAACAGGAGACAGCGCTAATTCCCCAACATCTGGCCTGGTGTCAGAAACTTGATGAATTCCTTATCAGAGCAGAGCACTGGAATAAACGCTAATAGGTCCCCTGAGTGATGCCTTTGGCAAACGCTCACTCAGCAAAGCAGATGTTCAGCAATTGCTCTTCGCGTTTGTCTTGTTACCGATCATTTAAACACCTTCGTAAAGTTTCTATTGACATAATGCGTAATTGACCAACGCAGTTTGGTGTTAACGACATTCAACAGTTAACAAGGATTACTGCGTATTATTGCGATTTGTTTAGCCCGTGCTTTACCAAATAGTCTACCTGTAGGCCTATTGCAGATGCCCGTAGGCCATATGCTTTAAACTCTTCCCCTCTGTTATAGACCTAATGGGACGGGAGCGTCACCTGAGTGGACCCCAGGACGCCCGCAGCTTCCCCGGAGTAGCTCTCATTCATCGGCCTTGCCCCAGAACAATACCAATTAATGACCTCTTTGTCAATACAATAAAGCCGCATTGTTGAGAGCGTTTCCATTATTTAGACAGTCATTCAGTTCAACATGGTGAATTCACAAAGTTAGTGTCACTTCAAAAAGGCTCATGACGCAATGCGCGCACACATGAAGTTGAGACATTTCTAACATGAAGACCTGTCACTAAGAAAGACGTGGGCCTATATGTGATTTATGACCCAGAAATGCCAGTCGGCAGTCGGTTGGTTGTTGGAATCCAGGCTGGGCTGCTGAGGTTCCGGGAGCAACTTGCCCTGGGTCCTATTGTAGCCTCACAGATATCTATTTGGCTTACTGGCTAAATAGGTTTAGAAAACATTCATGAGAATTAAAGCCAGTGTTTAGGAAATAGCTGCGTACTTTCCTCTCTCATCTTAAAACCTTTTTATACAATCTGACCTTTATTGATTTTGTATTGTGTGTTTATTATTGTGTGCCTGTTATAGCAAAGTTTAACACTGACCATAGGGTCCATAAATCAGACAATACAATTGTTTTGTACTCATAATTTCTTACTGTCTTTGAGGTATTAGGAAGCATATTGCCCTTTGGCTTCAGTAACCAGCTTGTGTGCTCTGCCATTTCAGACTCTCTCAAAACGAATACAAATATTTCTTCCACACCGATTATAGAGAAAGCAAAATTATGGTTTTAACTGTAACCCACATTTAATGGTTTAAATAGTTGAATCAGTGGAATATTATTAACACTATGTCGGTGAAACAACAACAATACATTTGCAAACCCCCCAAAATTAAAACAGTTTTATTTTACAAATTTGATAAAGTATATTATATTAACTTTCTGGTATGAAATGTGTGTTTTTCTCTTGAGTTACAATGAAGAAGAAATGTGTCGCAAAGAAAAGAGGAAAGTTAAAAATGCTCTGGAATGGGACAGCTTTTGTCCGCATCCTATATAGTCTAATTAGACATTGAAGCTTTCTGATAGGAATTGTGTTAGTTATTATTACTACTCACTATCCCAGGACTCTCTAGGTGGGTGTGGAAAAGGAGGGGAGAAGAAAGAAGAAAACAGGTACAAGTCCCCGAAGAGGGGGATGGTGCACAGCCAGGTGCCTGGTGGAAATTGGGAGGCGATTGCCAAAGCGGCCTCATGCCATGATAATGCATGGGGCCATATCTCTCGAGCCAATCCCAACTCTCATGCTGACAGTGTTTCAGCATCTGTATTCAACCTCGCCAATAATTGTTTTGCCTTTTCCAATTCAGTCCTTCAATTCTGACCATACGAACAAAAGAAAAGTCACTTTGTTTCACACGCTCAGTCTAATAAATGCATTGAAGCCAACAAAAAATCTTTATAAACTCTTCCCTGCATGTGCATCTCGATAGACATGCAGGGTGATGAACAAGGGCTGTGTTTAAATATTGGTATTAATACATTGTATGGGACATAGTAGTCCTGTATTGATAAAGGCATCACAAAAGAATAGAAAAACTCTTAACATTCAATTCAAAATGTTCTTCTTTCTTGATCGAGATATTGTCTGTCACAACAACAACAATAAAATCCCGTGGAGATCAATAAAGTCATTCTGATTCCCACTACAAAACAACTGAAATTCTTACAATGAAATTCGGGGCCTTATGAGTAATGTGTGGATAAGTGTCTCGTGTAAATAAAACAAAAGGGCAGAGGACCGCCTCATGCTGTGGCCAGAAGGGCAGTTTAACAGTGAGAATAGGTACGTTTGGTTGTGAGGAGCATAAATAATGTATGTAGTCTGCTGTGTGTCACTGCCTTGCTTCATAAATTAGGTACGAAGCTAAGGACACTCCTGCTAAAGACGAAATGACATTATGTTATTGGAGACAGCTTAAGCCTGCAATGACCAAATTAATCAAACTTGCACAACACCTTGAACTTGAAAATGTACTTAATGAATAACGTTTGAGCAACTTGCGCTTTAAAAAAAAAAAAAACTCAGCCTTTAAGTGTTCTGACTACTGTGTGTCCAAAGCATGTTTTCTGCTTAGTGTTACACAGGCCATGCTGCAGGTTGAATTCACTTTATCTTAGCAGTGATTTGTCTGTATTACCTAAATAAGGTGAAATGCAGGGCATGTAGACGCTCTTGTGCCTGTCTGATGCAGTGGAGTGTGTAATTGCAGCAGCAGACAGCCAGAATAATAGCTCAGAAGGGGGCTAATGTCTCTGCTACATTGACAGAACATTTTTATAATGACTGAATTAATAGGGGAGAAGTATACATCAATGCTATGGTCCACTTTCCATTGAGGTTGTATACATTCATGATTCATTTCCATTTAGCTCCATGTGTTTAACTATATCCTTACTTTAAAAAAAAACAGCAGATGTAAACATTGTGCAAATAAATTAGGTCAATTTGGAACATTTATTTCTAAGGAAATATTTAAGGAGCGCAAAAGTAGGAGTTGAAAATGAGATTTAAAATGTCATATTACTTTAGCTTTTGTTGCATTTGACCTATATTTTAAGGGCAATGTTGACAATTCAATATTATGCATTAAATAGAATGTCTGCTTTATCTACTTCGCCTGTAACATATAGTATACACTGCAAGCAGCAACACATCACATAAAGTTTGGATAAATGTTTCCCTTTACAACACAGACTTATCCATATGTAAATATAACATTTGGATATATAAGTAACCAGACTTTTTGAGGTGGATAGAACATGCAGTCACAAGAAGGTCCCATTGTTACAGACAGAAAGACGGACCCCTTATAAGGGATGGGACATGATTCGGCCATCTTGGGGTTTGTCATTGGGACAGTCCCTCTGTCACATCAGGGTTGTCAGCAGCAGAACCTCATTTGTTCGGCTTTGGTTTGGTTGGTAATACGTCTGCTTTCAGATCATTCAACACAGACACCCAAATCCCCACAAGTCACCAGTTAACACTCCCACTGGTGCTAAACCTAATCTTCCCAGTGCCCCAGGTCACTGTTCTGTAGTCACCATAACTCCTAAACTCACTCTACACTGGCCCACATCGGTACGAACACAGCCTGCACACTGGGGACAACTGCCACCTATGTCAAGTATTAATGACCTGACCTGACACTGGAAGGTAAATCAGTGTGCCACGCTTTGGTAAAAGTGGGCACCTGTTTATTTCATGCAATGCTCTCAGGGATAAACTTATGATGTAAATGTGCTAACAATAATCCCGGCTTGTTCTCCGAATGTGAACCTCTGAAAATCTGTCTAAATAGGCATGTTTTCATGTTCCCTCTAGCCCATATACTAAATCCAAGCCTCTTCATTAGGAAGATATAGTGTTTTTAGATTGTTTTGATGTGGTCGCAGCAGACGGACCATTGGCTAAGCATTGGAAAGAGCAGACAGACAGTCCAAGCGGTTTAGCCTTGTTTAAAATTATTAATCCACTTCTAATTCCAGCTGGCCCCATGACAGCATCGAACCCTATCAAAAAAAATCTGAGGCTCCATTGTGAGGCCTGGCAGAAGGGGACGGGGCGTATTTTTCTGCTCCAATCAGTTTCTCGAGATTGGGTGATTAAAAAAGAATCCCTTACCCCCCTTCACCGCACAGCGGGGGAATAACGGAATCATTAATACCCCATTAATTTTAGGGGGGAAAAGTCGATGTAGAGCTTTACTCAAAATAAAGGAAGCGGACTTGGAGACACGAGCGACAAGTGCTTTTGGGCATCAAAAAGCACTGGACATACAATTTTGCGGTGAGGTGGAAAAGTTTGATAAAAAGTTAACCTCTTAACCCCCGACTGAATCAACAACATTTACTCCAGTTTGGCGTTAAGCAGATCTAAAAGCGTCTGGAAAAAGGAATCAAAATAACAAGGATGAAAACGCAACAAAAAGTGATTAAAAAAAAGTGACAAAAACGTGACGAAAACACAACAACAAAGCGACAAAAGAGTGACAAAAACATTCCGGAAAAGTAATAAAAGCAAAATAAAAGCAACCAAAAAGTGATGAAAACACAACAGAAAAGCAAAAAAAAGTGATAAAAAAGCCACAAAAGAGCAACAAAATAGAAACATGGCCATACCGCCTTTGCTCTGCCCAATCCTGTCAGACCTGGGAAGTTAAGCAGGGAAGGGCCTGGTCGGTACTTGGATGGGAGACCATTTGGGAACACCAGGAAGCCTGGAGAATGTAGTGAGTGAGTGAGTGGTGGTGGTCGGAGGGGCCGATGGCGCAGACTGGTTGCCTCGCTTCCGTCAGTCTACCCCAGGGCAGCTGTGGCTACAATAGTAGCTTACCACCACCGAGTATGGAGTGAATGAATAGTGCAATGTAAAGCGTCCTTGAGTGTCCAGAAAAAATATAAAACCGATGCATTATTATTATTATTATTATTATAAAACGACAACATAAAAGTGACAAAAGGAGCAACAAAAAGTGAGAAGACATGACATAAAAGCAACAAAAAAAGCAGCAATAACTGACAAAAACACATAAACACGACAAAAACTCGGCGCCGACGCAACTAAAAAAGGGACGATTAGTTTTGTAGGCCTTAGCTTTCAAATGAGACATTACACTGTTGCTCTCCATTCAAGTAGCTTTTAGATTTGGGTAAAGCTCAACTGGAGAATATGTGCTCGGTTAAGGTGGGGGGGTAAGAAGTTAAAACACAAGAGATGGACAATACATTTCTGGGAGATACACAGTAACTCGCCATTTAGACGTTTAACACTTACATATGGAAGCCTCCCTGGACCTCCCTGTTAAAGTACATTTCTCTCTGCAATCATTCCCAAATGCATATTATTGATGAAGTGCACAGCTAATTATCAGTATGCTCATGTGCAAATGCACTCTGCACCACCATTAAAGTTGTCTGTGCTCAGAGTGACAGCCTTTCATATCCGTCTGTCTACAGCCAAGTGCTCATCATCTCACACTGCTATTAGGAAATGTCACAAACACATGGACCACTCGAATCAAAGTCAACGCTCCACACAGTCGCACAACTTTTATTTAAGAAATGGGCCCCAATTAGATGTGATCAGTAGCCCATAAGTAAAATCCAAAATTGCTTTTAATTTAAATTGTTTATTTTTTTCCCTTTTGGAAATTTCTCTGCCTCTCTGTCTCTCCCTGCCTCTTTCTCCATCTCGTCGTGACATTTGAGCGCGCTGAGATTGACAGAACAAAAGAGATTGTTGTGGAGATACTAATTATTTAATGAATTCTTTATTTATTTTAAAAGTTCGTGATGTGTGGCGATGTGCTCAGGCTGTTACAGTAGAGGGAAAATTACAGGCTGGAAGACAGTGAGTGACACATGAACAGAGGCGGAGAGGGGAGGGGGCGGGTCATGCCATCCAAACATGCCCCTGCCCTTAACGCCATGGCAACAACACCGCATCCAGCACGACCCACCCCCCCCCCCATCCCTCCAATATCCCAGCTTCTGTGTTTACGGTGCTGGCCCTTTCAAATTTTTCAAAAACAATTCATAAAATAACAACAAATGGCAGCCACTTACCTCAGCAAGGGGCTGCCGCAAATGTAAACTGTAATTATAATATTGTTTTGGGTACCTAAAAGCACACCCTCCCATCCCTAAAAACGGAGAAGTAGGGCATGGGGAGAGTGGGCCACTAAAGTCACGCTTATTATTGATTTGACAAGTGAGTGAATAATTTATCTCTATTGGCAGGCATCAGCTGGGATGGCTTTTTAGGGACATCTGATAATATCCCAATTTAAAGAGAAACCTAATTTTAACATAGTGCAATCCTCATGCTGTTACAATCTGTCATCTGAAAAACAATCTATCCCAGGCTTTTTTTTTGACTCACTGGCCACTATAGACGCTCTTTTTGAAACAAGACCAGACTTGGTGTACCATGTTTCATTTTCTTATTGCTTGATTATTTTTCTTGTTAAATCAGATCCAAGTGTCATTAAGCTTATTGATCGTGAGGGCGATATTTCAAACTAAATAACCTCCATGACTAGAGTGACCCCCGTACTGCACAGCCATTTAGCCTCTGTCCTGCCTATTTGGATTATGCCCCACTGTTTCAACGTTGCCAAGTAACCTGAACAAGATATCAGTTCAGGCTGCACGATATTTTGCCAATTAAGAGTTCTTATTGCAATGTTTGGTGACGCCATCTCCTTGTAACATGAAGCCACAACATATGAGAAAATAACTGAGGTCTTCCGTCTGACCAAGACACATGTCAACACTTGAGGAACAAAGTTTGGTTTTAGTTGGGGTTTTACTCATTCACTTCCATTTCAGCCTTGTTTTGGTCGTGATTAGTAATTTTAAGTCTTGTTTTAACATAATTAAATGCAAAACATATATATGATTATGAGTTTTGTTTCAATTTAATGGAGCGTACTGTTGAAAAGATGACAAGAATATTATTACCACCATATGCAAGACAAATATCACAACATTTCTGCTCATATAGTGCAGCGCTGATATCACAGAAACTATTACGGAGTTGTAACTGTCTGTGTTGGAATATTTTGTGATTTATTTCTGTGTTTTGGGGCTAAAACAACAAGCGCAAGGTTCCATGGGGGCATTATCATTATCTGTGATAAGTTTTAATTTCTCAAGTTCATCCATTCGTGTCCCACCACAAAACTTCTCAAGACTTCCACTTTTTCCTTTAGAGGTGACCACCCCCTCCATTACCAGTACAAACGTCTGCCATCCAGCAGGAGATTGTCTGTTCTGTTGTTTCCCTCTTTCCTCCATGTGTCAGAGTCTTCATGGAGCAGCTTTCCTTTTATCATGTCTAACCCCCACCAAATTTCATTATGAACTCCGATGACTGTTTTTAAATGGATATATTGTCCCCAGACTAAAATCACAAGAGATATTTAGTCTGGGGACCACAATTCATTTTCTCATAGGAGAGGTGTGGTTTATGATTGTCCATAGCCGTTTATTGGGCGCTATCATATGTGTCTGCACGTAGCAATAGCCAATCGTATCATCGTATCAGATGACGTGTGACGTACCCGTTGTAAACTTTCAAGCGAAACTATTTAGAACACTATTTTAGACGCCATCTTGTGCCTCACAATGACTTATTTGATGTATTTGTCATTATCAGTTATAGACGGATTAATGTGTTTCTGGGAAGCAACACACACCTGTCTAAATGTTCATGGCCGCTCGATGTCTCTCCAGGCGTATACAGAGTAAGCTACATACACAACAGTGTGAACTATGAACTACATAATCCAGTTGTTGTACCAATGCAGGTTGTCTTTGGGCAAGACACTTCAACACCTTGCCACCATGCTTCTGTCAGTCTACCCTCCCTGGCAACGCTATGCAATAGTTTATCACCCTGAGTATGAAGTATTACAAGGTAGTTATGCAAACGTATTAGTATATTTTCACACTACATAACTTTCTCCAGAAAATCCAAAGATAACAAGATTGTACATCTGTTATTGTAGATGTGTCAAACAGCCTACCTCCCCCACTTTATGGGATCTCCTTTTATATTCCCAACTAATCTCACCAAATGTTCCCTTCAATCCCAGATTTTGGGATGATTTCCTCACCCACGTGCTGTTTAATTTATGATCATTTCCCGCTTCCCTGTAGCTCTTGGCCAGAAGGACACAAGGACAGCTTTATGCACGAGTGTAATTCACACAGTCATTGGCACCAGCCCCAGTAACTGCCTCCTGTACAAAGATACTGATTTACACACCACCTAGCAATAGAAGATATTAGAGGACAGATCGTTTTGATTGGCTGACACAAGCTGTTCCTTCACTAAACACAGATGTGACTGCTGAACTGTTAGAGTAAATCAGACGTCCACACTCATCTCCACTGCGCTTTAACGCTGTGGTCATGAATAACGGCCTGCAACATGCTTAGAAGTGCAAATCCACCATAAGTCAGTCTTGTTAGCGCTAATGCAAAACAAAAGGAAGGAAAAATGGGTCTTGTGGTAGTTTGTGCACGGACAGCCTGTAGACATCACTAGAATCTCATGAGTAACCATCAGAGGCTCATAAATCCAACCAGCTCTGGCTCCAGTCATAGCATTTCAAACTCGCTTAAATACTTTGATTTTAAGCTAAGGATGCACAAAACATATTCAGTGATTCAGTCCGTCAAACAGCGGCATAAGGCCTTCATTTGCCACGTGTGATACTAAATGCAAATAAATCCTGTCAAATGTACCCATTGTTATACTCAATGGAGTATTACATGCTGTGCGCCTCTGCTAGTCTAATAATAACCCTTTTGACTTTTTCTTAATGAGAAATCTTTACAGTAAACTGCCAAGCAGTTAGAACCCTTGCCAATCAGCAAAAGAGTCCCATGCCCAATTCATAGGTGGACTCTTACTGTGTCGAGTCAGGGATGTCAAAGTTGCTGACCTCGACTGGGGATGTTGTTGGACAGTGGAAGGAATACTTTCACAATCTCCTGAATCCCACTATCATGTCTTCCGATGAGGAAGCAGAGACTAAAGACTAAGAGGGAGACTCATCCATCACCAAAGCTTAAGTCACCAAGGTGGTTGAAAAGATCCTCGGGGCAGGGCTCCGAGGATGGATGAGATCATTCTGAGTACAATAAGTCTATGGATGTTGTAGGACTATACAGTTTTCAACGCAGTCGCGGCACAATGGACCAGCTCTATACCTTCCATCGGGTGCTCAAGGGTACATGGGAGTTCGCCCAACCAGTTCACATGTGCTTTGTGGACCTGGAGAAAGCGTTCGACCGTGTCCCTTGTGGTGCCCTGTGGGGGCTGTTCCAGGAGTATGGGGTCCGGGGGCCCTTTGCAAATGGTGGTCCGTTCCCTGTATGACCGTAGCAGGAGCTTGGTTTGCATTGCCAGCAGTGTCGGACCAGTTCCCAGTGCATGTTGGTCCGGTTTGGGAACCTCAGGATCTCATCTCTGCTGTTTACAGATGATGTTGTACTTTTGGCTTCATCAAATCAGGACCTGGGACGGGACGGTTTGCAGTTGAGTGTGAAGAGGCCGGGATGAGGATCAGCACCTCTAACTCTATGGCCATGATTCTCCACCAGAAAAAGGTGGCTTCCCCTCTCCAGGTCGGTGGAGAGTCCTTTCCTCAAGTGGAGGAGTTCAAGTATCTTGGAGTCGTGTTCATGAGTGAGGGACGGCGTGAGATCTATAGACGGACCAGTGCGGCGTCAGCAGTGATGTGGTCGCTGTATCGGACTATTGTGGTGAATCGGGAGATGAGTCAGGGGGCAAAGCTCTCGATTTACCGATCGATCTACATTCTTACCCTCACCTATGGCTATGAGAGCTGGATAATGACCGAAAGGACAAGATCGCAGACACTAGCGGATGAAATGAGTTTCCTTCACAGTGTGGCTGAGCGCACCCTTAGAGATAGGGTGAGCAGCTCGGGGTGAGCCAGTTTAGGTGGCTGAGGCATCTGTTTCAGACACTTCTTGGTTGCCTCCATGGAGAGGTGTTCCGGGCATGTTCCATTGGGAAGAGGCCTACGGAAAGACAACACGTTGGAGAGACCATGGATGATAAATGGCTCAGACTGCTGCCTCCGCGACCCAGCCTCGAATAAAGCAGAAAAAAACAGATGAATGGATTAACGCAGTGAAGTTGTTGTGAGCTAGTTTTCAAACTGTGGTCAGCAAACTCAGTACTGGAGAGTTCTTATTCTTGTGGAGATAAAATGTCAGTTATTATAATTCTGTGTGAATCTCTGTGACTTCCTTACTTGTTTGTGAGAGACATGTGAAAGTGCTCTGAACGAAGCATGCCGTGTCTCTGACTTTGTGCTCTTCTGATTGTTGCGCTTGTTAATAAATCTGGCTCTGGACACGATCCGCTACTCTCTGGGAGTTTTTGTACGAGATGTAAACTTCCACATTCTGTACAAATGTGACACAAATGTAGTCACTGTGCGAAGAAAACGAGTATTAGTAGAGAGTATTGCATTACACCAATTATTATCATAGAAAAATACCTAAAAGATGACCAAAGTAACATTGTCTTTGCTCACCTCTCCTGAGACCTGACGGTAACTTTACTAGGAGCAGGACGTCTGCAGCTCGTCTCCATGGAGATGATGACTAAAGGCAGCCAAATGTGAGATAGGCAGGTTAGGTCCTCATCCAAATCTCTTTTATCACCTACAGCAAAAAAAATAAAAATAGCATTTTCTGTGACTAGCTGGTCATTAGAAGCATATTTTGTGATGCTGGCAAGAGTATTATCCAAATGTTATGCATGTGCTTTTAAATTCATATTTGGATCTTTGCAACAGTATTTGGCCCACAGCACAGACTGACCACAGACTTTCGGCCCATGACTCAAAATGAGTTTGGTGCCATTGTTTACTTGTTTTCCCCCTGTCATTGTAGTTCTTTTAGGTGCTCAGGTTTCCCTATCAGTGAAGTTGTATTTTTTTTTCTCAGTGGGACTCTCCTGGGTGAATACAATTCAAATAAATAAAATAAAATAATACTTTTGGCTGTGTGAACCTCACTTCGCTTAATCTCAACAGACCAATGTCTGTACACACAAAGCATTACTCCTATAAATTATCCATCAATCCCCTGCTCCAGAATTAAGGTGTAAGTCTGTTGGAAAAGGCAGAGTTACTGGGACTACTGCTGTGTGACCAGATCCAGTCAGTGTGAAGTCAGGCAGACTGCTCTGAGTCACACTGCACTCACTCCGGCATCATGACAGTAAGACGACCAAGCAAGTGCTGCGTTCAAACAGTTAGGAGATGTGCAGAACAAGCTTACACATATTTATATATCCCCCAACTGTTGAAGATTTTGTTTTTGATACCCTGCGGTGTCACGAATGAATTCAAGTGATTTGAATATGGTCTTGTTTTGAATAGGTACGGTACTTATTGTCCAACATTTGTACTACATCCACACAGAGAAGCCACATAAAATAAAACATCAAGACAAACAAAGTAAAGTCAAAAGAATGATTAAAAAATTATAAAATGTTGCAACCCAATTGTATTCACAAACCATAGGGAGCATGGAATAAATTAGTGGTAATAGTTTAGATTTATTTACCAAACCTTTCACACGTATCACTATTTGACCACCAGTTCTAAATCAACATCAATTCAGGATTTAACCGGATCTAAAATACAGCAGACCTTTATTGAAAAGTTGGTCTATATCATCTTTCCTATTACTGAAGCAGAAATGGAAATATCTCCAAAGAAAATTACTAAAAATCTAAAGTGACAATCTCAAATGTGCCTCACACTTGGCCTGATTGTCGTTGATAAACCTAATTGTGAGTAAAAATAACAACAACAACAGCAACATGAATCTATATTTTTTTATTTTACTATATTAAAGTACCTCGACTTTTTTGTTGTTGTAAAGTACACAAAAATGGAAGCGTTGACAGACGAGGGCAAACGTCCTCACATACTGTCCACTCACAGCCGGTTCTGTCAGGGCTCGCTGCACCCGTGGAAGCAGAGAGATGAAAAATGCTTTACGTGTTGCGCTCTGTGTGACCTCGGCCTTTACATATGATATCACTCAGAGAAGGCGCCTGGACTGCGCCTCATATCCTTCTTATTATCAATGTGTACTGAGTCAACAATTCTCATTTAACTATTACGGTACTTTGTGAATCCAAACTCCTGCCATCAAGGCTGAGCAGTAACTTATTTTCTTGAATGGAATATAAAAGCATATTTATGGCGATAAAAGCAAATAAACACATAAAAGTAATAAAGTAATTAGATATTAACAAAAGTAGCAGTAGTTGTTGGTGTGGCTATTCCCTCTCCTTTCTGCTCGTTGCTACAAACCCGCTGTACACTCAAAGCCGATGCCGGGGCCAGGAGGGAGTCCGAGTTTCCATTCATGCTTTTCATTATTGAGCCATGTCTGTAGTTTATGAGGCTGTGTAAAGTACTGACTTACTGCATTTTACTATCGCTCCTGACAAGAGGATGTGGACATGCTGAAGGAGGGCTTTCATGGCGGGAGCAACGGCGCATAACCCTGCATGACAAAAAAGCGTGACTTGTTAATTATTTTAAACTGCAAAGAAAAAGGGGAAAAAAAGGAACAAGGCACACTAACACTAGAGTTGGATTATGTACGTGAAAAACTGCAGAATCGTCCATCACAAATCGACTGAAAAAGCAAATAAGCATCGTAGTCCTGACTCTTGTTCTGTCAAATTAATGAATTGGTTTCATGCTCCTCTGGTAGGAAGGTAAGGTTTTTAACACATTGTTAGTGACTATCCTCGAGTTACTCACTGTTAAGCCACATAATCTTGGAATATCTATAAAACAGGCGCAGAAACATGGAGTCAGTTTGGGTTAATGCATTTAGTGGAGGTTTTAACTGTGTAACCTCACCTTTTTTTTAGACTTAGAGTTTGATCAGGCCCTGGATGGTCATATGTCAAATGTGCTTCACTGACAGCATTTATTAATCACATTCACAACAGGGACAATTTAGGAAATGGATGATGTATGAACTAGAGACACTTCGGTACCACACAGAGGGTAAATTACCATCCTGAAACGCTTGACTTATCTCACCATCAAACTAACTCCAATCTGCTCCATGTGCTCACTACAGCAGCATGATTTAGGGGGGAACTTTAATTGTGATGTTTCTGAAATGCTTTGTGTTTGTGATATGTTTGTCTAAACTTCAGGGTTCTTAAGTTTTATCAAGATGTTTCCACAGACCACAAGTACTCCCATGATTTCAACTTTTGGGATTTCCAGACAGACATTCGAATAGCTATTTCAGTTCGAATGCGATTCACTTGTAAAATCTTCTGCTTTGTACAATTGGAGCTCTACCAAGTACTACTAAGGGCACTACCTAAATCAGGAGCCAGCTGTTGGTTGCCGGAGCATTGACAATAAAAGGTGGCAGAGCAGTCAAAACAAGGTCTGGGCTTCCAGGCTTGGACTAAGTGCCGTTCAAGAGCCTCCTTTGTGGCACCCTTAACGCGGTGAAGTGATCTCCTTTACAAGTGGGACACTCCAAGAGGCCATCCCTGAGAGACCAAAGCAAACTTCCTCCCAGCCTCCTCCGGGCTTGTCACTCTTCATCTAACTCTCTTGGCTCTGATTGTGCACATACGACTGGTGTTTTGAGTTTTTGTCTTATGAAAAGCACAAGACTTTTAATGTATAATCTTCTCTTTCACAATTCTATAATGCGGCTTCATTACCTTTTGTCATTTAATATGTGTTGATGGTTGTGATTTTTTTTTCCCCCCTTCTTTTTCCTGTACAGTTTAGTGGCCAGCCCCGGTCGGTCACATGAAAGGCCTCTGACTTTATGGAGAAGCTGTGTGAATGAAACAGAGGCTGGGGTTGAAAAAAAGCCAAACAGTGCCCAGAACAAGACACCCAGTTGGCTTGATGACAATTTGGCCCATGTAACCACAGACTTAGCACTCACTTCACTTCACCGCCTCAAATTGCCTCTCCTTTCTCTCACTGCAGCACACACAAAAGACAAGCAAATTGAAACCGAACTTCATTGGCAGCAGTATCCAGACTAAGTGCATAATAAGCATGTTTGCCGTGATCCAAATCAGTAAATGCTTCAAAGAAAGCAGTCTCCAACGCAGATTTGACCATACTTCCAAACTTATCGTCAGCTCCTAAAATGAAATGGAATAGTGTTCTCAACTTAAATGAAAAGGCACTCTTTTCTATTCCCTCACCCCATTCTAACGCTTCTTCTTTCTCATTCTGCCTCTTCTTCTTGTCTGTTGAAACATGTGGTCAGCTGTTATGCTTCCATGTGGTCAGATGATCAAAGCCAGGGAGCAGCAGTAATTGTCCCCCGCTGAAGCCCTGCCCCGGCTGGGATCAGGATCTCAGCAGGTGGGGGGACAGCCATGAGAACGGAGGGAGAGGGTGGAGGAACGCAAGAGGCCCAGCCTGGCAGAAATAAAGACTTCCTAAGGGTTGCTCTCTGACAACAGAGCCCCAAAGGGAGAGTGAAAAATGAAGCCTCTACACAGGGGTTTTCACTCAGGGAAAGGGGCCGGCATCGGGGTGAACATTAGGCAGAAAGGGCAAGATGGAAAGCATAAGAGAATAGGATTATAATATTTGCTCAGAGCAATGAGAAACAATTGTGCCTCCATTTCACAGTGTTCTTAGAATGGAGCCTGTGTCGAATCCGAGAAGGCCTCTTTTGATGGTTCATGAAATATGGATGCTGTTTTTTTCACCTGCTATTACCCTGCATCTCCAGCAACATAATATAATGTGACTACACAAGTAAACTTGGCAGAGCCTCTTGTTGAACATAGATACGTGAGGCACAGACATGGACACAAATACACAAAAGTCCACACTCTGCTCTTTCACAAACAAGCCAACACACACACTATTAGCATACACAAACACAAACACACTCCTCTGAGCGGGGAAGGGCCACATACCTCCAGCCTCACTGTTTACCTGCAGACCAGAGGGAGCTGTGAAAGCTCACAGGTCGGCCTACTTTGCATGTATGTGGGAGCCCGCAAAACACTTCTCACTGCTGTCCGTCATTTTGATTGCCCAGCACGACTTCTCCTCCCAGACCCCCGCCTCATCATCCCCCTGGCCAGATGGCTTTTTTTTAACTGTCTGTAGGCCTTGCACCTCTGCTCCACACTAAATCCTCGGGATGGCTGTGGGTTTGGGAGCTCTGCGCGGACAAATGGTTCAGAGGTAGCAGAGCAAATAAAACGGATTAAGAAGTCTTTTCACAAATACTTCAAAACTATTTTGCCGCTCCGCCATGGATCCCCCACTGCTCCCCCTCTGAAGAAGAAAAGGAACTAGCACCTCAAAAACATGTGTGAGCTGTAGGAATGTAAAGAATATAATAAAAACATGACCAGCTCTCAACAAGAGCAAAGCATGAGCTTTAAGGTTTATTAAATAATTTAGCAATTTGATTGAAAGCCATAAACATGTTAGCCTCTCATTTTCCTTTGCGTTCAGCTGTCATTATGTATTGTGTACATCAAACTGTGTGTACAATCACTCAGAAACATGAAGTCCCAGTAATAGCTCTATAAAATGCATTTATAAAGCTGAGTGAATCACAGGTCCATATGTGATATTTTCAGGACAGCAGCAGTCCTCCACTGGAATATTTTAAATGATCATTTTAAATTACTGCCATAATGGTGTTTACTGTATTTTTTATCTAAAAAAGAAAGAAAGAAACCACAAATGGCTTGAGCAGCAGTGGTACAGTATGTGATGTTGCTGCGGCATCAAAGACATTGATATGAAGGGAATCTAAATGTCACCTCTTGGCTTTATCCAGCCAAAGGTTAGATTCTTGACTCCCTGCTGTCTCCTGTCATTAGGTTGCTTAGCAACGAGCTACAAGCTATAATTAGCTTGGCAAAATTAAGATTTCCATTTTGTTAACACAAAAACACTTATCTCAAGAGAGTCACATGTTCACTGAAAGATGTTCCAAAGACATGCATAAAAATATGAGTAATTCCTTTTGGCATGTGATGCTAGCTACAAGTGAGTGAGATGTACGAGTGCAGCTGCTAAAGCATACTTAATGAAAAATCAGAAGATGAGGATGAGGCATGATATTGCCCTCTGAGCATCTGCCACGTGTGATTCTAATATGTTTGTAGCACATATTTTGAACCCATAACAATTCTTTGATTCCTTAGGTCTCTTTGTGAGGTTTTCATAGATGCAGAAAAGTGCAGTAGATTGTGTCGGTAATATTAAAATATTGAATAAAAACCGCTAAAAACGAAGCATTTACTCTCCATATCAATAGACTACATTTGTATCAGCAGCACTAGTCACATCTAGACGTCTGCTTATGACACACGCTCTCACTGGCATGTTTTAGGCTGAACGACAAGGTCACCAGGATCACTCAATTAGCAGGGGTGACAAAGGACTCAGCAGGACCCCACAGCATCCCCCAACCTGATGGAGCACACAGGCCTGTTACTGCCACACGGATTATCATACATCAGAAACTGCTTTTTGTAATGGGCAAAATATTCACACACTTGGCAAAAAAACTAAAGGTTTTCTTCATAAAACAAGCTATCAGCTTTTTGTTGAGGGCAACACAAGTTGAGGAACAGATGAAAACACAACAGGAAAGAAATATAACTAAAAGAGGCAATCCTTTGAGAACCAACATAACAATGAAAGTGCAACACAAAAACAAAAGGATGTCAAATTTGTGTTTTGGGGTTAATTGTGTAATAAGGCGCGAAGGCGTAACCCTCACCTCACCTCACCTGCTCCTCACATTGCGAGGGTAACATGTTACTAATGGCTGCCTTTTGGCCCTCATTACTGACTCACTGATTATCTTCACAGTCACACTTATCCCCACATCCTTGCCATGCAAAATGTCGCTGAGCTGCATTAAACTCAAATGTTGAAAGTATTGGGGGGGGTAGCAGAATTGGGATCTCCTTCTGTTTCAACATCCAGATTCAAAGAGACAGAAATGCTCTGGGTTTATTGGTGTGTTTCTGTGATTCAAAAGTAGGTTAGTGATGAAATATTGCATGTCAATGTAAAAAAAAAAAAAAAAGAAGAAGAAGAAAGACTTACGAGTGACGCTCAAACTACTTTCCTTGTTTTGGTTGAGACTTAAAACAGTGGAGGAGGGGAGGACACAATAGTGTCTGTTGACTCGACAAGTGCAAAGTATTTAATTAGCTGTAATCCAATTGAGGGATGCAGCTTCCCGTTAACAGGGGTGAAAAGTGTACGAATAAACTGCTTACATGCAGGTCTACGCTAAATGCTAAAGATACACATGCAGTCTCAAGCAGGATAAGGCCCAACCCGCATTGACGGAGTAAGCGTTACTTAGCCTCTTTGGAGTGACTCGACTGGCACGCCATGTTTTGTCTGTGACTCTTCCCTCCTGAGCAGTGATGCAAAGAAATGTCATACTGTGCCATTACTAAAGTATTTCTGACCCTCTATGGCAAACTGGGCAGTTGTAGAGTTTGGCGTGGAATATTATAATCTAAATCCGCCATTTTGTGGGGGTACTTGCAAACATTGTCCTTTGACGAACGTTAGCTGAGAAAAGAGCTGTGGGACAGCTCCGTTAGCTGCCAGAACACTACTGATAGATGTAGTGTCCAAAAGCATTTATGTGACACAAAACTCTAGTACATTTTACACTGTCCATTTGTTAATTATTGCAGAATGTCACAGGAATCCAGAAAGCTTAGTGGTTTTGACGACACAATTCTTTAAAATGGCATCTGGCAAAAGGGGTCAGCAATGGCTGTAGTGACAGGACATCAGAGGAATCATTATGGTGAAAAGTTACTGCATATTACGTACGTATCAACTCCATCATCATTGTCAGGCACAGACTGATCAAAATGTCCTATGTTTTTCCTATTTATTTCTGGAAAATCAAACATAGAAGTTGCCGTGACAAATAGAATTGTGTCTTGTTTGCGTAATCTAGCCCGCTACTTGTTCTAAAATGATTATATTTAATGGTATATCTCAAACCAAAGCCTGTGGTTCTGAAGCAAACATGAGCCAAAGGTGTCAGCTTGTGAAGCCTCTCCACCCATTATGCCCACATCTCCATCCAAGACCCAAAATGCTCCGATAAATGGCAACCAAGATATACATGATTTGAACAATTGGTGGGAGAGCATTAACAGTTGGTTGATGCAGAAGGCAAGAGATTTTTTGGAGAAATAAATATAGCTGGGTGATTATGATTATTATGAATGTGGCTTTGAAACCATGGAAATGTCTTTGGGTTTAAAAATGATGTGACGATAAAGAAAACAAAAAACGTCTGATTGAAACTGAATCTTGGTTTTGTCCTTCCGCCTCTAATTCATCCACTTGATGCTGCAAATCAGAGGTGAGAGAAGTTATAAAGTTTTACTCTTAATTTCATTCTCAAGAATGAGAGGTATCCTTATTTCTTTGAGAGACGAGCCATAGAAATAACCGGCTATGACTGGTTTGACTTGAAATTTCAATGCTTTGGAACAAGAAGATAGGCTTGTTTGTGTAGGCTCTCAGTCGCCCAAGAATTATGCATTGTTGTAAAGATTTTCAAATATAGTCCACGGGGCTGGGTGGGTTGAGGCCGTTTCAGACAAAAAATGTAAGACTGTTTCAACACACAAGCTGGAGGCTCAGGACGTCCATAACTCACCTACTACAAAAGAATGGCTGTTGTTCTGGACTAGGTTGTTAGATCACATTGCTTAACACATCTAAATGTGTGTGATCACAAAGCCTGATAACATTTCATGCAACTGTGGAATTATGCTGTGGGGGGGAAATGATGGCCCCGTGGGAGATGAAGAAACCTCATTTATGTGACTACATCCAATTGATAGGAAGATGTGAGCGATACTTCAAAACATATGTTCAGAGACCTTGGCATACATGGGAAAAAGTATCTTGACCTATCTTTATAGTTAGGAGCCATGTTGTTGCATATAATGGTCGGAGCTGAACTGCTGTGATCAGTGCTCTACAATTCATCTAATCTTCTTCAAAGTTCCCAGGCCCAGTACAGGCAAGAGCAGCCACAAATCAAAGACTGTCACTGTGGTACATGACACATATCTGCATTATATGTCAACGTTACACATTTACTTAAAGACACATTCTGATGATTCATCTTTTCTTGGTAGTTTCACATAGAGATTAAATGGAAACTATTTAAACAAACAGAAATACTACACTTAAAAAGATTAGGCTTTAAAAAACGAATTTACAGATTTCTGCACATATATGAATAGAAGTAGTATTCATTTCCTTTGCGTTGGGTATAAAGAATCTTTTAAACAGCATGTATTTATTATATAAAGATTGCCGGACAGCTGGCCATACAATCAATACTAGTTTACAAGACTTGAGCTTTTGAAGACCACTGTCTGTGACTTCTGTCAACAACAGGATTAATTCCACCAGGTCAGTCACTTTTTTCTTCACCTCAGATTTCAAAAGCAGCCGTATTTAACAGGGTGCCCACTGACTAAGCCACTAGGGAGAATTAAACAGGGGAGCTGGAGGGGCTGCCAGTACAGATGCCCACAGACAGACCGCCTCGCAAGGGACGCAGGAGCTGCTGGAGCCCAAGACAGCTCGCTCCATCACCCCCTCCAACTCACCCTCCCCTCCCTGTGCCATCTGTGAAGCACACACATGAAGATGCATTGCACCCAAAACTATGAGGCCCAGGGATACTTATCCATGTTAGCAGCATCACTGAGGCGCTGTGCCGGTAACTGCTGACACACTTGAAAACACACAGAGTGAGAGTAACTTCGGAGTGAAGCGGGCTGCTGAGCCAGATGGTTTGGCTAGGCTAAGCTAGGCTAAGCACAAGAGGAGATTGAGACATCAGGTGAATATCTCTCCTCCGGATGTTTTGATAAATGCGAGGAGCAGAGTTTGGGGTTGTCTGAATCACATAATAGTGACTTTATATATGCAGTGAGCTACAAAAGAACTTGAGTTTATCATTGGTGCCAGTCAACCTTAATCAATATAGTGTGATTTTATACAAGTGGAAAGAAGTACTGGGTGCTCTAGGAAGAGTATACAAGGGGTTTTGTTTTTGGAAGTAAATGTTTTTTTTTTAGTTACAGCACAGACTATGGCTAGTATTGACAATAGCTGTGTTAAGAGGTTTAATTAGTTGGCGGTCATAGAGAGCAGTACGTTTCTTTTTGCAGCACCTTTTCTTCAATCCTCTCCTCAATCCTCTCCTCAATCCTAATGTGCTTAAATACTATTCATCCAACTGTTCTTCTTATCTCATTCTTGCCCAGGCGAGAGACAGACCGATATATGGGGGCTGATATGTGCATTTATCAGACGATCAACAGGGACAATATTTGTACAAGCACTGTTACGACTTCCACCCGATTTAAAAAGAAACTCGAATTTAATTTCATAATTGGATTCAAAATGCTGTCTATACACAACAGCCCTAGCCTGTCAGCTACTCAGCTGCTCAGAGAGTTGAGAATCTGCACTGGTTGACCTCCTGTGCGTCTCATTTATCCCGTTTTCTAACCAAATATAGAGCTAGTAAATTAGAATTATTTGTTGTGGTCCAAACTTACTGCTCACTTCTTATCGCATTCCTAACATCTCGATTCTTTTGGGAATGTGTTCATAAGCATGTTTCTAAGCTTTCAGGGAGCAGAGTTGGTATTTTTAACAATTTTAACCTCCACCAGACTAATTGTTATTACGAACGCAACATACTGCAACAGTCAAAATAGATTTCACTGCATACAAGTATTAATATGGATAGAGCTCATTTAACTCCCACAACAGCAGCGTTTCAAGAACTGTATGAGATAATAGCCCTGACAAATTCAGAGCTCATATTTTACTTCTAGAGTGGTCACAGCAAAGTGTATGACAGATTCAATAGGATGCCACTCCGATGCGTACTCCTTTTCTGTGGACATCCACAAAGCAAAGGTCCACCTGACAGTGACCTTTTCTTCTCTTTATATTGATGACTACACTTGTGTGCACACTCAGAAGGCCCGATAGTATCACAGTAGTTAAGATCACACCTTTAATTTGAACATTTTAAAGACAGAACAGCAGAGCATTGTCGACACAGGGTGCCAAGTCAAATGCGCAGTTAATAATGCATGATCAGTCTGAGAGAGAACACGTCCAGTCGAGTGAGCAGAGACAGTGCAGACTTGTTCATGTGGTAGAAAAGTGCTCTCACACAGATGAGCCGGGTAGTCACTCCATTCCCAGACAGGCACACGCACACACGGACACACAGGGACCTAATCTGTAATGCATCCAATATGTGCAGCTATTGGCCAGCACCAGAGACATGCTACACGCAAACCTGCACGCTCCCATACATATCCCCGTCCAATCAGCATCTTGCCTTGCTTCTGTGCCAGTGGGCCAATCCGATACCCCACATGCCCCCTCCCCCCCTCCCCTACAATACCCCTCAACCAACCCTCCACAAAACACACACATCTACAGTAAAACCAGCACACATCCAGCTGTGATTCTTGGACCCGCTCCAACTACCCAGTCTGGGCAGAATCAGTGTAAGGGGCGTGAGTGCGAAGCAAAGTCGCATAAAAGCGGCATTAGATGGCTGATCAAGGGAAGAGACAAGGTGAAGGAACAAGGACAAGTAGGAAAATTGCCAGGGTAAAATAGGCACGAGTGGGAATGGAGGAGTTAGCGGCGGCAGAGACTGAGGAGCCAATCCAAAAAGTCATTGAATCAATCTCACACGCAGCAGACCGGTCCAGATGAGGTTAGAGATAACGCAGGGGGATTACGCTTTAGCTGACAGACATGGAAGTCATTTAATGTCCTTTGCCATTTTCGCACACTCAGACTGGCAGATTTAAAAGAAGTACCGTGAGTTTTTTTTTTTTTCACCGGAATCTTTAAACAGATTAAGATGAAAAGGATGAGAGGTTTGGATACAAGAAGTGCAAGATTATTTCTGTTGTCGCCTAACCCCAAGAAGTGAGTAAACAGATTCAGGGGATCGTAGTTCCAGGCCTGAATAATGAAAAGGGGTTGTTTCAGGAAAATTTCAAAACAATTTGAGTCGCTGCGTTCTAGATTCAGTATTTGGTGAAAAGAGAAATGCAAATTAATATAGTGCTTAAAAAAATAATAAACATGTTTATTACAATTTGTGCAGCAATTGTAATATACTGTATGTTTGTGTGTACTTTGACCATACTCAATAAACCAGCAATCGATAATTGAAAGTGTAAAATACTGTACTATAACACTACAACACAACTATGAGCTGCCGATGTGTCTCAGATGTCAGGCCTTTAACAAGCAGTGTAAATTGAAGCATGTCTCTGGCAGTGCTGCTTTCTGATGACCTTAAATAGCTTATTGATTTGTGTAAAGCATGAATGGACGGAGACATATAGCACAAGCAAGCCCTTTTACTTACCAGGGTGACTGTGATGTACAAATAGTAATCGTGATTTCGGCTTGAACCTCCAACAGCATTGTGAATTTTGTATTATTACTAAGCCTTGTTACCCTTCCTGACTAGTATATCTGGCACTGATCTTGGCCCCACAGGGTCCATCAAGCAGGTGACAGGTCCATTGTTGCCCCTTGTAAGGACTTAGATGAATTTGAATTTTACATGGCAATTAAACTAATGTCACAGTGGTGACTGGCAAATCCTATACTAATTGTTGCTTCCTTTTTCCTCCCTCTTCCTCCTTTTTCTGCCTGAATCCCCTCCTCCTCTCACTTTTCCTCCATTTTCCACTTGGAGGAGCAGCGAATGGGCTTTGTGTTGTCGGGCCCCATGTCAAAGATGGCTCCCCTGAATCTTTCCCACAGCCAGTGCTTCTTCCGATAGCCATACTTTGAATATGAGACGGGGGTTCTAAAGGGCACAAATAAGTACAAATAGAGCTTTTTTCCATCTCCGGAAAGAACATGTGGCTTTATATGTAAACAGATAAATCCCTACATTATGGACTCTGACACGACGGCCATGAGGGCCCCATAACCACTTTCAACAAGGGCCACAGCACACCACATACCCTTATTTCCACCGTGTGTTGTTTGGCTTAATTTAATGAACTTAATAGTGTTTGTTACAAAAGATATAATTTACTTTCATCAGAGGCCATTGTAAAATGCACACCAAGCAAAGAAATGTCCCATTCATTTTTTAAATGTGTGTTTTAGTTTTTTCCCTCAAATGTTATTCAGGTCATTTGTATTTGAAGTTGAGGGTAGAACAGTGGACAATCTCTTTTTAAACTGTCAACTTTTTAAAAGAAGATGTGGTTCCTACGGTTGGTTTAGAAAAAATTGTGAGAGAAAACATTACTTTGTTCCTCATTATTACCAGAAATTTAGCATCTGCCTGAACCAGCTTATATAATAATATTGAATGACTTAATAACTGATAATCAAAGATTATCAAAACAATTTGTTGTAGCTTTGCTTCAGCCCAGTCCATTTACTTGTGACCATAATTATAGACTCTTACATACACTGAGCGACTCTTGACTCTCAAAGGAATTAGACAAAAAGATTCACATATAGCTCTTCAATAAAGAAAATACTTGGTGACTTAATTAAATTATTGCATATTTTTGCATTTCCTCGTTCATATACCGCATGGAGAGTTTATGCAGGTGTTGGTTGAATACACAAAAGTATAAACTGGGATATTTCTTGCGAGAACATCAATACACCCACACACATATGCCCTGCTCTGATCACTTTGACAAACATGTCATGTTGGCTCTGACTGAAAAGTGCAAAAATATTGGGATGTGAAACCTTTTAAAAACAGAGCGTGCTCCACTCAAAGACAAGCACTATTCACTCACGTTGCACAGCGGACATCTACAACTAACGCACCATTTCGACAGATCCAATCACACAACGTTGAACAATCCACGTTCAAAGAGTGGAGCGTATTAGGAGTGGTGTCGGACCAGATAGTTATGTTTGCACATTATCAGACCATACAAAACGGCAAAGCCTATTGAGCCACAATTTGCTGCTAATTTTCTACAACAAGCAAAACAAAGACTGGGGGCGGCCTGGGCTGCCTTTTAGTGCCAAAGCAGTGGACCAAAGAGAACACATACAAACAGAAGCTCTCAGAGGTAGAAGGACCAGAGACATAAAACTCACGTCTCAAATGTTGGAGGAAAGACACAATACTGTGTGACCCGTTTGAAGTGCAAAGTATGCTCAGAACTTGATAAGCAATTTTAAGTCCATAATGATAATGTTCAAGACTATATTCTAATGTAAAATCAGATCATATTTAAGAAAACTGTTCAATAAGACAAATTAATTAAAGGCCATATGGCCTGACTTTTTTTTAAATTACAAACAATGAAAGTTAAAGCGAGTAAATTAAAATGTTAGAAAATCTTCACAGGGATGAGTTTATGGACACGTTTCATGACTCACAGTGTCACACAAACACTTAATAACTGGTCTGAAAGTTCATGAAATTGATACAAATGCGTTAGAGTAGTAGATTAACTGTGTTATTTCCACAAATGTCTGAGATTACAATATACTAAAGGAAGACAAACAGAATTGAATTCCTTTACAAATGTATTTATGTATTTATTTGAGCAGTATACATTGTGCTCAAAAGCAGTGGGCTGAAGCAATTATGAGCGCCAACCCCCAAACTCAATGCAATACATTTTTTCATTTCACAATAATACAGACAGATCACAAAAGAACAAAACAACAACAAAGAACAATAGCAAAAAAAAAGATTATATGCACTCAAGATGGTATTTACCTTAATTAATGTTACATGACTGAAGCGCTGTACTGTATACATTCCCAAAAGGAGTAATGCTAATTATAAAGCAACAATGATAAAACTACATAAATCAGCTATTGCGCATTTAAAGTGCACATGACACATTAGACACAATTGTTTGCAAAACATAGTTAACCCAATTATATTTAAGATTCTGCTAAAGATTGTACCCAGCTTTCTTTAGTTTGACCATGTTTGTGACGTGTATAGTTTCACTTCCTTATTGGACACCAACAGGAAGTGACATAGGTGAAGGACAACAATTTTAACACATGGTGCCGACCATGTTTAGTCAATGGGAAATGAGTGAGTCAAACTGCTATGGAACTCTACCTCTATCTAAGTCACTTCCTGTCAGCAGCTTAAAAATAACTTTTCTGTCAAACATTTCTTCATTAAAAATTGCTGCTTCACGGAAATAAAATGATACTTATGCAACTGATGTAATCCTTCTAAAAAAAAAAAGTCATATTTTCAAAAGCATTCAAACCTGTCATATGCATTTTGAATATTTCATTTCTGTCATTCATTTCTGACAATCTGCGTTCACTCTTATAGCAACTAAAACCAAATTATAATACATGCAGTAACTCAGCTCCAAGTAAAAAAAAAAAAAACGACACTAATCCATGTTTGGAAGTTATTTGTGACTCAGATGTTAGCTGAGGAAACACCTGATCTTGTGTTTTCTTCTTTATATAACATATTCTTTAAGCCTTACATCCTTAGTCAGTTGTGATTGTCTCGCTGGTTTTGCCGCCACAATCATCCCTGAATGAGTAAGCAGTGTTTTGTGTGCGTGAGCCGTTAAGGCACAGGTCCTGTTTGTGCATTGGGTCAGTCATGCGAAGAGAGAGAGAGAGAGAGTGAATGAGTGCGTACTTCAGAGCCAGACAAGAGCCAGCCAGACAGACAACGCTGCAGCTATACGGCTCTCCCCCAGCCTATTTTTGTGACTTGCCAAAAATACAGCTTTACCTCCTCCTCTACCTCGGCGCTTTCATAGATATAAGCCGGGATGCACTGCAGATCATATAGACCGGTAACTGCGGCGTGAGAATCCATCTATACAAACAAAGGCAAACAAAAACAAAAAACAAAAAAAAGGTTGCTCCACAATGAACACACAAGACTAGCGTCATTAGCATACAAGGCGAGATCAAAGGGGTTTCTCAAGTTCAGCACATCACAGCTCCTCTCCTCTCTCCCTTATCAGACCCACAGTCAAGTGTGCCCCTCCCCCCACTCCCCCATCGTCGCCCATCCACAGCAGCCAACCGCCAACATTACAGTGCAATTTCAAACAGCGGGGCGAAAGGAAGAGGAGCAGCCCCCTCCAGAGCAGTAGCCTAAATTGTGTTGCCATGACAACGCCGTCAAAGTTAAACACTCGACAAACGCACATAAGAAGTCATTATGTTTAGGGACACACGGCCTAACTGCTGTCTGCGCGCGACCCCCAAGTTCGGCAGCTGTCTGCGTCTCGGCGCAGAGGAGCGGCCCACCTATTGGATGTCCACTTGTGTCCATGAATAAAATATGAGTGCACTACTCTAGGACGAGGGCACGGGTCTGCACTTCTGTCCTTGCCAGCGTGAAGGGAAGGGAACGCAAGATGGTCACTAATAGGAGGTGGCGAGGTGAACTGATGACACGGCAGGGATACTATGGTTTGTCACAATGCATCAAAGCACATTTGTTCCTTTCACTGATCAGACGAACCATCACGATAATCGAAGTCTAAATGATGAAACTCATTTACTATCATTATATGGGCTACAATACATGTCAAATACAGAGTAGCAGGAAATTTAAGTGTAAAAAAAAACCCACCCAGAATAACATTTCAAACAAACAATAAAATGAAGTCTGTATTTATTTATTTATTTCTAAGTGAGTGAGTAATAATAGATACGTCATCAAAATCAAGTCCTGCAACATTGTTGAGAGGGACCCTCCCAACGGGCTCGTAAACCTTCTTTTAATGCACCACACAGCATAGGAACATCATCTACAAATCAGCTAGTTAGGGCAGCTGGGTGGGGGTTTGTTGATGAGGAGCTACAACTGGCCCGCTCTACACCTGGCTTTTTAACGCACTACACTGTGTAGGGCTTACATGATACATGTGCTTCAAAATAAATAAATAACAAAATAAATTAATATTATACTGAGGATGGTAATGACAACTGGGAAGTAGCAAGATACGGAGTATAATATGTATATTAATGTGTCTTTTTAACATAAAACTAGTGATTTTCGGTAATGCTGACAATGTTAGGCATGGTAACCATCTGAAAGAAATGTGATCGCCTTTTGTTTCTTGCTTTGTACTAGACTCAGTACATGAAACGAGACCGTGGTTTTAATTGTGCTTCTTTTCTGTTGATGTATGAACATTTCAAAGAGTGTTTTGTAAGTTATAGTACTTTGTCAATAGTTGTAAGTATGTAGTTTTATCATAGTTGTTTCGTAATCAGTATTGTCCCTTTTGGGGAATGTATACAGTGCATAGGTTTCAGTCATGTAAGGTCTTAATGTAAATACCATCTTGTAAATGGTCATTTCTGCCATGGTCGGATGATGTGTATGGTCTATTTTGTTTTGCTGTTGTTTCCTTGTTGTTTTGTTCCTTTGTTGTTCCATTATGTTCTTGTGAAATGATCATTTTAATTGTATTGATTTTGGGGGTGGGCGCTTATAAGCTCTTGCTTCGGCCCACTCCTTTTGAGCAGAGTGTTGCTGCTCAAATAAACAAACCTAAAACATGATCATTCTACAATCAGTTTTCAGGTCTTTAAAAAAAAAAATTAATTGGTATTTTATAAGCAGTCTGATGCAATATTATGTTTATTTTTGGTCTATAACATCTGTATCAGACTTCAACATAACAACAAAGAAATCAAATATTGGTATGAACACTTCCTGAACCCAGTGGATGAGCGATAACACTGACGTGACACTATCCTCCAACACAACCTTTACTATAACACTTGAACTGTTCACTTCAGTCAAGCTGCAAACACGACATAGTTCCAGAATATAGCATAAAACACACCTGCTATTCCTTTCTTACCTCAGACATAACTGGGTAACACAGTTTCTGCTGGCTGTCTTCATAAAGGGCCTGTAAAAGAGAAGATAAAATGCATAAACCAGAAGCATCAATCACGGCCACAAAATAGTGTTTCCGTACACAATCGATTACCACGCTATCCACACTTGCCGCTGCGCGTACAACACCATTTCACAACTTCCTTTTTCACTCTCCGGAAAAAACCTTGGATATAGTCTCAAGGAAGGGGGGGGCTGGGGAGAGGGGGGCGGGGGGGGGCAATGCAAAACATGTGCTATATCTTACGCATATATCCAAACGTGTCATATGTTCAGATGTTATGTGCCTGTGCGGTGCAGAGTTTTTTCACCTTCTTTCTCTCTCTCACATGGATGCCAATACACTGACTTGTAAAAGCTGCGTTTTACACTTGTGAACTAAAAACAGCTTGAGCCAAACAAACACATTAAATTCACCAGTGCTGAGGTCCACAGTGTGTGCCAGTGGTTTGGCGATTTATTACTTAGCGCTCATAAATATAAAAGGTGGCTGTGAAATGTAAATAAACTGCACATTTAGATGAAGCTCGAGGGTTATATGGACATATATTATTGTGTGGTTTGGGCAGCAAAGCATTTATTTTTTCATCATTTAATTAACTTAATGAGTGTGGAAAAGAAATGAACAAATGAAATAGGATTAAGTGTGTGAATGAATTTTGCACCATACAGTATATACAGTATGTAGGAGTGTGTGTATTACATGTCTCATTTATTACGCGCAAAGTCTAATATTGTAAATGTTTTATAAATATTTGACCTCCCAAGTACCACGAGAAAAACATTTACTTTGGAATGTTTGACTAAATTGTATGAACTGGGTGTAAACCATTACTAAAGCAGAAATTATGTTAACGCTAATACAAAAGAATAAATAAAATCACAGATGAAGGACCACGTGAAGAAGCCCCGTTACACAGTTTGAGAAGCATTCGGATATATGGAAATTTACAAATAACACAAACAAATAAATGGGCGTGCTGGACTCCGGGCCTTTCTCTGTGGAGTTTGAATGTTTTTCTCCATGTCTGCGTATAGGTTTGCCTTAACATGCACAATAGGCCAATGATGTGTGTGTATGTGTGTGTGAGCATTGATTAAAAGCAGTGGTCAGAGTGTGTGTGTGCTGTCGTGGTTCCGTCAGTCGACCCCAGGGGAAACTCTACATACTGTAAGTAGCCACCAGCGTGTGTGTGTGTGTGTGTGGAGTGAAAGTACAAATCCCTTACACTGTGTGAAGCGCCTTGGATGACTTGTGCCATGTGAAAAGCGCTACGCAAATAAGCATCCATTCCATTCCAACAAAATGTAACGCAAAACAAATAGAAAACAAATGTGGAGCCTATAATTTTAGTATCCGACGGCAACATAATAAAACAGAAAGGATCAAAGAGAGGTTTCAAAACTTTCTGAACCAACGGCATGTACTGTAGCTTAACGTAATTAAGGCCTTTCGTTTACATGGCAAACACATGCAAATTGAGTGTCACATGCGGGGCGAAAGGCCTGATGTGGTTCCTGTCACACACTCATGCATAAACACGGGCTGCCCCCCCCCCCCCCCCCCTGTTGGGAGCGCCGCATCATGACCTCCTTCAACAGGGGGTCAAAGAGAATTTAACACGAAGGCCCCACATTCCTCCAAGGTGATAATTGCTGTAAGTGCCGGCGGGGGGCCATCAGGAGCAGGACAAACAAGCAGAGACTCTCTCCGCACACCCCCCACCACTGTAACCCTGCTAAACGGGACGCAGAAATGAGACCATCAAGACCAACGTGGCAAAGTGTCACCTGTCACATACGGCCCTGTTTGGTGTCTGAGCAAGCAGGTGTTTACGTTCGCTCTGACTGAACCATTAGGCACTTCACACACGCCGGTGACAACAAGCTAAGGAATACATGCATTTATACAGGAGTGCCACAGTCAAGCTAACACAATAACATTTGTTGATTGAGGAAAAAATTGAGAAAACTTTTACTTTCAACAATTTGACACATTATTCATTTGCAGTGACACAGGTACATCGAAGACTTGGCTAATCAAAAGAATTACCTACGGCAACATAAAAGCTAGTCTGAAAGAAACACACTTTTAGCTTGTTGTATAAACATTTAAAGACGCCAATGCGGTGTTTGCAGTTGTTGAAAATAAGATACTTTTTATTCCTGCAGTCTATCTTCTTTACCGTTTGCTCCACTGTGTGTTCTTAAGAGCTGCTGTGACAAGTGAATTTCTCCTTTGTGAGATCAATAAAGTCGTATCTAATCTTATATCTTACTATCTCTAAGAACATATCAGCATTCACACGGACGTAAATTGTATTTGTCTAATTATCATATTCTTCTACTAAGCACTGTTAACAGACTGCACTCAATTTGATATAATCGTATAACACTGTGACCTGTTGCATGGCTCCGCTGGTTATGGTTACCCTGCGGCCACACTATAAAAAATAACGGGTTGTCATGGAGCACGGATCATGGCCGTGGCACACGCAGAATCATATTGTTGCAGCATGTTGGCGGTCAGACAGTGATGGGGGGATGAACTCAGGAAGAAATATTATACCAACAACAAATATTTTCACAACGGATCTATGGCACAACACACACTGCATTGGAAGAGAGCTACACGGCTTACATTGCCCGCCTGCCAAAGTATTTCCCAACCCCATCACCTTCCTCATTACTGGAGTTTCATGGGGTTTTTTTTTTTTATGGCTCTGAGCTTTATCTGGGGATTTCACATTTCCCAGCCATGCCACTTGACATGGCGCGCCCCGGCTGCCTGCAATCAAGAAGCAGAGGGCACCAGTGCGGCCGGATAAGTCTTCAGGCCGCACCTTGATTTGACCAATTGCACATCACAGCCACTGGCCCTATACTAAGCTTCAGTAATTACAGGCCACACATTGCCGCCTGCCACCGACCCTTATTTCGCGAGGACCGGGAATACGAGGGTGGGGGGGGGCGCACGGAGAGAGAGAAATGGTCACGGTCAATGAAGACTGTGACAGTGCTGTATAAGTAAAAAACAAAAAAATGTACTTAAAGTTTTGTAGACGTTATTCAATGTATGTACTATTTACGTTGTAGGTGTGAGGTCGATTCCAACGTCTTCACACCTTTATTTAGTTTTAATTTGCTCAGTAGGCTTCATTTTGTATGTATTTTTGCCGTTACTATTTGAATGTTGCAACAAAGCGATTTTCTCATTGTGGGATAAAGGTATTTCATCTAAAGGTTGAACATGTAAAAATGCTTTAAAATGCATTAAGGGGTGTTCGCACTGGTAGTTTGTGGGTCAAGACAACAAATGACTGCGCTGTTGTTGTGTAGCGTGAAACAAATAATGGTCGGGCTGGAAGTGCTTACAGGATGCGATTTTGCTGTCAGCACCCACAGCAAAATTGTCTAATTCAGCTTTAAGACAAAACCCTCATGTGAGTTTGACTCCACTGCCAACGTTGTTTGTGCGCCTAATTGAGAGGTAAGCAAAAAGTTGCCTTTAAAGTCACCAATAAATGTCCCACCCATAATGTTAAACACCTGCCTATAAAGCCCAGAGGAATGCTAAATGAAAACAAGTTGCAGGGCCTGTCTCGGGTCTCAAGTCAAGACAGCAGGATTTGTAACGGCTGCAACGGGGATTATGGAGTCAAACAGAACAGCCAGGAAGCACAACAGCAAAAAATCCCCCTGCGTTCAACAGAGTACTTTTCTTAAACTTGCAACTAACACATCTATTTAAAAACAAAAGGTTGATGAGTTATTTCCTGGCCCTAAAGAATACATTACTATATTTTCTTCCAGTTGGACTTGTGCCGTATAGAGTGCTGGTTTTAGAGTGCCCCCACCCACCGGCCTCGATCTCCCCTGGGTCTTGGGTCTGCAGAGGGGAGAGAGGTCTGACCCCAGACGCCAGAGACGCTGCTGGCTTGGCCTCATCTCTGGTTTCGATTCCTCACAGTCCTGACGCCTTCCCTCCTGCTCCACCTGTCGAGAGCCAATAGACCCCCTGCCCGCACTCTTTCACCAGACAGAATATATGGCCTTGCTGCCCCTGGCCTCCAACCCCACAAGACAACTTTGGATATGTACAGTAGTTGCACCTCTGTCAACTTTCAGTCTGTATTTCCTAAACACAGACTAGATAAGGCTGACCAAGCATTCACAGAGTCACAATGGTCCAAGTCAAGCAGGAGATTAAGCATCGCTGTCCACACGCAACCATGAATAATGAAGCTATTAGTTCAGACAGACAGCACACTCTAGGCTTGTGTTTTTTCTCTATTTAAATTACAAATTTAAATAGAGAAATTACAAAAACACATGCAAATAAAATGGTATGATATTCTTTAAGAAGATTTTTTTCTTTTAGAAGATTAAATCATTTTGGTTACATTAGAAGACACGTTTAGAGTGTTCTCACTGAAAGACAACTATCCCAGCTATCAGAGGTTTGTTGACAAAACATAGTTCATGTAAGCCTTGTTTTTAACATAAGAGACTGATTGATAATAAGAGTTGTATTTCATTACCGACTTCAACAAACTATTTTCAACAGGTAGAGAGTGGACTTCCTCAGGCATGTGGATCCACAGGAGGCTGTACCTGGCATGAGGCAGACACCATGCACGCATGACTTTGGATAAAGACCTCCTCAAACACTTCTTTGATTGTTAAACTCACAATACATGTTATTGTATTAACCAAAAGGCATCCATATAATGTTGTGATGTGCTATCAGAATGCACAAACATGATCCAAGCAAAGACATATCCTCACCCTTCATGAACTTGTGCCTTTGCGCTTGGTCTGAGAAAGATTTTTAGTTGCATTGTAAAGTCATCATCCATTAACAGATGCATTTGTTTACATCATTGCATCTATCGACTTCAGCGAGGGGCAAGGTGTATGTCAACAGTGAGTCTGCATGAATCAAAGTGATGACACTGAGACAAATGACTGCCGCTGCCTCCTTTGCGTTGTGTGTGTGACACTCTGAACTGAGTATCAAGCAGAGCCATGCAATGCAAAGCATCCTCCGCATAAAGAAAAGTTCCCCATATGTTAACAAGCAGAGTCCTGCGACATAAACGAGTTTGGACCACTCGATGCCATTCCTGCTTATGTAACCTGCAGAAATGAGTCCAGTCCCGGTAAGAACACCAAAAGAGGCAAGTTCACAAGTTCACAACATTTCTCTGATTAAACACTGTTTAATAAGAATTGGCCAACTAAATGATTGCAATACCTACCTGCTATGGCTAACTACATAGTGAAATAACAGTAGGCATATGTATGTTTTCCTTACATTGTTTTCTCAAAAATATCTTAAATAAGTTTCACAAGAATTATCAATCATCCAGGATATTAGATAACTGTACGAAAATCAACACAGCTGGACTTGGATGGCTGACGTTTTAATTTCTTCTTCCCAGGACAAGATGTTATGCCCCCCTGATTGTGGAGTGGGCAGTGATGCATTCAAGTGCATAGGGCTTGAACAGTAAAATAAAAGTTTTAAAAACTAAAATCAATATTCTATTGATGTACTATATTAGGATTGTAACCATGTTGTAACCATGAGAAAGTACTGTATATGCATCTCATAAATTTTTTCTACTGCTATATTGAAATTAACAAATTGAAAGCATTTTACATGAGCGGTAAAACAGGATGCTGATCATCTCTTCTGGCCCCTGCACTCTCCGCTATCCTTCTGAACCAGTCTGATTCACAGAGGGTTTCCTCTTACTCCTGTCTCCTCAGGTCTCATGTGATAGATGACCATCAGCATGCCAATACGGCACAATATTTCAATTTCCTGCAAAGGGAGAGGAATTTCAGGTTTGAAGAAAGTTCAAATGCACAGTGTGATACCTCATAACAAGAGCACGGCCTGGTGCCGAGGAGCACAGAGCCACAGTCACAGAGAACATTCCAAAACTCCAGCGCTTTGTGTCAACAGGCCCCGAGTGCACACCATGTTCAGTGCTTTCACTCATGCTTTACACTTACTCATCTGTCAACTTCTTCCACAAGTTTGGCATCTGTTAAAAATGTAGGTTGTAACTTAAAAAAGTTCACAAATTTAATTACAATTTCCTATTTTTAGATATTTTTTTCAAGACGTAATTAATTGATTAATTAATGAGAGAAACTGCAGTTCAACTGCACTCAGCCTTACATGGCTGACATAAGAGAACAGCTACTATTAGCAGTTCATGGTGTTTGTGATGCAGCCCTTATGTGGATACACTTGGCCCGTGAGTTGGGGAACTGTGGAACAGACAGGAAGCGGCAGTGCAACCTAGTGGCAAGACTGGTGTGTGTGTGGCAGAGCAAGTGCTCTGTTGACCACTGTAAACCTTTATATCCCATATGCAGTGATTCACAAAGTGGGGTTTGATTAGTGGGAGACCAATTCATCAAACACATGTGTGTGGTTTATAGTTTTAATTTACAGTGCTAAATTTAAAGTTGTATAATCACTAAATATTGTTCTTGAATGGAGTGAGTTTTACAGGGTCACCCCGGTGGGATGTTTGTCTCTATTATGGACTGGATACTCTGTATATAACAGAATACAGCTTGCAGTTTAACACTGTTACAAAACAGTTCTTATTATCAAAATAATAAATCACTAAATTAAAGTTGTCATCAAGTTAACGACTTCAAAGTGAAAAGTTTCCACTTTCTTGAGTTGAGACCTAGAAAGAGTTAAGAGAGGATCTTCTGCAGTAACATGCAGCGTGTATACGTTATAGTCATATCTATAGTTAGGAGCATTTCTAAAGTGAAATACACCAATAAACCAGTTGAAGCCCATAACTGCACCATGGCCCATTTTGCCTTGAAGGGGATTAATAATGAATTACGGCACCCCACCTTCCTCTAAAAAGATATTCATGCATGCTAATGCATCCATTATTTATAATGTGCACAGAGGCTGGCGGCCACATGCAAGTGGGAGGGATGTAAAGATGAAGCAAAAAGGTGGGGGTCCTTCCCCCTGAAAGACGCGGCAACATCCAGCCATTGTGAATGGTTGGAGCTGGTGGGGACGAGGACTGGATGTGGACAAGCAAAAGAAGGAGGGGCACAGGAGCCCTTACTGCCAGACAGGCAGCTCGTGCGCGGGACAGGGCCGCCAAGAGCTGTGGGGGGAGGGGTGGATTAAACAAATAAATACATGATAAGAAATAATCACGCTTGTGAGGGAGGGCAGGATGCAGACAAAGAGGCTAAGGGGGCCAAGGTGGGGTGACTTTAGTAAGACAGGATTTACTTTCGCATGTGTTCTTTCAAGACCGAATGTGAGACATTTCAACTTTTTGGATGTTCTCTTGATAGCCTTGTTAATTTACACTTTTAACAGCTCAGAGGCGAATTTCTGTAACAATAGGAATGTAATTGTGTCAGATTTATTCGAAGGATGTGATTGAGCCCCTGTGGTAATTTCACTACCAGGCCTAACAAAAAATTTTTTTTTTTATTGTGAAAGAAACTGAGGAAATGTAGGCTGTGAAATAGAAGTGTGAAGGTGAGAGAGCTTAGTTGAGGAACTGGGCTTCTATGAGTGTGATCAGTTTGAGGTTGTTACAGTTCAGAGACGAGCAGTCAGGAGCCTGATAAGATAAAGCAAAGGCACTGGCAGATGAGCCCTGTATCTGACTGATCCCCATATTAGCATAGATGCATCTGAATAGAAGGAACCGCTGCTGCTGAGGTGACACCAGGGCCATGACACCAACTCATCTACATAGATATCAGCGGAGAATTACACTCAAAGTAATCTGGGCCAAGCCTGTGGAGCATGGATTTCTGTCTACTTTTTTTTTTTTCCTTTCCCATGTAATCCCTGAAGTTGTGCTGTCATGATCAGTTTGTGTAGTGTGAAAAGTCTAGTTCTGGACACCCTGGAGTGCACTCACGGGTCTATGCCAGCAATATAGTGTCGAGGGTTTAAGAAACTTTCACAAGTTTTACCATTTTGCTGAAGGATTGATCATGATTTTACACCACAAAACAATATCAGTATAATAATAATAATGGCATGCACTTACATTGTACTTTACAAGCTTGGCAACCTTCTCCAAGGGCTTTTATTCAAGAAAGAATATCATCATGGAGTAAATGCTGGGACTACTTTTGGACTGGCACGCTCACTGGCACGACAGTCTGGACCTGCGGTTGTAAGACAATCATCTGAGGAACTGATGCCCCTAAATGTCTAATTTAGGGCCTGGAATTTTAAACCAGAAATCCTTTAACAGCATGTAGAATCAGGCTTACATTGATACATTTACATACTACCAAATAATCCGCCGAAGCAAGACCTCCCAGAAGCAAATTAGCCTTGTTCAAACACAAAGTCTTTGTTCAACCACCAAACACAAGGTGAAGCATTTTCACCATGAAAACCTCAACCAAGTACAGGAAACTCCATAAACACAGGAATGATGTCAAAACAACGTTGTGAGATTTGATGCCTTTAATTTTCCACTGCTCAAAGTGAAAACGGTTGGTGCAACATTTCCTGCCCCCCCGGTGAATTTTATGACAAATACAACAGCAGCTTAATTATACATGTGACCACCACCATAAAAGCACAACCATTAACCACCATCTTGTTAACACAGAGGAGCTGCCACAAACTGCCAGGGTTGCATTTAAAACCTTACAGACTGGCATCAAAAACAGGCATGATATGGCCATGTATCAAGGTGTCGGTATGTGTCTTTTGAACAGAAGGTGTTGGTTAGATATTCGAGACTCACTGTCATGTCCCTGGCATTAAAAAAAATCTAAATGTGACACTGGTTTCGGATTTAACCACAATTCCATGTAAACTGGCAAAGTAATAGGTACTTTCACTGAACGTGTACATCACCAACCTTTTTTCAGCCGAGGGCTACTTCAAGAGCATTAAGTTGTTCGAGAGCTACCAGTTAAAAATGAATCCTAAAGACTTAAATGTACACTGTTTGGTACAATGTACACTGGTATACATTGACTTACTCTATGGTTTGACAGTAATTTAAAAGTGGTATCGCCAGACGCAGAGTGACCTAATCACAGAAATGTTACATGAGTTTTCTTTTTCTTTTTGTTGCTTTACTCATTTCACCAACCACTTATCTCACCATCCAACTCCAGGTATGTTTTTGATGGGATAACCTGTTATAATAAAGGCTTGTCTTATCTTAAAATAGGACATTTTAAATATTTTCTAATTATATATTCCAGGGGTTTTAATGTGGTACTGAGGTTGATAAAGTTACAGGTGGGGTGAGGCTGCTGCACATGTGCTAACTGCTGTTGTAAGACAAAGGTGTAGTAGACATTTAAAAAATTATTTTATTTTCCTGGAGCAGGCTATTGATCTGGCAGCTGTGAAAAGCCCTGATATTAGAACAAAATGCTGTCGGATAGTCATTTAAATCAATGCCTTTGGGTAAATTATAATAATTAAAATCTACCATGTTGGGCGCCTAAAATCAGCAGTGCTCAACCGACGACAGCTGCTCTAAATCTAAAACCCACTAACAATCATGAAAAAACCCTAAGGTCAACCCTGGTAATAAATAATAATACAAAGTAGCAGTAGTAGTAGTAGTAGTAGTAGTAGCAGCAGTAGTAGTAGTATAGTAGTAGTAGTAGTAGTAGTAGTAGTAGTCGTAATAGTTGTTGTTTTAGTTGGCATAGTAGTAACAGTAGCCTAAATGAAAATACTTAAGTTACCTTTTTGTCTTTGTGAACTTTAGTTCCATATCACATCAATTAAAAGGAGATTAGCCCTATGAGATTTGATATCTCTTAATCATGTTCCAATGATCGTTCTTTCAGGATATAAAAATGGTAATTGAGAATGAATGTTTTGTCACTAATTTCATTCACTTAATGAAGCAATATAATAGTATACAAATAGTAGATATTGTAATATTATTTGCAAAATAAATTACAATTTTAGTTTGGAAACAGTGGGGCTTATGCCAGGGGCAAAAGACAGACTCAAAACCTGTACACTTCACTAAGTTTCAAAGACTTCCTGGTTTTATGTTACTCACCAAACAGACTTCAGTGCACACTGTGCACTCTCACTGGAACAATAGAAGCAGACACCCCTATAACAATCCAAACAAAAGTTAAATGACTTGAAGCTGTTTGCAAAGTGCAGGGCCACCTTTCACTCATGACCTGCACATAAAGTTATTGATATTGTCAGAAGTAAACACCATTTCAACATAATCTAAAGGGTCTTATTAAAATTGGTTCAGTAATGAAGTGCAGCGGTCGTCTGAATATTGCATAGTAGTATTTAAACGACTTTGTTCTGACGCTAGAGAGAATATGCCTGAGATGTAAAATCTACCCCAAACCTTCCCCTAAAGGGAAACAGCACCATTCAGTTAAAGATGTGCGCCCCAGTGTCGGGCGCCACTGTAGTAGCCGTAGCGCTCGTGCTTCACAAGTAGAAGGTCCTGGGTTCGATTCCCAACTGGACGGGCCTTTCTGTGTGGTGTTTGCATGTTCTCCCCCGTGTCCCCGTAGGTTTCCCCTACCACTAAAAATATGTACAGTAGGTTCCCTCTGGAGCCAGGACTCCCCTGAAAAATAGATTCTTAATCTCAGTGGGACTATCCTGATTAAATAAAGGTCAGTCAAACTATGACCTAACCTTTGTTTTTACCCAATTTTGTGGCTGAAAGTGTCTTTAAAAGACATGTTAAGAGAAAAGAGCTTGAATGAGCTAACTTGATTATCATAGCTGGGCTTTTTACATGTCAATAGGTGCCGTCCCGCATGCATAATGCTGCCGTGTTATTGTGTGGCCTCTGTCCTCTGACAAAACCGCCAACTAAAGACATGACTTCTATTGTCATTAGAGCATCCATCTGGATCAAGGCTATTGGAGGATATTTGCACTTCCTCTGTGGTTCCAACTCTTTTTGACATGCAGCAGAAGGAGCAGGCAGCACCACCAATGAAGGGCCAATTGAGGTGCAGATTGACCAGAGGGACAGTGGAGGAGGGCAGAGCTCCTGTCAGAGCTGCTGATGGACACCTACATGGGGGCGCTGAAGAGCTCCAATAGCAGTTGATGGGACATGATGAGGCGGTGCCCCGGCTCTTTTCTTTTGTCCCTGGGGATGTTTAAGGAGTACCAGAATGTCAGAGCCTCCTGACTGCAGCACACTTCTGGTGTCAACTGCTCAAGATATACAGCTGCAGTGTATATATAGCACTAATATGGGCCTGTGCCCGAAAACACACTTTGTTCAGTCAGTGTAAAACATGCAGCTTCCATAAAACGGAGCAGGCAGAATGAATGTGAGGCACATTGAAAGTACCTTTAAAACATATGTTTTTCATATTTGTTTGTACAGCTCATAGAGGCAGAAAGCATAATGTTTATACATGTGAAAACAGCTCTTCACATCTAACACTTTGCTCATTGGCTTTATTGATTAAGACAGCAACAGCACAGAGTGAAAGGGGTGAAGAGAGACACTCAGCAAATTGTCAGAGCTGGGCCTCAAATCCACAACGCAGAGAACAAAACAGTGTTTTGCCATATGGGCAGTAACCTTAACCACGAGACTAATGACTGCACTTCACGCCTAACACCTGAACGCACCGCTGTCAATCCACAGTCTCACATGTAATATATATGCTTGTTCTAGATGGACAGCTCTTCAGTGCAGTGCTGGAATGCTGACAGCACTCCGATATGAATCTTGATTTGATTAGGACTCTGAGCTGAGGTGCTGCATGATCCAAGGCGGGTGGGCAAGGGGGCCAGGCTGAGGTGGCACAGGGGGTTACCTGTGCCCCAGCCCCAACTGGGATTAATTTGGACCAGACTGCTCCCAGTGTGTTCATTAGGTTATGATTGGGCTGAGTGCAGGTGGGGAGGGCCTCCCAGACCTGACGCTGAATAGTCCTGATTGTGCCTGACATAAAATGCCATCTGTTTCGATGTGGAATGAGGTGGAGAGAGAGATGGCAGACACGAGGCGGCTGCTCTGGTTTGATTATGTCTGTAAGCTATTGTTGGGCTAAACTAAACAAAAAATATTATATACATTATTATATTATGAATCACAGTGTGTTTGTTTGCTATTCCTGTCATCATATAATTATCTGATCATTAATTATTTTAATGTAATTTACCTTTGCATTTGCATGGTTTCTTTATGTTTTGCTTTGTTTTTGTACACACTCACATCCATTCACTAATAGTGCATTTTATTTGGCCTGCAAAGAGTGCATTTGCTTGTGGCTCGATTCGAAAATATGGTTTTAATATTTTTGTATTGGTGTAACAATATATGTTTTGAGTGATTTATAACTGAACACAATTTTAATTCACAGGAGAAAAAATCTCTGTTCTCTCTTGGCCTCCTGATATAAGAAATATTAAATAATGTAAATAAAACAATATGTAACACAAACAACACTTAAAATGCGTTAAAGTGTGAGTGTTAATACCAACTTTTATCATTGTATTTGATGATTTTACTTGAGGGAAGCCATGGGAAGCAAAAGCCCGGAGCGGAAAAAACGACCAGTGTTTGCAGCTCGACTTTTGAAGCGTCTTTATCTGGCTTGGCAGCGTGGTCTTGCGTGTCCAAGCCTTGCCATGCTTTTCATCTTTTGTGCTGTCCAAGGTGTGTCCAATGCACTGGGCCTTTATGTGTAGAGGGAGACGACACATCACATTCTGTCCTCTGTCCCACACGGAGGGGGAGAGTGTCAGTTTAAGGGGCTGTACAACAGACCAGGGACAAAAAGCAAAGTTATAAAGAAGGCCGCGACCCATCAAAGCAGTCGTACACAAAGCAGTTTATGGAGCGTTACTTCATGCAGTTATGCCACATGTAATTGCAGGGTGCCTGAAGATGGAGAAAAAGATGGAATGGCTGTGGCTCCACCCTCAACCCCATCTTACTTATTACTAAAAGCTTTAATGGGCAAGATGGATGAGCCTAAGTTTGAATCACTCTGATGGATTACAAAGGGAGTAAATATCTTTCCTTAATGCGTCTCATTCAAACCATCACAGTTTTATGTTACTGTACTTTATTAAAGCACAGAGGTTGCCACACATCGACAAACCAGGAAAAATCAGACAGGAGAAAATGCACTAAGCGACAAGTGATTTCCCTCCCATTTTGCCAAACCAACAGCCTAATGGTATAGACTCTTTCATGTCTGAGCATTGCTTTCTGCAGAAAATTATGTTGATTCATTGTTAATAAGCCCAGAGGTTGGCAGTGTACGCTCGCGCCTGGCAGGTATAGGAAGGCTGTGGTTTACTTGATCAACCTGACTAGTCCTCATCTGTTTCCTGCAGCCTCCCGCTGAGATGGGACGGCTGTGGAGTGTGCATTGTTAAATGTATTCTAAAGCACTAATGCTGGCCCTGTCAGGTACAGCTCCTGGGCCTAATGCGTGTGCATGAGAGAAGCAGACACACACTGGCTGCGTGCTTGTAACTGCATTTGTCTGTTTTACTGACACAGGGAGCTGATGGGAGTTGAGGAAAGGGTGGTGCCATCGCAACAGGCCCGCAGATGGGGTTCCCACTGGAGGTACACGCCCCGTGTTCACTCAAACATAAGTGTTATGTAGCAAACAAGCTAACTTTTCATCTTTGAGGTTCAGGACAAACTTTAAAGCCGAGAACAATGACTTTTTGTTTTTTCATTCTGTTTCTTGTCTAAAGGCCTCCTGCCAAGCAGGACAAGCAGAACAAGCTCACCTGTCTATCTCCACAAGGTCAAGACTTCAATGTGTCACACAAAGATGTAAGCCAACTTACCTTTAAATAGAGGAAGTGACATAGCGGACTATGAGCACAATAAAAGCATAATGGACTTCTGTGGCTTTTATCTTTACAAATTTGCTTAAGGACCTATATCTTCTATCCAACCATGATGGATCAGAGCTAATTTTCTCTGTAAAGTAAAAGGCTGTGTTTGCTCTATACCAATAGAATTACAATGGTCACACAGACTACGTAGTGCTGATTAGACGGGAAAAAACAGATCTTGAGGAGCAGACGAGTAAAAGCATAGACAGCATTTCATATGAGTAAAAAAGCACATAGGGAAATTAATGCTTTATGTTAAATGTACTGTAACACAAAACATATAGAACAACAAAACACGTTGAACACCTAAAACACAGGTGCTCTTCTGTTTGTTGAGTCTGTTGAGTTAAAACTTCTGAATTAGCTCACACAGTGTGTACTTTCACATGTACACTGCACTCTCAGGTCACAGAACAAAGCATGGGGGCCAGTGAGCCAGTGTCAGGGGTCATGCATTCCCAAGGGTACCCTAAGTCTCATCCCAAAAACCTCCAGCATTTTTCAAAGGCCTCCTGCAGCCCAGCCCCTCATCAGTAAGTGCCCCCGATGGCCCTGTGCACACTCACAACGGCCCACAGTCTTCTCCAGTAGGAGATAGAAGGATCTAAGATCATCACCTGAAGCCCTCCAATACGTGACCACCTCACTCATTTTCTCAAAAAGCAGTCTGTGTCCTAGTGGGGGGTGCGTAATGATGCTGAGAAGGCAGAAGTACGTCAAAGGGGCAGATTTCAATTCCATACAGTATTTCACAAAGGCTTTACACGCATTTCTGCTGGTCATACAGACAGATCAGATAGATATCACCCCACAACAGATAATTATTTATAACACACATGGTCCTGTTCATATCAGCACTCATTACAGGTTCACCAAAATACTAACAAGTAGATGATCAATTATTGCCCATCTTTCAGTTATTAAATCAAAGCATACACGTATGCAGAACATCAACATATCCATTTCGAAAACCACTGCATCTTGTTTTTGACATGAACTTAAACCACTTACTCACACCAGCCATCGGAGCCTATATGCTGATATATAACAGCAAATAGTCAAGACAGGGAAATGTCATATCTCCTGCATCAGTAGATTACACCATATCTAAGATGAAGTGTAAAGAGCCTGTGAGGTTCCATCAAACTAGTTAAATGGGTGAGAATTAAGATGTTGTAGCGTGAGATGAGGCAGTTATGCATATAAAACACGTTAAGGGTGGACCTCCTACTGTGGAGAGTCACGACAAAGCCTCTCGAACGAAATACCTCTGGGACAGCTAATGATTAATTAGCTTGTGTCATTAAGTGAGGCAAATGTCACCCCAGCTTCCTAGGGAAGCTGTCACACCATGCAGACTACACAGTTCTCCCTCAGGTAGAGAAGAGGGTTGCACTCTGTAAACAGACAAATTCTGACATCTAGTGGTTTATTCTCAACATGCAGCAGCCACGCCATTTCTATCAATTATCTCAAACAACTAATTTGTTTGCAAAGACATATTGTTCAATACATATTTCTCACAGTAAATTCAAAACTAAAGATATTTCCCAGATTAAACCTACAGTAGATTTCAGTGGTGAACATTTGGTATCCTTCACCACAAGAGCTGATGTATAATCCATAATAAAAAAAAATATAAAGGGCAAATTTGTCTTGCACATTTGTCAAAAAAAAATTAAATATGAAAGCTTTTCCTTACCAAGATGGTGCAGGTATTCCGAGAATTTATGCTTAGGTTTGGACAAATACCAGATAATCGAGTGGTGTTCTGTATTTACACCTAACTACATCTCAAGTTGTCTTATGAAGCTCAAAACTGAATCCTGGCCCACTATAAGCACCAGAGCGGGCAGAGAGAAGTGAAAAGGCCCCTCTCTGCCCAGGGAGTGGCAGCAGTACTTGGAAAGGCTTAGCACACATGCACAGTGTTTATTCACATGCACACACACTCGCAGTGTCCTGCCTGTGCACAGACATACGCATACAAAAGCACACCTGTCAGGCATTTCCACAGCATGAGCCACCCCCCAGCTCTCTCTGTATGTGGCATCTTATGTCTGCTATATTAAAGCAAACCCATTCATTTCCCACTTTCTCATCTGAAATAAAGGCATGAGCAATTTTCACTTTTAGGCAAGCAAGGACACATGCCGGTTCTCTCCCTCTGTCTCTTCATTGCTAATGAATGGAGTCGGATCTGGGCCCCACTAAGGTCCAATCTCCCTTTGAGGATTTCCCAATAAAAAACACCCATTCTTCCAAATGCAAGCGTATTATCTATGCAAAATGCACTTTAACTAAGAGACTTTCAAACATTTACGATACACGAGTAAAGCTCGGGTGATTTTAGTGGTATTCACTGCAGAAAGCCAAATAGGCATAGCCTATAGCTGTGCCTCCCAGCTACCGATTGTGTCAGTGTACTGGTGTGTGACGTCCATTTGCAGGAGGTACCTGACAAATAGAACGATTGAATTGAAGTGCACTTTGGTCGGGAGTGTTCCTTTTTGCCACTTGCACCATAACATGTTCGGTCCTAAAATAATTAGACGTAGGCCTTGGATAGTGAAGTGGCTGGAGGCTCAATGGTCAAAAGGAGTAAAGGTCTGGATCTGAATAGAATTGTCCCATCTAAAAAAAAAAGATTTCTTTAGGCTTGAGCCTTGTTGTCTTTTGTGACCATTATTCCTATTCATCATTCGCTTTTATGCAGCTGTGCCCTCTCTGAGGCGTCTTTGTTTGTGCCACATAAATACAGGGAATGTGTCCGTGGCAGGTAGCCCTTTTGCAAGTTAATCTTCCGAAAGAGCCTCACACAAGTACTTTTAAATTTTCACCAAGCCACACAAGGCACATCATCAATAGAACACTTCTTGCCTTTGTACGACTGATGAGTGTAGTGCATGGTCGGTAACAATGGCTGCTAAGTGTGGTAAAGTAATCACCTTCTGGGGAAAACACCAGTAATTACCTCTAAAATGTTTGCTCCTCAGAGAACTACAAATGTGCAATAAAGTGAAGACTCCTATTGGAGGGTCAACACTGTCGCTCTTGATCTGTTTGTTTGGGTTTGGTTTTTTACACAAATCTCTATTTGCATAGACCAGGAAATGGTGGGTGTTTTATACGTTTACCTTTTGGTTTAGATCCAGCGTCCCACTCTCTCCACTCAGCAGAGACATGTATGCACTGGGGAAGAACACAATATCAAACAATTGTAAATCATCCTCATACACACCTAACTGAGCAGCTAAGCACCCACTTTGGACAGACATCATGCTTGTTTGTATTATTTATCCTTTGACCATGTTGACAAGAGCCAGCACTGCAATAACAGCAATATAGGCTACTCTTTCTTCAAGGACTATTACATCTTCTTTGAAAGTGAATCATTTTGATCAAAAGTAACAATTACTAAATTGTTATGTCAGAAACGGAAAATGTGTCTGCTCAGAAATATAATTCAAGCCTTGCATGTGAACACTGGTAGTGCACATAATGCATTAGTCTGTGACTTCATCTGGTCACTAGAGGGCAGAAGATGACAGCTCGTGTGAAATCTATCATTATAACACACTGACTGATGAAATATGAACATCCGTCCATAAATTGTCTTGTGTTTAAATATGCTCAACAGATTAATGGTCACAAAAAGCAGAGGATCAGTGGATGACCAGGGACATAGATGATGTCCCACTTGTCACCAACATTTCTCATTTGCAAATGAACAAGTACACAAAGGCTCTCGAATAGCTACATCAAAGGCTTTTTGACAACTGAGCAAAGGCTTGAAATAAAACATCAATTACAAGTGGTCAGAGAGAGAGAGAGAGAGAGAGAGAGAGAGAGAGAGAGAGAGAGAGAGAGAGAGAGAGAGAGAGAGAGAGAGAGAGAGAGGGGAGATCCTGAGGTTCCCAAACCGGACTCCATCCGGCCCCTGGCTACACCTAGATATTCTGTCCATAAAAATAATGAACCGAACAGATGACAAAGGGCAGCCCTAGCAGTGACCAACATGCACTGTGAACTGGTGCAATGAGGTCACTGGTCAAACAAAAAGGGTCTGAACACAGCCATTGGACAATATCAAGCTTTTCACCCACTTTTAACAAATAATAAATAAAAAATATTTACTCACAGTGGAACAATTAACTATTTCTACAGATACTTCTATGATATTGCTATAGGTGAGATCAAATGTACTGCATGAAATTGTCAGAATTGTCAGAGGATCTGCAAGAAAAGGTAGTTGAACTGTATGAAATGGGAGAGGGGTAAGATATCCAAGGTACTGAGAGTATTAATCAGCAGTGTTCAAATGGAAAATGCAGGATTCTGTTGTAACCAAACCACGATAAGATCGACCGGAAAATTGTCATCAAGATGCACAATAGGGAGGCACTTGATCAAAAAGGTCTGCATGGCCGTCGCCAGAAGAAAGCCATTACTTCACAAATGCCACAAGGTATCCGCTTACAAGCCTCAACATTTCTGAAACAATGTCATTGGGATGATGAAACCAAAATAGGACTTTTTGGCCATAACCATAAACGTTACATTTGGAGGAGTCAACAAGGCCTGTGATGAACGGTGCACCATTCCTACAGTGAAACACGGAGGTGGATCACTGATGTTTTGGGGATGTGTGAGCTACAACGCTACAGGGAACTTGGTTAAGATTGATTTCAGCATGAATGCAGCATTTATTAAAGAATACTGGAGGAAAGTTGCACTCATCAGCCTGGAAGCTGCCCAAGGGACGCACTTGGACATTCCAACATGACAGCGATCCAAAGCACGAGGCCATGTCTCTCATTGGCTACAGCAGAATAAAGTGAAGGTTCTGGAGTGGCCATCTCAGTCTCCTGACCTCAATATCGTTAAGTCACTCTGGGGAGATCTCAAACATGCAGTATATGCAAGACAGCCCAGGAATTTACAAGAAGAAAAAAAAGGGCCAGTTTTACCCTCCGAGGAAATAAAGAGGCCCAGCCACAACTACCACAAAATAATCCAAGCTGTCATTGATGTTAGAGGGGCAATACACAGTATTAAGAACTGGGGTATGTAAACTTTTGATCAGGGTCATTTTGGTCATTTCAATAATCATTATGATTTAAAAGAATAAATTCAGTTGTTTGACCATAAATTACCACAACCACTAACTATGAGTGAAACGTTTTGTCTTAGCATTCATATTTTCTGAAAAATAGCCACACACAAAAAAAATCAAAAATTAATTCAGGGTATGTAAACCTTTGAGCACAACTGTACAAGGCGGTGGTGACCCCAGACAATTCAAGAGGCAGAAGGTAGATATCAGCTGGGCACCCTCTTGATAACGCCATAAATCAAATGATGGGATGTTTGGTGCAGTAAATACTTTGATCTGTAACAATGCCAGGCTGGCTTCAGGACAGGTTACCAATAGCAAAGCCTCATAGTAAGCAATGCACTCATAGAACTGCACTAACTCATAGAACTACAATTTCTCCCAATCCTTCACATCATTCCAAAAACGTTGGCTGGTGTGATAGGAAAAACAATATTATAGCTCAAGTTGATAGTCTAGAATCTGAAAACAAAATAGAATTCTACCTATAGATAAATAGCTGTGAGCACTATAGATTGGTGGTGCAATGAGAAAGATGCCATAATTTAGCAAAACTGAGCAATAGTACAGAGCACTTCAGCATGGTGACAGCCAAGTCGAGAGCATTTCTTCAAACTGAATAGATACATCATGCTAACTGGAAAACTTAATAAGGCAAGCACTTAGGGGCCCATACAATGCCCCTATGTGATTAGGGGCATTGACTTTAGATATTTTGACAGTTGTACCTCCATAAAAAATACACCAACGTGTTTTGTTTACAGCATGTTGAGTAATTCTATTCAGTCTGTCTCCGTCTCAAGAGCTTATGCTATTTGCTGGTGTCATGGTGCTCCTCTGTGGCGTTATAGAGGTACAGTATGCACTTAGATGTGTAAATACAAATGAAATAATAAATAACAATTTGTTTGACTCTTGTTTGCTTCTGTTGCTGCTGTTGCCATGCTGTTGCTGTGGACTCTATAGCAACAGCATGGCAAATAGAAATAGAATCTGCATACCCTCTATTAAAACCATTCATCTGGTTGCCAAATCAGCTGTTTGGAACTCCGCCCACCACTACAGAGTTGCTATTATTTGATCTGTCCATTCATTGGAGGTGCCAATTTATATTTAAATAGGCACAGTCCCAAACAGCTGATTGCCAACCTAAAGTCTGATTCGATTTCTATTTAAATAGAAATGGAACCTAAAAAGAATGGAAAATCAAACAATAACATAAGATAGAGCTTCAAATAGGTTGAGGCGGTGAAATTTCCATGGTGGTAACTATGGTAACTGTCGAAATGCCCCTTTTTTAATAGATTTTGCCCAATATCTCTGTCATTACTGGGACAATCCACATGAAACAGTCACAAAGTTCAATGTCTTCTCTGTCAGCACGTAAAGTCCACATATTTTCTCATAAAGGTGTGCAAAAGTGGTGAGAAGATTACAAAAAAAACACATTTCCGTGATGTTGGCCAGCCCAGTAGACAGTACTTTCAGCCATAAAACTAATTCAGTAGGTTTGTGAATCCAATCAATATCAAATAGCCTACTGATCAGCTTCAACATTTGTAGATGTCCTTTTTGGAGATTTTTTCTAAAAAAAAAAAAAAAATGTTCTCTCCCATAGAGTTACATAGGACGCAGGGACAAATCAGAGAATAACATTGCAGACATAGCTACTCAGTCCGCTATGATATCACACGCATATATATCGCTATACTATGACATCTCGTGCATACCCTCCATAGCCCTGGTTTAGGCCTATAGCATTTTAGAAACAAAACCCAATATACTTGCATGCACCGTATGTTAATAAAATGTCTGAGACGTTCGTTTGCGGCTACTATAAGGGCTACTGAGTCACCATGGGCATATAAAGGTTCAATGGTCTAATCGTGTGATGAGTTTTGTGCCGAATTTTAATCAATTCGACTGCTATGAAGGATTTGTTGTGTGCAGTAGGATGTGCTCGTGTCCGTGCCGTGAGCAACAAAAATCAAACAGGAGCACAACTGCGGAGGTGGGAGGGGGCTGCTCGGCTCCAGAGGCGCTTCATTTCAGCGCAGGTGCCCTTGGTTTGTGACACCTCCACGACGCCACTACTGAACCGCACTGACGAGGATGAAAAAATAATTACTGTCTGAACTATCATCACATCCGAGGAGAAAGGATGTATTTACGTGGATGATGAGAGACCCCCGCTGGGCGAAGACATGCAGCGTATGTCGGCAGAGCTGTGAACGCGCGCTGCCATTGACTGGAGCGAGACAAGTGAGCATCCCTAAGCTTAGCGTCACGTCACTTGGAGCTGGATGAGGTACAATCCGTTGCAGCAGCCTGTATCATCGTTAACAGACTCCGTTTCTGGACGAACATGTGCTGCCCAGCCTATATCGACACGTTTTTGACGTTTTCCATCAAATTGCTCACTTTTATTTTGCCCGTGAAAATTGTGGAGAACTGGAAGCTTTGGGGCCCAATGTCGCTGTGATTATAATCACTAAGCATTCACAAGAACTGCAAACCCGTGTAGATGTAGTCTAATTATGTCGAACATCGTTGGCAGCTCGTGGTACATCGTGGATTACCTTTCAGATTTTTTTTTATGTAACATAAAATTATGGAAGCTTTATTGTGGACAAACAAAAGGGAGCGACTACATTCATTTGCATAGCTATTGAGTCACTAGGCAACCCATTGTAAAACACCCCTGACATCTCTGTAAGATGCTTTTAAATTCACGGGTGTAAGAAAAAATGGGCACCAACCTGACTGATATACCCTGGGTGCCCACTTTGAGCAGCTCTAGTGAAGATGCAGTTCTGTGGTCCTCTATTATACACAGTGTGGTAAGGATGCTATGCATAATGATCATGTATGTGTGTCCCTCTTTGGGAATGTGGTGGTCCTTTTGGTTTTTCAAAGGAAACCTCAGCTTCTTCACGTAGCAAACAGGTTTGTGCTCAACCTGCTCCTTGCAGACCTGCTTCAAACCATATTGGTTATGCCCTTTGCCATTGCAGCCACTGTCCCAAGCGTGTGGCCCCTGCCCTCCTGGCTGTGTCAGGCTCTGGTGGTCCTCATGCATCTGTTTGCATTTGCAGGTGTCAACACTATTATAGTCGTCTCTGTCGACCGCTATCTGGCCATTATCCATCCTTTGTCTTACCCCACACGAATGACCCCAAACTTAGGCACAAACCTCATTATCTGTACATGGGTGCTGAGTTTCCTGCAAAGTACCCCTCCACTGTACGGCTGGGGTCACATTGATTTTGACCACCACCATCACATGTGCTCAGTGGTATGGTCAGATAGCTTTTCCTATGCTGTGGTTGTGTTCATCCTCTCCTTCTGGCTACCTATGCTCATAATGCTTGGATGCTACTGGATGGTTTTCAGAGCAGCTCGGAGGCAGAATGCACTTGTACATCCCATACAGAGCCAGTCCCTTTCCCAGCCAGGCCCCCCAGACTTCCAGAGCTCTAACATTTCACATCTTCAGTCGACAGCACAGGTTCAACCCCCATCACAGCAGGCCTGTTCACCTGATGGACCCCAGACAACCAGGGGGTATACTGTCCGTGTACGACACAGACGTTTTTATTATCACTGCAAAGCAGCCCGTGTGGTGTTTGTCATCATGGCTTCATACATTCTCAGCATGGGGCCTTATAGTATTATCAACACAATATCTATGAGCTCTCGAGCAGCCGTGCCCGCCTGGACGTCCTCACTGGCTTTGGTGCTGTTCTTTTGCAGTGCTGTCTTCATCCATACATTTATGGCTACATGCATCGCAGTGTAAGGAAGGAGTTCTTGGCATTGCTCTGTGGATTGTTCTGTAAACAAGGCCGCCCCAGACAGAGCTCTGCTGTAGAGAGCTGCTTCACGACAGAAGGGCGCTCTACAGCCCACCCTCAACTGCCTGGCTTGGCAGTAAGGGTCTTTCCCATGCGCTCCTGGGAGGAATGCACCACTTCCTCTTCTCCTATTTTTGAGAGGAAATCCAGTCGCAAAGAGACCACCTCAACTAGCATCAGTTCTGAGAGAGCGGTCCCAGAGCAGAGCAAGCAAAGCACAGACTGATTAACGTTACGGGACAGCAGATTTTTTGAGTCAAGTCTGTCTGGACACTGTTGCCCTAGGAAAACCAGTTGTGAATATCAGTATTTGTTGGCTCAACTGAAGCCTTTTTTCCCTTTTCTTTTTTAACAACCATCTACTTAACTGGGAGGAGGCCTTAGGTCTACGTCGCCCAGCTGGTCTGGGAAAACTTCGGGATCCCCTTAAAAACACTGGAGGAACTGTGCGTGGATAAGGAGGTTTCCGCATCTCTGCTCAGACTGCTGCTTCTGCGACCTGACCCCGTAAAAGGTCAAGGAGATGGAAGGATGCAAGGAGCAACTTTAAAGTTTTGTACGTGGGTACGGTTTTATGGACCAATAAAACTAAATTGCATAAGAATTATAAACAGAAGAGAAATAAAAACAAAAGCACAGTATTGTAAATGTACCTCACTGCCACTTTGCCGTACAGACCAAAACACTCAAGAAAAGACACAGTGAGTGAACTGCTAATGAAGACAACTTTTGAAGACGATACTCAGGGTAGACTTCTTTCAAAGGTTTATGTGCTGATGCACTTATTATTTGCCAGAATAAATACAGAGCTTGTGTTTGCTGCCTTTAGATGTCAGTCTGTTTTCATTAAAAATGAATAATCACATTTGACAGTATGTGTTTTAACATACAAGGACAATAAAGGAATTTAATTTAATGTATTTTGATGTTTTGGATCCCTTTAACTGGCATACGTTGACTAAATGCTTAATTCTATGGGCCTTGCAAATTTGTTGTTCAGTCTTTGTAAAATGGTATTTATTCCTTCACTCTCACTGTTTCACATTTCAGCCAATGAAATGGAGGTTTCTTTGCTCAGATCACTATGAGCATTCCAGTTGTATGCTTCAATGAAATTTTGTTGCTGTTCTTTTTGAATGACAATAAAAGTTGATTGAATGATATAACCCAAAAGAATATAGGCCCGTTTGTCTTTATAGGCAAGACAAGGATTTATAGAATAAAACAAAGCTTATATTGTTGCATCAAAATAGACAATCAGCACTTGTATAAATGTGTACAAAAGATGTAGTATCTTGTACTAGACAGTGCAGGGTAAAGAATAAAGTGCCATATTTTGATGTCTTTGTATTGTACAATATATTGTAATTATGTTATGTCAATTAAAGTGATCAGAATATATTGTGTCTGAACTGTGACTACAGAAACCCACACAATGACCATACGTACATCTGTGCTCCCAACCATTTTATTTGTCTGACGTACTTATTACTCCCTGCCATGAGTACCAAAGAGAAGGGCTTTCCTCGCCCAATGAACAATGCACATTAATGATCAATCATATACAAGTTGTACACAAATTGTAAATGTGCCAGATTATAGCAAAACTGCTGATTTACATCTGTAGATACTACGTAGGCCTACTGTTGTAATGCTACAATGAAATGTTGTTGTGAAATGACAATGACAATAAAGCATTGATTGATTTATTGATAATCCCGATGCAGGTCATACAAGAACTACAATGTATAAAGTAGGGCCTGACCGATATATTGGACGGCCAATATATCGGGCCGATATTAGGGTATTTTCAATATCAGCTATATTGGTTTGGATATATCGGCCGGAAAAAACGCCAATATCTCCGGAACCGAAAGTGATAGACTTTTTTGCACCAGAAAGAGCTCTGTCAGAGCTTTAAAATGTGCCCACAACTTCCTAGACCTCAGGGGAGTGCAGAAACATTGTGGTGAAAGTTTTAACACCTATTTTATGTATATTATTGTTTTATGATGCGTGTACGGCACTTTGGCCAAATGTCAAGTTTTTAAATTGCGTTATTAATAAAGATGGTATGGTATAGTATTTTATGTTGTAGACTTTTGCTTATAATTTTGGAACCATAAATTGTTTTGTTTTTTTAAATCTACTGATTTTTGTCTCTAAGTGTTTAACATGAACAATAACTCCAGTATTTCGTAGGGGTGTAACAGTGCACATATGACAATATGCACCGTGCGGAAAGACAGAGCAAGTTTCAGTCTCTATTTCTTAATATTTAAGCTTTGTGGCGCGTGTCATGCGCGTGTGTACGCACCCAAACGGAGCGCATGTGTGTTATCTTCACTTATTGCTATACTGAAGGCTGTGTAGACGCTCTAGACAAGCAAAGTTGCATCCTCCAAAAACACATGAAATCTGTGTGGCTTTGTGAAAGTTTCTCAGAGACTTGCTGTTCACCAGGCTGTGGTAAGATCCAGTGGCCGGACAAATGCGCAAGAACCAGTCTTGGTCATAATCCGCCTTAAACACTTAATTTCTAAAAAAAAGTCCAAGTAGAATGTTGTCCAGGAACAGCCCAAGTCTCAAATCAAATGCGATGCTCGTGAATTTTTCAGCTGCAGTGTGGAAAGTGAAGCTGAAACTAATCACTAGTGGCCTACACTGTGCTGCTTTTTTGTTTGTTTTTACTTTAGAGCGCTAGTTTTGTTTTCTATTTTGTGGGGCACACTTTATTTTAAATCAGCTTTGAAAAATTATAAAGTATTGCCAAATTTAATAATATACTATAAATACTGCATAATGAACATTTAAAGAGGGGGTATTATGCTTTTTTCAATCACATAGCACCAGTCTATAGCATACTACAATGATGACGTAACCTTCTGTTGGTCTGTATATGCAGTAAATTAAAATAACTGCCTTGAATAAAATTGCTCTCTCAAAATGGCTGTACTGAACGTCTTGAAATAGGCCTCTGTCTCTTTAAGAAGCTTTCCGACACGCCCCCTTCAGCACACTGCTGTGGCATTTAAACAACAACACTGTGCGGGGAGGGGGCTCTGCTGAGCTGAGGAGCAGTGGTTGGTGGCTTGGCTGGTGACAAAAGGTCCAGAGGCGTCTCCAGGAGGTGGGGCGTTCCTAGGAGGACTGAGGCATAGCTACACCTAAAATGGCTGCCGTCTAAGTTTTTACTGATTACTCAAAAATATGTGAATGAGCCAAGGCAACACTCCAGGCATGTGTTTAATGAGGGAATGACATAATAACATGATACAAAGCTTGAAAAAGTCGATTTTACATAATACCCCCCCTTTAAGCTTATTTTCATATAAAAATTAAAAACAAAAATATTGTTTTCTATTGTACTTGCACCGTGATGCACCGAACCATGAGTCCTGCACCGTGAACCGAACCGTGATATAGCTGAACTGTTACACCCCTAGTATTTTACCTTTTAAAATCTCCATTAGTTTATTATTGCTGCTAATTCCATGATACTTAGCGATATGACATCACAGTGCTAAACTCTATTTAGGTAGGAACTGATGTAGACGGTCTACACTGAATTGGTTAAAATACCTTCCTCTCAGGAGATGACAGGTCAACAATAGGCTTGTTCGAGATGCGGTTGCGGCTCGCCTGGATGATCGGCGAGGGTAGCCGACGCAACGTGGGCGGGAAAAGGTCCGGCCGACCGCTCCACATGCAGAGAACAACGAGAGCGGCCTCAGATCACGCAGCATCTCGTTCAAATATCGCGTTCATTTCAAGCTTATCCTAAATAAAAGTCATTTACCTCCTGCTCGGTTTCCTTTACTCCAGTGACATCATTCTTCATCAGAGAAAACTTTCCTATTTGTTTGTTTGTTCAAGTTTGGGAGATAAAATATTTCCTCATGAGTTTGTTCTGAAAAGCATCAAACATGAGGTCTATTTTAGGGGGCGATACTTAACCTTAATAGTTTCAGTCATAGTTTATTTGTTCAGATCTAAAGTGTTGCCCTGAGGAGAGAGGAGGGGGTCACAGCTCGTATCCAATCACCTGAGCGTGGACACTTTATTGTAATTGCAACTCATCACTTATGCTGAAATATGGCACCTCCCCCGATTTAATGTGTCCCGTGGTGTCCGACAAGGGTGCCCAACTGCGCCTTACTTGTTTATGTTGGCAGCTCAACTTCTTTCTAACTTCATTACAGAAGGAAACTTACAAGGTTTATCCATTGAGGTAGAGAAATTCTGATTAGTCAAGTGGCAGACGTTGTCCCTAAAAGATGAGGAACAAGTGCCCAAGGCTTTATTTGTGATTGACTCATTCTCCAAGGCATCTGGTCTTCTTCTAAACCTTAACAAATGTGAATTATTGCCCATAAAATCATGCAACAAAGTGGTCATATGTAATGTTCCTGTAAAATTAGAGCTTACTTACCTCGGAACAGAAAGACGAAACTAAACAAAGTAACCTAAATTTTGACCCTATAATTGATGAAGCAAAAAAAAGGTTGAATCACTGGCTATTATGAGATCTGTCGCTGAGCGGCAGAATCCTGTTAACTAAAGCGGAAGGAATTTCCAGACTGACGTACGTTGCTATCTCTCTGAGTGTCGACATAAGTAAAAGCTATTGACAAACTGCTATATAATTTTGTATGGAAAAATAAAACCCACTATATAAGAAACTCTGTAATAACCAATCCACTCAATGCTGGTGGTCTAAATTTCTTAGATTTAACTTCCTTAAACTATACCTTTAAAATAAATTGGCTACGTAATTTTCTCAATAGCCCAAAGTCAGTCTAGAATTTCATCCCCAACTTTATCTTTTCCAAACTTGGTGGACTTCCTTGTTACTCAAATGTCACTACAAGTCAAGTCAATGTCACTACTGTCAAACTATCTAACTTTCACAGGCAAATGCTGTTAGCCTGGTTGTTAATTTACAAGCATTCATTGTTTTCTCCGCATTCTTACTTAATGAATGAATGGATGAATGAATGGTTTGATAGGGGCATTCTGTATGTGTGGCAGCTCCGGAATGACAATGGACACTTGATGAACTACTCCGAGTTTCTATCTGCTTATACTATTCCGGTAACTCCAAAAGAATTCAGTATTGTAATGGATGCAGTACCTAAGGAAACTTTGATGCTCTTTAAGGGATACCACCGCTCTAACATGGAAGGACTCCCCACCATCTCAGTTTCTGAAACTACAATTGGCAAGATTTGTGTCGCTGAACCAGAATCGTAGAACCAGAACATTGTTTCAAAAACAGTTCACAACAGTTCCATACGTTACCCATCATTAGAGAACGTATGTTCCGAATATACCATGGAAAAAAGTATGGACTCTTCCCTACAAATATCTGATTATGAACAAACAAAGAGAAGTTACCTACAAGCTCATACATCGTTGTTACCCTGCCAAATATAGCTTAATGTCACAACTGGACTCAAACTGTACATTCTGTAATAATGAGATTGAAACGGCTTTACATTTGTTTTGGCTGTGTCCATCGACTGCTGCCTTTTGGAAACAGTTTGTCAAATACATTTAAAAAAATAACATTAAAAGGTTTCACCTTCCGATACCAAGATATGCTCTTGGAATTAACAACAGTGGCCAATATTATATGGTCAATCTGTTCAAAATTGCCAAATTTCACATACACAAGTGTAAATTTATGAACAGGAAGCTGTTATTTATGATTTTCCAAAACGAGCTACGGCAATAATATATACAAACAATACATAAGTCCTTCCACCCTAAAGCTATGAAGACCAAAGAGCTTCTTGCGCCTTGGAAGGTTTGACCTACAAACACTTTTAAATTGCAATCAGAAAAGCGGTATATGACTAAGATGATGTTATGACTATTCCTAACTTATTTACCACTAGACAAAAGTGACAAATGTGACGTAAATGTGATAATAAGGTGACGAAAAAGTGACTAAGGTGACGAAAAGTGACGAAAAAGTGACACAAATGTGATAGAAATGTGACAAAAAGTGACAAAAAAGAGACTAAGGTGACGAAAAAGTGACAAATGTGACGAAACAGTGACACAAATGTGACAATAATGTGATAAAAATGTGACAAGTGATAAGGTGATGAAAAAGTGAAGAAAATGTGACAGTAGTGTGACAATAGTGTGTCAATTGTTACAGTAGTGTGACCAAAACGCGACACCAATGTGACACAAAAGCGATAGTGTGACACAGGTGTGACAAAAGGTGACAAGAATGGGACAATAAAAATCAATCAATAAAATAAAATAAAATAAAAAGAACTATCATTAAAAACGTCTGCAGTCAAAACTGTGTCCGTCTGGCTCATCTCGAACGAGCCTAATGCCTTACCTTCTGTGGCAGATCTACATTGAGCTGAAGTGCAAACGGGCGGAGGTCAGGCGGGAAGTAGGCGGGCTGCAGGTGGGCGGTGCACACCGGTCAGATTCGTGTCCAAGATGCCACAGCCTTGCGACGGTGCTGGTATTCTCGAAGAGCGAGGCGGCTGCAGCGCTGGGGCCAGGCGGGCCAAGTTGTTTTTCACTGCCTCGCTCGGCCGCCTGAACTACAAAGGCCAAAGGGATGATGGGAAATTAAGTGCAGTCAACACATGCGCTGACAACGGACTGACAGATGATTGGATCTTACTTCTGTTTTGATCAGAAACGTGTTGCCCTGACGCAGCCTCCTGCCTCCTCTTTTCTCATCACAGATCTACTTTGCTGAAATGCTTCATATTTGACAGAAAGTCCCAAGAATGAGTCCAGCATATTTAACCTACATTTAAATAAGCATACGTTTATTTATTATTCTAATCCTAAACTGTAAGAGTCTATTCTTTGCTCTGGTGCTGCTCTGTCTAGTGTGTGGGAGAAGTAGGCTATAAAGTAGCCTATATACATATTACAGTAGTGCAGAATGCACATGCCTTATTTTCTTTTACTTTTTTTGTTGTCAAATTTAGCATACCGAGTTTTGTTTTTTTTAATGGGAAATGATTTCAAGCTATGGCTCACATACAGTACCCCTGGTTTGGAAACACTGCTGTAGGGAACAACTTTTGCCAGTTCCATTCAATGTAATTACAAACTTCATCTTTGATGTGTAGTATTTTGCTTGCTGAAAGTGAAAGGATATCAGATTTAATTAATGGCGTTTATTTTTATTTGTAAAAAGGACTTAAGACTGCCATAAGCAAACGGCTGCTTTATTTACAGTTCCATAAATGGCCTACAGGGTCGTAGGAGTATGCGTCATCTGCTAAATTTATAAATAAATCGGAGCTGTGAATCAATGAGGAATCACTTGGAGCAGATCCCAATATATATTAAGATGTTCTTTGAATTACAGCCTTACAAGAAAGTTGCTATTAAAATGTACAAGAACATTGACATCCATCTTAATGAAGCATTGTTTATATAATTTGAACTTCAATACAGACTAATATTTCAGAAATCTTAACCAATTTACCGTAAAGAAAAAATCTTACAGATGCTTAGGGAATAGTAACAATCTTTAAGCGTTCCTGCAGTTGTGTTTTCTATACAATATATTTACACACTTCAAATCATTAATTGTACAGTACAGGTCATGAAAAAAAGTTAACAATAAGGGAAGAAGAGAACCAAAACACACACACACACACACACACACAAAGAAAAACATTTTACTGAAGAAAAATCAATATTAAGAAGTTCTTCTATGACCCTTTGACCCAGAATGCTCATGTAGAAAACTAGCTACAGTAAGTGGAATCAACATTGGTGTTCAAAGCAACACTCTAATTATTGACAATATTGGTCAACTGTGAACACAAAATATGCATTAAAAAAAAGAGAAGGAAAAAAGCAACATGGGTTTAAAGCACAAAAAAGGACGGGCACTGCTTTTCTGGTCTTCAGCTGACACGTGATGTTTTCAGTTCAGGCCCCAGTCAGACCATCTAGTACGTGCAGACGGCACTTTTAGAATGGCTCTTTGTTGTCAAGGATTCAGTTCCTTGGCATCTCAGTCCACCTTAACCACACTGTAGATTTTATTGACAAACCAGAAGCAGGCAAAGAATCCGATGGTTCCTGGTCAGCGAAAACAGAGAAAAATTAATCCAACTCCAACATGACAATAACTGAAAATAGTTCAGTTTGGTTCAACAACTGCAACTTTTACAACCGCATCCAGATCTTTGACCCTGCTATTGCGGCTCTGGCTATTTGGTGAAAGGTTGTCTGATGTGAAAGTCCTGTTTTGGGAATGCTGTATTCTGGTTTACTCGTTACCAGTACTCAGTCATACTAAACCAAGTAAATTTCCCTGGGGGCCAAAATATATTGGGAGTGTAGTGCCAGGGTCCATAAACTAAAGCTCCAGCAAAATATGTTTTGTTTATATCCTGAACTCTTGTTATGTCAGTGCCATCTGCTGGACACGTGTGGAATTCTTTCCTTTCTTTCTTTAAGCTGCCCCCTAGCGGCGGGAGTGAGCATTCTGGTTATTAACAATTCATAACTCCGCACAGGAATGGGCTAGTAACTTGCTCTTTTTTTTTACCTACTCAGGACTCCGTACTCTACAAGTCAGGGGCCAGATTGAATCATCTCGCCTGTTGGAGACCCCTGTACTAAACTAATTATTAACATACTAATAGTGACTCTTTAAAAATTTGGAAGAAATTGGATAGGGAAAATTTTGCAAAGTAGTTCATGTTATAAGTGATAGAATAACATACATATATTACTGACACAGCATAAATTGTATACTTGGAAAAGATAACCGGCTCAGGCCTTAAACTGTCATATGAATAGCCCAGATCAGTTTATCTGGATATAAAGGTCTTGCTGACAGTTCACTGGGGCCATGAAGAGAATTAGCAAGTGATTAAAATTAGGATGAGATCAGACACTAAAGCAATAAGGCAAACTAATCTCTTTCTCCAATAAGTGGATTATACCTCACTTTCCCAAGAGAAGTGCTGTAACGATTCTGTCACAAAACTAAGGCAACCTCAGCTGCACAGTTAACTTTAAATCTGATGAATACAAGACACTTTTTGAGCTGATATTGCTCAAATTTGATGCTCCATAGATAGATGTTTATTTTATATATATATATATATTTTTTTTGTGTGTGTGTGACTTCATTGTGTATAAGTTGTCTTAAGAGTGCAAAAGGTAAATAGTTTAAAGCACGTATGTGGCATTCTAGTAGTGGCCTTTAGAACCAGATCGACGTTACAGTTTTACAGCAGTTACAGCAGATATTTGCACTTCAGCAATCAATACATACAGTGAATGATAAGTTACATTTGCAGGACAAGGAAAGCAATGTTTGAATTTGTAAAAAAAAGTTCAGATTAGTTAAATGTAGATCAGGCCTTAAACATATGTTCCTAATAAGGATTGAAGTCAACAAGTTGATCGCAAGATGCTATTCCTTCAACAGAAGTGCACAAGTTTGGCATTTGACATGGCTGCATAATTGATAATAGTCTTTGGCTCTTTGCTAGTGTATTTCAGCTGAAGCATTGTAAAATAAAATAACAGATGTGGTAAGAATATAAATTCAAATAATGGGGCTATAGTATTTCTTGGAAGGAATTTCACTTATAACTGTAAATAAAGTAAGTAAAGACACATTTGGTAGTTTTAAAAATATAAAAGTCTTACCGGTAAAGAGGAAGAAGATGAGCACCATAATCATTGTGTACCCAAAGTACAGAAAAGTGCTGGCAGCTCCAATAATTTGCAGTTTCGAGAAGAAGTAATGCACGGCATAAATGAACAAATAGACAGCTGTGAAGCCACTAGTCAGGAAAGAACGCCACCACCAGTGGTAGTCCTAGACACAGAAGTATTACATGGTAAAACATTTATTTATTGTTACATTTTTCATAGATTTGCAATGTATGGAACCACAATACTCACCTCAGCACAAAGGTGGAAATAGCAGAGCAGGATAGTGGCTTCAGAGCAGGTGATCAGGAGAATAATAAATACCAGGAACAGGAATCCAAACATGTAGTACATTTGATGAGACCTAAAGGAGATATGTTACATTTAGAAATGCAACACATTGTGCAGATAATATAAGTATATATTTTCACTAGTGCTGTCAAAAATATTGCGAGACTAACATTCTTTGTGACCTAGTGAACTTGTACTTTTTTGTGAGCTCTGGCCTAGTCAGCTATTTTTCAGACCCGCCCAAACTCAACCCAAATAAATTAGTCTCAATTTGTCGAACCCGCACACTTTAAATAAAAGACGCTGTGTGAACCACTCTGCTGCTGGCTGCCATTCAAACGGGAGCGTGTCATGTGACCGCAAGTTTACAGTCATTTAATATGGTTTTGCCCTCAAATTCAATATTTTTGGCAATCTGATTTTTTTTTTTCTTCATTTCGTTTATTTGAGCTATTTGTGTAAAAAAATAAACAGGCATAATTTGCGTTGTATGCAATGATAAAGCAAGGCACACAGAAAAGCTCAAAAGGAGTAAGCTGAAGTATAAAACTTGTTAATTGTTTACCCCTTTCTCACATTCTTTCTTTTCTTAACAATTGCTTTGTTACAGACATTGGAAAAAGTTGAAATTAAATACACATCTTGACAATGTCACGTCTGCATACACTGTAGAACACAAGTTGCGTGTACAAAAAGAAAACAGAAAATGTACACAAAAGAGAACGAAGCAGAACATATCTAGCAAAGGAGAGAATAAAATACAAAATAAATACAAATGTCATTCAGAGCCAAAGAACAGTTTTTTAGTATAAATTTACAGTTCTTCATTTTCTTTAGCATAGTTTCTAAATACCTTTTCTTTGTACATGTGTTTAAAGTTATTCAAGGAACTACAACATTTCAAGTCCTCCTCGAGTTCATTCCACAGATCAACCTCACGGCGAGTGATGAACATGCTTTTTAGGGAAGTACTTATAATTTGTTGCTTTAAGTTCATTGGACCTCGCAGATTATATTTGCCGTCTCTATTGCTGAACATTTTTGGATATTGTTTGGAAGCAATCGATACCTTACTTTATACATTATTTGTAAGGATTTAAATTTGACCAAATCATGAATTGTTACGATTTTTATTTTAAAAATAGAGGGTTAGAATGATTAATCATGTATTGCATACTGAAATTCCTTTTGACCCTTTCACTTGGTTTTAGGACTGGAAACAAATATCGCACATAAACACAAATACATTCTGAGGATTCTACAGTTTGTTGCATGCTCTACTATTTTACTAGCCTGACTTTGAATCTTTTCGAACTTCACAACAGTCTGGGGACCATGGCCGACATTTTCGCATGGATTTGGGGACCAATCACAGAACGAGGAGGGACGGTAAGACGATGGCGCGCTATTTGACATACGGAAGCTTGTAGTTTGTTTAGGGATAAAAAAATATTTACAGATCCAACATGACAGCAGCAGACGCGATGCCGTCTTTCGATCAAGCTTTAGACCGTGTTCTAAATAGTTTAGCTCAAAGGTTTACGGCGGGTACGTCATACGTCATCTGATACGATGATACGATTGGCTATGGCTACATGCAGACACATGACAGACATTCGTAGCGCCCAATAAACGGCTATGAACAATCGTAAACCACACCTCTCCTACGAGAAAATGCATTGGTGGTCCCCAGACTAAATATCACTTGTGATTTTAGATTTTAGTCTGGCGTTAGCCAGGCTACTATTTTACAACGCTGAAAAGAAAAGGTCATGTCATACCTTTAGAAAGGCTGTCATATGTCCTTAAAGGGTCTTTAAACTCTGGTCACCTTTAACCTTTTTGTTATGTTTTTGCATTTAGAACATAATACTTCCATTTAGAACTAAGTTTACAGTGCAGAGCTTTTTTTCCCCCGCAACCCTTGAACACCTCAGCCTACGGTGCCTGCTTTGCAATCAAAAGGAGGAAAAAAAGACCCGACAGCTCCCTGTAGATATTGTATTATTAACCCTTTTAGCGCAATTCTCAAAAGTCTTAGAAAAGGTTTTCAATTCTAGACTTGACAGCTTTATCAAAAGGTGTAATTTACTCTCGGACAATCAGTTTGGTTTTAGGAATAATCACTCAACCTCACACGCGCTCTTTGATATAATTGAAGAAATAACTAATGGAATTACGGGGGTAGCTCTACAGTGGGTTACCAGTTACTTAAAAAGTAGAAAACAATGTGTGAAAATCGATGATTATCAGTAGAGTTGTTGACAAATTGCGTGTGGTTTCGCTCTTTGCGAAGGTGGCGCATCTAGCGATGCAATGTGGGAATGCAACCATGCCCGTCCTGCAAAACGGGATCGCTATGAGTAGCTTTAAATACATGTCCTAATTAATCAAAATTCAATTACGAATTTCGATCATTACACTCAACGATTAGAAAAATAGCATAACCGAGAAAAAACGACTATTAAGGATGCCCTCCTTGTCCATCCAAAGCGCGGAAAGTCCCTACTGCGCAGTTTGTTTGTGTAAGCGGTCTGATCTACTGAACTACCAGCGCTACGTGATGGAACTGTTGTATTTGCCGCAGTTAAAAAAAGTTAATCAGGCTGTGTGCAGAAGATCTGACGAAGCAAAGCTTCTTTTCTTTTCTTCACATGTGCCTGTTGCGCATGTGCTTGGGCACTGCCGTTGTGCATGCATTTGGAGCAGAAGAGCCATGCTACCATTTAAACTCAAGAAAACAAAACACGCTAATGATACGTTTACCCATAAAACTGCACATTCAACAAAACACAATGTAACAATCTAAGAAAAAAAAAGTGAGCTAACCCGACCCATCCGCACCCAAAGTTTGCCATATACTTGAGGTACCCGATAAGAGTATTAAAATGATAATTCAAGGGACACTTAGAATAGATAAAAATGTGCAATTAATTTGCGATTAATCGTGAGTTAACTATGACAATCATGAGATTAATCGCGATTAAATATTCTAATCGATTGACAGCACTAGTTTTAACACAATACACAGGGTGAGTCTTTATCTTACCAAATGCTGTTGAGGATGAAAAAAAGCTGGATAAAGATACAGCCAAACGGTAGGATACCCCCATCACAATGCCAGGAATAGGCTTCGTAAAGAATGACTGCTCTGGAATTTGTCGAGGAATCTGGTTTGTACGCACTGGTTGCTCAATTGCCTGTAAAAAACAGTTATATTTAACCAGAGAGTGACTGTTATAAATTACAATGGGAGGCAAAGGATAGGTAAAACACACCGGTTTCTTGAATCCAAAGTAAGCCCCAATAAATGTAAGAGGCACAGAAATTCCAAACCACATAGCCAGAATGGCAACAAGAGTGCCAAAGGGGATTGCAGCAGAGGATCCTTCGACCCAGAGAATAAGGTTCATCAGGAAGAAGTCGGCAAATACAATGCTGGAGAAAAAAAACAAAAATAAATTGCAACGAACTGTAAGCTTCATAAGCAAGATTTATCATCAGCCTTTTATGTTCAAGTTGGAAAATGTTGCCATCTGAACATTTTGCACTGGAGGCTGCCAATGTTCCTGTAAAACTAAACACAAATCAGTCCTTTCAATGCAACTCTCCCATTTGTTTAGGCAAATTTTACCTGTTGGGTATTGTGCACTGCTCATATAAACAAGCAACATGCAAAAGTTATTCGTCAAAGGCATACATTATAAAAGCAACTTATAGCGTGACAGACAGCTTGGGCACAGTTTACATCATTATTATAGGAAGGAGCCTAAAAGGATAGTGAACTAACCCTGGGCACAAAAGGGCAGTCAGGAGGACGTTGGTCTTCCATTTTTCACCTCCAAAAGCTGAGAAAACAATACAAATGTACACATTTGAGCTCTTTGACACACACACACACAGTTTAGCAATATGAAAATAACATTTTCATATGAATTCTTACTTTTGTATAAGCGTGCAGAGACATAGCCAGCAGGAGTACCCAGTAGGACCCAGAGGACAACTGCACACGTCATGAGAGCTCCTCGATTGGCTGGTGACAGGAATCCCAGACAAGCTAGGACTACAAAGAGCATGAATTTTAGTGCACCAATATAAATGACCATACACAGGAAGGATATTAGAGTGAAATATACTATACGTTAAATACGTAAACACAGTGCACAGTGAGCAGCAACTAATGATAGCATTTAAAACAATACATATCACAGTATAGCCAAAGTAAGTTGACTGAAATTATCAGAAAGTGCATGAGTGAAAATATGACAGTAAAAATATGATGCAAATTTTGGATTACTACAATGGGACAAAGACTGCAGAAATATGCAGTAATACTCAAACATCTCAATGAAACAAAACTAACTCAGGGTATGCTTTTGTTGTACGAGAGGACGTGACCGATTAGTCAAACTGAAATCATGCAAAGTACTGTATTTTAGAGATTAGTTGAGCAGTTTGTAGAATGCAAACGTTTCCACTGAGACACTTACAAAGTGTGATGAACGTCATGATGAAAATCTGGGTGCCTTGTCCCAAGAAGACAGACAGAAGCATGCCTTTCCTTGGGGGCCTGAATACGTCGCCATGAACTTGTTTCCACCCAGACTCCTCTTGGGCATCCTCCTGAAATGGATGATGGCATCATATATAAAAAATAAATAACATACAAAAAATAGGCATTGCACAACCCTAAAGCTTAACCAGCCACCAAGCAGTATCCTGAGAATGTGACTTCTACTAATGCAGCAAAAAGGTGAAAAATCTAAAAGCAAAATTTGATGGGCGAAACGTTTTCTGATTCCAGTACACAATCTTTGTTGCGTTTATGTTTTATTAATGACTGTCCACACCACACTTTACAATGTGTTTACTTTCATTAGACACCCAGTCCATAGAACAACCACAGAACTCTTGGACAGGCTTACGTAGGTTAGTGACGATTTTTCCTTCGAGCTGGGAATCTTTATCAAGTCTGCCTGTAAAATGTAATACAATATAATATTTACATTATGTTCAGTCTTTTGTCAGAAGAAGAGAAGAAAAGTAGAAACTGTAAAGATGGATTGACAACATTATTTGGTTTGAATCATTCTGCTTTTAGATTTGCCAAAATATATTCAAACAAGTCCTGCATTGTGGTGAATCTAGTCCACTCTCCTTGTACCTAACAAACTAAAAAGGCGAAAAACTATGCTTTATTGCGTGTACCGGTCACCGCAGCCCCTGCAGAAGACATATTTGTTATCCATTACCTGGTCAACCTGGTTGTATCTGGCAATGTCCTTGTGTAAGGTTCTCAGCATAATCATGGCAACCATACCAGACAGGAAGAGGACAATCACCAAAGAGTTCATGATGCTAAAACATAGATGAAATAAACAACCTTTAAGAAAAGGTACATTTTGCCATGCAAATCTTTATTACGAAAAATTATGTAATACCTGAACCACTGGATGTTTGTGTGAGGCATAGAAACAAGGATGTAATCCCACCTCGATGCCCACTTAATGGAATTGTTCTCCTGCAAATAATTTGAACAAAACGTACGTCAATTTAAATACTTCAAATAAAGTTACCCTTAGTTTTGCGGACGTACCTCAAATATGACTGAGTAGGTATAAACTACAGATACATCACTGTCAAATTCCCCAGGGATTTCCATTGGCGCACCTCCATCACAGCTCACAGACTTTTCATCTTTGTGATTGATACTGTGAAACACAGCCAAATACAATTGTGATTAATACGTTTTGAAACTAGCCAAGTTACATTAAGTTGAACATAGCAGTATAGTGGCAAGTTGGCAACAAATGTACAAACTTGCCTTTTTGGCTCCAGAGTTGCAGCTACCAACCGTGCCCCACGCCATCCTTCAGAGGCTCCACTGTGATAAGTGATTTTAATTTCCACATGGTTGAATACATAAAATGTGTTCTTTTTGTTGAACTCAGCCTGTGTAAAAAACAAAAGGATATACAAGGTATGCAAACTATGTCATTTATGTCACCTTTCATAGTGAGTGGCACTAGTTATGAAATTTGTAATTATTTGATTTTGCCACTCAGTACAGAACAACAAAGGTTCCGTTCAGAGTAAAGATGTTCCATGTGCATACCTTTTATAGCTGGGTTATTACTTACATTAATGACACAGGCATCTTTTGCTCTGCCGTCTGCAGTAACAAGGCAGCCTATGGGGAAACCTGGATTACAGTACTTCTGACCATCTTCCACGTCGTAGCACCACGTCACTGGCATGTTGTCAATAATCCTTGACATACAAGTTAAACCGTTTCTAGTGCTGTCAAACAGGTCAAACCAGTTGTACATTGCTTGAATTTACCAATGGTGCTGGTAGTTCAGTTGCATCCCCATTTTGAGAAAATCCAAACGAGTTCCATCATCTTGGCTGCCTTTCTTGTACGTCTTTGTGCAAACAGGTTGGCATTTTACATCTTTCTTGAATGTGAACTAGCAAAACAGAATACACTGTGTTACTAGATTTATTATACAATATATCTGGATTCATCCACAACATTATCCATGTATAAAAAGATAAATTAACTGAAACATAAATTAATGGCTGAGTATTTGCACTGAGCACAGAGCAAAGACTCTGTGGAAGAGGAAATGATTGTATGAGTATTGTATATTGGACATTTTGTATTTGTATTTGACTTTGTATTTTGACAATGTAGTGACCTGGCATGGCTTAAAGTGACTTTGTTTCTTACAGTGCCTCTCTAATACACCTTGAAATTTTACACATTTTGTCATGTTTACAACCATAAACAAAGATTGTTTTTACTGAAAGTTCGCACACAAGTAACAGACAACTGTGAAGTGAAAGCAAAATGATACACGATTCTGTTATTTTTCAAAAATAGAAAAGTGAAAAGTATTCATACAGCATTTTTCTGAGTGCATTAAATTGCAGAATGTTCACACCTTGCCCTAACCATTAAACAGAGGCCACCTGTGTATAATCTACTCTCAGTATAATTCCAGCTGTTCTGTGAGGGCCTCAGAGCTATGGTCGGAGTGTATTGGTCACTAAACAACATCATGAAGGCCAAGGAGCACACCAGAGAGGTCAGGGATAAAGCTGTTATTGCAGCAAAAGGGGGTTCTACAAAGTATTAATTCATGCTGTATGAATACTTGTGCACGCTCTACTTTTCGGTTTTCTTTTCTTTTTTTTTAAATAACAGAATCATGTATCATTTTGTTTTCACTTCACAGTTGTCTGTTACTTGTGTGTAAACTTTCAGTAAAAAATTAAAATAAAATCCTTGTGTTTATTGTTGTAAACATGACAAAATATGCAAAGGTTCAAGGTGTATAAGTACTTTCGAGAGGCACTGTATTTAATGGTTTCCTTGGGAGTGATGTTATAAGCATACCTCTCCCAAGCACATGCTATTATTATTATTATTATTATTATTATTAACTTTTTTTTGTATATTCATACATCTGAATGGATGTTTTTAGTGTAGTTTCTTTTTTACTTTAATGGCTACTCTAAAGTGCAAAATAAATACATTAAAAAATAAATATACAGACAAATAACATGTCCTGCTCTGTCGTCAGCGTTCGTAAACCTATCACTCACTTTGTATGGAGATGATTCAATTCTTTCACCAAACAAAACTTGTCCAAGATTCTCTGAGGGCCTTGACTCATCTTTGTCTTTGCAAAAGTCAAACCTAGGTTAGAAGGATGTAACATGTTAGCAACACAAATATCATAAAGTCATAAAAAGAAACAAGGTACTTACATGTCATATTCGTAAGGTAGTACTGACTCGACAGAGTCCAGCCGGTTGACGTACAATTGAATCGTGTCCTGTTAAAGTTGTAAAATTTTAGTAATAGACTGGCACCTGTTTAATGCTTATAAACGAAATTAAGAACTGAGAGCATGTTGAGTCTCAAATCGCGGCCTATGCAGCGCTAGCAAGTAACTATGAGCGAAATGGACAAAAGCAAAGCGTGAAGACCAGTTAAAGAGTATGAAATGGAACATTGCAGCAACTAATAAATACCTGACATTGTACATACCGGACAATCTTCGGCAACTTTTTCTTGTTCGCAGAAACTCACCGGAGCTAAACCCGGAAGATAAAATCCTGAACACGAATAGAAAGAAACGAGAGAGTAAACCAACAAACAACTAAGGTGTATCCGCAGCTCCATTTTTGCGGACACGGTTTAATACAAAGCGCGACCGTTAATAATCAGCTCCCTCTTTAAGACAAAGGTCTTCTTTTCGAGAATAGCTTTTATTCCGAAGACGCAAAGCCAAACCTGTCTAGCGCAACTATCGGCGGTGGAGTGACCATAGGAGGTGACGTACAGCAGTTTTGCGTAGCGGAAATGGTCCATTTACAAACAGGAACTAGACGTTTTCCCTTCAAATTAATTGTTGCATTAACATTGTTACGTTCATCCATGGATGAACTTGGAGGCTTTACTACCACGGCTGGACGATGGAGAATTTGGACGACCACGAAGTTTAAGGATTCCATAGAGAGCTGGATTTGTCAGTAAAGTAAGAAGACATTTTAGCTTAGACTGGCTTAGTTGGATGTTTTAATTTGAAAGGACACTTCATATGACATCCGATAAATAATACTGACGTTGCTTGTAGACTTCTTGCAACAGATCGTATTCTTTGTAGGAGCTTTATGTTAATTGAAGGCAGTGATCCATAAGATGTTTGGCAGTCATGTCAATAACCACGAGAAACAATACCCACCATGGAAAAGAAGGTTGGAGGCTAAAATCAAGTTAACACGGAGAGAAGTGAGTCAACTGACAGAGGCCCAGAAAGGTGCAATGAAAAAACAAATACCCAAGAGGTACAGCCAGATGCCCATACCTGAAGCTCTGGAAACTGCCAAACAAAGCCTCCAAGCCATGGCCAGCCGCCTTAAGAGGTACATGGCAGAGAGTGAAACCAAACAAATGAAAATAAAAACAATCTCGACTCAACCAGCTCAATGGCAGAGCAACAACAGAGACCCAAGGCTGGAAACTGAACAGTCCTGGAAAAGCATGTGTGAAAAGGGTGCACCTCACAGCAGTGATGTGGCTCTGAGAGACGATCACAGCAACCTCCCTGAACAGAACCCAGTCACCAGCATAGGGATAGACATCCAAGAACGAGTCTCAGGTATGAAAAGTGGACGATTGATTGATTGATTGATTGATTGATTGATTGATTGATTGATTGATTGATTGATTGAGGGTTAAATAGATTCTTCAAATCAACCGCCTTTTCCTTTGACTTCTGCTTTGCACGCTTTTTACATTTTCTGAATGAGCTCCTGCTCCATGATGTAGTCACCAGAAATATTTTTTTTCACTTCACAGGACTGTTAAAAACATTTTAGTTGACTATCTTATGGAGTGTCAAGAACAAAGGGTAGCAATTTTGAAGAATTTTTGAATATAAAACATATTAGTTAGTTCACATGAGTTAATTCACCCTTTTGTTTCACAATGCAAATAGTGTTGAAAATATAGAAAAATCAATAGGCTACATAAAAACTTTTGACCGGTAGTGTTGTTCATATATTTAACTCTTTTTATTAGCATTTGTTTTAATTTCACACTTACAGGATTTGAGGACAATATGTTGTACTGTATATATTACAATGCCCAATGTGTTGTGTATATATTACAAAATCCGGCCTACGTGCCCTACATTTGCGGAGTAGGATTATTGGCTTTTCCCCAAGATTCCCAATTTACAGGACATTATTTTTGGTAGGCTACTTTTAAAAAGGACAGTAATATAGAACTTGTTCTAAATGTTATCATTATAATGGGTAAATTCTTCATCCACAAATGCTGATTCTTGAAAACAAAACCGTCCTTTGTCACTTTTCACAAAGAACTGTCTTAATTTTTCTCCTCTGTATCCTTTATGGACAAAAATACTGCAGTGAATCTTAAAAATATCACTGATGATCTTGACATAATAAGCAACCCCTAGTGTTGTAATTTATTTATTTTATTTTAGTATGTTATTTATTATTATTTCGTGTCTGTCCTGCTCTGACTTAACTATTTGTAATATGGTACATTCCTGCCATACTTGTACCGTTGTAGGCCTATTCCTATTGTACATATTAATATTTTTAAGTAAAAAAAATAAAAAAAATAAATGCAGAGTAGGCCGGATACTCATAGGTGGCGCTATACTGCAACGACGAACCCAACAGCGAAGAAGAAGGTGGTGGCTAAAAAAAAAAAAAAAAAAAAAAAACCCCGCCGTTGTTCTTCATTGTGCGCGTGCTTTAAACGCTTTACGAAGGTCTTCGGGGTCGCTGTGTGCTTTGTAAGTGTTGCTTTAAGAATTGAATGCGTTTTGCCTTTCTATATTTAATAGTTCTGATAACAGAAACTGATTCGCACAGTCAGTAAACGGGAAAGATCCACTAACTGCACGCACATTTCGCCATTTTGCACCATCTGCAACGAAAGGCGGTCGGCAAGGTAATCTTGCCCATTGTTGCTCAATGTAAAATGTGTACAATATCCAAACAACGCATTAACCGTATACATCATTTTTCGGCCATGGTGCATTTACGTTTATGTTCTTACAGTAAAAATGGCTGAAGCTGATCGCCCTGGGAAATTATTTATTGGCGGGTTGAATACTGAGACCACTGAGGAGGCCTTGGAGCAGTACTTTAGCAAATATGGAAGGATTGTCGAAGGTATGTTTACGTTAAATGTTCCTTTTAAAGAAACGCAGCAAAAAGTAACAATTGTATTTATACAATGTCTCATTTCTTCTCAGTTCTTTTGATGAAAGATCGTGAAACAAACAAATCACGAGGTTTTGCTTTTGTTACATTTGAAAGACCAGCTGATGCAGAGGATGCTGCTTGTGAAATGAATGGGAAGGTATGCATTTGAAATTAAAACCTTTTTTTTTTTTTTTAGCTATCTTTAAATAAGGACAATGCATACATGACATTATTCTCTTAAACACGTTGTGCGAGTTCCCATTATTTTGTCCTTGGGTAGACGGGCTAGAGGAATATCCAATGTCTGCCCATTTACAAAAGACCGTTCTTGTGTTTTCATCAACAAAACTCTCTTTCAGTCCCTTGATGGCAAGAATATTAAAGTTGAACAAGCTACAAAGCCTCAGTTTGAGAGCTCTGGCAGAAGGGGGCCGCCCATACACCGCTCTCGTGGTGCACCCAGAGGGGGCCGAGGATCCCGGGGAGGTATGAGGGGTCCCCCATCGAGAGGTGACTATTATTAACCAAGATTGACAGTACTTCTAAATTGTTTGTTTGTAATTTTTTATTGTTTTGTTTTAGACTATTATGATTCAGGAGATCGGGAGCCTTACTTCAAAGGAATGTCATCCCGTGGCCCTCCTCCAATGAAACGAGGACCCCCCATTAGAAATGGAGGGCCACCACCCAAAAGATCTGCACCGTCTGGTCCAATTAGCAGACGTAAGTTTGCAGAAAAACTGACCTTATTCTACATATTGGGTCAAAATGCAGATAAATAAAACTTATCACCATTTCAGCACCAATGTCAAGGGGCAGGGATCCGTATGGGCCACCACCTCGTAGAGACTCAATGATGTCCAGGAGGGATGACTACCCGTCTCCAAGAGATGATCATTACAGCTCAAAGGACAGGTAAATTGACATGTCACATGCTTTGAAATAATGTTTAAACAGAATTTAGATTTTTGATTCCGAAAATGCTTCACAGTTACTCAAGTAGAGATTACAATTCAAGAGATTCAAGGGATTATGACCCCCCTCCTAGAGACTACTCCTATCGTGAATATTCCAGTTCTCGAGACGACTATGGGTCAATGTCCCGTGGATACAGGTATGTAATACATTTTTGGTGGTTAGAAACTGCCAATAGTTTTGCAGTGGCTAAAAAATGTTTTGTAGTGATCGTGATGGCTATGGTGGCGGAAGAGAACCCCGTTACATGGAACGAAGTGGTGGCTCCTATAGAGATTCATATGATGGTTACGGTAAGATATGACCATACGGGTGTAATGGGGGTCAATGAGTAATTTCGAATGGAATGCAAACATGATCAACTAAGTCACAGCAGCTGAATCCAGAACCTCAAGTTGGAACAGACCACTCTTCTTCACTGGGAAAAAAGCAATTGGTAACCCATAAACCTCTTCAATGTTGCATTTTGCTCTCAAAGACAGTTGCATATTTCTGACACTTTTACAAATTGCTTTAATATTGGTGGTGCAGCAAACAATGGCAAACGTGTCTCCAACCAGTGATGTGAATAAGTCAGTTATGCAAAACAAGCAGTTAAAATTAAAGCATGCACCAAAGTAAAGACCTCGGAAGACAGCCGTAGAACCAACTACTATACATCGTCAATGAAACAATGTCAACAACATTGAACACAACGTTTCACCTGCAATACTCACTTGGACCTCGTAATGGAAAAATGGCTTCTCAAAGCAATGGCATGTGAAATGGAATGGGACAAACAACCCATTAGTTGAGTAGTTTGCTTCAAAAATATTTGGAAAAAAATAATGAAGACTTGCGTCATCCATTATCATGTAATCTTGGCACAAAGATTGGCTCTTTGACATAGCAAGAAATGTATACTTTAAACCTTGCCAATTACCTGAACCATTGACCCTGCAGGTAACTCTCGCAGTGCCCCACCCTCAAGGGCCCCCACCATCCTATGGTGGGAGCGGCGGAAGCAGTCGTTACGATGACTATGGCAGCAGTTCCCGGGATGGATATGGGAGTCGTGACAGTTACCCCAGCAGTCGGAGTGACTCATACGCACCTAGTCGTGAGCGTATGGGCCGTCAGGATAGGGGCCCCGCCCCACCTGTCAACACAGGTTATCGTAATTCATACAGCAGCTCAAGTCGTGGAGGGCCACATGGTGGTCGTGGCAACCAATCTGATGGCGGAATGGCTCGCAGCAGATACTAAAATGGACAGAGCAGTATCAGATATTGCGTGTTTTCAAAAGAATGACGAGGCAACATATTGTAGTTGAGTCAGTTGTGAAATTTAAGCTTAGTTTTGAGCTGTATCTTTCAAAGTTTTTTTTTTATGTGTATTTTAATTGGTATTTTTCTTGCAAATGTAATAGTACTGCTCCCAAGTACATGTTTTTTGTAATATCAGTGCTGTTAAAATCTGCAATGCCCTAAAAGTCTGACCTATTCTAATAAAGCTTTTAGTTGTAACATGACAACTTGTCAATTTAAAATCACAATTTTAATTATTTCAACAAATATATTAGCTTGAGGAGTGCTTAAATGTATCCAATGTATTCCGAGATTAGAAAGTGTTGTCAAAGCTGTCAAAATGCTCCACTGAATTCACATTGAAAATGGATTCAACAACCTTGTGCCTTGAGAGCAAGCAACGACAAAGGCAACAACCAAAAGCAAGTCTTTCCAACTCAACTGATAGTCAACAGCTGGTAAGCAAAGCAAACCTTTGTTTCTGATCTCTAAATGCATTTCTCATTGTCCTGTATGCAAATACCTACTATGGCAAGACAACTTTTGCCTGTGGAATAAAAAGGAGTTCATCTGAAGGTCCTTGTCAGTCTCTAGTCCATTTGCTCTATTAAGTGCAACTTTCAAACCTCAACGATGTTCATCAAACTTCAAATGGGTCATCTTTTCAACCAGTTAAGTACCTTGTTTTAGTATGCCCCCATTTTTATGTGAAAGAGTCATCAAACTTGCAAGTTCTATCACTGAAGATCACTGGAAGAAATTTCATCAAAGGCCAAACTTGAAACAATGAATGAGGATAATGGGGTCCAACTGAGGCTTTTTCTAATGTCTTCACATTTGTAAATACATCTTTGAATAGATCAAATTGTAACATTTGTTCGCATTGCAGGTTGAACCCTCTACAACCCATTGATGACTAGTATAAATCAGAAAAAACTAAAAGTTGGAACAGTATTGTGTCAACACTGCAGTCTTGGTAAGTTCATCTGGATTACTGCGGCAAGTTGTTGAAGTGAAATACTACTTTTTCTATACATGTTTGTATAATGTATACTGTAGGCCTATTATATAATATAAACGTGATTGACTCTATCCCTCCTTTTTTCCCCTCCCATAGATCCTCTACTTATGATTGGACAATGAGATGGTTTAACACGGAATAGAAAATATACTGGTGGTTTCAATAAAGATAACTTCTGCTATTTGACACTTGGCGTTTATTTTATGTGTCCATTTTTCACTAATTTGCTTAATGACCACCAATATGGCTTTCATGATCATATATCGTGTTAGGAACATTATTTTGCATTCAAACGTGTCAACATATCCCGGAGGCAAGTTTTTTGGAGGCAGCGTTTGCCAGAAGGGGTGTGTGTCGACTAGTGTTGAATACGACGCGTCATACGCCCCCCGTACTTCCCCCTTTTGTATATGCGAAACAGAAGTGCGGATGTGAACGAACCTCTATTTTAAACCATGTATAATTGACCAAACATAGCTATGAATCCAGAGGAGCAGGCTGTTACGTGGTTAATATCATTAGGAGTGCTAAGCTCGCCTAAAAAGAACATATCCGACCCGGAGGACTTTCTGAAAACGTCGCTGAAGGATGGCGTTGTCCTTTGCAGGCTTGCTGAGCGCCTCATTCCTGGCTTCACTCCAAAGGTAATGTAGAAAAGTTGATTACATCGATCAGAGGCATAACCTCGTTTATCCTGTTAACACGGAAGGGAGGTGTTTGGAGGAAGCTACAATGCATTCAAGACAGAACTTTATTTTTTGGCCTTGTGTGAGTTTGCCATGAAATGATTAATTTGGTAAGTCGGAGCATTATCATGCACGATAACTTGCAATGTCCACGTTAATGTGGTACTGCTTGATTTGAAGCTGATTCCGCATTTTGGACTCCCATGTTTTGGATAGTGATCTAGAAGTTAGACGGGACATTACGTTAGAATCGATGTAATCTACAATATACAGTACCATACTGGCTTTTTAAAAGCTATAACTTTTGCTTGTGCATTTAGCAGGCTAGTATGTAACAATTTGCATAGCAGTTAAGCACATTAAAACGTCGAACAACAGTTGTTAAGACTCGGCGTCACTTCCTCTTGAACACATTCCCTTGTCCGACATCCTCCCCTGTCAAGTTTGCTTCAGTCGCAGCTGAACTGGGGAAGGAAGTTAGAGTTTCAGCTTTTACAACTTTCTCGGGTTTTATGGTTTCATTGTTTGCAGGTTTTCGACCTTCAAAACCACAAAATTGCATACAATATGCAAAGCATTATGCATATTAACAAACAATTTAAGTGAATAGAAGGGTTTTGGTAGTAGTGTGGTTTTATTTTGAAAGCAAAACAATGTTGCGGTACAATCGACCAGATCACGTTATTACTTTCTGTGGTTGTTGCATGAAGGAGACACGGAAAGAAAAACTACAGTAATTTAGTCAAACCGGCAGTACAATTTAGGACACTAAATGTGCTTATTTATTAGAGAACGTAGAAAACACGGGCCTTTGATCCGTGCCCGTGTCAGATGTCAGTCTCTGCATAGCAAGTCACCGTACTGCAATGTCTAACATTCTGTGTGTACTCAGTATTGCCAGGATCCGAAAACTGAGGTGGAGTGTCTGGGTAACATTCGCGAGTTTTTAAAGGGATGCTCGTCCTTAAAAGTAGAGGTAAGTTTTCTGAAAGCATACATGTTTTGACATGGCTTGACCTTTAACTATTTATTTGCTGCTCCTTGGCCATTTGCAGTCTGACTGGACACTGCTCAGTGTGTTGTTTAGCTGCTTCCCATGATGGCACAGTTTTACACACACTAATCTCATTGGCTACATGTTAAGGCATAAAGCAGCACAGATAGAAAGCTCTTGTTTTCTAGTGAGCACTACATCTCACTTATTATACGATTTGTTGGTTATTACATGTCCAATATTAGACCTGTTGTTTAGGCAGATTGGGCAGCATATTTTTGTTGAATTTAATTAAATATCCCTATGTGGATTATGTTATCTCTTATTAGGCAAGGCAAGTCTTTTGCAACATAGAAATGTGTCAATCTGTAGTTATGCCTAGGCTTGTTCTTTCTGGGAGGTCCCCTTTGCTTTGGTCCAAACAAACCAAGTTCTAGTATAATTAGACCCTTTGCAGGCTGCCAGTGGTCAGTGCCTATTTGTCAAACCACAGTGAAATATCAGAAGGATTACAGTGCGACACTGAACCCAGCCCTTACTCTACTATAGTGATCGTCTTCAGATTTTTTCATCCTTCACACCAGCTGTGTCCTGTGACTGCACAAAGAGTGTTGTCATAGTGTTTTCACTTCTGCCAACTTAGAAAGAGGAAACTTACAAATGTGTTATTATAACAAACTGACATACAGTAGGCTATAGTTTGAGAATTTTAGCTAAGGTATGACTTAGGGCTGAAACAACTAATCGATTAATCGACGACTAATCGATTATTGAAATAGTCGACAACTATTTTAGTAATCGATGAATCGTTTTCTGATTCAAACAGACTCAAATAGATTAAAAATGACATGAAAATGTAGTATTTTTGATGAAAACCTACTTTGTTTTTATAGTTAGGGTCTGTAGTGTTTTGTACATTGTACATTTCATGAATATCTGTCTGTCTCATCCAATCAGAGAAGCAGAATTAGCACAAAGAGTCTCCTATAAACACTTTAAGTTTGCTCCATCAACATGTCCTCAAGCGATGCAACTTTAGCTTTATGTGATTAAAAAAAATGAAAAAATACAATTTTCCTACACTATTCAGAGCCAAGCGACTAATCGATTAATCGTAAAAATAATCGATAGATTAATCGATTACAAAATAATCGTTCGTTGCAGCCCTAGTATGACTATGGACAAGTACAAGTTTGAATTAAAACGGCAAGCTTCTATCGCTTATGGTTCTGAAATTATACACAAAAGTCAACAACAACAAAATGTATAAAATGTACAAACTTGTGACTGATTTTCACCGCAATATTTCTTCGCTACCCTGAGGCCTAGGCAGTTGTGGGAGGGCTTATTTTAAAGGATCTGTATCATGCTATTTTAGCCATTCCAAAGTAAAGTATAGGCATATATATGATATATTGTACCTCTATCACTATGGAGTACTCATTTTTGAGAGAAATATAAGTATTTTTGGGGGGTATTTTCCCTACCCGGAACACAAAACGCTTCGATTCAGTTAACTCCGCCCCTCTCTCCCCTCATTCCACATTTGCAGTATTATAAATATAAATAACGCTGCAAAAAGTGAAGTTACTTCACATAATGCAGTTATAAGGGGTTGACATGTGCAAGCAGTTTCATAAATGGCTAACACACACGCTAACACGCGTTTTGATTGACTCACCGCTCAGTCTGGACTCCCCATGAGATCGCGTTGGTTATAAAAGTTAATCCACTTTGATTCTGGCCAAGGTTTACCAAGCATCCATCAGGTTGGTTGATATAGTAGCTAGCTTAATCCCGGAAAGAAAGAAATTCCAACTTCTGGTGAGTGCACTCTTCTTTAGGAAGGTTGAATAGTCCTGTTCCTCTCGTAGCCAAACGCGCATCCGTGGCATTATCGTTCGGTAAGAAAAAAGAGCAGGCGGTGTCCAGAGTAGGTTAGAAAGAGCTCAGTCTCCAAAAACAACACTTATGCTCGGATCCATGGCTGCTCCGGGGCCGTGGGTGCGCTTGATTAGCGTCGCGGGACAGCACAGACGCCTCGGAGAGATGCTTTTTTTTTTTTTTTTTTTCTTCAAAAAAAAACAAAAACAAATTTAAAAGCTGTTTTATGAATACAAATCAGGCCGTAAGGCAATACATTACAGACGTAGAGCACTTCCGTTCCGCTGTGACGACACAACTGAACAGCTCAGTCGTTTACCAGGAGAGGGTGGAGCAGCTGCTCAGAGAGCAGGATTCAGGAGGATTACTTAGAACTGCGTGAATGAAGCCAAAAACCGCTCTGGGGGTGTTTTTGATAAGGAAATAGCATAACAACATGGCTAAAAACTCAAAAAAGTCGATTTTGCATGATATAGGACCTTTAAAGCTCTAACCAAACTGGAAGTTTTTTCACTTGGTTCCGGAGATATCAGCATTTTTATCAGCTGATATCGGCTTATAGCCCATATTGTAAATGCCTCATATCAGCCGGCCGATATATCGGTCAGGCCCTAATTTAAAGTCTACGATGTGAAAATTCGAATGCATTAAAACTGTTCACACAGGTTGTCCACCAAAAGTTTAATTTGTAACAATTATGTCATCAAGGAAGGTTTATGGACAATTTTTTGCTAAAAGCATCTTTGTTATCTCATTTCAGGGTTTTGAGCCGGATTGGTTGTACACTGGTGAGAATTTTAACAAGGTGCTGAATACATTATTAGCAGTCAACTTTGCCACACAAGGTCAGTCATTGTCATTGTCATCTTAGATTGTGAACAAATAAACAGGAATCATACAATTTGTCATTTATTATTCTATAATTTGTCTAACATAGTTATATCACATTTGTTCTCATTAAAATTAAGCTAGTTTTGAAACTATATTGATATAAAGTCGCTTCTTAGAATAGTTGACATTAGTTTTGTTTTGTGTTTTAGAATTGTTGACATTTGTGTGCACATACATGGAAAAAAGGTGTCCGGTGGTTATTCTATTTGGTCAATGGTCTCAATTTAAACCTTGCTTTTTCACCTTCTCTGAATACACAAAGCAGTACTTGCCTAAGTATCCACACTCTTAGTCTTTTTTGTTCAATCTTTAAAGGAACAGGCCACCATTTTTCTGTACTGAGATATGTTCTTACCTGAGCTTAGACCAGTTGATCTGTCTGGTCTTTGTACGTGCGTTCAGTCACGCAAAAAAGATCAAAGATGTGTTAGAGTTTAGCCTCTTCCAGCAATATTCCTATGGAGCCAAACGCGGGTGAAGTTAGAAGCGACCAAGCTCTTCCACATTTTCCCTATTTAAATACGGTTATGTGAGTAGTTACACGATCCAAGTATAGTTACACAAAATTAAACATGTCAATTTTTTAAGCGGATAAAAAGTACTATATTGTAAGTTGTAATAACACCTTGGGAGCACTTCGATGTCAGTGCAATAATATCTTCACTCCTAAGGAATTCTGAAGATATTACTGTGCGGACGTCGAAGTGCTCATAAGGTGTTATTACGCCTTACAATATAGTACCCCTTTTTATCCACTTTGAAAATCGACATGTTTAATTTTGTATAACTATACTTGGATCGTGTAACTACTCACGTAACCGTATTTATATAGGGAAACCGTGGAAGAGCTTGGTCGCTTCTAACTTTACCCCCGTTTGGGTCCATAGGAATATGCTGGGAGAGGCTAAACACTATTAATATCTTTGGTCTTTTTGCGTGACTGAGCGCACGCACAAAGACCAGACAGGTAGGCATCAACTAGTCTAAGCTCAGGTAAGAACATCTCAGTATGGAAAAACGGTGGCCTGTTCCTTTTTAAGCTGTATAGAATAATTTCATATATACGACAGACATACATCTTGTGCTCTTGTTCCTCTATAGACAGTGGTGAAGAGAGGTCATGTCCAGCATCAGGATTGCCCTCCCCTAGTCAGTCTTCACACACACTCTCAACGGTCAAATCAAAAGGCTCTCTCCGCAGGCAGTCCAAATCTGCAGTGAGATATTCTGGTTTATACTTACTATACTTATATAGTGTCACAATCCATACATCTCGATATATGAACTTCCTTTTATGCTGTATTACTACAGGAGATGGCTGAGAATGGAGGAAGTTCTGGGCAGCTGATGGTTAAAGCGCGTTTCAACTTTAAACAGAACAATGAGGATGAGCTGTCCTTCAATAAAGGTGACATGATCTTGGTGACGCGACAGGAGGAGGGGGGCTGGTGGGAGGGTACGCTTAATGGCAGGACAGGCTGGTTCCCCAGTAACTACGTCCGAGAGGTCAAAACATGTGGTGAGTCTAGTTATTATCTTATTCGCAACATTTTATTATAGTTCTTGTGTGACACTAGATGGCGCTGTATAAGAACTTTCTCATGTGCTGTTTCCTTAGCAGAGAAACCAGTATCACCTAAAGGAGCTCAACTCACAAAGAATTACTTCAGTGTAGTAAGTGTTGATATTTATTTATTCATTTATTTATGGCAATAAATATGATTTTTTTTTTTTTTCGTCACGATCAAAAGGTGGTGCAGGATATCTTGGAATATGAGCGTGAATTTGTCAAAGACTTGCAAATTGTTTTGGGTTCCTATCTTCGACCTCTTCAAGCTAGTGACAAGTAAGACATGATAAAGCCGCTTGCTGAATTTGTATGTAATCTCCAAACATATATTCTTACCTAGAATTACCATAGCATCACCTGTAACAGAATAATTTCTATGCTTTCAATTTTTTTTTTTTTTTCTCAGATTAAGCACAGCTGACAGTGCAACCCTTGGTGGAAATTTAGAAGAGATTCTTACCTTTCAGCTGAACCTCATTGCAGCTTTGGAAGAATGCACCAAGTAATCCCCATTGTTTGTTTATTTGTTTGTTTTTTGTCTCAAAATGGTTTCAAAAAGATTTCATTGTTTACTTTTGAATCCAAATTTGAAACGCTAAACTGCAATTTGTCATGAAACAAATACTGTATGAAAGGATAAATTTGTTATTGAAATGGTCTGTTAGAGTATTGTAAAATTGCTGACATTGCTTATACTGATTTCCATCTATTACTTGTAACTACACAGAGTCTCGGAGTGTCAGCAGCGTGTTGCAGGATGCTATGTAAACTTGATGAATCAAATAAGAACGTTATACTTGGCTTACTGTTCTAGTCATCCCTCAGCGGTGTGCATCCTCACTGACCACAGGTGACCTTTTATTTATACGCTACTGAAACCCTGTCTAAATAAAATGATTTGTTGCATGCTGTTTATTTGACTTTATCTTTCCGTTGCATATAGTTTCATATCTGACTAGTTATGACTGAATCGTATTTGTGCCTTTCCCTTTCATTTAATGTTCATGAATGCTACTCTTTACTAAAGATTTCCTTGCATTTAAGTCTAATTGTATCTTCATAAGGGTATTGCAGAGTTGCAGGTTAAAATACAGACAGGAAGCCATCTGTTGACAGGATACACATACACAATGTGGTTTTGTGTATGGTGATATGCAAGCTTTTGGGATTTTTTTTCTTTTCTTTACTTCAGGCTCCTGTTTAAAAATCTTGCCATTTCATTTAGAATATTGTTTAAAATGTTGTTTTGATTATTTTTCATATTTCAACAGTGATGAGCTTGACAAGTTTATGGAAAGCCAAGGTGCAAGTGGTCCAGGAATCCTAACTCTGACCACCAGCCTCAGCAAACCTTTCATCAGGCTGGACAAATACCCAACACTTCTACAGGAATTGGAGAGACATGTGGAGGTACGCATTTGTGGCATCAGTCACAATGTGCTGTACATTTGTGGGAAATTAATCCAACTTTATTCTTTAAAGTTGACCATTTATTCTTGTTCACTCACAGGAAACCCATCCTGACTATCCTGACATAATAAAGGCAACAGCTGCATTTAAACACCTCGTTGTAAGTCCAATTCACTTACTGTACCTAATCTATAAGATATTATTATATTAATTATCTATAAGTTCTTATATTAACTAAAGGGATACGTCTTTTGCATTGATTCCTTTTAGTTTAGTCATGCTGGTGAATTAGTGAGCAATACAGAAAAATTAGTATTACTAAATGTGTTCTTTCAGTGGATAGAAATTGGGATGAATTATTAGCCTGATAAACCACACCCACTTCTTTTCTGCGCGAAAGAAGGTGGGTCTGGACACACACGGTAAACAAGTTGCTGATTGGCGGCTAAGGCCTAGCCGAACCAATCATGACCGTCACAGAGAATTGACAAGGTTACGTCACTCGCTGCGCTGCTATGTTGTTAGTTCAATTAACAACATTAACATTAGCCAAAACTAATCATGGATGAAGTAGTCGAGGATTTTGCCTCCGCGTGCTCGTGAGTTTATATTCAGTTCATATGTTGTGAGTTGGACTACAGCTGTCATCACGTCCGCTAATTGCTAATTGGTTTATTTCACTGACGATCTGTGCGCATTAGGCCCGCCCATTCAAACTGCTCCAATTACCCCGTTACCAGACTAACTTCCCTGCATGTAATGGACAGGGAATAGTATGGCAGAGCCAGGCAAATGAATTATACCCGTTTGCCTGCAGTGAAGATACTGGCTCCTTAGTATTGGGTTCTATGTTAGCCAATCATTGTCTTCAGTTGAGGTTTGCACAGAGAAGCACATTGTCCACAGGTTTTGCTGAAGTGCACTGTGGAAAATGTTAGGTGTTGCATCACCACTTCTCTAAACAGTCCCATTGAGCGTTTATTTATCTAAATGGATTTCCCTTTACTCTAATTTTATATATTGATTCTAGTTACATAGTGAGAGTTGTTTACACCATACTTTAGTTCTTTATATATTACAGTGCATTCGGAAGACATTCTCTTTTTCCACATTTTGTTTCTGTTACAACCTTATTCCAAAATGGATACTTTCTTTTTTCTCAATACTCAACACCTGAATGCACACGTACAATTGTACAATGACAAATAAAGCACTTACTTCCATCCATCCATTTTCTTCCACTTTTCCGTTGCCGGTCGTGCCCAAATCACATTGCACCAGCCCCTATGGCTCGTCCTGCAGGTGGTGGGTCCACAGAAGGACGGCCGCACGATTCAAACCGGGCCTGTTGCTCTCTCATAAGGGGCTTCTGAACCGCTCTTTGTCTGACCTGTCACCTAGGACCCGTTTGCCATGGGAGACACTACCAGGGGCACGAAGCCCCCGACAACAGAGCTCCCATTATCATCACCACGTTAAGGTGGCGGTTCCAGAAGGGGCACTTATACTTATAATCACAAAGTGAAAAAGGGATTTTAGAAAGTTTTGTTGAGTTATTAAAATCAAAAATTCAGATGGATTCCAAAGATTTTATTGTCATGGGAGGTGACCAAGAACCCAATGGTCACTGTGACAGAGCTCCAGAGTTGTTCTGAGAAAATGGGAGAACCTTACAGACGGACAACCATCTCTGCAGCCCTCCACCAATCAGGTCTTTATGGTAGAGTGGCCAGACAGAAGCCTTTCCTCAGTAAAAGGCACATGACAGCTCGCTTGGAGTTTGCCAAAAGGCGACCATGACAAACAAGATTCTCTGGTCTGCTGAAAACAAGATAGAACTATTTGGCCTGAATGCCAAGCGTCATGTCTGGAGGAAACCAGGCACCGCTCATCACCTGGCAAATACCATCCCTACGGTGAAGCAAGGTGGCAGGATCATGCTGTGGGGATGTTTTTCAGCGGCAGGAACTGTAGTATGGATAGACATAAAAATGAATGTAGCGTGTACAGAGACATCCTGAATGAAAACCAGCTCCAGAGTACTCAGGATCTCAGACTGGGGCCACGGTTCATCTTTCAACAGGAAGACTCGAAGCACACAGCCAAGATAACGAAGAGGTTTCAGGACAAGTCTGTGAATGTCCTCGAGTGGCCCAGACTTGAACCTGATTGAACATCTCTGGAAAGACCTGAGAATAGCTGTGCAGCAACGCTCTCCATCAACGTGACAGAGCTTGAGAGGATCTGCAAGAAGAATGGAAAAAATACTCCAAATGTAGGTGCGCCAAGGTTGTAGCGTCATACCCAAAAAGACTTGAGGCTGTAATCGCTGCTAAAGGCACCTCAAAGCACTGAAGAAAGACTGTGAATACTTGCGTATATGTGGTGATTTTAGTTTTTGATTTTACTAAATTATCAAAACTTTCAGAAAATTTGTCATGATGGGTTATTGGGTGTATATTAATGAGGGGGATTTCTTTTCTTTTTTCAATCTATTTTGGAATAAGACTGTAACATAACAAAATGTGGGGAAAAGTGAAGGGGCATTACCTTCCGATGCCTCCCTCCTTGTTTGAGTCACTTGAAAGCAGAAAAGTTAATTGGCTGATGTCCCACATTTCTAATTGGTACCTGGGCTGACGGATTCGCAGATTACTATTAAATACAACAAGGAGTTTGGAGTATCACACAGCAAATAAACTTGTACTTCAAAATGGTGTAACACAATTGTACCTCTCTTTATTATGGATTTCTACCTGTGTGGTCATGTTCTCACCCCTAGTATTTGTGTTTGTGCATAATTAGATGCAGTGCCAGAATTTACGGAAGCGTAAGAACCTGGAGCTTCAGATCTTGTCGGAACCGGTGCGGGGCTGGGAGGGCGATTGTATCAAGACCCTGGGGCAGGTGGCCTATATGTCTCAAGTCCATGTAAAAACGGCTCCAATGAGGTAAGATGAATAAAGAGCTCTGTGGCAGTTGTACTGAAGTTGTTTAGCCCATTAAACCAATGGGAACATATTTCCCTTGGTTACTGGTGAATCATACACAATTGATGTTTATAAACTTGATAAGCCTGTGGGATCCATGGTGGTGTTATTCAAAACCAATGTAGCCTTATATATGGAACAGAAACCATTCTAGGTCATGATTTAATGAGAAAGCCAAATGCTTTTCATGTGGTTTCGTTGTAGGGGTCGGCTTCAAATTTGTGGTTGGAACAAAGTGTGAAAGAGACATTTGGATAAGCCTCATCAGGCAACCAGTTTCCAGCCTTACTAGTTACCTGTTGTTTTTGTGTCACTATGACTTAATTGACTAAGTGGCATAAATAAACCACAGCTTTTACCCGTATCTGTATATTTCATAGGAAAAAGAGGAGCGTTATCTCATGCTTTTCCCAAATGTGTTAGTAATGCTGTCTGCCAGCCCACGGATGAGTGGTTTCATTTATCAGGTAAGAAAACTTGCCTCCTTTTCTGTTTTAAGTGATGCAAAAATGGGTTTATATAACGTTTTTCTGTTTAAACATTATAAGTGCATTGTTTCATCATTTGTCTTGCAGACACGAATGTCTCTGACTGGCACCACAGTGACGAGACACACAGAGGAAACAGACTGTGTGCAGTTTGCCTTTGACATCACAGGTATATCCCCACAGCTCTTCACATTTACATTCTGGCATGTTGTATACAAATCGTTCCCTTAGAATTACAAGGTTATATCTGTCCTTAGTAGTTCTAAATATTAGGTTTTAAGGTTGGTCACTCGTATAACAATATATAACAAAGGATAATAAATTCCTTTAACCCATTTAGGCCGGGAAAGCATTGCCACATTTGTACCATTAAAGCTGGGAGCGCTCTTGTGTAATTCTACCATTGAGGCCGGGAAAGCGTATACGTCAGTTTTCGGGTATAAGGGTGTTTTTGCACCAATTGTCGGCCTTTGGGCCAACGAAATGCATCGGAATAGAGGCGCGGAGCGTCACCATCACAACACTTTTAGTTTTTTTGTTAATTGGTGAAATATTAGCGGAGATATTTTTCGGGTTGCAACCAAGCTAGTCTGTTTACAGAGCTTCCACGTAAATGTGGCGCCGCAACACGGGATGTTCATAGTTTCATTCGATCGAAAGGTTTTTCTCAAAAACGATCAGAAACAGTTATGCTCTTTCCATCACGTAGTTTATTGAGAAGTCAAGTGTGGGAGTGGAGGAAAGCTGCGTCCTCTCCTGTCGCAGACAGCACTGAGCAGCAGTGAGGGGAGGGGCTTTCTCCTCCTCCTTGCTGTGTTTAGAGAGATCTATTCAGAGCAGGCCGATATTTAGTATAAGAGGGCTATATACTTTATTTCACTTTGCTTTTAGGTGTATCTAAATAAACCCAATTTCCCAGGAAAGCCACAAGTGTAAGCTCTCAAATACTTTTTGAATTTTGTTCCTATCTGCTACAGAGGCTGAGAAAATATTTAGTAGACATTGACACAATAACTGAATTTCTTGAAAAACTTCAGGTTTTTGGGGTCTTTTCTGAAATCGCCCATAATTTGCAGAAGAAACAGCTGCAAAAATCAATAGATGCCTAAATCTTCATTTATCATCTAAATGTCACATTTGTAGAAGTTCTCTTATTCAACACAAAGTAGCCTAAAGTTTAGATGAGTGTTATTCTGTACATTTCTAACTCAGGATAAGCTATTTGACATTTTTCTGGTTAGTTTCTGTAATGTAAGCTAGTACATGTTACTCCTGACCGCTCTTCTATCTCACTTTGCTTTCAAAGTTCAGTTTGTATATAACACTTGATATTTAACATTATAATATATATTTCATTCAAATTCAGCTTTAATTTATTCAGACATTTACAACATTTTTCAGATAAAGAGAGGAGAAATCATAATCAGATTTATCTTATGAATCTGCAGGCCCTACCTCTAAAAGTTTGAAATTACATTAAACCAAATGGCCTTTTTGGCCAGCAACACTTCCATACACACTGACAGTTGAAAATATTTACATGGCATCTTTCAGTTGCCAGGGGACATTTGTATTGCATTGTCCTAGACCTGTAATAATTCATGTGCATTTTAGGCTAAATACGTTTTTTACGTTTCACAATGTACATTGTGCAGTATCCTGTAGTTGTAGTAATTCCTCTTAACTCTCTGAGTAAAAAAGTTGATGAGCAGTTTGTAGCTTGTGATTTTAATTCAAGTTTAGTTTGCCATTATTTGCATAAGAAAAATTATCCAACATGGTGTTGGTGAAAGGTCAGTGACAGACACCCAAGACTTGACCTAGGCCTATTTAGCCAGTTAGGAAGCTAACAGCTACTTAAACTTTCATCTTTTCTTTTTTTGCCTTATGAATGCAACTACGTGTATAAAAACACTACAATTTGGGCTCAAATGTCCCTTTTGCATCAAAAATAGCTGCCTGCTCTGAGAGAACTAACGTGGCATGTGATTGGTCAGTTTGATAACATTCTCTGTTGTGATTCGTTCATGTAGATAGAACCTGTAACTCCGTTAAGTATTGGAATTGCAGATAGAAACGTATATTTTTCACCAATAAAACCTCAAGTTTACCAATCTCAAGAATATGTGAATAACTCTTATTTCAACAAAAATGTCAGATAGAACCTTGTCATTCTAAAGGAACAAAATCTCATCCTTTTGATGTAGTGCTACAGTCACCAGATATTGCTTTAAACTCCGCAGGAAGCGCGATTGAGCGCATTACAGTGTTCTGCAATAGTGCCTTGGAGTTACAAGAGTGGTTGGAGCACCTTCAGCCTTTTACCAAAGGAGGCAGCCCTGTGGGCACCATCTTGAAGGTTCATCAACACTTGAATGTTGTAAACGCATGCCATTAGGAGAATGAGAAGTGAACGCATACATTTTAGTAGATTTTTGAAGCTGATCGTGTCTTTCTTTAGACTGTAGAGGGCAAGTCTCTCAGTATTGTGGGCACCCCGACTCACTTGTCTCATTCGGGCAGCCTCAGTGCGGTTTCCCGTGGCCCTCTGGAACCACCAAAGATCAATAAACCATGGTCCCTGAGCTGTCTGCGGCCTGCACCTCCCCTTAAACCGTCGGCTGCACTGGGATATAAAGAGGTAGGCGCCACAAAAACGTCTGTTACACACTTAAAATATCAAAAATGTGTTTGTGAAAATCGTGCAGTGACATCATATCATATACAAGTACATTGCTCAAGTTGTAGTTATTCTCTCAAAACTAACTGCTCCCCATCTTCAGAGTGTATTTTGCTTAGCTTTCAACTATTAATCCTGCACGTAAGATTGTTTTACGTCAGTTTAGTTTTCCGCCACCTCATAGTGTGGCAGGTAAAGAGTCTATGGGTATGAGTGGTTTAGGGGAAGCATGGGGAGATACTGAACCTACCAATATGAGACTCGCGTTTGAAAGACTTCCAAGTGGTTTTTGTGGGTGGTATGCTGCTTTTGCATTGTAATCATTTTGTAATCCTGTGAGTTTCAAGATGTAGAGTTCTGTTCTACATTTTATAGCTTATGGTTAACATTGCTGTAACTGAGAAATTGTCAAGTTAATCCTAGCCAGAACGATGAATAAGCAAATACGATGGGTGTTTTAGAGGCAATGCATGTGTAATTCTGAGATCTTCCCGCTCATGAATGGCCAAACCTATTCCTTGACTTGAATAAGTGAATTATGAATAACATCTTGATTACCGGTATCTAAAACACTCTCCTGGACATTCTACTATATTTCATGCACATGTTTTTGTTTTTTTTTCCTGTTCTTGTTCCACTCTGCTCTCTGTAGAGGATGTCTTATATCATGAAGGTAAGGTTAGCAGTCCCTGTGTCTGTGGTCTGAGTGAGATGGGGTTGTCTGGTGTCAAAGCATTGGTGTCGAGCTGGCATGTGTTTGCTCTGTTCGCATTAACTTTGTTGCCTGCTGTGCTTTTAATGGCCTGTTTCTGCTTTCATTTGTTGTTGTTGTTGTTGTTGTTGTTATCATTATCATTATCACTATTAGGCATCAACTCTCAGGTGAAAATCTATACAATTTCAATCATGTTTATTGTTTGTTTGAGCAGTTAACCTGCTCAAAGGAGTGGGCTGAAGCCAAAGCTTATAAGCGCCCACCCAAAATCATGTTTTTGTCCTAAAGTTTACAACTTGAAGAATATTTTTGTACTGTGTATTTGAATATAAAACAAAATCGAGTAAAAAAAAATTAAAAAAAATTAAAAAAAGGAAACATTTAAAAAAAGGAAACATTTTATTTTACCCTACCCTCTATAAATTGTACCTGTCAAATGTAGTACAATGTAATGTGAAGTGTAACAATGTGTAATAACGTGTACCAATGTGTTACATACAAGACAGAATTATTTGTATTTGTTGTTTGGAAGTACCTAATGTAATAAGACATAAGACCCTAAAGCTAAGCCCTTACCCTAAGGCTCATTCATACTTCACAAGATGCAAGAACTTTGTTCTTACACGAGAGCTGCAAGAACAAAATGAAGTTACTTTTGCCTTGTAACCATGGAACTGTAGTCAGCTACAAAACGTTTCCAGAACAAAATTGTGTCTTGTGAAGTATGAATGAGCCTTAACGGGTCTTATGCCTGATCTCATTCTGTACCTCCAAAGTACTAATACACATTATTCAATTGTGTATGTACAATGTATTAAATTTAGTTTGATACAATGTATCAAGGTAGTTTAAAATAAAGTGTGACCAAAAAAAGATATTGTAAGACTACACTACACTATTCATTACGTCTACTCCATTTATCTTTCTCAGCTAAAGATGTGCAACTCCACACCTAGTACCTGTCAGCAGTTTTAACCCTTTAAGCTCTAAAGAGCCAAATTTGGCTCCGCGCCCCCTTGTGTCTGCATCTCCGGGACCATAACTTCCGCATACAAATATTGACACTTACATGTTTCACCTCTCCGTGTTCAGTGGACTCTCAGCAACAAATCCATCCACTCCAATTTCAAATCAACAGATCCTAGCTCAAACAGCAGGCCACAATATGTCAATTCGTCAAAAAACTCTTATCTCGTCAAAACTTTGTTTTCGCGTGACTACCGTCCACAATAAAAAGCATTAGCCGAACAGTCACTGCCCATTTGAAAGAACACACCAATAGCAAAATATAGGTTACAGGCTCATTTTTCTAGCACTAAAACTCACTGACCAAGCAGCTAAAGAATGCAAAAAAAGGCAGTAGTAAAACACGAGCATAGTAGTAAAAATAGTCTTACCTTTGCTGATTTCCCACCCCAAGTGATATCCATGTGAATAAAAGTCCATTAAATCTTGTATTTCATCTCGGTCCGACACTGACACAAATCCAGCAGCGAAAAAAAAAAAATCCTTACAGCCCAACCGCGTGCTTCTCAATTGGCTTCGCTTGTGCGTAATGTTGTGCATCTTCGTGTTTCCCCTCTTGTGAATGGCCAGAGGTATTGCCCATCAGTGAGATGACTACATATCTGGCTGGCTCTGATTCTTATCTTTCCAAAATGGTGTGACAAGCTCTGATAAGTCAAAACCTCGCGTAGTTACGCAGAGGGCCAAGGACGTAGCAACGCGAGGGTCTATTTTCCCGCTGGCGCGTAACGCATACAGGGGAGAGTTACGCTCACGAGAGGTCCAGCATTTTGCTACTTTTTAAAGCTTTTGGAGGATTTTGGAGAGACAATGGCAATCAGATATACAGCACAGGAGGTTGCAGATATGCTTGCGACGGACGCGGGGGCAAAGGTGTTTATGGACGAGTCATCTTCTGATGACAGTGATCTGTTTTGCCTGAGAGAGACACGGAGGAGGAGGCGGCGGCGGCGGCGGCGGCGGCGGAGGAGGAGGACAGCGACGCTGATCAAAACGGGTATTTTACCTTACCATACAATATTAATAGAGTATGTGTGTATCATTTAGCCATCTTGATTAGGCTTATGTATCCGTTGTTTGTGCAAATACAAAGGGGGTCATTTAGAAAGCTTTAGTCTGTGTGAAAAACAAGTAGCATTAGCATGTAGCATGAAAAAAGAGAGAGAAAAAGCGCTAACTAAAGTGGATCAACACCCTATTCCTTTTGTGTTGAATGGTATTTATTTACCTTACCATATGATCTCCGTGTATAATTTAGCTATGTTTAGGTTACTTATGTGTTCATTGTCTACGCCATTGTCATGGTCATAACAGTTTTAGTCCACGTAAAAACGAACAGCATTAGTATGTAGGCAAGACGTGAAAAAGTGCAGTTTTACACGGTAAAAATAAAGTTGTGTGTACAAGTGGATGAAGGTAAATCTATATGGATATAAATTTGTATGTATCAGTAAGGTTTTTTATGTATTTTTGTGAGTAGATGGTTTCATTTTCTACATCTGAACGAAATGTTCTCTTGTTCAATAGAGCTGGTGAAGAAAAAGGGCCTTCCCTGGATCCTCTTCTCAAGCCACCCCATCTGGTTGGCATTGCTTAACGAGCAGGCAAAAGTAGGTTTGGGTTGAATTACTGTCAAACATAAGTAACCATACATTTGTTGTGATGTAGTATGCTTATTGTTTGCCTTGGTCTTTGTAGTGATGCCCAAGAGGACTGCAGTGATGAAGAGTTTGAGCTGGCTCCATACCCTTCATCACAAAGTATGCTAAGGTAATGGTCTAAACTTTAATGTATGTGTTATATATTTATATATATATATATATATATATATTTATTTTATTTTTTTCTGTGTTTGTGTGTGTAGGGAAGAAGAGAGTCACTACCAGCAAGGACCTCTTCCTAAAAGGCCCACACGTGCATCAGCATCAGCAAAGGCTATGTACTGCACGAGTGGAGAGGAAGATGAAGATGATGAGGAAGACTACCAACCACCTCTGCAGAAGTCAGCATTGGCCTCAAAGGGATTGACATCTGGAAAGGCATCAAGACGGCCGAGGGTTTCATCCTCCAGAAAGCAAAGGTTAGAACAGTAATTGCTATCTAAAGCCTATCTAAAGTAATCAAATTAGTAACTGTCTGCTTTTGTTCTTCAGTCATCCAGACCGGTCGCAGAAGGAAGCATCCAGAAAAAGGAAAGCCACTGCTCAAAACAGAAACACTTCAACTGGGGTGGATGGCTGGAAAGACCAGGAAGAGGAGGACACGCCACCAACTGTCCCGCACTTTGTCCCAGCCAGAGAGCCTGGACCTGTACTGGACAAAACCAAGTCCTGGTCGGTGTTGGAGCTATTTCAGCTTTTCTTTAGCCCAACTGTTATAAACACAATTGTAAAAAACACAAATTTGAATGCAGATAATCAGAAACGGGCCGGGAAAAAATACCCATGGAACCCACTTAATATTAAAGAGTTTTATGTTTTTTTAGCCATTTTGATATACACGGGACTTGTTTCAATGCATGAGCGCTCTGACTACTGGAAAAGAAGCTTTCCTTACGGCCACCCTTTCCCTGGAAACACCATGACCAGGGTTAGGTTTGAAACAATTGTGTGGACACTCCACCTCAGTGACCCAGCAGAGGATGAAGAGAATGACAAAAAAAGAAACACACAAGACTACGATCGGCTCTTCAAAATCAAACCTCTCTACCTCCAAATTGTAACAGCTTGCAAGGCCTTTTTCCAGCCATACCAAAATATAAGTATTGATGAGCGTATGGTTTCATCCAAGGCCCGTATTAGCATTAAGCAGTACCACAGAGATAAGCCCACCAAGTGGGGGTACAAGCTCTATGTTCTGGCTGACTCCTCCACAGGCTACACTTGGAACTTTTTTGTTTACTCTGGTAAGACTGTTACTCCTTCTGAACATGGGCTCAGTTACAGCTCAGTGATGGACCTCATGCCCTTTGGTCTCCTTGGTAGAGGTTATAAACTTTATGTGGACAACTTTTATACTAGTCCTTTGTTGTTCTTGGACTTGTCTGCCAAGAACACTGGAGCGTGTGGGACAATTAGAAAAACCCGCTCAGGCTTCCCATTGACGGTCCAGAATGACTTGCCCAAAAAAGCCCAAAGGGGTGAAGTGCGGTGGCTGAGAGAGGACAAACTGCTGTTCCTGAAGTGGATGGACAAAAGAGAAGTGACTCTGTGCTCCTCGATGCACAAAGCGTACAGTGGCAAAACCATAAAGCGCAAGGTGAAAGAGCAAGGTGTGTGGCAGACGACACAAGTCCCATGTCCTGATGCAGTTGTCGACTATAATAAGTGGATGGGCGGAGTCGATCTGTCTGACGCCCTTTTGAAATATTATCGTGTGCAACAAAAAACCATGAAATGGTACAAAACATTTTTCTATCATTTTGTGGATGTTGCCATTGTAAACAGCTACATCATACACAAGAAGCTGGTGAAGGGCAAAGCAGATGGGACCAAAGCACTCACCCAGAAAGAGTTCAGGGAGCAGCTGGTGAAAGAAATGCTCATGCACGCTACAGACTTCTTACCCTCCACCTCTGAAGCGGCAACCACGTGTATGCCCGTGTTTTATGCAGAAAAGAGGAGATTCTGCCAGAGGTGCTCGGACTCTGGCCTGAAAAAAGTGAGGACTCCAGTATATTGCCGCAAATGCCTTGTCCCACTGTGTATTTCTGCCAAAAAAAATTGCTTTACAGCTTGGCATGACTCAAATAGGACCCTTTTATCTGATGGATTGTTTACAATGTTCAGTATGTCTTGTTCAAATATTCTTATTTGAGATTCTGTGTATGAGACTGTGTATTTTAGCAAGATGTTAGCTTATTACCTGACGTGTTTCAACGGAGATGCTTTACTCTTCTCCAGAGGGTGTCTCTAATATGTGGTGCCTTTGTCTCTGTTGATGGTACTTTTCCCCCGCGGGGGCGCTTTTACCTTTGCGCACACATGAGGCGCACTTCTCCAAACACCACCACATGACAGCAGGCGTGGCCAACCTGACAGTTTGATGACTTCTGTCAGGTTGGCCACGCCTGCCGCCGTGTGGTGGCGTTTGGAGGAGTGTGCCCCGTGTGTGCACTAAAGTAGAAGTGCCTTCGTCTCTGTTGATGGTACTTGTGGTGCTCCAACGTTAGCACTGTGATGTATTGCCGCTAATGATTTGTCCCACTGTGTATTTCTGCCCAAAAAAAAAATGCTTTACAGCTTGGCATGACTCAAAGTAGGACCCTTTTATCTGATGTTTGATTGTTTACAATGTTCAGTATGTCTTGTTAAAATATTCTTATTTGAGGTTCTGGATATGAGACTTGGTATTTTAGATGTTAAGATGTTAGCTTATTACCTGACGTGTTTCAATGGAGATGCTTTACTCTTCTCCAGAGGTGTCTCTAATATGTGTCGCCTTCGTCTCTGTTGACGGAACTTTTCCCCCGCTTCCTGACCTTGAGATTTCAAGGTCAGGAAACGGGGGAAAAGTACTTATAAAGGCGCTTTTACCTTTGCGCACACATGAGGCGCACTCCTCCAAACACCACCACATGACAGCAGGCGTGGCCAACCTGACAGTTTTATGACTTCTGTCAGGTTGGCCACGCCTGCCGCCGTGTGGTGGTGTTTGGAGGAGTGTGCCCCGTGTGTGCACTAAAGTAAAAGCGCCTTCGTCTCTGTTCATGGTACTTGTTCCTCGCTGAAGCGGGGAAAAAGTACCATCAACAGAGACGAAGGCACTTTTATCTTTGCGCATACATGAGGCGCACTCCTCCAAACACCACCACACGGCGGCAGGCGTGACCATCCTGACAGTTTTATGATTTCTGTCAGGTTGGCCACGCCTGCTGCAGTGTGGTGGTGTTTGGAGGAGTGCGCCTCATGTATGCGCAAAGATAAAAGTGCCTTCGTCTCTGTTGATGGTACTTTTTCCTCAGGAAAAAATACCATCAGAGACAAAGGCGTTTCTACTTTAGTAGAAAGTCAAACGGTCATATTGACCACACCTGGGAGTAACAGCTTTTACTTTTTTGTTGGTTCAGTTCAATGTTTGTCCTGGTTTATTTAGAGTAAGCTACTGTTTGTTTTTAATTCTTTCATAATTGGTTGTACATATTTTATGGTCATTAACAAATAAATGATGTTGTGTAATGTTTTTGAAAAAAATTGTGTTTATTTTTAGACAGGGAATACAGTTTTGTGACCCAATATGTCCCTAAAGCTAAAATATTTATTTTCTGTAAAAAATTCCATATTTACAATGTTGTGCCAAATTGTGCCAAATTTGGCACAATTTGGCACAATTTGGCACAGTTAGATTCCGCCTGGACTTTTTTTATAATAAAGCATGTAAAACATTATAGTATTTTGACCTACTGGTATTTTGTTGACTACAGGGACCACATATTATGTTGATTGTTACATTTTTGGTCTTATTTGCTTCAGCACAGACAGAGAAAGAGCATTTTTAGGGCAAATATGTGTTTTTTTACTCAGGCGGAATTTAGATTTTTCTATTCAAACTAATTTTTACTTACATACTGTATTTTTTTTTTTAAAAGGTTCACTTCAACAAAAAGCCCCAAGGATAAACTTTATTTTGGTACCAAGATTAGCCATGTACCCCTTGTAGAAGTTGATTTAAACCCCAATAAACGCATGTATAGCATTTTTGGGAAAAGGGCCCTAGACAAGAAAGGGTTAAACAAACGTTTGTATTGTATACTTCATAAAAATTCACCCCCCTGTAGTTGGGCGTTATTTTGGCACTGATACAAACAAAAGAAACTACTGCTTTTGAGAAAAACCTGGCACAGAGATTGAGAAAAATGTTTACAGTATGTTCAATATTTACAGATTGTTGTTACAGATACAAATTGTGGAGGATGTTTGGGAAGTTCACAATATGCTTTCTGCAATTATGATAACTACGCTTTGCATATGTTTTGGTCTGGAGTCGTTGGACTACTTTATATACAGACTTTTAACATAAGAAGTATGGGGAAAAAGGTATTTGAAATCTGCTTTGTTGTTTTTTTTTTTTTTTAATTGTAGGATTCCAGCAAAAGCCCTAGACCTATGAAAAAGTTCCTGCCTGGCAACAGGAAAAAAGAGCGCAAGCCATCAGATGACGACATTCACACAAGAAGAAGTAGGATTTTGTGCATCACATTATGGGCTAAATCAATTCTTGTCGTCTCATTTTGCGTTGGGCATTTTTAGGTACTGTTGCTCTTGAAGAGGATGCCCAGATACTGCGAGTGATTGAAGCCTATTGCACGGGAGCCAGCCTGCACCAGAGCACGACAGGTCTGTACACATAAGTTTGTATTCATTACCTTATTAGATTGTGTCAATTAGAGCTGGGCGATATGGACCAAAAGTCATATCCTGATTATATTTAGGTTGAATATCGATATACGATATATATATCGATTTTTTTTCCCCCCGCAAAGTGAGAGCAGTGAAATGAATTGTTAAGTCAAAGCCAAATACAAGTAATTTTATTGAAAACTTACTATAAAATGTAAACAAACACTGTATAACAAAGGTAAGGTAAGGTGCACATTTAAATAAAAAAATATCTTAAATAAAATAAAATAGGTCAATCTTTTTCTGAGGGCAGCATTTATATATAAAGAGATAACAAAATAAAGTGCTCAGTTTAAGAAACTTTTTTCTTTTAAATCAGCTTGAGATTACCCGTTTCTTTTTGTTAACTTAATAGCTTATCTGAATTTGAAATATCCCGATATACGCGATATGGTCTAATTCCATATCTCGTTTAAAAATATATTGATATATCGATATATCGCCCAGCCCTAGCGTCAATAAATATAATGAAAGCATTACATTTCTATCTGTGTGTGTTTAGCTGTGCGGAAAGAGTGTGTCCCTCAGGTCCTGCTGCCTGAAGAGGAGAAGATTATTGTTGAGGAGATGAAGAGTAACGGCCAGACAGTGATAGAGGAAAAGTGAGGAGAAAAATAATGCTAAAAATATCTACTCTACTCTACTTTCTTTCTTTCTTTCTTTTTGACAAGTTTGAGTAAATGCATAGGTAGCAATTAACAATTAGAAAATGTATTTGATATTAATTTGTATTTTTGTTCAGGAGCTTGGTTGATGCCGTGTATGCTTTAAAGGATGAGGTGCATGAGCTTAAGAATGTAAGTTGGTAATTGATTTAAATGCAAAATTGAAATTAAGGAAATGAATGCCTCTATTTGTGACAAATAAAATCAGCCATGGTACAGAGTGTGACTTAATCTAATCTTGTTTCCCTGTATCACAGGAGAACAGATGGATGAAACAGTTTCTGGAGGAAGAGCAGAAGTCTCGAAAGGAGCTAGAGAGGGTGGTCAGAAAACTGGCCAAGCAGAAGAATGATGGTGTTTGGGAGGATGGAACGCACTGATCACAGCTGTACAACTGTATAAGGGGCGACAGAATGTCAACACCGGACTGTTCTAAAGCACTTCTTTTGGCCCTTCCTGATGCATGATTTGGAGTGCTAAGCCTGGACTCTATATTAAATAAAATCTGCTCTGTCCTGATACAACTTCAAGAATAACAGTCATAAAATCAGGACAAGAGGACTTGCCTATTGTGACTGCCACTGTGAACACTGAATGTTAGTGTAAGCTGTCAGTTATCATAGACTCTATTTTGCTTCAGTTATAACCAACAGCAACTAGATGTGACTATTTCTGGAAAACCTTTTCTACACCACAAGAAAGCCTAATATTTTTGGACTAGGAGGAAATGCATGCTGCAGCTTTATTTCGATGTACAAAGCTGTTGGGCTATTCTTGTTCAAATGCCGTGAATGTTCAGAATTAATTTTGATGTTAATGAATCCAGCTTTCAGATCAAAGTTGGTTCAAAGTTTTAAGGAACTTCCAAAATTGACTCTTGACCTATAAGATAAATATAATAGAAATAATAACACATCATAATGTGTAAGATGTTACATTATTTATTGTATTATTTAACACAAAGCATATTAAATTGAGGTATTAGCCTTATATAGACTGCTGCCTGTTAGATGTATTCATAATTATGGCAATGGTTAGGAACACAGCCAAGGAACCGTAAAGATGACCGATACTGTTATCCTTTCTAATTTGAGATCATAAGCAGTGATTTATCATGAGTTTATAAGTACAGCTAAGCTTTCAAAGTGCCTTTCTGAAGAGTCTATTACATTAACTAAGGACCAGTTTTAAGTGAACTGCATGGCTTGTACTGAATGGTTAAATGTACTCTACCAGTGCTGGTAGAGACTTGGGTGCGAGGTAATTGTGAAATGTGTCATGTATGCAGCGGTACATTTATTTTTGAGCATATGATCTCAAAATGGCTTCCTTCTTGCCATATTGCTCAGCAGTGGCTACTGTCCGTGTTCTAGACCAAGCTGATGATAATCCAGTTTGGTTTGTGTTTTACATTGGAAAACGTACAGTAATAAATGTATTAACAAAAATAGGCCTGGTCATGATTTCAGTGGCCACTTGTTCTGTGATATTGTCAGAATCTGGTCCAAGCTTTTAAATGTTACAGAGAAAATCTGTTTGTCCTGCACTTCCGTGAACATGTGTTAAAGGTGTAGAATTTGTCAGTGTGACAGGAAGCATCATAAACCTCTGTAACCACCAAAATCATTTGGTCTTGCTATGTGTATGTACTATGTTTTTCACATTGCGTGTTTTTGAATTCTATTCTATTGATTCTATGCAATTATTGTTGTAAGCTTTTTCTAGACAGACTGGTACATGCTACCATATTTGGTTATTTGAAGATAATATAATAAAAATGAGATTTTTTTTAATTTATTTGTGGCTATTCTCTTCCCCTGAACATGGAAAAAATGAGTCTGGAAACCTGGTTCCATGCTGCATTCATTAGTGGTGCTCTGGAGAAGTTTGTGGGTTGACCGGTTTAGATGAGGCTTCGATGGAAGGACTGAGTCAGTTGCATCTTGTGTGCATCACCTCTGCATACACACCTCGGTTTTGATAACTCTTACTTTCCGTGCCTGCCACAGTCGATTGCAAATTTGCACTACCTACTGGGGTCATCCGAAAGGGAGTTTAGTGTTTAACCAGTTATTCTCCAGATCCTTTAACCGGTCTTGAATGGGTTTTTGTGTAACCCCACAAATAGACATTTTTCCTTGGGGTACTCACAGTGAATCACTCACATGGTCAAAGGGCAATGGGTAATATCTGAAATATAATGATTACACGCTCGCAACAGTTTTGATCTCGTGACTTTTTAATATCTTTACATGAGTAATTTCTGTTGATTTTGTTTTTCATTGGTAAAAATGCAGGTTAGGTGGTTAAATTGTCCTAGATTTTCAAGGCCAGAAGCACACAGCACACAAAACAGCGCACAAACCACAAAAAGGGTTTCAGTATTTCCATAGATTTTGTGTACTAACTTTTCTAATATAATTAGTATAAATTATTGCCATTAAATAATTTACATTAAATAATTTATTTACATTAAATATGCTGTTTAAACAATGTTTTTATTTACAGAAATAAATAATAGAAGTAGCTGTGTAAAAAAATGTGTTCATTCCAGTTCTGTTGGCAGTACACCCAAACGCTGCTTTATTAAAAGAATCATTCCTCCTTGTGCTTATTTGCAGAGACTGTCCACTGACCAGAATTTAAATTAAATAAATTATTATTTGCATGAGTTCAATCCACAAAAAGGATTCAGTTGAGTTCATCATATTTAAGTGTCCATTACTGCCACAAATTATACAATCCAAAGGTTGTTGCTGTGTCATAACGTACTAGAGAGATGTCCTCAGTCCACACACTCAGTTGGTTCCCCTTTTCCAGTTTGATCACGTCTTCTGCGGTGGCTGTGCACAAAGCTGTGGAGCAAAATGCCTGCATTATTATGTCTGGCTCTGTATCCTGCTCGCTCTTCCTCCACTTCACTTGGGTGGTCAGGGGGACGGTGCTCGCTTTGGAGAAAGTGATCCTGGAATAAACCAAGTACTCTCCAGGCTCCTCAATGGTCAGCCAGCTCTCTTTGTAATAATTGATCTGTGGATGGCTGTATCGGCTGTGCTTGAGGTCCCATTTGAGAGGGCCAGCTGAAAATGTAAAAACATTAGAAATTGTCAGAAAGTGTGCAAAAACGTGGCACTGGTTGAAATTTCTATAATAGAATAGATTGGTACATTGTGGTCTAAGTGGCGTTGGTTTTAGAAAAACCATCCGGGCAAAAACTCTGTGAGACGCTCTCTTTGTGACATGGTAGCTGTCCTGCTTTTGCATTGAAGCCGCTGGCCCTGCAAGTAATAATAAATGTTTGACCCTCCGTTTAACACAAATGCATCAATTGATGAAAAAGAAATTAAAAAAATAGGGGTACATACCTGCTACAAGAGATGAGGTTGGCATGCCCTAAAGAAAATGGACATAACATCAGCACATCTAATTGTCTCTTACAAATGTGCAGAAAAAAATACCATACCTCTTGTCCTTTGTCATTCTTGTACAAATATAAGAAGCCCAATATGGACATGAGCAGATTTAGCAGCACCACTGCGACCATGAAACGCAGAAGGGTCCTACTGTTGCCCTGGGGTAGCATTGGGGTGGGGATGAGTACAGGGTGGGCCCCCTGATGGGAGCTGTGCAGGCGTGGAGGTACCGGTGGAGGGGCCACGCTGCTCTGGTACGTGTTGATCATAGCAGAGCCGGAGATGCAAAGAGACCTGCTCTGCTCAAGTGCAACACTCAAACTCTTCAGTTTGACTTCCTGGAATTGATGAATTCTTTCTATGTATGTGACTCAAAGGGCTTCACGTGTTCCTTCCTTTGCCTCACTGTGTGCACACGGTTCACCTTTGCAGTTCTGTTTCAGAACTTCTATTTACAGGTGTCGTTGTAACCCCACATCAAAAGATACTCAAATCACACACAAGGCTAAAAAAAAGGTGTTACAACAGCAGGGTAGATTTAACAATATAAAACATGCAAACAAAGCATTATGTGAATCTCTTAATATATTAAGGATATCTAAAATATGTAGTTCATGACAAAAAAAAAAAATCATGTAAAATTGTTGACCAACAGGTGAAACTCTGAAAATTAGAATATCATGAAAAAGTGCATTCATTTCAGTTTTTCAACTTAAACTGTGAAACTAATACATGATAGACTCATTACATGCAAAGTGAGATATGTATAGCCTTTAGTTGTTATAATTTTGATTATTATGGCTCAGCTTGTAAAACCCCCAAATTAAAAAATCTCATGAAATTCGAATATTTTGAAAATGATCAAATAATAATCATAATCATCAAAATGATAACATATGTCACTTGGCATGTAATGAGTCAATATCATACATTAGTTTCACATTTTAAGTTGAATTACAAAATAAATGAACTTTTGAACGATATCATTTTCCGAGTTTCACGTGGAATAAATAAAGTACAATTCAGCATTTTGATGTGTCACTGAACTCAGCTGTGGTGGTATATTTGTTGAGGTTTTTCTTAAACCAGTTTGACCTGGATAGGCCACAATGGGCAGGTGCAGCACTTTCACATGCAGCCATAATGCTCACTCTTTTACTCTGAACACACAGTTAAATCATAAAAATGAAAAGCAATTGTAAAATGGATTGCTTTATATATTAACATTATTTTTATGCTTAGCTAAATGCACACAGTGTTATACTGTATAGTGAACAGCCATGGTGTGGTGTTGAGTGTGTCCAACATAAACAGGAGTCTTTGGGGGGGTGAAGTGCAGTTGTGTGGAGCTGAGAGAGGCCTGTCTGTGCAGGGGAGACAGAACAGAGAAGTGAGTCTTTGGAGTTGGAGGTTCCTCTTCTTGGACACAATGTTGACCATCTTGACACTTAATGAAGGCCACAAAGCATCTGTAAAACTTTGTCAAAACATGAAATGTCAAACCAAGGTAAATATGTGAAAGCTTTTTTGACTCTCACCTGGTTATTGAAGAAGACGTAGATGACAGGGTTAACCACAGTGCTAAACTTAGCCAGGATGGACGGGACAATACTAGCCACCGGAGTGACAGTCCCAGAGCGACCAAATGTTGCTATGAGGGCCATGACCCCATAGGGCATCCAGCAGAGCATGTAGCAGGACACCATGGACAAGACCATGAGTAATATGTGCTGCTCCCGACGCTGAGCTGCAAGCAGGTTGATCTTCCCAACCTGAGAAAAAAAAACATTTCACACCCACAATGAATGAAAATCACCACAGAATTAAACTTTCACGATTGTTCAAAAACAGCAAAACTATGATTAAGCGCAATGGAATTGGTCTGTTGTAAAGCATACTTAGATCAGTGTGAAATGTTCTTTTTGAATTTGTATTTTAATGTATTATTGTAGGGTAAACAAGGTGGCATTTTACCAACAGGGAAGAAATGTGTCATTTCACTATACATCAGACTGCTGCAGAATAAATATGACGTAACGTAAGTAATGTATGTAAGGTGGTCTGAAAACTTTCTAAACCTACAGAAATGCAATTCAAAATATTTTTTCAAAGCCGCAACTCGATTTTAATTGGATTCATTGAAGACATTTTTGTATTAAAATGTAGGACGTTCTTGATGGTTTGTCCTATAGCCTGTAGCCGATAGTCCAAGCAAAACAGAGGAAAAAAAGATAGATATGAATAACAGTAAATGTTTCCTTGACGCCCTCTGGTGGTTACTGAGAGACAATCATTAGTTATTGCTTGATTGACAGTCATTCGATATTGATATGTTATTAAAATTCTACCCAAAAACAATATAATCAAATAATCAAATAATCAATCAAATAATATAGATAATAAAGCTCTTCTATTCCTAAATATATATGTTAAAAGTGACTGACACCACAGATAAAACTGTACAGTAGCCTATGAGTCATAAAGTTGAGAATTTCACCGAGCCATATTATGAGCCAGTGTCCTAGTGTTTCCTCCTCCTGTACTGACACACACAGTGAGCTCTAAGCTAAAGTTAGCCCCTTGTCATGAGCCGTGTAATTACAGCCTTCTCACTGCCAATGGACGACCTCCTCAACCTCTGATTCCAGTCTGGTGTGAGAGCATTCGCGGTTTCCTTTTCTCACTGTATTACATAAAGATACTGTCATTACATAAAAGCTTTTACATTATACAGGTTTTTGTATGAGGTGAAATACAGCTTCTTTTTTCAGAAAAATAGAAGTATTGTTACATACATGACTTAATATGAATGACAAATGGTCACATTTCTAGTGCACTCCTAGCGCTTTAAATCAAGGAACCTTCACGCACATTCATGCACAGATACTGGAGGCAAAATGGGAGAAGCGTAAGCACAACCTTTGGAACAGTTGGGGTACAATTTACCAGCTATGTTCTCCAGCCAGTCTATAGTTCAGATTATGTTCCCCTATCTGGATGCTTGAAATCGATGTAATGTCATCAGTCTCTCACTGTACTTGTATACTCCATTTGAGGGTCTCCAGTGCAATGGCTTCTGGAAATAGGTGGGGCTCACAGCTGGAATGTGGATTCACCATCTGAGCCCCTTACAGCAGCTGCAGGAGTCAAAGCCCCTGGGCACAGTGACGTCTCCAGACTGAAGGAAGTAAAAACACACCGCCATATGATTCACCCATCTTAAAATACGAGCTGTTGATAGCTGCAAAACACTAGGACTGACGGCTATTCTGACCCTTCATTATCCACTGGCAGGTTTTTGTGTAATGGCCGTGCACTGTGCGGATGTGTCATTGGCGACCTAAGCGGTCAACTCTCTCCAGAACACAATCAGGTTGCTACATCACCAAAACAAAGCTTCCTCATTTATGTGGGAGAACATTTAGAAATTAGTCTGCACTGCTGCTGATCATGTTCATGTCCTCATCTTACCAACTGTGCAGGCACGTCTTTTTCTGTGGTGGACCATTTTACTGGACGTCCAAAAGACTGTGCTAAATTATGCTCTTACCTTGACCAAATGTCTTTCATTGATTTAATGTATCAATCATAAAAAGAAATCAGTGCGTCTGATTCTGAAAATACATTGTTACTTGGTTAATTGGTTTAAATTCCAATGTATAATCTACTATATGTTATGATCCTATGGTTTAAATATTTGACATAGCCCATGTTAAATAATCTATTCTCCGTCTATAGGATGTTATATGTGTAACTTACTCTTTTAATAGCCACGAGGATGCGTCCATAAGAGTAGACCATGAGAAGGAGAGGCAGCAACAGGCAGAAGATGAACAGACACAGCACGTATGAAACACTGGATGCAGATCGCTGGCTCCACTGGACTGAGCATGTGGTGCCTGGCCCTCCGGCCCGTAGCTACTCCAGCCCAAGAACGGCGGGAGCGTCCACAGCAGGGAGTACAGCCAAGATCCCAAAACACAAAGCCGCGCCTTCCTAAAGTCTGAAATGTCCACCAGGGCAGACCGCAGGACTGTGGTGTAGCGCTCATAGGACAGCACAGCCAGGGACACCAGGGACACAATGCCTCATGGGACAAAAAAACAAACAGGTTATAGCTTGTAAAAATGTTTACATTGTTCAGTTTGCCAACCTCCTTCTGTAGGAAACAGGCTTAATGCAGCATACATGACTGTCTGCATGGCCTAAAAAGGTTATGGTTTGTGGATGGAACAGCTCTGACAGCACAGACACTGCGAACGTGAGGTGACAACCGTGATTTGCCTAATGCCCAAGAGTTTACTGCTAATATTGTGGAATAACATTGTTTTAATCAACTTTAAACTTTTCTGTTTTCTCAGTAGGATATAGGGGACATGCCAGATTTAGCAAATTAATATCATCTTTTTTTTTAACAACCAACTGCAAAGATTTATGCAGTTCAAGCATCAAGGCATCACTTATAGTAGATGCTTACAAACCCAGGAGGCGCGGCACCATTTCAGAGGAGACAGAGGACAGCCAGTCAGGTTTGCTCCGAGTGCTACAGTTTCCCCGACCTCCAAGGTCATGCGGGTCAGGTTGACACAGTGGCAGCAGCTCAGGACCTGAACACTATTTCGTTGTACGCTTGTACAATGACAATAAAGCACTTACTTACTTACTTACTTACTTACTTATCATCTTCAACCAAGTTACCAAAACTCAAGAACCCAAATAAAATGATATAAAACATTAATAGGCTATTTAATAAATCCTAAACCAACAGGTAGGCAACTAATATTCAAATACTATTTATGGTCAGAGATCATTTATTGTTGTGGTTATAATTATTTTTTTAAATATTATGGTAACAGGGTTGTATGGCAGGAACTCTTTGGAAATACCTACACTTATAAGCTTATGAAATATGGGTCCATTCATGTGTGTGAGAGTTTGTATTATTATGATTTTTTATTTTTTATTTTTACAATTCTAGTAGGTCTATTTATTTTAGAGACACTTAAACAGTTGTTGCCTATTTACAAGAAAGGTTTGAAATCCAATCATTGAGACAAGGGCAAATGCCTTGTTACGTGATACTTGGGAATATCTTTATATTTTAATAAATCCTTGAAACAAACAACAACCATAGAAGTTCTAGCAATATGTTATCGTTGAAAAGCCAATACCGGAATGTCCCACAGAATGCCCCCAGTCCACATTCTACTGATGCACTCACCAAACAGAGAGTTGGCGAATCCGTACCACTTGCAGCCGATCTCCCCGATGAGCCACCTGCCGCAGAGACTGGCAGCGAAGCTGAACGGTGTCCCGAAGACGCACACGAGCACGTCGCTCACGCTGATGTTGAGCAGGATGAGGTTGATGGGGGTCCAGAGGGAGCGGAATTTGGCAAAAACGAGCAGCACCAAAAAGTTACTGAGAAAACCGGCGACCAAGATGAACCCGAGGAAAACCGCAACCACGCTGTGTCCCGTGCGAGTCAGACCGACATGACCCTGCTCCTGACCCGGACTCTGGGACGCCTCCTGCGGGCTGGACTGGGTGTCTGTGGAGAGGTTGTAGGCGCGTATGTGGACCACCATAGCAATGGTCACAGAGGGCTGGACAGCTGAAGGACACATGGGTCTGCTGCAATGACCAGTAGGCTACAAGTGTGCCTGATGCATGTCAGACTGTGCACATCCTCCTCCCCATCCTGACACCACCATAGGTTTCTACGCCAATATAACACTGGCCTCTGATCCCAATTGCTTGTGTAAATAGACCGAATTCGTTCCAAATCACTGCTTCCAGATGCTGCCTTTCAGGTTGTTGGGCTTAGTGGAATTTGTTTCGTGAATGGAATTTACGCATTATACAAATTTCATGGCAGATATAGGCCAGATTAGGTGAGGCTCCAAAAGGAAATTCTAATTAGCCTATTCCAGCGTCACGCTCCAAAAGTACAAACTTTGCATAGCTGTGCTGTTTTTTCACAGGCATATGGTGTAGCTGCATGAAAGGAAACTCAGCAACAACGAAAGTTTTACGCCTTTTCAGCATCTTTACCCCAGTCAAATGAATCGTTGTATTTATGGCATTGATGTTCAAATAAGTGGCTCGCTTCAGTTCGATGAAAAGGACAGATCAACTCAAGCTTAAAAAAGTTGCTGTTTGTTAAGAAGAGCATGTTCAGAGATCGAAACTATGCATCATTTTTACACTATCTTCAGCAGAGAACAGTCTCACCAGCTTGTTCAGAGGTCAACAAGTTGTCCTCATTGCACATGCACAACCTTAATCCAGACATCCATCCCTCTCCCTGATGAAGTTGACAAAGAAAGGTGAGGGATTATGACCTGAAGGATGGAGAGCTGCTCATTTGGCAGATCATTGGCTTTCGTTTGTTTCCATGTGATATTGTGTCTTATTAAATTATGGTAAAGGATGCGTAATTTCTGCACGGTATCCCAGCAGTGTGGGGAAATATTTCTGTAGCTGGTGTTTTGTTTGGTTTTAGGGATGAGTAATCACACAGGGCTGACTTTTACAAATGGTAAATGGACTCAATTTATATAGCACTTTTCCACCTTCATCAAGCCCAAAGTGCTTTACTGTAAGGAACCAGTCACCCATTCACTCTCTCATTCATACACCAATGTATGCAGACACTGGAGGCAAGGTGGGTGAAGTGTCTTGCCCCAGGACACAACAACAGTGGGCAAGTCTAAATTAATATTTAAACTCTTCACACACCAACATCTACTATATGTTTTTCAAAATATTGGCCTTTTGTAGAAGTGGTTTTCAACAGTGTCATGGATATCTACAAACTGGATATTGGACCACTGCTCAGGGAAAGCCAAACAAAATGATATGGGTTTGATTAGAACAAGCTGAGGGAATTACTCACAAAGGTACCAGACAAAATTTAAAAGGCAACTTTATATGACTGATTACTTTTTTAATAGTGAGACAATTCAGTATGTCCAACATGCTTTCATTTATATATTTTTATTTCACACAAAATATCATTGTTAACATAGATCACTATGTTGCATTATTGCTTCATGTCAAATTTAACTTGTTTCTTGCCGTCCCTCCTGATCAGGAGGCTAGAGTTAGAGTTAGGGTTAGGAACGTCAAATGTTATGTAAATTGTGTTTCACTCACACTAAGGTCTCAAGTCAAAACGCTTTGAGATTTGGATATGCATAATTGGGTTACCCTAACCCTAACATGGCAGGTAACAGGTTAACAGTTCGGGAATAGTGAGCGATGAAGAAACAAAATGGTTACTATAATATACTCTGTCATACAACCCAGTGTTACATAAACAATAAAACTATAAATATGCCAACATGACCAATATAAAGTTTAAGTAACGTTACATTATATTTGAGGTTCACAGCGTTTAATGTTTCATTTAATACTGTATTATTTACTGGCCCACTCACTTAGGAGGCACAAACAAAATCCCTTCATTTAGATTCACAACATAAAAAGGCTGTAGAGTTGGCATGTGAAACCAGACAAACCAGTTCAAGAGAGACTGTTCATTCCAAATGTTGTTCCACATTTGACAGGCAGAGGTACAGAGGCCATTGCTTTGTCCGTCTGAGTCTTAGGAATGATATTTATTAAATTGTCTCCTCAGTACCAGTATAAATCCTTCTTATCCAAACGTTGTCCTAAAAAGAATAAATAAGTGATTCAATTTCCAACTGAAGAGAGAGAATAGATTACTTTTTACAATTTATTCAGTCCATTAAACATTTTTCAGTGCATTCAACACACTACACAGTCAGGTGGAGGCTTGTTCAAGACTCTGAAGCTCAGCTGACTATCTGAAATGCTCTCACATTTTGCTTCTAAAATACCAAAAATGGAACAAAATTGTGAAGTATGACTTGTTTTGCCTGTGTTACTTTGACCCGGTATTTGTGAGGCAAATGAAGCCAAAATAGGAGCATCGTTCCAAGTAAACATGCACTGAAGAGTGGTCTCAAAAGTTACATCATGAGATCACTATGTCACTGCAGCATTAGCAACTGACATCAGCAGCAAACATTAGGAGGATTTAGTAAAAAAAAAAAAGATTTAGTTTCATGTAATAATTATATTGAAAAGTACTCTTTATGCTTCCATTTGTGCTTTGGCTCTGAATAGTCTTTGAATATATATTGTCAATTTGCTTCTAATGGGCTCAAAAAGTACATCTGCTAGTGCCTGGATTATTATAACTATTATTCCTATAGCCCAAACACTCTGACTTACTGTTTCGTGTTAAAGGCTTAAAAAAAAAAAACTGAAATAATGATAAATTGAATTACCATGTTCAAAGACAGCCGTGGGGTCCACTTGAGGCACCATCCAGTTTTGGAGCAGCTCAGCTTTAGAGCTGGGGGTTAGGCCACCGGACGGCATTTCTGAGCGGTCAGTGTTTAACAAGTTGAGAAGGGATGTTGAGCACTGTTGTCCCGTGACACTCAGACCACTATGGGACTGTGAGCAGGTGATGGAGGGCAGAGTGGGCCCCTCTCCTGTTCTCCTGGGAAAGGCATGCCACGAACTGCATGGATCTTCTGCGGGACTAAACATCAAAAGGTGCTCTGTTCCCGGTCGAACCTGAGTTGCTGGGTATGTGTCTGGGGGGCTCTCCTGAAATTCTCTGCTCTCCTCTGTGAAAGACATTACCGCAGTCAGCTTAGATACGGTGCAACTTATGTGAAGCTTAATCAGGAATGAATTACCACTTTTTATCTTTTTGTGCATTCTCTTTTCTTCTGTTGGCCTACTCGCTTTTTTGGCAGGCGCCTTCACTTTGACTTTGTTGAGGGCCCTTTGAAAGTGCGCATCCACCATGCTGCTGATATCTCCATGAAAGTAAGTCAAGATGAGACTCTGAGAGTGCTCCTCCACCTTCACGTCTATTGGATTCTCTGTTGAATCGTCCATTGGGTCAGCTGTCAAGAAAAAGTTCCATCACCATTCAATACTTTTACATCTTTGTCCCATGCAAACCTCAAATCAAATGATCAAATGAGAAGGAAGGAATGGAAGGTTTAAATATACCTATTCTTACTACAGCAATAATCAGGAATATTCCATTTCCTTCCAGACATTTTTTCAACACATTGCCCAAAACTACAGTATGCCCATGCCTGTTTGTCTTACCTGATTGGATGTGCTATTAAAGATGACCCAAAAGAGGCCTTGTTTACCAACATGAGGTGGACAAACTAAGCGACATCTATCCGTGTCATTAGTCGAAAGTCGTGTCCACACACTTAATGCTCCTCAACGTCGACTGTATGGCTCAGAGTGAAAGGGTGTGTGATGCCTCTTGTTTGCCTACAGCTATGACCAGAATGTCAACCTGCCAGTTCCTCCAGAAGCTGTTGACACTATAAATGCATTCCTTTACCGCAGACAAAAGGCAAATGCACGTTTACAGATCTCCTGCCGTGGATTGGAGCCGTGTTTTGCGAAAGTAAATCAAGTCCATTGCAGATTGTAAAGCGTCTTTGAGTGTCCAGAAAAGCGCTATACAAGTTTGATGTATTATTATTATTATTATTATTATTATTATTATTATATAAGATGGAGGCTACTGACTATTGAAAAATGGCATGCTGTGTGATAAAAGATAAAGGTTTTTGTCGGCTGAGCTGGGTCTGGTCGAGTTGAGGACGTTTCGCTTCTACGACCTAAATGCTTTTTATGAATATGATAGTACAAAACCAAACCAAAAAGAATTGAATTAAATGTCTATTTTATTATTAATAACCAAAGCAATAAGACTGTATTGTTCTTTCTTTTGTTTTGTACATGTTGGAAAGACAAAGTGCTTGAATCCTTCTGCTATGAAAAGCTCGTCTAACGCAAAGTCCTGGTGTCTTTTCCAATTAATTTGAGGAGTCAGAAATCTTCCTGGTGTTAGTGGTGGCAAAAGAATCTGAATCCATGTTAACCAAATGTCTCTTTTTGCTTTGGTACGCTCCTGTCGCTGAGTGACTCCAGTCTGGACACAAACAGAAAAATACAACATTAAAGTGGTACAGCAGACCACAGAATCAGAAAGTGCATTTTCACAGCTCCATCATTTACCTGAGTTGTTGCCGAGTCTGAAACGGCCACAGCACAAATGCATTTTCCATTGTTTCCTCACATTGTCTTTCATCAAACAGTGGAACAAAACACAAAAATCCTGGAACAAACCGGCACAATGATTAGACACACTTTCAAAGCAAAGGTGAGGAATAATCAGAGGCTGTGTTTATAAAAGAAGTGATCAAAAAGGCTATGGCATTTTAGTTTAATTCGATAACTAGTACTACTACCATTGTGCTTTGAAGTTATAAACCACATCTAAATCAAAATATCTGTAACTAATGTGTTCTTTGTCTATTACACTGCTTTGTGCAAGGTTTTCATGAGCAACTCAGCCTGGATGTTTTCTTGCACATTCTTCTTTTTTGGAATCACTGTCAAAGTGTGAGCGTTCCTCTGTGATTAAGGCCACTCTACCAAAACAGCATTTCATGAAAGTAGAAACACCCCTGAACCCCTTAATTTATTTATTTATTTTTACCTTGCATGGTATTGAGGATGCAAAACAGGTACATCATGGCAACCCGTCCAGGGCCAAATGAGAGGAAGCCCACTGCCCACGTGAGGCCCAGCAGCACGGTGAGAGTGGCCACTGCTCTCAGGTCGCTCACTATGCTGTTAGTGTTTGCAGACGGATTATTGATTTTCATGCGCTTTATTTGGATGAGGACCACCACAAACACCGAGAGGTTAGCCAGGAGGATCAGGACGATGAAGCTGACCACGGTGACATAGAACACCTCCTTACTCGTCACCCAGCAGCTAGCGGGCCAAGCAGGGGACAGCAAGTCAGCTTACAATGTCTATGATTAGCTACATTTCATTTATTTGTTGCCTATAGCTTATATTAAAAAAGCAACTTACAATAGATCCGTGGATTGGAGCGCCATTGTAGCCTCTTCAGACGAGGAACCACCGTAACTGTCTTTGTCAATGGCCAGTACAAGGCTCACAATGACCAGAGGAAAGCCTGTCCAAAATGTAAACAGCCATTTTAAACATAATTTATTTATTTTTGTTTGTTTTGGTTTGTCTTTACGGAGTGTAGCCATGGGTCATTTTCCGTCCGTTGTCCTGCACTCGCACTCTCAAACACATTCTCCCTCATCCTGGCCTATTGTACATGTTTTTAGTGGTGGAGACAAAACCAGAGCACCCAGGGAATCCTACGCAGGCATGGGGAGAACATGCTGTGGGATCCATTTCTACCTTGAGCGATCTAGGACTGCCATTCCCAAAGTCCGGGGCATTGTGGCTCATTTGTGGATCCAAAATTGTCAGGGGTCCTCATGATAATAGTTTACTCTATTCTAAGGGATATGTAATTATTTTACAGCAAAAATTACATAAACAGCAATAGCTAGCAGTTACTGTTGGTAAATACTGGTTTAAACTAGTACACTTTAGCAAATGTATTTTTCCTTTCAAAATCATTAATTTTTTCAATGTGCTTGTTTTGTAGACAAGCTTTTGGGGGACCCCTGTAGTCCCTTTGAGGTACCCCAGGAGGTCTAACTGGAAAAAACCTTATAGCAGTTGTTCTCAAACCGTCCCACCTAGTACCATCAAAGTGTTTGACCAAGTTAAGACCCACCAGGCTTAGATCAAGATCAAACCAGAACTAAACCAGGTATAAAGAATGTAGAAAATAGACCTAAATTAGACAAAATTATGTCTAAATTGTAAATCATGTCTAAACCAGAAAAAACACCCAACTTTTATGCATTACTATACGGATGATGTCTTAAACCAATTACCAGAGTCCAGAAATAAATTCTTCAGCATTCTGTTGATGCATTGTATCATCAAATAGAAATGTTTGACATTACACAAAGAGAAATGTGCGATCTGGTTCCCTAACAGGACCAGTGTCAATCACTGCAGTCAATTTGTACAGAAATAAAGTGACAGACTGTTGTCTGTGTCAGCCAAGGTAATCCACTCTGTATCCCACACACAGCTGAATACATGAATAAGATGATGAATTCCTCACCCCATCCGACAGCACAGAACTTGAGAATGTATGAGGGCACATAGATGTTGAAGACTTTAACCAGGGCCAGGTACATGTGCAGAGCCTCCAGGCCCATCCATGTGAAAGAGGCCAGCAGGAAATAATGGAGAGTAGCCGCGGTGGCGATGCACAGGCCGGAGTTAGAGAAAGATGAGAGCCACGAGTTGAGCAAGAAAAGCATGCAGAGCCCCATTAGAGCTGTGGACAAGTTGATGAGAATCTTAGAAGGATTGTCCCGGCGTAGCTTCCTGAGAGAGAAAACGGTTTTATTTTAAATGTACTCCTCACAACAGGGCTGCACATCATCATGAAAAAAACTATATACTATAACTATATGCTATATTTGATAACAAAACTGTCTTGTATATTGTGATAGCCCTATTATTGTGTTAAAAAAGAAAAACTCAAGGCTAAAGCAGAAATAAAATAGGAAATCATGTTTTTGTTTCAGGCTGTGTGGCAGGAAATGTGTCAATGTCAGTCAGATGAAAGATGTGATGTTGCCTTATATTGTTGCATCTTGTTAGGTAGGTATTACATCACTTAATGTTGTGATAGCTATGATTTGGTGATATAATGTGCAGCCGCAATTCACATTTATGAACTTTTTTGTGTGTGTGAGTAACTGACCCAAATGCAAGATAGGTGAGGAGGGTGATGCCTAAGAAGATGGCAGAAATACCACACCCAATGTAAGAGATTATTGTCAAGATGTAGGAGTCAAGTTCACTGATGGGAGCTCCGGATACGTCCTGTAAAGACATCATTATAGGGTTAAAAACATTGTCAGGCTCCCTCCTGTGGACACATTAGGGACAGCACAAATAGACACAGCATATCACTGTTAAATCTTGCAATTAGGATTTCAATGTAATATTTTACTAGATCAGGGGTCGAAACTCTATTGCATGAGCTGACACTTTGGAAAGTTCACATCTCTGAGTGCTAATCTTCATCAATGTTTCACTGACTATGTTTACGTGCCGTCAATATTCGGGTCAAAGTCAGTATTCCTAATTCTGAACCATTTGGAATAACTCATTTACATGCGTGAGCAGACAGAGGCACTCCTGTATAGGCTACATGGTCTTAAACCGTGACGCAACATCATGCTATCTCGATGCTTTCTACGTCAATATTCATGTCTTTGTACTTTGAGCTCCAACTTTTTAAAATACAAAAAGGTAAGCGCTGCAGTCGGTATTTAAAAATAATGAAATACCAGAAGAGGCATGTCTAAAACAAAGTGCCTAGGAATCTTTCTTGCCACACACCTATTTATTTTTGTAACGTGTGTCTTATGCAAGATCCCGCAATTTCAACACACTAATAAAGTACTCGGTTTCCTCTTTGCTCCGACAGTGTGGTGCTGTGCTGTGTTTGGGGTTCGCCTTCTTCTTTTTTAGTTTATTGGCAGGTGGCAACCAACAGAGATATAATAGATAGATATAATATACAATGTGTTGTTGTTGTTGTTTTTTTTCTTCTAAATTTTATTGAACAGATATGTAGATATAGTAAGAATAAAAGTGCAACAGAAATAAGTATACGCGTGCAAACATGTTTCTTGTGCCAAGGACCAAAGACCAAGATGCATATAAAACATGCACAGAACACCAATTAATGTTCCTTTCGATGGGATATTCAGATTCGCTTTTACATGACTAAATATTCGGGTTAGAAAAGGGGTCATATTAGGGTTTTTTAAAACGGAATATGAGCATATTCCGGTTTTGAAGGTGTTTACATGGCCGTGCGCAACCAGGTTATTACCAATATTCCAGATTGTACACAGTCTGTGTGTTTGCCTGCTACACTTGTTTAATAACAACGGAATAATGAAGTGACTCACCAGTAATACTGCAAAATGAGTGAGATGATCGCACAGGCATCTGGTTTGGAACTGCGAGATTTTCTGGGTCTGACAGCCTCTTTTGTTCCAGCCTCCATGACCACCTAAAACACACAGACTGCATGAATAAAGCAGGAATCACTATGCTCGCCCAGATTAGAACAGCAAAGCCTCGAACCATTTTTCTGAAAATCCCAAAACGCACACTGCACTTGATCATCAGGCTGTGAAAATACAAACATATCAACGTTATTCCCTCATGTAGGTTTATTGAACCCATTTGGAGTTAAATGTATTACTTGTGTTGCTTTTTGGTGAGTCAGATACAGCACCACTCTGTTTTTTAGGTCAATCACGTTGCTGTTATTTAGACTGGCTGAAACGATATAAGAATTCAGAGTCCTTTTTCCTGTTGAATCGACGAAATATGGTTCCTGCAAAAGCAAAATTACAATATATCTGACTGTTATGCCCCTGTACGCAACTATATACTGGTACGTGTGCAACGGTACCTGAAAAAGCTCATCTGTTGCGTGGAATTGGAATTGGAGACGGGTTGTGTTCTTGTTGGGAGAAAAGAAATTCTGAACTTCAGGCGGCAAAGAGATGCTTGTCTTTATGTTTGGGATTTGATCACTGACAAAGTGCTGGTCGATAAAAACCTGAAAGTGACACAAATTGCAGATTTATTATTAACTTTCTAGCCATTTACCTTTGCATAATGTGACTCATTATGCTTGAGGCTGTAACAGTACTTTCCAATAGGTTTGTCACATGACAACACAACTCTCTAAACTTAAAGGTTATAGTTTAAGTCGGACACAATTTACCTTTTAAAGTAGATACGACAGGTTTTTATGGTTTTCTGATTATTACAGGACTATGGGTGAGTTTTAAGTAACACATTTTTTTAATTAAAAGTTGCAATTAAGTTCTTAAATATGTGAGATGTTAGCCTGGCTAACGCCAGACTAAAATCACAATATATGTTGTGAAGATCGAAAAGATTCGAGCGCACACAGCAGTCTGGCGTTAGCCAGGCTAGTGAGATGTAGGAAGAGTATGGGAAGAAACCCCTTTCTGTTTGGATCTTTGTATTGGTTTATATCTACTGTAAGTTGTTTACCTGTTTTGCTTTTGCAGCTACTGTTAGTCCTGCTGTGTGTGTTGTTTTTAACCTCTTAACCCCACCTTAACCAAGCACATTTTCTCCATTTCAGCTTTTACTAACGTCTGAACACTGCTTCGTTGTACGCTTGTACAATGACAAATAAAGCACTTACTTAATTGACCCAAATCTCAAAGGTTACAGCCAACACAGGCCAGTGTAATGCCTCATTTGAAAGCTAAGGCCTACAAAACTCATCTAAATTGATCTTTTTACTTGTGCTGTTGCTGCGTTGTCATCACTTTTTATATTTCATCACCTTTTTGTCACTTTGGTGTGTTTTTTTCATCGCCGTTTTTTGTCACTTTTTTGTCACTCTTTTATGGCTTTTGTTCACCTGTGTGAACTTAGCCCCCCCATAGTGTCCGATTTACTTCAAAATGGTGTCATTCGTTTGTGCTTTGTTTGTGCACACAAAATTAGCGTTTGTGCACACTCGTTTTTGAGTTATTGATCATTAATTGGTAATTGATCAGCCCCCCCATAATGTCCGATTCACTCCAAACTAGTGTCACTTTGTAGCACTTTGTTTGTGCATGTTTGTGCACACAAAATTAGCATTTGTGCGCACTTCGTTTTGAGTTATTGATCATTGATTGGTAATTGATCAGGGATTGAAAACGGTCCGAGTGGTCCGGACCAGGCAGGGACCGGCCTCTGAGATGGTCTTTCGGTCCCTCAAATAGTCTTTGGGCTGAATTAATGGTCCCTGTAGATTATGTGTGGCAGGAGTGGAGTCCTGAGTGGTCTCTATCAATATTTTTTGTTCATTTTCAGGAAAACCAACGATTTGCACTGGCAAGATTTTTTGTTTCAAAATCAATCAACTGAAATACGCGAAACAGCGACATTATAGTGATTTTCTTTTCTTTTTTATTGTACTTATTGGGACTGTAGACAATGTGTATAGGATACTGATATTCTGCCACGCTTAAGAGAAGTTGTGTGGCGTAATTGGCGCCAACTGCTTCGCTCGTGGGGCTCCATAGGTAGACTCCCGGGCTCACAAGCACAAGGTTGTGAGGTCGACCCTGCCTTTTTTTTTTGACTGGGAACCCACTGGGAAAACATAAATGCTGATCCAGTAAATAAATGCATTTTTGAAATTCAATTTATTTAGGGAGATTTTAAAAACTGCACGGTTATCGTAAAATGCTACCATGTTCAAACCATAAATGCGTTACCACACTTTCGGCTACAACCCCCCTCGAGCAATGGTACATTAAATGTCAGATTTAAAGCAGTACTAAGTAACTTGTTTACCTTAATAAATCCTTTCCATGGTCCCTCTGGGGGTAATATACAAGTGTTAATGGGATGATTGTCTTTCACCACAATTGCAACTTGACTGCCACCGGGTCGGAGCCACCAATACTCACTAATGGAATCATCGAATGACACCGTATTCAGCTAACAGGCTAACGGGCAACGCTCACTGCGGGCTAGCGCCACTTAAACAGTATTTACAGCCAAGTTTGAGTGAAAAAAAAATCTCCATTGTGTAATTGTATGTACAATATCCCTCTCTCCCTTTGTCTTTTCTGTCAGCGTAGTATTTACTCTCACTGACAATTAATGAGTGGAAAAAACGCAACATGCTATGACACCTGCAGTGGCGCTTATGGCCTTTAGGGGCATGAGTTACTTAGTAATGCTTTAAAGCCTTTTATGTTCATAGAAACATATTTTTGTTGTAAAATGGTGATTTGTAAAGCATCAATGATAATAACTCAAAACGAAGAGTGCACAAATGCTAAAAGATGACACTAGTTTGGAGTGAATCGGACACTATGGGGGGGCTGATCAATTACTAATCAATGATCAATAACTCAACAAACAAAGTGTGCACAAACAATAATTTTGTTTGCACAAACGAAGCACAAACGAATGACACCATTTTGAAGCAAATCGGACACTATGGGGGGGCTAAGTTCACACAAGTCTTTCACCCTGCGTTTTTGTCACTTTCTTGAGGTTTTGTCATCCCTTTTTGTCACTTTTTAGTAGCTTTGTTAAATGTGTTTTTGTCACTTTCTTGTTGTGTTTTTCATCCTCTTTTCTTCTCGTTCTTGTCACTATTTAGACTTTTTTTTTCAAATGGTAAATGGACTCAACTTATATAGTGCTTTTCTACCTTTATCAGGCCCAAAGCGCTTTACAGTAAGGAACCACTCACCCATTCAGTCTCTCACTCATGCACCAATGTACCCAGACACTGGAGGCAAGGTGGGCGAAGTGTCTTGCCCAAGGACACAACGACAGTGTGGGAGCTGGGATTCGAACCCGCGACCTTCCGATCACCGCTCTACCAACTGCACCACCGTCAAGAAGCTTTTAGATTTGGTTAGAGCCAAACTGGAGAAAATGCACTCTGTTAAGGTGGGGGTTAAGAGGTTAAAATTTTGGATTTAATGGCATCGCACCGTGAATACAATCTACTTATGGTCCTCTTTGCACTTGTATGTGTGTGGCTTGTGTTGCATTAGTTTACATTAGAGTCCCACCTCTGGCTCTAGATTGCTGGACACAGAAGATACGCCGAACGTGAGACCACTAAATCCTTCCGTTTCCACGTTGCACAGTGAGAGCGCAAGAGCTGGGGCTGTTATAGTCTTAGACGTCCCCTGGAAAGCCATGGTGTCTCCCATTTTTGACATCAGACTCAACACCCTTTTGAAAACAACGGTAAATCAAAGTCATTTTCATGTGCACCTGTGAAGAATACATTTCCTTCCTCTTACACGTCAGAAACAGGGGTCACATTAGTCCTGGAAACGAGTATATCGGCCACAACAGTGACTATGTCTGCACCGAGCACAGAGTTGATGCCCACGTCCACTACTTCGTTGAGCTTTCCCACCACCGTGTCCAGGTCATCACTGGACAGCTGTGGAGAATTGCTGAGCTGCGCATTCACCAGATCCCGTAGGGCTTCCACAACTTCCTCCGCATTATCTGAGAAATCACAGGAATATGGTAGTTATTTTGTTTTGTAAAAAAAATCCACGAAATACTCCCTGCCCTCCTTACCAGTAGTGACGGTGATATTTTCTATTTGGGGTATAGTCACTATGGGGTTGCAGTTTGTCATATCAGGTCTAGCCCATTTAGTTGTGTCCGTGCTCAAGTCCAACTTACTAGATTGATCATAACAATATATTAAATCAAAAGTGCAATGTATGATACTCTTGTGGATCTATTCACTCTTTAAGGAGGATGTGACATACAGAAGCAGCATTGATTGGCAGTAAGCCTTACCAAAGCCTGAATGCATTCTCGTCTGGCGGGTCATAGCACCTAATGGTCTGAATGACCTGTGGGAACGTTTGAGCCCAGAAATAATGTCCGTAGAATACCGTTCTTGTTTCTTCTTCAGGGCAATCTGGGGGCTCTGCAAGACAGTGGCTAATAACAAAATGTGTTGTGTTTTATGAACCTCTTGACCCCCCACCTGAACCGAGAACATTTTCTGCAGTTTGGCTTTACCCAAATCTAAAAGCTTCTTGGTGAAAATGGTCAACGAAAATGAGACGGAAACGAGGATGCAAATGCAACAAAAGAGCGACAAAAATGTGCTGAAAAAGCAATGAAAAAATGACAAAATGTGTGACGAAAACGCAACAAAAAGGCCAAAGAAGAGGAACAAAAAAGTGATGAAAAAGTGACAGAAAAGTGACGACAACAACCCAACAAAAAGTGATTAAAATGTGGCAAAAATTTGACTAATATCCAACAAATAAAGCAAAGGAAAAAAATGTCTAAAAAGTGCCGACAACGCAGCAACAGGAAAAGGCTCCATTTCAATCAGTTTTGTAGGTCTTATCTTTCAAATTAGGCATTTCACTGGCCTATTGGCTGCGACCTTTTAGATTTGGGTAAAGCTGAACTGGATAAAATGCACTCGGTTAAGAGGTTAAAGGGGTAAATCTAAATAATGTACCTATTAGCCTTAGCTGCAGACTGACTGTGCGAACACTGATGGACTTGTTTGAAAAAGTGAAATTCAGGGAATTCTTAATAAAATTTTGAACCTCAGATGAATTGTAAACGTAATCTTCCTGAACATGGAAGCTACAGTTGTATCTGTTTATGGGAAAAATAAAATATTATTATTAAGGGGGGAAAAATCAGCACAACCTTTTGTTTTTTACATACTGTTTTTCTTGTGTGAGGAAAGCCTAGGAAGAAGAGAAGAAAAATGTTTAAATTCAGAGGGAATTCATTAATCATTAAGATAAACATCATATACGCCTACCGAAGGTCCACTATGCTGGACGTGATTGCTGTAAAAATGAAAAAAGAAAAAAATCAGAAGCTTACGTTACATTATTTATTTATTTTTTCAAAATCAACAAAACTTACCTGGTTATAACAAAGTTCAGCACGTTCATGGTGCGGCTGTAATTCAACTTTTCATCCACCTTTCTCCCCAAGAAAATACAGTTATGTCGCTTGATTAAAATGTTTAAAATGAATAACAGAATAAATCTCTTACCAAGGCTTTTATGGAAATCATGGGGTCTGAGAGAGATCCAGCTATTCCCAATGACAGATCCACTCTAAAAAACAGATCTGCTCTGACTGTAGCAACAAAATACACAGTTAAAAAGTAAAGGAGTACAGGCAAACACTATTGTATACAGTATTTCTGTTCCCCAAATGTTTTGTTTACATCTAGAGGTTCCTCTGTTGTGTTGCTAGGATACAATGGCGCACTTTCTGTTGGTCTTACTCCAGAAAAATACACTATTAAACTATAACCAACTGGGGAACACACTCTGTTGACTGTTGGGGGCCTGTCTGTCACTGCAGGAAAGAAATGTACGTAAAATAAAGAGATACAAGCCTCACGTCAATGTATAATTTTCCTAACAGTCCTGTTGAAATTCCCCATAGTTCTAATCCAAAAAACTATATGATATGCCTGCATGGAAGCTTTAGTAACTCCAAAGTGTTATCCCTTTTATACAGGATGTGATCGAGGACATCTGTATCTGTTTGTTTACCTGGGGATCTGTTTCTGTGGTTTTATTGTTTTAATGATCATTCAAATCCTTCAGTAATCCCCTCCTTCCTCATATTAGTGTACATAGAAGCTACACAGTGTACTTTCTTCTAGACAGCTGACATGTTGATTAACTGTCCTGATCCTACATGTGATATAGCGCTATAAAGTGGGATAAACTCACCCACAGAATACACGAGGATGCTGTCGGGGTCTGCCGTCACATTGAGGAGGTCCAGAGCAAATGAGGAACTTAGTCTCGCAGTGATGTCAGATTGAACCATTCCCACATCGGCTGCAGGTTCCGCTTTTAGAAGAACCTCAGCTCGAAAACTATTTGCAAAGTGATACAGTTACTCCATGTTTTACCTCATGTCATGTCAATTTTGTTTACCATGTGGCGCAGAGGGACGTCAAAGAGTGCCATCCCTGAAGACAGACAAAATCAGATCTATGTGATTTATAGTCACCAGGAGTCATTATTATGTAAAAGCCTTACCTGAAGCTGCTGTCCATGTAACACAGCTGGCGTGTTCACTGAGCTGCACGAATTGCTATACGGGCACACGAGCAACAGCTTTTGTCATATCGATAGCACGACTTTGCTCATGTATTTTTAAATAGCAAACTTTACTTAATTGTATTCACAGTACCTTGGTGAGATAATGATGTCATTAACAGAAATGTTGCTCGGAAGGATGGTTTTCAACTGCAAAAATATGACAAGAGTGTGGTCAGTTTTACATGGTTTGCAAGGCGTTGGTTGCAAATGTAACTAATAACTTATACCCAGAGCTGAGTGGCATTTTTCAACGAAGCAAGTGAACAGTTTTCAACACGGATATCTTTATATTGGACAATTATCTTCATTTTGATTTTGAAACTTGACCACTCTGAAAAAGACAATCAAATAAGCAGTACTACTTACAACTTCATCGTGAAATCACTTATTTCTTGTCAATTAGATATACAAATGTACAGTCAGACAAAGGCAAATATGTTTGTAAATGAGGGACACCGTTGGCTAACTCTTGCACATCAGTCACCATGTGCTGTTGTGTTCAGTTTGTTGTTAGTTTGTGAATTAAACATTGCAGGACAACACAGAGCACAGAAATCCAAAGTATTCATGAAATAATTTGGTGCTAGCATATTTTATTGAGGATATATTTACCACAGTGCATGCTGGAGTCCTTCTGAGGAGAGCAGGCAGAGTTCCAGTGTCTCTGGTCCCAGCTGATCACATCTGCCTCGGTGCATTCTTGTCTTTTCAGTTCTCCTTTACTCCATTGTTTGGACCATATTCTAAATCGACTAATGTCACCTATTAGGGTTTCCCAAACTCTGGCTGCACTGCTTTTCCTGTCACAAAGTGAGATCTCCCCAAAGTAAGAGTGCCATTAGAGGCTAAATGTGTGCGAGTTGTAGTTCCTAAAGATCTAGAGCTCGCCGTTGTTCCATCAACGTAAAGTTTCAGTTTTTGCTGTTTTCCTGACCATGTGATACAGATGGAGTGCCACTGATTTAGAATTAGTCTGTTTTCAACTTTTGTCTCATTTCCAAACAACCATAATGACAGATGGTCACGTTTGCCTTGAAGGCCGAGTTCAATGTCCCTGCCCCTCGGAGCCTTGTAGACGAAAGCCGTCCACTCTGTGTCACGATCATACTTCAACAGCATGCAAACGCTCAGCTCTGTCAGTTCTGGTATCACAGTCTCCGGATTGAGCTCCCATAGGCATGTAGCCAACTGAAACTCCAGCTTCTTACCCCAAAGACTGCTGCCGCTGGCCAAGATACCTCAATGTGTACATACAAAGGCATGTTAGGTTAAATAGATTAATTAATTATTTTCTTTATCACCATCTTACTTGAGATCTGTAGGCATGATAGCTGCACACATATGACCAGTAAAAACAGACTTCTGACAAAATGCATGACAACAGCAAAATTCTGTTCCTGAGCAGTGACAATTCACTGAAAAAGATTAAATACTATGATTACAAGAACTGATTGTGATAAATTGTAATTAAAGTGGCTTTACTTACCAGGTTAATTTCTTTCTAATGAGAAATATTGTTGTTCACACACATAATTAAACGCACTTTGCTCAAAATGAAGCATGAATATGTAAGCTAGTGTCTTTATTCCTCAGAAAGAAATGCTCCACGCCCTCTGACCAAGTTACTCATTGATTAGGTGCAATAAACATGAAACAAGGATAAATGTTACAATGTTACTTCTATAGTAGCACCACAACATGATCATCATTGAATGAATTTATACTCAGCTTTTTGCTTCAACAGTACAGTAAACACAGTCCAGTAATTTCCCCAGTCATATTACTTTTGTTCCCAACGTTATCAGCAGGTCAACAAAAGTAATTAGTTTTCAGTGCCGTTTGTTAACTGCTGCAGGAAGTTTGCTCCATCAGGCCAGAAGCACAGCGTAGACTTAGACAGACTTTATTGATTCAACAGGGAAATTGCTTTGTCCAGTAACTCAATGATAAAATAAAAACATTATAAAACTCTAACAAACAACAAGGAAAATGAAAATAAATATGAATAAAGTGGTTGTTGGAGAAGTAGGTAGTAATTCATTATATTTGCTCATTGTACATTTAATTGAGTAATACATTAACAGAAGCACTTTTTGCTTATAATTATTTTCATTTTGGAAAACATTTTTTATTTAAATTACCAGTGCATTTTTATGGTTTGTGAGTAATTATTGCGAAACTAGAACATAAATCAGGCATCGTCATCATCAACTTTCCAACTTTCAATATACAAAACATGCTTTTTCCTTTTTGAGCAACAATATTTAGAATAACAAATAAATGCTATCAGAGCCTAAAATGTTGGTTACTTTTCCCATCTGAGATAGTTTTATATGGTCAATTTAGACAAGTGAGTTAACTGACTGCAGCATTGCCACAGTGCGGCGAGTTAGGTAAGTAATGCAACTAAGAGTCAAAGTCCATAAACATCTGTTTATATGGTGTTGATCCACCATCTGGCATTTGGCTCCACGTCACATCTGGTCCAGTCACTCCACACCAGATGTAAAGACTGAAATATCAATATTAATTTACAGTCTATCAGAAAATAGATATATATATAATGTATATAATCAGTTCAAGAAAGTTCAGTTTTGGCACAAATGATTAGAACTGAAGTTTACATTTATCTATTTATTTTTTGTTTATTATTGGTTTAATTGTCAGGGACAATGTACAAAATACATTATCCTTACGAAGAGATGCTTTGTACCAGATTTAGTGAATGCTAATTTCCAAGTCCAGTCCCCAGGCAGGTGCACACAGTATTAAAACATTACATTATAAATAACTGGCAGTATCACTAACAAATACGCTACATGCAATATTAGCTGAACAATTATCACATAAAATTAATCAGATGGTTTATTTTCAAGAAACCATCACAGCCTAAAATCTGTACAACATAGTAAAAAAAACATTTGCTACAATGTTACATTTGTAAGAAATAAGTGTGCTGATGCTGATACAGCTGGTTATCAAGGATGTATTTCTTTCTTTAAGTTTCGAGAGAAACACAAATGTTTTATAGTATTCCCCATTGAATTATACATGCCAAAAATATATTGCAAATATACCAACCTAACAACATTGTTCGTGTGCTCTTGCCATGTTTGTGGTCACTTCGATTGATCACAGTTAGAAGAAGTTTACCATGAGAAACAGACAAGTTCGTTATGGTCTCTACACTACCATCTGCTGATTAGAAATAGTATTACACAACCAGATTTCTACGTTGCTTGGAGTTAATTGTTTAATTATCTATTCAAGCCCACTGCTTGTTATTTTCCAGCAGATTTATTTGTTTTGAGTTATTTATTTGTTTGTTTTCTGTACTTTTAACTTGTTATGAACAATCGGCCAATATAATAGAATTGTATCTCCTTATCTTCCTTCATTTTTTTTAACTTATAAATTAATCCAAGAAAAAAAAACATTGTTTACATTTTGTCGGTCGATTTTTAAATTCAAAGATAAGGGTTTAAGATAAGGCTTTAATTCACCTTAGTAGCTGTCAAGATTAAAATAAGCTTGAATCAGGTAAGAACACTGTTCATTGATTTAGGAAGGGTTATGCTAAATAGTCACGTTCCCCTTCTGTCCAGTCCCTGGTATGGAGATTATTACAACATTTAATTCATTTTATCCTCTATTTTTTTAAATGAGGGTGCGCCACAATTTGTAAGAAACTGAATGTTATGGCTGGCCTTTCAGTCCACTCCATTGCCCTGTGTTCTTGACTTGTTTTCCCTGCCTCCCTCATTGTCCCTTCCCCTAGGCTGGAGCCCCACCCTTGATTCATTACACGCCTGCAATTCACCAGTCAACTGCAACAGTATTTTGGAGCCTTCTCAGCCACAAGACTCTGCCAGACCGTTGTTTCACAGTGCAGTAAAGTCATTTTTCTGGATATTCATGGAAGAATCTGAGATCTTGTTCCTGTGTTTTTGTCAAATACTTACCTGATTTTTTCCTTGTCTTCAGATCCTTACCTGTTCCTCTGGCCAGTCTCTGCTCACCTCCAGTTACTCCACTTCATTTCTTGCAAGCCTGCCTCCTTTTCGGAAAAGGAATCTTAAATAAATTTTGCATTTGAATTGTTTTATCCTCTCTGCTTGCATTTTTGGGTCAGTTTCTGTACAACACCCAACACTGAAATAAAAAAAGATGGAATGTTTGCTCAAGATATCAGGGGAAAACTGGCTCTTGATTTACAAACTTTAAGAAGATTTATACGGAAATATCAAGGTCAACCTTTTTTTTTTTTAACTCATTCTTAAATATGTCTATTCTGTTTGTATATGGACTATTATGCTGATTCTGGTGGCTTAAAGACTCAATAAAGACACACGCCTTTTTCCAATGAATACACTGAATAGATTTTTTTATCTGTTTGCTTTATAAGCCAGTTGTACAGGAGTCATATGATAAAAGTTGGCTCCATATCAACAAAATGATCAGAATTACTTTAACATGTTTATGATGTAATGACTCTTGAATATGATTATATCTAGGGCTTGTTATTGCTCTTGATTTAAATGAAACAGAAACATGTTCTGTCCTGTTAAGGAATCAGGACATCTTACTTGTCCACCTATATCTTTTATCTCAGCTGGCCCAGCCCGCATCTCTCCTATGCCTAATCCAAGAGTTACAAAGATGCATCTGTGCTACAAGTCACCACTTAAACCAAAGATATGCTTGAAATGACAATCCTCACGCTGCAACTTCATATCTGTACCTGTAGCTTCTCTGATTGTTCTCAAAAAGCATGGGGCATTGATGAAGAGTCCGGCTTGACATAATTTACTTAACGCATCTCTTGGTCATTAAATGGTCAGGGGTTTGTAAAGAAACAGTCATACATTTTTTTGTCTAAATTTTCAAGCATTAAATAGACCAAACACTATGTCCAGGATGATTCAACTAATCCTTACGTGTTATAAACCTTCCTGTTTACCATGTACAACAGATGAGGAGCCCTGCAGCGAAAGCATGTGAGAGAGACCTGAACAGAGGACCCAGTGTTCCCTGTCACAGTAAAAGTAGGTGCCTGTTAAGTGGTGTTATTCTCTCATATGAAGAAGCTGCTGAAAGACCTTTTCCAGGACATGACTGTTTCCAAAGTATATTCCCACTGGTAAGATTTTGGTTATATTGTATTATTGCTAAATTGGTGCTACTTTATGAGCATGTTTTATTGTATGTTTTATAAATAGCACATATATAGCTATATACAAAACTTAGATTGGTGTAGGCATATTTTTATTTGGAATGTAGACTAATAAGTGGTCACATTTATCCGCTTTTCGACCGACATTAGGCACTCAAAACGTAAAAGCGCTTTGCGTCAAGGAACCACTCACCCATTCACACTCTCATTCATATAGGGCCTATACAGTGTCAGACACTGGAGGTGGGTGAACTGTCTTGCCACAAGACGACCCCCCTTATAGTTGGTACACAGTATGCATAATATCTTTTTAGTTAGGTTTAGGATTAGGGTTATCCTAATTCTAAAAAAAAAGAGAGAGAGAAAAGAGAAAAAAGAAGAATCCCCAATTATTCCAGGAAAAAAAAAAAATCGCGACCCGCTCTACTGTCTGCGCCACTCTCTCCTTTAACAATGACATGACCAATAAACACTAGAGGGAGTGCTTGGTACTTTTTTTACTCTCTTCAAGAAGATGAGGCAGGAGTAGTGAGTCGACAGTGGCGCAAATAGTAGAGCGGGTCGTCTTGTGACCGGAGGGTCGACGGTTCCAAGAAGGTACACACTGTCGTTGTGTTCTTGGGCAAGACACTTCACCCGCCTTGCCTCCAGTGTCTGACACTGGTGTATGAAGGAGAATGTGAAGGGGTGAGTGGTTCCTTGATGCAGCCATTTATCATTTATACCACCCAAACATGACCCAAATAATATTGACCTGTTGTTGCTACACTTTCTTAGCCCTCTGCTAAACTAAAGTGTAGGGGAGAGGTCACATGACCTGTCCCGATCAAAAGAGACAAAGAATATATCAAAATGTGTATCCTGTTGTGAAACTAATTGTTTATTTATTATCTAAGCAAACAGATTTGCATTTCATGTATTGTTTAAAAAAGAAAATAACTCTCGCAAAGTAACATTAGCGCACGTGACAGTGTCAGGCAGAGTGAGCCCTCTTCAGTGTAAGTCTCTCTTTGACATCCACGTCCCTGTGGTGTCCGAGTCCAACCGGCTACGATGCGTTACGCGCCCCTGGGTTAGAAAAAAGCACAGTAAGGAAAACTTCATAGAAATGGCGGAGGGTACTTCAACTCTTAAAGGCTTGCGAGCCCAAATGGGTAAGCATAAACCCACCTGTGGTGTATATTTGTGCTTGTTCTTTTGTCGTGTTGACGTGGGAAATATTTGCTAAGGTCCTTACCATTGCTCAGCTAACACCGGGTCATATGAACGCGACGCGGCTAGCAAGTAGCTTCCTGATCGTAAAAGTTTCTGTAGACTAAATTAAAAGTTTATCGCTCATCCGCCGACATGTACTAATGTTCTGAGTAATGAGAGCAGTTTGAAGTAGATCATCGTGTACATTAGTGTTCGTAGCGAGGCGAAGTTGTGTTGGTGAAAGAGGCATAAGAGGCTTGTGAACGTTAGCCGCCGCTGCAACGCATCACTTTTCTAGGTTTTCCTCAGAGCTCATACTAGCCAGAAATACAAGATCAGTTCACCCCTCAAATAATGTTACCCTTCTGTTTTGTGACTCCTCTTAAATAAATGGGCTCCCGAAGTTACTGATCAATAAATGACGAGTGACGACACGATTCTTTAGCGTTTTACCGGTAACTCTGCTGCATCTTTTATTCGAGGCTGGGTTGGACAGGAAGCAGACTTCTCAGTGTTTGATTTTATAATAAGAATATAGCTTTTCGCCATTGACTGTCCTTATAACACATTTATCTCAAATATGCACATCTAAAGTGATAATGCATAGCCGATAATTCATCAAAGAAAACCAAACCATTGGATTTTAAATCGAGTATAGCCTCAGTTATTTGTTGACATATGGCGAAACCCCCTCCATTGCCCACAGAGGGAACACCATAACAATGTCTGACCTGAATTTAGCATAATGCTGGAGAGACAGACAGGAACCTGTGATTGGACCATGTTCTGAAAGAGGGTGAGGAGGACTTATCCTTACTATTAGACTGATGGTCATTTCAAACTGAAATATGAGAAGCAGTGGCAGAACAATAAAATACAAAGATAATGATGCTATTATATTATGCACTATAGATGCAAAGCTGCATTTCATCTTTCAATACAGTACAAAAGTAGTAATAGTGACTACCTTTACTTGATCGTCATCATTGATGTAGTCTCCATGTGGGTGTGGGCTTGTTTTACTTCTGGCAACAGTGGGTCCATATTTAACTGTACTCCTTCCTGTTCCCTTTTATCTTTTCCAGTTCGAGTTTTAAATCTGGAATTGATTTTCCCATATTTGTGGTTTTACCAAAAAATCTCTCTTCCGGTGGAAGATAGAAGTATGTTAGTAATACCTCAAATTCTGTGCAAAACATTCTTGACAATCATGTGGATCATCCAACAGTGAGAACAGAAGGTTCATAATTTAAAAGAAAAAACAGTCAGGAATCTGTACATGGCCTTTTCCACAAGAATGTTTGAAAGAACCCTGCGTTTACTGAGCGCTGTCACTCGACAAGGCTATCCTGGTCAGCTCTGCTGTAGCTGCTGCTGATTCAAAAGCATGACAACTATTTCAGAGCTGGTCGAATTTAACCGAAAGAGGAAATGGACCAGCCTTAATTCTAGCACCAGCCCTCTTGGATCTCTCCCTGTTTTGTCTTGCTCTTGCACGTTGTCCCGGTAGTAAAATCCATTAGTCTTTGGGTGCAATCTCAGATTTGAATTGCAAAACATATTCATTTGTATAAAGTTCAGACTGGCATTGTATACTTGATTCTTGCTGTGCTACTTTTGTTTGTAGGAAGGCCACAGTTGTAGCCGAAACCGTCAGGTACGAAAACTAACACTAAGGTCCGGCTATAAGAACAAAAGTAGCATCGTTCTTAGAAGACGTAATAAACTTAATTGGACTATGGAATACTCGCTGTGCTGTTTGTAAGGCAAGGCAACTTTATTTAGACTGCGCCATTCGTACACAAGGCAACTCAATGCGCCTGTACAATATGTGAATATTTATAAAGGTTTTCAAAGTTGAACGCTCCTGGATGACTGAGAGGTAAATGAATAATGATGTTGTTAGGTAGGTTTGGTTCAAGTCAGTGACTTTAAAACCTGCTCTTTGTGAAAGTGTGTTGACTTACTTGTACTTCAAATAGCAGAGGCTTACCTTTGCACGCTAGCTCCAAGTAATCCTATCCACAAGTCGTGTTGTCGTGCAAGTGTAGGCATTGTCTTGTTGTGCATAGAACAAGGAATAGTTGCTTTTAACATAAAAACAAGAATATTCTGTGTTGTGGTTGGAGATTCTTTCTGAGGGATAATTGACTGCTCACCCCTCCATTAAGTAGACGGGCACTTCCTGTACACTGCATCCCGCTGCTTCAGTGATGAGTGAACTCTGCAGTCGGCGTATTTTGAATGTGTATTGGTGTTTTCACTGGTAATACTGACAGGCATGTTTCTGATGTGTGTAGTAATGAGCCAGATCTCACAATCGATATGTTTATGTCTAGCTGCCTGTTGTCAGATATTTTCCCCGGGAGATGCATGAACACTTTTCTGGAGTTGCTCATAGACCGACCTGTTCGCTGCACACGTCAGATTATTAGTGGACAAGCAGTGATATGGAGGGCAGTCGTGTTTGCGGCGTGTGGCGAGCATCACCATAGTGATGAAGTGATGTCTGAGGGCTCTTTGCATGTCTATGACCACGGCACACCTGCCCCATACAGTCTGTGGGGGAAACTGGCTCCCTGCAGTCATTAGTCATTCAGCAAAGGCAACTTGATCAGCACATTCATGTCCAAGGGGTTTTCATTGTTGTAGATCTAAATTTCAATGACAAATGGAACTAATTGCAAATGCTGCAATTTAAGTACAATATTTTTGCTAACAAGTTAACATCCTCCTTTCTCTCCATGTGGTCTTACCATGTTTTTCTTACTAACCTAAACTTGTAGTTAACTTCAGACCTGTTTGAATACGTTTCATAGTTCAGGCTTCTCTCATAGGTTTATACTTAATGGACTGAGTTTTTAATTTAAAACATGAATTGCTTTTCAAGTTCAGCAGTGTCGAGCTAAATGCAGGCAGCTACAAAGGCTTATGGTCTGTGTACGTCTCAAATAAATTCAAAACAATTATAAAAAATAAAGTTTCAAATCTAATCACACTTGGTGATAGTCCCAAGTCCTCATGCTGTCCTGTTTTATTGATCTGTAATATCAATTATTGCAGCAGTAACTGTTCATTTTCTGTTTGGAAGTTGAGAGACAGGGAAGCGCAGTAATGTGAGACAAAGGCTCTGGACACAGGCAGAGCGCGGTCAGAGGAGTTACATGATCCACTCATTGGCTCTCTCAGCCATCAGCATTACCCACCAATGTCTTTGCCTGAGGTCACAGCCCTTCACTGGTCTGTTGTTTTTACTCATGGATCACAATCCGCCGGTACGCATATTTACTTTAAAGAAAACTGGAAATCATAAGAACCAGTCATTTGACATTCAGTTTGTGGTACCATAACGTTGGTTGCCATATGTTTGCTTTACATTGTGCAGCAAACTGGACTTTTGTGGGATTTGAGTTGAGAAACTCCGAAATGCCTCTCGTTAGGCCTCCACTGATGTGTTTGGGACAGCTATACTGAGGGACCGGGCTGATCACAGGCACTGCGCACTGGGTGGGTTTCTATCACTTTTGTCATTTTTACCAACAAGGTGCTGCCAAATCCTCTGAAGTAGGGCTGGGCAATATAGCGATATATTTTTAAGTGAGATATGGAAATAGACCATATTGCATGTATCGATATAGTTCAATTTTGAGTTCAATACTTATTTTATAGGCTATTTTTATTTAAGATATTTTTTTATTTAAATGTGCGCCTTACGGAGCTTTGTTATACAGTATTTATGTTTATATTTTATAGTGAGTTTCAATAAAACTACACTATTTGACTTTGACTTAACATTTCATTTCATAGATCTCACTTTGCGGAAAAGATATGGGCATATATATGGTATATCAATATTCAACCTAAATATATCAGGATATGACTTTTGGTCCATATTGCCCAGCCTTACTCTGAAGTATTCTGCTACACAGTCACTAAATGCTTTTGCTTGTTTAGCTTCATTCAATCACTCACAGTTTTTCCTTTTTCAAAACGGTTTCACCGGGCCCCATTCCGGGCTGATGTTACCGTGCTGCCAATCTTACGCTCTGCATCAACCTGTCATTCCGTTTTGCATCTCCCTGTTTTATGTCTAAAAGATGTCTTCCAAATCTCATCTCAACAAAATCATAGTTTTTATTACTTGCTGTATTTGTTCTTTTGTTGTATTTAGTGATAGAAGATGAACAAGCCAGGCAAGTTTATTTGTAGAGCACAATTCAAAGTGCTTCACAGTTTCATAAAATTACAAGAAAACAGATAAAATCAATCAATAAAACATCAACATAAAATTAATCAATTACAGTAAAAGGCAAGAGTGCAGATAAAATACTTTCAGTTTTCATATGCACGGGTAAAAAGAGCTGTTTTCAGCCTGGATTTGAACATTGTCAGAGTTGAGGCCTGTCTCACATCCTCATGAAGACTGTTCCAGATTTTAGCTGCATGAAACTGAAACGCAGCCTCACCGTGTTTATTATTGACTCTGGGAACCACCAGGAGACCCTCCCTGAAGTTCTCAGGGCCCGAGATGGTTCATACGGCTCTAACATGTCAGAGATGTACTTTGGTGCTAAACCATGAAAAGACTTGTACACAAGCAGAGCCGTTTTAAATTCTATTCTCTGAGTGACAGGAAGCCAGTGCAGAGACCGGAGCACTGGACTAATGTGGTTGTATTTCCTGGTTCTTGTCAGGACTCGAGCAGCAGCGTTCTGGATGTTCTGCAGCTCTAACAGTGAGCAGGCCGTTACAGTAGTCTAACCTGCTGGAGACAAATGCATGGATGAGCCTCTCCAAGTCTGGTTTTGACACTATTCCTCTGATCTTAACAAAGATTCCATCCCTCCATTTTCTTCCACTTGTCCGTTTCCGGGTCGTGGGGGCAGCCATTGGAGCTGCTCAAATCCCATTGCACCAGCCCCCTCTGGCTCCTCCTGCAGGTGGTGGGTCCACAGAAGGACAGCCTCATGGTTCTAACCGGGCCTGTTGCAAAGACTGTTTCTTATTAATGTTGGATGGGACTGAGCTGCGTGTGGCCTGACACTGAGGAAAATGAGGAAGCGATATGGCTGACTCCAGGCCTCCTAATGCTGGATCACGTCCTCTTTGTTCCTTCCTGCACTTTCACATAGGTCTGACCAGCTGTTCGTATTCTACTCTATGGTACTGCTCCACTGAGGTTTTATTTTCTCCTTTCCATTCTATGGGAGACGCTGTTTTGTTGTGATGTGGCGTATGCAGTGGGGCAGGTTCTAAAACAGAGGGTCAAGTTTAGTTTAGTTATTTGTTTATTTGTTTATTTGAGCAGCAACACTCTTCTCAAAAGGAGAGGGTCGAAGCAAGAGCTTATAAGTGCCCACCCCCTAAATCAATACAATTTAAAATCAGTTAATGACCACATTAGATACATATTTTTGTTCTGTGTTTACCGCTGTATTGAATGATCTGGACGGAGCAACTGGCAGCTCTAAAGACATTTAGTCATGGGACTAGAGTATGCAGATGTCATCGGGCAGCTGTGTCTGTTCTGAAGAAAATGAACATGCAGACTGGTATACTTGTTTGTTGGTCATTAAGCATTTACACATAGCAATACCAAACCATCGCTATAGAATAATAACATTGATTGTAGTTGTGTTTGCATGTGCTGTTTCAAAGGTAATACATTAATTTCATTCACATGCTGTTAATGTTTTTATCTTTTAATGTGAATGTCTTGTAGTTGCTCATACACATGCGCTGTGTTCCAGGAAGCTCACAAGGGTTGCTGCAGACGTCTTCCTCACAGCAGCCTGTTTCATGGAGCTTGTGACAGAGCACAGTGTATGGCTGGCTCCAGGCCGAACTGTGAGCAGCAGGGCTTGTAGATGGCTGAATAGCTGAATTGTTCTTTAGTTTCAAATCCGTTGGGTTTGTCTTGATCTAGCATTCCTTTGGGGAGCAAATAAAATGTAATTTTTTTTAGCGAGGAAAAATAAATACCAGTTGGAAGTGACGGTCTGTAATGTGAAGTGCAAATCTTCAAACATGCCCTTAGCTCTTTTCTTTCTGTTTTTGCCGATCAGCTGCTGCAGCGCAGGCTCAAGCTGAGGAGCGACGGAGCCTCACAGGCAACAGTCCGGTGCCCGCAGCCAACACTGTTAAAGCTCAGGGGTGTAAACCAGGTAACCTCCACACCCTGCAGCACAGTCCTCACACTGCTTTTGTCTTGTCAGGCTCAACTCTTTCCACTGCACTTTAAGCTTCACTTACTACAGGTGGCCCTTAGTCATCATCTTCTTACCATAACAGGTGACAAAGCTCATTAATGAGTCACATGCACAAATCAGCAGCATCTCCCACAACCCACTGAGCTCCACGTGCCCCTACTCCTTTTAATACAATGTAGTGCTCTGGTTGTCCACTGTGCTTTTTAATATAAGCCCGTATCTGTGCAGTTATTGATGGCGCTGCATTAAGAGTCGATGACAAACTGAGAGTGGCAAGAGAGAGACGAGAGGAAGCAGATAAACAACACGGTAAGAAGAATCCATCCAATACTTACTCCACAAATGTGATCACGCTACTAGACAAAGTTAGGTTTTGTAGTAATCACTTGGAAAGAATGGAGAACATGCTGTAGTTTTGTGCCCGTCTTCAACACACAGCCGTACGAGAATCCCAGATTATGGAGCGAGAGCGGAAAACCAAGTTACAAGTGGAACGTCAAATGGAAGAGCGGCAGAAAAAGGTCGAGGAACAGCGAAAGAAAGAGGAGCAGAAGCGACTGGCTGCAGAAGAGAAGAGGAAGCAGAAACAGGAGGAGGAAAAGGTGACTCGTTTTTTTTTTTTTCTGTCCTGTATTCAGCTTCATTCTTTGTCCTGTTGTCGAATAAATATGAGCGTGCGTTATTTCCCAGGAGCACTATAAGGCCGTGATGCTGAGGACTTTAGAGCGTAGCCAGAAGGTGGATCAGAGGCAGAAGAGGTGGTCCTGGGGAGGTCTAACGGACTCGGATGGACGAGCAGGTATAGGCTTCTACTGTAGGATTTCTTGTATTCTTCTCTCTGTTGCTGCAAAGTATTATTTCAGACACATCTTTACTTAATCATTAGGTTGGATTGTTTATTTGTATTTAAAGTACGATTGTTGCTCTGTTAGTAACGCCCTGTATTTGTGTATAAGATTTGCTTTGGGATTGTGCTACATTTATTGCCCCCCTGACTGAAGAAAGTGCATCACCTTGTATTAGTGTTCATCCCTGAGAGATCTGTTTCCCTACAGGAGACTCTGATGCCAGCGCCTCATCTCCAGTAACTATAGTAATCTCCCCTGCCTCTCCCGAAAAGCCTCCACGGAGCCGACAAGGTTTTATTTTGTTGCTGTTTTTGTACTGGCACTGGCACTCAGACACCTACTGTTTCCTGCACTGAACCCCATACCCTTCAGCTATCACAGCTATCTTGACTAACGGTGTTCCTTCTGCAGCATGAGCTTTGGCCTGGGAAAATATTCTGACAAACTTATTGAGAACTATTTGTTTTGGTGTGAAGTAGGTTTCGCGTAGTGTACACAAGGCGTATTATTTGGGCAGCACTGTGACATGTGGGTCATCAGTTTTCTTACCTTTTTACTTTTCTAATATGGAGTTTTTAAACACAAGATGGGTCATGAAAGTCCTGACGTGATGCATCCCGACTGCGCACTGTGTTATCTTTCATCTGAGCGGTGTTTGCAGTGCGCAGTCACCACCGTGTCGCAGGGTTAGGGTGTTTTGTTGATCCTTGAATTGTTCCTATTGTCTGTGCACCCAAATGCCCTTTCCAACCCAGCCAACCTCCAGTGTAAAACCCCTCCTTCCCTGTTTGTCTCTCCTCCTTCCTCCTAGTGGACAAGCGTTCCACATCCACCACCAACCTGAGGCAGCCGTCTGAGGCTGGCATCAGCAAACGCCTCTCCTCATCCTCCACTGCCCTTGGCAAATCCCCCGACAAGAGTAAGTCTCTTCATGTGCTCCTTCCTCTCCCTTTCCCCCTCTCCACATTTGTGTGTAAGCCTTTCATTGTTAGCAACAGTTAGGCTGGGCTGCCCCAACCAGGTCTAACCTTAACGTTGAAATTAAGTAAGCCTACATTATTGTTGGGTTTTAGTGGCAAATGGGTCACTGTGTTTTACTACCTGAACATCAGACCTGAAGTTAAACGTGGTTGGGGCAAATACCAGACCAGTTGTGTTTTATAGATAACGCTCAGCTATGAATCCAGGAGGACTGACATTATTTTAATACGCTTAAGTCTGACTTAGTCCAGTTAGAATTCTTTGCTGAGTGAGTGTTTCATCACTGTTTCCCAGGTTTTAAAGGCCGAAGTTCGTCTTGTAACCGGTTGCCTAGTAATCGTAATGCTGCTCAGGCCACCAAGGAGGACGGCAAAAAGCTCAGGTGGAGCCGACAGGTGCAAAAGAGCCCGTTTTACACTAACCATCTGTGTTGGAGCATGGTTTAACAGCTGACTGTAGATTTGAGTTCATTTTTACAAACCATTGCTGCATAAACCTGTTTTTAAAGAAAGCCCCAATGCACTACCATTTTGCATAGATTTAAAGTCAGTGACAATGGCAGATATGTTTTGTTTCTTGAGCATCATGTATATAATTGAATTGTTGATGCTGGCTTGTTTAGCCATAACAGTCTTATGTGCGTAGGCCGGTCCATGAAGATGAGAAGCTCCTCCCTTACACGAGTAAGTGTGGGCAGACCACAAAGCCCTGCCAAACCTGATAAGGGAACAACGGATGATCAAGGTGGCTGGCATGAACAATCAACATTTTTTGCATTTCTACATTGCAAGACTAGCATGCTTGTTTTTAACTATTTGCACATTTGCACATAAGCTCGTTGGGGTTAATGCACATTTTGATCTCATGGAGCATTCCATTACTCTTCAAATTTTTCTTTATTTTTCCTTTCCACTGTCTTGTTTGTTTTGTCGCTTTCCAGGACAATGGTGCAAATTGATGTGCTTTCTAACCAACTCCTTTTACTCATCAGTCCAGTGTTTCTAACAGTGTGGTGTTATTTGTCACAAGATGTTGATTGTTTTCCTCTTTTCAGAAGATGTCATTGCTGTTTCCAAACATTAACATTCATCCTTTTAGTGATTAGAGATGACCACAAGAACTAACGCCTGCGATTTGTCACTAACACAAACGCTCACAGTGTTGTTTGGCCAATGTACAATGTGTTTTATGTGATGAAACCAGGTAAATACAGCAGGGCTATAAAGCAGGATTTTAACTTTAACTACAGTCTTACATGTAGCTGTTTATTTACTACAGTGTAGGGTTTTTCACTGGCTGGTCAATTGGTATATTAAACACTGCACAGTGGCAGTGCACGTTTACTATTAATAACTATCTAAACACCTTCACTTCATTTCACAAAAACAAGTGTTCTTTGATTTCTAATAAAATTAGACTTTACAAACTAAATACCTGTTAAAATCCAAAACCTTGAATCAGAAGAGCACTTGTCTGATCAATTACCTGCTCTGTAACTATGATCTCCGGTCTATTTCACTCCTGTAATATGGCGTCGTCTTCGACGCTCACAATGTTTCTCCCCTCAGCACCCTTCTGCTCAAATTCATGGAACCATTGATTTGATAAGCTAATTCAGCTTGTATACTTCACTGTTAATAATATACTTTTCTTAGACACTAAATACTCTTCCATGGTGTCCTTTGCCCTGTTGTTCGATGTGGACCCATGTGAGACTATTTAGACTCTTTATGCTGAATCTGACTGGTTGAATCACATGGTAACCTTTCCTAAGTTAACACTTGTTTACCTTCTCCCCTCTGTTACCCCACTCTTTCTTTTATGGGCCTTTTCCATCTCTTTTTTGGGGGGTTATTTTTGGGCCATGTAGCTCGCAGGCCACCGGCCAACACTGTGGATGAAGGGCTTGTTAGTCGCCTACTCACACCCACCCAGGCTTCACTAGCTAGGAGCAAGAGTGCCGCTGCCCTGTCCGCTGAAGGAACAGATTCTCCAGGTAACCTCCACATAAATTTGACAAGGAGGGTGATGACACAGTCCCCTGTATTTAACAAATTACCAAGTGTTTCATCTGTAGAGCTGTTTTAGATTTGATTCCTTGCAGCAGACCCTTATGCTTTTGGCACAGTATTAAAATAGTGATGTATTGGCTCTTTAGTACAGTTAGAGTGGCTCAGCTGTCTATGCTTTGTACACAGGCAAGTCTTTTGCTCTTAAGTACTCTCATGTGAGACGGCTCGATCACTCAATACTGTGTAGACACACTCGCCAGCTCACGTGCACAGTGTGACTTGACACAATTGTTTGTTCTAATGTAGAAGCACACACTTTGGTTGGTAGCACCTGGTGAGACTCTGTGCCTATGCTGGGAGATTTGTCTTAAGCTGCTGTTAAGCTGTTGGTTTCTGTTACGTCAGGATAACATTTATTCCAGACACTGATGGTCCTTTTATGCTTGGTAACTCTGCATGGACTTCTTATGTGTGGGTGTTGTAATTTTTGCCTCTGTTTCCAGTTTGTTGGAACAATCTAGTATAGTTAACACATAGTATGACCTCTTTTTAGGTATTTACTTTGATTATTACAGCTGCTTAGTGTACCTTTTTGAGCGAGGCATGGCAGGGACCGTTCTCAGTTTAGGATTATCGTGGCTAATCTCTCAGTGTGATAGGGGCAGGCTTTTAGCGTCATGATAATGGTGTTCTTATTGCTGCCTGCACTGCCCTTTAGCTACAGGAGAACTCTTTTTAAACAGTGAGAGGCCCATTGAATATTACATGCATCTTTTACATGGAGGTTTGTTGCCACTGACTGAAGAATAAGCAGTTTTTTTATGATGTACTTTAACTGAACAAAGCCGCTTGAGACAACTTGTAAGTATATGCGGGGGTGGATTTGGGAAATACTATGATTTAACTGTGGTTGTTTGGAGTGGACTAAAGCTTGTAACTTCGTGTTTGATGTGCTGCTGCTTAACCGACAGTCTTGTTACGTGCCTTAAGGTTTTGAGTTTCTCTGTTTCATTTTGTCGTTTTACCTGTGTGATTTAAGCGCAGTAATCCTCAGCCAATCAGAGCCATTTAAATCTGCTGCCTCCAAATAAAGCTCTAATAATAAATTGCTGTCTTTTTGTGCTCCTATCCCCGACCCCCAACAAATGAACTTTCCTGCCTCCTTCCATTTTCTATAATCTCCTTCATATCCCTCTGGCTTTTCCCACCTTTTTGCTTTCTCCCTGTTACTTTGCTCCCTGCTGCATGGCTGCCCACCATGGCCATGCTGCTCCCACGGCTGTGCGATGACATGTCCTTTACCAGAGTGTCACCTGTGTCCTCGCTCAGCCTCCGCCAGCTCTCTGCAGCCTTGGCGTGGCCCTGTGAGGAGCCGCAGCAGTGATCGGCAAAGAGCGGCATGACCACTTCAGTCTCTGCTGACGGAGCCATCGACCCTTCTCTGGTATCGTCACACATCGTCTCTTTAATGCTTTTAATGGTTCAGAAAGTTTTCAAACATCTAATATAAAAATCATTTGTTTTGGTTAAAGGTCTACATTATTTACCCTACTGCAACAATAATGATTACATTCAGTTTTTTACATTCAGTTTTTAAATGGTATAAAAAAAGGAAAACACAAAATTCATAGTGACTAAAGTATTCAGACCCTTTACATACAGTAACTACAGATCATTGTTGTTTAAAAATAAAATGTTCTATTCTTTGTCCTTGATAACATTCAGTCACAACTTTTAAGTAATTTTCTATTTCAGTAAGATAAGAAAGAGGCATATAAAACAATCTTCAATGAAGGTTGAGTCAAATAAAACCGTATGTGTGGCATAGATGTTGGCGCTTGTTCAGAAAGGTACAGCCTCTCTATAAGCCTGTAAGAGGGGAAGAAAGAACATGGTGTTAGTCTTCAAAAAAAGGAAGATAACAAACGAAGCTTCTTATGCATGCACATGGCACATTTGGTGTAGAGTCAGTTTTTCCAAATACCAAATGAGTAATGCTGAATGCCGACTATAAGGAAATGTCTTGGTTTGAGCTTGATTTGACTCGTGAGATTGGGATTAAAGTGATAGAAAGGTTATTAGCTAGACTAGTATTTTTGTGTCGTGTCTTAACATGTTTCGACTGAACACCATTTCTCTACCTGAGTCTGGAGGAGGCAGGAGCATGACTCCCTGAACCTTTTTACTGTCAGAAATGTGCATCTGTGAGGATGACTTGGTTCCTGAGCCCTGCTTCACAGCCAGTCACTGAACTCCTTACTAGTTGCCTGTTGTGCCTGGTTCTGGACTCCTCCTGTGCAGTAGAGAAGGGCCTCATTGTGATGGCATGAGACAAAAGGATCGCAGTGGCCTGATTGCAGAGACCGGGCAGGCCATGCAAAGCAGACCCAACCCTGACCCAAGGGCCCAATGTACAAGGCCGATATCATCTATCTTGTCTTCTATAGATTTTTACAAGTAAAATATGAGCGCTGTGACACAACCGCCACGTCACTGTAGAGCAGAGGTCACTAAACGGCGGACCTCGGTCCGGATCCGGACCCATGCGCCAGCCATTCCGGACCCGAACCTTGGATCCGAACTTTGGACCCGACCGCGACTCTCTCACTCTCTCTCTCTCTCTCCCTCCCTCCCTCTCCCTCTCTGACTGCACCAGAGCGATAAACTGCAGCCCAGACGAACAGAAAGAGAAAGTCCTACATCTTAGCTTCATGATACTTTTAACATTTTTAGAATGACTGAAATACAGCTCGCTAAAAACAAAAGCGGAGGACGCCCTAATTAAATATGCACGTGCGATCGTTGTCTCCCGCGCAGGTCTGAACCAGGACTAAACATGGACTAAGCCAGGACTAAACCTGGATTAAGCCAGGACTAAACAGGGCTCAGTGTGTTGAACTGAGCAAAGCATCACTGTCATATATTATGTGCACATTGTGTATAACAGAGGCTACAGTAGCCTATGCACTCTGCTATTTAGGAGCCAAAACTTATTTTTAGAGCCAAAAAACAATAACAGGATTCAATTGATTGCATTATTTTCAAATCACAGAAATAGATTTAAAAAGGCTTAAAAATCCTGATATAACCATGAATTAACCCCGTATATTCCGGACCTTTGCCTGACCATTTGTTTTCATTTCGGACCTTGGTGAAATTTAATTCGTGACCCCTGCTGTAGATAATACACTTCTGTTATTCTAAACCTTATGTTGAAATGGGTCGCTCTAATTTGGGATCCATAGATTAAACAATTTTTCTAATTTACACTTTGCAGTTTGAGTTAAACAATGCTCTTACTACTAAATGTTACTCCCCAAAATGACTCCCCTTGACACAACCTATTCTTTTATAAAAACATTTAATAAAATATCTTAACTTCTACCTCTGCCAAACTACAGAAAAACAGGCAGACTCTTCCTGGAGCTCAGCGTCCAGCCTCCCCATCATCTACACGAAATCGCTCGCCATCTCCTGCTCCCAGTCCAGTTCCCATGAAGACTCCTTCACCAGCAGCTGCAAAGTCAGTAAAATTTGAAATTCAAACTACAGGACTGAGTTATTAAGATCACAACTGCTCAACTTTTCTGTCCAGGCAAAGTTCAAAGGCACGACCTCCTTCACCTGGAGCATTAAAGCAGCGACCTCCATCTCCGCAGCCGTCCAAGCCTCCTCCCATCCAGAAACCAGCGCTCACTCCTACGGGACCTCCCACTCTCCGGAAAAGGAACTCCAAGTCTAATGACCTGTGCTCTGTCCAGCCTGTGGCTGCAACATCTCCAGATGCCAGCAAAACCAAAGAGAAAGATGGTAAGAAGTTCTTCAGATGTATTATTTGCCCTCTACAACTGTGTAGCTGCGGATTTAATCAGAATTATATCATGTAACCAGATATTTTATTATATCATATAACCAGATATATTATATGCTTTTACACTGTACAGTTAAGTGCAGGGTCAATCAAGTGCTGATGTCACAACCAGGTAAAATACGATCACATTTTATGGGCTTGTGTAGAAGAGAGAGAGAGAGGTGGCAAAAGCTCAGTTTGCAGTAAATCTCAAAGGTCCAATTAATTCCCAGCTGGAGCCACTTCCTGTTCCAGATTTTGGAGCTGTGACATGTGCCACCATCTGGTCAAGCAGTGCTCTGCAAGTGGATGCGAGACCCACACAGTAGTAAATGTTTCTATGTCATACTACAGGGATGCCCATTTCCCAACCTTTTTTGACTTAAGATCTTCTTAGCAAGTAGCCAACCTACCGAGATCTGCCAGTTCAGTGTCAACATCATAAACCCGCACACATCATTTACATCCTGCTGTAACAACAAGTTATCTTGTTGTGATGTCTAGTGGTTGTGTGACATCACAAACCCTTCCTCTCTCAAACACACGCAGACAAACCCCTCACAGTTGCCAGTTTGCAGAGTTTGCTGTAGCACAAATACACACACACCAGTCTGCATGATGGGCCATAGCCGTAACTGTCCTTAATATGAACAAACAGAAAAATAAACCATTCACACTTTTCTTTCATTTTACAGCAATAGAGGATTCGCCAACTATGAAAATAACTCAAATAGGAGTTGTTTTTTAAGTAGGCTAATTGTATCATCAGTAAAGCAGATCTGTGTGTATCTTCTGTCCTCCGTGGCGCAGCTGTGAAAAGTGGGCAGAGCAAACGAGCACCTGTCCACAGCAATGGCCGCTTGTAGCAGAGTTTCGTGACAATGAAGCTGGGTGTCGCCATTGCCCTCTATTGCTGTAATACCTCCATCTAGGGGCGGCAGAACAACCTAGTTTTCCATTAGAAAGCTTTGCACTTTAGACACGTTTATACAACTTTAAAGCCAGGTGCCTCTTCTTTTTTTTTTTTTACTTTCTATAGGTAGATATACCTCCTGTGATAACGCGGGGTTCGGCACAATTAAAGGGATCAGGCTGGTTATCGTAAGATACATTTGAGAAATGTCATAGTCATGGATTCCCTTTCAAACGTAGCCTGGCTATCGCCAGGCGAAATATCACAAGTGATATTTAGTCTGGGGACCACCAATTTCTTTTCTCGTAGGAGAGGTGTGGTTTACGATTGTTCATAGCCGTTTATTTGGTGTTACGAATGTCTTATCATATGTGTCTGAACATAGCCATAGCAATCGTATCAATTGTATCCGATGAAGTATGACGTACCTGATGTAAACTTTCGAGCTAGACTATTTAGAACACGGTCTAAAGCTTGATCACGTCACGTCTGCTGCTTTCATGTTGGATCCGTAAATAAACTTATTTTTTTATCCGACAAATAAACTACAAGCTTCTGTATGTCGAATTGCACGTCATCATCTTGCCGTCCCTCCTCATTCTGTGATTGGTGCCCAAATCCATGCGAAGATTTCGGCCATGGTCCCCAGACTGCTGTGAAGATCGAAATGATTCCAGCGCACACAGCAGTCTTTGTATTCCCAGGCTATTTCGAACATAGTTATTAACGTAAATGGGGAGGAGTGAGCAGACGCTGTCTATTCTTCTTACAGTTTATGGTCCACAGTAGCATCTCTCAATCCACACAAGTCTGATAAAACACTCCAGAACGTGCTGCTCTGTGGAGGAGATGATGCTCGGTTTATTTCACTCTGTGAAATGAGCTTCGGTGCCCGGTTAAGCAAAGTTACTCTTAAAAGTCTGTGTTAAAAAGAAAGCAACTCACAAACGCACAAGAGAAAAGAAGCGATCTAAATGCTGTTTATCTGTCAGATTTAAGACAAACAAGGTCCAGTATCAGAGAAATGAGACTTGACAGGGGGCAGAAAGAGCGCAGAGCAGTCTGCGGTTTAGCAGTAGATCGGGATCGATTGGTTGGCCAACCCGTCGTACTAGATTTGCAAATGTTTTTTGAAAAGTGTTATTTATTTATTTTTTTACATTCAAGTGAGTCACCAAATGGTTTGTTTGATTTTTTTTTTTTTTTACCTACCCTACAAAAGGTGCAACAGGTACAAATTCTGCTGCTGAAGCTGCCAAAATCTTGGCAGAGAACCGCAGATTAATGCGGGAGCAGAAAGAGAAGGAGGAGCAGCTGAGGATTCAGAAGGAGGAGGAGGAGAAGTACGTTTAGATCTATTATTTTGATTGTGTTGTCTTATTTTGACACATTTATGTATGAATTTCACATGATTTTCATTGTATATTCTTGCCTCAGAGTCAGATTAGAAGAAGAAAAGCGTTTAGCTGAAGAGGCACGTCTGAAGCGAGTTGAGGAGGAGAAGAAGCTAGCAGAAGAGCGGAAGGTCAGAGAGGAGGAAGAGGCTCGTGAGGCCGAAGAGGAGCGAGTGCGGCAGGCTGCGGAGGAAGCTCTGAGACAGGCTGAGCTCCAGAGAGAGAAAGAGGAGGCAGATGCCCGCGCACTGGAGGAAGCCAAGAGGTTCCAAGAGGAGAGGGAGCGCCAAATGCAGCAGAACCAGCAGGAACGTATGGAGAGGAAGAAGGTAGGCTGACCACCATCTTGTAACAATGTCCTGTGAAAGTTTCATATCTGCACACACATTTAACACATTTGCCTTTTTCAGAGAATTGACGAAATAATGAAGAGGACCAGGAAAGGAGATCAGAGTGACTCAAAGGTCTGTTCACCTTTGCACAACATATGTGTGAAGTTTGAAGGTTTCAAACAGTACTGATGAAATAAATCATATCAAATTTCTTACTGGGGCTTTAATTAAAATAGTTGCTATGGGGGTTGGTGAAGCAATAATGGTTAGACATCATCCATTGTCTCAACAGAAAGATGAAGATAAATTTGATGAAATGAATGAAGATGACCTTGAGGACCAGGAAAACTGTGAATCAAATGGTAGGCATTTATATCATTGTGATTTGCACGTTTGGTTCATAACTGAGCCACACAGAACAGAAAACGTACTGACTTTTATGTAAATGTTTTGATCTATGATTCATGTGTTTTTTTATTCAGAAGGGGACAACATGGCTTTACTAGAAGATGAAATGGCAGTGTGTGATTTATCTTCTGGAGATCCCACAGCTCAAACTGAAGAATCGGTGTGTAGTGTGAATGGAAACCCAGAGACGGAAGACAAGGAGAATAACAACGCTCTAAGCACAGAGGAGACTCCAACTGAGAGGTAGGACAGTTCCAAAAATCATATTGCTTTTCAGCAAATTAAATGTTGCCTGAATATGATATTGTTTAATGTAGGAGCTTTTCTTTAACATATACTGTTTGTTTATTGATTAAACCGACAGATCTGTGCAGTGACATAATTTAAAACCCATACGGTGCAGCATCAGCCTATGAACAATCATTGTTTCTTAAACTTTTATAATTGGTGACTGTAACAATAAAAATAATTTCAAATTGTGTTACTTGCACAGCCCTATTTGAGCTTAAACACTGTGTATAATATAAAATGATATATAGGTTTTAGACATTTTGTGCATCCACAGAGTGCCCTATTGCATTACTCAACTTTACTTTTCTTATTCATTGATATTACTTCCCTCTTCACTTCTGTTAGTGTTGTGCCCAAGACCCGCGTTGTTGAAGGCTCAGAGTTTGTGAACGAGCAGGACGCGGCCAGGGTCACGTCAGGACTTAACGGAAAGTCCAACCTGTGGAGCCTCGAGGGCCTCATTGACCTCAATGGCCACAACAGCCGGCCTTTAATCCAGGCTGAGGACTGTAATCAGGTTTTACTGGACTGTGGCGGGACCCTAGAGGGGAACCGGGTTACATATGAAGACAAAACAACACCTGTAAACACAATACACTCCTCCAATCAGCCCATGGAGGCGCTGTCAGGTGAGCGGCAGCCACTGAACACCAGCTAACTCTTTCATCGGGACTTTCACCGTTAAATAGCTTGGTTCTTTTCTTTTTACAGAGATTTCACACTGACATCCTCATGCAGTCCTCGCTCCAGCTTATGTTGAAATTGGCTTTTCCCGTTGACGCCAGCTCTCTCTAGCTCCTTGGTGAAGCTACAGGGAGCATAAGGAGAAGAAGAAAGACTGCCACAAGTGCTAAATGTGCACCCAACACAAGGAAAGCGTTCCAGTATCTCTGCGAACACTTCAGGGAAATTCCATTTAAATGAAAGTTCAGGGAGTTCGGCTCCAGGTTGCATCCCCCATTCCACTGTTTGGTTCTGAACTCCTAATTTTCTTTTCTTCGCGATGTCCAAGTTTTATGATTTTTATAAGACTTTATCTTTGTAGGGGGGTACATTAATATAACTTATTATTAATATTGCTGTTTTTGTGTAATTATAGTTATTAAAATTGTATGATACAATTACAGGATATATACACATTAACTGTACTGAAGCAATATGAACTGTGTAGGATTGATACATGAACTGTAATGTGAGTGAAGCTCTCCAGTTTAACATGTGAAGTGTGGATTACTTGACCAGCTGTTTTTTGCAGCAACCCGACAAAATGGCCTTATCGTTTTCTTATTATCCAATATTATATTCTTTGGGTTGTTTGCTTCATGTGCGTCACACGGCCCCATCTGCAAACCCACTATTTGCACTTGACTCGTAGCTTTCCAGTCTTCTTGTAATTCCTCTTTTGGCCGCCAGATGGCTCTACAAGCACAGAAGTTTTAGCAGTAAAATATGGGCCCTTTAGGTTTTAACTGTATGTGTGTGTAGACGTATGTTAGTTACAGCATCACGATACATGTTTACAAGTGAATTCCAGCTGGTTTAAATTGAACATGTTAAAACTATAAAGCACAAACTTCAAATGTAACAAAAATACTGTATAGATTGAGTGAGTCTCCTTATACCAAGTCTCTCCTTTGTCTTTGTACTTTGAATCTCCCTCAACACCTCAGACAGGCCCAGTTCTAAAGCTGCTAGTCACATAGTACATTTCAGCCATTTTAATGCTCTTGCTGTTATTTGACTGAGGATATATGGAAATGCAGGTCTACGTATATTATCTTAAATGTTCTTGTATTGTGTGTTTGTATAGACAGTATTAAGCAGATGAAGCCATGTTGAGGATGTGGAAAGCTGGTGTGAGACAGTAAATGTCCTCAGTTTGGGTTATCAGGTTATATTTGACAGCCATAAATGCCCGCTTGTAAAAAAGAATCCCTTGTTGAATCGGGGGGCCAGTGAAAACCGTGTGGACCTTGATTTCTGCCTTGTTCCCGGCTCTTTCTGAAGAGTGTAGCCTTGAAAAATGAGCTCAAAGAATGTACATTGTTCAAAATGATGTTTTCCAGTAGTTTACAAAGATAATTCACTGGACATTATGGTTGACTTAGTTGCCCATTTTGGCTTTATCCGCAAAAAAAAAAAAAAAAAAACCTTTAAAAAAATACATGTGTTTTTCCATACCTCCTGACCATTCCAGTCACTCATACTGTATTGTATTCCCAGTTTACTGCTTACCAAGGACCTACTCTGGCTCTTTCCCCAAAGTTTAACCAGAACTGTGTCTTAGCCCGAGATTAATGTCAATTTGTCATACAGTGAAGCAGCAAACTTGTCTTAAACTAGGCCTCGACAATCAGTCCACCCAAGGGTAGTTTTGAGAATCTGCCCACATCGCCCTGTTAAGAAATGAATTTGTCTTGTAAATATGTCTAATACGTACTGAGGGAAGTCAAGCTGTTAATAAAGACACAACAAAACCTTAATTTGCTATACGTTTATTTTTGTCAAGAAACATCTGAACATTTTCTGTCTTGGTAACGTTCAGAGGCAGTGATTCTTAATAGCTGTTATGTCTGACCTGCTGTACTGCATTCTGGAGCAACACTAAGAAAAAGCTTTGGTTTATTACGTTGCAATCTGTTTATAAACAGCAAAACTACTATATATATACATACTGTATAGATGGATGCTTCAGGCTGCAATAACCGCAAAAGGAGCATTTTATGTTCTACAATGTGCTCTGTAAGTACGTTAAAGTACTTAACGTTCTGAAATGCAAGTGATTCCTGTATTAGGTTAGCAGGTAGTATTTCTGTCAGTGTTAATGTCTCTAAAATGTTTGTCGACTGCATCTTGAGTTTAAAACATAAAATGCAAATCTAATCACAAGCAAAATACGATAATATTTCAGTCAAACTTCAAGCTGCCGCCTACTGTCTAAAAATGGCTATTCTAGATGAACAAGGCAACAGAGGCATATTCCCAAGCATCACTGTTTTATATATATATATGTGGCCGTAACTTAGATTTACAGCTTTTTGGCGCAGTCGGGACAGTAGACGTGGTCGCCGCTGATGACGAAGCGCTTGTTGGCCAGAGAGAGGCAGCACTTCTTGCAGTTGAAGCAGTACTCGTGCCAGGAGTAGCCCTCGTAGTTGACCACGTTTGTGCCGTGACCAAAGCCTAGATCATAAGCAGAACAATTGGTACAAACTTAAAAATGATGGTTTATTCAAGAGTTATTAAGTATGAAAGTTGAAAGGAGAATTCGTGCTAGTGTAGAATTCCTGTTGTTAAAGCTCATGGACTGTACTCAGGAAGTTCTTAGTGTTCAAATGAGGATGCTCCAATAAAGGGAAACCTGTGCTTTTTTTTTCATGCAGTTTAGCCTCCGTCTTAAACTAACAGCCAGCATTACATGAACCATAGATAAATGATAACATTCACCTGTCAAGGCAAAAGTAAAGTGCTTTTAAATGTGGGTCTCACCGGTGATGGGGTTCTTGCAGCCGTGGCACTTCTTGGCCACGTCGGTCTTGTAGCAGTCGACGCAGTAGGCGTGGTTGTCGTGAGAGGTGAAGCGGGTTCCTGCCAGGGGCTTACGGCAGGTAGCACACACAAAGCACTCGGAGTGCCACGGCTGGTCCTGATAGCTGATGCCTCCAGAGGTGATGGGCTGTGGAAGCAGGGCCTCCTGGTTTATCCTTGTCGAATGCTTAAAATGTGACTAATGGTCCGTGGGTTATACCTGCTTGCAGTGGAAGCACTTCTTGGCAAACTTCTTGTCATGGCATGGAGCGCAGTAGATGTCGTCCCCTTTGGCCAGGAAGCTCTGCGTGCGGATTGGCTGCTTACATTCAAAGCAGGTGAAGCACTCCTCATGCCACACCTTGTTCTTGTACTCCACATTCTGAGATCCTAAATAACACATTGATTAAGTATGAACTGATGACGTGATTTTATACACCCAATACCAAATTTAGGAGTCAGAGCAATGTGAATCAATGTGCATTTTATCTCAGTAAACTGGTTAGCTTGTCATCTATTGCTGGCATTGATCCATAAACCTGCCATATCAATCTTGGGCTTGATGTTTTGTGTGATACAATGACGACACCACTTTTTACCATTGTGGAAAAAAGAGACATTGAACTTCATGCCAGTTTTTGTGTCATGGTGATTGGTCCAGTAATCACAGGCTATGATCTATAAATTAGTATAACACATGTTTGTTTGTTTTTTAATTAAAGGCAAATTCTAGCATGTCTGCAATGACTGAGATTGTTACATGAGTGCAACCAAAAAGATGTAGGCCAACATGATAACGGCACACTACCTGGCATGACCACCTTGTAGCAGCCCTGGCAGCGATTGCCATCCTCCCGTGAGCTGCACTTGCCACACATGATCTTGCCATCGTCCCGGGCGCAGAAGGGCTCGCTGGCCAGGGGCTTGTAGCACTTGGCACATCGGAAGCAGTCCTCGTGCCAGTGGCGGTTTTTGTGGTGCAGCTCCTGAAAGCACACAGGAGTGTAAGGTCCACTGGGTCGGACTCGGAGTTTGTGGAGTCAGGGGCAGAGCATTTCCACTAATCACAAATAAAACTGTTATATACAGTGCCTTGCGAAAGTACTAATATACCTTGAACCTTTGCACATTTTGTCATGTTTACAACCCTAAACGTAAAGATTTTATTTTGAATTTTTTTCTGAAAGTTCACACACAAGTAACAGACAACTGTGAAGTGAAAGCAAAATGATACATGATTCTGTTATTTTTCAAAAAATAGAAAAGTGAAAAGTGGGGCGTGCATAAGTATTCATACAGCATGAATTAATACTTTGTGGAACCCCCTTTTGCTGCAATAATAGCAGCAAGTCTTTTGGGGTATGACTATAAGGTTTGCACATCTAGAGACTGACATTTTAGCCCATTCCTCTTTACAAAACAACTCAGCTCTGTCAAATTAGAAGGAGAGCGTTTGTGAACAGCAGTTTTCAGGTCTTTCCACAGATTTTCAATAGGATTTAGGTCAGGACTTTGACTGGGCCATTCTAACACATTAATATGTTTTTTTAAACCATTCCATTGTAGATTCAGCTTTGTGTTTAGGGTCATTGTCCTGCTGGAAGGTGAATCTCCGCCCCAGCCTCAATTCTCTTGCTGACTCCAGCAGGTTTTCCTCCAAAATGTCCTTGTATTTGGCTCCATCCATCTTCCCAACTATTCTTACAATCTTCCAGTCCCCGCTGAGGAAAAGCAGCCCCATAGCATGATGCTCCCCCACCATATTTGACACTGGGGATGGTGCACTCAGGACGATGAGCAGTGTTAGGTTTGCTCCATACATAACGTTTTGCATTTGGCCAAAAAGTTACATTTTTGTCTCATCTGACCAAAGCACCTTCTTCCACATGTTGGCTGTCTTCTAGCAAACTTCAAACGGGATTTCTTATGGCCTCTTTCAATAATGGCTTTCTTCTTGCCACTCGTCCATGAAGGCCAGATTTGTGTAGAGTATGACTTATAGTTGTCCCATGTACAGATTCCCCAGCTCAGCGGCAGTACGTCGCAGCTCCTCCAGAGTTATCTTGGGGCACTTGGTTGCATTTCTAGCCAGTGCTCTCCTTGTTCGGTCTGTTAGTTTAGGTGGACGCCGTGTCTTGGTAAGTTCGCAGTGGTGCTATACTCTTTCCATTTCCGAATGATGGATTGAACAGTGCTCCGTCATTAGGAATGTTATAAAGGCAATTTAATTCTACTGTAGCTCTCAACAGTTTCAGGACTCACCTTCACCTGATTTCAGCTTTCAGAGTTTTTTTTTTCTTCTTTTTCTTGTAGTTGTAGACTAAATAATGTTGTTATGTTGTAAAAGAAAATGAGGTAAGTGTGCACCTTGGCGTCAGCTCCAATGGGGCGTCGGCACTCTGCGCAGGTGTTGGCACAGAGCTTGTCGAAACACTTGGGGCACACATGTTTGTCGTCCTTCTTCACATACTTCTTGCCGTGCAGGTTGTCCCGGCAGTAGTAACAGTCGAAGCGGTCTGTCATGGTGGAGCTCATGTAGTGTCTTGGACCTGAAAATACAAAACCAATAGCTCTTGATAAACCTCCGGGACAATGTCCACATTACTCCAAAATCTGTCAACAAGTCCTTAGAAGAATTAGTTTGTTGCTAAGATTATATTATAGCCATTATCAGATAGACCAAAAAGTGGTTGAGCACATTTTGTGCTTTAGGCACCCGAAGCAGTCACACACATCTTTTAACAAAGCTGGAGGCAAGATGGTGTTTTGCCCAAGGACTTATTGACATTAGTAGGCATCTGAGTAATGGGGCACTTACTGAACCACTGCAGCATGAAAGTAGGATAGCCGTATGGAGCTATTTTATAAACATTTATACTAATAAACCATATTAATCACTAACGAAGAGGTATTCAAGGGTATTTGACATAAACTTTGTCTTCAGGAATAGAGGCATCTGATTAGATTACTGTAGACTCGACTTGATCAGTGGTTCTCAATTGCTGAGTTCAGACCCAAATGAGGGCTATGATGACAAAGGTTTCCATGGGTTACCTTTACATTTCAATATTTACCTACTTTAAAAAAGTAGAAAGCATTCCTGAGTCCATTGAAATGACTGTTGCTGAGTTATTTTATTTATTTATCAGGATTTCATATTATAGGATAATTTAATGCTTACTCTGTAATCATTTGTGAGAAATAATGTATTTACATTACATAGTTGACAAATGAAATTCTTATTTGTGTCATGGCCTGTCATCCTTGGGAGTTGTTGGTCCTGACACTATACCAGTTGAGAACTATTGGACTATAGATATTGAATGCAAAAGTCCCATGATCAGTTTTAGATTGTATGAACTCTGTAATGGACATGTACTCCTTTTTTAAAATATAAATAACAAGATCAAAGCATCACCATTGGCATACTGCACAGATGAGGTATGCGAGAAAGAGGTAAACTCTGCCCCACACATGGATCCAACTCGGGTCACTTTTATCAAGCCCTCCCTGGAAAAGCTCAGGCCGTATTTATAGCCTTGTGAACCTCGATTATTCCCCCCCCACACACAAAAACAGACCTCTCTACGCTCGCCAATACAGATGATGTCTACGTATTTTGTCCGGGGTGCACTTTGTTACGAGTCAGTCTAAACACAGTGATCTGGGTCACATTTGTTGCTTCATTTATCAACATTCCTGCGTTCCCATCGGAGCGGCCTGAGTGGTTTCCTGGAATGAGGGCGACTCTTGCATCTTATCGATGTTGCTGTTTAAAACGTTCACACCGGGGAGAGATGTCAAGAGACTTAGCCAAACATTGCATAACCCGATTTATTAAAACAATAGGCCAAATGATTTTTAATGCAGAGCTTAACAAAGGTAGGGAACTGTAGATATTAACAGGCCAAAACTATGACATCTTTATGACAAATAACAAAAAGTCACCTCATAGTTCATTCTACTATTTGTGTAACGTTTGTACTTGTCAACACTAACAATAAAAAAAGCATATTATGAATTTTCCTACACAAAAATACTCTATGTTGCTGCCATCAATGTTCTTGATAATAATTAATAGTCTACAACAATTCAAAAAACAGTATGAGAAGTGTGTTTGAGAAATATGCTAAAGACATGTGACCTTGTTTGTATTATTACTATTACTATATTGTTATTTTGTACTACTGTGAATCTGTTTAACCACATCATAGAAACAATGTCACCAACCCCTAAGTTTAAGTTATGAATTATAGGAACTGAGAGAAATTAACAAGCAAAAGCTAACCACAATGCTGTAATAGCCTGTTTCCACTGGTCACTATTAAACATAATAGAGCGAGGGCAGGCGAGAGATGGACCTGTTGGTCCATTCATTTTGAATATGGGGGTAGGCACTTATAAGCTTTCTTGCTTCGGCCTACTCCTTTTGAGTTTTTTTGTTGCTTTGTTTTCTGCACTGCAATAATGTTGTTGTAAATAATCACTCAAATAAATCCAATCAATCAATCAATAATGCTATTTAGATAACATTTTCTCTTAGCCTATGTTTAGTGGCCTAATGGGACAACAAAAATATTTCCGTGCTGCTATTCTGGTGAAGTGCACACAGCTCCAATCTGCTGTGTATCAGGGATCAGAACTGGGCTTGGCTACAACGCTGTCAAAGTCAATCCAACTTAGTCCATGTATCAATCCACACACACACACACACAAACACAGAATGATCCAGGCTATATAAAGTCCAGTGACCTTCAGGTGCGAATGGCAAATGGGCAGAGGCAATGGGACCGTGCCGCTATTGTGGTGCATTGAGAGATGCTGGCAATACGTGTGTGGCTTTTGTTATGACAGCTGTCCCCCTGTTCAGATAGCCATGGTATGTGTGCTGTCCTTCTGCAGTTTATGGACAGGACTAAACCACTACAGTCAGGAAGTCAGAGTGAAAGACGCAAAGGTCAGGAGTGGGCCGGTTATGGAGGTGAGTCACTCCCATGGAAGAGGGATGGGATCAAGCTGTGTGGCGCCGAGTTAAGACTGCAAACGGCTCTGAATATGTATCGCATTATCATAAAACCATGTCAGTAGAAGCAGTAGAAGCAGTCCAACAATTGGCTTTTCAAAATCCATGGAAAATTCTTTGTACTTTTGTAACATCCAATGATCCAAACATTCAATCTAATTTTCACCAGCACTCACCAACACAATCTAATAACATTGGAGAATAACATGAAGCTCTTAGTAATCGAAAATGGTTTACAAAAATAAAAATCAAACAACAACAACACACACCCTGGGACAGGCAGAATAGAAAATTTACTCAATGATCAACATCATGTTCACAATAATTCATACAGAAAATGGTTAATACCTGAATGTTTGTAGAAAGTCATGGTTGCTCTTTGGTCTGGCAACTTCTCAGTAGAAAATAGACAGTAGCATCCACAGAGGGTCACAGCTGCAGACTATAGGGCTGTTATGCGGGTGGGGTCTATATACCCTTCCGTGACCTGAGACCCGACCCTCTCAAATGTCTGCTCCTTTTTAGGTTTTACATGAGACAATAGTGGGTCAGATGGAGACTGTGTGGGCAGATTAGTTGCATTAAGTCCTTGTTGGATTCCACTGCACTTACATCAAGAGTAAAAATACCAGAGTGATAGCGCCACAGAGGATAATAGATACTCCCACAGCATCCATGAGAAATATCAGTACAAGATGACTACAAACTCACACTGTTATCACAGGATCAAGTAGACCACTCAAGCATCTTTGCAGAAATTATGTCTCATAAGCACTACGTCAAAGCTTAAGGTTAAGAGGGAGTATGTTATTTAAATGATCAAACACAGTGGGTTCATAAACTTTTTAAACCAAGTAAAAAATTTGACCTCCCGACTACCACCAGAAGCCAACCGGGGACTAAAAATGATCTAAAATAGATTGACCTAAATAATGTCGAAATTGGTGCAGCGGTGAGCCCTCGTGCTTCACGGCTAGAAGGTCCCGGGTTCGATTCCCACCTGGACGGGGTCTTTCTGTGTGGACTTTGGATGTTCTCCACGTGTCTGCGTAGGTTTTCTCCGGACACTCCGGTTTCCCCTACCACTAAAAACATGTATAATAGGCCAGGTGTTTCTGCTCATTAGCCTGGCTTCACATCTGGAGATGGGTCCTCGAGCGCCGGCCCACGCTGGCTGCTCACTGCTCCGAGAGGTTGCCCCAGAGGCATTGAGGATGGGTCAAATGCAGAGAACAAACTTCCTTACGGGGATTAATAAAGGATAACTCAACAGTGTCTAAACCATTAAAACATCTGATGCATTACTGAAGCACAATCACGATGATGAAAGAAGTCTAAAGTCCAAGTTCCACCAGTGGTACATGCACCACAGTTTGAGAATCACTGAGCTATTATATTTTATTTAAAGCTTTCGAAAACACATCAGGGTCCTATGTGGGTTAAATATGAGGAGTGTTGCAAATGTTTCCTTCTCCAGTTGCTCCACTTTCCTTTTCACACACACACAAAAAAAAACATGTACAGCAGGGTCCCGTCTTGTGCCAGGACCCCCTATTGACTCTCCTGGTAAATAATACTTTTAATAAATACAATATGCAATATACAGTATTTAAAAAAAAAAACATCTTTGGACAATTGGAAAGTTAAACTTTTAATGTAGTGAAAGGTAACAATAATAAAACATTCTTACTTTTAAATGGAACTAACACATGAGGCCTTTCTATAATTTAAAAGAGGGCATCATGTACTGCATGTTTGTTTCCTGTCACACAATTATTCCAAACCCACAAGCTCCACCTAATGAGAGTAATGATCGGGGCAGGCTGGAACCGGTAAATGTTTCCAGGATATGGACTGTCCTGTTGTTAATGATCTGGCGGGAACATTGTTGTTTCACTGCAAGCTTTATGTGCTACTTAAAGATTATACAAATTGTAGTGTCTGATTGTATAGTATCTGAAATATTGTCAGTTATATGTATTTTAATAATATTTTAATATGCTATACATAGCTGTTAGCACTTGGGTTGTTTTAAATCCTTTTATGCTATCACCTATCACCTCTGTTGCTGGTAGTGGAAACAGGAAGTGACTCTGTTCTCCTAAAATAATAGAGCATATTAACCTGTGTAGGAACAGCCTCCTAAACAATTGAATGTGTATCCAGTCCAAATGCTCAGCCTAAACTGACTTGTATTATGTATTAAAAGTGACAGAAAAGAGATTGGTCAGGTCTATAAGTAGAGGTAGTTCACTCTGGACACACAGAACTGAGGACAGAGGACAGAGTTAGCTCCTGCACAGGAAGAGGGTGTGACTGCAGACACAGAGAGGTCTGGTGAGTGGACAAAAGGTCAACATTGTTACACTGCTATCAGGGGATACAAGTGATGCCAACACACTCCCTCTGTCTCATTTACCAGTGCAAAAACAAATGTCATGGATTAATGAACAACTCTAGTATTGGAATAAGTACCTAAAGCTCAAACTTAAACAGACAGCATTGATAAACCACATTATAAGCAAATCTCTTCCAACCCACAAAAGGATATGGGCTGCTCTTTTCTGGCTGACACAAACTTAGGATAGTCAAATATTCAGCTGAGCCTGGTGAGTGATGAACTTGCATGCATAATGCTTTCTTTTTCTTTGGGACAAATCTCTAGTCTTACAGACACAATGTGCAAGATACCAAATAAGGACAAGAAGGAAGTTGATACAAATCAGTACCAAATCAACGACCTTGTAAATGTAGTGATTGTGTTTGGTATATGTTGTGTCTGGGATGCAATACTCATCCACCAGCCTTTACTCAGCACAATATTCCTAGGTGCTCGGGTGCTGTACAAGTGTTTGCCAAAGACGCATGTCCTTATTGGGACAATTAATGTACTTAAAGTCACACTGCGGAACTTTCCTGACACATTACTGTGGATGGATGGATGGTGATGGTGATGGTGGTGATGATGATGATGATGATGGCTTACACTTGTATTGTGCTGTACAAGCCTGTATTACTAGTTTCTCAAAGCGCTCCACTGTAGTCATTATTCATTCACGCCATACTCGGTGGTGGCAAGCTACTATTGTAGCCACAGCTGCCCTGGTGTAGACTGATGGAAGCGAGGCTACCAGTCTGTAGATAGAGCAACTAAACTGTTAATAAACAATGATAAATAAACTACGGTAAACATGCCAAACGTGAAAGCCACAAACAATGTTATTTTTGCAATAGTCTGTCAAAATAAGAAGAAAATACTTTGTTTGTTTTCTTTTCAGTGGGTAAAATGCTACTCTGTATGGCTTTAATAAATGATTGAAACATAAAAGACAATGCAACACAAAGCTTGAGACTTAAAATGTGAACCAATAATTTGCCTTTTTCAAAGCAATACCTTTACAAATGGTAAGGCAACTAAAATCACTGAGAGTGAATGCAGACTTTTAGCCGCTCTCTCTCCACACTCGTACAATCAAGCAGCATTTCCTATTTAGGAGGCATTTGTGGGGCCTCTGAAATCGCATGTGTTTCTTTAACTCACTCATCTCCACTATCCCTCTCTCCAGCGTGGCACCTCACTCCATTTAGGAGGATAAAACACATGTTTAAGCTGTCTTCATCAAAGGGTTAGTGAAGTGCCAGCTCTTAGAACAGCTGGCACCAATGCTCGCAGAGAAATGTGTACCATGTCAAATGTTTCACTGAACTGTCACTATAATCAACAATGTTAATACACAGCATTCACAAGACTTTTAAAGCAGTTGAAATTTGTGTTAGACTTACTTAACAATAGTTAAGGTTGGGTGATATCAGAAACAACTCATGCCATGATTTCAGTTTTATCACATTTCAATATAGCTTTATAATGACTTGAAAAGGTTGTTGTTTCTTCTGAGAGTTCACACACCACACAAAGATGGGTCAATCATTTAGACCATGTTGGAGCCCGACCAATAGGAGTAAGTGGGAGAAGGTTTACCCCATGTGTCTGTATTGAGCTGTATTTAGCCTGTTACTTGCTGTCCCCTCGATCAGGGGGCTAGGGTTAGGGTCAGGGCTTAGGGTTTTTATTAGGGTTAGGAATGGCAAATGTGAAGTTGTGTTTGACTCACATGGATTTCACACATATTGTTAGAAACTAGAAGGTCGTGGCTTTCAAATGAGGTATCACACGGGCATATAGGCTGTAAGCTCTCCAGTCAATACGCTTTGAGATTTGGATATGCATAATTGCTAACCCTAACCCTCAGGTGGCAGGACACAGGTTAAAAGCTCGGAATCGTAATAATCATTTCTCAGTTTTGAGATCACAATTTGATTATATCACACACCACTAGTGTATCATCGGCATGGTAGCGCAGCGGTTAGCACTTGTGCTTCACAGCTAGAGGCCCCGGGTTCCATTCCCACCTGGAAAGAGCCTTTCTGTGTGGAGTTTGCATGTTCTGCCCGTGTCTGCGTAGGTTTCCTCCGGGTACTCCGGTTTCCCTTACCACCAAAAACATGTACAACAGGCCAGGATGAATGATGTGAGTGTGAATGTATGGTGGTCGCAGATGTGTGCAGTCGCGACAGTCAGCGCTTCTGTCAGTCTCCCCCAGGGGAAACTGAACACCACCGAGGATGGAGTGAATGCACAATTGTCTCATGTAAAGCGCTTTGTGACGATGTCTGTGAAATGAGCTATATAAATAAAGTTATTCTTGTTTGTCATTGCACTGTAAGGGCTATGTGGTTTTTAAAGTGATGCAATGATGTCATTGTAGACCAAGAAAAGTGGCCGCAATCTGGTCTCTGGTGACCTCATGAGTTTGCTTTGGCCCTGGTCCACGAGGGAGGAGACAGTACTACACACTGACGAATGCCAACCGTTTTAAAGAAGGATGTACTGAAAATGTCAAGTAAAATTTTAGATGCTAAAACGTTTAAAGGGGGCAGCCATTTTCATGAAAGGCAGAAGTCCATAATGAAGCTGTGCACAAAAAAGGCAAGAGATTTACTAAGGTAAATTTAGGTAAAGAGGGACATTTTTTGGTTGAAGCTCCAGGAAACATAAACTTTTAGATCTCATTGTTAGTTTTAAATGTTGATGTGAGCAGAAAATCACTTTTTATAAAAACTGTCCCCTTTGTGTGCCAAAAAATCCCCCGCTCGGTCAGGGCGTCTGTTCAGGTAAATGGGACACTATGGTTGGTAAAGTGGAACATTATTTATATATATATATTATATTTTGGTATATTTATATATTTATGTGTATATGCATATGTTTCAGCAACCACTGAAGGAGCTGGTAGTGTGGCGGTGGATGATGGCAGGGTGGCGACCAGTAGTGTGATGGTTGAGGGTGGTCCTGGGCGTGGTGGTGGGACAGTGGCGTGGTGGCGCGCCGGTGATGTAGAGGTTGTTGTGCAGGGGGCACTGTATCGTTCTACCATTAGATTGATATGTTGCCACATGAAGGAAAACAGAAGGAAAATTAAAGTGGTTGTAAAACAAAAAAATCAAATCTAGGCCTACCTATAATCGGTTGCATAGCCTACTACTGTACAAGCCAAAGTGTATTAGCTACTGGAAAAATTTTAGGCTACAAAGAAAGAGAAAGAACAAACAACTTATCAGACTTCTCATGAAACTGGGCAAATTGTATTTGTGGTCCTACTGACTAAACGTGGTGTCCTGACACTTGGAGGGAAATTTGTGATTCTCTGGCCGCTCGCGGCTTTGGTGCGTGTGTCGTTGTGTTGTCCGCCTGCTACGTCTGGGATTGTCTGGTATCTGAATTATACCACTCCTTTTCAAGTTCATGTACAGTATTGAAAGTATGTTAAAATGTTGTAAAAGCCGCACGTTAATGCGAAAAAAAGACAACCTACAATGTTCCAGATTAAGTGCCAATACAGGTGAAACTTGGAAAATTAGAATATCGTTCAAAAGTTAATTTATTTCTGTAATTCAACTTAAAATGTGAATGAAACTAATATATGATATATAAGTGAAATATGTCAAGCCTTTATTTGTTATAATTTTGAAGATTATGGCTTACAGTCCATTTTCAAAATATTCTAATTTATTATCAAATATTATTTAATTGTCTGAGATGTTTTATTTGGGGTTTTTACAAGCTGAGCCATAATAATCAAAGTTATAACAAAATAAAGGCTATACATATATCACTTTCCATGTAATGAGTCTATCATATATTAGTTTCACGGTTTAGGTTGAATAACAGAAGGGAATGCACTTTAACGATATTCTGAATTTCCGAGTTTATTCATGAAGACAAATGACACTCGGGTCATTTGTCTTCTGTTGCTAACTTTCCATGACACTTCTCACAACTCTCTAGATTAAGATCAGCAAAAAGTTATTCATGCCACATAAAAAAGATGATTTCATAACGATCGCTTTCATTTTGAAGTGACTGCTCAAAGCTCCTGCAGCAGCACACTTTAATGTTTGTAAATAAAACCCATGCTGTAAAAAGTGACAGTGACGGTCTTACAGTACCTCTTGGAGCAGATGAGACTGAGGGCTTCTGTCCGCACCACGCGCTCCGTTTCCCTGTAAATGGACTGCAGAGGTGCAGTCGGTGCTGACTGCGCTGCTTTATAAGACACAGAGGGAAGCCAAACCTCTGTAAGACCTCATAAGCAATGACCTCAGCTAGGAATTTTGTTAGCAATCTAAAATACTTCTCTCCGCGCTCGAGGCCAATGAGAAAATAACGTCATTTTAAGACATAATACAAAAGGGCGACTTGTTTATGGGAAGAAAAGTGGCTCAAGATGGAAACTCTTAAGTGTTAGTCTGGTTTGAGTGACCCATGTGGAGAGTTAACACTCCTCTTGCTCCTCTCCTTCTTTGGTAAAACACTAAGAAATTGCATTAAGATGAGTCAGTATTAAGCAAATAAAACAGCCTTGTTTTTTTCTATGTACTACATCCTCAGGGGCTCTTCATAAAGATCTTAGATAATTAAATAATCATGGTTCAAACAGTGTTCAAATATTTTTTAAAGTTTTATGGATTTTATTTGTCTTAACTTGACTTAATAATAAAATGAAAGTTTCCCTTGATATTAAGCCCATGACAAAGAACAAAGTATTGTAATGATGAGACATATCCGAGTTTGAATCAAAAGCACAGGCTTCTGTTTATTGGCTGCTGCACGTACATATGTACACAGATGAAAACGTTCGACACAGAGGGGGGTCAGCACACACCCCTGCCTCTTTCACACAGACACTTCATGATGCACTCACATACAAAGATAAGTGCAGTACACAGATATACCGTCTGAACAGCAAGCACACAGGCCTCTTTGGTCAGCTACTTCAGACGAGTATCCAACAATCAAAGTAAACCAGAACAAAGTAGGCAAGTACCAGGACTGGGAATGTGTGCAGAATCACAATTTAACTAGGCCTGATTGCACATATCTGTACTGAGCTCTTTATGAGTTCTACAATGAACAGTATTGGATGGAATAGGTTTAAAATTCCATTTTGTTCTTTGCTGCAAAAGCATTTACAGCCTTTTTTCAAGCAGAATACACTCAAGTGCCTTCACTTCATATATGGTCTGTTAATTCAGAATGCCCTGCTCAGAATGAATGGATGTATGCAAAGATTTCCAAAACATATAATAAAGGCAGCAGATAAATACAATAAACAGCTAAACAGAAAAGAGCGCAAAAAAATCCAGCTTTTAACATCTCGAGCTTCGGCCTTTCTTTTATTTTTAAATTATTTTCTTTGTTTTTGCATAATAATAAACAAAAAATATAATCAAATGGTGAAAAATACAAATAATCAAATGTGTTGTCATGGTCCTGATTAAAAAACACTCAGGAAGCTTCTGCACAGCAGAAGATAATCTTTGTCAAGCCCAGCTCATGTGCTAACACCTCTAATGAAACTCATCTTTATACACAGTCAAACCACAGTGTTCAGTAGAGCCACTGTGTTACGTTTGTTTCCTGGCTCCTGTCTGCACCAACACCGCGTTACCATAGAGACGTCCTATCAACGTTTCCTGTTCATCCGGCAACAGCTGCTACTGAGCGTCCAAACAAGATCACAGCCTTCTCTGTAACTACGCAGTACCTTTTCAATTGTTGTTTATAACTACCCATCATGGCAGTAAATCTAAAATCACAGAGCAAGAGTTGCACTTATGAAAGTGATAGTCATTTTACCTTTTATAAAAAAACTATGCTTAGTAAGAGTCAGTCAGCATTCAAAGCTTTGTTCCACTTAGGTTAATGTTCACAGCTCTCTGTAGAAAATTCTATTTAATTGTATACAATTACATTGTAGGTCAAAACTACATCAAATCCTTGTGATATTAACCACAAATAGCATTTTGGACCTTCACGCCTGAATGCAAACACTATTACTGGAATGATTGTGGTAAAAAATGCTCAAGGCTAGAAATGACAAATGTCGTTAGGCTTGAAATATAATGATAGTGGAAAAATGATATGAAATACTTAATCTGCATTTAAATTTGATAATTTTGACCAAAAATTGCAGAATGGAAATGGCACTTTATCACTTCTGTCACTAGCTTTTTTCTCGCCACACAACAGTCCTTTGTTCTGCCGCGAGCAACTTCAGCTTAAAAATAGTGTCTGATCCCTCTCCATGTCACAGTCAAAGGTCATTGGGAGAGACTCACATTGCCAGATACACTGCATCATATTTGAATATTCTACTATTTACAGCAAAGAGAACAAAGTAACAACAAAACACCACTGAGTATATTGCTACATATAGACAGAGGTGCTTTTTTTCTATTTTAAGAAATATAATAGCATCACAACAAAACTGGCAGGAGTACAGGTTGCCAAAAAAAAAACTATAATTCCCAGGCACTTGATTGTGACAAAATGTACAGTGAAATCATGGACTGGGTCAGCAAAGGCAACATTCAATGTCAGAAAGCAGAAAAGCCTCAGGTTCCAAGTACTCGTACAAAGCAAAACATCGAGCATCCTCTACATGCATATCAAAGATATAGTACTCTCATTATATACTGTACACAAATAAATCAGCTAATAGCTGAAATTTGCATCTGCACACTAACACATGCTGCCGAACCTGTGAAATGCTACAGTATGTGACTCACATCAGCTACTGTAGATCCAGCCTAAGAGTACCAAACTGTCACCTCAAGTATATTCAATGAATGTGCATGTCTCAGGAGACTCATGGAAATGAACAGGACAAGAATGAGGTAGAGGGAGAGGTTTGCTGCCAAATCATGTAGGAAAAGTGAAAAATGATAAGTGCAAATGTTAAAGAAGTTGACAGAGTGAGTCAGGTTCTGCTCAATGGCTCGGAGTGTGTTGGTCAAAAGCGCATGTGTGGGTCTTTGAGTGTGGGCTCAGAGTCGTCCATGGGGAACACCAGGCAAGTTCCCCTCATAACCACCTCATTATCTCCACACGTCAGCTCTCGGTCCAGGTCCTCTGAGCTCATGCCACTGGCAAAACCAGCCCCACTGCTTGTGTGCACCCCTGAACCATCGGTGTTGACAGTAATGTCCCCATAGGCCAGGTTAATATCATCGGTCAGGATGAGGTCTGAGTCATCATCCTTCAGTTGTCCCTCGTTCTAAAATGGAAAGATCAAATGTCATATCAAGCACAAACACTGTTTTAACAACTCTGCTAATAATACGAGAACCGGACTGTCAGATAAATGACACAACCAGATAGATACTTCACATCAGCCATTTGTCAGAAGCACAATTTTGCTCGTACAGTACAAAGTCTGACCTCAAAGGCCTGCGGGCTGGTGAGGATGCGGGCCAGGGGACCACAGCAAGGGGGCAGTGTGGCTGTGAGGGGTGGCCCACTGTGAGTTAGAATAGGCTTCAGGTAACTGAAGGCAGAGTCAAGGGGTTTAAATATCATTATATATGCAATTAAAAAGTACTCAAACAAATGCAAAACCTATTATAATAAAGATAACTGTACAGAAAACACATATATAGTTAAAAAACAAACCTATTAATAAATTATGAACACAGTGCTCCCCCTACTGCTTCTAAACGTGAATTACAAATGTAATTTTTTACCAGATACAATTACCTTTTACTTCAAAACATGTAAAATAAAGCAAGCACTCAACAAAGGATACTTGTGGTCGAAGTTATACCAGATCCTAAACAGCCAGGCACTTTCATGTTTGGTGCTACTTCGTTCTGGAACTTCAGCTATACTCATCTGAGAAAATATAATAAGAGCGTGAATTTGTGTGTGATACTTACATTTTACACTAGCTATGACACTTACAGAGTTATCCTGGTCAGAATCGACACCCACTCTGTATAAAGTATAAAAGGTAAACTCATGTTATGCAGACAAGAAGTAGCTTTATACCATGAGCACTGGAACTTTCTGCATTGCCAACTTATTACAAATAGCTAAAACCACATTTAATAAATTACCGAATGCGCTGGCAAGACAGCATCTGAGTGGTGCCTCCGCCACAAATCCAAACAGTAAAAAACACTATCAGAAGAGTCGTGGAGAACATCATCTGTCGAGCGTATGTGGCAGTGTCTCTAATGGCAAGAGCAAAAGTCATAGCACCACGCAGGCCTGAAATCATACATAAAGACAGGCATGATGTTACCGCAGTCAGTTGCAAAGAACCACATGTGATGTGCAAACAAGATTAAGGTTAACCTGCAAACATCATCATGTGCTGGAAGTTAGATCTGATCTTGTGACGTCTTCCCAGATTAAGCAAGAAAGACAGTGGGTAGATATTAGCAGCTCTCCCTATAAACACAGCCAGCTGAGAGACATAGAAGGTGAAGGAAACAACACAAGACAACAGCTTGTTTAAACGATACAAACATTGTTTTCACAGTAAGCTCCCCCATGAGTAAAGGATACAAAAGCTCCAACTATGAACATGGGATTGAAGACATGGTTCCGGAAGGTGAACAGGGTCAGACCCATGTAAGAAAATATAAAGTTTTCCGCCAGAAAATTAAGCAATTCGAAAAGCTGCAACACAAAAGACAAAATGTGTGTTATTTTTACAGTGGCTCTTAATGTTTTGTACAGTGTAGGTTAAACTCCACTGGCAAATGTCACAGGTTTTCCATCTTTTTAAAGATGCCATCAAGGCCAATAAACATAAACCTTTTTTTGTATACGAGATGTTCTATTGTCTGACCTGTTTGGTTCTGTCCTGGGACTCACGGGAGAGGTTGTTGTACGTGTAGTGGGCCTGTGTGATCCCACAGAACAACACGGCTACAACACCTGAAGAAAAAAATACAAATGTCTATACATGTGCAGTTTGTGTAATTTGTGCTTAATACACCTTTATGCTACATTTACAGAGGAGTGAAATAAGTCTCACACCTGTAAATCCACAGGCCTCAGCCAGAAGGAATGTACTCCATGACATGAGGAAGAACAGAGCCGTCTCCAGCAGCTGGAAATCCCTCAGCTTGGTGAACTTTGTTACGTAAATACAGCAGTTAAGGTGACCAAATATCTCTAAATACAATGAGAAATCTATGATATTGCCTATGAGTCTATGAGTGTCCATTTCAAAATCTCTAGACAGACTAAAAGGATATGAGAGCTGTGACAATTCCCGTTGCCACACCCAAAGCAAATGATCCACTGAAGATGCCAAGAAACATCCCGAATGATTTGAGCAGAGCCATGCCCTCAAACGTGTGGCTGTTGTCACCCGTTGGCTGGTAGGCTACTATAGAACTGAAAAAACATATGTTAACTATTTTAGTGGCATTAAAGCCTTGTTTGTTAACAGATCAGTGGTTTCCATCACAGGTACTTATTATGAAGTACTGCAGTAATATATACAGTATAGAGTTAGTTTCACAAACAATTTCAAAAGCCAAGTGTAATACACTAAAACACAGTTTTAATGATTCCGTTTGTAATGTGTGCCTGCAGGCATGATGCCATGGACAAATCATTACACTTTTCAATTAGCCTGTCAGGTTGCCAATATTGGGATTAGGTTATGTAGAGAAGAAAAAGGTTATCCTTGTCTCAGTCTAGAATATCCATGTAATTGGTAATGCATTATATGAGCTAACCTCATTTTGCAGCAACAATTGGTATGGATAGGTAACCTAAACCGACTGTACCCATTAAAGACTTTGGATATTTAGAAAGGACTCACGAAGACAGAACAACAGCCACGGCATCATTGAGCACACTCTCCCCGAAAAGTAAAGCATAAAGATCTGGCTCCACCTGCAGCTCATGGAAAATGGCCAGGACTGTCACTGTAAGAGAGAGAAAGTATTATAAACTCAAGGTGACAATGTATCTCAGTGATAGCTATCGCTACTTAATGTAGTAATTTAAAGTAAACATGGAAACATTTCTACCAGGGTCTGTGGCTGAGACAATTGCTCCAAAGAAGAGGCAGTCAGTAAAGAAGAACTCTCCATGCAGCTGTCCAACGTGCTTCATCAGCGTCACAGTGCCGTACATCAGCAAACTAAACAAAAAAGGGGGTTAAGCCTTACAAAACTTATGACTCATAATGAAGAAAATAGACATGTGACACAGAATGAAGGGGAGAAAAACAAAAATCTATTACCCAATTATGAAACAGGAAACTACGGTCCCTAGAAAAGCATAGGCCAAGATGGATCCCATATTCCGAAAAAAGTGCCTCTAAAAAACAGTTAGTTTAAACCATAAAACTTACACAGAGTATATTGATTGGTGTTGGTATTAATAATGTGTTGTACCCGTTTAAGGCTGTAACCAGCGTGGAATATAATGGGTGGAAGCAGAATATTGAAGAACACTTCAGGATCAAAGGTCACCTTGTTAAAGAGAAATACAACATCCGCACTCAGTCATGATTTGCAACAAAAGAAAATGCTTTCATATTTTCAAGATTAAGAATAGAATGAATTACCTGAGACAACACAGTGTAGGGATATAAACCTGTGCCATAACACATTACTTTATGAATAGGAGTCTTACCTTGCGCAGCATTTCGTTCTCATTGTCTGACACATCGTCCACTTTGTTGCCACTGGAGCTCAAGACCCTTTTTAGAGTGTACTCATAGAACTTTCCACTGACATTGACAAGGACTGTTGCAGGACTGGCATTAACGTGGCAGTTCAACATAACACTGGTACCATCTCGAGGCATATGAATGCCGTACCGCAAGACCACACCAACAAGTAGCCCTGCAGAGAACACAAATTGACAAACTAAGTCACATTACAAATAAAGACACCTGACAGCCCTACTCAGTACTTAGCATTACAACCAAATATACAAGAGGGCAGACAGTGGGGGAGGTGACAATACTAACAATTGTTGTACATTTCTAAAATGCTCTAACTTAAGAAATGTGTAAAAAGTAAGATAAGATTGGTGGATTGTACTGTTCGGATGCTGAAGTACTTTGCTCTTAGTACAGGACTGTAAGGAACTGAGTATGGCACATCAAAGGATGCTGTAAGCTTCATATCATTCAAACAAACGGCACTGTTGATAATAGCAAACAATATCCAGCCTATTAATCACAAATATCCAAACATACCCATCAGATACAGCTCTTCTGATGCCCCTTACCATAAATCATAGCTAGCCCAGTTTCATGGAGGAACCTAAAGCGGCGGTGTTTGAAGAGCCAGATGGTCAGGATTGTGAGGGTTAGCAGCAGAATAAATATGAGCAAATCTGCGCTGTCCTGTCTGTGGCTCTCCTCTGCCTTTTTTTCGGTAACGATGTTCTCCATGGCACTATCCTCCTCCTCCTGAGGTGATGCTGCGCGGCAAACACAGGCGCACACAGACAGGCTGACAAGCACAAATGGCCACCGCGTCCCCATGGCCCTCCATGCGCCTCCGACAGTCACAGGAAAGCTCATCTCGGGTATACCGCGCTCAAAAGCAGCGGTGTCGAGGACAAAACCCAAACTTTGGACTCATATAAAACACCAACCGGTAGCAGGCAACAAATAGACGACAGCGCAATCGATAACAACCCGGAAGTGGAAAGCGATTTTCCAGAAAGCGCAACTCGGGGTTTTCAAAACAAAAGCTGCTCCTCAAGTAACAACAATCATAAACAAGAGAGCTGAAAGGATTGTAACATATATTTACACACACACACTCTTACTTTGAAAACGGACTCATAAAAATAAAATATAATAATAATAATAATAATATAATAATAATAATATAATAATAATAATAATAATAATAATAATAATAATAATAATAATATATCATATCTTTCTTTTTAGATTTTTAGGTGCCAACATTAAACAGAGGACAACAAAATGTTAAACCAAAAAATCCGTGACGTGACGCTCGTGAACTGTCGGGAACGCGCAGGGCAGGGTTGCCAGGTCCGCGGTTAAACCGCGGAATTGGGCGGTTTTTTTAAGCTATTCCGCGGGTGAAAAAAACTGTCCGCGGTTTTTTGCCTTGCTGTTTTCAATGTAAAATTGGCTATTTCTATTATTTTTTTGATCAAAATCACTATTTCGAATGACAAAATCTCAAATCCAAGGCTCTTTGAGCTGCTTTTTCAATAAGAGAGGGACAAAGGGGCGGTTTCTCATCATCGCGGGAGCACATGGGCTCTGTTTACTGGTAAACAGAGCCCAATATTGAAAATTACAGCCACGCGTTTTTCAGATATGTTTGGGCGGGTTTGGCTGCCCAGACCTGGCAACCCTGGCGCAGGGGAGTCTATGAGGGGAACCAGCGCCGCTAGCTCCTCTGCAGTGGTTACGTTTTTGCCCAAACAACTGGACGCTTTTATATATATTTAAAAAAGAGATTAATCGACGAGTTAAAAAACTTAGGATTTTACTGTTTGTACACCGACACGAGTTATATTCAAAGATGACGTCTAAAATCAAAGGTAGCTACTACTACTGTGCAGCTTTGTTTAGCCAATATAAAGCTAAATGTAGCTAACAAATACTAGCGCGCTACGGCTTGTAAATGTGCGACAAACCAAACCCTACCAATGTTTTTCAGTCACATTTAACGTTAGATGTTTAAGTTTTGTTATATGTTGTTGCCCTAATGGGGTTTGACAAACAATCATAATTACGTTATATATCATTTCAATGTTTACTAGATTAACCTTTGAATGAATGCTGGTGCTGTCTTTTTTGTTGTTGTCATAGTTGGTAAAGCTGGCTCTAAGAATAAGGAAGATGCACCTTATGAGCTTGAGAGTCAGTTCGTTATGCGCCTGCCTACAGTAAGACAACTACAGTGCAAGTACAGTCTGTGATGCTCGGTTTGGTTGATAATATTTCTGCATTATGTTTTGTGACTTGCTTTCACAGGAATACGCCTCTACGGTGAGGAGAATAGCCCAGTCCAGCAGCATGAATATGAAGGACAGACTTACTATTGAACTCCACCGTAAGATTCATGATGAATAACAACCTAAAATAGTATACATTTTCACATTATAGTGTCTTGAATCCGAGCTGTAATTATGACCCTCATTTGGCACAATAAAACAACAACGCCATCAATGTTTGATTTTGGTTTGATTTGCAGCTGATGGTCGTCATGGTATTGTAAGAGTGGACCGTGTCCCATTGGCCTGCAAACTTGTTGATCTTCCTTGTATGATTGAATCGCTTAAAACTGTTGACAAGAAGACATTCTATAAAACTGCTGATGTCTGTCAGGTAAACTATAAATTAATAACAATAAATGTAATAAAGTATACAGTGCTTTCTCATGTTTTTGGTGAAAAAGTTTATACTGTGTGACTTATGTCTAATGCTTCTGTATTAGATACTGGTGTGTACATTAGATGGAGACCTTTACCCTCCGTTAGAGGAGCCAACAGGCACAGACCCCAAAAGCAAGAAGAAAGATAAAGACAAGGACAAGAAGTTTGTTTGGAACCATGGCAGTAAGTGAACGCTGCCAAAGCTAATGGGACCTTTTGTACAGCTAGTTAGTGAGTATATTGTTTGGATTGTTACTATTTAATTTTAATTTTTTTCCCCCAGTTACGTGTCCAATGAAAAACACTCGGAAGAGGAGGTTTCGGAAAACAGCTAAAAAGAAGGTATTGACTTTTAATTCTCCTTTCTCTTGTTTATGTCTATTTTTGCATGTATTGTAGTGTGATTTCGAGGTTATTTTAGACAGACAAACTTAATTGAATTATAATAAAATGTAATAGTTTGAAGGAATGAGAGCAGGAAAAGAACCAATATAAGATTTCCATATGTAAACATTTACTTGCCAGAAAAATATTAAAGTTATATAAATTACAGTTCCAAGCAATCATACAACATTTTGATGCATCAAGATTTACATCATTAAGAAATAAGGCCTGTCCATTTTAGCACCAGGCAAATGCATTGTACTCTAAAATATATGTGTGATCTATTGTTAAAAAATATCTTCCAGAAGGTGAATCTGAGCCATTAAGATTTGTTGCTTCTGTTTTTAATCGCTAATGTGCTTCATGGCATGTCGCCAACATGTCATGAATTGAGAGAGGGGCGTTCTTATTTCTAGACACTGGTGATGTTATCGTTAATTATTAGATGGGGTTCACGACTGTGCTTACTTTCATCTCCGGACAATAAACGAGCCGCCCGCTGCGTGCGTCTACTTTATTGAGTTTACAACATGCGCTCTGCCCATGTTTGCCGGCCATGCAAGTCATTGTGGAGATTTTGAAGCCACAAAGGATATGCCTGAACCGGCCTTCGTTTTGAGCAATCTCCATGGAAACAAAGACCGCATTTGAAGGAGTCCACGAAATGGGACGGCACTAGTCGCGCCGAATGTGACGTGGCAGCCTTCAAATATAGCCTTCGAGGGCTGCAGCCCTGCAGCAATAGATGTTTAAATAGAAATGGAACCTCATATTGAGTAACAAATCAACGAATAACATAAGAATAACTCTGTAGACATAGCCCCTCAGTTTTCTTTTGCTATGTTATAACATCACACGCATAACCTTTATTGCAGGGGCAGTAAGATAGCTGTACTAAAATTTGTAACCCAGTCTGTCTTTGTCTTTTGCAGTACATTGAATCTCCTGATGTGGAGAAGGAAGTGAAGAGATTACTGAGTACTGATGCAGAGGCTGTCAGTGTCCGTATCCTTCTTAGATATAAGTTAAATATATTTCCCAAAGATAACAACCATATAAATCTTTTTGATACAGCTCTCAAATCACTTTCGCGGTAATCCCACAGTTTGAATTCATAATACTGCTCTTATTCTAAAGCTAAGCTGGTCTTACTTTACATGTGATGCTAAACACAGTTATAATATTCAAGTCAAGTCTTCATCTGAAAGAATAATTGTTTTGATGCACCAGAACGTTTTGGAGCATAAGTGGAAGTTTTATCGTGGAACTTAACAAACATTTGTAGGATGGGAAGTCATAGCCGAAGATGAATCCAAAGATGCAGATCAGCATGGCTCATTGGGCAATCTGGACTCTTCCCCTGGCACCTCAGGGCACAAGATGGGCCATGGCCCCAGCGGTAAGATCAATCACATGTACATATTTTTCTTACCTGTAACTGATGTCACACAGGGCTATGCAGCCGTGTTGTTCATATTAATGAAATATCATTGCAGCCACTCCAAATGGTGCTCAACTGTTTGTATTTGTATTGTATGCAAACCTGACACCTTTGGGGCCTGTCTAAGTTAAATGTGGAATGATGTTCTTGGGTCTCGTCCATATAGTGCAACTTTTGATATTATCACTGCATCTGATATTTAGTTGGATTACAGCTGATTATTCACCATTATTCCAAAATGTAATTGACTAATGCCATACTGATAATTAAAAAGTGATCCGAATCAAGTCTTAATTAAATGTTCTTAACTTGTGGTGTCTCTTTCTGGAAAAAAAACAAAAGCAGTGTTAGCAGCATGTGCAGTGACACCATTTTTCAGAGGTGTTTTGTTCACTCCTTCTCTTCGCAGCTAAGGTTAACCTTCACTTTGAACTAGCGCATTCACCCCGTCACTCCTGATAACCACTGTCCCAGTAGTGTGAAAAGGAAATGGAGCTCACTCAAGCATTAGTTAATCTTTGACCTCAAGCTTCTTTCTGCCAGTGTAACTCGCAATGACACTGCCCATCTCTTTAGTGCACTGTGCTAACCCATACAGGGACTTAAAACATCTATGATTAACTTTATGGAGGCAGGAGATTGTTTTTAGATTTCAACACTATATCAGGTCCGAAAAGAGCATATTTTCAAGACATCGACGTAAACCTGATTTTGTGTTCATGATGATGACGCTCCTCTCCGTGTGCCCTACATGAGCAGCTCAGCGCGATGAACTGAGGGAGATCTTCAATGACATCAGCAGCTCTAGTGAGGACGAGGAGGACGAGGGGGACCGACACGAGGACGAAGACCTCAACATCATGGACACTGAGGACGATCTGGTTCGACAACTTCAGGACAAGCTGGATGAGTCAGACTCTACACAACATGAGGTTGATCAGGCCAACCAGATCGGTGAGAATATGGCTGGAGACAGGATTATCAGGGCACAGCGTGTTTAGAAATGCCTCATGTAAGAACTAACAGGTCATGTTTTTGGGGAGCTTTTATAAACATGTTGGACACCTGACTCGGAGAGATGTAACAGTATCCAAATCTCATTGAACGATCATTTTACAGTAGTTATTTATTGCAATAACATTCTAGGGAAGGTCATGGTATTGTAAAAATGCAGCTTGTTTTCTCTCAAAATGCACTTTGAATATTTAGCAGTGCAATCATCCCTGTCATATTCTGAAAGATTAAGATTCATGCAGTGCTTATTTTTTAATTGCATTGAAATGGAGACATTGACACTGATCCATGAAGTTTTCTTTGCTTTTTTAACGTGTTGGTGCATTAACAATTTTGATAATTCATTTAAAAATAAGAAGCATGTATCCATCCACCAGTACAGGCTTATTAAACATACCCACAGTTTTTCATTTCTATCTTTAATAACTGTCACAGTAGTCAAGAGCAGTTGGCTTGCTGATGTGTACTTGGTGAGTTGACCGTCAGACAAGAAATCTGATCAAAGCGTCCTAGGTTCTTGTCAAAACAGTGGGTAGAAATAACCAGGTCCATATTCAGACGCATACTTGTGTCTCACGGTATGCTGTATTTAAACTGGAAAACGCACCTCCGCCTACAGAGATTCTCAGCCTGACAGCGATTGCCTCAGCTCTTTAAGCTCGCCGGGCAGACGGGTGTTGTTCCTCGCTGTCTCCTCTGACAGCTCAGGGCCTGTTTATCTACATACATGAAGCCATCTCCAGTGCAGTAGCCAAGCCAGGCCTTTTAAATTGTGTCCGGAGCTTGTCTGTGTGTTTTTGGCATCCTCGTAAAGTTAAATAAATGGGTCTGCAAGGATTCGGCTCTGCTGCCTTCTGCCCATTAAATGTGAAGTGTAAGAGGATTTCCAACTCAACTGGGGGATCAGGATACACGGATACAATAAGTTTGGAGGATGGTTGATTAATATCAAGATCACAGGTGGTTGTTCAGCACAAGCACTTGGGCTTGATTTGATAAGCCCCTGTGGAGCCCAGGGCAGTCGGATTAACAGGTACCTTAGTGTCAGTTTAAATAAGGTTTCGTCTATTACCTATAATTAAAGGAAATGAAGGTGTCTTTGTAATTTAACAAGAGAAGGGGGATCTTGTCTGCGTTTTTCAGAATATGTCCAAATCCTAAACCCAAGTGACACTTTTTCTTCTATGTTACTCTTTTTCTGTTTCTGCAGTAATGGAATATCAGGTGCAGATCAACAGCACCAAGGCCAAGCTTCAGGAGACGCGCGCTCGAAAGAAACAGCAGGAGGAGCTCATCATGAAAGTAGAAAACCAGGCCCTCAAAGTAAGCCACACAAAAAGCCCTTCAGAGAATAGGCATGCAAGAGCAAAACAGAAATGATATCCGTCTACGTATTTTGTTTCAAAAGCACCAAAATATAAAAATACTGTAAAAACAAATATATATATTCTCTTATTCTGAGTTGAAATTGATTTTGCCATGAGCCTTTTGAATAGTACTAACTCGAATCAAGAAAATACAATAAATAATGACATTTCCATATTCTTTATTGTGCTTTTTTGAAGATCACACTCATTGATGTATGAGCAGCCTTTTCACTTTGCCATGAGGGCTGTTGTTGTGTGGTGTTAGGGGAGCTTCAGTTGTTATTATCACAAGCTCAGGGAAAAGGTCAGCTGGCTCTGACTGGCATTCTAAGTGGCCTCTCTGTCAGAGGGGAGATTGTGGCACAAGCTGTAAAAGCAGACCAACATTTAAGACAATAACAATCTAATGAGGCTCTTCATGTCAACTCACAACATCCTTTTGTCTCACAGAACCGGTTTCAAGCCTTATTGGACGAAATCATTCAGCAGGAAGAGCGAGATATGGAACAAGTAAGGCCCTTTTTGTAAAATGTTTTTTTAAATTCATTTATTCATTCTTGAAATGTTCTAGTCCAATCTGCTTTCTCTATCTTTAGACACGAGTAACACATGGTTATGCTTGTACTGACAAATGAATGCCATGATTTATATGAATAGTTACCCATTAATCATCATCCACTTGCTCTCCAATTACACATGGGGCAGTGGCACTTAATCTCACCTTTTATTTTCTGCTCCAACAGCTGGCCTCTCTGCAGGAGCAGCTGGACTCTCTAATAGAGAAGTGACCAACAGGGGGCAGTCTTGCACCGTTATCACACAGCTGAAATCAGAAAAAGACAACTTTCAATCTTCTCTAATTGTGTTGTACAAAATTGTAAACTTCAAGTTAATTACTTAGTTTTGTGTTGTTATTTCCTCTATTTTTGAGCTATTATTAAAACATGTTTAAGTGACTGCCTGCTTTATTTAATGCACTTAACACAAGTTACACATACAATCTTCTTGGAGGCTTTTACCATTCAGAACAGAGGGACAACTTTCAACCCTGTGTCTTGAATGAAGCACAGACCTATTGAAGAGGCAGAGGTTGTTTATGTCATTGCTGCATTTCCAGGAGGAATGCTCAAGACTCTTCTGGCACTTTCTTCTCCGTCACGTTTCTATGGCTTGTGGTCATCCCTTCCTGCAGGAATTGCCCTCCAATGGCAGGGGTAGACGGGGATTAGCTTGTCAGATTAAAGTGGCCATCTCCAAACCCAGGCTAATCCTGCCATCTGTCAGAGAGCAGCTAACAGCCAATGCTCTCTCCACTAGGCTCATTAGAAAGCCACAAGGACACAACACTAGAGAACGAAAAATAGGAACTTTATTGTTCTGGAGTGCTGACAATGGAGGAGACGTATCTTCTCAAACATCCAGGGGTGAAGAAAAGGATCCTGGCAGGAGGAACTGGACCTATTCCACACTTCCCACCTGGCACCAAGGTCAGTAATAATAATAATTTTTAAAAAAACTAGGCCCTGATCTAATTCCTCAGTGCTGTAATAGCTCAACAGAAAATACCTATTTTAGTTTTGTGAGGCATTGTCCACATCAGACTTCTTCAATTATTCATGAGAGAAGGCAGTGATTCTTGTTAAGCCATTCCACACAGAGCTAACATTTGGTCAACCAAATTGCAACATGTTTTTGGCAGGGTGTCTGTGTGTCTCTGATGCGCCGTCCCGTTCACATCCGCCACATGGCACAGAGCCTGGACTCACTGACGAATATTTTCCATGACAATGCCAGCGTGGGTTTCCAGCATTACATGTGGGCTGCATGATAATGTGTGTGTCCTCCCTGGGGAGCTCGCAATTCACGCACATATGATTACTAGGGTTACTTCAGCGAATAACACAAACAAAAACTTCATTGTTCACCATTTTCAAAATCAAAACATTTTCAAACATGAGAAAACTTTTTTGACCAAAGACTCTTCGGTGAGTATGGTCACAAATGTGTTAAGCAATTTGGGGGACAGTGGTTTGAGCCACAAATTCAAAGGTCAGTGGTTCAACTCCTTCCACTTTCACTGGTGCATACTGTCGTGTTCTTGGACACTTCGGCTCACTTGCCTACTGAGGGAATTTTTAGTGAGTGAGTCTCTGGTGGTGGTCACTATACAGGGAGTTACACACACATATTGGTAAATGAAATTAAACTAAAGTCTTAAAGTCAGATTACAAAAAAGCCCACTTGCAATGATGCCTTGATCCACAAATAAGACGTGGAATAACGGGAATCTTTTACCCATCATCTGTCACTAGTTGGGCCGGACAAAATTTCGGACCGGATTGGATCGGATCGCAATACTTTTTGCTGCAAAGTATTGATACTGGATGGATCGCCATACTTTCAATACTTGTGTTTGGAGGCATTTTATCATGCACTCCATTGTTTTCCAGTAACAGCACATAACATTTTAATGCACTATCTTAACACTTCAATAAATGTCAAATGGCATTTGGACACAAGACTGTTTTCTTTTTACTCATTTTAAGGTAAATATATTATAATTACTCGCAAATATAGCAATACATATTGGATTGGCCCCAAATTATCGTGAAACGTATCGATTGTGACAATGTATTGTCCAAGTTTACTCCTTTCTTTATAAACAACTTTAGAGAGATATATATATATACACAAGAAGCACCTTCAAATACATTGGCCATGGTCATACAGTATACAGTAATAAACCAGCAATTATTACTTTCGGTCATTTGTAACCCATGCACTACACCAGAGAAGATGATCTGTTTTATACAAATGCCTGATGCTAAATCCCACTTTCTTCATTTTTCTAGTTGGTTTTCCACTTCCAAACCCTCCTGGACAACTTCGAACGCACCGTTATCGATGACAGCCGACGTGCGGGTCAACCTGCTGAGATATTTGTTGGGAAGATGTTTAAGCTGGAAGTGTGGAGACACTGCTGACCTCGATGAGACTGGGCGAAGTGGCTGAGTTCTGGTGTGATGCAGTTGTAAGTTATTCGCAAGGCACACACGCAGAATTATGGCCAGTGAAAGAGGCCTAATAGGTCTTCATGAGAGAAAGGGAGGCTTTTGCTCCTCATTATCATGTGCATGAATCAAACCCCTCAGCCTCCTACATCCTATAATAAACACACTGCGTTTGTGAAGAAACATTACCATCCACACAGCGCCTTTGTGCAAATGTTAGTCCTTTCCTTCTGCAGAAAATGTTTCACTTGCAAGTAAGATGGTGTCCACTTTTATATGTGGCACTGATTGAATATTGTATTTATACTGAGTTAAAGTTCAGGTTCTTTTTAAGCGGTTTCGGAAAGTAGCGGTAACTTGTGCATCTAAAATAATTGTTTTTGTTGTCAACCCTGTCCAGTGCACAAAAGCCTCTCGTACGTTAGATTATCTTAACAATAGCAACAATAAAAGGAGAGTTATTTCTTCCATGTCTCTTTGGTTCATAAGATACACAATAACAATGATTCTTCTCCAGCACATAGGCCTGTATCCCATTGTATCAAAGGGCATGCGGATGATTGCTCAGGGCAAAGACCCCCTGGAGGGGCAGCGGCACATGTGTGGCATGGGAAACCTCTTCCACTACCACTCCACGGGATATCCGGAGCTGGACGAGCTGATGAGAACCCCTCAGCCTCTCATTTTCATCATGGAGCTCCTGCAGGTAAGAAAATAAATGCCAGCAGCTATTTGGAAAGAACATGTCTGCCACAGAACTCACATTTGTAGAAAATAGTTTTGGCACTATCAAAGGTCTTTTTTATTTATTTATAATGCCAGTGACAAAATCTTGGTTTCTTCTTTTATTTAAATATGTAGTTGTTATTTAATACATGGCCCTGAATCTTGAATGTATTATATTACCTGTCCTGTCCATTCACTGTGGTTCTCTTCCACCCCTGCTGTCAACAGGTGGGAGACCCCATGTCGTACCACAGGGAGTCCTGGATGATGGAGAAGGATGAGAAGCTGCAGACTGTGCCCAACCTACACATGCAGGGCAACGCACTTGTCAAGCAGAGGGAGTTCAGACGGGCCGCCAGCAAGTACAAGGAGGCTGTGCTGCTGCTCAAAACTGTCCAGTCCAAAGTGAGTGCATGAGAAAGTCTTGTTTTGAGGGATTTCAAGAAGATGCAACCGATACGAGCTATTGCAAATCTATGCTTGTGTTCACAAAAGGCAGAAATGAGATCCACCATAAACCAGGTCAAGACATCTGAATTTTACCATTTAAATGTCAATATTAAACTATGGATGTTCGGATGTCACATGAACGCAACTTTCTTAATATACTCTTTAAATAAGTCAAGTACTGTATTTGCAGTTCTTTCAGGAATCAAATCATAGGCCCTAACATTTGTTTGTTTTTTCAAGTGGAATCAAGTATGTTTTTTCTTCAGTATATTGTGAAAGCAAACATTGTGAAAAAGACCTTTGTGCAATCTAATTATAAAACCTTTTTATCAGTTGTGAGCAGGTTGGTTTGTTTACATTACTGTAACAGTATTGATTTCTGCTTATAAACTCACCCCTGTGAAGAATTGGGATTTTAGAGACATCTTAAAATTGGCATACTCCATTTTTTAATATATGGAAATGAAACTTTTATGCATAAGAGATTTTATTTTCATTATGGAGTAAATTACTGTTTTCAATCTGTCCATGAGTTGTAAAAACAGCCCAGTAGGATAATTACATTGTGTTTGTGTGAGAACAGGAGATGCCCAGCGATATCGACTACATAAACTTAGGACGCATGATCATCCCTCTGGAGCTGAATTACTGCCAGTGTATGTTGGAGCTGGAGGAGTATTATGAAGTCATAGAGCACACCACTGAACTGCTGGAGAAACACAAAGGTAATGCCCGTGACACAACCTATGGTCAGCTATTGATTCAAGACATGTTGTGCGGCTTGGTTATTGATCTTGCTTGAGCAGACCATAGATCAAATCAACAATACTGTATACAGTATGCAAGCAGGGTTGGGAATAATAGTGATTTGTGGTGTGTGTTTAAATAGCCTACTCGCATAGACAAAATAGATTCAGTGCAAATGCAAGATGATTTCCATAACTGGCCCCAATGCCGAGAAAACTACTGCTGTGGGAGCTCCACTTATGGGTTTGTGCTAGCTGTTAGCATCCTGACAGTCATTCCCAAGGGTCCTATAGATTCCAGATTTATGTAGAGCAGTAATGGAGGCATTCCCAAGGGTCCTATAGATTCCAGATTTATGTAGAGCAGTAATGGAGGCCAACCCCGTGAACTGCTACCTTAACGTGGTGGGGTTGTTTGAGTGCCCGAATGATCCGAGGAGCTATGTTGTCTGGGGCTTCATGCCCCTGGTAGGGTCTCCCATGGCAAACAGGTCTTAGGTGACGGGTCAGACGAAATGCAGTTCAAAGACTCATATGGACAGTATAATATCAAGGACCGTGACGTCGCCCGTATGGCGCAGCCGGGGCCCCACCCTGGAGCCAGGCCTGGGGTTGGGGCTCGAATGCGAGCGTCTGGTGGTCGGGCCTCTGCCCACGGGGCCCGGCGGGCACAGCCCGAAGGGACGACGTGGGCCCGCCCTCCTGTGGACCCACCACCCGCAGAGGGATCCGTAGGGGTCGGTGCAGAGAGGACTAGGTGGCAGTCAAAGGCGGTGCCTAGACGACCTGGTCCGCGTACGCAGCTTCTGGCGTTCGGGACATGGAACGTCACTTCGCTGGGGGGAAGGAGCCTGAGCTTGTGCGGGAGGTCGAGAGATACCGGCTAGATATAGTCGGGCTCACCTCCACGCATAGCCTGGGTTCCGGATCCCAACTCCTGGAGAGAGGCTGGACTCTCCATTTTTCTGGAGTTGCCCGCGGGGAGAGACGGCGGGCTGGGGTGGGTTTGCTCATAGCCCCCCAGCTCAGCCGCCACGTGTTGGAGTTTACCCCGGTGAACGAGAGGGTCGCGTCCCTACGCCTTCGGGTTGGGACAGGTCTCTCACCGTTGTCTCGGCCTACGGGCCCAACATCGGTGCAGAGTACCCGGCCTTCTTGGAGTCCCTGGGAGGGGTACTAGATAGTGCTCCGACTGGGGACTCCATTGTTCTACTGGGGGACTTCAACGCCCACGTGGGTAACGACAGTGAGACCTGGACGGGGGTGATGGGGAAGAACGGCCTCCCCGATCTGAACCCGAGTGGTGTTCTGTTATTGGACTTCTGTGCTAGTTACAGTTTGTCCATAACGAACACCATGTTCGAGCACAAGGGTGTCCATAAGTGCACGTGGCACCAGGACACCCTGGGCAGGAGGTCGATGATCGACTTTGTAGTTGTGTCATCTGATCTCCGGCCGCGTGTCTCGGACACTCGGGTGAAGAGAGGGGCTGAGCTGTCAACCGATCACCACCTGGTGGTGAGCTGGATCCGCTGGCAGGGTGGGAGGAAGCCGGTCAGACCTGGCAGGCCCAAACGTGTTGTGAGGGTCTGTTGGGAACGTTTGGTGGATCCCTCTGTCAGTAGGGTCTTCAACTCCCACCTCCGGAAGAGCTTCAACCAGATTCCGAGGGAGGTTGGAGACATGGAGTCCGAGTGGACCATGTTCTCCTCCTCCATTGTCGATGCGGCTGCTCGTAGTTGTGGCCGTAAGGTCTCTGGTGCCTGTCGCGGCGGCAATCCCCGAACCCGGTGGTGGCGCCCGGAAGTAAAGGATGCCGTCAAGCTGAAGAAGGAGTCCTACCTGGCCTTGTTGGCTTGTGGGACTCCGGAGGCAGCTGAGAGGTACCGGCAGGCCAAGCGTGCTGCAGCTCGTGCAGTCACAGAGGCAAAACTCGGGTCTGGGAGGAGTTCGGAGAAGCCATGGAGGAGGACTATCGGTCGGCCTCGAAGAGATTCTGGCAAACCATCCGGCGCCTCAGGAGGGGGAAGCAGTGCTTCACCAACACTGTTTACAGTGCGGGCGGGAGCTGTTGACCTCGACTGGGGATGTGGTCGGGCGGTGGAAGGAGTACTTCGAGGATCTCCTCAATCCCACTGTCACGTCTTCCGATGAGGAGGCAGAGGCTGGGGACTCGGAGGGGGGTTCGTCCATCACCCAGGCTGAAGTCACTGAGGTGGTTAGAAAGCTCCTCGGTGGCAAGGCCCCGGGGGTGGATGAGATTCGTCCCGAGTACCTTAAGTCTCTGGATGTTGTAGGGCTGTCTTGGTTGACACGTCTCTGCAACATCGCGTGGCGGTTGGGGACAGTGCCTCTGGATTGGCAGACCGGGGTGGTGGTCCCTCTCTTTAAGAAGGGGATCGGAGGGTGTGCTCCAATTACAGAGGATCACACTTCTCAGCCTCCCGGGTAAGGTCTACTCCAGGGTGCTGGAGAGGAGGATCCGGCCGATAGTCGAACCTCGGATTCAGGAGGAACAATGCGGTTTTCGTCCCGGTCGTGGCACACTGGACCAGCTCTATACCCTACATCGGGTGTTCGAGGGTTCGTGGGAGTTCGCCCAACCAGTCCACATGTGCTTTGTGGATTTGGAGAAAGCGTTCGACCGTGTCCCTCGTGGTGCCCTGTGGGGGGTGCTCCGGGAGTATGGGGTCCGGGGCCCTCTGCTAAGGGCTGTCCGTTCCCTGTATGACCGCAGCAGGAGCTTGGTTCGCATTGCCGGCAGTAAGTCAGACTTGTTTCCGGTGCGTGTTGGTCTCCGCCAGGGCTGCCCTATGTCACCGGTTCTGTTCATTACCTTTATGGACAGAATTTCTAGGCGCAGCCAGGGGCCGGAGGGTGTCCGGTTTGGGAACCTCAGGATCTCATCTCTGCTGTTTGCAGATGATGTTGTTCTGTTGGCTTCATCAAATCAGGACCTCCAGCGCGCACTGGGGCGGTTTGCAGCCGAGTGTGAAGCGGCCGGGATGAGGATCAGCACCTCCAAATCTGAGGCCATGGTTCTCCACCGGAAAAAGGTGGCTTCCCCGCTTCAGGTCGGTGGGGAGTCCTTACCTCAAGTGGAGGAGTTCAAGTATCTCGGGGTCTTGTTCACGAGTGAGGGACGGATGGAGCGTGAGATCGATAGACGGATCGGTGCAGCGTCAGCAGTGATGCGGTCGCTGTATCGGACTGTTGTGGTGAAGAGGGAGCTGAGTCAGGGGGCAAAGCTCTCGATTTACCGATCGATCTACGTTCCCACCCTCACCTATGGTCATGAGATCTGGGTAATGACCGAAAGGACAAGATCGCGGATACAAGCGGCCGAAATGAGTTTCCTTCGCAGGGTGGCTGGGCGCACCCTCCGAGATCGGGTGAGGAGCTCAGTTCCTCGGGAGGAGCTCGGGGTAGAGTCGCTGCTCCTTCACGTCGAAAGGAGCCAGCTGAGGTGGCTAGGGCATCTGTTCCGGATGCCTCCTGGTCGCCTCCCTCGGGAGGTGTTCCAGGCATGTCCTATTGGGAGGAGGCCTCGTGGAAGGCCCAGGACACGCTGGTGGGACTATGTCTCCGAGCTGGCCTGGTGTCGCCTCGGGGTCCCCCCAGAACAGCTGGAGGAGGTGTGCGTGGATCGGGAAGTCTGGGCATCTCTGCTGAGACTGCTGCCTCCGCGACCCGGCCCCGGATAAAGCGGAAGAAAATGGATGGATGGATGGAGTAATGGAGGCTATGAATGTAGAACAAGTCCTGTGTTCTAGCCCTACTATACTCAATCCTTATAAAAATGTGGAGAAAAACTAACACAATTCAACAGAACAGAGCATACTAATCCAGTACCAAGTTGGTGTTCACTAGTTGCCGTCCCAATCCTTGGGAAGTGGAAAGTATTGCGTCAGGAAGGACTTTCAACATGAAAGATGTAAATCCAAGTGATTGTAGCTGTTTTGCACTTGAATGTGAAGGTAATAGGTATCACAAGGTTCACACATAATGGACTGTTTATCTCAACACTCATTCTGTATAGCTGTCTCATTACTGACAATAAATGACTCACAACAACACAAGCCTGATGCCTGTGCTGTGTTCTGTGTAGTAGCCATATACAATAGGCATGTGGGTGGAGTGAGTTTTGCATTACACGGGCTTCTCCAGAGCATGCCAGGGACTTGTCCTGTCAAACCCGTGGCTACTCGAATATTCTTACAGGAGCTCCCATATTGGCAAAGTGTCTCCTTCAGAGCCTCATGAATTATGCTCCTCGGGCACTGCAGTCAGCCCTTAGTCCTCTCTGTGCCAGAGAATTCAGATTTATACTTGCATGAGGTGGCAACAGCGAAATATGTAAGCCCCACTGGCTGCCTCTTTGTCATCATCATCATTGACACACTTTCGGGGGGGGAGGGAGGGGATGTGTTTGTTGCCTATTCCCAATCCACCTGCATTACTTTCCCCGCTGTTGTTTGCATTACCGCAGTTCCCCATCACTTTACCCGAAATCTGCTCTTGCTGAAGTCTGCTGCAGCGTCTGTGCCACTGCCAGAGGCTACAGAGATATCAGTTTGAATTTGGGCTGGCCGAAGATTTATGGAGGCAAATTAAATGCCATGGAACAGAGAGATTGAGTTAACCCAATAGGTCATGATTCTATTCATCTGAGAAAGCGGTTTTACAGAGAAAAATTCAATGTGTTGTTTACAAATTGTATGTTTGAGAAAGGGCTGCGCAGCTTTGGGTAAATATCTATTTTGTTTTAAACTGGTCCTGGAACATTGATATTTGAAAGAAGACTGAAATATGAACTCTTAAAGTAAAACAGAAATCATATGCATTTCAGCACATGCTCATGGTGGGCTACACTACAGGGTCAGCAGGTTTTATAGATAAAAACACATTTAGTTCTCTGCAGGGACATAAACTGCAGTTTTTGGGGCTTGATAATTGCAACCATTCATATTGATTCATATTGTGATTAAAGTTGTGATTACTTATGCACCACTTTAACTAACAAGTGCAAAAAAAAATAATTGCCATCTAGTTCAGCAGCCAAACTCGCTTTATTTTTTCATACACTTTGGCAATAATGACATTGTTTCATGCATGTCTTACTTACTCTGCTGCTGTTTTCTGTGTCTTCCAGATTGTGTGAAAGGTTATTACAAAAGAGCAAAGGCCCACGCTGCTGTGTGGAACGAAAAGGAGCGAGGAGAGACTTCAACATGGTGGCACAACTGGATGTCACCCTGAGATCACTGGTGCACCGAGAGCTGAGCAACCTGTCGGAGCGCATGAAAGAGAAGTACTGGGAGGAGAAGGAGCAGTACTGGAATAAGCTGGAGAAACAGGAGGGGGAAGAGTGGGAGGAAACTGTGGAGCCACAAAAGGAGGACGTTTGCACAGATGTAGCTGCTAACATGGAAAGCTGGTTCATCTATCGCTGGAAGTGAGTGCGACTGACGGAAAAGACTGGCAGCAGATGCTTCGACTGGTCATGTTGCTTCAGAAGGAGGGCAATTTCCTGATAACTCAGGGCAAGTTTCAAGAGGCGGCAGAGAAGTTCAAAGAGAGCATTGAATATGTGGACCACCTACAAAATAAGGTGAGAATAGAATTAAGTGAGTATGAATGATTAATCTGATCAATTCCATTCTATTCAGTGTTTATTGATATAATACAGGGTTTCCCAAACAGTGGCCCGGGAACCCCTGGACCATCACATGCAGATGAAACAAGTGAAACTGAATAGTAATTTCATTTAATTTCAAAGTAAAGCCATTTAAAATTGTTGTAAACTATATCAATGTGAGAGTATTTCTAACCTGATCTCTTTCTAAATAAAGGTTGGGAACCAATTGTACATTAGAGTGGGTGCAATTCATTTCTTAATTCCCATTATTGTTGGGCTCTGGTGGGACACACACTCAATAACGACAATTGGATAATTTACATATCGATTTAAAATGATAACCATCACAATAAAGTGGAATTCTTAGGATATGGTCAATCCTTACATTAGTTATTATAGACACCCACTGATCAGAAAGTCGGAGGTTTGCTTGTGATGTGTCCTTGGGCAAAACAATCAAGGATGCCTATTTAAATTAGTATTATCAATTAAATGATTCACTACGTTTCCATTTATTTCCAAACCTGTTTAAATCTACACATTTAGGTGAAATATAGAAACAAAAGGATTACTCCATTGTATTTTCATGTGGACTGCAAAATGTAAGCATGCCATATAACAATAATCTCTGTGACAGCAGCATCCAGCTGGATTTATCACAGTAACAAACACCTTGCCATAAAAATCCACTACTACTCTCTGTAGACTCTAATCATCTGTCCTTTTGCAAAAAACAGAGGCAGCTGCAGCATTGTAGGTATTCTGGTGAAGTGAAGAGTGGAGCTAAAAATAAACACTATGCAAAGAGTTATGAGTGTGACAGCTCGCCTGCGCCTCTGCTATTTCTTTCTTAAACTTTCTCTTCCCCGTTACACCTCTCTGCCTCGTCTGTCACACCTTTCAAAGTTCTCATCAGCGCGCCCCCTGCCATCACACACCACCTCATTCATCCTTTGCCATTTACACTAATTTACATCATCAACTTAGCTTCAGCTTTTCTCTCAAAGCTTGTGTTACAAACTTATTTCATTTATCTTTTCCTCATTAAGGGAGACCGGGCTATTTGTCACACTTCTTTTTCTAGAGTTCGCTGCTCATCAACAGAAAATCCCCAGGAGTCAGACCTGCATTAAATGAAAGCTTGAACCCTTGACTTGAAGTAGACATCGCCCTCTTTTTTTATCATATTGAGTTAAATAGTTAATAACCGTCAAACACAACAAAATCGACTGTGACAATGTGCCCCATATGCGCGGCAAGCTGTCACTATTGTTTTGAATGGCGTTTTTGATGTTAACTTGATATTTGATAAACCTTATTAACGTTTTCGCTTTTTGAGATAAAAGGACAAAATATGCTTTAAAACAGTCGCAATGCAATGCCAGATGTGTTCATAACATTCATTTAAACTACTGTTTTTGCTCTTTGAGGTGTAAAATGTACAAATTCACTAAAATTACCCAAACATACAGACTCTTTAAATATTTATGTTAAAATAAAATGATCATTAAAATATATTAGATTTTAATGAGAAAAAAATGTCCCACCATGTTATACCCCATATGACAAATAGCCCCTCAGCTTTAGTGACCCAAGTGTCCACTTTACCAACAATGTAAGCTAGCTAAAAAACGGCTTTAGCATGTTAGCTCTAAAACGGCTCAAATCAAAGCTAACATCTCTGTCTTTCAGATCAGTGTCTTTTGTTTATGGCACTAACAAAAGGAAAGCTCTCACTACAAAATTAACCCAGACATTAAAGTTTGGGAAAGGCAGAAGGCAAGGCAAGTTTATTTGTAGAGCACAATTCATATACACACAGTCGAGGCGTCACAAGAGGATCTACAGGAAACAAGTAAGGGACAAACGAGGAGATGGTGAAAGACTGCTGTGGAGCAGATGGTGCGGAGGGAGGAAGGGAAAGGAGGAGCTGACCAGTGCAGGACACCACGCTCTGAAACAGGGACAAACCCACGAGGCCGGCACCATCTCAGAGGATCAGAGGAGACGCGAGAGAGGGCAGCCAGCCTGGTTTCTTCCGAGTGCTACAGTTTCCCCGACCTCCAAGGTCATGCGGGTCAGGTTGACACACAGTGGCAACGCGGCTCAGCCGCAGCAGCTCAGGACTAACACCTGAACACTATTTCATTGTACGCTTGTACAATGACAATAAAGCACTTACTTACTTAAAAAAAATATATATACAAGGCAATTCAAAGTGCTTCACAGTTGCATAAAATTACAAGAAAACAGACAAAATCAATCAATATAAAGTTAATCAATTACAGTAAAAGGCAAGAGGCAGATAAAATACTTTCAGTTTTCATATGCACGGGTAAAAAGAGCTGTTTTCAGCCTGGATTTGAACATTGTCAGAGTTGAGGCCTGTCTCACATCCTCATGAAGACTGTTCCAGATTTTAGCTGCATGAAACTGAAACGCAGCCTCACCGTGTTTATTATTGACTCTGGGAACCACCAGGAGACCCCTCCCTGAAGTTCTCAGGGCCCGAGATGGTTCATACGGCTCTACATGTCAGAGATGTACTTTGGTGCTAAACCATGTAAAGACTTGTACACAAGCAGAGCTGTTTTAAATTCTATTCTCTGAGTGACAGGAAGCCAGTGCAGAGACCGGAGCACTGGACTAATATGGTCGTATTTCCTGGTTCTTGTCAGGACTCAAGACAATTCAAATATGTCCTCTCCTCATGTCTTCAGTCCAAATGAGAAAATTATTATTGAAAGAGAAGAAGAATACCAATTCACATATTATATATCAGTACCAGCATACAGCGCCCTCTAGTATGACTATAAAAAGCAATGTGACAAATGACCCCGAGTGACAAATAGCCCCGGTCTCTCCTACTCACCGTGTCTTGTGTCCTTTCTGTGCACCCAGCAAGTCGACCGACTGGGAGACGACTGGGATTCCCTGGAGAAAGTGCGACTTCCCTTGGTGCTCAACCTCAGCCAGTGTCTCCTGGAGCTGCAGCAGTACCAGCAAGTTGTGGAGCTCAACAACAAGTTACTCAAGAAGCACAAAGGTAAGAGTGTGCAGTTATGTCTGTTGGGGTAAGAAAACAAACGTACAGGAGCGCTTTTTATTACATAGTCACATTTGGATTGTGGAAATAACAAGATCTGTTGCGTGGCCCTTAGCAAATGCCTGCTTTCACGCCGCAACAATCCTTGATCCCTCTGTTTGCCGGGGAAATAGCAACCAAACAGTGTGCGCCGCATTGCTGAGTCTTCCGTTTGTTCCCCCGGCACCCAACCGTGGACATCACAGTCAGAAATATATTCACTGCTTTTGTTTCTGCTGCGTCTGAATTATTTATAGTCAAAGCCAATGTGAGACGGTTGTTCTTATAGTTGCCCCTTCTTTCTGTTCATTCATGCCTCGCCCTCACTTTTGCTCCAGGGTATTATTTTCTCGCTGAATCCTGTGATCTTTCATGCAAATGATGCTGCCTTTCACAACTCCACAGGTAACTTTAAGGCCATCTACCAGCGAGCACGTGCACACGCTGCCTTGTTCAATGAGGACGAAGCGAGGAAGGACTTCGCCATTGTGGAGAAATTGGACCCCAAGTTCAAACCATTTGTCCGGCAGGAGCTGAAAATGCTGGGAGAAAGCCTGCGCACCATGCATTCCAGCCAGAACAAAAATTACTGGGCTACGACGCAAGAAAAGTGGGGGCCAGATGGGAGCAAGGCCAAAGCCGCTGCCGCTGCCAAAGCAAGGAAAAATGTCAAACTTGAACAAAAGAAGTCAAAAGATCAAATGGCTCAATGTGATGTCGAAATAGAGAAATTTCAAGATGAGAAAACAGACGCATGTGATGAGAGTGGGAGAGCGCAAGGGTTAGATAATAGGGAGAGTGTTGCGGAGGATGCCCAGGATGAAGCAGCTAATCGAGACACAGATAAAGATAGTGATCCGACGCCCACCAGCGAAGCAGCCGATAGTGTGGAGAGCAGCAGATCCGGGGGTGATAAGGCCACGGAGAGGGGCAAATGTCAATCAAGTGCTGCACCAGAACCAGGAAGAGCCGCGGAGGAAAACAAAGACACAGCTGATAAGACCCGAGATGGTGCTATTCCATTTGAGCCGAGCGGGGAAGGGAATACAGAGGCTGTGACAAACGAGGAATAGTGTTCATAGACAATAACAAGATAAGCATAAAATGTAGACTATAGCTACTTATGCAACGGGTACAGAATTATGACCCCTTTTAATTAGTTGTTTCACTTTGTAGCAGGTTTGATCCTGAAATAATTACAGATGGAGGAAAAAGTATGTGAACGCTTTGGAATTTCTCACATTTCTGCCAAAATTGGTCATAAAATGTGGTCTGATCTTCATCAAAACTATAAGAATGAATAAACAGTGTCTGCTTAAACTAATACCACCCATTTTATCATATTTTTTATTGGCCATAACATGTTAACAGGAGAGGGAGGAAAAAGTAAGTGAACCCAGAAATCTTCACCTTCATCGTCTAATCTGCAACTACAGGAAAGCAGTTATTGCTGCAGAAGAAGGGTCAGCCAGCTATTTAATACAGGGGTTCCACTTACTTATTCCACGGCTGTTGTGAATGTCTCAGGTTTTTCTGCCAAGATCTAGCTTAAACTTGTTAAATTCATTTTTCTTTGATGATAAGGCACGTGGCCAGGCCCTGAGGCAACAAACAGCCCCACACCATGATTCTCCTGCACCATACTTCACACTTGAGGATTGATGTTTTGATGTTGCTGTTTGCTGTATCCATTTGTCTCCACACTTTGATGTTGTGTGTTCCTCCCAAAACTATTCAACTTTTGGGTTGCGAAAGAGCTCTTGGGGATGTCCATAGCACTACTGGAAAAATATACTGTGGACTGATTAAGGCCAAAGTAGCCCAGGCATTCATTGGAAAATTTATCACAAGTTTTATCAAGACATTTTTGCCAGAACAAAACCCTTTGTGACCCTTCTTTTGCAGCCAATAAACTGCTTTTCCTGTAGTTGCAGATTTTACCGCTCACCAACGATCAGGATGAATCTTGGACCATTCCTCTTTACAAAACTGCTGAAGATTTCTGGGTTCACATATTTTTCCTCATTCTCCTGTGAATAGTTACATGTCATGGCCAATAAAAATATGATAAAATGTAAATGTGTGGGTGGTATTAGTTTAAGCAGACACTGTTCAAACTCATTCTTATGATTTTGATGAAGACCAGACCACATTTTACAACCATTTATTAATTATTTATTTACATATATAACACTACACTATATATAAACCACTACACTATTTCCCCTATAATAGTAATAAGTTAAAACAGACATTTGGAAAGTTAAGGAAAAATATGTAAAAAGAAAAATATCTCATTGGTACTTGAGTTTACAGCTACTGCAGATTCCATTGCTCTCAATTGTGCTGTGCAGCATTTAAAGGCCTTATACCAGATGTTCTTGTAACGGAATGAAATAAATGTTGTCCTCCTTTAGTAAATTGTAATGTCAGACATGAATATACTTGTAATTTAGCATTTGTATCAGTTTCATGAACTTGCAGGCTAGTTGTCTCGTGTATTTGTGACGTTGGCTCGTTCATATAAACCCATCCTTGTGAAGAATTGTGATTTTACTACAAATTTAAGAATGAGTTTGGATCACAGCAAACAATTCCATTCACTCGCTTCCTCTTTCATTGCTGTTGTAATGAAAATAAATCAGGCATAGGGCCGTAAAGCTTTCACTAACGTCTACCTCTGGTAAGTGACATGAGTTACAATTGATATTTCCTGAACATTTCGCTTTGCAAAGTGATATAATAGGAATACATAGAAGGGTACTGTATTTTCTAACCTCACTATGATCAAAGGACAAAATCACTGCAAACCACTGTGTTCTCTTTATTTACACATCGTCCCAACTTTAAAAGGTGTGTCTCAGGAAGCCCTACTATCTTATGTACAAACTTAAATGAAAAAGAAGAGACTCTTGGATAAACAACTGGCATCCTCCTGGGTTTCATTAATCAAATCTCCAAGGGAAAAGTGAAGGCATGTGGGAAAGGAAGACAGACATTGCAAGACTAATTGCAAATACAAAGTTTTTTTTTATTTCTGTACACAAAGTAAAAAGCGGCCATTCACCCACTTATTACAGTATAAATCCTTTCTTGATAAAACTTTTCTATACATACTAAAAACTCAAGACAGGAAGTAGTGCTATAAGTGCTGTACATGGACAACAATAAGTAAATAAAAACAAAAAGAATGACACTCTTGAGTTATTAATGAGGTATATTAATGGTGACTTCAACCCAGTAAAGAACAGTGATATGAGAGTTTGCCCTTTCATGTGCAGTGACATGATGTTATGATGCAAGAGAATACTGATGAGAGACCTATGAGTGGGGCGACCGCATGCTGTAACACTGGTCAATACAAGGCCTTGGTTATAGTTTTCTCTGGAGACTGTACTCTCTTCAAACAGGCAGCTTCAGTCACACGACGGGGAGTACGCTCTGTGTTTGTGTGTGTCTGAGCGTGCTTTACAGGGGCACAGCTGCGGACGCCCTCTCGATTGAAAATTGTACATTGAGCTGACATCACACGGGCGCACGGATGGGATTGGGACCTCACTACAGATGGATGACAGTCATTGGTAACATGAATATTTCCTGTCCAGGCTTGGTGTGTATTCATGTAGGCTACTGTACGAACTGAATATTATTAACAGTGTTGGTTTAATTATGCCAAATCAATATTTTTTCTGACTAAAGTTTAGTGACCAAAATAACACACGAATTATAACATTTGGGGAACTTTTCTGGTTGGAATGAAAACGTATAGGGGTCATTTCAAGACAGTGCTGAATATCAAGTGCAAGCTGAAAAATAAAATGCGCTATTTTTTGGGCATGTTGCACCCAATTTACCATTTAAAATGGCCAAAATCTGGTATGTAAATGAGAGAATGCTGTGTGAGTAAAAAATGCACAAATGCTGCTGATCCACCTTTGCATGTGCTACTTATTTTCACATTGGCAAACGCTTGGTAAATGACCCCCATAATAATGTAATACATAAATTTAGCATCTACATCAACGTGTTACCTTTTTTCTCTTATGCGTGAGTAGCATCTACCTTGCTTGAAGTCATTGTGGAATAGACACTTGTCCCTTTACAGATAATAGGTTCACAATGATTGGGATGTAAATATGCCCTTGCTGACCCTGGATGTTTGGTATTCTTACACTCTCAGACATACATTTAGATTTACATACATGAAGACACATGAACATGGGGTGAAATGTTATAAAATGTAGAGTTACTTGAGCAGATGGCGATGATTTTGTAAAACCGCTACAGAATGGTTCAGCTTCAGAGAAGATTGAGCGAAGACGGGTTGTATTTGGCAAACAAATCGCTCCCTTACTTTCCTTAAGGCTATTAGCATTTGTATTATGAACGACACACCACCTTTTACCACACGCAAATCTGCGGAACTGCGTCCTTGGGGACAGTTCCCATAGCAACTGTATCAAAACTGTGCAGGCAGCCAAGCGAGGTGCTGAGGAGGAGAGCGATGTCGGATGCGAGCCTTGCGTGCATGTAGCGGCAGCCCGTAATGCATGCAGCGCTGGGTTTCACACTCGTAGGGCAGAGATCAGAATGAAGTTAGGAGGTCCGAGATGAATCCCTCTCTGTCTCCTGTTTAGAATGAGGCATGATTGTTAGCAGAGCCTCGCACGGCCAAAGTCGACTGTTTCAGACAACCTCTCGTCCGCTGTGGGAGACTTTTGCAGCAGCAGGCACATCAAAGAAGTTCTTTCCTTCTACCCCTCGAGCAACAAACACTGAATCTTTCCTCACCTTTTTCTCACTTCTCTGATCTTTAGTGGCTTCGAGCATCTTGGGTTCACTGACAGAAGCGTGAGCTGGATTGGATGTATGGATGCTCACATGCTGTGTGCACTTCCCCCCCCCCCTCGGTACTTTGTCCTCCAGATGAGGCCTGCCTCCCTCCAAGAACAAACAACAAACGCTGCACTCGTCGGTGTAAGAAACCTATTCAAGTTTAGTTTAAGGCATGTGTTGACTGCGCTATGTTTCAGTAGACAAGCACCCAGTAGGACCCCAATAATGCACAGCAGAAAAGACATGAAATTACTTCATTATATTCCTTGGGATGCATCATTCTTTGGAAAGTATTGAGAGAATGTTTATGATGCTATTTGCACTTTCACTATTCTTATAATTTTATATTAGCTGTGTTCTTATTCTTTTAATGCATTATAAATTATAGACTACAGAAAAAGTAACTTAAAACAAATAATAATAATATTATTCCGTAGTCAGCACAGAAGCTGAAATAACATGTTCATGAGAATTAGTTTATTAGGGGTGAAATCTGTGTAGGAGTGTATTATGGTGACATACAGCCCCCCTGTAGTGTCTAAAACTGGGTTGGCGTTGAGAAGGAGCCTGGCAGCTCCACAGCCTGGAGCTTGTTCCTTCACGTTCTCTGCGCACAGTGGGACAGCACCAGATACGCCAGCGGACTGTGCATGCAGACATTTCTACACGCATTTTTAGCTCACAAAACACAAAGTGGTGCACAACTTCTTGCTTGTTTATTCTCCCAGTGATGAAGGGCTATGGATGTGTTTGCACTTTCACTTTCCATTGGCATGCAAGAAGCTGGCTCACCCAGTTATGTGCAGTGCGTGAAGAGCGAGTTGGTGAAGTTGAGTCAATGGATGTAGCAGCAAGAAAGTGAGAGCACAACTGGCGTAAGGGCTCACTTAGGAGGCGAGCGACAAGCAGTTTGAGGGGATTAGAGGACTTCAATGTGCAAGAGTAGAGGAGCTGCGCTTATGGCTGCTTTTGGCTGTCATGAATAAATCACAAATTTAACTGATGCCATGTCATGGGTACAAAGCAAAGAAACTTGTTGTGGATGGATCAAACAGCCTGACAACTTACCACCAGCCAATCCCAACGCAGCCCTGATCTAGTTACCACCATGACACTTTCTTTACAAAAACAACAAAAACAAATGATCAAGAGAGTGTCCATCTTGAAATGTCTCCAGTGGAGTTCCAGTTTGTGCTGTGGGTTAATACTAAAGCTTCGCACCTCCTGCCGACTACACATATACTGGGGAGCACAGTGTCTTGACAGTCCCTTTGACATGTCCCTGAACTGCTTCTGCTTCAGTTAGCTTCTTTTGGCTCTTCATGTGTTTCACATCAGGCCAAACGGACATCAGCGTGAGCCTTTAGCAGATTTCCATGTCAAGGCCATAAGTGCACAGAGTTCCAGTGGAGAGTTAGCTATGGTTAGCAGCATAGCCGCCGTGGCACTATAAGGCCTGACCGCTACTGCAGCCACAGAACCTCCTCTCGGTGATCAGACACGTCCCACGCAGACTCAGATGTGAGAGGTCGTGCCTGCAATGAGACATTAAGAGACAGCAAATGAGTGTGTTTTGTCACAAACAAGACTGCAGTTATAATAGACTTTATTAGACGGGCCAGTTCAGCGTGACAGGGTGTGAAGAGCGGTCAGGGTCATTTAGCAAATTGTTAGAGCTGGGAGGCAAACTCATGACACAGAATGCCCAGCTATATCTTGCGGCATATAGCGAGATGGACTCGCCTTCCACTTTGTTATGCGGCTTGCTGATTTTATTCTGTCATCCTTATTACTTTCTTCTGGATTATCTATACATTTATAGTTAATGCTATTGCAAGGTTAATGTTAGATTAGATATAACTTTTTTTTTTTTAATGCATTACATTATGCATTACACTATGTAGGGCTTTCATAATGCATGAAGAAAAAAAAAGAGGGAATTGTACACAAATTAATATTATACTGAGGATGGTAATGACAACTGGGAAGTAGCAAGATCACAAAGTATAATATGTACTGCATAGTAACGTGTCTTTATAACATAAACATAGTGACTTCCGGTAATGTTACCAAGGTTTGGCATTGGTAACATGCTGAAATATATTATATTAAGGGTTTGCCTTTTGTTACTTGCTTTGTATTAAACATCGTACATGAAACGAGATCGTGGTTGTCGTTGTGCTTTGTTTCTGTTATCTATATGAACATTTCAAACAATGCTTTGTAATTTGGTTTGTGTTAAAAAAGCCGCTTTGAAGTGTAACTGGTTCTCTTTTGACATTGATGTAAATCAAAATATGATGCTACTAATTGTATGATTGATAATGTAATTGCAATAGGTTAAAGTTATTATTATAGTTCTGTCATGTAATGTCTTTATGTAAATGCTACATTGTAAATGTTGTATTGATTTTGGGGGTGGGCGCTTATAAGCTCTTGCTTCAGCCCACTCCTTTTGAGCAGAATGTTTACTGCTCAAATAAACAAATAAACTAAACTAAACTAAACTAAACTAAACTAATTGTCCCATGCAGGAAATTTGTCTTGGGCTCACAGCTGCTTGCTAATTTGGAAAAACACAGCTACATAGTACAGTACAGCATAGTTACATAGAGTACAACACCAAATAGACAGTCTATGCATCCATCAGACCTCCTATGTTGTCGGATAGCTCCATCGCTTTTATTAATACCTCACTTGTAATTATGTTATTTTGAACTCAACTAATTCTGCAACAAGTCATCCTTACTATATAACTCATTTGCTGTTCATTTGATCATTTTCATAAATACTTTTCACAATACTACATTCATATTTACCTAATACTGCACTAGTAGCTATCATTTAATGGTCTCACTGGTGAGATCTGCTCTATTTCTGTGGAGTTCAGTAGTGCTGTGATCCTAATTTGCTTTTACATTTTTTAGCCTAATATTTATACCCAATATATATAACCGGTGTCTCTCCGTCTGGCTCTATTCAGTCTCTTCCATCCCTCTAAATATTGACCCCGCTGCACCATATTTGCGCTCATCACCATCTTTCTCTCCCGAGGTGAGGGAGGAGGACATAGTCTGGCTGTAAAGATCCATTGCAATTCTAGAATCATTACATTTGAGAATTTCAACATGACTTTACAAAGGAGGGTAGATCATCCCACATACATGTATGATGCACCTGTTGTTGGGGGCTGGGTCATATTACCCTCGCACCTTATACTGTACTTACACTTAAATCTTTCAACTTACAACAACTCATGCCTGTATGACTTGATACCAATGACAATGGAAACTTTGCATCAGTGCAGTAAATAAAACCCTTTATTATGTAGATTAGACCATTGCTTTGCTTCCAGGAGAAAGTGTATGTTAAGAGCGCAAAATGGCCCAAAAATGAATAGATTTGCCTTTAAGTGTCTCCCCTTAAAACTATGTACACAAAAAGAAACCGTGGTCTTTTTTGCTGACAGTTTTGATTTTGTGTGATTGGGCTCTGTAATTATAGAGAAATGTCAAAATTTGACAGTTAAAAGGCAATTTCTATGATATTTCGGTCCCGTCTTCTCCCCCTCCTCAATATTTAACAGTGGGCTCTGTATAATGCAATAGTGTTACGTGAATGCAGGCTGTTTGGCACAAACTCACCCGGTTCAGACGGGAAGACGTTTCTGAGCTGCTCGATCACCTCCTGCAACTGCAGCACTGTGTCCTGTTCGTGCTCCGGCTCCTCTCCTGATAAAATGCAACAGACGTCAAAAGCAAGATCACGGAGGTTAGAATCACTGTGTAGGAAGATTTTTGATTTATGTGCAAGATAGGTCGCTAAATGCAGCCAGTGTTAATACGATGCCAGATTACAGGAGTCTGGAAAAATTACAATACATATGCTAATCATGGCATTAAGATTCACTTATTAATAAATACAATACATTTGGAATATTTTCAAAAACGAGTACTTCTGTCCAATTCATCATCAATTGATTATTTCACATTGTTGTTCACACTTGTTACTATTTGGTGTAACCGATGTATAAGAGGTTATACAGTAAACTTGGATTTTTATATGTCACGTGAAAAATGGCAACCACTGCCAAATTGAATGTGAAAACTGAAACTCATAAAGCTACTCTGCCATCCTTCCTTGCCATTCTTTACCATCAGGAAGGAACGCAGGAATAACTAGGACCATAAGATATGCTGCACACAATACAGCGACATCTTAAAGCATAAAAACACCAATGTCATCAAGTGTTTTGCCTGATATCTAACAAATTCCTAGAGTGCAAAAAATGTATTCATCAGTGTATCCCAGCTAAGTCCCATTGTTACTGGGATAGGTTCCAACCAGTGCCCAGGTCCCATATACTCATGGCCTTACATAGTTATTCTTGTATCACTCATGACATTTTGTGCAGGTGGCAAAGACTCATTGTCAGATATATTGAAACTGCCCTCTGAATGTGCCAGGGCAGCGTATAGTCCTGGTGTGACCTCTATGTGATATGAGTGAACAACAGCACAATAAAGCCTGGACATGGCTGCGAGTCTGACCGGCTGTTTCCGTGTCAGTGGTCTCCCTGCTCCCAGCCGGATCTCCATGGCGACCGGCACCCGACACGGGTGACGACAACGTGGAGGGCTCGGACCCGTTCGCCTCTGAGTCCTCTTTGGGCTACAACAGAAGATTAAACATGGATGAGTATGGACCATATCAGTCTCACTTCAGACATTTGTGTAAGCAAAGGGTCTGTTTCCGCCTAAACTGTCCTCATGCTGTCTCCCCAGAGACAGGTGCACATGAGCAGTCATGTTAGGGCCTTGTACCTGTAGCAGTAGCTCCCTGAGCCGGTGCAGCTGGGACTCCAGCTGTTTGTTGTGGTCCTCCAGGATCTGCATACGTGTTTCCAGACGGCTCTTGTGTTGGCGCAGGACTCGGGCCTCAGCCAGAAGCTCCTCATCCTGAGCTCCTCCGGTGGGTGAGCCCAGGCCCTCCTCCCCTGCCTCGGTCAGCATGGGCACTGACGCAGCCTCCTCATGCTTCCATTTGAGCCGTCTGTACTCGCCCTGAAGCACCCTGGTGGTGAGAGGGAGAGACAGTGAGCTCACACATATTGCTGCACAAATGCAATTTCCAGAACACTTTTAGAAAAAACTATTTTAACTTGTAACTTTGGCTGACCAAACTCACCATTACTATTGCAAAACTGTTTCGTCCAAGCAAATTTGACATATACTGTATATTGTGACCAGGACAAACAATGCATTACGGTATATTACTCGAGGGTATTGTAACAGGCTTTATGCTTATTGTAAGTCCTGATTTTTCAGCAACACACATTTATGTGCTCACCAAACGTTTAAGTATTTTATTTTATTGAAATGATCAGTCTAGTGAGCAGCGGGATTTTAATGATATCTCATGGGGTGCTATTATTTGCAATTGAATAAAAGATGTATGTATGTCAGTATGACAGCTGCTTCACTAATTACTTTATTACTCCTTTAGAATAACCCGGCCAGATTGTGGAATAGATGCACTCCTTTTTTAGTTCTGGCAAACACTACGTACTGTTACGGCATTATTGTAACATTTATGTAATAATAATGTAAGCGCAACTGTAGGTCAAGGTCTACAGCACCTAAAGGGCATGGAGCATGACTCAAAAGGTCACTAATAAAAAGATGAAAATGATTTCATTTTACATTATGAATCATCCACTAAAGGTTGCCTCTGGTATCCAATTAAATCAGACGGGGCAAATGAATGTGCTTCGTTAACAAAGAATTGTCTCATGTTTTTTGTTCTACTATACACCCCAATGACTGCAGCTCAGGCTTTAAGTTTATACTTTATATAACTGCATCTACAAACTGCATACGTTTATAATTCTAACAAAAGTGTAACTGCAGACTGTTTAAATAGTGTGTTACACAAAGAATGGATTGTTTTTATGTTACATTAATAACAGCTGACACTCAGTCAGTTACAGTCCTGCGAACAAACATTAAAAGAATCATTGATTCTCCTCCGGCCAGTCTGGCCTTGTCCCCCTGATTTCTTCTCCTGTTCATCCTCATCAGTAATATGTAGAAACTCAATATCTCAGTGCTGTGAGTTCTGCCCCTTCACAGACATACAATGGTGCTAAAATCCTGTATGTGCCACAACTGTGTGAAATGGTTGTATATATTCAAATATTCAGGCATATATCAGAGTAAACAACCTCATCAATCTCCTTCTGAGCCAGTGCAATTGTGCTTACAAATATCCCATCATCCTTTTATCCAATCAGCAAAAAGCCCTGTGAATAATGGATCCTGTCTGCTCCAAAACAGAAAGTAAGCGCTTTTAAGGACACCATATATATAGTATCTGTGTGTCTGCACAGTGTATTTTTCATCATCGTTTGATTTTTTCTGCACACTTAGGTAAATGAGCTACTGCTTTTCACTATTTCCCTGGTAGAACATTCTCCTGACAACAAAGACGGACGGAGCGTATAAACTAAAGTTGGATGTCTCATTTGTTTGCATGAAATGTGTAAGCTGCAGCAGAGCTGTGTTGTTTTGGCTGATTTTGTGACTCAGAAGGAGGGATAATTTAATGTTTACATAAAATGCAACTACAAGAGGTGAGTAAAGGAACCTTTTGTAGTTTATTGATGAGGTACATTGATGATTGTACTGCCACTACAGTACCTTACCACTGGCTTCATGTAGTATTTTGCACAATATTTGTTTTGTTCCTAAGGCTTTAATAAAAAAGGACAATAAGAATGAAATGGGGTGAAGATTTTGGATAAGCATTCAGCAAATTGTGGGAGGGTTTGCTGCAGTAAATGACCAGCAATGTTGGAACCAAAGGGCTAGGAGCGCGCTTCTCCATGGTCCTCATGGCGGGGAGCTGACATTGCTGTAGTACCACCCACTGGTGGCCAGGGGCCCCAAAAGACACTTGGTGAACAGCATTCTTATGAGCACTTTGAGCTTCCCAGCACTGCTTAAAAGCCTGGCTCCAAAGAGTTATATTTGTTCAAAAATCACTATGACGCATGTGACAATACTGGTGTCATATTTTTAACCATGCTGGTTTTTGTGCTTCAACACTAAAAAGAGAAAGCTCAGAGCTGGTCTTCCCACCTTTTTGCCCTTTTAAAGAACAGGCTTCATAGGAGGAGACGGAGCAGCCATTATTTCACAGACCACTCGGGATCATTACAAGGAATGGGGCTGAATGGGACCCGCCGATCTCTATTTATTAAATCTATGGTTGGAACGTTGGAACTCCAACCACATAGACTATACAAAAATAACACATATATAAGAATCAGAATCCCTTTATTGTCAATGTACAATGCACAACTAAATTAAAAAGCAGCTCCAGTGATAAAAAGAATAAAAGCATAAATAAAAAGCAAAAATATACTCTAAATGTCCTCTAGCAACGCTTATCGCACAGAAATTAATTGTTTTAGAACAAGACTGAACAACTCAGCACAGGGTCAAAAATGTCTACAAATATTTAAAAAAAGACTGCCTTAGTTATGAGGACCACGCCTCCACACTCACCTGTTCTCGTTCTCCAGGCGGGCCAGGGTGCGTTGCAGCTGCTCCTTGTCCTGGTGCTCGAGCTGGGCCAGGAGCATGTGCTGGCAGGGGGAGTCCGGCTCCAGGGCGGGGCTGGAGTGACGCAGGAGGTACTGATCTTCATCCCTGAGTCCCCCACACAGGAGACAGCACACTGAGCCACTATAGCACAGCCACGACAGCACACAGCGGGCCAGGGGGATGGAGGGGGAAAGCATTGCATTCAGGCCACCAGCCACAGGGTAAGGAGTTAGAGGAGGTGACACAATGAGAGGAGACAGGACGCACCGGGCAAAAACAGACTACTGCAGCAACCGCAAGGTCAGAAGGATTTATGCAACACAGAAATAAACATGCAGCCGACAGTCCAATTCTATTTTCTATTTTTTGTCTGTACAATAACAATCCAATACAGTGCTTAGAATATCAATGGAATAATCCAAGAAGCAGCCCTATATCCACCAGACTACCGGCTGCGCTGAATTGGTCATAATTAATTTATTACATTTGTTACATCTTTAAACTTCAAAGGCCTCATGGACATCTGTAGTCTGAGCAAGTTCACTTGAAGGATGTCTAAGGTACACTAATATTACCACAAAGTCTGCCTGGATCTGAATGGTAAGTCTACTGTACAGCAGCAGGAAGCACAAAGCACAGCAGTCGCTATAGGGCCAGCAAGCAGAAATTAACTTAAAAACTGAGGCAAATACAAACAACAGCACTCTAGTGGTTCCTAACCATTTTAGTCTCGAGTAGCCCTTAAGTTTTGTGTCATATTGTCAGTAACCCTGAACTTCTTTTTTTTTTCATTTTTTAGAAAGTACATACAACTTACATATCAATACCTTAAGTCAATAGTATTCAGTTCATCTTTTATGATCTGAGTAGTAGCTCTGTGGTCCCTGTACCTCTGGTTGGGAAACACGACTCTAGGACATGCATGAGCAGAAACAAAGTGCTATGGTAGAGACACAAATCAAGACACAGGAAGAACACTTAAACACACATGTCAGTGGGAAGGTGTTTTTAGAGGGCTTCTGGGTAAATACAGTAGAAGTTTAGTGTCAATCACAGGCTGCAGTCAGGGCAGACTTTTGCCAAATAATAAGCACACCCCTGTCACACAGGTCTGAGAGCTAAAGTACCTGAAATATTTTTCAAGCTGAGGTCCAAGCAGCTGTTTAAACTTTAAAATGTGTTATTACCAAAAACTGCCTTGGACATTGCCAATGCTGCTTTTTTTAATTTTGAAGATTTTCCTCAACATCTGCACCTCTAATATAACTTTTGGTGTGCGTTGCCTCCTCTCTTACTTATTACCAGATACTGCACCGTAAAACTTTATTTCTAATAAAATCTTTCCCAAAATTCAGTGGTAAATTCATGTACCCTGAGCCTCCCAGCATAATTGCAGCATAATGTCAGTCTAAACACTGTGATCATTGGTCAATTCCAAACACCTTCTGTCTGATTTGTCTTTATGAGGATTCAGAATAGTTTCATTTATGTTTTCCTGCAATCCTTATAATATGACTTCTATCTTGTAAAGGAACAATATCTTCCAGGATCCATCACCAGAACAAACAATGTCTTCGCATGCCAATTGGCCTCATTGTACTATTCCCACATAGTAATCAGAAGAAGCTGGTCTCCAGCACACACTCACATAATATGTCTGATTATTTATGTGATTGAGCAGCCATGCCCCACTGTGCACGACAACATACAGTTAATCAACAAGGGGAAACCAATGTGCTGGGAGGAATGGCTGTTGCATTGAAACAAGCTCACAGAAAGCCTTTCATGGAAATGAGGGGGTAGTAATGCGTAGGTGGCCGTATACTCACAGACTTTCATCAGGAGAGAGGCTATCTGTGAAGAAGGAGCAATTCTGGCTTTCCATTTCTGCCAATCTGTAAGCACACACCATATACATCCACATGATTACAGGCATATTTATGCAAACAAAGAGAGTCAAGACAATACAGGGTCAGGGCGACGTTAAAATACACGAGGAAATTGCTTTATCAAAACAGAAGCCATACAGTGAAAAGAGTCAAACATATATAAGAAGAAACCAGGGGAGAACGAAAGTCCCTTTAGGCTGTGGACTAAAAAAAACATCTGAATCCAGATGTATTCACTAAATGTGCTAATATAATTAACACATTTAAGATTTAGCTGGAAAAAACAACAACAACAAATCTGAGGTTTGACATTTTTCTTGGAATTGCTGTCATTGTGCAGCCATACTGTACAGAAGACCACATTACACCGGTTTAGAGTCGCTGCATTGGCTCCCTGTGGTTTCAGGATCGATTTTAAAGTTCTTTTAATGGTTTTTAAATGTCTTAATGGTTTTGGTCCTTCTTATCTTCAGAACTGCTTTTACCTTATGAACCTTCACGACCACTTCGCTCCTCCGGTAGGGATCTCCTAGTTATTCCATTTTCAAGCAATATAGAAAGAAAAAGGATCTCTCTGCTGATGAAAAGCGTGAAAAAGTTGAATGCCTTCGATATATCATAAAGAAAGCGTAATCATCGCACCGTTAAGAGATTTGTGGCTGATTCAGAGCACACACAGGTTTGTGCTGATAAAGGCACAATGAGGACGATTTACAGACAAATACATCAGAAGCTGCAGGTGCCTCTGGAGTCTCCCGAACATCAAGGTTTTAGATCCTCCAGAGGCTTGCAGTTGTGCATAAACCGTCTATCCGGCCTCCCCTAAACTGTTCATTGAATGCTGATGAGCAGAAATGGCTGCAGTGGACCCAGAAATACATAAAGACTCATATTCAAACAGTCTTGTTCACTCATGAGTTCCGTGCAACCCTGGATGGTCAGATGGATGGAGTAGTGGATGGTTGTGAATGGCCACCATGTCCCAACAAGGCTGCAACGTCAGGGAGAGGAGCTGGGTCGGAGGCCCACGTTAGGCTCCCTGAAGGTGGGAAAATGACCTCTGAAAAGTATGTGGAGTTTCTGACTGACCACTTTCTTCTATGGTACAAAAAGAAGAACCGTGCTTTCCCGAACAAAAATCATCTTCATGCATGACAACGCACCATGTCATGCTGTAAAGAATACCTCTACATCATTGGCTGCTATGGGCATAAAAAGAGAGAAACTCATGAGGACCCCATCCTACCCTGACCTCAACCCTATTGAGAACCTTTGGAGCCTCAAGCAAAACATGTATGAGGGTGGGAGACAGTTCACATCCAAACATCAGCTCTGTGAGGCTATTCTGACATCCTGCAAAGAAATCCAAGCAGAAACTCTCCAAACACTCACAAGTTTAATGGATGTAAGAATTTTGAAGCTGCTATCAAAGAAGGGCTCCTATGTTAAAATGTAACTTGACCTGTTAGATGTTTTGGATTGAAATAGCTTCTGATTTCAGTAAATATGACCTCATGCTGCAAATTTAACAAATGACCATTTTCAGTTCTTTACAACCTATAAAATGTATTGAAACGCTGCTGTGCATAATCATTTGGAACAGTACATTTTGAGTTGTTTATTAGGCCCGAGAGCCTGACAGGTCCGGGCCTGTTGTTATTGTACAAGCAGTGCGCGGAGCGCACTGATGAAAGACGTGCGCATAGCGCACGTCCCAAAAAGAGCGCGGAGCGCTCAAGAAACAGAGCGCGGAGCGCTCCCCATGCATTACACAGTAATAACGACACTCCCGGCACCCCGACCTGTCCGGTGATATAAGCGTGTGCCGCGAAAGCGGCACATTTGTTGCTGCTCGAAGAAAAAAAGGTGAAAACCACAGGCAAGGCGCAACATGGACAAGAAAGCAGTCGATGACGAGCGCAACGCGCTCGTCATCGACCATGGCCACTCACCAGCACTCAAAACACTGCTAGAGTGACTCAGGGCATCGAGGCCTATCCGATAACATAGGTCTTTGCCGCGAAAGCGGCATATTGCTTCTGCTCGCACAAAAATACCAAAAAAAAAACCCATTGGGAAATATTGAAAAAGAACAGGTAAAAGACGAGCGCAACGCGCTCGTACTTGATAATAAACCCCACGGTTGGATTACTGGACGTGAGACCTTTCCGAATATATAAATATGCGCCGCCGAAGGCGGCGCTATATTGTTATTGTACGGGTTTTCTTATTATTAGGCCCGAGAGCCTGACAGGGTCCGGGCCTGTTGTTATTGTACAGGCAGTGCGCGGAGCGCACTGACGAAAGACGTGCGCGTAGCGCACGTCCCAAAAAGAGCGCGGAGCGCTCAAGAAACAGAGCGCGGAGCGCTCCCCATGCATTACACAGTAATAACGACACTCCCGGCACACCGACCTTTCCGGTGATATAAGCGTGTGCCGCGAAAGCGGCACATTTGTTGCTGCTCGAAGAAAAAAGGTGAAAACCACAGGCAAGGCGCAACATGGACAAGAAAGAAGTCGATGACGAGCGCAACGCGCTCGTCATCGACCATGGCCACTCACCAGCACTCAAAACACTGTTACAGTGACTCAGGGCATCGAGGCCTATCCGATAACATAGGTCTTTGCCGCGAAAGCGGCATATTTGCTTCTGCTCGCACAAAAATACGAAAAAAAAAATCCATTGGGAAATATTGAGAAAGAAGAGGTAAAAGACGAGCGCAACGCGCTCGTATTTGACAATGAACCCCACGGTTGGATTACTGGACGTGAGACCTTTCCGAATATATAAATATGCGCCGCCTCTGGCGGCGCTATATTGTTATTGTATGGGTTTTTCTTATTATTATTATTATTTTCCTCTCCCCTAAAAGCCAGTTTCGGTAACTTCCCACCGACGAAAAGTCCTGAATTTTTGCCCAAAATTCAATTAGGTGAAAAAAAAAAAACTTCACATCTCCAAAATGTAAAAAATAAAAAAAATGGCGCGTCAGCGCCCCCTGGAAAAACAGCGTTAACATTGCACCCTATGGCCAGACCCCCCAAAATCCCCGAATCCCCGAAAATTTTAGTTCGTCGTAGACGAAAAAAATTCGGCACAGTCATTGGTCACGTAAAGCCAAACAAAAAAAACATATTACGCGGTTGCTAGGCAACCATCAGGAGGGCGGCCATATTGGCCAGAAGAGCGATCTGGCGCCGAAGGCGCCATTTTGTGCGCTCGCATTTGAACGAACTCCTCCTAGGGCGTTGAACGCAGCGACTCCCCGTTCGCTCCAGATCATCTACACAAGTGGGACATCAAAAGTTATTAAAAACTTTCTAATAGGATTAACGATGTTGTCATGGCAACGCCATGAATTCGGCGTCCATTTTTAGCGCTCGCCGCCGCGCTCAAACAGTCATAACTCGCACAAACTGTGGCCGATTTGAGCTAAACTTGAATCGTTGGTCGAGTCGTCGACCCCGGATGTTTGATATCTGAAATATGAAAATGGGCGCAATAGCGCCCCCTGCAGAGCACCAAATAAAAATTAATAGGGAAAAAAATTTAAGTTTGTCGTAGACAAAAGAAATTTGGCACAGACATCCGTCACGTGACCCCGAACAAAAAGTCATTGAGGCCACGCCCCTTTTCCCACCGTGTTGCCATGGCAACGACCCGATGTCAACTTTGGCGCAGCCACACCAAAATTGGTACACGCGTGCGTCATGACTGTCTGAACAAAAAAGTACATTACGTGGTTGCTAGGCAACCAACAGGAGGTCGGCCATTTTGGGAAAAATGTAGCAATCTGGCGCCGAAGGCGCCATTTCATGCTCTCCCATTTGAACGAACTCGTCCTAGGGCGTTGAACGCAGCGACTCCCCGTTCGCTCCAGATCATCTACACAAGTGGGACATCAAAAGTTATTAAAAACTTTCTAATAGGATTAACGGTGTTGTCATGGCAACGCCATGAATTCGGCGTCCCTTTTCAGGACTCGCCGCCGTGTTTAAAGACTCATAACTCGCACAAACTGAAGCCGATTTGAGCGTAACTTGAATCGTTGGTCGAGTCGTCAACTCCGGATGTTGTGATTTAGGACATTTGAAAATGGGCGCGATAGCGCCCCCTGCAGAGCACCAAATAAAAATGAATGAAGAATAAGATCAAACTTTGTCGTAGACAAAAGAATTTGGCACAGACGTGCGTCACGTGATCCCGATAAAAAAAGTCAATCATGGCCACGCCTCTTTCCTATCGTGTTGCCATGGCAACCACCCGGTGTCAACTTTGGCGCAGCCAAACCAAAATTGGTACACGCGTGCGTCATGACTGTCCGAATAAAAAAGTACATTACATGGTTGCTAGGCAACCAACAGGAGGTCGGCCATTTTGGGAAAAATCCAGTGATCTGGCGCCGAAGGCGCCATTTCTTGCCTTTGCTCTTTTATAATCTCCACCTAGTGTGGCAGGTAGGGCGCGGTAGCGCCTCCCGGTTATTGGGGCGGCGTGCGGCCACCGGCGTCAACCGGCCAAACGAGACCCTCGAGGGCCTCTAAATGCCGCTTGCGGCTTTAATTATTATTATTTTTCCTCTCCCCCTAAAAAGCCAGTTTCGGCAACTTCCCACTGATGAAAAGTCCTGAATTTTTGCCCAAAATTCAATTAGGTGAAAAAAAAAACTTCACATCTCCAAAATGTAAAAATTAAAAAAATGGCGCGTCAGCGCCCCCTGGAAAAACCACGTTAACATTGCGCCCTATGGCCAGACCCCTCAAAATCCCGAAATCCCCGAAAATTTTAGTTCGTCGTAGACGAACAAAATTCGGCACAGTGATTGGTCACGTGAAGCCAAACAAAAAAAGATATTATGCGGTTGCTAGGCAACCATCAGGAGGGCGGCCATATTGGCCAGAAGAGCGATCTGGCGCCGAAGGCGCCATTTCGTGCCCTCGCATTTGAACGAACTCGTCCTAGGCCGTTGATCGCAGCGACTCCCCGTTCGCTCCGATCATCTACACAAGTGGGACATCAAAAGTTATTAAAACTTTCTAATAGGATTAACGGTGTTGTCATGGCAACGCCATGAATTCGGCGTCCATTTTTAGCGCTCGCCGCCCGCGTTCAAACAGTCATAACTCCCACATACTGTGGCCGATTTGAGCGAAACTTGAATCGTTGGTCGAGTCGTCGACCCCGGATGTTGTGATATAGGAAATTTGAAAATGGGCGCGATAGCGCCCCTGCAGAGCACCAAATAAAAATGAATGAGGAAAATTTTTAACTTTGTCGTAGACAAAGAAATTTGGCACAGACATCCGTCACGTGAACCCGAACAAAAAAGTCATTGAGGCCACGCCCTTTCCCAACCGTGTTGCCATGGCAACGACCCGATGTCAACTTTGGCGCAGCCAAACCAAAATTGGTACACGCGTGCGTCATGACAGTCCGAACAAAAAAGTACATTACATGGTTGCTAGGCAACCAACAGGAGGTCGGCCATTTTGGGAAAAATGTAGTAATCTGGCGCCGAAGGCGCCATTTCATGCTCTCCCATTTGAACGAACTCGTCTAGGGCGTTGAACGCAGCGACTCCCCGTTCGCTCCAGATCATCTACACAAGTGGGACATCAAAAGTTATTAAAAACTTTCTAATAGGATTAACGGTGTTGTCATGGCAACGCCATGAATTCGGCGTCCGTTTTCAGGACTCGCCGCCGTGTTTAAAGACTCATAACTCGCACAAACTGAAGCCGATTTGAGCGTAACTTGAATCGTTGGTCGAGTCGTCAACTCCGGATGTTGTGATTTAGGACATTTGAAAATGGGCGCGATAGCGCCCCCTGCAGAGCACCAAATAAAAATGAATGAAGAATAAGATCAAACTTTGTCGTAGACAAAAGAAATTTGGCACAGACGTGCGTCACGTGATCCCGATAAAAAAAGTCAATCATGGCCACGCCTCTTTTCCTATCGTGTTGCCATGGCAACCACCCGGTGTCAACTTTGGCGCAGCCAAACCAAAATTGGTACACGCGTGCGTCATGACTGTCCGAATAAAAAAGTACATTACATGGTTGCTAGGCAACCAACAGGAGGTCGGCCATTTTGGGAAAAATCCAGTGATCTGGCGCCGAAGGCGCCATTTTTGCCTTTGCTCTTTTATAATCTCGACCTAGTGTGGCAGGTAGGGCGCGGTAGCGCCTCCCGGTTATTGGGGCGGCGTGCGGCCACCGGCGTCAACCGGCCAAACGAGACCCTCGAGGGCCTCTAAATGCCGCTTGCGGCTTTAATTATATTTATTTTGGAAAAAACAAATACTATTATCTACTACTATTATCATTGGGAGGTTTTTTCATCACATTCAAATGATCCTCTAACAGTTAAAGACTTGAAAATTATGTCATTTGCATTGACAATTTAGAAAATCTGAGAAAAATGTCATTTGCATAATCATTTGGTACTTACTTTATAAGTGACACTGTGATAAAATATTGTCTTCTTGCATGTAAAATAGCTTTTTGAAATGTACAACAATCACTGCATTGTGTCAGTGAGAGAAGGGGAGAGGGAGGCAGCTGTAGAGGTTTCAGGACCAAGGACAGCGCTTGTGGCTGTGCGTTAAGGACATCTGCTCTGTACGGGCGCTCTGCAAGTGCTTTCACACAACAAAGAAATGGCACTGGCAAAAAGTTGTGTTAAAAGCTGGGCGCACACACTGTACTGTAGTATAGTGGGTGATGAAGAAGGCTGTAAAACAATCTGCTTGAGCTACACAGATGATGGAAATGCAAGTAATGTAGTGCGCATACAAGTATGTTTCAATCACTTTCAGCATACATTTTTCCCCGGATGAGTATGATTGTTTTGTTATACTTGGTGCTGACATTTGAGATAGTGTTTCTATACTTATGAAACTGTGGAGGTAATTGGACAATAAACAGAGCTATTAGTTTGGACACTCCCTTTGAAAAAGACACATACAGTACTAGGATGGATGCTTTGGAGGAACAGACTATCTCCTATATTCAAGCTTTTGGACAATGTATAGCAGCAACACAAATTTATTTCAATTAGTATCTAACTTATTCGATGGACTGATATTAAGAATCTATTGCAAATAAATAAATAAAAAACACCTGCCTTTGTGAAAGAAGATTTTAGGTTTAGTTTGCTGTTGGAAACACATAGGCAAACACACAGTAAGAATGGCAATTCAGAGATGCTCCTAGTGATTAAATGTTAAGTCTCAGTGTGAGCCTTTTTATTAAGCAACTTTCCAGCTATGTACCCCACTCAAGGCCCATAGCTGCGGCCCCCTTCAAGCTAATTGAATTTGAAGATGACTGAATGCAACGATGTTTATGGCTTTATCGTTACTGTCATTACATAGCAATAAACCTTATTATTACTTGTATACCTTAATATGCAATAACAAGACATTTGAATATTACATACATACCGTAGACAGAACTCCAGACTATAAATAGTATTAAATTAACGCAAATGTAGGCTGACTTGTCATTTGTCAGCAGTGCCCGCCTACTCAAACCACAAACACCAACCCACATTCATGGCTTCCATAAGCCTCAGTCATGATTGATTGAGGTCAATAAAACACGGGAAAGAATATATGTACAATAAAATTATCTACTTCACAGCTTCATGGTAACTGTCTGCTTCCCCTGATGCAAATGGAATCTGAAGATCTGATGTGCTCGCTTATGTACACTTATAGCACATGACAGAAGAACAACATGAAAGTCCACACGGCTGTTACTTGGAAGTAACTCTGAATGTCATCAGGAAGGAGCCGCAACGAATGGTGTCTCTGGAAGCCCATAACTCTAAAAAGTTGAGGATTTATCTGTGTCTTGTTACTGAGGCCACAAATGCTGACTGCTCGTAATTTACCCAGTGACACAATTCATCAGGAAGCCCCACAAGCCGGAACAAGAGTAAATGAGGGACAGGGCAGCGGGTAATGGGAAACAAGCAAAGGCCGTACATGTGTTGTGTGAATAGATCCAATGTAAATGGATGTGAAAGGAAATAAGGGAAGAGTACACAGAGGGGCAGAAAGTAGGAGTCCTAACAGACTTCTAAAAGGTTTTATATTATGTCCCCATCATCCCCCACCATGCGATGTGAAGGCAGGGCCCAAGATGAAAGGGATGGAGTCTTATTTGCATTAAGAGCAGGGGAGGCGTAGGAGGCGATTCAGGGAGGAGTGAAGAGTGAGTATAAAGAAGAGGATACAAGTATGTTTGTTATCCGGTGGCAACATTGTGTACTGTATTAAGCGCAAACTCAGGCATAGTATAAGAAAAAGCCCTACAAATTTGAATTACACAGTGTGCATAGAAGGAGTGAAGACACAAATATTGGCAAGTAGTAGATTGATAGTTTAAGAAGAATTCAGTAAAAGACAAGTACAACCACTGCCACTGACTAAGATCATCCATGATACCACACAACCTAATACAGCAACTATAATGCTAAAGTGGTGCAAAAAGCTAGCTTTCATTAACACTAAAAGGTCACACTGCAAACTCATTTATATATCAGATTTGCGCAACTTATGATAAATCAGGTGCAACATGCTATAAAATAGCATATGCTAATTTTAAGTACTACTTGCAATTTAGCACTGGCTTAGAAATTCAGGCCCCAAGTACTACTACATTTCTTACTTGTACTTTTCAAACGAGATCAATTAGATAGCAATGTTTATGCAGGTACCAGCAAGACAGATTCAATGTGCTTTAATGCTATTTTAATACCTCAAATCTATATATTCAATGCCACAAATGGAAAAAATGTGTGTGCATATTTATAATCATATCTTAAGTCTTATTGCTTGGGCTAAAGGCTCGCCAGACAGAAGAAAAGGCGAGGACTGAGCCCACAACCCTGCCGAGTACCTCTATTCTATCTTTATTCTGGCCATTGGATTACTATATAATGACTGTATAGATTTAATACATTTATTATTAAAGACTTTCCAATAATATATAGAAAGAAAAGGGCCAGCTAACCTCAGCGAAGGCTTTTTCAGACCCTTTTACTGAAGTCATGCTAAGTTTCACATTCTCCTCTATAATATGTAGCCTTTGTCTAATACTATCATGCGTTTGCCAGCCTTGTATGAAGCCTGTCTGGTCTTCATGAATTAAAAACGTAATTGGTCTTCTAATAAGTTTTTTTGCTGTAGTTTTTGTTTCAAATGTATTTATAAGATTTTTTTTCTTTTTCAAGATATTATATGTTACCCTTTAGTAGATAATGTGATTCAGGAGATTACTCATTACTGCTTTATCGTCATAAGCTTAACCTGACCGTTGTTATTGCCTCCTCAATAATTTCTTTTAACATCCTATATAATGGTCTCTTTATGAAGAATACTCATTTAATGACATTCAATGCTTTTAAATGCCTAAATAGTGTTTGGTTCTGATAAAGTGCATTTTTATAGAAAAGTAAGCAGTAGTACAGCAAATGCAGTAGACTTTCTTTACTTTCCATCCCAAAAATGCCGAGTGTAAGTGGGCACATAAAAACCTCTTTTATACAAGCTGGCAGGTAAAATGCTGGAGAGACAGAAAAATAGTAAGAGATGATAGTAGTCACTTCTGCATGCTGTTGGGGAAAAAGGAAAATGGCCTTTTTTTCATAACACTGGCTTTTCTTGGATCAGCGCTGGACATCATGAAAAGTTGTCTCATTTCCTGGAAAGTTGTATTTCGAAAGTCGAGGTGTAAGGAAAGCACCACGCAAACATGAGCAAGTCTGCAGTCCAAATACTTCTGTTTGATATAGTCTTAAACTTTGACACTATACACCGCTGCAATTTGGATCTACAGGAATCAGAATCTAGGATTTGCATCACTAGGCTTGGGGCAATTTTCAGAATTGCTTTTATTAATTCATTTCTTAACCTAAAACTGACTTTTCTTACAATGAAATCAACGCCTTCTAGAGTTATGTTGAGAATTGTCAAAGAAACAAGTTTGGGCAAAAATATACAGTACAAAATAATTATTCAACTATTTTGAATGACCATATAATTAGCGATCTAAAAGGGAAACAACAGCAGTGCAATAATCTGAGCATTCGCATGGGAATAGAAACATCGAAGGTTTGAGCTTTCTTTGATGATCCTGATGAAAAGGACAATATCTACCCATAAACCTAAAAACAACCGCGATAATGTAATGTTATGTGACTTTTAAAATTGAGTTTTCATACCGTAGCCTTGGCGGCAACATCATTTGACCTTTTAAACTTTAAGGTCAAGCCAAAACCAATATTTTTTTTTACATTTTTTAATAAATCTGACTTCCACTTGGCACGCATTTTCATTCATGGTTAATTTTGGCCAGTCCCAGAGCGCCTGTGGTGAGAGCGAGAAGCAGTGAATAAATTAGGAATAAAGATTCTGAGATAAATGGAAAGTCAAGCATGAAAGAAGTCTAGAATACATTTGCAGTTGAGAGGGCAACAGAAGACTGGGATTGGAGATAAGACAAGGAGAAGAATGGAAGGAAAGACTTTGGGCCGCACTGCCATTGTTTATGACCTGTCAGGCAGACACTAACCCACAGGACAGTTCCCAGGTGACCAAGCGGATCCGTGCACCCCCAGCAAGCGAAGTGCCGCTAGCCACGGCACAAAACCTCCCCTGACCTCTGACTGGCTCACACCCCACAACAGCAGCGTCCGGCCTGGCTGGAGCACAGAACCACAAGCTGCCGAATCGATACTTCAATCAGCGTGTGGTGAGGGAGCCGGAGGTCAGAGCGGCTGGACTTATTATCAAGAGGGGAAGGAGTCCTGCAAGTGGAAGAAAACTTGGACAATCTGAGTGTTGTGAGTGTACCCTACCTGCTGGCGTAGTGCTCGATGCGGCTGTGTGTATCGGCATGGGGTAGCCTGGGTGACGAGCATGGCCTGGAGAGAGAAGACGAATACTTTAGGCACAATATGCAACTACAACTTAGACAAAGGAAGGAGATTTCATGTTTTTTTTATAAACTTTGAGGACATTTCTGTTTCCTGAGGAGACTCTTTGTTAATACCGAACATGTTTCCAATGCCTTATTTGACTTCCTATTCCTATCCTTCCAGATGGAGGCAAGTGAGCCTCTCCTGCTTTATACAGACAGATTTTCTCAAATGCAGAAGACATTTACCTTTCAAATGTCATTCAGAGCAAACTATAACATCTCTAAGTTCAACGGCATTTAGTGCTTCTCCTGTTGATTCTGCTGAAGTTTCTCAGGTTTTATTTGGATCTTCTCAGGTGCCATGTTTGATTTAATCTGGCCCGGCCCAGGCATCACTCTGACTGGTTATTAATCCACCTGTCCTGGTCCTTTGGAACATGTGGAGCAGACTCTGGCTAGCCAAGCCGTTAACTGATGTGTAGTGTTTTGTAAACGTCAAGATGCAGTGCATTCCTTGACCCCAATTTTACATTTACTTACACTGGATGCATTTCTCTGAGACATGTCTTCAAGTTATTAATGTAGTAGCATGTGTTCCTTACCAAAATCACAGAATACACTGCTTTATTTTGTGGTTTGTACTGTTTAATAGTGTTTAATAGTGTTGCTCTACTGCTTTCGTGTCCATCCCACATCAAAAGATTATATAATATATAATCTTTTGATGTGGGATGGACACAGCTACATACCAAACAACATACTTGAACATGTTCAAGTATGTTGTTTGGTATGTTGCTGACCACAAGCAGGCGACGCACGAATGCTACAGGTTTCAGATATTTGTCCATACTGTGAGTCAGGTCAATACATGGTATGCCTCATTACGGCTCCTAATTACAGTAGACAGGTTCTTTGATGTCATGTCCTCCATAGAGTGGGCAGCTTGATTATCTTGTTTACATGGCAAGGATATATTATTTACTCACAGCGTTTCTCTTCTACGTACACACAGGCTGTTGCCAAAATGCTCTGATTTAAAGCACAATTTGCTACTTTTGGCATGCCATTTTATCCATGGAAAATGTAATGCAGTCTTCCGAACTTCTTCTGCCAAATTCCACCCACGGTAGAAAAGTCTCTCCTCTCTGCTTGCATACTGATTTTGGTAGATCGATTTGAAGCTGAATTATTATCTTTTGTTGAACATTGAACAGTATTTTGTTTGATATTTCTCCCAAAATTAATCTTTTTTTCAAATTTTTTTTGTTCCTTTCTTTTACGTATCTTTTCTCGTTTACTTGATTGAGATCAAATCAGGACAGAGATTGTTCTGTAACAGGTTTGAAATAAACAAACATTTGGCTAAACTGTGTGTATTAAGTGTAAACCATGTCTAACCAGAAAACAAAAAAATGTAAAGTGTAAATAAAATATCTCAAATCAAAATGAGAAAAGTCTTAAATGACTGAATGTCAAAGGTGCCAGTATCCAGGAGTCAGGGGAATGAACTCTCAGCACATTGTGGTAGTATTGGTCATACAAGTCTGGCTAATGTTTCCACAAGGGAAGAGTTAAGGGAAGAAGTTACAGTATGTTTAAAGTGTGATGCATAAGCCTCTCTGAGATTTGTTATACTAAGCAAAGCTGATAATAGATAATAGCCTGACATAGATGAAGTTAACCTCTTAACCCTCACCTGAACCGAGCATATTTTCTCCAGTTTGGCTTTATCCATATCTAAAAGCTTCTTGAAAAAAGTGTCAAAATAGCAACAAAAATTAGAAGAAAACAAGGACGAAAATGCAACAAAAGAGCAACAGAAAAGTTTTTTAAACGTAGCAAAAAAGTGACACAAAGCGCTGAAAATGTGGCAAAAATGTGATGAAACCCCAACAAATGAGCGATGAAAAAAATGTCAAAAAAGTGACGACGACGCGGCAGCAGCGCGAGGAAAAATATCCATTCAGATGAGTTTTGTAGGCCTTAGCTTTCAAATGAGGCTTTACACTTGCCTTTGTGACCTTATGGATTTGGGTAAAGCTGAACTGGAGAAACTGGACTCGGTTAGGGCGGGGTTTAAGAGGTTAAACACAAAGAAATGTCAACAATGGGCAGATCGTGTACAATTCACAAACCCATGAGCTTTTTTTGGAACAGGTCTGACGTTTGAAATGCCATATTACACAACCATTTGCAATCAGCCTCCACATTAGGTCTCTTGTGTTTAATACTGTGATATTTTTGGTCTGTATGTTCCAGATTGATAAGTCGAGGCCTGCAGACACAGCCGTGCGCATGTATAATAATGCTGTCTCTTTATGCGTACTACATCGGCCCTGAGCGTTGTTCGGGGATGATCTCATTGCGCCTGTTTTTACCTTTGGGTGGAACTCGTTCATGTGCACTGAAATTCTGCAGCCAGACAGGGGACAGGGGAATATCATTATGGAAATCACAGTGAAGGAGATGTCCTTTTGACCCATTTTGGTGAAAAAGGGGGTTGCCGGGCATGATCATTTGTGTGTTTTCGGTTGGACTTACGTTTCGGAGGCCTCTGCTTCCAGCACAGACTGCACCGGTAGGTAGCCTCTCTGCGGGTGCTTGGTGAAATACTGCTTTGACCTAAACTTATTCTTCAGCGTCTTGGCGAAGTCTCTCATCTTCTCCCCTGATGTTGTCTGCCGTGCAATTTAGCAGTCGACGGGAGGCGGACGGCAGGGGACAGGAGACAGAAAGAAGACGCAATTTAGGTATTTTCTAAAAGATTTTTTGGCTTAAATGTTCTGTAGTATGGTTTATGCAGGCCGTGCATGTGTAATACTGTAGCTAAAACACACCTCTTTTACTCCTTGGTCATGGCTAAACTGTTATAACAAGTAAAGCTGGTGACTAACTGGTAGTAACTTTAACTCAATTTGACAAAGAGATGGGGAGGGAAAATGTTGATAGTGGAAGCATTTCACTGTAAAAATCGTTTTCGAGTGCCTAGTCCTAAACATACTGGAAGTTAAATATTCATCACACTGGCCTGCTCAAATCCAAGTACTCCGAGCACATTTTGGAAAGGTTTAGAGGTCTTTTCGACATGTAGTGATAATGTGAAAAAATTAGATATTGAAAATGTGTGCAAACCAAGAAAAAAGCTACTGTCGAGTCACACTCAATCTTTCAGTGATGCAGGATTATGGTAAACACTAAGTCAACATCACATAACAGCTGACACAGTGGGATGATAGGCAGCCTGCAGTGAGTAAATATCTCATCTGTTAGTGTATCCTGACATTTCCATAAAGCCTTGTCACAGTGTGCTTGGCTTACTGGTGTGTAGTACTCCATGATGGGGTAGTGCAACTTCTTTCCCTTGGTGGTCCGTCCAGTCAGAAAACATGTCTGACAAATGTCCACATTGAACTGCTTGAGACTGCGATACCTGTCCAGAAACAACGTGACAGATGATGTCAGTGTGTAAGACAAGTTTATGACAGAGGGCTAAAGTTTGAGTGCATTTGTCAATCAGAGTCAATCATCGATGATGTAACTGAAAGCCCTGAGGTACACGGATCTCACCTGAAGCCCTTGATGGGGCACTGTTTGCAGACGGAGCACTTGGCCTGGTGCTTGGTGGATTCAGCCGCTGCCACACGATGCAGGACAGGCAGCCACACCATGGACTGAGGCTCCAGACTCGTCCACTCCAGGAAGTGAGACACTTCAATGGTGGCTTTGCCTGGGGCCTGAACACAATGTGAGGGACAAGGCTGACAAATGGCAAATAAAAGAACAATGGATAAAAGAGAATATATACTGTACAGTGGAAAAATGTGACTCCTGGTGTTATCTTTAAAGGCATAATTACAGCGGCGACAGCTGGCATACAGTGTCTGTGTCTGGGCAACTCCTTGTTGAGAATTCCATAAAGTGGGATAAAAGGAAATAAAGCTAATAAAAGAATGACTTGCCAAGCGCAGAGAATCCTTGATGTGCTAAATTCTCATTAAGTCTGCATCAGAGATGCATTAAGAGGTTGATTTCCCCGGAGCTCCCTCCACTGCTCAAGCAGAGCAGCATAATAAATGTGTGTGTGCGTGCTGATCACAGCGCGGCAGGGCGTTCCTAGGGCTTGGGTCTCTGGGGATAAGGAGCTCAGAAACAGACTGCTCCACGCGGGAGGTCAAATAACAGTTCTCAGCACACACCTGGACCTGACTATTCTGCTCATGCTGCTGTGTCCCGCACCGCACTGAGCAGATGGGAGCTTTAAACATCAATAAAAAACGGTGGGATAAACACTCCGTTATCAAAACACTGCTGTGCGCTCCTCATCCACTAAACTGCACAACCTTATGGAATCCTAAACATCCACCAAATAAAGTATGTCTAGTTTTAGCTTATTCACTGTTTGCAAAGTTGACGTTGATCTAATATCCTCACTGCGCTGAACCTTTGCCAAGAGAGTGATTGCAAGCCTACGTTTGCTGCTGTACGCTGGTGCAGAGCCAGGGTGCAGTGCCAGCAAATGTCAATCATATCTGAGCCAAGTGATAAACGAGCAAACGGGTCAAGCCCCAATTCTCACAACATGGATATTTCATCTCCAACTAAATGCCCCCACATGGAGCAAATGGGTGCAGGAATTGATTTAATCAGCCACAACTGAAACAGTGAGCATGGCCCAGAATAAAGTGTGGCTAATTACGATGTTCTTCAAAAATTAGGGAATTAAAAGGCTTTGAGAGGCCAAGTTGTGTGAAGTGGTGGCCTCGACCGACACAATCGCATAATTATCCCGTGTTCTGTGTGGAATGCCCAAAGGTGCTCAACATGCTTTCTAATTAGCCCTAACTTTAGATTAGATTCACTTTATTGTTCATCTTAGTGGAAATTTGTCTTCGGTTCACCATTACAGTCACAACATCACAAAGTCACAGTCAGACAGGACAGACAGTAAATAGCAAACAATAAATGTAAATATACTTTACTCCACTAGCGCTTATTCAGTAGGTTTATTGCATTAGGAACAAATGAGCCCTTGTTCACCTTCTTTGTAACTAAAGGCACTCTGTAGCGGCGCCCAGAGGGGATCAGACTAAACTCATCAAACAAGGGATGCTCCAAGTCACTGACGATCAATTTGGCTGCTGCATAGCTGTGTGATAAAGGACCAGTGATTTTTTTTTTTATGATCCTTTTTAGCTAGTTTGTGTTTGCCACCGAGTGATACCCAAACCACAAAGTGATATCAAAAACAAGAACACTTTCAATCAGACTGACATAGACCCGCTCAAGAATGTGTGGGCTCTCTCCAAAGCCCCTGAGTGTCTGATTGACTTTGTGGGAGTCAGCCCTTTATGTGATCCACACAAACATTGCAGTGGGAATATTTATTGCCATATTTCTGGTGTGGCGTGTTCCATGTGTGTTCATTGACATGCACTGCCCCGAACAAATAAACCAATAAATAAAATAAATACATTCCAAGATAACTTCTGAGAATTCCCCTGTACTGAATTAGAGTGGGTAACTGCAACAGCTGACTGTCTTTATATGCATTAAAAGCAATGCAATGAAATATTTATCTGAAGTAATGTCTGCTTCTCTTAGGTCCTATATCATGAAAAATCAACTTTTTGGAGCTTTTAACCATGTTGTTATGCTATTTCCTTATCAAAAGCACCCCCAGAGTGTTTTTTGGCTTCATTCATGCATGTCTAAGCAATCCTCCTGAATCCTGCTCTCTGAGCAGCTGCTCCACCCTCTCCTGGTAAATGACTGACTTGTGCCTGTGTGATCTATTTTACGTCATAGAGTCAAACCAGGAAGTGCCGGCGTCTGTAATGTAATGCCTTACGGCCAGATTTTAATTTATAAAACAGCTTTTTCATTATTTCTGTTGTAAGAAAGAAAGAACCCCCCCAAAAAATTCCAAAAAAAGGAAGTGCTGGACGTGTCCGTGCTGCCCCTGCAGAGAAAACAAACGCACTCCCTGAGCGTCTGAAAAAAGTAATTTTTGCGCTGTAGTTGTGAAGAAGAGGCTCCTTCTAACTTACTCTGGACACCGCCTGTTCTTTTTTTCTTACCCAACGATAATGTCTCGGCGAAAATGTGCGTTTGGCTGCGAGAGCTGCAGGACTTTATTCAACCTTCCTAAAGAAGAGTCCACTCGCTAGAAGTTGGAATTTTGCTCTGGGATTCAGTGACTATCAGCCAAAATATGCTTGTCACTTCATCGCTGGATGTTTGGTGAACTGGATACTTGGTGAACCTTGGCCAGAATCAAAGTGGATTCACTTTTAACCAACGCGAGTGCCATAACGTAAACACCCGATGATGGGAGGCCAGGCTGAGCAGTAAGTCAATCAAAACGCGTGTTAGCGTGTGTGTTAGTCATTTATGAAGCTGTGTTGCACACGTCAACTCCTTATAACTGGATTGTGAAATAACTTCACTTATTGCTGTGATATTTATATTTCTACTACTGCTACTGTTGCATGGGCGGCATCAACTCGAAGAGAGTTGCGGAGTTAACTGAATCCAAGCGTATTGTCTTCCAGGTTAGAAAAATACCCCAGAAAATACTTATATTTCTCACAAAAATGAGTACTCCATAGTGGTAGAGGTACAATATATCATATAAATGCCTGTAGTTTACTTTCGAATGGCGTGATATAGATCCTTTAAAGGTTCTCTGCCTTTAACTACCTCTGCAGAGGAAAGTCTGACTCAGAAAACGTCGGCGATGGACAATGGACTCCAGACAGCTGTCAGCTTCACACAGCCATAGTATTTTTAACACATTTTCTAAAATAAATGAAACAACTATTTCATTTTATTCTTTGCTCGTGGGTGTAACCAAAGGAACTGAAGCAAAGCAGCAGATGGATATTTCCCTTGTCCTTAAACCTTACCGGCACGGAAAAACAATGTACAAAAACATATTAATCTGTGAAAATGGTATGACTTGTAGCGATGCGCCTCACCACTCTGAAGCAGCTGCGCACACTGGGCTCCACATTACTGCCGCCAAACGCTGCCACCTCTCCCAGCTGTCGGGGGATCTGGATGGCCTCATGGAGCAGCATGCTGAGGTGCCGCTGGTCTGTGGTTCCAGCGGGACAGGCAACCTGACGGAACAAGTCTACAAGCCCCACAAAAAACACATGTCAATCAATTTGCCCAAGATTTTGTAAAGAAAACAAACAAAACAAAAACAAATGCAAATATAGCCGCAAAGCGGCACTCTATACGATTACAAGAGCCCCTTCGCCAGCCCTGATGGAACTCGGGCCTAACAATGTTCCTGCTTACCATAAACTATATATTTTCGGAAAGTGCTTACGTATTCCTACCTTATGGTAGAGGTCCTGAGTCACTGACGGGCACTCGTCAGTGACCCAGGTCTCTCAGTCAGCCATTGACTTTTATGGGCTCTGTACATTTACAATGTTGATTTTTGCATTCTATATGTATGTGCACAGGATGTGCCGACAAGAAGAGTGCGTTAGTGAGTGTTTGAGAGGAGGGAACGCTTCGCGCTCCATTTGTCCGCATGTAATTGGACAGCAGTGTGTGAAGCGGAGCAAACTGCTGTCCAATTACAATGTTCATTTTCTGATACATGTGCACGTGCACGGAGCGTGCACGACGAGAGGAGTGCGTTAGTGCATGTTTGAGAGGAGGCGAGCGCTTCGCTCTGCGCACTCTATACGATTACAAGAGCCCCTTCGCCAGCCCTGATGGCGCTAGGGCCTAATAAGTTTGAGTGAACATTTCTGGCTGATGGTGGCTCTGTAGAGGTTTATCATTAAAGACTATAATAGATAGGACAGTAAGCTGCATGAAAAGGGGAGACGGACTCCTACATGTGCGCAGGTGCCTCCTTTAGGGTGCTCTTAGGGACTATAGCGTGTTTTACTGCCAACCCTTGAATCCGTACCTCTACACAGTCCCTATAACCTGAGCTGCTGCTTCAACATTATAAAACCTGCCTTTGAACAATTGGATAGAGATGAATTTCGGCCCAGGGTTTATGAACCACAATAACCACGATATGCAAGTCATTTACATCTGAAGAAGCTGCTCTGCAGTGTTTACAGCTCCGCACTGAGGTGACACAGTCCTTGGACGATCGCGATGGCACCAAACTCTTTTAAACAGTTGAAATTACATTATTCATTCAGCACAAAGTGTCTGTTAAGACTCAGTCGACCGCTCTGTTTATGAGGTTTTAAAAATGAGATTATTAATTCAGTTGGGTCTGCTCTGACGCATCATTTTGGACAGATTCTGGCAACAATGCAATAAACAACAAATGCAAAGAGATTACAGCTTACTCTCCCTTGTTTCAGTTTCGATTAAAAAATTATTATTTTTAAACACAATTTTGAGCAAAGAATAAAAAAATAAGGCTAGGTTTGTTTGTATTCATTACTTGGATTGTTTATAAAGATAACCCTTTTAGTTTTCATCAGAAGATTGTGGAAGCAAAAGCGGGTGACTGCACAGTGGCTGGTAATTTACTCCAGTAAGTATTAGGGATTTTTGCTTTCAATAATAATAATAATAATAATAATAATCTCTTGGATTTGTATAGCGCTTTTCAAGATACCCAGAGCGCTTCACAGCTCATTATTCATTCACTCCATACAGAAACAAACTGGAATTGCCCAAGATGTTTCTTGTGAATTAAAGACAAAGTTATATTGCTTTTTAAGATCCCAGGTGTGGATACACGAAGATTACCAGCAATGACATAATAACTACGTTACCGGTCAGAATTTAGAAACACTTTTTATGTATTGTTTTTTCTGTATTTTCAACACTATTTGTATTGTGAAGCATTATTTGTTGATTGTGTATGTTAAATGTGCCTTGTTAAAGGAGATATACCTGATTTTACTTCTAGAAATGGAATGAAACTTGTTTTATCCTCCTTTAGTATATTGTAAACTCAAACGTTTGTGGGGAAAACAGTGTGCATCAAATTATAAAGCATTTTAGCATTATAGCATTTTGTGAAAGTGACCCTGCAAGTTGTGAAATGTGCCAATAAACTTGTCCCTGTGAAGAATTTGGATGCTACAAATATATTATTACGAATGAGTTTGGACCCCAACTAACATTTTAATTTAGTGGCTTCCCCTTTCATTGTTTGCAATCGAAAAATCAGGTATAGTGCCTTTAAAGACTACAGATGAAAATTAGCATGGTGCTAAACTGGTGCAGAAATCTTTTTAATGCAACTGCACATTGTCCTTCAATAAATCAGTAAACTGAACTATGAATGAACACATGGAATTATGTAGGAAAAGAAAAGGGTGAATTAACTCAAAATATTTTAAATTCTTATTTAAAAATAATGCTTATTTTAAATTCTTCAAAATTGCTACCCTTTACTCTTGGCATTTTCTCAATGAGCTTCAAAAGGCAGTCCTGAACTGGTTTTCAACAGTCCTGTAAAGTGAACATATTTCAGGTGACTAACGGTGCAAAGCAAAAGGCGCCTATTTTGAAGAATCTATTTCACTTTTGATTGAAACATAATCCACATGTTTCAGAATCTACAATGAATACAAATAAAAATAATACAAAAAATAGATTCAAATCGATAAAATTAAATAGTCATTAAAATAAAAAAAAAATTGCTCACATTTTTTTTTCGATTTTTTTTTTTTTTGACAATACAATGTGTTAAATATTAGTCATTATTCAATAGTAACTAAAATCCTATGTTCAGGCAAATAAATGGAACAAATAATACAAGTTAAAAAAAAAAAAAAAAAAGTGTTCCAAACCGGTAGTGCACATCATATGTAGCCATAAAGCAATAATATACACTTAAATAATTATGAACCGTTACTTATTCGTGATTTCGCATTAATAGTCCTATGCGTATTTACACATAATGGTTTTCATAATTATGTCTTACTGATTTTGCTGGTGTTTGGGGTAAACAGGAGGAGCATTATTTAAGCTGCCACCGCGGCACTAAGAGTAGTCATCAGGGAAGATTCATAGATTACTCAAACATGCCTGAGTGCTCTAGAAAGTGTATTTGCTTAACCCCCTCCTTTAACAATGAAATTACTGCTACTTTTTCTTCATAACTAATAATGATAAGACATTAAGAATAAATGTTTTGTTGGCTGATACTGATTTGTATCTTAAGTGAGTTATTTAAAATTGATAAATAAAAACCAACCACACATCTCCCTCAGCCCAGAGAGAGTTCTTCCACAAAACACACACATTATTGAATTGATAATCCATGTGTTATCGCAGATGGTGTGGCAGGCATGAGCAAACCTAGATCCCATATCAAATACAAGCTGCTCACGTCAGCTACTGTGAATTCAAAGCTTGCTCACCGTTTTGCCCAAGACGAAAAAGCATCTTATAAACCTTTTTTAAAAACAGTAAAACCCTATCTCAGCCCAGCTAATAAAACATAGTGACGTGATTTATGGCTAAAGCAAAATCAGTGCTAGATGACTCGTGAAGTAGAGGTAGTGTGCATGAATGGAGTTTCTGACAAGCAATCCTTTTAGGCCTCTGGTGCACTGTGTATATGTAAGGAAAGCTTTCTGCGTTGTGGCTCCCGAGTCATTTCCTCCATTAGACTAAGTGGACGTCTTTATGTTCTGCTGGCATCTGCCGACGCTCTGTTGTGCTTCATTGTTTGCAGAGGCATTAGGGACACAAACATCACACTTACATTTGTACTTCTCCTGAACGTCGGCGTTGCACAGGCTCACCAGGCCCATCTTAAAGCTCAGGACACGGATCTTCCCATTACGGGGGCTAAAGGAGAAAGAAAAGACGTTTGTTAATTTAGTAAAAAGTCCTGGTTATTGTTTTACTTTCGGGATTAAGAGAATGACAAAAGTAAACGGGATTCCCTCACCGTCACTGCCAATATTAAACATGATTTATAATCTATTAGTCGTCATGCTTTTTATAACAATAATAAATATTTTAGAACAGCAACATTACACATTTCTACAGCGAAAGCTCCATTATCTGAGTAAATAAACATGTGTCTGGACTGTAACTGCTGCTAATGATGAAAACTCCATTAAAATCATGAAACTTGCGTCAGAGGCCAACTGCACTGAAGACTGGAGTATCATCATCACCGTGCACACTCTAACCACATCCAGGGATAGGTAAAGGTAAAGTCATTTGTCATTATACACTGGATGGATAGTTCAGTGGCTCCGGCCATCAGCAACCTTCGTGATTTGCCAATTGTGACCATTACAATTGTGATTTGAATTTGATTACGCTGGTCGCCCAAGGATACGTGCATCATTAGCGTTTGCATAAGCTTCTGTCCCCGATTAGCTAGATAGGGACACGCTGTTACATGGGTCGGAGGAGGTCATTGCAACTGTGAGATTCTACCAGAGAACATCTGAAGCCACTAAAGCTACTGCAGGGATCAGACGCGGTGCACTGCTGTTGCATCCATGCCCAGGCGTACAACAATGAGACGAGGTGCACCAGGATGCCACTTGCATAATGCATGACAACACAGCATTATTGAGAGGCTACTGGAGATCGCTGAGCAGAAAGGATAGACCAGAATAGAACCTTTTACCAGATTTAGTTTTTGCAGTAAATTGCCAAGTTACAAGAAAGGCAAAAATGCAAGTTCGGATTTCACAGCTTGCACGGCAACAATGAGGCGAGCAGATACGCACTGGCGTGCAGCAGCAGTTGGCAAAAGAGGCAGGTTTATTGAATTAACATTCGAATCGTTAAGTGGGGAATCACATTCATCTGAGAACATCAGCTCAGTCAAGGATAAAATTGAATCACTGACTGGGAAAGAAGAAATTCAGAGGTGTTTGTCAAAATCATAGCAGGGGATACCACAAAAATATTGCAGATTGGTTTTCAGATGGAACATTAGTCAGACAGGGGGGGGGGGGGAAGATGGAACTAAAATGAAAAATTAAATGATGGCTTAGCTAATTATTGTAACAGATCCGTTAGGTGGTTCCTACACCCTTTGGACAACAGTCAGCTAGTCCCTGTACTGACACACACAGACAACCATTCAATGTCACAGTCATTCACTCAGTCCTTACACCAGTATCACAGCACACACAATCAAATCTAAATAGCAAAGGCTGCAAATACTTTTTATAAGCATCATAATTTCATTGCTATTTGATGTTATTACCTCGTATATTAAAATACACAATTATTTTTTCCTATATCACTTACATATTTTGACACTGTTGCCTTCTAATTTGAATGGAAAAAAAAAAAAAACAACTCCACATACATGCTCTGAGAGGCATGTCATTCTTCATATTTCAGTCCTCTCTAAAAATCCTAGTTGCACTGTGAACTAAACACTTGAATATCATAAAAAAAAAACATACACAATCCATTTAGAAAGATTGTAGTCATCTGGCAGAAGAATCAAACCCACAACACCCTTGATGCTGAGTGTTAAATACTCACATGTTTGAGTGAGTGTTTTAATTACATTCAGTCATTTCATAGCCAGTCTCGTGAGGGCTGTAGCCGATCTAAACAACTGCGGGCTCGAGGTGGAATACAGACAACTCACCGTGCACATTCATTCACTCAAGAAAAAGTCACAGAGAAATAAATGACACATGTTTGTATTTCCCACTGATCTGTAGCATCATTGCACTGTGATCAGCTACAGCATGTGCGAGAAGTACAGCAGTTCTCTCGCCTCCCAACGAGCAGAGACCTCATCCTGTCAGCACCTTTTACACACTTTCTGCAGTGCGCCTCATGCCATCTTCAATATGCACCCCGCCACGTCTTCCCAGGGGACACGTCACTCCTGCTATAGCGCTCCACACACAATACTATATGCACACACAAGCAATACTGCACTGATCCCGTCATAAATAAAACAAAATGGCCACGCGAATAATCCCCATTCTTATTCCCCGCTCATGTTTATTGGGAGACAAAAAGCAATTACGGAAATTTATGGAGAAGATAAAGTCCGTGATTGTCTCTCATTAGCAGCCAGTGGTTAAGAGGCAGCTAGCTATTAAACAGGGGAAGTGGGGTTACTCTGGTGGTTCGCAGTGCCAGAACCTTGCGCTCTCTCCGGGGGGGGATGGGACCACATAGTCAATCAGAAAAGAGCGATTGTCGGGAGACTCGCAAAAGCAGGCGCCACAGTGTAGCAGGAAGAATAAAAGCTGGCACTCGGCCTGAACATTTGTTAAGTGGCTTTTGGTGTTTCCTCCGTGTGGTGGTACTCTGCAGAGCTTATCGTGGAGAAGAAACAGTAATTAGCAAAGAAGATGACAAAGTGGAGCCAAGTGTTCAATTCAGAGAGCTGCTGTTGTGGTAATTATTGTAAAGGTCAAACTGCACAAGTCATTGTCTAGGCAACTGCTGAAACAAAAAGGACCATTAAGAAAACAAATATATCGACACATGTTGAAAGCAATTGCCAAAGCCATGGCCCTGCCTGGCAAAGGAAGGAATGGGATCCAGTACAATACAATAAAGGAATTAATACAGTAAAACTCAACTTTAGTTTGTTGGTTTTGTAATGTTCATACTGTATGTTCATAATGTTATCCGATCATGAGACGACCTGCTGCGTCACCGTCGCCCATATATACATATCAAATTCTAAGATAATGGCAATAATGCAATGATGTCCAAATGACAGACCAAACAAGTTCTGAGCCCTTTGTACATGACACGTTTCAAACTCAGCAAACCACACGTTAAAGCATTGTGTGTGAATGACAAATGATCCTTGTCTACGAGCAGCTGAAGTGCTGGGACAGGCAGGAGTGGGAGGGATGTGTCAGGAGCGGAGCAGTGAAGAGGGAGAAACACTGAGCTTACTGCAGTCGGGGCAGTGCTGTGAAGTATAATGTTCACAGATGATGGCCTTACACCCAACAGTCTCATTTAGAACAAGGGAAGGAGTCATTTGGCCGGGAACATAATCCTCCCAAAGCTTATGTTACACTTTATATGCTCTGATGTGAGGGCTATTTCACAAAGCCCATTTCATTCAAGCTATACTTTATTTCTTCTCACTATGTACCTGATAAAAACAAGCTGTTATTCTTGCATGTGAGCAACATGATGGCATAATGTAATAAATAAATGTATAAACAAGGTATAAGCACATAATTATTTTGGCCTTCTCACAGTGAGTATATTCTGCCCATACTAAGGTTTGATAAATCACACATCCTTGGATCTGCATGAGTCCTTAATGTATTATAAAAGAAAATGCATAATAGCTGAGACTAAGCTACTTCTTTGGTTTAGCTATAGGAAAATAAATGAGAAAAGTGACTCAGGGAGCCATATTTCTGATGCTTTGTGTAAAGCTGTGGGAGTAATAATGGCAGCCTTTGTGCGGCCATTAAAATTTGATTGTGATTAATTGCATTATTTATGGTGTAGTAGCAGGTCACGGCGACCCCACCTGTCGTAGACGTTGAGCAGCCAGTTAAGGCACATGTCCACACACAGAGGGATGTTGACCATGATGGAGCGCTCCTCCTCCAGCCTCTCGTACAGCGCCGTGAGCCCGTGGATCACCTCCACCACGTCCATGATGTGCTCCGGCTGCTGCAGCTCCTGTTCCCGAAACACCTCGGCCAGACTGCTCAGGCCAACCAGGTCCACTGCAGCAGAGCAAGCAGAGGTAAAGTTGGGACAGACTACGTCAAATACAGTTAAGGCAAAAGGTTGGGTTCACGTGATAAATCCTTATAGTTTATTACTGAGGTGGAGCATTTGTGGAACAAATAATGATTTAAATCACTCAGAGTTGTTTATGCCCCGGCTTTCTGTCTGAAATTATAATATCAAATTCCAGCACGTCATGTCTGTTATCTGAGAAACGAGAGATAAAATACTTAGGCAGCAATCGAAATGTTAGCAAGGCTTAACTGTTAAAATGTGAATTGCTCTCATGAAATATTACAGTATGTCTCACACAAAATTTCAAGGTAATGCTTCTTTCAGTCCTTATCCTCTCCACTACAGCAGTCATGTTCCTGGAGCCAGGCAAATGAAATATGATGATTTAAATAATGGAAATGACAACTTCCCTCATAGCAGAATCGTGTGCACTATTTGATAAACAATATCTTCCCAATTTTTTATCAGAGTTAAGGTAAAATGTCCTATAATTTTACAACATATCGTCAATATCGAAAAAAACAAAACAATGAGTATATTCTTATATTATAAACAAGAAAGTTTTCCTTTTATTACATTCATTATGTCTTCTTGTTTCAACAGCGCTTATAAGGTTCTTCTAGCAAAACACTAGGTATAACAATATAGTTAAGATGTTTCGACGTGTGTGATGTGTCTCTTATCAGCTGTTGTTCCCAGGCGTGGTCACACTGGCAGGTTGTTTCTGTCCGTGTGACCACGCCTGCCGCAAGTTGGGACAAAAACATTAAGTATTTCCCCTTTAAACACCACAGCAGCGACAGCAGATGCAGTAGTACAACTTTTACTGTGACAGACACATGCTATTTAAGTCTTATTGGCGTCTAAATGCCCTCCCAGTTCTATTGTATTGCTGTGAAGGGCTGAGTCGCATGCGCAGAGCCTCCAAGCTTTACAGCGCGTACGTCGAAGGTGTTATTACGCCTTACAACATAATACCCCTTTTTATCCGCTTAGAAAATAAACATGTTTATTTTTGTGTAACTATACTTGGACCGTCGCTGTACTGAACTTCACCCCGTTTGGCCCCATAGAGGAGAGGAGGAGAGGCTAAATGCTACAACAGCTCTTGGTGCGTGACTGAGCGCACGCACAAAGACCAGACAGGTACGCATCAGCTCGTCCAAGCACAGGTAAGAACATATCTCAGTGTGGAAAAACGGTGGCCTATTCCTTAAATGAGTGCGTTACATCGAGCCTATTTATCTATTATGGATTATGATTGCACTACAGAGATGGTATAGATACATGATCCTGCAAATATTTCTACAGTTCTGGCTCATTTACACAGATATTTGACTTATTCCAACTTGTGACCTTTCTCCTGTGTTTGCACATGCGCAGCTCGCCTCAACAGTGACCTCGCCCGTATTTCGGAAGTGAGGAATTATCAATTTAGCGTGGCACAATTAAGCCAGTGGAGCTGCTGATTGTAGTGATACGCCTCAGAAGGCTTCTCATATCAGCCTAACCAATAATGTTCAACTAATTTTCTATCATCTATTGCCTCATGAGTGTTGTTATTGTAAGTTATAGGTTGTGTATTCACAGTTTCATGCCAGATGCCCTTCCTCATCTAATGTTAATCAAAGCCTGTGACGTCCTTTAGAGTCAATATAGTCGGTACGATTTATGAAGCCTGCGGGTTTACGGACTTTGTAAACCTAATTGTGCAGTTATCTTAATATGCCTGCTTTATTGCTCGGAGATTAATTTCACAGCGGATAGAAAGTGCCTTTAAATGTCTTATTTAAAGCTAGTTAACCTGCAGGAGCTTGAAAGCATTTAACCGAGAGTGCCCTCGTATGACTGCACACCTAGCTGCTTAGTAAGACAAACACCCAGCGACACGGAGCACAATCTCTCACCTCACCCCGACCAAAGGGAGCGCGGCTGGCAGCGCTGGTTATTCACTCTTTTCCCCCACTTAAGGCCGGACCGCATGATTCAAGAGCAGTGACACAAATCAGATTTCAGCTCCTCTAAACTAATTTGACGGCCCATCCCTGGTAGTGCGTCTAAAAGCCCAGGTATAATTGGATCGCGCGATAATAAGGGAGCGGCGATAACGCTATAGCATTCTCCGCATCGGAAAGGAAGCATATAATGTATTTTTGACTGGCTTTTACACAGCGCTGCTCAATCATTCATAAAGCAGAGAGTAGCAGCAATTAAATACTCTGGTACTATCAGCTACAGTGCGCCGCATGAGGGGAAGATAAGAGCATACACAAGAGGAACACACGTAGACAGGAAGCCAGTAATGTTTTTTACAGCGAGCCGCAGTGGGATTTATATGCACCGTATTGGTAGTTTTACGGTATAAATGGAAGAGCAGACAGCCGATCTTGTTATTTAACTCATCTGTCAGTGCAGTTGTAGCTTAGCGAACGGGGATCGTTAGAGAGGAGTTCTGATTATGAATTCATGGGTTGCGTACGGTGCAGGGGAAAAGGTTGAAGAACAAAGGGAAGGAGATGCAATAGGATGTAATGCACAGTACACGCAAGGGCCAACTCGAGTGTATGGAAACATTGTGGAAAACGAAAAAGGTCATAGCGCATTGGGGCCCTTATCCATGAGCCCATTTAATGAATCATAAGCCGGTTGTTCTTTCTTTAATTTAGCAACAATACTAATTAACGTGAGGAAAATGTGTGTAAAAAAGAGGGTTGGTGATTTGTTGTGGTGATTACCAAATTGACAACCATTCATTCTTTGATATTTTGAAGAAAGACACAGTAGAACAATGTAATAGTACAGTAATAGGATGGAATAACAGGGAATGGTGCAGCCCTGTTTCCACAATATTACCATAAAAATGTTGAACATGCTTTCTGGTGATGTGCAGTCGTCACACTTATGAAATAAAGTGGAATGAATGTGTTCAGCTTCCATGCCTTATTATCATGTTACCATAATTACCATGTTATTACTTGACTACTGAGGTTATCAATAACTGATCAACCTCTAGCATATTCTTTTGAAGGCTATTTAAAGACTGCACTGGTTAGATTCCCAAAGAGGCCATGTGATAATGTATCCATTCAGATAACATTATAGGCATTACACTGGGGGGAAGGGGAGCAGTATTGAAATCCAGTACGCACGTCTCAGCACTTTCTGCACTCGCCGCAGCTTCATGGCTGTCCTGTATGCCGAGAACTTGATGTTGTTCAGATCCGCTAATGGTAGGAGAGAGAGATGAAAGAGATTAGAGCAAATGAACTGATGAGGGAAAACAGAGCAATCCCTCACATCCGCTCACTGTGCCATCGAGGAATACACTTCACTGTTTATCAAGCTATCCAGGACTCGAATAACACACTATCGTAGTGCCACGGGGCACAGTGGTTAGTGCTCGTGCTTCACTAGAAGGTCCCTGGTTTCGATCCCCGGACGAGGCCTTTCAGTGTGAAGTTTGCATGTTCTCCCCGTGCCTGAGAAGGTTTCCTCCGGGTACTTCGGGTTCCCCTACCACTAAAAACGTGTGCAATAGGCCTGGATGAATGAGAGCGTGTTCGAGAGTGCGAGTGTGGGACAACGGATGCAATTAGCCTAAGGCTACAAACCGGTGCAGTGTGTTCATTAACATGCACTGTCCCGACAGAATCTACTCTGATGTACTGAGGCAAAGATAAAACCACAGGCTAGACGGCATGATGGTGGTCAGTCATACTGGCTGAGTGAAACAGAACGACTTAATTAACAAAAGTCTAAAGTCAATACCTATTAAAGAATAAATGAATGAATTTTGAAGTCTCTGCTGAGACTGCTGCCTCCGCGACCCGCCCGGATAAAGCGAAGAAAATGGATGGATGGATGGATGAATGAATAAAGTAACATATGTAACAGATGTACCATCATGCTGTGCAGCCTCGACATGTTGAAAGTACCTTCCACCTCTGGTCATTGGTTAAATGAATATTGTTCCCTGATTTTCATCCTCTTTCTTGTTGTCTAACAAAGTCTATAAGCTAAAATATCTCACAAAAAAGGAAGGGTCAAAGTAAGACCAAACTACGATACACCAGTGATGACAAAATAGTAAAAAACATGTACTTTTTAATCATGATTTCCTCGATTAACTACTGGCCCATTGATGTATATATCACTGATGCTATCAAGGAATACAGTACGCTGTTTATCGTGTTGTTCAAGGCAGTAATTATAGACTGTCACACCAGTGCCATCTGTACAGTAATACGCTGTCCCACATACATGTCGGCTGGTAGTAGAATCACCTCCAGCTCCCCGAGTGAGTTTAATGTCAGATCTGATTACACCCACAACACATCATATTCATTAATCACAATTCATTAAAGGCTAAAGGAAAAGCAATCAAGAGCGCCGGCGAATGGGGCCTTATAGGTTAATGACGCCGCTGCTGTAGTCCCCGAGGCGCCCAAATCCGGGGACAGTAACAGTGCGGCGTAAAGGGACTTTTCACAGCGACTGGATAGTGGAGGGACAGCAGGGTCTCAAACACGTTTGATTTGGGGGCTTTTAATTGTCTCCTCACTTACCCAGGGCTTGGTACAGTTCTGTCATCTTTGGATGGTCCCAGCAGGTGGTTTGAGCTTGGTGGCTGGTTGACAGAAAACAAAAGAAAAAGCAGAAATGAGAACACGCATCACGCGGCATAGAGGTGAAGGCGGGCAAATGAAATGACCAGGTGAGGAAGACGGGATGGAGAAACTGACATCTGGGACATGCTGGCGAGACAGGACTGGGCCCGCCACGTGTACAAGAGATCTGAACCCTTTAATTTGCTGTGTGTCAAAATGTACAAAGGCTTCTCAAACTCTCTGTTGTGGCAGTCCGCAGAGTATCCTGCCTGTCAACGATTTCAAAGCCAACGCTGAACATAAAACACTGGTGCACAAAAAGCTTCCTCGAGTTGTTTGCTCAATTACTGCATTAAGTGTTTTTGGAAAGCATTACCGAAATAAATGCGCTATATGGGCGATAACGACGGATACAAAGACAAACAGGTACAATTTAAACTGAGTGAGCTGTCAGGTTATCATTACACCCCTCGTCGTGAGCGCTCTTGTAATGTAATCTAATGAGAATGAACCATTCAAACATGATTAATAAGACTTATTTACATGTGATTCAGGGAGATGAATGAGCGTGACCTCAAGAGGAGCCGAGTAAAAGTTTAATTACAGGTTAATACTGTTCTAAATGCGAGGACTTAGTCATTCATCGGTCACACTTTATTACAACACGGTATTAACATGGTAATAGAATGGAAATAATGCAAATACATGTTTCTACTACTGTTTTAATATTATTACCAAGACACAATAGCCATGTTTCCAGGTAATTCACTGTCTCGATACTGGGTTAGGTTTAGTCATATTGCTAACATGAAATAAATTACCTGTTTCCATGTAATTACCTTTATAACCCTGTTGTTGTTGTTGTTGTTGTTATTATTGTAGGCATAATTTTGACCATGTGCTATTCATATTACTCCATTAACAAGATGGTACCAATGTTGGGGATAATGTATTACAAAAGTAACGAGCTACAAAAATATATCACTTTTTTCAGTAACTAAGGAACACAACATATTACTTAAACAAAATACAGGAATATATTAGTCAGTACAATTTAAGTAACTCGAGTTACAAGTGTCCCCCTCCAGGAACCGCCACCTTAACGTGGTGGAGGGGTTTGAGCGCCCAAATGATCCTGGGAGCTCTGTTGTCGGGGGCTTCGTGTCCCTGGTAGGGTCTCCCATGGCAAACAGGTCCTAGCTGACGGGTCAGACACAGAGCGGTTCAGAAGCCCCTTATGAGAGACCAACAGACCTGGTTAGAACCATGAGGTCATCCTTCTGTGGACCCCCCACCTGCAGGAGGAGCCATAGGGGCTGGTGCAGTGTGATTTGGGCAGCTCCAACAGCTGCCCCCACGACCCGGAAACGGCAAAGTGGAAGAAAATGGATGGATGGAGTTACAAGTGCATCAAGTTACGTGTAGTTAATGTTGTCAAAGCAAAACGCAAAAGAATGGGGAATAGCGAAGAACTATTTGACTGCACCTTTGCTCTGTGGCATTATTACTTTATTCAGTTTATATTTTGCCAAAAGTAACTCAAAGTAGTGTAACTCAGCTACATTTTTGAAACAGTAATACAAACACATTACTTTTTCAAAGCTGTAATCACTAATATAGAATATGTTACATTTTATTAAGTTACTTGCCCAACACTGGATGGTACACAGTAAAAAGAAAAACAGACACTGACTGACATTTTTATTCCAGGGCAGCATAGTAGCAAACTAGTTGATATACAGTGGGATGAAAATGTATGTGAACGCTTTGGAATTTCTCGCATTTCTGCCTAAATTGGTCTGATCTTCATCAAAATCATAAGAATGACTAAACAGTGTCTGCTTAAACTAATACCACCCAAACATTTACATTCTATCATATTTTTATTGGCCGTAACATGTAAACATTCACAGGAGAATGAGGAAACATGTAAACATTCACAGGACAGGGAGGAAAAAGTAAGTGAACCCAGGAATCTCGCTGAACTTCAGCAATTTTGTAAAGAGGAATGGTCCAAGATGAATTCCTGATTGTTTGAGCGTCTAATCTGCAACTACAGGAAAGCAGTTATTGCTGCAGAAGAAGGGTCAGCCAGCTTATTTAATACAGGGGTTCACTTATTTATTTCATGCATGTTGTGAATGTCTTAGGTCTTTCTGCCAAATATCTTCATAAACTTGAATAATTTTTTCTATTGATGATAGCACGTTGTCCAGGCCCTGAGGCAACAAAACAGCCCCACACCATGATTTTTCCTGCTCTATACTGTACTTCAAAATGAGCATAGGGTTTTGATGTTGATGTGCTGTTCCATTTGTCCTCCACACATGATGTTGTGTGTTCCTCCTAAACTGTTCAACTTTGGGTCCAACAGTCCACAGCATATTTTTCCAGTAGTGCAGTGCAGCATCCAAGAGCTCTTTCGCAAACCAAAGTTGAGGCAGACTCTGTTAAATCATTCCTGTGATTTTGATTAAGATCAGACCACATTTAGTGACCAATTTAGGTAGAAATGTGAGAAATTTCCGGACAGTGTAATTACTTTTTCTTGGCACTGTACTTTGAAGCAGAAGTGCCGCTGCATAATGCTCTCCCAGGAAAACCGGATGACCCATTTTCTTACCATATGTTTTTATCCATTCACTCAAGCAAGTGTGACGTGTGTACCTCTGATGGTGGACAAAGTGGACGGAATCTCGGACTAAGTGACATGTTTTTAAATGATTGGTAAAAAAAACTAATTATGTTCATAGGCAGTGTCTAATCCTCGTCTTTCTGTTGTATGGCTTTCTGACACAATCAACATAAGGACACATGCACTTTCACGCACTCACTTGATGTAGTAGGGCACTTTGTTGGGGGAGATGGCTCGCTCCCATGGTATCTGCACTGAACCTGCACAAACACACAAACAACACAGGCTGAATCAGTTTCACAATGGGCATGTCGGGCTGAGAAAGCCTTTGTGCATCAAGTCCCAGGCAGAGTGTCCAGACAGAGCCTCTTAACAGAGCCACAACAGGAGCAGAAACGGCCAGGGAACAGCTCTATTGTGAGGTCCTTCGCAGTCGTTGGCTGTTTGGCATGGGCTGATACAATGCAGGAGAGTGCACTGGGATACAGGCAAACTGCACTGGAAAGCCTCGACCGCATGTGAAATAATGAGATAAGTTATGCCTGAAGTTTGGTGACAAGTTGCACCTGGGGAGTAAACTGCAGGCAAATTAGGTCAAGTACAGGCTTATTTTATTTTTCTTTCTGCATTGTCGGCTACATTCTGTATTTATCTAAGGTGATTGAATAAATGTAAGTATTCACTGACATTTCTGGGGGGAAAATAGGCTTATATGCAACTTCAGCTTTCATTAAGGTTAACAATGTATACTGCATTATCAAACGTAAGTCTTATTCTGTAGAAAGCAGTCCACTAGTTACCAAAAAAATGCACTGTTTTCTACCATACTAAAATGTTTTAGCAGTTGGTGCACTCTGCCACAGACGTCCCAGGGATCACTTCAGTGAACTAAGTGAGTCAATATTAGATACTCTCCAATAACCGAGGCTGCAAAGAGTGACCGAGGTGGTATTGACGCTGCCCAGGCTGAAACAAATTGGACAGCGCACAGAAGGGGTCTGTGATAGTAAAAGCTGACTGTGTGTTTATGAATTAGTGTTGAGCTCAATAAACAAGCACACGGAGACAAAAACAAACACAAAGCCAGACGCTGCTTCGGGGACCACTAGTCTGAGCTGGCTCTACACTTTGACTGTCTAAGCTCCGCTGTGGCCCCGTGGAGCCAGCATGACAACAGTAAAATGCAATGGGGCGCTGAGGACACAAACACTGCCTAATCAGTAGAAAGCGGGTAGGCTAAATCACATTTGTGAGCCCCAGCTCCCTCCTGTGTAGCCTTTGGATAGCAGCAGGTAGAAGAAAAACAAGGCATGTTCGGACAAGAGTCTGTTGTGGGAGAGAATCATTGTTTTAACGTTTTTCAACAATTGTTAAACATATTTTACATGCTCACATTGTTATATTTTTTGTCACAAAAACATAAATAAGGATATGAAAAGGAATCCTACTTCAATTCAAATTGCCAGATGTTTCCTAATCTTTATTGTTGCCATTGTCTCAAATAGCATAGCTGTCATTAAAATTGATAAAGATGTATTAATTATTATCAAATTGCTAACAATTTCCACATCTGGCATGTTGTTTATGCCCCGACTTTTTCAAACTTCAGTGACATGAAAAGATGAAAGCTCCATCCGGAATCCATATAGTCTCTCACATGCCGACTTCTATAGGCCTTTTTAATGCACACCCCACGCGGGCGCCTTGGCACAGCATGGAACAGAATGGAGCAGCACGAGGGCACTAACTTCAAAACGGGAGTCGAAGAAGAACGCTCTTACTGGAGAGGAAGTGCTGCGATCCCGGACCAAAGTCTCGGTGTGCATCCTGGAGCTGCTTCAGACGCTCCTCGATGGATCCCTAAAAAGACACACGCAGCGTTAAGTCAAAAAGTGCAGCGCCGCCAGTGCCGCTCCGCCACCAATCCCCACAATAGAATCCGGACCACCTGCTTCCTCTCTATCATTTAACCGTGGAATATAAATGATGTCTTTTCCCTCTGCAGCCCGCTTTGCAGGACTCTGAAAGCCTTTGAAGAGCGGCAATGAGGAAATGGAGACAAAGATTACAGAAAGTCGAGTATTTAATTCAAATGAGGACGTGGAGAAGTTAAGGTTGTGGCTTGCATCTTAAAATACTGTTTCAATCAGAAGTGACATCATACGATTCTGAAAAGTTGATTTCACTGTAACAAAACACAAAATACCATAATTAAGATATTTAAATGGTAAAATTGTTGGTAAAATGTTTTTTTTTAATGTAAAGCACTATGGTCTGTCAAGTGTTGTTGTAAAGTGCTATAGAAATAAACTTTGATTGATTGATTGATTGATTGATTGACTGATTGACTAAAGCTATATTTATAAAACACTGGATTGTGTTGTGATGCAACGCAAACATGTGTTCTGTTTATGTTATCTACGTCCACAAAAACTAAAATAAATTAAACAACTGTTCATAATTCATCTTTCTGCATGTGCCGTAGATGCGTAAACTGATAGTAGCAGGTTTTGATGAATAGCCAGTTGGGCTCTACAAAACATTAAACTAAACAATACCTAAACATAGCTTCAAAGAACTGGGAGGTAAATCTGCTCAAAGAGAGGCGGGGATCAACATTTTAGGATAAAATAGAGGCAATAGAACCTCACAATGCACATCAAAGACTAATTACAGAACGCATTGGCCAATTCCCCAAATAAAAGTGTAATTTAATTGATTTGTGCTAATTCAGAGCGTTGTAAATTTGCCAACAAGGGCTGTTGCACAATCTATTTGTTGTACCAGCATCCAGGGCTGCCAGAAGGAAGACGAATGACTGAATTATCCTCGGATGACAAATATTACCAAACCAGATTTAGAAATATGTTCTCATAATAGTGAGAGGAGCCTGAAACCAACAGAGCTGACAAAGTCCCTTACATTTATCATTTTAATTATGATGTCGAAAAGGATTCTGGACTTTGCTTTGATTTAACATAAAAAGACTCAAAACTGGGTTATTACAAATTCAGTGAACATATGCATATTCTAACTTCTGTTCCCAAGATTATCGAGGCTCAAACAGACGCATTTCAGTTGTATGTAATGAAAAAGAAGAGGGTCCAAGGTCGCAACCAAAGACGGACATTATAGGACTGGGTACCTTGGCAGGAAGAGCAATTTTGTTCATTTGTTGGCTGGTTTTAAAAATGAGTCATAGGAAAAGGAGTATAAGTCCCAGTAATAGAAGGACTATTACTGGAAAAAAGCGGAACAAAACAATTATAAAAAACACATATATTCCGTCATTAATGCAGACGCAAACTGGGCTTTGTAGAAAACGTTGGGGGTGGCTTTGTACAATGCCAAGATACCAGAAATGTGCTCCATAAAGAGTGTGGGGCACATTTCTGGTATAAAAACAGAACTAAGTAACTCGTGCCCCTAGAGGCCATAAGCGCCACTGCAGATGCCGTAGCATGTTGCGTTTTTTTTACTCATTAATTGTCCGTGAAAGTAAATACTACGCTAACAGAAAAGATAAAGGGAGAGAGGGATATTGTACATTGTGCCACAACCCAATTACACACTTTTTTACTCAAACTTGCTGTAAACACTGCTAAAGTGGCGCTAGCCCACAGTTAGCGTTGCCCGTTTGCCTGTTAGCTTCTTCTTCGTGATTCCATTAGTGTGTAGTGCGCCTCCGAGTTGGAGTAGGGAAAGTTGCGAGCGTGGTTTTCTGGCCAGAGACACCGGGGGAGATGAAAGAACCCCCAATCATCCCATTAACACTTGTATTACCCCAGAGGGACCAGGAAAAAGATTCATTAAGGTAAACAAGTTACTTGGTACTGCTTTAACTAAGATGACTTTTTACCAAAAAGATGCATTTAGACTCTGAATACTGAGTTAATCATACTGTACATAGAGTAAATGAAATAAATGTGAATACTAAGAAAGCGATCGATTTAACTAATCCATCACATGTAGAAATGTAGAAAGCCTTTTGGGAGCTAATGGGGAAGGAAGGGAGACCTACTGGTAGCTCCCGCCATAAAGAATGACTTACTGTAGGCCATTGATTCCCAAAGTGGGGTCCGGGGCCCCCTGGTGGGCCTCAGAGACACTACAGGTGGGCCCCCAAAGCTTGTCTACAAAACACCTACATTGAAAAAAATCCTTTTAAAAGGTAAATACATTTATTTGGAGAAACGTATCAGTTTGAACCAGTATTTAGCTTTACCATCATTGCTACTGTAGATATTGCTTTTTATGTAATTTTAGCTGTAAAATAATAGAAAATTCCTAAATTTTTATGATTTGGGGCCCCAGAGAGATTTTCGGATCAATAAGGGGGCCACAATGTCCCGGACTTTGGGAATGGCTGCTGTAGGCAATACAAAAAATAAGGACAGTGTTATACCAAATCCATCTGCACTGAATTTATATTGCACAAAAAACTAATGCTCATGTGAGTTGGTGAAATTTGAGTGGTGGAAAACATTTGTTGCTTTGTTAAGAAACTTGACAAGGACCATTGAAGAAGCTTAGTTGGCAATGCTGCAACATTTTCCCTCAAGGCGAGGCAGACCGGTTTTGAAGAATCTAGATCAGTCGCAGCGAAAGCCCTGTAGCTTGTCCAATGTCATGCTGTTTATCGCTGACAGTGGATGTGGACAGTGTGTTCTCCTGGGGGGCAGCGGAGGTTGAGTGGCTGTAGCTGCTTTTGTGACGACGCTACAGAGCCAAAGCTGAAGGAGAAACTGCCTCAGACCAGAGTTACACACTGTAAAATAATGCTTCTGCTCACTTGACTGCACACCACACGTTCAGATCAGCAGCACAGAGGACGAGTGACGGTCAGTCATATTTAGACACATGGCTGCTGATTTTTTAAGATTTGAGGCCAGTTTCATCTTATATGTAAATATTGTGTAAAACATATTAATGTATAGCATACAGTGTATTGTTGTATTATTTACTTGTCATTAAGAAGTACTTATTGGCTTGGAGTAAAACTATTAGATTACAGTCTATGAACAATAATATGGATGGGGATTTTTTCAATGTAGAAAGTAATTAGAACATAGAACGATATGACCACTTTAGATAATTGATCCAATTGTTCTTCTTATAAACGGTGTCTCCTATTCTGTGTCTGGATGAAGATTATGGCAGTCAACCAGAAAGACTGCACTGTGCCGTGATGCACTTACGAGTAGACTCTCTGAACCTAAACACTATCTAAGTGTACACAGTGTAATCCTATATAAAGTTTATCTTATCTTATCTTATAAAAACTACATGGGCTGGCAATCCTACACAAAACCATTCTATAACATTATAGCCAACCAACTATTTTACTTACATTTTACGATTATGTAGAGGAGGTGCTTAATCTGCACCAGAGTAAAACTACTGTACATTTTAAAGGTATTTCCGATTTGGTAACATTACCTCAGATATGAGATAAACATTTACAAATCAAATATTGGCTGTACAGATAACAATTATAATGTAGATTTATTCACAATTACAAAAAATATTTTACACGATGTGAAAGTTGTTTGTTTCCTCGCCGTGCCGGAGAGTCTCAGGACCGGGGATACCTACACGGCTCATCACCACCTGCTGCCGATGTTTATTTGGGACATTATGTTTGCCTGGATACTTAATTTGCCTGAACTTTACATTGTTTATTGTTTCATTGCTTTAATGTTTGTACAGTCCTGTGAGGCAACTCGTGTGATATTGGGCTATACAAAACCATTGATTGATTGATTTAGGGATGCACCGATCCGATACTGAAAAAAAATAAAAAAAATAAAATAAATCGTGTATCGGCTACAAATATCAGATACTGAGCCGATACCAGTTTTGGCTCTCACCAGCTTAAAAACACAACTTTCACCAACTAAACCTGAGTGAATGTGGACATGCTGTACCTTATTTTGAAAGGAAGAACCTGGATAATTCAATCGCTGAGTTAGTTTTAACCTCCGCAAACATCACCATGCAAAATGCCGCATCATAAAAATGATCCAATCAGAAAACAGAATACGCTCCTGTGGCTAAAACCAGTTTGGAAATGAACATAAATATGGACTCTCTGATACTTCCACAATTTCAGCATGTGTCCCCAAACAAATCCTAATTACTGAGGCCTTCAGATAAAGCTCAAACTAAATTATGGAGATTCTTAGCTTTCAAATGAGGAATTGGATATGTATGGAGCCCAAGTAGTTGTAGTACCTTTTTAAAACCACTGAAAGCGCATCCTACAAACATTGAAGGATTCACAGCATTGACCTAAAAAATGTTACTTTCTATTAAACATCATAAAAATGTTTAAGTATGTGGCTCTCTATGAACAAAAAATTAAAAATAGAACAAAACGTGCCCCCTTCCCCGCAGCCGAAGAGGGAGAGACATCTGTGGACTTTACCTGCAGTACTTTCCACCTGCTGTTGAGATGCTCCAGGGCACGCGCGTTCTCCATGGACAAATGCACGTCTGAAATGGCCAGCTGGTGTGCCAGGTCATTGACGTGCTTCATGCCCTCCTTCACCTGTGTCAGCTCCTCCTTGAACAACTGCACCGGGAGGGAAAGGGGACGGGAAGGAGCAACAAGTGAGAGATTCAATGTAGGAAAATACAAAAAGCACAGAGGTGGAACATTTACTTTGGACAAGCGCCAAAGAAATGTATTACATAAAAGAATCAATGGAAATGTAATCCATTATACTTGTCAGTTCTGTTTTGGAAGTAATTTGGCAGCAACCATGTATTAACTTCCCGAGCCAAAGTGAAATAAAATATATTGTAATGGACTGCAGTTTTAGGTTTATGAGTGGGGAATACAGAAAACCAGACGAATTAAATACTTGGTGCACACAATCCTGACCTCAATCATTCTGCATCGGTTACTATTTCTAAAGTGTCCTTGTCCAGACGTTACTGCTTAATGTAAGTGAGACTTGTGGTGATATGGAAATCATGTAGCTAAGGTTTACGGATACCCCAATCAATACATTACATTCATTCATAAGAGGATTGACCGAAGATAAGAGTGCGAGCAGATGCTAGAAGAGTCTTTCACACTTTGGGAAAAATAGAAGACACAATTATAAGCTTATTCATGATTAGGTTTAAATTTTGGACCAGAGCCGATTTTTTTTAGATTAATTGTTAATTCGTGTAATGAATAAAACATCTGCTGATATTGCAGTAACTATACAATATAATATTGTGCAGTTCTAATTCATAATTAGAGAACAGAAGAGACCATTTTTCGCTGCCATTGATCTGCAACTAAGTAGACAAGTGATAAATAGCTTAGTTTTACAGCTGCAGTATTCCTTTGAAAATAATACCACCACCGTGCACACACTGATTGTCTTGCATTGTTAGCAGACGGATTGCAGCATTTGTCCATCAGGACATGTGGGATAGGGATAGGAAGTGACAGGCCAGGCCCACAGAGCTGTAGAACATGTGCTGGTGATGACAGGAGTCTAAACACTGACATGATTATAGAGAAGTGCCCTCGCTTGTAATGAATGAGAGATGCCATGCAATTATATGCATCGGCGGCACTCCATAACGACTACACCAATGACCTGCCATTCAGTCAACAGCATCTATTCACTGGAGGGTCATTCCCCTCGGTTCTCATTGTGTCTGAAGTGTCCTGTCATTGTGTGTCACATCAACAAATGACTGCACTGTACATTCAAGCTAGAAAAACAAGCACACAAACTGCTATGAAATATTTATGAGTCAATTTGGATGTCACTCTTGTGATGTCAGCAGTCACAGTTTGAGGCATTCAGTAAAGAGGGGAGGAGGAATAAAGCAGACGGGACCTTAGTGGCATCTATATGGTCCTGTAAGGAGTCGATAAAGAGGTCTCCGACCGGCTCCCATGCGTCCCGTACCCCCTCCGCCTGGTCTAATGCTACTGCCAGCTCCTCCATTGCAGCCTGGATCTGTAGTAACCGCTCCAAGGTACGCTCCATGTGTCTGCAAGGAATATTTGGTTACATTTGGCTGGGCACATTTCCATTGACAAATTATTATTTTAGCTAATGTATAACTGAAAGACTATGGTCCAAAAGAGCAATTCCGTTCAAACTCATCCTTCATGGTTATGCTTGATACAAATGAACTACAATAAAAGACAATGATAAACTGCAGTACAGTATGTATGACCTGTGGCGGTCCACACAGCGAGCCGTCAGCTTCTCCCATAAGTCACTGGCCACATTGGCCTGCTTCCATACAGATCGACTCACGTTGAGAATGCGCCGCCTCGGGGACACCTCTGTACAAGACAGATGAAAATAATATCTGTGCATTGGGAATAAATGAGTAAAAGACAGCGCAGAAGTGGCGTGTCATGAGAAAAGTGCTGCTGTAGTCTCCAGATGAGTGAGTGCTGAGCCACATCACTGAAATGTGGGAGTCACTTCATTATTGATCTAAACAGATGGTGCTGTTGAGTGGGTGAACTGCACTTAATTGGCCGCCGCTCATGCACTTCCTCCTCCTAGTGTGACATCGTTGTTATAACTGCTAAAGGAGCAGGTCACCTGCGTGTGGCTCATGTGGGAGCACTGGCTCACAGCTGCACAGCAGTTGTGACTGACTCTGATATTCTGGCTGGAGCAGCGGTTGGCTCACACTGAGAGGGGTACAGACCTTTTCCATCGTTCAGACTCTCCTCGGGCTCCTGGAACGGGTGCTGCGCCAGAAAGGCCTGGGCCGACTCCAGCACTGAGTAGATGAAAGGCCCTCGGGACTTCACATCCTCCATGAAGGCCTGGCAGGACATAGACGAGAAAAACTTCAGTACAGCAGTGTGACAACAAGTGTCCTGAAGGCTACCAGCTGCTTCATTAATACTGCAAGTTTGGTCATATGCATATCAGTGCTCAATACACACTAGTTATACAACAATGTTTAAAAATGATAAATGCATGGAAAAACACTGGCTGCAACATTAATATTAATGTATGTAGTGTGATTACAAAATGTCAGGCAGTGCAGTTAAAATTACATCTGACCAGTTTACTGTGTTCTGTCGCACTGAACCCTAAACAATTAGTGTAATTGGAAAGATAATTGAAAGATTAATGTGCGATAAGAACAAATGGGCATGGCTGGAGCACGCTCATTAATCAGAGGGATACCTGCTGATATTAGTCTATGAAAAATGGAGGTCACCACGGCTGTCGTTTCACAGCGAGAGGCAGGTCTGGGTTTTGATGCAGGGCAATAGTTGAAGTAATGTCAAAGCAGCTAATTAGGGCTAATAATTACACTGATTAAACCTGAGTTAACCTTAGTATGTGGATATTATTTTGTGAGCAGATTTCAGAGCGTCACAGTTTGTCTATCTGTGACCTTAAATGAAATTAAAACTCAATCTGGAGCCTAGAGCTGCCATCAAGTCGCATTCCGCTTCAGCCAACGTACTTCAGACATAGCAACGGGCTCAAATGACAGTCAAACTGATAGGAAGTCAAGATCACCCACATGCTAGTGTTCGAAGGCAGAGAAATGGGTTCATCTGGATACACAGCCCACCTATAGACCTCTGGGAACACGTACAGTACAATGCCAGTGGGGATGTAAGCACAAAGGCGTGTACTACATGGCTGTGTTAAAGACCCATACAAAGACAAATCGACAGGGTACGATGGTCGCGCCGGTTCGCTCTCAAAGATGGGCCAATTAGCTGGAGAGAAAGCAGCAAAAGACCTCAGAGAATAGCGCTCCCTATGTAAATGCAGACTGCAGAATAACAGTGGGGACAGCACACAAAGATGGCTTTCTGCTGTGTGTGAACATCCCCAGGGAGTGGAACATGCAAAACCAATCATCAAATAAGTTGGCTGCTCTATCCATCTATGATAAATCGAGTGTGACAATAATTATGACAATGAACCCCCAAAGTTTGTATTACCCCTTTCAAAGTATAAAAATCCGCAAAAAACATCCGCACTAATCAAGTCAAGTAAAGGACTTTGCAATACAACTTTGTATGACAAGCGCCCTATAAATAAAGTTTTGATTGATTGAGTCAAAGTTTGAGTCACCAGCAGATTGATGCACCATGAGGCATTTTCTTCCGACATGAAGCCGAAACAATTATTTAGATTGTTTGATAGTTTTGCTTTTCCCTGACATGCTTTGGCGATCTGACTACCTCCTTTGTCAGACGCGTTTACCTGACTGCTCTGCCTCTTATCAGCTGCTGTTCCCAGGTGTGGCCCGTGTGACGGTCCTGACAGCTCTGTCAGACATGGCCACATCGGAGAGAGGCTACTGAGATCAGGGCACACTCAACAGAGGAGGGAGAATGTACTCCTGTGTACCTGGGACTCCTCAAAGCATCGAGTGGATAGGGGGAAAGAAATGAGAAAAGTAACAAAGTGAGGAGCCTCATTTTGTTTTAATGTCTCTGCATAATTCAAACTTTTTATTTTTTTTATCACGCTAAAGGTTTGCTGCACTTTACTCCATTGGAAGAGTAATTTTAATTCCATGGCTTTCTAATTAACGAGGATGTGTCTGTGTGATGCATGTGTCTTATGGAATAGGGTTCAGCCTTTTGTAACTGTCATCTTCTTCCACTTTATCAGGGTCAGTTCATAGAGGCAGATCTGGCTTCCCTATCCTCTGACTTTACTGGAGAGATCCTGAGGCGTTCCCAGGGCAGCTTAGAGACAAGGCCCCTCCAGCTACTTCCAGGTTTTTTTTACGGGCCTCCTCCCGTTGGGACGTGCCCGGAACACCTCCCCAATGTGGCGACCAGTGGGCTATACTACGAAGCTGGTTGAACTGAAACTGGATTTGTTCCTCTAAGCCAGGTTGACAAACCCAGACATGAGCTTTTGGATAAGTGATTCTACACTTGGTTAAGTTAAGCCTGGGTTTCTCTGAGGGTTTGTGAGCGCGTCCATGTGAAACAGTAGGAGTCAGGGCCAAGCGGCCAATCACGGAGGAGACACACAGTTCATCTAAAAACCTAAATCTATCACTAAACTCATGACAAATATATTATACAGCGCCATGAACCTGAGTCAGAACATAAGGAGCACATAAGGAGTATGTTCACATTTGTTAACAATCTTTATTACAAGTTTAATGCAACACAAGTAGTAGCCTATTAAGTGGACTAAAAATAGCCTTATTCAGCCACATGTGTAGTAAAAGGTCCAACACGATGTCGCTACTTTAAAAAATCCTTGTGCGCTTTTGTATAATTATCTCGCCGCTGCTTAAGGTGCTTGAGTTTGGGTGACAAAGCGGAGGATTCTCGCCTCTGATTCGTCAAAGAGTTTCTTATCTCCAAGCTGGAACTAAACCTGCTCCAGGGCATAACCTTCCCTGGAGGTTAAGGGCATGTTACCATGGAGATCTACCCTGATAGAAATGTATTCGGCTTTGTAGTACCACAAAACCAGAGTTAACGCTAAACTTACCCCACTAACACCTATCCAGCTTTGTAGGATACCCCTCAGGAGGTATTTGAAACAGACGCCCGAGCCTCAGCTGAGTTTTGGCCCACAAATGTCACAGCATAATATGTATATACTTAAAATAAATACAAGTAAGGAAAGAAAAAGAAAGTCTCATAATTCCTCATAACATTTTGAGCCATTGTCGTTCTCTTCACTCACCACATTTGCGTTATTAATAAAAGAACAGTCTGTCTTGCATGACCACTCAGCAGGTGTAATGCCAAGGATCTCCCCACAGCTCACACTAATATATTTAGGTGAAGCCACTGTCGTCAATCCGCTTATGCTATAAAGAGATTACAGATTTCTTCAGCATGACTCTACATTACAAGAGGAATTAGCAGTTGTGTGTGTCACGTCGGTGAGTTGCCGCGGTAGCAGTGTTTTGGTGCATGTTACACGGCGAGACTGGAGAAGACTGAAATGAAACCCAGCAGGAGAGTCACACACGGGGTGAGGCTGCAAACTGCCCCAGCACTATGAGTAGTGAGGAATGGCTTCCTAGTGTCCTAGTGCTATGCTGCGTTCTCGACATTAAAACAATGTATGTAATAATCTTAGATGGAGGCCAGGGGACAAAATTATTTTACTATTTTTTAAATCCCAATGATCTAAACACGACATTTATATAGTATTACAGTGACTTTTCAAAACAACAGCGAGAAATATTTCAAGTATGAGAAAAGACACTGAACTTTTAGCTAGTTCTTGTTTCAGGTCAAGAAATTCAGAGACATCTGCCATAAACAAGGTCAAAACATCTGTATTTTGTCAGTTAAGGCACATAAATAGTAGTCCACTTTCGTACTAAACTATACGGTCTTCTTCAAAATGCTGTGATGTCACACTGAATGCTGTCCAGAAGAAGACCTGCCTCCCCCCCACCACTGACCCTCCTCCTACCCCTCTTTAGCCGCTTCTCTGCCCAAAAGTCGAGCTGAGCCGTGGATTCCCTGAGCCAGCTGTCATGTTAAAACTTTAATTCCGGCTAAATTTCACACTCACACGGCAGCGGCTTTGGTTGAGGGCACATTAAAAGCACAGGCCTTCAGATCAGATTAAGATACGTTTTGTGCTTGGAATAGAGAGAGTCAGCGGGGGGGACGTGACATAATTGACTTAACGGGACTTGAATATAATCAACTTTTCACTTTTGCGTTATGTTATGTGACTTGTTGGCTTTATCTATTAAAGGTCACCACAGCCAGTTATGTGCGCTAATAAAATGACTTTTCAGGGCAAAACACCACTCTGTGTATGGTTTTGATAAATGGTCAAAACCTCAAAGAAGTCCATATTGCTCTCGGACCCACAATAGTTAAGAAAAAAAAGAAATATTGCAGTCTGGTTTTTATTTTTTTATGATTTTTTTCCCCCTCTCTCCAGCGGGATTTGTTTTATTGCACGTGAGTTCTACAGTCACACTAAATCCCTTCCACTGCTTCCATTTCAACTCGGCCCCCTCTCTACAGAAAGCTCCTCCATCGCCTCCTTTAATGCATTCTCTGAAACCAACTGCACCACTGAGCCCCCGCTGCCCCATACAGCAAAAAATGACATCAGAATAAATCCACTTAAGATCAATTATTCACATTTCTTAAAACGCTCTAATTCTCTATAGAAAACTAAGATGCAATTTCCCCGTCTGCTTTGTTGATGGAAGTTTTAGAGCAGCCATGCACTCGGGAGGGAGGGATGCATCTCAGATTATAGAGCTGCGCTAAAAGTGGGACAGCGGGAAAAAGAGGAGAGGTAATATTAAACAGCCTTTGGGTGACACTGTATATGGGACTAAGTAAAAAGAACATTTAAAAAAGAGCAGGGAAAAATAATTGTTTAGATGCACCGATTGTTTCTGAATCTGAACAACACCAAAAAAGACAACTCAAATGACAAAAGCTGAAAAATGAATGTAGTATACATGTTCTCCAAAAAACTGAGTTTGACTGGTTTAAATCCAGCTCCACATGGTTGAAACCGTCATTGTGTCAGACACTTCACCCACCTTGCATTCTAAGTGCGCTATGATCATGTCTGGGAAAAGCAAAAATGTCCTTCCATTCCGACAATACATTAATTGTACAGCATGAGAAACAGGAGTGTTAGATTGGGGGTTGTTTTTAGGGATACACAGAAAATGGATAGAGAAGAGAGTGAAAGCTCGTCATGAAGCAATTACTCATCTAGTATGTGTTATTCCAGCATAGATACCAAACACTGCCATAACAGCTACACAGAGGTGGGACTTTGAAATCTAATAGGGAGAATTGCTATACTATGACGCTTGGTTTGAAATGTTAAGCTATTTCCTTCCAACCAATAATGCAGTCGAGTAATACACTTGAACACCACTTAGCTTTGTCTTTTGCAGAGTTCATTCAAGCAACTTTTACGTTCATGTGATCTGTGATTAAGTGTGGACTTGACCTTCACCACAATACGGACATTTTCCTTCACTCAACAAACTCAACAAACAAGTGAAAAATTAGTAATGAAGACATACAGCAAGGTGCTTCACAGCTAGAAGGTCCCGGGTTCGATCCCTGGCTGGATGGGGCCTTTCTGTGTGGAGTTTGCATGTTCTCCCTGTGCCTGCGTAGGTCCTCCGGCCCCCCTACATGTACATTAGGCCAGGGTGAATGAGAGTGTGTTTAAGAGTGGGGGACAACAGATGTAAATTTGTCTAGGGCTTGTGGCGTGTTTACATGAATGAGTCCATGTATGTTCAGTAACATGCACTGTCCCGATCAAAGATAATACATCACAGAAGACGTATCAGAAGAACAACAACTCTAATTATTATTATTACTTATCATTATTATTATTATTGCTTATTATTATTAGAATCTAATGTTGCGGGAAATAACTAGGACTATCTACTATATCTGGAGCAGCGGTGTAGAACTCATTTTGGGTCGTGGGTCGAAATTCAGCTCCCACGGCAGGAGCTCAATTTCATAATAATGAGCTGTGGTCAAAGCCCTAACTTGACTGTAGCCTAATCAATAACAACAAGCTTACACTTGTATTGCACTTTACAAGCCTGTGTCACAAGTTTCTCAAAGTTATGTAGCACTTTGAGTAGTAGTAATTATTTATTGACTCCACCCTCGGGTGGTGGTAAGCTGTTATTGAAGCCACAGCTGCCCTGGGCAGACTGTCCATTTACCACGTGGCTATAATGTGTTGTTCATATCCTGATCTCTTATTATATCAGTGCCCTCTGCTGAACACGTGTGAAAATCTTTCCTTTTTTTAAATGTAAGCTGCCCCCTAGTGGCTGGAATGAGCATTCTGATTATTCTTTAAAAATTCAAATTTAAAAAATCCGCACAAGAATGGGCTAGAGACTTACTTTTTTTTTCTTTTTTTTTTTACATACTCTGGAATTTATGCTCTACATGACAGGGGCCGGATTAAATCATCTGAAACATATGTTTGACACCCCTGATCTAGAGCCTCCTGGTAATGTCCAGATTTTTTAAGAAAAGCCCTGACTTTATCCTGACATTGTCCTGCTGAGGCACATGCGTGAATTTGGCGTGTACTTATGAGACAAACCAAAAGGATATTTTACATGTTTGAGCTCAAGATGCTGTAAATAATGTGTCCCGTGTTAATGGGTTTTGCAAGAATGCGATAAAAGACCCCACTCAGTTATATTTTGAAACTTTACTTTATCAAAACCCATTGATGATGTCTTTGTTTTTGATAGAAGAAGAAGAAGACGAAACGCTCTGAAAAAGGTTAAAGCCACAACAGTGTTTGTCCTCAGATTTGTGCATTTACCAAAAAGGAAACAGAACTAATAAGCCCAGACTTGATGGGAACTGTCACAGTGGTACATTTTGTGCCTTGGTGATCTGAGTAATTCTCTCATTAGTGCCCAATCTCACATAAGCCTAAAGCTGCCGTCAAATCAGATTTTGCCTCATGGAACATACGCTGGATTTTATCTTGCCCCAAACGGACAACAGTGACATAAATACAATGAATCTTTAATTAACTCTAATCATTTCTCAAATCCTCATGGCAGACAAGTTTAGTTCGGCTGTAATAATGTTTGATTTGAAACTGGAGAAAGCCTGTGTCACCTGCCAGTGGCTTTAGCGTTGTAAAGTAAACCATATCTGTAAATGACGGCTGATGCAGGTGTTGCCCCCTGTGTGCACAAGCAACTTCTATATCATGTCAGTGCTGTGTAATCCTGTATAAATCCTGTATAAACTCCATACGTCAAGGGTTGTCATGAAAAACCATCTGGTTTGCAGTGATTGGCAGGTACAGAGCCAGATGCCCTTCCTGATACACAACCAAGCTACGGAAAAACATAGAATACACATGCACGGTCCTCAGTGGCTTGGTTTTCTCTTCCTTTTCAGTATTCAGTAGCAATAAGCATTCTGGACAATAGGATGTAAGGTTGTTCAACAAAATCACACTTAAATTATGCATGAGATTAAAATGACCTGCCCATGGCAATGCTTTATTTTGGGTTAAAAAGAATTAATCTGATATACACCACTAAGATTCTTGCTATTGAAGTGGACAGTGGCTGAAGTGGATTCTCTGTGATCAATAATGCCTGATATGATGAGCTGGTGTGTCCTTCACTCCACAAGCCCTTGAATGGATTTCAAGGCCAGTTTGAATCACTGAAGCGTTACGAGAATTATCTGAGGCAGCAATGGAGGGTAGCAGACTACACTGTCAGCAACTCCATGTCCCCATTGGCCTTTAACTTTGAGTTTATATTAGAATAATGTTGTACCTGAGGGGAACAAGTTATTATTATTTTAACAATTGGGTACAACAGGTACAATTCACATGTGCCAAAGTGCACAATACTGTCCTCAATTTTCCATTTGTTAAAAACAAAATAACATAGAAACAAAAACATCTTCCAGATTTGATATACCAGTATATCAAATAGTATAACCCATGTTCCACAAAATGCTAGCAGAAACTACTCTTGTTTATGGTTCATAAAATGTGATAAATAATGTATCTGATTTTAGTGTGAGGAAAGAACTCCTCAGAAAAACTCAAAGACAGGGGACTGAAATATGTTGCACTCTCCCTAGACCAGGTGAGAAGGTCCCTCAACAACATATATGGGCATGTACTAACAGTGTACTGTGCATTGGAGATCAATGATGTCATCACATTTTTAACTCTTCTCTGTAGCAGGCTGTTTTCTGCTTTAAAATTAACCACCATCATCCTGGTACCAAAGAGGTCACCCCCTCCCTCTTTAACGACTACCGCCCTGTTGCACTTACTCCTATTCTAATGAAGTGCTCCAATCAGCTATTCCTCGATTCAATTGCTCATCTATTGATGCCATGCCACACCTTGATACAAAAGATCAGAATTCTGATCTTTGAATGCTGAACCACAATCTAATGCATAATCCTGCAGCAGCAGCTCACACACAAACTGTGTGAGCTGCAGACTTTATTCAATTCATTCAGTCTTTATACTAGACTTTATGATATTTCACATCATACATAAAATAAGTACAGAAAGCCTAGCTTCTAATCTAATCACACTGAAAAAAAAAAGCCGGTTAGTGCATATGCAGTTGAATGGAAAACAAATAATGGGTTGAGTGTCCCTTTAAAAGGAACAGGCCACCGCTTTCCATACTGAGACCTGTTCTTACCAGAGTATGGAAAAACGGTTTGCCCACGTAAAAAGACCAAATATGTTGTTAGCATTTGGCCTCTCCCAGCATAATCCTACTGTATGGCCCCAAACGGGGGTGAAGTTAGAAGCGACCAAGCTCTTCCACAGGCACGCACAAAGACCAGACAAGTATGTATCAACTCATCAAAGCTCAGGTAAGAACATATCTCAGTATGGAAAAACGGTGGCCTGTTCCTTTAAGTAAGAACAACATATGCATTAAATGATACCTCTTGGCCTGAGTGGAGTAGACCCCTTAATCAATATGAGCGTGGGGCCAAATGGGGTGTGTGTGCTGTATTCAGTGCTAATTGTTACTCCCTGGTGGAGACTGTGTGAAGCGAGCCGCATAAGCAATGAAGCACGTACCTGGTGGAACTCTCTCTGGTGCTGTACTGCCCCCACATCGCCCCCTATGGGCAGCTGCTCCGACAGCTCCTCGTCCTTGGCCGTCAGCCATTCAATGATCTCCTGGAGAGAGAGCTGCAGCTTCCCGCTATTGTCAGAAAAGGCCTCCAGTCGCACCCTGCCATGAACACAGAAGCAAATGCTGTCAGATGGGACAACATCCCATGCTTTGAAGATATGACACAGCCCGATTACAGTATCAAAGCTAAAGCAATTGGTGCAGCTCTGTATACAATATTGGGTATTATTAGCAATCAAATTGGTATTACAATTGGACTGGTGGCAATTAGCTAACCACAAAGACTGCAATTATTTTTAGCAGAACTTCTGCAAACAAATATCCTGACTCATTGTGGTAAGTTCAACATCTGCTAATAACATAGTGTAGTTCTCTGACAACTCTGCATGTGATTTCAGTCACATGTAAAAATGTGCACCGGGAACTGAATCTTGATTGTATATATATATAAAAAGCAAACCTAATTGCAATCATAAATCAAAATTAGTTGTCATAAAAAGAGAGATATCCCCCCACCCAAAAAAAAAAACAGCTCTACTTTACAAAAACAGTTTACCCTATATTACTGTATTTCTCTATGGTGACACAATGGAACAAATTGCAGAGAGAAATCCTTGCAAACAGAGCTGTACACATTTGCTGAATGGACATTAAGACAGAAGACTTGTTGACTGGCCATCACAGCGGTGTTGGACACAGCCACACAGGTACAGCTGCAGGCGCATATGCCAATATGTAATTGCCTTTGAATGAATGTGACAAATTTCTTTGACAACCACCTGCTAGCAAGATTTCTGGTATGTATTTTAGTGTCACAGTAGGGATGTGAGGTGGAGTGAAGGTATCACAGTGTTTTAATTACACAGTAGAGACTAACATGCAGATATATATTGCATTATGAAACTTCTGTTTGACAAGCAAGACGGAAAGATTGAGGCCTATCAGAAGACAAGTACCAAAGTAACACTTTAAATTGAGGGCTGTGATCACCAGAAATGTCACAGTTTTTTTTTTTTTTCAAAAGTGACAGCAGCAAACACATTTACTCCAAAATAGATGAAAAAGGCAATTAATCCAGGGCGTTCCTGTCCAAATAGAGTATTTTAAAACTTTAGGATAAGTTGGAATATTTGCATCTCACCCATATAAATGCCTGAACTGCATAACAAAATCAGAGTGAATCTTGTCCAAAGAAGCTGTGCTACACCAGGGAGCGCTCTAACTTACTTTGCACTGTACTGAGTGAGTGCAGGAAAAGCAGAAAAAGGAAAGATGGAAAGATGAAAGCTGCTTGTAAGAGTATGTTTCAGAAATGATTGGGCTCTTTGTCCGGCCTTTACATCAAGACCACTCTGCAGCTTGACCATGGTGTCCCTTAGCCCCATGCTGCCCTCGCAGCTCTGTATGTCCGGTATCACCGGATCACAGAGGAAAAGCTTTCTCCTAGACCTATACACCTAGTTCTCATTGTACAGCTATGGAAATAATACAGTACTACAGTTCATTTGTATGGTAAGTTTTGGAGCAATTGGGGTTGCAACGTTTGTGTGAATCCACATTATTAGTCATATCTAAGGTATTTTGTGCAATTTTGAGAAATGGCCAAATAATTAAGTAAATTTACTCACAAGCTGATTTGTATTACGTATTTCCATTACATTACAGTTGCATGACAATGGCTTGGAAGAGGTTTGGGAGCGGATCCCCTTAAAGTTCCTCTTGTGTTCTCACTTGTTCGTAGGGGTTGCAAATTAGTGTGTTTTTGCACATATTGTTTTTGGTCTGAAGTCCCTCTTGAAATGACTTTCCACAGATAAGCTTTTGATTCAAAATAGACCAAACCAGACCTTGGATATGTCAGAGTAAGGTCACCTGTCAAAGGACTGCACTTTTCACAGAAAACATTCAACAAATATCCCACTCTCCAACAAAAACACAGAGCCCTCACCCTGTTTCCATTACCCACCAAGCCTGAGACAAATAGTGCCCTGGCTGTTCTCTAATGGAAACGCCAAAGCAAGAGGAGGTTGTGCCGACATCAGCTTAGCCTCGTAACACTAGGAGAGATAGTGTGTCAGTGAATGTTTTGCAATAAATAAATAATATAAATATTGAATCTACAGCTAAACATATGGATCAACTACTTCTTGGTAAATGCAATAAAGAAAAAAGAAGGAAAGAAAGAAGAGGTTTTTGATTGATTGATTGATTGGATTTATTTGAGTGATTAACATTATTGCAGTGCAGAAAACAAACACAGCAACAAAAAAACTCAAAAGGAATAGGCCGAAGCAACAAAGCTTATAAGTGCCCTACCCCCATATTCAAAATTAATTTACATTCCGGATACAGTAATACAACATCTCATGTTTACATACAACGTAACACTTTACATTACAAATTCTTGAATTACACAATTACAAATGTCCGCATTGACTTTACATATAGCAGCAATTTCATCAAAATCACAGGATGTATACAAGACTTCCAAAGTAAAAAGATATAACACGAAGATAGAAAAGTATATTTTCTTATACCTCATTCCCGTTCACATAATAACCATATCCAATCATTACTTATAAACACCAGTCACCATTGTATTAATTGACTATTAATTTAGTTATAATTAATATTACATAGTCAACACGACCCATTATTATTGTAATTCCCATTTCCACTGTAAAATATTGGTTGTGATTGTTTTATTATTTTTGTTGTTTGCCTTGTTTAGTGAGGTGCCTTAAAAAGCCAGGGTGTAATATGGCCAGTTGGTAGAGGGCAGTAGCCGCCCACCATTCTCAACAATCAACCTGGTATAGGTTTGATTGTTGTAACAACAAAAACTTGAAAACTAGAACATGCAACGCTGAGAAAAAATAGATTCACATAAATGCTGTAAATGCAGAGTAAACCACTGTTAATTTTATGATCAATTACATCCAATAAAATGTTCTACTCATCGAGCCAATACCATCTGTCACATAACAATCTACATTCTCGTAAAAAGCAACTTAACACTGGCAAGATACAAAATGTATTTGAACTGCCTCTTGCCAATATGTGACATGTTTCTGTCTAGACAAAGCGTAAAACAAACACTTCTTGATTGCTGTGCATTTGAGCATGTGGCCCTATCTCCGGCTGCTCAATATCAGCCAAAAGGCCTGATGGCAACGCCTCAGAAAATCAATGACAATGGACTAATGGGACACTGTGTGAGTGTGAGTGGCTGGCAGAGCGCTTCCTCATATTGTCTTTAGCATGGGACTCAAAAGATATGAAAAATCATGTATTGGCAATGAGAGAACACAAAAGGATAAAAGCGCTTACAAAGAAGACTTTTAAGAGGCTAAATATTTGCTTTTGGGGCCGTCATTGCAGTGTTGTCTCTAAATAAGTGTCTGCATGAAATTTACTGCACTTTTGCATTCAGCCAAGTATAATCTCTCAGGTACGCAAACCCGATTGGATGCTAATTAAAGCTTCTCCAGAAAATAGCGGAGTCGAGTATGAATCATCTTCCCCAATCAGTCCCAAAGATTAAAAGGAGACGCTTCGAGTGGAGTTCGCTGATTACTTATGGATATGTTGGATGTGATTTCTGCTTTTTAAAGATACCGCTGAATTTGAGCGCCCACAAGCTTTCATCCCACGTACAGTTCTTCTTGTTCCCTTCTTGCCCTTGACTGTCAGCTCTGACAACCGCGCAAGAGCTGTCACCAAACGCATTGGGCCATGTTGGCACAGCAGCGTTTGGTTAAAAGGATACACATGCAAGGGTTTCAGTATTTGCAAAACATCTCTAGGGAGCGGTGTCTGAGAGAAGATCGATGCATGAGTCAATACACTTTGTGTGATCAAATGAGTCATAGGTAAAGGCAAGACCAAGATTCTATACTGAAACACTATGTTAGACGTCACGCTGTACATAATAGTACATGACATTCTTTATTATATCTCTAAATATTTGATGCTATTGCTCTGTGTTGCTTTCGCCCCCGTGGCATAGAAAGATGTAAAAAAAAATCATTCATAAACAATTAAAAGAAAATCAAATTGTTAGCTCCAAGTCCAGATAAACATCTTTACAGTGCCTTGCGAAAGTACTAATACACCTTGAACTTTTGCACATTTTGTCATGTTTACAACCCTAAATGTAAAGATTTTATTTTGAAATTTTTACTGAAAGTTCACACATAAGTAACAGACAACTGTGAAGTGAAAGCAAAATGATACATGATTCTGTTATTTTTCAAAAAATAGAAAACCGAAAAGTCAGGCGTGCATAAGTATTCATACAGCATGACTTAATACTTTGTGGAACCCCCTTTTGCTGCAATAACAGCAGCAAGTCTTTTGGGGTATGACTCTACAAGATTTGCACATCTAGAGACTGACATTTTAGCCCATTCCTCTTTACAAAACAACTCAAGCTCTGTCAAATTAAAAGGAGAGCGTTTGTGAACAGCAGTTTTCAGGTCTTTCCACAGATTTTCAATAGGATTTAGGTCAGGACTTTGACTGGGCCATTCTAACACATTAATATGTTTGTTTTTAAACCATTCCATTGTAGATTTAGCTTTTTGTTTAGGGTCACTGTCCTGCTGGAAGGTGAATCTCCACCCCAGCCTCAATTCTCTTGCTGACTCCAGCAAGTTTTCCTCCCTGTATTTGGCTCCATCCATCTTCCCAATTATTCTTACAATCTTCCCAGTCCCCGCTGAGGAAAAGCAACCCCATAGCATGATGCTCCCCCCACCATATTTGACACTGGGGATGGTGCACTCAGGACGATGAGAAGTGTTAGGTTTGTGCCATACAAAAAGTTCAATTTTTGTCTCATCTGACCAAAGCACCTTCTTCCACATGGTAGCTGTGTCCTCCATATGACTTCTAGCAAACTTCAAACGGGATTTCTTATGGCCTCCTTTCAATAATGGCTTTCTTCTTGCCACTCGTCCATGAAGGCCAGATTTGTGTAGAGTACGACTTCTAGTTGTCCCATGTACAGATTCCCCCAGCTCAGCGGCAGTACGTCGCAGCTCCACCAGAGTTATCTTAGGGCACTTGATTGCATTTCTTACCAGTGCTCTCCTTGTTCGGTCTGTTAGTTTAGGTGGACGCCCGTGTCTTGGTAAGTTTGCAGTGGTGCTATACTCTTTCCATTTCCGAATGATGGATTGAGCAGTGCTCCGTGAGATGTTCAAATCTTGGAAAATCTTTGTATAACTTAACACTGCTTTAAACTTCTCCACAGCTTTATCCCTGACCTCTCTGGTGTGCTCCTTGGCCTTCATGATGTTGCTTAGTGACCAATACACTCCGACCATAGCTCTGAGGCCCTCACAGAACAGCTGGAATTATACTGAGAGTAGATTACACACAGGGGGCCTCTATTTAATGGTTAGGGCAAGGTGTGAACATTCTGCAGTCATTAGGAATGTTATAAAGGCATTTTAATGCACTCAGAAAATGCTGTATGAATACTTATGCACGCCCAACTTTTCACTTTTCTATTTTTTGAAAAATAACAGAATCATGTATCATTTTGCTTTCACTTCACAGTTATCTGTTACTTGTGTGTGAACTTTCAGTAAAAAGTTCAAAATAAAATCTTTATGTTTAGGGTTGTAAACATGACAAAATGTGCAAAAGTTCATGGTGTACAGTATTAGTACTTTTGCGAGGCACTGTAGGTCAAACAAGACGTTTGATGTTACTTTTATATCATTGCACGTAATTAGGCTTTGCTCATATGTCGAGAAAATTACCTTACAAGCTCAGGATCTATACACTGTGCAACAAGCTCTTGTGGCATTGGTTCCAACATCACCACTTTGTACCTAAAGGTAGTGACTTCACCTCGTATTGCGATCATATAACAGCTTTAAATTACCCAGAATCAATTATGCAGCCATATACAGTTGTGTCAGAAAGTTTCTCTTTAAATTTTCTCTGTTTCAGGCAGCAGTGAAGTCCGATACTGAGCCATCCAATTATGAAAAACTAATATTTCTACTGCTGTTTATGAACATTCACAGAAATGTAGGTTGGTGGTAAATTACAGACAGGTACAACCTTCTAAATAACCTGGAAATAACAAGTAGAGCATGAAAACTTTCTGAATTCACCGTGCTGCCCAATTAGTTCCTTTCAAAGCAGTCCTCGCTCTTGTGCGTTGAGGCTGGTATCCGCTTGGCTGATGGAGAGAGCCGAGTGCAGGCCCCAGACTCCTGACCTCTCTGATTTGGTAAGTGCACTGGGGGCTGGACGGAGCATGTAGCACAAATGAATGCTCACACTGCCGGTCTCAAAGGGCAGCTCTTCAATATCAATAAACCATGTGGTATGATCGCAGCAAAGTGTACACAACACATTTGGGTTTACCAAGCTGTCTTAAGTCGCTTTCCATGTTCTGAGATTTCCCTCTGAGGGTTCACAGTACACTGCATGCGGCACTATCGGGACCACTGCAGTGAACCAATATATTGTCTCAAGCATTTCTTCAACTGCCATATTTGGGATATTTCTAGGGAATTCTTATCGTCGACTTGTTTTCAGAAACTGCAAAATAAGATGAAAGATCTACAGTAGTCTGTCTTCAATGGTCATTTCACCATAAACACCCTTCAACCACAGTACTGACAACCACAGAGAGTTATCAATGTCGTCACACACATCAGGCAAAGCTACGCCCAACTTTTGGAGGTTAAAGGGACAAGATGCAAGTTGGTAATTTTATACTCACTACTGCCGCCTCAGGTCTAACGCGTAACTGCAATTTCTATATTAAGCTCGTGCATGATGCCAATTCGGACCTGAATTAACACCTTTTGAGTGGCAGTGCAGGATTTTAGAGGTAGTTGTGGTGAATAGGTCTGGGCTCATTCTACACATTAGGACATTGCTGGAACATGTAGGGAGAGGAAAATACATCATTTTAACATTTTTAAACTCTGTATAGTCTCTTTAAGCGTACTGACTATTCACAAATACGCATCCAATAATGCCTCTTGGCTCAGATCACTCCTGCTTCCATGAATGTTGTAATGAAGCTGTAATATAGCAGTGTGCCCTGTATTGTTTTGGTCACAATGAAGTCTGCTTTACACACTTGAACCCAAGGAAACTTGCTCTTTTTTGCAGTCATTCTCAAAATGTTTTGTGTGGTTAAGAATCAAAATTAGCCAGCACTTCTTACGCAGGAGTTAATCCTCTTGTGTGAGTGCTATAATTAACCCACACTGGTATGAATCATAGTCTCTCATATGATGCTATTGTCAGTGGCATATAGGCACTTTATGGAAATGGCCACTGCCAACACAGCAAGGGGCTTATTAGCACACATTATGTTGTTAAGTAAGCTGCAAATTACAGTTAATGTCCACCTCACGATAATTGGGTCAGAAAATGGATTGCACACAAAAAATGACACCAAGCATCATTCTGTACATCATTCTTATTTGTAAGTTTACTGATCAAGTTTACTTGATTGAGTGAGAATGTTCATTCTCACTCACATTCTTTAAATGATTGTCCTCTGAGAGCTCCAAATGCTCTGTGGAACAAAACAAACTTGACATTTTGTATTATTAGAGAATTATAGGATGCAAAAGCAAGTATGGAAATAAGATTCCCCTTTATTGAGCTGATTGTTATGCCACCGTTCAATAAAATTATTATATATGACATCTAAACTAAGTCCTATTTTGGGTTGGACATATTTTACTACTATGAACCTTTTAATTTAAACTTAAAAGACAAAAATCAATAAAAGATAGGACAGGCCATTATTATTATCTTGATCATTATAGGCTTTTATGGGTTCTTTCAAAGATACAGAAAGATATTATCATAATAAAAACGCTGAGTTGTAAACCGATATGATGAAAATCTGTCTGATTTCACTGGTGCAACCAAGGAAAATAGTGCATGTGCCCTAAGTGGGTGTCAGTCTAGAGCCCTGTCTAAACACTTGTGTGTCCCTCAGATGTGTATTATTGTCCAAATATGTTTCAGGTACATTGAATTAAAGTAAGTATAAAACCGTTTATCTTGTCTTTTTCTTAAAGCGAGTTTCCGTTAACCATCTGTTGTAGCACTTTGTGTAAACCAATTCATCCTCATCCATAAAAACTTTATTTGGTCATATAAAACAAGCTGGAAAATGCCCTCCCTGAAATATAAATGGCCTGCCCTATCTTATATTCCTTCACTGTGCTTTTCACTTCACTTGCTGCATATTCTGACCAGCCGAAGATTGCCGACTGAGTTTATGCATTGTTGTAAATCAGAATGGCCCTTCATTACTAATTGATGCATGTCCTCAAATGCATGTCTAAATAAGGCGAGTTGCGATGGCTTATATTACGACTCTCTGCCTTCCTCTGTCAGGTAGAAGACTGTTCTTTAGTGAATTGGCTGAGCTCAGAGCAGCACCATCTGCCTCGTGTCGCCAGAGTTTGAAGAATTTATGAAGCAGAGGGACAAGACATACTGAGATATGAATTTAACTGCTGACAGGGGTGGAAAAGGTGAATGAAACTGCAGTGACTAAAAGTAATGTTACAGCTAAATGTGTAAGAAGAAAGGACTATTGGTAATAAGTTAATGTGATCATTAACTTAGAACAGCAAATGTTACTACCACTATGACTCCAGGAGCTTATTCAACTAAAACTACTTTAACCACAAATGCAAAGGCTTTTTGGTTTGGAATGAGGCACAGAAGAGTTTGCGTGTGTTGTGACCCTTCAACAGTTTAAATCCCTTGTAAAGGAGTATTTTCCATGTGCACGCTCTTGTTTTAAGTGTTATGTTAATGTTGTTGAAACTGTTTGAATTGATTGATTGTTCATGTTGTCTACACTGTACAGTATGTTTTAACATCTCTTGCAAATGAGACGTTGAGTCTCACCTGTATAAATAAAGAATCAATAAATAAATACATTTACTAACTATTCCCATCATTGACTAATTCCATCCAATTTGCAGCACTATGTAATGATTATTACCATGATTTTATTGTTTTATGACATACATAATAACGATTGAGTCTCGTTTGTTGTATTGAGGGACCTCCGCTGGTAACAGGGACAGTGACCCATTTTTAGCTAATGGCATGTTAACTGTGATAAATAGTTTGAATAAAAAACGGCTTGTTGTTTAAGGCCTTAAATGGATGGATGGAAGGAAGGATGAAATGACAACAACAACAAAAAAGTTGATGTGATATGTCCCATTTAAAGCGAGTTAAGTGCAAATAAATGTTGTAAAACCCGTTTCTACTTCTGCTCTACCCTTTATCTCAGGCTAAACACAATGCCACATAGATTTACATCAACACCTACAGGCATTCAAAGCAATTAACCTCCAGTCAGGCAGGAGAAACCGAAATGTGGGGCAGCTCAAAGCCCACTGCCCCAGAGTCTCCTGAATAGACCAATGTGAAAAGGAATCTCACAAAATGCTGCCTTTCTCATTTTGCACTAAACCACTATCGAATATTAAAATGATTTTCAGGCAGCTGTAGGGATTGATAGATTTTGCCTTGGCTCTACAGTAGTTGTCAAAGGTAGACGCACAAAGCATTGCACCACTGGCCGTGCAGTTGACCTTGTGACCTGTTCATCAACATGTAATTTAAATCACAGATACCTGAAGGCAGTCAAGTGTAACAGGCCCAAGGACATGGAGGAGAAAGTAGGGCAAAGATCAACCAAAGGCCAATACAGGCAGCGCAGGTGGAGGAGAGAAAGGAAAAGAGAAGTCATTGTCTAATGTATAATGTACATAATTGTGCAGCTTGTAGAGAAAAAAAATAGGGAGTGGGCGGTGTTAAATATGCAACACGCTTGGTTAACTTTATTATTTATGTCAACAAATACAATATCATATAAGTAAGCTGCCTGTTTTTTCAGTGGCACAAGCATTTTCCCTGTCTCTGCCATGGACATTCCACACAGGGAAGTTAGTCTGGTAACGAAGCAATTGGAGCAGTATGAACGGACGGGCAAACGCACACAGATTGTCAGTGAAATAAACCAATCTGCAATTCGACGGCAGTAGTCCAATACAGAAAATATGACCTGAATATAAACTGACGAAAACACAGAGGCAAAGTCCTCGACTCCTTCATCTATGATTAGTTTAGGCTAATAACCTCTGCGCGTGTCACTGTTGATAGAACAACAACATAGCGACTCAGCGAGTGATGTAACCAATCAGTCACTTGTTTACCGTGTGTGTGCAGACCCACCTTCTTTCACGCAGAAAAGAAGTGGGTGTGGTTTACCAAGCATTACCACGTATAGGAAAATGTAATGTGTTGCTGTTAAGTTGCTGTGCAATTCGAATTGTTATCAATCGATCGCTGCCTTCAATTATTAGCTCGGGAATTTGTAAATAAAAATTGACGATTTTTGTGGCAAGAGTGAAAAGCATTTATTTCTTGTTCATTCTGAAACATGTATCTCATGAACTGCATTAGCAAAAGCTATATTAGTGATAATTAAGTAGATAAGCAGTTCCGCGGAGGAACCCCGTCCAACAGGGTCTGGACAACAAGAATTGAAGCTCCAAGGGTGGACGTTCTTTCTTCCGCGGTCTTGGCCCTGAGGTTTGTCTTTCCTCACATTGGGTTTTTGAGTCTAATGACGGGGACACGGGTACGTTTCTATTTGCTGCTACTATTTGGACATTACCTCCATTGCACATTATGTTTGCCTGGACACTACATTTGCCTGAACATTACATTGTTTTGTCTGCACCACTATTATGTCTTTGACCCAGCGAAGCGCTCCCACCCTGCTGTATTCTCCATTACATTGTCTCAGTGAATAACTATCATAACTGTATGCTTCAATTTACTATATCTGTCTGTAAAGAAGCATCCTTCAGCTGTGTTAATTCCCTGTTTATTCCCATTAACTACATTTTCGCAACCCTAATTAGTAACTCATTGTAACTCTTTTTTCCTGCCACATCACCCAGCCTTAGTGCATGGTGGTTTTGGTGATATTCAGCTCATCAGAGGAAACAGATCGAAGACATGAATGGTAAAAACAGAGTGAAAGTTTGCAAACATAGCAGAGGAGAACAGCAGCTCCCTCAGACAGACGCTGGAGTGGGCGCCTGGCTCTGCAGTTATCTAAGACATGCAGCTAATACATTTGTAGCATGCCACGTAGCCACCCACCGTCAGCCCTACGGGTGTTCCTTGTGATGAAGCATGGGCTCTCGAGCTGATGCTGCAGGGCTTCAACAAGGCTTCGCATTGTTCATAGTACATAATCAGTAACCAGGAAATACTGACACCATTCATAGAAAAATAAAGTAAAAAGAGAGATTTAGGATGGTGGTGGCACAAAAGCGATAGGTTTATGATTAGGTTAGATCAGTACCGGTAATTAGCTTTTTCACCATCGATTATTATGCTGTTAAACTTACAGAACACTAGAGCATGTGTAAACAGATCCTAATCTCATTATATTGGGCTTCCATTTAAAAAAGGTACATAATCTGAACTAGAATAGATGCCAACTAAAATTATTATATATTATATATTTTTTGTTTGTGACTCACTGAGCATTGTGATATCTGCTTTTAGCTCGTGCTTTTGAATGTTGTGTCAGCAAATCATCTACATCCCTGTGTGTTTTGTACATTTGCATGATGGGAATAAATTCACTCTTGATGCAACCATTTCCTGTGATCCAGGCCAGAGGGCTCTGCTGTATGACATCTTACGGTTGGATTGAGAAAAAATAAACTTTTACCTATTTAACTCTAATTCCGCTGGTTTAAGTGTTGCCAAGAGGTCCATTTGATGCAAATTTCCATGTGAATTCAATCAGAAAAGGTATTCTAACACTGATGACAAGGTTAAACCTCTGAGGGGCATGAAGACTGACACAGATAAATATTAAAGGGACTAGATGCAAGTTGGTCATTTTGTACTCACTACTGCCACCTCAGGTCTTACGCCTAACTGCAGCTTCTATATTAAGCTTGTGCATGACGGCAACTCTGACCCAAATTAACACCTTTTTGAGTGCAGGATTTTAAAACTCCGTATAGTCCCTTTAAGCTTGAACATTTTAACATAGTAGACATGGTTACAATATAGAAGTCCCTTAGATCCAATGATAGAAAGAGTGACGATTGAATACAACCCAATAAGCTATGGACATAAAAAATGTGTGTATTTCTCATTGTTAAAGGCTAATTTTATGGATAACAGAACTGCTTCTAAAACACTTTACCTGTCAGGTCATTGTTAGATGTAACCATCACAAGCACAATACATCTTTTCTTGTTCAAGATAATTTGCTCTATTGTCTTGTGAAATGCTTAAAGCCTTAACATTTTCTGTCCTCCCACAGCAGCATATTAGGCAAAAGATACAGATGCCAAAATAATTATGCTAATAAATAACGTTCGGTTCCATATCAAGTGATCACTCGAGCCACAGCACAAAACGACATCTGACATGAATGGGCACAAGACAATATCCAAATTCCAAGCCTGTGCCATCCTAACCCATGGGTTACATATGAAAGCAGACTGTTTCATGCAACATATGCCACAAAAATGATCACATCCTGAAGTCCAATACAAGCCCAGCCCTGAATAGTTTGCATGACCCAGCAGCATTGAGCGTTGTCTAGACAGAATTTGTTGTACAACTGTATAATGGCAAATACAGAACTGTACATTGCCATCCTTACTCTTGGAAATGCAAAATGTAAAAGAAGAAGTGAGTTCTCATACTCATTGCTACTGGATCTGCAGAAAAGTACAGTATTTATTTAGGTGAAAGTCAGAAAATTAGAATATTGTGAAAGTGCATTCATTTCTGTTATTCAACTTAAACTGTGAAACTAATATATGATAGACTCATTACAGTACATGCAAAGTGAGATGTGTATAGCCTTTATTTGTTATAATTTTGATTATTATGGCTCAGCTTGTAAAAACCCCAAATTAAAAATCTCATAAAATTAGAATATTTTGAAAATGAACTGTAAGCCATAATCATCAAAATTATAACACTCAAAGGCTTGACATATGTCACTTTGCATGTAATGAGTCTATATCATTTATTAGTTTAGTTGAATTACAGAAATAAATGAAAGTTTTACCTGTATTGTAAAATGTGAGCATGATCAAATATTCTCAGTTTCTACTAATACAAGCCATTGACCATGTTGCTCAGAATAACAGATGTCACTATCAGGAAAATATGAGAGGCAACTTCGCAGAATGCTTACTACATTCTGCACCTGAATGTATTCTTCTCAACTGGAATACAGATAAAGCACCTTGCAAAACTCAATGGCATCGTACAGTACTCGAATACGTGTCCTTGGCCTATTTAACCAGCAAGTTGCAATTTTACCTCCTGCCCTATTAACTCTATGCTAATTTGTGCGGTTGCTTAAAAAAACACTGAAATAATTCTCTGTTTTATATAATCCTGTCTTCTGGAGAGACCAGTTTAAAGGAAATAAGGAGCCAACCATGACTTTTACTGAAGCGGCGTCTAATCCAGCTGTCAGTCAATGCCAAACAGACCATTATAGAGACGCTCGTCTGCGCTTGTCCAGACGAACCACATTTACCCTCAAGGTTGGAGAGTCTTTCTTTTCAATCATCCCTCCATCGCCCCACCTGTTTCCTCTCCTCTCTCCTGTGATGATTTAATAGCAGCTGCCTCTGTCCTTTCCAAATCCCTCTATCTCTCTCTCTCTCTCTCTCTCTCTCTCTCTCCTTCCTTGATGAGGTCAAGGAGCAGCAGACAATAAACAGCCACTGCGGCCCATTCATAGTGATCTCATTACACGAGGCTGCGGGGGAAATGTCTTAACCAATTTCACGACTATCCTTCCTTAACTTCACCCCTTCCATAATACATCAGGGTCAAGTAAGCAATTAAAGGGGCCAGTAGTCTGAACAGGGACGCCATGCTGAAGTGAAGAAAAACCAAGCATGGACTTTTTCCAATTAGGCTTCTAAGGACAGGCTGAACTGAACAGTAATTGTTTTACCCCGACAAGAGCACTAAAGTGGAACGAATAGAATTAATTACTCAAATATTGTTCAGAGGTGCCACAATAATGGCCAATGCTGTTAAATCAATAGAGAAGTGTTTAAAATGGAAAGCAAAGGCACAGACAGAATGCATTATTGGCTTTAAAGGAGGGTCTACATCCTGGGTGCCCATTAAAACGTCTATTAATTGGTCATATGTGCACTGTTGCCATGGCAAAGAGGACATCCAACTTAACTTGCCTTGGCGAGGAAGTTAACTCTGAATGTTTTAACAACTGTCAAACAATCTGTTTCCTCACCTGGCTGATCTGTACGTCGATTATCTTATCGTGTTGGTGTGTGTGTGGCTGTAGACAGCGGGGCGCTGATTTGTACAACAATTTTGTATAAAAAACGCTCTATGATTAGAGTTTTGATTGATTGATTTTTCACTGTCCTGACGGGGTGCTCAGTCGTGTTCTTACCGTATGTTGTGGGACTTGCGTTTGATCTCGTTCCAGCACAGGTTCATGTCTCCTGATTGGTGAGGACCGCCCCCTCTCAGTTTCCTGCTCTCGGTCGCCTCCTCCTGGCCCTCACCGTCCACTGTGGACTGGCACGGCACACAGTGGCATCCCGGCCACGAGGGCCGCCCCGCAGCTGTACAGACAAACAGAGCACACAAATACTGAGAGCCTGCTTGTTTAATTATGGGCCATTAGACTGGTTGGTTTATTCTTTTGCGAAAGTCAAACATTTAATTGGAAAGAAATATCAATATAATTTGTGCCAACTTAAGATTTTGAAAGCAGTCAAGTATGAGTCATAATATCATTTGTTACAAGATTATTTGCTAATGAAAAGTTTTAGAAAGTAGTTCTCTGTACTAGGTTGTTAAGACTTTTTCTACCTCACATTCAGACATCTTTATTTTACTGAACACACCCAGGCAACTGAGAGCCTATTTCTTAGCGCTTTGTGACCATGTCTGTCTATAAATAAAGATCTTCTTCTTCTTCTTCTTCTTCTTAGACAAAGAAATGGACTTTACTTTGTATAATTCAACGAGTTATCCTCACTTCTTGTTCTCTGTCACACAATTTCCTGACAATGTCTCTTTTTTGGAAATACTAAGACAAATTACTTTGACAAGTCACGCTTTAGACAATTGTCTAAAGAGCACTTCTGTCAGACCTATATTTTCATTGAGATTGTCACTGCGCCCTAGTATTTTTGACGTAATGATAACACGATTTTATTTCAAAGCCTCGATCAATGAAGGAGATTGGCTTTTGCTAGAATTTTTATCCCAAATACAGTGCCTTGCGAAAGTACTAATACACCTTGAACTTTTGCACATTTTGTCATGTTTACAAGCCTAAACGTAAATTTTTTTGAATATTTTACTGAAAGTTCACACATAAGTAACAGACAACTGTGAAGTAAAACCAAAATGATACATGATTCTGTTATTTTTCAAAAAGTGAAAAGTGGGGCGTGCATAAGTATTCATACAGCGTGACTTAATACTTTGTGGAACCCCTTTTGCTGCAATAACAGCAGCAAGTCTTCTGGGGTATGACTACAAGGTTTGCACATCTAGAGACTGACATTTTAGCCCATTCCTCTTTACAAAAAACTCAAGCTCTGTCAAATTAGAAGGAGAGCGTTTGTGAACAGCAGTTTTCAGGTCTTTCCACAGATTTTCAATAGGATTTAGGTCAGGACTTTGACTGGGCCATTGTAACACATTAATATGTTTGTTTTTAAACCATTCCATTGTAGATTTAGCTTTGTGTTTAGGGTCATTGTCCTGCTGGAAGGTGAATCTCCGCCCCAGCCTCAATTCTCTTGTTGACTCCAGCAGGTTTTCCTCCAAAATGTCCCTGTATTTGGCTCCATCCATCTTCCCAACTATTCTTACAATCTTCCCAGTCCCCGCTGAGGAAAAGCAGCCCCATAGCATGATGCTCCCCACCATATTTGACACTGGGGATGGTGCACTCAGGACGATGAGCAGTGTTAGGTTTGTGCCATACATGACGTTTTGCATTTGGACCAAAAAGTTAAATTTTTGTCTCATCTGACCAAAGCACCTTCTTCCACATGGTAGCTGTGTCCTCCATATGACTTCTAGCAAACTTCAAACGGGATTTCTTATTGCCTCCTTTCAATAATGGCTTTCTTCTTGCCACTCGTCCATGAAGGCCAGATTTGTGTAAAGTACGACTTTATAGTTGTCCCATGTACAGATTCCCCAGCTCAGCGGCAGTATGTCGCAGCTCCTCCAGAGTTATCTTGGGGCACTTGGTTGCATTTCTTACCAGTGCTCTCCTTGTTCGGTCTGTTAGTTTAGGTGGACGGCCGTGTCTTGGTAAGTTCGCAGTGGTGCTATACTCTTTCCATTTCCGAATGATGGATTGAACAGTGCTCCGTGAGATGTTCAAATGTTGGGAAATCTTTGTATAACTTAACACTGCTTTAAACTTCTCCACAGCTTTATCCCTGACCTCTCTGGTGTGCTCCTTGGCCTTCATGATGTTGCTTAGTGACCAATACACTCCGACCATAGCTCTGAGGCCCTCACAGAACAGCTGTAATTATACTGAGAGTAGATTACACATAGGTGGCCTCTATTTAATGGTTAGGGCAAGGTGTGAACATTCTGCAGTCATTAGGAATGTTATAAAGGCAATTTAATGCACTCAGAAAAATGCTGTATGAATACTTATGCACGCCCCACTTTTCACTTTTCTATTTTTTGAAAAATAACAGAATCGTGTATCATTTTTCTTTCACTTCACAGTTGTCTGTTACTTGTGTGTGAACTTTCAGTAACAAATTCACAATAAAATCTTTACATTTAGGGTTGTAAACATGACAAAATGTGCAAAGGTTCAAGATGTATTAGTACTTTCACAAGGCACTCTAAATGTGTATCACTGTTTTCAGAGAGAGACAGATGACCAAGTGTGGTAATCCCTGTTAGCAACGGAAATAATAATATATGTACCATGTAAAGCGATAAAGAAAAGAAAATACATTTAAGAGAGAGGGAGAGATGTGCCCTTCATTCAAAATAAACGAGTGTCCAAATATCAGTCTCACACAATGCCGTCTTGATTATAGTGAAGCAGAAAATAGACTGCCATTACAGCCAAACAGAAAAATCAGTCAATAAATCATGAACACGAGAGGTAAATAATAAATAAGACGCCTTGTTTGTAAGATACGAAAGCTCAAATTGGACATAGCACAGGTTTTATCCCGTTATTCCATACCATTAAATCACGGCAAATATGAGTCTGGGTCTTTCTGTGAGTTGGAGTGAAAAGGTATGTAAGCTAGAGGTGCAATCCCCCCACGGACCTGGAGGAGAGAGACAAAACACACACGCAAAGTCAACAGCACAGATGGTTCGGGGGAAGAGCGAGCGTTTCCAGGCTTGGTCTGGATCTTGTGTTTTTCATCCTGTCAGATGCTGCTCTGTGAACTGAACTGTTCATTTGGGGCATTTTACAAGACTTCACCTCACATGGCTCTAAGGCAAACATACAACCTAGTTTTGGGCAGTTTTTCTTTGCTGTGGTCTTGATTTATACGTATTACACGTTATCATCTACAGTAGGACTTAGGTGTATTCAGACTCTCACATAAATCTTTGAATAAAGGTAATCCAGGTTTATTGCCTACTAGTTTGTGCCAAAGCATGGGGCTCTGTGGGTATTCTGATCAGATAATTGGCAGTGACTGAATCTAAAACATACAGCTTTAAATAAATCATGTAAAATGTTTTCGTAGTAGTGAATAAATCTGCATTGTATTGTTTTTAGTATAAAATGAGGTTACACTTTATTTTACGCTACCTTAATACATTGCACCTAATTAAATCTGGGTTAGCAACCACATTTAGTACAATGTAATGTGCTTTGTAACCATGTGTAATAATTTGTACCCATGGGTTACATACACGATGGAATATTATGTATTTGTAGTTTGGAGGTTTATAATGTACCTGTAACTCTAAGCCCTGACCCTAATGTTTTATTACAGATTACATTGTACTAGATTTGGTTGGTACAGTGCAAAATAAAGTGTTACCCAAAATCAGTATTTGATTTGAACGTGGGGAACATAAGGGAAAAGGGAAAGTTGGAGAGTTCAAATAGAGAAAAATGGACCTGGACAGTTTCTATTTATGATGGCAATATGGTCTGAGCATCATACAGCAGAGTATAGCAATATTAGGGCTGAGCGACATTGAAGTAACTTGCGATATGTGATACGGCTGTGCAATATCGCGATAACAATATTATTGCGTTATTTTACGAAACCATTTAAACACGATATGTTCCATTCTAATCAAACACAAATTGTACGTAACTCGTTTTTCAGCAAATTGTGTCAAAACAAGACTAAAATTTAACCAAACTAGTAAATGTTCAACTAAAACTGAACTTCCACACATTTATAAGTTTGTTTTTGGCTGAGTTTGCAAAAAGAAATGTGTCGATTTCAGTCAGATGAAGACTTAAGTGACGTTGCGATATTGTGATGTATTGTGGCTTCTTGCGATACGGATATTGCATCACCTAATATCGCGATACGATATTTTTGGCGATATATATTGTGCAGCCCTAAGCAATATGACGATAAAAAATGTTTGCACAAATTGCTGAATCTTTTAATCATGTTTGTACAGTTGTTTGGGTGAAAGTGAGCCAACTCTCCTCTTCTGTTGAAATGTTTGTCTGTGTTCATCTGAGTAGATAAACAGATCAAAGACTTTTAAAATATGTATGTGTTAGCTATACTTCGAGAAAAGCCAGGCTTGACTTGGATCATCGAGTCTTTGAAGAATACTACAAAAGTTTCATGGATCATACGCTGCATCCTGGGCTTTCAAACAATGTTCAACTATAGTTTTCTCATACGATTGGCTTTTTAAAATTGGACACAACAGTAAAATATTGCATATTTTTTTATAAACAGGAACATCAATGAATGTTATCGATATGAGCTCAACCCCGAGTTGCATTCCTTCCCGAACCTTTTACAGTAGTTCAGCCCTCAATCAAATTACTAACAGTGTATTGTTCTTCCCCGTTGACGACTTAGAACTTCATGATGTACAAAAAGGGTTTGTCGTGACTTAAAGTACCAAGAACAGCCAGTATAGAAAATTGCACATCACAACCTTGAAACCTCCTTGTAACAATCTGATGAAGAACTCGAGAAACTTTTCAACACAACATGGGAGTGCAGAACTACAAAAGGGGGGGGGAAAACGATTCAACTTTTTCCCGCATCCACGTCTTTCCTCACGCCTTATCTGCCTGCCCATTTATTTCCTGCACACTTGCTCGCCTCACCGCATCTTTCTAGTTTGGACCACCTTCAGCTGCATTGGACTTTGTTCCCCCCACAGTGAGTCATCAGCATCCCTCCGCCTTTGCCGCTGTCTCCTCTCTGCTTATCTCGTCCTTTCCTCTGCTCAGACTGTTCCCTTCAGCACAGGTGAACTTCATCATCTCCTCCCATACGCACCAACAGAATCCTGCGTGTGAGTAGAGCTCCGCGGCCTGACCAAAACGACAGCTCACGATGTCTGAGCTCGATTCACAGTAAGAAGAGTTTGGAGGTTCTCCCTGACTGCTCGCGTTTCCCTTTCATCCTAAAACATGCACAATATACTCATCGTCCTGGTTAAATGCATGTTCTTTCTAGGTGATATAGATGGGCTTTGTCAGTAACTTCTCTTTTGGTGTATGCATTGAAGAAAGGTCACAAAATAGAATCGAAAACATTCTTACCCCAAATAACAAATTTGGTATAGAAAAAATAAAACTATTGAAAGCAGGTACCGAAAAGTTTTGATGCTGTTGGCGATCAAAATGTAAAAAAAAAAAAACACAAGTTGAAAAAAAATTATAATAATTCGGGGGAAATGTGGAAAAAACCTGGGAAAATTTGGGCCAAAATTGAAAAGAAAAAAAAAAAAAAAATTGGGGGGGACTTAAAAAATTTGGGAAAATTTGGGAAAAAACACAACGAAAATTTTTTGGGGGAAATATAGGGAAACATTTTGAAAGAATACGGAATTTTTTGAACATGAAACAAAAATTATAAATGGGGGGAAAATAAGAACCTCAAACACATCATACAAATGCAAAAGAAAGGAAAGGAATACATTAACATTATTAATCTCTTTTATGGTTCAATATGACAAATATTTTAGTATAGGTAACAACGTTCAGGTATCGGTATTGAAAACCAAGCAACCAAGCCAATGATAGAAAGTTGTCCTGCAAAAGCTTTATGTGGTTATATGACTGAATCGCATAGCAGTGTCAAAGAGAATCATTATTCTTATGATGATACTTTACCAAACATAGTTTCGATGTAATTGAACGATAATGTACTAAACCTCACAAAATGTCACGTTGATAAAAAATATTTACACAAAGGTTGGCTGCTCCCGTCTACCAGCTCCCAACTTCAAACACATGAGTCTATCTTAAACACGCATTTTCCAGCCCTTAAGTAGATGTGGCATTGTTCAGCCAACCGTGTACTCTGAAGGAACAGTAGAGATTTCCCTGGTACCACACGGGGAGACAGACAACACAACACATGTTGCTGCTATGACAACAGCCGCATATCAAACCAACATTGACGATTAAACTTCCTTATTATCATAACACATCATGCACCATTCCTTATTCACGCAGTCCAGTTTAGTTGAGGCTGGAAGGACCTTTCTTGGACATTACGCGGATCTGAAATGAAAGCAGTCAAAGATAAAAGACAACTGGATCAAAGATGCAGTGTCAACGCACTGATGGTATCTCGGGCCATCAGGACAAGAGCAAAGATATCCGCTAGTAGATACGAGAACGGATCTAATCTCAATTATTGAACACAACCAGGACAATGTATGGTACGTACCGTAAACTGCTCCGTAGACAGTGAGCAGGAGACGAGCGGAAGGATAGTGGAGGATGCAGCAGCGAGTTTTTAAGTTGTGAGTCCTCGAACCAACATAACCCCGACATTTCAATGCAATTCCGAAGGCCATCTGAGCCAACCCACAGAAACTGACCACGGCACAAAAAATTCACCAGCAGAATAGGCTCAATACAATGCCCGCCTTTCAGCAGCGCTTCAGACCGGTGTATGCACAATTAATAAGGGTTGAGAAGGATCACAGTGAGCAACGCAGCATCGAAATGTGAAGCATAGCGAGGTGCCAGAGGTTATGTTAACAGATGAACAGATAAGAGAGCCTTGGAGATAGATAATAAGTAGAAGTAAAGTGAGGACACACCACGTTGTAATAAACTTGTCATAGAAAGTTTGACAAAGTAGCACAAGGAGGGTTCACTGTTTTCCTGTAAACTTGTATTGGGGATTTTCAGGGTAACGCCCTGGTTATCATTTTCACCTCGAAGTTCTGTTGTAAATTACAGGTTTGCTTTGGGTGAGAGTCGTCCTTAGTTGAATAATGGCGTCCGCTGGTGCAGTGGGGAGTGAAACAATGCCTGGCAAATTTGAAGTGGGTTGTTAGAAAAAAGTACAGCGGGTCGTTTGAGCATTAGAATGATCTCAATGAGTCAGGAGAAAGCGTTTGGATAGAGGAGCTTTTCCTGAAGAAGGTTACCACAGCATGTCGTTATTAAATCTCTACGTTAGTAATGTCTACTGCGCACATATGAGTCTATTAAAAGAAGTCACAGCCAAAGCGATACTAACTCTATAGCCGGCTGTTTATTACTGGCTATTGTCTGAAACGTCTTAATAAAAGAGAGGCCATGTTTCTCAATAATGAATATAAGTGGAACGTATCCAATAATATCTTCATGATATTCGACAAAAAGAGAGAAGCAAACACAAAGAAGTGCTGCCAAAGGGGGCATAATGTTTGTAAAAGGAAACCACGGCTCCGCATTGAAACACACATCAGCCTCGACAGATGGAACAATTGTACCGAGATAGATCTAATTGTGTGCAGTAATTGTGAATAGGCCTACATCCTTCTGTCTGCCAGCTAAAGCCAACTGTGATTTGTAATGCTTTTACACCCACAACTACAACACTTAACACGAGTGATAAAAAAAAAAAAAACATTGTGCACAATCCAAAAGAAATGCCAAGAATGGAGCGGCTGGTTTGTAGACTCGATGTACCAAACGAGAATTTGAAGTTTGCAACCAGTTTCTACCAGCCCTCCAGCAAGCTCTGAGATGTACCTTCCAGGAAAGTTGCTGGATGACGTTCAACCGTGCTACTAAGAATAAATGGTAGATAATTCATTTTGATTATGTTCCCTGTAGTTGTCAAGCTCCGTGTGATGAGTTGTTTACTTGTTTCTGGTGAATGTTGTACTTGACGGACAAGCAGGAATCAATATTGTTGGAGGCGGATGCATGCTCCACTTATTCTGTGGTAGCGTTTCTAACCGTTAACAAATCCCCACAACAAAAGTCCAGTTCAACTCTCATCTGACAAAAAGGCAAAAAAAAAAAAACCCGCTTACATACCTGGCAAGGAAATTTTCAAACAATTAGAACGTCCCGACAACACAGTCGACTCCAACGCTATAAAGTCACATTGTGTTAGCGACAATAAACACAAGTCGGACAATATTACAGATTGCAATAAAGCCTCCAATGAAAATAAAAAACATTAAAAAAGAAGATATGTTCAAAAGATGCAAAAAAAAAGATGCATAACAACAAGGACAACATCGGACAACATTACACCAAACAATACAGGTGTGAAACAAAAGACCATTTATACTCTAAAAATACATGGAGCGGTTACATCAGTGGGGTCTGAAAGCTTTTCTTTATTGTCTTACTATGGCGCTGTGACTCGACACCGTCTTCCACGCAAAAAGCAGAAAACCTCAGTCTTCATAGAGCACCGTATTCTGCTGTGCCCTGCTGCTGTCTTCTCAGCGCTGTTATGCCCTCCAACCAGACAATTCATTACTCTTGCACTTTATTATCTTTACAACGACAAAGTAATTTGCCCAAGAGCATGCACGCCATTTGCACACTTTATTTATGTTTAGACGCTGCACGCTTTTTATAAACTAGAAGAATACTTTAAGGCGAGTACTGACATAAAAGCTTTTCGGATATTAACACTAGCAAGGCAAATAAAATTGGTCGACTGATGCTGACGGGAGCCGCGCAGTGGGCAGTCTTCCCATGTAACCTGGATTTTTAAAATAAACGTTTCAACATTTCAGTAATCTGTGAAAGCACATCAGCTTGCATTGTATGTACTCCCAGTGATATAGATACATCATACAGTATGGATGAGATAGAAGTTTAGGAAAAGCTACAGATGAACAACAAACAAATACCAACTGGCACTTTTTCCACAGATACATAATGTTCTTAGAAATGGTGGTACTCGGACAGTATAAGGAAGGAAAGCAAGGGAAAGGGTCGATCTCAACACGGCCAAAAATCTAAGCCTTTGAAGTAAAAGGCATTTTGTAGCTCCTCCACATTCAAAACCTTTTCTCCCAGACACATAAAAGTGGTTAATAGTTAGAAACAGCTATAGTACATTCATAAACTCAGAAAGCCCAGCCATAGGGCAGCATATTCGATACAAAAGTGTGACCCATGGAGTGATTTAATGCCTGAGTTACACAAGCATTGTATTTATCACAGCACAGCCTAAAGACTGTGCTAGAGGTGCTACACCAGGTCACTGTCTACACATATCTACATGACACTGCAGCCTAATCCATAGCTTTAGGCCAAACATAAAGCATGCGTCACATCCTATGACTTACATTTATTTATACATGCAAATGGTATTACTAATGCTGTTGGATGATACAACAATGCATTCAAGTTGCAATATTTACAGCAAGGCCGAGTGTCTAATCAGCATTCAACACATGATGCTTTTTATCTCTCGCCGAGAAAAACACACTTTCAAAACTCTGGACAACCAAAGACTTCATAAAGACTCACTCCGGGGCGTGAAAGAGAAATGTAGATTTGTGGAGAGCCGGATTTAAACACCGTTACCAATGCCTAAACCTCGGCTGGACAGTTTGTAAAAGCTACTGGACGGTTAAAAGTAAGCCTTTCACACAGTCAAATCAACCTCATGGCATAGCTGAGAGAACAAAAGGCTACCACGGGAATGGTTACAATCAGCAAATCGCACCGGCATCAATTATTTAGGTTGCGCAATGTCTAGCCCTGTGGTTAAGACGCCTACAAACAAGTTTTGAAACGAATGTGATTTTTGTTTTAGATTTGCAGTTCCAGTATACAAGCATGTACCAGTAATCGTGATTTTTTTTTTTAAATAAATGCTGTCCAGATGTTACAATAAAAGACTTTTAACTTTTGTACATGGATGCCTCGGATGCCCTTCATTTGACTGCCAAAAAATACAACAAGGTACATACAGCAAGTTGCTCTTCACTGTTTTTTTAGGATCGTAAAAATCTTGTTAGAACACGATTAACACAACACTTTGAACACTTCCGGTTCACTGAAAGCAGAAGTAAGTAACAAATGCCCCTAGATGCCCCTAAATACTACGCTGCCAGAAAGACAAAAGGGAGAGAGGGATATTGTACATTGTGCCACAACCCAATTACACAATGGAGATCTTTTATTTTCACTCAAACTTGGCTGTACATACTGTTGAAGTGGCGCTAGCCCACAGTTAGCTTTGCCCGTTAGCCTGTTAGCTTCTTCTTCGTGGTTCCATTAGTGTGTATTGCGCCTCAGACCCGGAGGCAGGAAAAGTTGCAATTGTGGTCTTCTGGCCAGAGAGATGAAAGACCCCCAATCATCCCATTAACACTTGTATTACCCCCAGAGGGACTACGAAAAGGATTTATTAAGGTAAACAAGTTACTTAGTTCTTCTTTAATGTGCAGTCAAAGCTTAAAAGGCCCATGTTTGCTCTTTTACACTGCAGTCACTTTGGAGGTTGCATACAAGACAATTTGAAAGTAAAATGGCCTCTCAAGGATGTGACTCAAAGTGACAAATTAACAACAGCAGAAGAAATGTATTCAAAAATATGCAACGGCGCTGATCCCCACATTAATTTGGACTTCACATTGTGGTCTCGCGTGTGTCATTAAAGAATAAACGGCCGACTCTCTGGTCTAATACATATTTACATACAGGCGCATCTGCGGAATTTATGCTTAATTAAAGTAAATTAACACAAAGAGTTGCACATCCCCATGTAGGCAGTGCAAGATTAAAAGTCACCCTTATCATCTCTCACAGTCTCCAACAGAGCGGCGATGTGTGCAGTGGGACCGCCTGGTTCAGAAAAAGCCAATTTACCAAAAGCCCCAGTGATATCCCTCCTAATTAAGACAAGGAACAACAGAGGAGAGGAAATATTCTGTTTGCAGGGAGTTATAATGAGCTATTAGAGTTGCCAATGTGTCTACAATGCACACAATAATGGACATTAATATTTGAAAGGCAAATGTGATGGACTACTCTTACATACATTATGGTAATTGCATTTTTACAGAGTAGCTATTGCTGACCTCTCTGACCCGAGCACTCATTACAGTACCTGGCATCGGATGTAACACATTTGCTCTGCCCATTTACACTAATGAGGGCTGATGCTCCAAACTGCTATTTGACAAACATGTTTTGTACATGAATATTAATATTTTGGGAAATGACAGTTCTCATCATGGTGACTTTTTGTTTGTTTTCCTGTTAATGCACTAGACAAACTTCTAGCATCATTTGGAAGCATTAGCAAAAGGTTATTGAATGGATATTAGGTTGAGCTTTTTGAGCCTATTAGCAAATGCCATCAACATTGTGAGGTTGTATTTTTGCTTATATTAGTTGGCTTGCTCGTCTCTTCAAGGGAAATATTGATTTTTACCAAATTATTGTATTATTTGTCTTTTTGCACTGAAAACAGTATCTGCGCACTAAAGAATAAAAAAAAAATATGATCATTCTGTCATGCTGTTAAAGGAACAGGTCACTGTTTTCCATATTGAGATATGTTCTTAAATGAGCTTAGATGAGTTGATGTGTACCTGTCTGGTCTTTGCACGTGCGCTCAGTCAAGCAAAATGATCAAATATGTTGTTAGCACTGCTTCTGAGAGAATATAACCCACTTTACTCAATGACCTTACATCATGTCGATGTACAGCAAGTTATGTCTCCATCTCTAAATAAGTTAGACACAATATGGCAGCAGAGTGAAGTGAAATAATCAGAAAACTGCAAAAAGCCTGAAGTGTCAGACAGAAATTATGTAGAAATATCTTGTGACAGACTCGAATCATTTGCGGAGGCACAAGTTTTGATTAAAAATCACCATAACTTAGAGCGCAGTTTTTTACCCTTTGAAATGCGTACAGTACACATAACCAACACTTTGTGCCACAATTAAAGAAAACAAGCAACAACTGCTCTGCCATCATTTCAGGGCAAAAGCTTTCACTCGTGTTACGCTTTGCTTGTGTTTGTTCAGCTGAATCTGAGTAAAATTGCATAAAAGAAAAATAATTTCTTAGGATCAGATTCGTTCATGTCACATCACTAATTGACTCAATGTTACAGCATGTTCATGTGAGCTCCTACAGCTCCATGAATGTTGTATATATGTTTGACAGATATACAGTGCAGAGTGTTAGATACTGTATGCTGCTAATGATGAACATCCAGTGTCATAGAAGCTGCACAGAAAGACCCGTAATGAATTCACTTTATTGAAGCTCGTTTGAACCAGGAATGTCATTATAAAAGAGAGAAAGGGTTTCTGACAGGGAGCGCAGTGACATTTGGCTCTCTGCTCAACTGCCCACACTCCAGGGCCTGTCAACCTTGTCACTTGCGATTTGCCGCGGGAGACATAGAAATTCCTAGAGACAGGAATGTGGGTGACAGCTTTCCATCCATTAAAAAGGTGACAATGAATAGCGCCGAAATTGTTCACAGCTAACAAAAGTGAGAGACGGAGACAGGATAAATCAGGAATTTGAAAACATTGTTTTGTTGGCCTGTAGGCTTTACCGGACAGTTCAGTTCATGTGAAAGGGATGAAGAGTGGAGAGCGATATCCAGCAAATTGTTGTAGTTCTCAAACCCACAACGACAGGATTCAACTTGGCTCTGTGTACGTGGCAGCTGCCCCATACCCCAAACTTTTTGGGCCATGACCCGCAAAATCACTAGACCAACAACTCGTTTAACAACTAGTCCAATTTATTATATACTTTAACCTCCTCACTTTAACAAAACGAATTTTCTCCAGTTTGGCTTTACCCAAATCTAAAAGCTTCTGGACTGGAGCATACAGCCTCTAGGCCAGTGTAACGTCTCATTTGAAAGCTAAGGCCTACATCTCATTCTTGGAGGGCGGCACGGTGGCACAGCGGTTAGCGCTTGGAGGGGCGCGTCTCGTTCTTGGAGGGCTTTTTGTCTCGTTATTGGACGGGGTTTTGTCTCAGTTTTGGAGGGTTTTTGTCTTGTTTTTGGAGAGGTTTGCCATGTTTTTCTTTCTTCATCGCTTTTATCCTTGCTTTTTGATGTTTTTTTAAATTGTGTTTTCGTTGTGTTTTGTCACCTTTTCTTGCTTTCTATTGTCACTCTTTTGTTGTATTTTCATCCTATTCATCCTATTTTCGTTGCTATTTGACGCTTTGTTCAAGAAGCTTTTAGATTTGGGTAAAGCCAAACTGGAGAAAATGGGCTCGGTTCAGGCGGAGGTTAAGAGGTTAAATATACAGGACTCAATCATGTCTGAACCAGAAAAACAACTGCATTACTAAAGCATCAATGACATGATTCCGATAATAAAGTGTAAATTGACCCCCAAGTGCCACCTGTGGAACACGTACCCCAGGTTAGAACCACTGCTTTAAACATTACCTGACGGAGATACTTTTCCGCAGTTTTTTTACACCTTGCAGCTAACAGTGAAAGCTGCAGTTATGGCATAAATCAAAGTTTGCCTGAGAAGGAGCAGAGACGAGTGCTTTCTTTGCCGAAGTGTACGGGGAGGGAGGAGCAGCTCGCGGGGATATTGAGATTGAGGGAATGCTGCGACCGAAATAGAAAGCGCAGCATTGATGTTTTGTGTGACTGGGACATAAACTGTAATAACATGCAATTAGGACAGGCGCAAAATTCATTGTGTAAACAGGGTCACTGGGATCTGTTTGCCTCGCGCTGAACATAAACGAATAGATTAGTAATGTGCTTCTCGAATCATTTACATGCATCGAACACAAGTGCATTAGTAGAAAACATTAGGGATCGGGAGAGCGCGAAAGACCTATTTATGCTTTACTTGGCTTTGATCTTTAACCTAAATAGCTAGCCATGAGTGGAATTCATTCTTATAGACAACGTGCGGTCGGATAGTTGTAGGTCATACAATGAGAAAGCCGTTTGTTTCATTAAATAAAGCTCAGGAGCACTAACAAAGGGTTGATGATAGAAAATTCAGCTGGAACTCATCTTCAGAGACCTACATTAACATACGCGCATTTCCTTTTAACCTTCAAGGTGCCCTCAATTTAAGTGCTATTCATTCCAGTAATTTCACCCGGAGGAGATCCATGAGTCTGCAGAGGACAGCAGTTGAAAGGAGAAAGTTAGTTGGCGCAACACACAGCGTCCTTTGATTAAATAGAGTAGGTGGAGATGGGAGGAACTGTCCTGGCATTTAAGGATCGGAGCAGACGACAAAGAGGTGTTTCTTCAGAGCTATGTTCCAGTGGGTTTCAGATCATGTCCAAGGAGGAAATGAATTATGAGAACTGTCAACACTTTGAAGCGTGTTAAACCAAATGAAAGCTAGGAAGAGCTGTGACAGTAATTTCATTTAATAAAATCCTTTAGATACTATGATACGTTGGTGTTTGGTTTTAATCAATGGTACATAATGATTGTGAAATGTTTGAAATCGTATTCACTCAAAATAATCAGAGAATGAGTTCAAATCGATTGGATTAGGATCAGGGTCTTTTTGGATGTTTTATTGCTTAAACTCTCCCTGCAGAGCGCCATTGACCCGGTCCATCCTGCCAAATGCAGTTGAACAGCAGCTCTAATTCATGGCACTGAGGTGACAATGACAAGTTTGATCTGAAGCCAGACGGAAAGAGAAGGCTCGCTTGCCAAAATGTCTGTGCAAATTTGTAGCTGTTCCTTGAATCGTTTCTCCCTTTTTGCCTCTCAGTCCGACCAACAAACATGCATTGGACATTCAAAGGAAAAGAGAAGAAAGTAATGGAAACAAAGCTGACTGCAGGCATTGGATGGAGCATTTGGGGGCTTTAAATTAATATATTAATATACACACTCATGTGGCGACGTCACTGAATTAACCGTAAGTTATGCAATGTGCGAAACCTTGATGGATTTTGTATCTCAAAATACCACGAATTATACTTTCTTGCTGACGTATCAAGGATTTCCAAATGCCACAGAAATGATCAATCATAACATATGATTTCATCTTGGCCCAATGATTTGTCGCAAAATATGAAGTGCATCGAGAGGAAATGTAAGAGGATGTTGATTTTAATCAGTGAGAAACCACAGGCGCAGTCCCCCATTAAGATGTTTAATTTAAGCACTATGTTCCTGTCGACAGCACCAAGTATCTGCCAAATTCTGCTTTAAAGACGAACCAACCACCAATGATTTATTTACATTTACAGGTTAATCTCGGTCTGATAAATGTTTGAGGTGCCACACACAGCTCCAGCAGATGACAGAGCTGACTTTTTGCTCCGTTGCGGACGGACCCCCCCAGCGGAGAGCGGCCCTTAATCAAGTGTCTAAGCAGACGCATAAAGCATCTCTGAAGGGCCCCACAGGCTCCTCGCTGGGTAAACAATGCCATCACTCTGCCTTCACACCAAATTAAGATATTAGGACATGCATGCCATTAACATTTGTATCCAAACACAACAATCAGTCATCCTAATCAAGTCAATGGGTGGTGCCTGTTTTCTATTAATGCAATGCATCGTTTTAATAATTTAACTGCATTATTTTTCATGACAAATGAAAACACTTTTGCATTATTGAAAATATTGTTGTACTTGGTGAAAAATAACCTTTTGTCTATGCTTGATTATCTCAAAAAAAGAATTGGTTCAGTTCTGGGTTACTGGTTTAGTCCTGGTTCTGTCCTGTTGTAATTCTGGTTTTAAGCTTCCTCACCAAGTCTTCATTTAGACCTAAACAGGCAAAGTGGCCTCAGCTCTGAGACTCTGCAAAGCATCAGAACAGAAGCCTGGCACGAGCCAGACTGATCCTCCATGTTAGGAGATATATGGGCATACAGTCTGGTATTGTGCAATTTGAATTTCACTGACTCCGGCAAAACCAATCATAGTGTGGGAGGCGGGAGTTAACAGTGCATCATCTTTCGCGCTAGGATTTCCCATCAAACACCAGTGCTCCTGTGGGCCGTAACCAAAACAATGAAGATGGAGGCCATGACACAGCGATCTTTAACTAGTGCCCTTTCTTCTGTTTTAAATGAGCTGGACTTGTCCTTAAAGCCACAGCAAGAAACTGCTCTGAGGGCTTTCACTGGAACATTTACTCGATTGCACGTCATTGATTGCTTGTGGACTACAAACAATCATGGCGGCGGACGTAAACGCAAAGCGTCGCTTTGTGTTTGATTGGTTCGCTCTCGTTCAAGCTGCGATCGTAAGCCCCGCCTCGAGTCTCGATTGGAAATGGTGTCCTATTACCACAATCCCAGACTTATATCTTAATATGTATTTATAAATACAAAAATAAAGTCAGTCTGGCTTTATGCCAGGCTATCAGAACAGAAGCTAGAGTTTTACATTAAATGTTTGGAGTTGAATGATTATTTTACAAGTGTCTGTAATTTGCATTGCACGTGGAAATCATTGACAGTACTTCTTCTTCTCCTCCTTCTTCTATTTTTTATCTTTTAATGGGGAAAGGGAGTAAAGCGTGGAAGAGACATTCTTTTTATTTCATTATTTCATTTATTTTTAATAGAATAATTCCAATTCAAAGTTCGCTTCTCAGCAAGTCTGTTGTAAATCCCCGGATGAGAACTTGCTCCGCCCGTTTTAACGAGGATGCATCAGAGGAGACTTGTGCGTTCTCCACCAGCTATAATTTCCCACAATCCGTTTCGCTTTGAGCACGTGGATCACGGCGAGCCTCCGCCTACGGCGGCCCCTGCTCCACGCGCACCAAGCCGCGCTCCAACTGAACAACAGCTGATCAAGCGCACGTAAATAAATGCGGAGATGTGACCGGTTTAAGAGTCTTTAGAAGTGTCTCCTGCTCAAGATGGTTTTCTGAGCAGATGTGTTGAAACAACTTTGGTCATGCTTTCATTTTCTCATAATGATCAGCAATATTAAGTCGTATCGTCATGGACAGGTTATTGAGGACAAATGCATTATATTTTTACATTGTTTTATTAAGGGGGCACTGCAGACAAATCTTTATATGGGAACTTCCAAAACAGTTTCATATTTTAAAGTTTAAATTGTTTGGTCGTTTTTTCTGAATAATTTGCAACCCCCAAACAAATTAAGAATTATATTTGACCTATTTTTTATTATTGTTTCAGTTTGCACATCAGATATTTTAATTACTTTACACATAACGCCTTATTTATGTAGGCTATAATTGTATAAATAATGTGAAATTGACTAAAATGTAAAATGTTATTTTTGTTTACAGCAAACGTTTGTAATTGATGTCTTTAAAAACATCTTTCCACTTTGCCTGCAGTGTCCCTTTTAATTTCATATGAGGTTGTTTAATGTTATAAAAGCTCACAGCCCCATGTTCATGAGCTACGTCCTGTGATGTCATCGAGTCCACTCGTTCCAAATGCTGAAATGAACTCCTCAAGTCCGTTCTCAGAGTCTGCACCCGCAAGTCCGTACCCAGGAGTTCACAAGTATGGACTCTGCACTCTGAGAATTGAGAAACAGCCAATGTATATCAATGAACAGGCAACTGGTACTCACTGTAAATATGCTACATTTAGCCCAAAGCTAAATTAACATTCACCAAATTGTCGGAGCCAGGACTCGCACCAAAGACGCTGTGGACAGAACAGAGTTCTACCATATGTGCAGCAGATTTGATTAATCACTAAACGATTGGCGGCATGACTGCTTCATTTCACAGTTATGGAGTACAGTACGCACTATGCATGGATATAATGTCCACACACTATAGGTTTAAAGACACATTGACAAGATCCGATGTGGTGAAACTACTGTGGTTGAAGCCCATAGCAGCTAATATACACCAACTCTTTCTCCAGGGTGAAAACTGCACAAGAGAGAACACAGAAGAGAACCTTTGAACATGTTACTGCAGCATGTAAAATGCTGCTGGGTGACCCGAACAACTCTTGAAAACATGGTCCCCTTTATTGCTAATCTGCATGACTTTTATTCCCCTGGTTGCCATGGAACACTCACAGAAAAGATGCATCTCCCATCGCCCGTATATCCCCATTAGGCCCACACAAACTGTCACCACCTGACACCAAACGCTTGCCGCTCCGCTCAAAACCCGGAGATGCAGGAGAATACGTGGAGAAATGTGGTGTGGTGGAGCCCAGGGACAGTTCATAGAGGGGGGAAAAAACAGCAGATGAGAAGGAAAGAGCTTAGCGGTAATCAACGAGGGCAAGCCCCACTGGAGGATGCACGGTCTCTGAAGGAAGGAGATGGAGTTTTCGAGGAAATTGAACAGCTTAGAAAAATACTTTAAAGCTCATATGAAGATGAGCGATTCAGAGAGAGATGAAACGGTCGCGGAGTACAGCGACTATAAGCAGCAGTAATAAACTTATAGAGCAGATTCTTGCTTTTCCAGTTTGGGAAATGATCAGCTCTAATGCATATTGATTCATGTTAGCTTTGTTTTCAGCTTGGCCATGCAGAGTTTCCTTTCTAAGTGAAATGTGGATCACAATCTTCAAGGAAATTCAGTCACACAGTAGTTATACTTATCACAACCCAGCCACCCCTACATCAAATTTCAACACATGTAGCCTTTATGAAGAGCACATGAGGTTGTGAAGATGTATTTGTAGTTACTGTCACAGGAAATTATTTGACAGTACAGTGGGGGGAAAACGTATTTAGTCAGCCAACAATTGTGCAAGTTCTCTCACTTAAAAAGATGAGAGAGGCCTGTAATGTTCATCATAGCTCAAAGCTCAAGTATGAGAGACAAAATGAGAAAAATGTTGATTTTAATGAATTAATTTGCAAATTATGGTAGAAAATAAGTATTTGGTCAAAAACAAAAGTTCATCTCAATACTTTGTTATATTTCTGTAAGTCTTCACAAGGTTTTCACACACTGTTGCTGGTATTTTGGCCCATTCCTTCATGCAGATCTCCTCTAGAGCAGTGATGTTTTGGGGCTGGCACTGGGCAACACGGACTTTCAACTCCCTCCAAAGATTTTCTATGGGGTTGAGATCTGGAGACTGGCTAGGCCACTCCAGGACCTTGAAATGCTTCTTACGAAGCCACTCCTTCGTTGCCCGGGCGGTGTGTTTGGGATCATTGTCATGCTGAAAGACCCAGCCACGTTTAATTTTCAATGCCATTGCTGATGGAAGGAGGTTTTCACTCAAAATCTCAGGATACATGGCCCATTCATTCTTTCCTTTACACGGATTAGTCGTCCTGGTCCCTTTGCAGAAAAACAGCCCCAAAGCATGATGTTTCCACCCCCATGCTTCACAGTAGGTATGGTGTTCTTTGGATGCAACTCAGCATTCTTTCTCCTCCAAACACCACGAGTTTAGTTTTGACCAAAAAGTTCCATTTTGGTTTGATCTGACCATATGACATTGTCCCAGTCCTCTTCTGGATCATCCAGATGCTCTCTAGCAAACTTCAGACGGGCCCGGACATGTCCTGGCTTAAGCAGGGGGACACGTCTGGCACTGCAGGAATCCCTGGCTGCGTAGTGTGTTACTGACGGTAGCCTTTGTTACTTTGGTCCCAGCTCTCTGCAGGTCATTCACTAGGTCCATCCGTGTGGTTCTGGGATTTTTGCTCACCGTTCTTGTGATCATTTTGACCCCACGGGGTGAGATCTTGCGTGGAGCCCCAGATCGAGGGAGATTATCAGTGGTCTTGTACGTCTTCCATTTTCTAATAATTGCTTCCACAGTTGATTTCTTCACACCAAGCTGCTTACCAATTGCAGAGTCAGTCCTCCCAGCCTGGTGCAGGTCTACAATCTTGTTTCTGGTGTCTTTCGACAGCTCTTTGGTCTTGGCCATAGTGGAGTTTGGAGTGTGACTGTTTGAGGTTGTGGACAGGTGTCTTTTATACTGATAAGTTCAAACAGGGGCCATTAATACAGGTAACGAGTGGAGGACAGAGGAGCCTCTTAAAGAAGAAGTTACAGGTCTGTGAGAGCCAGAAATCTTGCTTGTTTGTTATTGACCAAATACTTATTTTCCACCATAATTTGCAAATGAATTCATTAAAAATGTTCTGGATTTTTTTTTCTCATTTTGTCTCTCATAGTTGAGGTATACCTATGATGAAAATTACAGGCCTCTCTCATCTTTTTAAGTGGGAGAACATGCACAATTGTTGGCTGACTAAATCCTTTTTTCCCCACTGTATGTCCTATTAATTGTAGAGGAATGATTGAACCAAAATCTTCATATTTGAATTTTATGAAAAAGTCTATGGGAAAAACGAATGATGATGATGTTCCTTGGTGAGCTGGTGAGCGAGACCAGGCTTTGTATCAGGACACTCCATGTGGCTCGCCCCAGTCACACATGCTCTACTCCACTGAATCCCACTTCTGCTCCAACCTTCACAAATTAATGGTGGTTTACAGCCAACTGAGTGACACCGTTCAGCTCGACTGACTTATTTTGAGAGCTAAATCAGTCACATTAATGAAACAATCGGCTTCTCCGTGCTCAACCCATTTTTGCATTCCCCCCCTCTTTTTCAATTTATCTTACACGGTCAGAGCTAGCATGCTGCTCATCACCCTCTGAATGGTTGCTTTGTCTGTTTTCCGGCTCACAGGCTTTGCAATCATCAACCTGCCACTATAGTAGATTTATAAATAATCATAGCACTAGCACTATGTCAGCCCGGTTGAAATGATAATGTTAGTGCTCTCTCAAACAGGTCCATAGATGTCACATGGAACAGCTGGTAAAGTGGATATAGCACAATAACGATCAAACAGATGTGTGTGTGGGAACTATTAGGCAGGCCGTCACCAAAGCATACTGCACTGCAATGGTTCTGACCCAATTCAAATACACATTTTGTCTACATTATCTTTAACTGCAGCATATTAATATTTATTTTCTGATTAAAGGAGAGGAGGCGTCCTGCCGCGAACTGTTGGGTGAGTTAGGGCTGAACAAGATATACTCAGTCTTTCCTTCGTTCAGGTGAGGGAGGTTCAGGGGGAGCCACTGTCTAATGTTGTGAAGTTAGTTATGGAGAGGGTCCAAAGCAGAACAGTTACTCAGGATCACAGGGAAGGTCAATCTGGAGATTGTCTGCTGGACATTGTGATTGAAGATGAGCTGACCAAGTGGCAGCATGGATAGCAAAAATAGAATAGGCCTGAGAATGGATCCTTGAGGTAAACCAGCTGAGCGAGGGGCAGCTGAGGAGGAAAAGCCCTTGAGCCCTGTTTGCAAGATATGAGGAGAACTGGTTGAGCACCACGCCCTGCTGTTGCCTAAATGTGTTTCTAGCGCTCACAGACCCTCCACACATCCCAATTGTTAATTAGAAGCACGTCTCAGGCTGAGTTCTTAGCGAGACTGAGTTGAGACGTGAGCAGGGTAGACCACCAATGCTAACACTGAGCAAATTTTAGCCTCTGACTTCCTGGTTAGCGCTATATACCGTATTGATACACAACTGCGCATGGTCTGTATTTCTGATGCAACGTTGCGTTTACAATGTAGATGAAGTTTACTCTACTACAAGAATATCATTTTGTTAACACAGTTATAAGTCCTAACCACCTCAGCAGATTTATACAGTATTATAACTCTCACTGTGACAGAGTCATTTCAGCCCTGCTGGCGTCTAAAGGCCTTTTCAGTTTTATTGTATTTGTAGCACATTGCTACTTAATATGTGACCCGTCGTGGTGTCCAGGGACACAAGTCGGGCGGCACGGTAGCGCAGCGGTTAGTGCTCGTGCTTCACAGCTAGAAGGTCCCTGGTTCGATTCCCACCTGGACGGGGCCTTTCTGTGTGGAGTTTGCATGTTCTCCCCGTGTCTGCGTAGGTTTCCTCCGGGTACTCCGGTTTCCCCTACCACTAAAAACATGTACAATAGGCCAGGATGAATGAGAGTGTGTTTGAGAGTGCACATGGGGGACGACGGATGGAAATTAGCCTAAGGCTACAATCCGGTGTGGCTTGTTTACATGCATGAGACCCATGTATGTTCATGTTCATTAACATGCACTGTCCCGACCAAATAAACCAATAAATAAAAAAAAAAAGTCGGCAGACTCACTTTCTCGTAAATGGAGAAAACAAGCTAATTTTTGGGAAATTGGTGATTTTCGCTTTTTTGCTAAATCGTTCAGTTGAAGCCACGAAGAAGCCGCTCCATGTTTAAGCTAGCAGTATTGGTATATTTAAAAGCGTAAACTTTTAGGTTAAAACTGGCTTGATTAGGGAGATTTCGGAGTGCGCAGTAGGGGTGTGACTTTGTCTGTGTCTATTTACATACTGGGTAAACACCGGGGAGGAGGCACCGCTTTGGTTTGTGTTGTTGACACATGCTTTAGCAAACAAATGCCACGCAAAAAAGGCAGTTTTATACATATGCCTATTGTCGATCAGTTTTCAGGTTGAAAAAGTCTTGTTTTGTCGGAGAAATAGCGCACGCCGTGGGGGCGTGTCATGTGCGTGTGTGGCTTCATGACTATGCAACGCTTCATCGCGTGTTACTGTTGGAGGCCGCTGCACTGCTGCTAACGCTGGGATACTACCTCAGAGGTTCGTTTTTCTGCGTGAAACCAGTGAATCTTCCAGGCTAACTTTCCCAGTGCGACTGATGATGCCCTGGCTGTAAGCATGCACAGCGCCCTGCTGACCATTACGTTTCCCGAGCCAACTCCTTGCCTTCAGAGCGTGATTTTAGACCGGATTTGCCAAACTCTACATTGAAAAGAACTGAGCGACGAAAATGGATTCACCACGAGTTTGCTGAGCAGAAGTCACGCAAAGGTTACTACAGACGGGTGAGTGAAAGTTTGTTTATTTTCGACAGTCATGTAGTCCACGAGGAATGAACCTGCTACTTACAGTACACAAAATCAAGAACTCTACAAACTTAAACTAATCCATAAATGTAGTCAGTGCATCCTTAGCTTTCAGCCACTTCTTATTTGAGAGAGATCCGCTTCATATTTTCGGTTTTATGGTTGGATAAAGTTAGGCTGGGTTTGTGGCGTGAAACGTAAACAATGCGATCACACGCGGCGATACGTCGCAATGTCGGCCTTTTCCTCTCATGTGTATGAGAATGTATTTGCATTACTATAGTACAGGAGCCTTTTCTACAGTGATAACTTCAGTTATGTTTGGAGTCTGTAACTCTCTCAGCGTGAGGCTCCAGCAGCTAACAGAGGCGGAGCTGACACAGGAAGGGACTGGGGAGAAGCACGCAGGATTTTGACTGTAAATAAAACAGTAGATTATTTGGTTTATTTGGGCTGCAAGGTTGTTATTAGTAACAACGATGTAGGCAGAAGATAACTTATAAATGCCTACCCCCTCATACATTAACAAACATAGCTGTTGACATTAATTTAATTTCATTGATACAATTCCTTAGTTGATAATGACTACAATAATGTCCATATGCATACGATCACATTGCCAAGATGATGAGATGATTTTCTCTGCAAGATTGGGTCCTATATTTACAAAGTACTTATTAAATTGCTCGACAACTTCACTCATATCTTCTATTTTTTCATCATCATTATGGATAATGTAATATATAGGGCAGTTTATGGATAGTCTTTTTTTAATTAGACTATTTAATACTTTCCATATTTCTGTAATCTTGTTTTTATTGCTTTCAAGCAGATTTGTATATCTTAAGAATTGTCTGTACAGTTGATTACACTATGTCCATTATCTACATCACTATGGCCCAACATACACATATAGCAACAACATACACATAACATGACATGACAGTGGGGAGCTTTACGGGGGTATGGCTTATCTAAATGAGATGTAAATGAGCCCTATTGTTATTCTCAACAGCAGAGAGAGGTGAGAACTGCCCAAATCTTTGGAGAGCTATTTCTGCCCTTTGGGATATTTGGAGTTGTGGACTTCAAATCACCGCTACGTTTTCAAATATTATCAGATTTCCATGTGTTACACATTGTTGGAAAACTTGGAGACTACACTCTAACAATCTGTGAAAATCTCAAAATGCCCAGAACCGACTTGTGTCCCTGGTTCTAGTGACTGGTTACATGTGCATAAACATAAGGATGTACTTTACCCCTGATCACAGCTGTTGGAATCGAGTTCTGACTCTAATCTAAAGGCTAAACTGAAGCACTGCAAAGGTAACAGTTAACCTCTGTAATAATTCTAGCAGCTGTAGCCATCTAGCATTTGCAGGTGTGTCGTAAGAAGCCTAATACTACCTATTCAGGGGAAATTGGCATTAGGCCAGATGAGACTGTTTAGCGGGCCAGATTTGGTCCCCGGGCCACCAATTGAATGGGCCAGATATAGGCTGTCCGTGGGCTGTGCACTCATGCCACTCTCTGCGCTATTATTACCTCACCTATCACTCTGTCCCACTGTGTACATTATTCAGAGGAGTGTGTGAGGCTGTAACCGCAGGTGCAGTGACAGGCCTCTCAATCACAGCAGTCCAGTCTGTCTGCTCAACCCGTAACCACACCCCGCCCACTGCCCCACCTTCACAATCTGAGAGTAACTGACTTCATTTATTTATAAATAAGTCCAAATAATCCCCACATTCTAGCTTCTGCGAGGGGGCTATGTGTTTTAGCCCGACGCCTGCGGCTCTAACTTGTCCTCCACAAATAACAACCGGCGGCACACATATCAGCGCACGCTTGTCAACGCCAGCACACTGCGGGGTAACGGATAGCCCAGAGATTTTATTAACTTGTTTGTTCAATTTCACAGGGCCACATAACTCCTGGTGTCATCTCACATGCAAACATTTCTTCTTCTCTTCTCAGAGTCGTATCGCCGCCGAGCCGTGATCAGTATTTCCAGTTCGATGCTTGGGATGTGTCTCGTCATCCTTCACAGCAACAAGAAAATTGCATTGCCACATATTTCTGCTGACAATGTGCAGACTGAAGCGAGAGGCCATTTACCTGTTTTGCGGCGAGGTATTTACATGCTATCTTTCACTCGTGGGCCCGGGCATTCAATCAGACAGCCAAGTTAAGTCAAGGTGAGATGCTGCCCACCAAACACAGCGTAATTTATGACTCAGCCAGTATGGTTGCAATCTGCAAAGTGCAGACATGTGCAGGAGGAAAACAACTTAAAAATCCATCATAAGATTATGCACATTTACAAACTTTATCCATTAAATCCAATATGAAAGCACACAAAAAAAGGTCTGATTTATATACGCTGCTAGCCTGGCTATCGCCAGACAAAATATCACAAGTGATATTTAGTCTGGGGACCACCAATTCATTTTCTCGTAGGAGAGGTGTGGTTTATGTCCATAGCCTTTTATTGGGCGCTACGAATGTCTATCATGCGTCTGCACGTAGCCATAGCCAATCGTATCAATTGTATCCGATGACGTATAACATACCCGCTGTAAACTTTCGAGCTAAACTATTTAGAACACGGTCTAAAGCTTGATTGAAAGATGGCGTCGCGTCTGCTGCTGTCATGTCGGATCCGTAAATATATATATATATATTTTTAAATCCATAAACAAACTACAAGCTTTCGTATGTCGAATAGTGCGTCATCGTCTTGCCGTCCCTTCCCGTTCTGTGATTGGTCCCCAAATCCAAGCGAAGATTTCGGCCATGGTCCCCAGGCTGCTGTGAAGTTCGAAATGATTCGAGCACACACAGCAGCCTGGGTATTCCCTGGCTAATACAATGCAACACTGGATCTTTTGATATTATAGAAGCTTACTAAAACAATGTCACAGTGAATGTGTGCTGTAATAAAATCTACTGGAGTGTGTGACCCTCTTTTTTAGGAGACATTTTTTGATTTATTATTCTATTCTATTTATTATTCTATTCTCTTGCAGTGGCAATGGCAGTGGCAGCTTCCTTGTATAACTTATCTTTCAATGGACACAAAGGCTGCTTGATTCTTAAACATTGTGCTAACTTTGCCGAATGCAGCTGTGGATCTATTCATCCTGGTCTCTAAAGTTAACCTGTAATATACCACTCTTCTGTTGTCAGCCAATCATAGGCTTTGAGCAAAGACAGTAATTGGATAAAAAGAGGCAAAGGAAATGCAACCGTGTGGCCACAAGACAAAGAGGGACAATGGACCCTTATGGCTTTCACACACCTGCAAGACTGTCCTGAAAAAGACATTGCGATCCCAGATCTGTGTGTGATGTATTTGTACCAGCTAAATAAAAATGCAAAGCGTATGCTATTTATGTTGTTTGGCGCAGCCCTGTGAGGCAACTCGTGTTGTGATATTGGGCTTTAAAAAACTTGATTTAATTTAATATATTTTGTTGAGAGTCAGTCGATAAATGAGCACTCTGGGACTACTTTAAGTTCACAAATAAAACAAAACTTATGGAACACTTCCACTTAAACATGTGAATTAAATACATTATTTGGATGCCAAGGCCAATGCAAATGCTCCCGCTTCAACGCCAAATTAATGCATGTGTTGATCTCTGCTTTCTCATTCCTGCCTCCACCGGTCTAAGCAGGGATTACCTCTTCTCTAATGAAGGGCAATTCTGAGCCACTGGTCCAGGACTATAGCCAGAGGACCCCGTGGCCCTGAACTGTGCAATTAACGCTCTCCGAGATTAGCTCCAGAGGCGATAACAGCCTTTGGAGACCGTCCACAGAAAGCAAAAAGACTCACAATAACAGCCGACAGTAAACACATCTGCTATTCAGTCCGCAGACAGGCATCGCAAAGTACTAATGTAACACTAAAGATCACAGACTTGCTGATTGCGCTAATGCTGGTAACATGATGCAATTTTCAGTCACATGCACAAGCAACACATAAATGTGCCAGCAAATTTACAGTCAAGTATAAACCCCTGTTTATCACAGAGGGGATGGCAATTATGCGATCAGGCTTACGTTTCACTGGATCTGTAATTACGCGTATAATTCATAGAAAGCAAAAATACAATGAAGATAGCGGATATAATGGCATTTTTCAGGTGCATCTAAACGTCTACGTGGAATTTCATCACTGGCCATTAACTTGGCTTTGTTTCAAAAGGGTGATTTACTCAGTGGCGAGTCCAGCCATTTTTTTCAGGGGTCGGCACAGGAGAGGCACCTAGAGGCTCTTTTCCACATGCAGGCGCGTGTCAGCCGAATGGCTCTTTCACCCGCTTTGTCGAGCTTTTCCATAACAAAGGCCAGGGCCAAACTGGTCTGACCAGGTACAGGTTTTGGGCCCGACCTCTGGCTGTGGCCAAACCGCGCTACCCCGTGTCTGATGTGACGTGAACAGACTGCTGGCCTCTGATTGGCAACGAGAGAGTGCACAGCCCTCACTATTGTGGACAGCCCTCCGTACGCAGGTCGTACGGATTTAATATTTTACATTATACCGCTGTGCTAAAAGGGGATTTTCCCGATAATAGCATTTAGCCGCTGTTAGCGCAGCTTTAGCTGGTGATAGCATAACATTTACCTGTAGCTTACCTTCATAGTTCGTAGTTTAGCAGTTTATTTTCTGTTTTAATGCAGCTTGGCTCCTCTAAATGATTCCATAACTCCCACCAGATGACAGCATTTGTCCACATTTGTTCTCATCGCGGCTCTAAAAACTTTTAATGACAATCTGTACAGCGTGCGGCTCTATGTGGCTCCGCCCACAACAAATGCATGTGTGTGTGTGGTGGAAACAGAAAGGTCTGCGGGCTAGTGTCGATACGTGCACGTAGATCGTGGCGTGCGCGGCCGGTTCGCGCTATGTGGAACGACGCCTTAGTTCTGCTGGGGTGGTACCCATAAATCAAGGATCCGCAGTAAAAATTAAAAATGCATGTTCCGCTTTCCGATAAATGTTTTAAACATATGGATGAGACATTTTATCCACTGAAACAATAAACCCGAACACCGGGAGTAACTTAACTTTGATCTTCACAGTTTTGTCATCTCAGTAGCCTTTTTGCAATTAAAATGTTTGCTACCTCGTGTGACACAGAGAAAATCAATTCACGGCAACATCTTTTACATCCTTACAAAACACAAACCCTGGGGGAACATTTACATACCCAAATGTGACAAGACAGACTGTGGTACAACAGCTAGCCTACTAAAACATAAAGTACATAATTGCAGCAACATGCAACAACACTCATACTACTTGTTTCTGATAGCCAGAAAATCAAATGTAATTACAGCACTGTTCTATCAAACTACTTCCAATAAACACAGGACTAAGTCAGAACAAAAAATATACATATATTAGAGCTAAAGTATGCTAAAGTCTAAATAAGCCAAAGGCCTAATACAGAAAGTGTGAGGACTTGATAATGTCTGAACCAACTGAGCCAAGAGCAGTGCTTCTCAAACATGAGACTCTGCTCAATGACCTCCTCACAGCTGAAGACAGACCAAGCACCTGTGGAGCCTCTGTTCTCCTGTTCAGACCTGGTGCTTCATGAAGAAAGTCAGTGAATGAAGCGCTGTTAATGACACCGTGGTGTTAATAACTTCTACCATCGCAGAGAAAGCATCTCGACGCTCAGGCCTATATCTTCACATTTCCCACAAATGTGGATCTAATGAATTTAAAAGAACAGGCCACCATTTTTCCATGCTTAGATATGTTCTTACCTGACCTTAGACAAGTTGATACGCACCTGTCTGGTCTTTGTGCGTGCCCATGGAAGAGCGTGGTACCTTCCAACTTCACCCCCGTTTGGAGCCATAGGGATATGCTGGGAGAGACCAAATGCTAACAACATCTTTGGTCTTTTTGTGTGACTGAGCACACGCACAAAGACCAGACAGGTACGCATCAACTCGTCTAAGCCCCGGTAAGAACATATCTCAGTATGTAAAAACGGTGGCCTGCTCCTTTAAGGGAAAAAGGAGGCTAAAATGCACCTCTCAAATTATTTATTCTGATATTGTCAGTCCGTCGAAAAATAAGCCTTCTGTTTTCATAGTTTAGCCATTTTACAGAGCCATGTTTTAATTTGAGCCTGCTCTGAGAGGTGATGGTAGCAAAGCCTCTGACCATAGACTGTAAATGCTGCTACGCCGCAGGATGCACTGCGGAGCGACACGAAAGTAGTGCTGATAATACCAAAAACATATATTGGTCATTGCTGAGGAAATGCTTTGTTTTCACATTTTATCCAGTGTGCGCATGCCAGCACTACTTGGCAGACACGGATTAAGCCCACTACCGTCACCCAGAGGCCACTGTCCCACCCTTCGTACGCATGAAACCGTTCCAGTTCTGAGTGGGGTGGCACCCCCTAGACACGCCACTGGATTTACTGACTTTATCTGTTTGATCAATGAACAAACAATAAGAAAATGGGTGGCAATTGTTGTCAAATTGTTCACTGTATAAAAATAACTATGTAACCATAATTTCCACAACACAAATGGCAACCCTGCCACCAGATAAACACCTTGAGCTGACACATTTCACACCTGTTACTGACAAAACAATCAAAGAGGTCATCTCCGGTCTGAGTTCATGTACATGCTGCCTTGATGAATTACCCACTAGATTTCTGAAGTCTGTGCTGACCAGCTTGTTCAACACAACTTGTTCAGTTAGTTAACATCTGGACTGGAGCATTTCCAAAGGCCTTGAAAACCGCGGTCTCCTGGGGTCTCCTGGTGGTTCCCAGAGTCAATAATAAACACGGCGAGGCTGCATTTCAGTTTCATGCAGCTAAAATCTGGAACAGTCTTCATGAGACTGTTCATATGAAAACTGAAAGTATTTTATCTGCACTCTTACCTTTTACTGTAATTGACTAACTTTAGGTTGATGTTTTATTGATACATTTTTATCTGTTTTCTTGTAATTTTATGCAACTGTGAAGCACTTTGAATTGCCTTGTGTATGAATTGTGCTCTACAAATAAGCTTGTCTTGCCTTGCCTAACTAAGGGTGACCACCATAACGACGACTAATCCCAAAATTAATCACACTTTACTTACAAGACGTTGCTTAGGCATGAACACCGCATAAAGCCAAAAATAAACGTAACTGTTTATTCACACAGTTAAGCCGACATAAACTTATTTAAAAAGATCATTCTCCAATGTCAATTGGAAGGACAAAATAACTCAAACTGCTAATGTCTTTGGAGTGTGCAAAATTATTACATACTGTAGGCCTCACATCTCCATTTAAAATAAGTAAAAATGTGGGAAAATACAAAAAAGCATCTACTGTAAAATATACCTCTAAAAAAAAACGCCTAAATAAATGATGCTTCAATGCGATTAATTAATTACAAAGGCCATAATTAACTCCCACCACAATTTTTATATATAATACAATAAGCTTGTAATAATGTTATGGTAGAGGAAGAAAATGATTGGAATGCAAAGATACTGGTGCTCTGACCTTGTGGTGCATGGTGCACTATATTTATATATAAATGAGCACATTTTCACCGCAAAACCGATGACTCCCTCAAAGCTGATGTACTGTATAACGTATACATAAGCTTTGAGGTATAAGTGATGTCTCTGTAACCCACTTCCACTGAGCTCCATCATTTCAACCTCACATTACGTGTGTTTGTAAACTGTCGAGTAAAAATTACATCCATCACTTCCACTTTACTCCATGATGTATAATAAAGCCATTATCTGAAATAATAGGAATCATCTGTCAAATCCATTCAAGCAAAACTGAAGTCATAATGTAATTTAACTCACAACGCGGCATGTGATTCAGCGGGACATGAGCAAAATTAATAGGTAATTTATTAAACTTTTTTTAAATGTAAATTAAAAAAGTCCAAGTGCATGAAATAGAACAGATAAAGGATTTAAAGTGTTAAACATGATTATAAGATTTTAGTTTAAATTCAATGCCCCCCTTAAAGGCACTGACAGGCACCCCCAGCAAAATGGTTTGATCACACCAACTTCATTTTTACTTATAACCTAACTATCCCTCATATAGATGCTAAAACACTAACGGTCAATTGTCCACTGAGGTGAAAGTATTTACTGGCACCTATTGCCTTCAGTTTGGCATAGAACAAGCTTCGATTCCAAACCACGCTCCCCACATCTGCCAGTAATAATAGCATAATATCCGGCATTAAATTAATGGTGGGAGCATGTTTGTGCGTGGGTGTGGGCCATGTGAGGGAAATGTCTTCGGACGCAGATGAAATGCAATTTAGACGAGAGCTGCAGAAGAGGGGAATGCAGAGCATCTGTCTCCAACCAAGCAAATGTCAGCTCCTGTTAATCTTATGTGAATGGGTGCCTGCTGACGTGGATTTAATTTTATAGCGCAGTCAAGTCGGGTTGCGTGAGTGCACAGACTGTATAGGTCTGTGTATTTGCATGCTGCAGAACGCACACATTTGCCAAGCAGCGCCTCTCTCCACCACAACCTTTCATCATGGTACTGACCCACATGCCCTGACCAGGGCTGTCCACACGCATAAATTTGTGTTTCCTCGAATGGGTAACATTGAGATGCAGCAACATAAACAACCTCTCAACCTCACCGTGCAGCGCAATAAGGCTTTAAGAGACAAATGACCGGCTATTTACTCGCAAACACGCGGCCGCATCTATCCACGTCAACAAAACAAACACTGCAAAAGACTATATTTCCCAGTGCAGTCACTAAGCCCGATCACTAAGCACTAGATTGTGAAAGAGTGCTGGGCAGAAGATTTTGGTGAAGTAGGATGGATCAGGCATATTTTGGCCTAGAGGCAGTTCAAGAATTTATTCAACTTTCATCATAAAAATCAAGGTATACAGTATATAAAAGTGGCATAGCAGACCCAAACTCTGAGAGATGAAGTTTGTTTTCTGTTCCGTCCATGGCTTTGCACCTCGTTAACGGTATGATATTCAGACCCCGCTTCTCTGAACAACACCAGGGTTGAGATGCAAACTGTGGGCTGATTGAACATTTGCAGTAGCGGTGCCCAACTTTTGGAGCTATTGAACCTTACTTAGGACTTATCTATTCACAATGGCCTAACATAGAAATAGGTCAGACATATATATTTTGCAGGCCTCTTCCTGCATTGTTTATGTACATGTATATTTGCACTTGCCTTTTGTTCTGTGTTTTCAGGTTTTTCCACCTGCGTCGATGAAATTGTTTCAGCAAAAAGACTATTCATTGGAGTGAATTCCAATTACCTAACATCACATAGAAAGTACATTTCCTTTCAAGTTGGGGAGCTGCCCGAGAAAATCTAGTTTTAGTTAGTTTAGTTTTCTAGTAATAGACCATCTTTATAGTGGTTTACAATGAGTCGCTTTACCATCAAATAAATTATGCATGTGCCCCGTTTCCATAAAATTACAATAATTGCATTTTATTACACTTTTAGGTATCGTGCTGTTTCCATCCCACAGAGACCTTAAATATGTATTAAAGGGGGGTATTATGCTTTTTTCAATCACATAGCACCAGTCTATAGCATACTACAATGATGACGTAACCTTCTGTTGGTCTGTATATGCAGTAAATTAAAATAACTGCCTTGAATAAAATTGCTCTCTCAAAATGGCTGTACTGAACGTCTTGAAATAGGCCTCTGTCTCTTTAAGAAGCTTTCCGACACGCCCCCTTCAGCACACTGCTGTGGCATTTAAAACAACAACACTGTGTGGGGAGGGGCTCTGCTGAGCTGAGGAGCAGTGGTTGGTGGCTTGGCTGGTGACAAAAGGTCCAGAGGCGTCTCCAGGAGGTGGGGGCGTTCCTAGGAGGACTGAGGCATAGCTACACCTAAAATGGCTGCCGTCTAAGTTTTTACTGATTACTCAAAAATATGTGAATGAGCCAAGGCAACACTCCAGGCATGTGTTTAATGAGGGAATGACATAATAACATGATATAAAGCTTGAAAAAGTCAATTTTACATAATACCCCCCTTTAACATCATATCACGTAAAATATGAAATTCTTCAAATTGTAGCATTAACTATAACATTTATTTGCATTAAACATTTCTCTCCTGCCGGTGTCCTTTTCGTCCACTCACATTTAAAGGCAAACGCTCCTTTACGATCAGCCAAAGCCGCGCCTTCACAGCACCACAGAAGCTTCTAACCTACCACCACCCAAAAAGCAGAGCAACTGGGGACCAGTGGATTAGAAAGTGTGGTAGTGGAAGCCAATGAACGTGATGTGGAACTTGAAGCGGGTTTCCGACACTGAGTGAGCTCTTAGGGATGTTGGGGGTGGGCAGGGGTTAAGCTGTCTTGAACACAGATTAGAGGCAGCTCAGAGACACAGGCTGGATGTTAAAGCGGGACTTGCCATTGTCTGAAGTGCAGTAATGTGAAGGACTTATCCACAGTCAGTCACAGTATATCCTCACCGGATGACACAGCTGACTCGCATTCTTCTGTGTAATTCAGGGAGCTGCTACAGCACATGATCAATGTCATTACAAGTATATGTACAATAAAATACAAGCGCTCAATTCGTTCTAGTTTCTAGTCTGCAACTACAGGATATAACAAATCACATCGATCCTATGCCTAACAAACACAACACACAAAAAGTGCAGATGTTGGACATGAAAGAGCTCTCACATTGATTTTTTAAGGTGCTCGGATCCATATTGTTCGATACATGCAAAAACAGTTACTACACTTGATGGATTCACACACCGTCTCACACAATGGCTGATGCCTAATGCAATGTCTTATTGTGTTATGTTACTGTACCTTACCTAAGTGTCCTTATACCCTCTTCTCTTCTATAATCAAGTTTATAGAATGTTTTATTAGAAGCTACAAATATACATTGCTATCATATTAAGTGTTATATTGGCTGTCTTTGTGTTTGTTTTCTCCTCTTTGAAGTCATTAGCTTTTGATGTGTGCCTGTATGCTCTTCCAATGAACCATGCAATTATTACATTAGCGGTAACATTATTCAAATGTTATGGCCATGCATACAAAACAGCGCTAAGAGGATGAGATAACCCAGGGGGGACACATGTTGCAGACAGCAATTCATGTTTTGATTTGAATATGCTGACAATAAACACAGAAGTCATGAACTAACCTGAGACTATACAAAATAACAAGCAATAAACATCTGAATAACATCAAGGCCACAAACAGGTCGAATTACCTCGTTTTGTTGTTGTTTTTACTTGGACCAATGGCAATAAAACCAATTCTGATTTGCATATCAGCTGTGAATGTACGTATAAAAGCTTTTTGCAACATTCATTATGGCGTTTGTGATTCTAGTAATGATTATATGGTCTGTATGGCTAAACACTGAGGCCCTGTCCACATGTGCTTTGATATTTTTATAAACTCAGATATTTGTCTGAATTTGCGTCTCCTGGCCACGCGCATCCAGATAAATGATGTCATTACTTTGGATACTTTTGTAAACGCTCTGCAAAGTGGAGACCTTTGTAAACGCTGTATAATCAGAGAGGTGTGGACAGAATATCTGGATATTTATTTCTCATAGCGGCACGTATCTATGGCAACGTTATTAGTTTGACCAATAAATGAGCCCGTGGAGATGGAACATTGCAAAAAAATCTGTGGTGTGGACAGAGATAGTTTTGTGTACGGTTGTAGAAAAGTCTGTGTTTGTGGAGATATCAGGATACGTGTGGACATGGCCTGAGATTATCATTTGGCAAGGGTCACACTGAACCAAATAGCATGGTAATAGTACAGAAATAGCAAGGTATGATAAGAATAACAGGTAATCATTGCCTTTTGTAGCCTCCATTTTATTACTAAAAAATACTAACCATGTATTTTGCATAGTGTTGTAATAAATGATATTACCATTGAAATAAATAAGACAGGCATAAACCTTTACTCATCATGCGTTATACTGTAAAGTTAAATGCTAACTTGGGTCAGCGTATCCCCATAACAAAGGTGATATTTGTTTATCAAAAGTGGTTTACCATATCAGAACATAAAACTTCATAACAGAATTTATTTTGGCTAAACTTCCAAAAGTAGCTAGGTTTTTATCAAAACAATAAAAAGCTAGTCACACTGTCTTCCGTAGCAGTCTGTAGATAAGAGCCGCTGAAAAAGTGACTGAGGCGCAATCTCCCATGGCTGCCAGTGTATAGTAAACCCTTCTCAGATGTCTTGGAGCGAGATAACATTTTTTAACCGACTGCATCTTCAGACCGGATCTGTTTATATGCTGCAGTTGTGGCAAGACACAGTGTTCCCTTATGGCACAACACTTGGCGGAGTTAGCGCTATAGCTTTGAGGCTAATTTCCCATGGCACTTCTCAAATTTGGACACGGGTCTGCTCTCTATAAGTCTGATTGTGTCGTACAGCGAGCGCTTGTGACCTTCTCTAAGCTGCCTCGATGTGGCTGGGCTTTCTTGTGACGTGACGCTATAGTCTGCGGCTGAGTAATTTGGAGTCGGAGATAAGGCCAGGCAGAGGATATTACTTGTGGGCAGACAGTGATTGAAGTGGCTCCAGCGGGTCAAATACACCTAAATGACAGCTTGCGCACAAAAAGCCCGGGATGCATTTATTTAACAGTGAGAAGCAAAGGAGTGGGCGGATGCGGTGATGAAATGTACCGGAGGGTAGAGTGGCAAAGGAAACAAAAGATGGCGCTAGATCGTGTGAGAGATTTGTGTGTAGGAAGAAGACAGAGCAAGCAGATGAAAAAGGTGATTCAGGGCGTGTCAAATCAGGCTACAGACAGTGGAAATTAATAGAAATGCTAAAAGTGGATATGGCAGTGAGTGCAAAGTTGGAAGAAAAAGTACAACATTGCACTCATTGGAAGAGGTGGAGGAGTCTAAACTTCTGAAATGCACCAAATCTAAAAGCATGAATATGTGTACATCGCTCTAACTCATCCAAGAGTTTTCCAGTGTAGAAAAGTTTTTCAAAGTTTAGTCATGTGGTTGTTGACCAAATTTAAGCTGTTTTGCCTGAAGTACTGCTGATATTAGTGTTACTGCCCTATGAAGTGCTATTCCTGCTATAAAAAGAGTAGCCATAAAAATACAATACAGGTAAGTAATAAGTAAAAATGTATTTATTGTTACTTTGTCCTATGTTCCTTTGTTTATGATTTGCTACCTTGTAAATATTAAATGTAATGTTATTATTTTTATTTTGGGGTGGGCGCTTATAAGCCTTTGGCTTCAGCCCACTCCCTTTGAGCAGGTTAACTGCTCAAACAAATAAATAAACTAAACTAAACTAAACTAAACTAAATATATGTAACTTACTCTGACTACAACAAGAACTGCTGCCATAACGCTGCTGCCAGTGCTACTAGTAAGATGGAAATACAGTAGGGATAACAAGGAATTGTTTTACTTATAGGATGAAATAGGATGAAAATACAGATCGTTTCTTGGTAATCTATCGTATCGTATCGATTTGGATTTCCCAAATCGATTCGATACAATTCTCTTCACAAGGGCCCGATTTGATTCAGGATTCAGTTAAGGATATCACACAGTACCAATTTTACTTGGATATTGGAGCCAATGTAACAAGTGAATTCCTTATCGTATCTTATATGGAAGACATTCTCAGAAGAACTAATGCTGCAAATAGTAGAAACTAACTCCAAGATGGTAAATTTGTGAAAATATTAATATTAATATTAAGAATTGAACACCACGCACATGTAGCCCTGTGTGTAATGACGCACTGGCACAGCCAACCCGCCTGGGCTTTGACAGTAAACAACATGGCTGCCACCATAGACATCAGACTGAAGTCTGGCAAGATTTATGGAAATAAACCACAAAATCTTTGTTTGGAAGATTTTTTTACAAGTTTTTTTGCCACGCTGTAACTGTCTCTATCTCATTAAGTTCTGAAGTTATTGCCGATTGAAATACACTACCTTAGAATCGATTCAAGGGTTTTTTGAATCGATATTGGCCTGTTCAAAGGAAAATCGATTCGATTTCGGTTAATTAAACCCAGCCATAATCATTATCCTATAAGTGTGTCTCATGCTTTCATGTTATTCATGTTATTGCACATCAGACACCATACTTTTTTCAATGTAATACCATGCTATTACTGTGCTGTAAAGTGTTGCCAAAAATTTGAGGGAAAAAAATCGCCAAAGGCCACCAATTTTACATGAGTACAAAACTGGAGAAGTAGTGCACATTAGACAGGCCTCAACTCTGACAATGTTCAAATCCAGGCTGAAAACAGCTCTTTTTACCCGTGCATATGAAAACTGAAAGTATATTATATTGTATCTGCACTCTTGCCTTTTACTGTAATTGATTAACTTTATGTTGATGTTTTATTGATTGATTTTATCTGTTTTCTTGTAATTTTCTGCAACTGTGAAGCACTTTGAATTGCCTTGTGTATGAATTGTGCTCTACAAATAAACTTGCCTTGCCTTGCCTAGTGAAGTGTGACTAATTTGGACTTTGCTTTCTCTGCCTGAGTGACAGAGCGCTTTAAAAAGCAGTTGTGGAGTTTGACACACTCCAATAAATAGCACCTGAGCCAGAGTGTATACCGAAAACTCTCAAACATCTCAAACTCCAAAATAATCTTTTTGAACCCTACGGCATCTTCATTTGACTATGCTGCACGCTCGACTGGACAAATCTCCTATTTTACAAGAGACACATGACTGCCCAAAGACCCAGTAAAATGAGCGTAAAACAACAAACCCCCCCAAATAGAGAGCATTATCTTTAAAATCTGTTGCCCTCATTTTAAAACTGTCACAAAAGCATTATGGGGTCTGCGTGCTTACCCAGCGGTGAAGTCGTGATTGAAGTGGCTGCAGGATCGGAGCCTCCCTGGAAACGAGCCAACGCCTCTGTGGCGGCCCTTGCCCCAGGAGAGGGGGGCAGAGGAGGTGGGGGGGTCAAGCTGTGGGAGAGGGCCCTGGATGTGGACAGCAGAAGCAATGATCTCACATAAAGGGAAACCTGCAAGATAGAGAGTCCAAATGTGTCTGTAAGAAACTATAGTAACGGTGGATAATTAACATACTGCCATTCCATGTAGGAATTACCACAAAGAACCAGGTATAACACTGGAATAAAAACGTTAATTTGGGTTGTCTTAAGCTGCATATTGAGGTAACAAATACATTACAAGAACATATCATATATCTCATTAGATCAAAAAGGACGAGAACGGGATATATACCAAGATTTTGGATGTGATGGAGAGTCTTTTAAGGTTCATTGAACACTTGTTGAGCTCTTTCGACTTTCTTGTTGGATAATTGACTAAAAGACCCAAACCAAACATGTAGACAGAAAAAAGTCATATTGTAATTGTGAATAAATGTACAAACAATTGCCATCAGTAAAAACAATAATTTATTGAAACAGGTTTACCTCATATCATGGTGGGAAATGTTTCTGAAATATTAACAATAGGGACGTAACAATTCACTCAAGCCCCGATTCGATTTGATTTCCGATTTTATGTTCCCGATTTCGATTTTTTTCTGCTTTTTTTTTTTAAACCTTTTTGTAAGAAAAGGAATATGACTCATTCATACCAATGTTTCTTTTGTTTTAACATCTGCATTTTTGTCCTTGTAGCAAACTGCAACTGTCTCAGTAAGAGAACTTTACATTACAAAAAAATTACAAGACATGAAAATGAACTATAATCATTTTGACATGTGTGCTTGTAAATTTACATGTTTCAGCTAGGGATGTCACAGTTACCGGTGTAGCGGTAAACCCCGGTAAAAATATTGACGGTAATATTTACCGTCTTGTTTTTGAAAAACTATATTATCTCGGTGGATTACCACGCCCGCGGTGTAGGCAAAGTGAGCCTTATCAGCCGCCGTCTCATCTGCTGAAGTTGCAGGCGCACTTCGTAGCTTACAACCACAAAAAATCTTTCTCGGAGCTGAAATCATGTCTGAGACGACAGAGCTCAGGACGTCTGTCAGCCTTTAAACACGACCAAGTCTGAAGTCTGGGCATATTTTGGGCATTTTAAGAAAGCCAAAGGACAGTGCAGGAAAAAAGTGTCTGCTAAAGGCAGCGATACTTTGAACCTCATGACTCACCTGCGTGACCGTCACCACAACTCTATAGCCAATGCAAGTAAGTTAACGTTAGCGTTTTAGCAGAAATGCATGATGTGGGGACTTTGTGTTGAGGGAGAATGTAACGAGTCGCCCCATAGTGCAGCCGCACCGGCGCCACCGCCAGCATAGAAGCCGTGTCGCGGATACCTCTGTATTGAAATGGCACAGGGCTCCTGAAGGGCAGATTAAAGTTGGTCGCCAATGCAATAGATTCACTCTTGCTGCATTATTATGAATTTAACAGTGATTACTGTCTGATGGCATTTTCCCAAATCTGCAGAGCGAAAGCAAACTGGAAGGACACAAACAGAACAATATTCCTGATATAGAGGGTTTATCCAGTTAAAAAATATTCTAACAAGGTTCTGGCGCTATAAATAGTACATGTAATACCCTCCAAACGATCAACAATACATAGTTATAGTTCCTTTACTTTGATGTGCAATTTTGATATGGCTTTGTCTGTATTTTATAAATATAACAAACACTGTTACACTTTTTTGAAACTATTTCAGTTTGTGTAGGACTATCAATGCTTTTCTTATTAACACACATTAAAAAAATACCGCGATAATACCGAAAACGGTGATAATTTTGGTCACAATAACCGTGAGGTAAAATGTTCATACAGTGACAGCCCTATTTTCAGCATAAATAAGATATGTAGCAAAGCAAACATTTTGAGACATATGTTTATTTTACCAAACTTCTTTTTTTCTTCTTTTTTTTGCAGTTTGAACATAATACTACCATTTAGAACTTATTTTACAGTGCAGTTTTTTCCCCCACAACCCTCACTCAATGGCCGCTGGCTGCTCTGCTTTGCGACAACGACATTGGAGGCCGCCATTGCTGTAGTACCTCCATATAGCCGCTAGGCCCCCATTGGAATGCATTGCACTTTAGACACGTTAAAAACAACTTTAATGCCCGATGCCTAATTTTTTGGAACTGTCTACAGCTAGATATTCCTCCTGTGATTACGCTGGGTTAGACACAATCAGAGGCACCAGGCTGGTTATGGTAGGATACATTTTAGAAATCTCCTACTTAACGGGGGTCGGACTGTTAGCATTGGAGCTGAGCGAGCTACACGTCACACAAGGGCCGAGTCTACAGTGAAGATCCCGCCCTTATGCCCTTATTAGGAACATGCTTTGTCAGAGCTGGGGAGGAGGAGTCTGTAAATCCGCCATGAATTCCCCTCGAACGTGGTCATTGTGGTAAACGGGGAGGAGTGAGTATTAACGGTCTATTAATAATATGTCTATGCCCTCACTGCCTCCCGTGCAGCCTTTGTAATCATAAGGAGGAAAAAGACATGACAGCTTCCTATAGATATTAGATTATTAGACAAACGGACATTTGATGAGGATTTTAGCTGCATCAGAGCAGGTTGGTCAGATGTTTGTCAGTTTACAATCTTTGGTAAACTTCTGTCATAATGCTAAACTCTGCGTTAGCCGCTAATGCTAATCTCGTAGCCGCTAACTTTAGCTGCGTCTGCTGCTTCGATGTCTACACGTGTATGTGTTTATATGGTGTGGCGTTTGTTGGGGGTGAAGCGGGGGAGGTGTGGAGCTTGTCTTGATAAAAAGTTAGCTCGCTGTTTCTAACGATGCAATGTGAGAATAAAGCTACTACGCATATAAATACATTTTCAATGAATGTTACATCCCTAAATAACAACAACAACAAAAACACATGCCCTACCTTTAAACTCTTAGGGGGTCATAATGTCATTTATCAAGACAGGTACAAAATAACATAACGACAATGTGTCGTACCACAACTACGCAGATGACACTCAGATCTACGTGTCACTGACGGCAGGTGAACAGGGGAATGTAGATACATTCTGTCACTGCATCAAACAGATCAGTTTGTGGTAGGGTGACCATACGACCCGAAAAATTCGGGACAGTCCCGAAATCCAGGCTCTCGTCCCGAATCCGACCCAAATTGTCCCGAAAAATATTTTTAGAATGTCGAGAGACAAGTCAAGAGGGGCTTGATCTGGATGAGCTCTACAACAAAAACTGCGCTCTGAAGAATGTTCTAAAGTAGGGGTCCCCAACCTTTTTCCTGCTCGGACCGGGGGGAGCGCGCTTAGAAACACGAGCGTAAATGGCTCACGTTTTTAAAGCATGGAGCGCAGCCCTTTGATCGCAGAGCGCGACAGCGCAACACATTGAGCAGCACGAGGCTGCACTGATTCTGTCTGTAATAAAACCAGATGAACTCGACTCCAAAGGATTTCTAGGGCTACTTTCAGAACGATCAGAAGTTCCATTATATTTCTATTGATGAGCGTATTGGCGAGTGGACAGGCCAAAGATAAATAGGACAATGCGGTTGTTTCTAAATTGTGCATAATGTGCGTAATTGTGAATGTGGCATATGATAAAAAAATTAATAACATGAACCCCCGCGTCCCGAATTTCAGAGCAACTCATCTGGGCACCCTAGTTTGTGGATGCAAAACAACTTTCTCCAACTAAACTCAGACAAAACTGAGATCATTGTTTTTGGCCCACAGACACAAAGACAAAGTGTTATCAGTCACCTTGAGTCTCTCTCTCTCTAAACCAAAAAATCAGGTTGGAAATCTAGGAGTAATCATGGACTCAGACCTGAACTTAAACAGCCACATCAAAGCAATAACATCATCAGCTTTTTACCATCTGAAAAATATTGCTAAGATCAGAGGAATAGTGTCAAAACCAAACTTCCATATAGCCGCTAGTCTCCCATTGAAAAGCATTGGACTTTAGACACGTTAAAAACAACTTTAACGCTTGGTTTCTATTTTTTGAACACTTTCTACGGCTACATATTCCTCCTGAGATAACGCTGGGTTAGTCACAAAAAAGAAACCAGGCTGGTTTTCGAAAGAACATTTTTTGAAATCTCGTACTAATGAGGGTCGGACTGTAAGCCTTAGAGCTGCACGAGCTACACGTCACGCAAGGGCCGAGTCGTGAGTGAAGATCCCGCCCTAATGCCCTTTTTAGGAACATGCTTGGTCAGAGCTGGGGAGGAGGAGTCTGTAAATCCGCCATGATTTCCCCCTCGAACGTGGTCATTATGGTAAACGGGGAGGAGTGAGGAGGAGTTGTCTACTCTTTTTAACGGTCTATGTCCACAATGCTGCTGCTCGAGTCCTGACAAGAACCAGGAAATACGACCACATTAGTCCAGTGCTCCGGTCTCTGCACTGGCTTCCTGTCACTCAGAGAATAGAATTTAAAACAGCTCTGCTTGTGTACAAGTCTTTTCATGGTTTAGCACCAAAGTCCATCTCTGACATGTTAGAGCCGTATGAACCATCTCGGGCCCTGAGAACTTCAGGGAGGGGTCTCCTGGTGGTTCCCAGAGTCAGTAATAAACACGGTGAGGCTACGTTTCAGTTTCATGCAGCTAAAATCTGGAACAGTCTTTATGAGGATGTGAGACAGGCCTCAACTCTGACAATGTTCAAATCCAGGCTGAAAACAGCTCTTTTTACCCGTGCATATGAAAACTGAAAGTATTTTATCTGCACTCTTGCCTTTTACTGTCATTGATTAACTTTATGTTGATGTTTTATTGATTGATTTTATCTGTTTTCTTGTAATTTTATGAAACTGTGAAGCACTTTGAATTGCCTTGTGTATGAATTGTGCTCTACAAATAAACTTGCCTTGATGATGTGTTAATGAAAGAATGTTGCGTGACTTCTACATGCGCAAATGAGCAAACGCTTGGTAAATTACCCCCAAAGTTCAGCAACAGAGATTGTTAACAGAAAGAGTCTGTGGTGATCTGTTCCAATAACATCTCTCCCTTTCAGGCAAATTAAAGTTTTAAGTTGGCACTTCGCAGAAAATAATAGTTTCAAAAAAAAATTTCTCAGAGGAGACTGCATAAAACTGCTTGAGTTTTTTGTTTCAGTTCTTAGGCATATTCTGACAGGGATTGGTGAATCTGAATTTGAGTTTTAAAAGTCCATTGATGCTGCTAAGCAAAATTATTGATTTTGGGAAATAACTTGATCAGAGACTCAAAACAGACTCTTAAAGTGATGTGTCCTGAGTTTCCGTTTATTTTGATTTACATTTAACACAGATGCCCTTCCAGTTGAAGAGTTTGGCATTGGTGCAAAATGACCGTCTTATTACATCCCAAAACCACTCTTATCACCACTGTAACCAAGGGCAACAGTGGAGCAAGAGAAAAAGGGGATAAAATGATGTGCATGATTCATGGATTAAACCATTGCATCTTCCAGCTATGGCGCCTTCCAGACTTTCAGTGTAAGCCAGTGTTGGTCGCTGTTTGAAAGATATGACACTGAACACAAAGTAAAGATCATGTCCAAGCTCTGGCGCAGATAGAAGTTAGTGTGGGCCTGTGAGCGTGGCCCAGCTGAGCGCCTGTTTATTATCAGCGGACAGCAGCACACTGGGGTTTGGATACCAGAGCTTGGGGACACGGGGCTGGGAGGCTGCAGGCTGGGCCACATGGGCTGAATGCCAATGAGTGTCCGGCTCTCCTCCTTCAGAACCCATTTGCCGCTCTGCCACAACACAGCAGCACAAAGCATCTCCTCTCGCCAAGGGTCCAGCAGCCAGATGGGGGTAGACTAGTGTAATTCAAAGACCAGAAAAATGAAGAAAAATGAATCACACCTAAAGGTTATGTCCCAGAAACACAAATAAAGTCAATGTTAAAATATAGAGATAGTCCCAAAATAGATGAAGCAAGAGTACTGTTTGTAAGGATTGTAACGAAATCTGAACAAGCTCCTGACTCATGCTTTGCCTACACGCTACAGAACAAGAAGACCATGTCAGTGAGATTAGCTGATAAAAAACGGTCAACACCATAATCATTCTGAACATAACGTGAAGTACAGATAAAGTACAAACACATAGACACAAACAACTGATTCACTGGTAGGCAGTCACCCTCTCTGTGTAGAGAAGTGCAAGACTAGGATAAAAGGGAACTGTCAACGGAGGTCTGGACTTCACTTCTTCTCTTTTTCTGAAGTCACCAGCTGGTTATACTGCTTTGTAACTAGGAACAACGGCAATAAAAGCCTTTACGTTGAGACAACTTCTATCTCCAGTGTATGCTTTGACTATTTCCAAATAACTGTTCTCGCGTGATACAAAAGAACCAAGTCCTAACATGTTGCTACCAAGTAATACTTCGAAGTGAAAAGTATTGTGTGATAAAACGACTTTCAAATGTAAAATTGTACCGGCGTGAATGTAGCTGAGCTTTATCTCTCTCTGACAGCAGCACAAAGCATCCTCGAGTGGATTCTCGCCTACGGGTACCAATGCCATGTCCTGTTCCTGCGCCATCGAAAGCACCTCACGCATTAAGACCATTAGGTAGCACAGTGAGCCTGTTTAATCCACTTTGATACGCACCACCCGAGCCGCCGCTAACAAGGCTGCGAAGAAATAAGGGGTGTCACATATCCAGTAAATCTGGAGGGGTGCAGTGCAGAGGTTGACAGCTAAAGAGAGCACTCCCTAACAGTTCAAAACACATATAAAAGTTTAATGCCGAGCTGGCAGAAGGCAGCCAACAGTAAAGGAACGAGCCGCACTATTTTCAGAGTGGTAAAGAGGCATTCATAATTCACATTATAGTTTTATATGAGTGTTATTGTCTTCCTGTTTCTGTCTAGCATTTAGAGGTGACAGCTGCAGAGGCAGAGCTCCCATGTCAGAGGTGCTGCTGCTGCTGTCTCTTTGTTTACATGCGGACTGTGAATGACAGAGAAACGCATTGCTTTAATTGACTCAAGATTCTGCATTTTGATGTAGCTCTACAAAAAGCAAAAAGGGAGTATTTTTAGGGATCCTTATTCAGATTTCGGAGGAAAACTTTCTGAAGACATTAACCCTTTTCATCAGCTACTGCATCCCACATAAGAACTAATTCAAATGATTATTTGTGGCTCATCTTCTAGACTAGTGGAGTGAATGTAGAGGGAAACATTTTACAGTTGGACCCTCTAGAATGAAATATCAAAATATTTTCTCAACATAAATTTGGGTAAGGCTCACTAGTTGAGAACCACCATTCCACTAAACAAACAAGAAAACAGCACTAGCTTTGATTCCCAGTTCTGGCCATTTTTTAATTTTTGTCAATGTACTGTTATTTTAACCCATTGAGTGCCATTGGGGATTTAGCTATAGACTATTTTCATGATATTTGTAGCGACACAGCGTATTCTATGTTATAGCTAAATGCTATGGCTCGTTTGAAAGATGAGACTCTAAGCTTTCACTAGGTGAAAACCATTAAATTCTACGTGCCTCAGTTCCGGAGAAATCCTAAGCTAAACAGAGGCTAGTTTTGATCAAAATCACTGATTTCTTTCTAGAAACGGACATACAGTATCGCGTGTTTCATAAAACACAACGGTCTCCCTCATTTCACTCTCTTCACTGGGCTGTGACTGAAAGCAAGGGCTTAAGAAAAGAACATCGACTACTGAGAATGTCTGGGCATGAGTTTCATGTTGTTTTAAGAGAACATAGAGGTGAAATATTGTGACAAAAATACATTGCGAGGATGCGGCGGTGACCCGCGGTAAACGGCGCTCGCCTCTGACACAAGGTTTATTTTTAGATCATACAAAACTGTCGCCTTGTTGACCTCATTGGTCTGCGATTATGAGGCCGACTGCTAAAAAATAAAGAGCGATCTGAAGCACAAGGTGTGGAGCTTGTTGTTCTGCTCTCACTTCCTCCTCTAAGTGCTGCTTGCTGCAGGACCGATGGGCGGGGCATTGAAAATAGTGTTGCCACCTGTCCCGGTTTTACCTGATTGTCTTCTTTTTTTTACACCATTTACAGCCAAGCGATTAATCGTAAAAATAGATAGATTAATCAATTACAAAATAATCGTTAGTTGCAGCCCTAGACTGTACTATTGACAACGCGAGGAGACTGTATTATAAACACTAGGACACATACTGCGCCAGTAATCAGGCACAAACATACATTTTATGCAGCACAGATCGCTAAATTAGAGAATGGAGAAGTTTACAGGAGCTAGCTCTCCCCGCGTGAGTAACATTAGCACCTCAATATAACAACACATTTTCACCTCATTCATACAGATATATTTCGTCAAGTCAGGTCCTAGAAAGACAAAGACAGAAGGCTGACAGTGGACACTGGCCTCCAGCTCAGTGTAGACCTGCCTCTGAAGGCTTCTGTCATTATCTTCACAGATGAAGGTCTTTTTAACTGATTCAGTGCAGACTGTCCACATCAGCTAACATTTGAGACAGTTTGGGAAAGGGCCTCTGCTAACACTTTTTTGACTTATATTATTCTTAACTGAGGGATAGTGGTTGTTGAAATGTAGCTTGGAAAATAGCATTAGATATTTAAACATAGGTCTATTATTCAAACAGACTGCCCCAGGTCTGATATTAAACGTGTGCTGAAACTGGGACTCATGTAACAAAAGGCTCACTTTTGTTGTATGATATTTGATTTGTGGGTTTTTTTTTAATTAATCTGTGCAAAGATATTTCTTGTTAGACATAAACAATTCAGAACAGTTCAGTATGAAGAGTGAAGTTACTAACACTTCACTCTTGTACTTGTAATTGAGTAAAATTTCAGCCATGTAATTGTACTTTTACTTGAGTACACATTTTCTGTCCTCTTTCCACCACTGGACATTAACCACTTCAAGTAAATACTTAAAGCAAAATGAATATAGCTCCATCACAAGGTTATGTCCAATTTCGCTGTAGAAGGGTAATTTTTGTCTTGGGTTAGGTGTGACGGGCGCCACTGCTTGTAAGCAAAATGGTTGATTGGGTTGCCGAAATGTCCAGGTTTTTTGTCAGACATAGTGGCAACCCTAAACACATGATGAACTAACGAGGGGCATATTCATTTCTATCGCGTTGTGATTAAATGCCCAGATCAGGACTTTTCACAAGTTGTTGATCGTCATTTATTTTAGTTCTGTTCATCCCAGAGATCCCAAAATCACACATAAGGTGTATTAGAAAGTCTAGTTTCGTAATTAAAACCCAGCAAAAACGAGTTTTTACGTTTTTGCCACATCACAATCAGAACAGAACATTACAATAGAGGTGTCAACGATAGTAACTCCAAAAACAAACACACAAAGCAAGCCACTGCTTTACTGCGCAACATGTCACTTCAAAGGTAACCACAAACATCATCTGGCTTACGCAGGCTGAAGGAAAACCACAACCACAGATCTGATGGATCCACCTGAGGGATGGCACAATAAAACCACAGCGAACACCCATCTCTCTAAAGGAAAGTCACAGGAACATCGCTGTATGTGACAAATCCAATTCTGACACCGAACAAGAGAGGACAGGAAGAAGAGTCACCACAATGCAGAGGGAACCAAAAGCCTGAGCATTTCTAAATCCTGGGTGTAGAGATAACATTTTTGTTTCGTTTGTATTTTCTGTTATTTGTTTTACTAATTAATAGGCTATTTACTGTATTTTAACATACAACATGGCAGTAATGGAGATACTAAAAGTAAGGAATCAACTTATTATAGCTAAGCATAAATGTAAAAAGTCCATATACCGATTCAGTTTGTGCAAGCCCAGACAATTGGAAATCATAAGCAATATCAGATGGGAGGGGAAAACAAAATGAAACGGAAAGAGATGATTTGCTGTGGCGATGGGTAAACTACTTTGCAAACAAAAAGAGTATTACAGATTTGCATCAGAGGCACCATGAAACGAAGAAACCATTTGATCTGCAATTCCACATGAAAAGCCCATTAATGAGCATTTAGTTTTCCAAAGCAGCGCAAACTTTCCCGTCTGCTCTGAATGCAATGAGTGCATCTGTGTTGCTACAAATAGAGGAGCAAACAAAGGAAGTGTCCAGTACAGTCAGCCTCAGACTAAAACCCTGTAAACACCAAGTTACCAAGGACTTTGCTTTTGGTCTTTTATTAATCATTCAATAAACAGGTCCCTTGAGCCATATCGCTGTGTACGTTGGTCCAGGTAATATGAAGTTTGTTGATCAGGCAAGGCCTCTTAAGCACCATGGCATTTATTATTTAGGCTTGTTTTATTTTTTATAGCGTTAAACAAGGTCCGACGAGCAGTTTCATACTGACACTCTAGGGAGTGTGTGGTGAATGCTAAATACCTGCTTGTAAAATGGGGATTATATTGAGCCATTACAAGAGAAAACAACAAAGAATCCCTCCCATTTTGGTTGTTGTTTGGTAATTATTCGTGACAGATGACCAAGTCATAGCATCTGTTATTTAATATGTTAGCTACATACTTTTTCCTGCTCATATTTTACTATGATGGATCTATTTCATCATATGTGCATTTGATGGAATCGCATCAAAAATGTATTTAGTTAAAGTTTGCTATACCGCACCATATGTACTTCTATGGCTACTACTTGCACTGCACACTACTCCGATCGCTATAAGGCACTTTGCAACCAACTAGAACATACTGTAAAATCAAAACTCACATCAGAAATAGGCATTACTCCATAAAAAGTAATAACTTCTCCAGGCAGTGTTCCCCAAACTGAAACAGCACTCAGCCAAGTGACAGGACTAAGGTTTAAGAGTCTCTGAAGTATTTATCATGGAGCCATCAGCTGTGTTACAGAAGATCCATCATCAGCTCTTTACAGTAGAACAGCAGAGCCCCAAACGGCCAGCCAGCCTCTGTCATTCATTAATGATGTGCTCCACAAACCTCGGCAAGGCAGTGTCTGTGGAGCCGCGTTCGCAACAGACAATGCCACTGTTTTTGCTATATTCATCATTACTGTCCTCCTCATGGCTCTGGTTTTAACCAGTAAAATGTGTGTAACTTGACGCTGTACACTCAATTATTGAAAACACACTTTGCATCACAACTTCCACAGAGCTAAACATAAGAAATTATTCATATCCAGAGGAATTGAAGTGGGACATAAGGAAAAGTGAGCTAAAAGTGTAAACTAACATGGGACTGCACATAGAAAGCCCAGTGCAATCCAAGAAAATGGCTATGTATAAGTGGTTCAACTGCTAAGTGATCATCTGCCCACCATCAGTGAGTCTATAAGATGAACCCAAAGTAAGACCACCCACTGGGACTTTACTGCGAGAAAGATTACTGCGCCACTTTGTGTAACTCCGTAATGGCATTACATAAGGAGGGGAAGAAGAAAATGCCACAGTTTTACAATCAATCTGCCATGAAATAAGTTAATGAATCAAAGAAGGGACAAAGAATGGAGATGTTACACAATCGTAGTCAAATTACAACAATAGCTGTAAGGCTCACCAAGAAAATACCCCTCATCTACAGTCAATGGCTTAGAGAGATGATAGTGGCATTCTGCAATTGTCTGGTTTTACTGCTTATGAGTATTTACTCCTGAACTATGTCATGGGTTGAATAAAAGTTCTGAACCTGTTTTTAACATTGTTAGATCATGGTTTATGTATCATGTTTATGTTATGTTACATCCACATTAAAAAGAGTTTTAAAGCACCACCAAATCGGCTGATTGCTATTGACAACTTTTTCAAATTGCTGCTCGTTCACCTAAGCAGCAGAGGACATCAGTGCACCCTCTACATGAACTATGTATAATTAGATTTAAAATATAATATAATGTAATACTAGGCATATTTTAGAGACACATGCATTATTTTATGTTTGTCTTTACATCACAGAACCCCTCCAGTTTTATAATGGCATGTTTGGATTGTACTATAAGTTCTGCAAAAATATTAAGGGAATTGTTTCCAAAAGTAGTCTAAAGGGACCAGATGGAAGTTTTTTTTACTCCCCACTGCCACCTCAGGTCTTATGTCTAAAGGCAGTCTCTATGTGCATGACGGTGGGATACTGTAGTACTTTGGCTCGAAATATCAACTTTTTGAGTTGAGGTGAATAGTCCGGGCTCATTCTACACATTAGGACATGGCTGGAGCATTTAGGGATGGAAAAAAACATAATTTAACTTTTTAAAATTGCGTCTATCCCTTTAAAAAGCAAGTAAGACTTTCATCATCATTGTAGGATATAGGGAATGCTTTAATCGATTTACAGTCAAATTAAAAGGTTTGCCTTCGAAGACCCTCTGAGTTAAGCTGGTCCGCAAAACACCCCCAAAGTAGTGACAAAAGACCTTTGATTCTCCGACCCTTTCGTAACTGAGAGCTATGCATACTGCGCATAACAAACGTTAAAAGATACTGGCTCATTCTTATTCTGCAAATGACTCACTTCAGAAACAGTGTCATCCAAATGCCAGGCTCTTGACAGACGCCTGTGCCTCGACAGCGGGACAAACAAAGTGAGGCAGACTAGACCTTAAGTGGCGCAGCGGCCCGGCTCTGACACTGACATGATGTATTACTGAACGGGAGCATTTACGCCGCCTTCCCTCATCACTTCTCCTGTGACCACCCACTGACCCCCGAGACTCAGACGCCTCCACAACACGTTTCAATGGAAGATACAAGGCTTTTATAAAAAGGAAAACCAAGCTGGCCAATCTGCTCCCCTCTCCAGGGTAGATGAGGGGTAAGTCATCACCGGCAGCCGTCTTCACACATTGCTCCTGCCAGCTTTCTTCTCCTCTCGCAGCGTGGGCCCGTGAAAACTTAGTCATATAGCTAGAAAGCGTCCTGTCAATTTAAATAGGACAGCACACTGGAATGCACTTCAACGGTGCAATTCATCACCCCCACTGCTGACCGCTCCTGTCACTTTGAACGCGGTCAAACGCACGAGTGTTTTGTCATCACACAGGGCTGAGGGCGCTCATTCATAAAAGTGTAATTCATGAGCATGAAATGGCTTTTGATTGGAAAGCACGGGAAAGGTCTGAGAGGGTTTAATTGAATCGAAGTTATTAGAACATACTGGAGATTGAAATCCGGTGGTTACATTGGCACGGCCAGGTAACATCTCAATACGCTCCAGAAATGTGCTATAGGATTTGTAAACTACTGTAATAACCTACAAGAGCTGCAATTGTAGTTGCTAACCCAGGTTTCTGGCTTGTTGTTTCTGAACTTGCTCTAAACAAACTGAAGCCCCTTTTCAACTGAGGACAAAATGTTCACTTGCTGCCTCATTCTGTGCCAGACTAACAATTACTGTGATGGTCTTATTTACTTGTAGAAGTCATACTGTTTTTCTTTGTAAGATTGCAAAAGGAAAGAGGTAATTGGAACAAACTGGTGGCGATTAAACTCTCTCGGCAGTGAAGATGTTAATGAAAATGGAACAGCAAGACAAAGAAGAAAAACATTTTAATTAAAGGTAGGACAGCAGACCTTTTTGAGTGATAAATCATGGATAAAAAGGTACTGTGCAGTGGCCGCTTTAACAAACAATGAAAACACTGAATACAGCCCCCCCCCCCCCCCCGTAAAAAAACTGATCAAAAAATAAGATGAAATGATACGGCATCCTAAAATTTGTGACTGCGCATAAGAATTTGTGGTTAGATGAGGAAAGTGAAAGGGAACAGATCTACCCCGCTGCATCCCGAGGCAGCGAATCCAAATGGAGCAGTTTCCGGAACACTGCAGAATTCCCGGTCCGGCACTTTGCATTAGACGGAGGTCTGTGCAACGAGTGGAGACTTCCTGTCACTAAAGGTCTCCTCACAGCTATGTCACCGCTCCCACTGTAGGAAACAAAAACTACAGAACAGCTGGTGCCTCGAGTCTGAGGAACCCTTCAATCCCATATTTTGCAAGGTTTTCGAAATTCTTCACGACATCTTAGCATTGTGATCTTTTTTGGTGCTTCCATTAATGTTTATGTATGGAACATGAGGGTGCACGGAATAATTCCAAATAAAAAAAGTCATTAGTAAATCATGCTTTGCAGTAAAAATCATTTTAGCAAAAGACAAACAAACAGTGTATGGAGTAAAGAAATGGACTCCACACACATGAATGAAGCAAAACATAGCACATGGTCAAAAGCTCTGAAAGGTTGGTTTAGCCTTTAACTGCACTAAGAAGTGGTATTTGACTGAATATGCCCTATGTCTGTGTTTACCTCCAAAAACAATAAGTTGACCTTTAAAAGCATTTGACTGCAATTTGGTGTTGTGCTACTGTCACTTATTGCTCTGTGAGTAGGTTTTGCTGAGTCCACACACACCCCGCGCAGCCCAACATTTGTCTTTAGCAAACAATCCGCTAACTGGACACTTTTCTACATTTCGGATCAATTTAGCTGAAATCTTTTTAGCGCCACAATTAGAAATGCATTTATCCATCCATCCATTTTCTTCCACTTGTCCGTTGCCGGGTCGTGGGAGCAGTTTAGTTTAGTTTAGTTTATTTATTTGTTTGAGCAGTTAACCTGCTCAAAGGGAGTGGGCTGAAGCCAAAGGCTTATAAGCGCCCACCCCAAAATAAAAATAATAACATTACATTTAACATTTACAAGGTAACAAATCATAAACAAAGGAACATAGGGCAAAGTAACAATAAATAATGAAGAATAAAATAAAAACAACAGCAAAATAAAGAACCAACAAAAGCATGTGCTACTTTTATGTTATAAAGGTGCATTAATGCATATTATACTCTGAGATCTTGCTACTTCCCAGTTGTCATTACCATCCTCCATATAATTTAATGTGGGTTTAATTATCATTATTATTATATTTGTTTAATTGAGTTATATGTGAAGTATGATGTAAGCCCTGCATAGTGAGGTGCATTAAAAAGCCAGGGTGTAGAGCGGGCCAGTTGAAGAGGGCAGTAACTCCCCATCAACAAACCCCCACCCAGCTGCCCTAACAGCTGATTTTGTAGATGATGTTCCTATGCTGAGTGGTGCATTAAAAAACAAGGATTTGAGCCCGTTGGGAGGGTCCCTCTCAACAGATTCATAACTTGCCTACCCTAATTCTCAAATTGTAAATTTGAGCAAGCTGTTGGAGCTGCCCAAATCACACTGCACCAGCCCCTATGGCTCCTCATGCAGGTGGTGGGTCCACAGAAGGACGGCCCATGGTTCTAACTGGGCCTGTTGGTCTCTCATAAGGGGCTTCTGAACCGCTCTTTGTCTGACGCGTCACCTAGGACCTGTTTGACAACAGAGCTCCCAGGATCATTCGGGCGCTCAAACCCCTCCACCACGTTAAGGTGGCAGTTCCAGGAGGGGTAAATGCATTTACTGTTTGCTAAATCTCTTATTATATATTTGACTTTTTGTTGTTATTTTATACTTAAATTCATTGATCTTAGGTGGATTTATGTTTGCAACATTTTTAGAGGAAAAATATAAATCATAGGTAGGTTGAACTTGTTCCACAGCACACACTTCTACACACTCCACCAAACACGCTTGCATCCATTGTTGTCTCGTAGCTGCCCTTTGTATTTATGTTCACGTCGGTTATTACTCTTTGTTGTTCTGTCCACTTGATTATCAATAAACGTTAGAAATAAACGTTAGAAAATGTAAGAAACTCTAATCTATACAAGTATATTTAATGTGATCTAGTGCATAAAGCCAGCAGTGCTACTGAGGATAAACAATAAACAAATAAAGCCGACAATCAAGTCCATTTAACACTTGGGGGCAATTTGGGACAACAAGTGCAGGGCAAGCAGTATCACTCTTCACATTAGTGCCAGCCTGAGTTTAAATGTTGTGTAAAACCTTCCTCTGGAGCTTCCAAGAGCAGAGAACAAAATGCATGCTGTAATCATTGGTTATCATCTCTGGGTTCGATCTGGGGCTGATAGGAGCCTTTCTGTGTGGAGTTACATGTTCCCTGGTGCCCGCGTAGGTTTCCCTACATAGGCCAGGATGAAATGTGTTTTTGAGTGCGAGAGCAGAACAATGGACGGAAATCAGTCCATGGCTACAAACCGTTTACATACAGTTTATTTGTGTTCATTGACATGCACTGTCCCTTAAAAATAAATAAACTCTAATGTTAATTAACTTGTGAATATTATGCCCATAGCATTTAAAAAAATGTCTTTCTATACAAGTGATCGCGCTGTCCTCATGGCAGGGGTTGTGGTAGGAAATCAATGTTTTATAATAGTTTTATAATAGTTCTATTAGCGGCAAAAAATAATGTTCACAAACAGGGCATTGCTTCCCTTGCGCTGTAACAGAGGCCTGGATGCATCAGCTGTTGCATTCACCAAAACATCCTTAGAAAATCGTGGAAGTAAATGACAACAGCGCTTGTATTTAGATGTAATCAGTAGCAATAAATGGAGCTCATCTCTCACTATTGGCTGTAGCCAGAATCTCTTGGATGTTCGTTCTTTTTTATAGGTTAGTATTATCTATTGCAGGGGTGTCAAACTCATTGTGGGTCGTGGGCCGAAATTCAGCTCCCACGGCGGGTCACGGGCCACATATAATGTAAACAGGAAAATACTTTAGAGAACATTTTTCCAATAAATTAATAATAATAATGAGCTGTGGTCAAAGCCCCAACTTGACTGTAGCCTCATCAATAACAACGGCTTACACATGTATTGCACTTTACAAGCCTGTGTCACAAGTTTCTCAAAGTGCTACATAGAAGTAATTATTCATTGACTCCACACTCGGTGGTGGTAAGCTGTTATTGAAGCCACAGCCGCCCTGGGGCACACCATTTACCACAAGGCTGTAATGTGTTGTTCATATCCTGATCTTGCCTTTTTGTCATGTAAGCTGCCCCTGGTGGTTGGAATGAGCATTCTGGTTCTTCTTTTAAAAAAAAATCATAACTCCGCACAGGAATGGGCTAGAGACTTATTTATATGTTATATATATATATATATATATATATATATATATATATATATATACTCTGGAAAATAACATAAATTTTGTAGTTATGATTAAAAATGTATCATGCGTTGTTCAGAAAGTGTCACTCTTGAGTGTGGAGTTGGTAATACCAGCTCAAAAATAATATATATACGCCTCTTAGATTTCAGCTCAGATACTGTATGTACGACGTATGTCATATCTGTGGCTTTTTTGAATCTTACAATATTTCACATCAGTGTAAATGTGCTGTTCCTGAAAGTAGAGCTATTTACTGCAGCACAACATTTAGAAGATTGATACTTTTCAAGGAGAAGCGAGCAATATATTTGAAAGCAGTCAGACGGGTATTCAAGGTGAGTTCTAACATCTTCTTGTTGTTCCTTTCAGCTGTTCCCTTTTATGGTGAGATCTACACAACAAATCATTCACACGGGTCAGACTCATCTGGCAGATTATTTACCTCAGAAGCCCTTCCGAAGGTGAAATCTAGTGGTATTCAAGAATAGTTTACTGTTAAATAAAGTGCATAATCAAGGCATAATCTCTGTCTTGCAATGGGAAACTAGAACCTGAAACATCTATGACATCAGTTCTCCAACCTTTCTGTGTGGACATTGCACTTTTTTCTCCAAGTCTTGGTGGGTTTTCTCTGTGATTCTCCAGTGTCCAACATCGGCCAAAAGTAAGCAAATCCTCCAGCTAGGCTGTATGGACATGGCTGGCTGGGCGCTGCATTGTTGCCTACTTTTCCTGACAGTTTGCCCAAGCACAAAGGATCAAATTTCCCTATGGGGACAATTAAGTACACCTTAACCTTAACAGTATTGTTGGCCCTATTCCGCAACATCACATTCACATTAAAATGCCTACTTTATTCCCCTAGGTTTCCAAACAAACGACAACTTTAACAACAACACATACATTGTTGAACAAATGACACTATTTGCCATTCTTTCCTCATCCCAAACATTTGCAGTACTGTATATGGAAACTGTCTGACCGTGCTGTAATAAATCAAATTGACAAGACGCTTCAAACTTAAATCTGTGCTCATCTGTTTCCTTCACCTCTCCTGACACGGTGAATATATGGAAAAGCTGAGAGAACAGCAGAGACGGGCGCGTTCGCTGAGGGTTCATGAGCTCGTCCTCACCAGCGCCGCGTCCTTCTTCCACCCCTCTTTTTTAAAAAGGTCTATGCATACATTATTCATACACAAGATCTGTCAAGATTTGAAAAAAAGGTAAAGACAGGCAGAGTGTCTCCGAACGTCCAGCGGCGAGAGTGGAAAGGTGCACGTCAGGTCTCGCCCTTGAAGACAGAGGCATAATGGAGAGCGAGAGCGAAGGGTGGACTTCCAGGAACAGGATCATCAGCAGAAAGTACGAGGAAAGTATGGAGTTTTGAGACAGCTAATCCATTTACATTACCAGAATCTTCCATCAGGACTTTGAGTACTTCATTTTTCTGCCGTAGTTGGAACTCTACGTTGAAGAGTGTTATGGCTGGACTTGATTAGAGCCACAACAAATGAGAGAGTTGACACGGATTAAAAGTATAAAAGACCAGAGGACCAGGGCATCTGCATTAAAATACTGTACAAAATACTTGCCATTAGTATTTCTACATACAACACAATATTGCTACAACTACTGCTGCTTCTATTATGAGCACTATTATTACAGGAATTACTGCTGTACTGTACAACTAACTGTACATACTACAGTATACTTTAATACTCTATTGTTATGAGGGCAGTAAGTTAATTGAAATCTAAAACAGTTACTCTGACAACGAACTCTCGTAAACTTAAAAAAGTAATCAAACTTTTATCCAGCCTTAATAAGTCTGATCAAAGCGATGTCAAAAAGCAAATTGCAGGGATGATTATGTTACCACAACACACGGTCATCCGTAATTCAAGTCTATAACTAATCTTCATCTGAGCATATTGAACAGTTTGTACCTGAATGTGTTCAATTTGTTGAGAACAAAACTGATGAGAATTTACAAGCAGAACAAAAACAGCACGAATACTTTTCCTGAGCGGCTGAGAAACAAGTTACTGTATTTTCCCGACTACAAGTCACTCCGGAGTATAAGTCGCACCAGCCTTGGCAACTACCTGGGCATGGGGGCGTAACTGCACCGTTTACATGCCTCTCCCGGCAGCACGTTGTTCAAGCTCTCATTTGCGAACTCTGGGACTTTGCAGATCGGGTCGTGGCACCAGCTCACGGCTCTGACTGAACTCTGAAGGATTTGTGTTTCCAAGTGAGAGGGTTTTATATGATGCCCGTGAACGCAGTCAGTCGTGAAGTTGTGCCCGCACTTGTGCAGCAGCTGGAGGTCTCTAGAGGGTTACGTGTGGAGATTACTCACAGGCCATCTTCTCTGGTAATGAAGCCTGCCCTGATAGTGAGATGCTTCAGCAGAAGTACAGCTTTGAAATGCTTTTGATTATTGGATGTAAAGCAGATATTGCTTTTTAATGAATAATAATTATCATGTGTAATGTAAGTCCACCCCATGATAGCACTTCTTTATTTCTGTCAACAGCTTGGTTAGCCTGTTATAAGATATTTAAAATGTAAAGGATGTTTTTTATGACAAAGTTTGTATCTTTTACCTCCATCTAACATCCTATTCTGTGATCTACATTATGTGGGCCTCAACTGTATTTTTGTCTCGAAATATCTGAACTTAGTGTGTTTTTACAAGGCCCTTGACACTGGATCTACTTACCCACAAAGTACCAGAGCCAATTGTGCTGTGTGCATCAGTGGAAACCAGAGTGTCACCTGTTTTTACCCTTCACTTAAAGATCACTACTCAGTGATTTGTTATGCATCACACTTCTTTGTGACCCCCCAGGTGAGAATTTCTGCTTTTATGTAAGTCGTGCTGCACTTATAAACGGTTGGAAGATGTTACCCTCAGGCGCCGTTCAAGCCCAGGCTCCAAATGACTCCATTAAACATCAGTGAGAACATCTGGGACGTGTCTTTCAATACACACCTTTGCTCTGTTAATATATATCTACCATTTTTAGCCACTCTTTGTGCAATTATATCATTCAAAAGTTGTGTTTATGACAAAGAGTCTCTAAATTAATACAGAGAGGGAGAACAGGTCACAATGGAAGAATTTGCTTTTTGTCAAAGTGCAGATCGTTTATGATGAATATTTCTGTAATTACTGGGCCTATCCACATGAAACAAAAACTGGCCAAGGTTCAATGTCAGCAAAGATGAAATTATCCTCTCACGACATTAACCATTGTGCTCATGGCTCAGTAAGAGCATAATCTAATCACATGAAGAAAACAAAGGCTTAAGCATTAGAACTAAAATGAAATTAGCTACTTGATTAATCTGGCAAGTATGTGGGCCTAACCGAAAAAGTATATAAAAAATTATCAGTTTGATTTAGTGTGGTTACTTCAGTCCACGTGACATTTTGACATCATCAAATGCTAGTACATACACGTGACCATTCTATTTTAATTAAGCTTTCAATCAATGTGAACAGCTTTTTATCATCAGTGCTGGACTCTGGCTTTTTCTCAGAAGGTATTATTAGCCCCATAGGTCAGTTGAGAGCCATGCCTTGGTCAACAGTCAGAACTCTCCTCCTCCTGAGGCCTATATCTGGTGTCGTTATCTGCCTCCATGTAGCAGTAATGGGCTTTCTGTTGGCTCTGTGAGATTGTCATCGCAGACTGGTGGAGGGACTACAGCAGGCGGTTTAATCTCCAAGCAATATCGAAGTGAGAAGACAGGGTTAATCCACCTTTATATGTTTGTGTAGAGAGCTGTGGGGATGGAAGGGAGAATAATACAGCGTGTTCATCCATACAATAGATCAGTGGTTCCCAACCTTTTTTCCTTGAAGCCCCCCCTTCTGCTGCAGTCAGCCCCCCCAGTCCAAAACATGAAAATAATTGTATTATTGTATAGTATTTATTTCAAACAAATACACAGAAATTGGAGTGTCTAATGCACTTCTAGTCCTTATTAAGTCATATTTTATGATTTAGACCATTTATTTTGCTCAAATAATATCATTTATGACCTGAACCTTTGACCAGGCAAAGCTCTGGGCCCCCCCTGCAATCCCAGGGGGGCCCACCCCTCATTTGGGAACCACTGCAATAGATCACACACTATAAGGTGATGATAATCCTTTGTTACTCCATTAAAAAGAGCAGTCAGTGTGATTCTCTGTGTGAGTCTGGTCTTATCTCTTCTATCTCCAGGACCAGTATAATTGCTTATTCATTTAAGTCACCATAGTACAGCTCCTGGTTTTAAAGCTCATTTACATGAGCAGCAGACAGCTCTCTCCAGCACTGCTCCAGGCAAGATGGGATTTGCTCACAACCAAACAACAGAACAAGTACACAAAGAACTGATGATTCAAGTGAAACAAAGTGTTGCGTTGAGCTAATTTTCTTGAAGTTTGATCAAACTGAGTTCCAGGTGGACACCTCCCGCTCAGATCACTCTGCTGCAGCCAGGTGAAGATGGAAACTTCTTCTGCCAACAGCAGTCGGTTGCACTCGAAACTCAGTTGCTGGTAGCAACGCCATTAATAGTATTGTATTTATACATAGCAGCATGTATCTATAATATTGATGACTTCCACTGTCTTCATAAATTACTTAAGTTTTTCCTAAAAACAAATGAACAAAAACCATCATGACTTGCCTAGAGCAACTCTACACTTAATAAAATGTGTAAAACATGACTCAATCCTGTCCCTGATTGGATTTGTGTTGTCCATGCTGGTTGTAAGCTTGTCTAGTTTCTCTTTCCGATTGGTTAAGATACCTGTGAAGTAGTTATAAAGCTGAGGGATTAAAAAAGAATGGACTACGATGGACTATGGAGTAATTAAGTAAGGTATGTTGATGTTGCAACAGGGAATACAACTGGGGCAGTGCCTTAGGCTGTCCACAAATTGGGGCCCCATTATACATTATTATGGAGAAATTAATTGAAAAGAAAAATAAAGGTGGTTAAAAAAAACAGTCCGGTAACTGCACCCTTAGCTATCGGAGGAGCTGGTCTAATATCCACATCCACAAAAACTGTCAATAATGATCCTTTGCAATTTATGTCTCAAGCAACATCCCTTTACAAGTGTAACAGAAAATCTAAAAATGGTGGCAGTATGCTTCAGCACTGTAAATATCATTATTTTCATTGCATGTTTTGCAAATTGCACACATTGTTGCATCTTTAAGTGTTACAACATAAACCGTGAGCTGCAAACAAGGAGGCTTCCGAGGAGCCACACCATCTGCACAGCGTATATACTTCACACAGGCTCCAGCAGCACTCTACACCGGGCCATTCGCTGAATCACCCACATATGCGGCGCAAATATGTCGGCAAGGTGCTTATTGTTCAAAAACATCCTTGCTTGCCAATAAAATGTAGCTCTTTTACAATGTGGCCTATACAGCAGACTAGTGCATGTCTAATGAATTCTCACAGCATACACTGGGCCTCCTCAAGCAGGTCCTGCAAGAAATATACAGAAAGTGGAAAAAAACATGTCTATCTTCCAAGAATTTGTTTGTGGAGTCCGTCATCGTCCACCTCCACAACATGTAATAAAATGTCAGCGTGGAAGGAAGAGTCACTGTTGTTGCTATGGTACATTAATTCAGGCCAGATCCAGCCTCCTCCTCAGCTGACAAGGGCAAGGATATTATGCTAAACACAGTGATCAAATGGCAAAAAAAAGCAGCGATCAGCACACAGGGGACCTTGCTCACACCCCCACATTGTTTTTTTTGTTTGTTTTTTTAATCAATCCCAAGTGTCTTTCATTTCCAGAAATAAGAACAAATCATGCCTCGGTCTGCCTAAAACAAATTGCCAAATTTGACTGTACATCTCTGTCAAATGAAAGAAATTAAAGAGTCAAGATAAAGGGCACATTGAGTTTCGCAGGTATAACTCACTAATATTGCAGTGAAATTAATTGCGCTGCGTAAAAGTTCATCATGTGCGTGAATGTATTTCAGAAAGCTGCATTCAGTCAGACCACCTTCCTGAAATACAATAAAGCAGTCCTTTCTCCTTGGCCTTCATTTGCAGCCTTTTCTGTTTTATCACTTATTTTTACATTATACCGCATACTGCCTTGTGAATGAAACTGCATCTTTCTTGGGAAAAAATATTCTTGTATGTCTTGTATGAAGCTGCCAGAGTAAATACCGAACATATTCAAACTATTTCCAATGAAACTGAACCGTCATAAAGAAGTGAACGAAAGGAAAATAATAGGTACACTGTGAGATTTGTCCTCAACCAAATGTCCTCAACCAATTTTCTACAAATTGTTAAACTGGTGGAAGAAAGTATTGGCTCTATGTGGTCAGGAAAGCTTCTACAATTCAAATCCAATCACGCCTGTCATGCTGCGTAAGAGCAGAGGAGTCTAACCCCCTCCCCATCTGGATGTGTCCGGAGTTTGGCTGCGCACTAACAGATGCTGGCTAACCTTGTCCTTGCTCATACTGTGCGTGCCTCCATTACACCACGACTTCCTGTGCGGTTTCTCCCACAAATGATGGCCTCGTCTCACCATGTTTGTCACACGCGTCACGTTTTACAGAGTGCACTCGGTCATTGAAATGCCAATAGTTCAATGGGAACAATGGGGACGCTTGGCTAAATGCTACGAAGTTATGGCGACACAAACACAAGCACTAAACTCTCTCTCCAACATGACATTTTCAGATGAATGATATTTAGAATGTTTTATTTGAGAAATGGGATTAGCCAAGGTTAGCAGAAGAAAAACAAATGCAATTGGGACATTGATTTTCAGATGGAAAATGGCTGTGCGTGGATCGATTGGAGGCAATAAAGACCATAAATAAAGCAGCGTACAGCAGTGTGATGTTTTGGAGCTTTACAACAGTTCAGTGCTGGACTGGGGATAAGTTTGTGTTTTTTCCACATAGGCTGAGATTTTGTTCGACTGTCTATTACTTGTATCTTATACAAACCTCAGGCCTCCAAGGCCACTGGAGGGAGAAGTCTGGTCAATGTTATCTGACGTTAGCATCCACTAGAAAATAACTACCTATCCTTGTCAATCACTGCATTGCATGTAATTTAGCCTCCATGCTAAACAAGGGACACGCCATCAGCTTACGAAATGAATGAACCTGATTAGACTGGAGAAATTGTCAAATCACATAGTAATTTCATGCTAATGCCGTTGACAGCGAGTGCTAATGAGATCTGCACTAGTTAGTTGGGAGATAAAAACACAAGCAATTATAGTTCTAAAATAAGCTGTGAACAGAAAAGCCATTTAATCTCTTTATTGTTTACTGAAGCTACATATCAGTATCCATCTGCGATTCCTCATTCCTCAGGGGAAAATTGGGTCTTACAGTGAAAACTGGACAATGATTAAAAATAGACATCTACAACCAAAGTGTGACAATTATCAGCAGTGTAAAGAGACTTTACAATATTGATCACAGAGTCTACCTTTCACAGCACGATCTCTGTTAAGACGCACATGGACCAGGGAAAATGTGCTCCTGTTGGCAGACTGCATTTTCTCTTACGTGTTGATACTAGTATTCCCACTGTATTTTTCCATATGCGCAGTATAAGGACAGAAAGCTGCTCCAACAAACTACGATCACAGCCACAATTCACCAGCTTAACAAATGCCATATGGACAAAGTGGGGGGTTTACGATGCTGTGTGACATCCATTCATCTCAAACTCAGCACGAAAATATTATTCATGAACCACTGACATGACAAGTAAAGAAGGCATTTGACACCGTTGATCACAAAATCCTACTAACCAAATTATCTCATTTTAATTTTTCAGAGAAAGCCATAAACTGGATGAAATCATATCTTACCAATAGAATGCAGTGTGTTGTGGTCAACGGTGTCAAATCGCCCTATCGAGAGTGCACAGTGGGAGTACCACAGGGCTCCATTCTAGGACCGGTTCTTTTTTCTCTATATATAAATGATCTTCCAGACGCATGCAGAAACACCCAGATACAAATGTATGCAGACGATGCTGTAATATACACTCCAGCAAAAAATATACAGGAAGCTGGTCGTATTCTTACTTCTGAAATGGCCCAAGTCCAAAATTGGCTGTCAAAATCGTGTCTCCTTTTAAACACTAAAAAGACTGTATGTATGATGTTTTCCAAACAAAACAAAAAAACTACTAATTCACATGTATTTCTCAGAGATGTGGAGCTTGAACTGGTACAAGAGTTTAAATACCTTGGAGTAGTTCTTGACTCTACTCTCACGTTCAAAAGTCACGTCACAAAAATTTGTAAAACTATTAAATTCAGTCTTCATAACTTCAGATATATTCGCTCATCAATGACACTTCAGGCAGCTAGGATGTTTCTGCATGCTATGGTTTTCTCGCACATTGAATATTGTTTTACAAACTGGTCTCTTACAAACGAAACCACTTTTAGACAAATAGAATCCTTATATAAAAAAGCTTTAAAAGTTTTTGCTAGAAAACCTGTTTCGTACCACCACTGCCGCATTCTTGAGACGTACAACCTTCTAAACTTCGAAAATTTTAAATACTTTAAATTTGCTTGTATGGTCTACAAAATACTCAATGGACTTGCACCACCGCCATTAAGGGAATTTGTAAAATTTAAATCCTCTTCTGGCAGAGCCACTCGGTCTATGGTTAGAGGAGACTGTGAAGTGCCCTTCAGACATACCACCTTTGGCCAGACTGTTCTTTCAGTCAGGGGCTGTAACATCTGGAACAGCATCCCTCTCACTATAAGAGAATGCCCCACGTTTAACACATTTAGGACTCAATTAAAAAAATTGGTTGAAATCCAATCAACGATGTGCTCATTAGACCTCCTGGTGCAGGACTGAGCCAAGTGTCAGGATCCTCTGCACAGATGTTGCTTTGTAAATAATATTTGTACATATTTATCCTTATGTTTGTTTGAACTGTATGACCTGCCCTTGCACTAAAATCTCCATTCTATTGTGCAAGTCACAGAACGAACATTCAGATGTTATTAATGTATGAATTGTATCAACATTTGTTATGCAAGTATGTAGCCTCAACTTTTAAATTGTTTTATGTTTTATAATTGTTGTTGGCATTATACACCTTGCCCAGGGACAACAGTTGAAAACTAGCTTTGCAGCTAATACTGACACATTTACATAAATGTTCATTAATGTGTACTGTCCCTGTTAAATAAACTAATAAAAAAAAACAAAAAAAAACAGACACCGTTAAACCAGGCTACAAACTGGTATACGAAGTTTACAATAGGCTAAGCTTTTGGCTTTTGTTCATTTAAAACAATTGCAATACAAATACAGTAAATAATTGTGCTCTTCAGAATATTGTGCATTGTATAGTTCACTTCTCGGTCAAGTAATCCTCCCAGGTCCTGTTGTCATAAGTTTTCCCGGTTGTTACCAAGGACTTGAGAAAATCAATACTTCCGTCATAAAACAGCACGAGTAAAACATGTTATCACCTCATGTGTTTGCGGCTAATGCTGAAGCTGGAACCCCTATAGGGCCTAATGGTGTTTGGCCTGTGCTGAACCTGTAGCAGTGACATTTCTTTGGTTGCAATGTATTGATGTTCATTTCTTTTACTTGCTGAGTTTATAAGATGAGAGTAGATCGTGTTGTGTTTGAAAGTGGGTTTTCTTAAATGACTATATATCCACGAAAATTCACCCAATTTCAGTTTTAGTAGCATCACAATGTATTTTAATGAGGTGAATCTTTGTTTGCACCCTTTTGAAAATATGATGCACCCTCATCCAGTTTGTTCTGGAGCCGGCGCTGAATAGAGCAATCTACATATTTAGGCTATATATCCAAAACGCTTATATAAGACAAAACGCTTATATTTTCAGAAACTTTCTTTGTAAGCACGAAGCCAGCTTAGTAAATGTGCGCATCCACATTGGTTGACTCAGGTCTATGAAAACGGCGTGATTCATCTGCCAGGCCTGTGTGTGGCGCTGTGACGCTAACACAGATAATAGAACAAGATGTAGAGGGCGTATGCACCGTAAACTTTTGTGGAATGTAAACAGTGAAAATGAAACGGATTCAAGGATTTACGATTTACAGAAGAGACGAGGAGGCGAGTTTATTTTTTCAGACGTAACGGGACTAAAGCAGAAAAATCTGTCAGTGACCGGACTTTGACTGTCAGTCCAAAAACACAGACTCGACCATGTTTTTCTACTTGTCACCTGTGGCTCGCGGACTGCAGTGGAGCAAAGAGGAGCGGAGTAAAACCATCATAGATCCATGAGTAAAACTCATTATAAGGTCAGTAGATTATGGATAACAGACACCACTCTGGTGCTGTGATGTCATTGTTGAGACGTTGTAACAACGGCGCCACATAAACAGCGTTTTGAGATCTTTCCACTCTGAGACCTAGTTTGGAAAATGTTCGTTTACAGACGCCCAAAACGCTGGGTTCGTATGGACGATACACTGGATTGATAAAATATCTTTGCGTTTGGTCCTGAGCTTGACTTCGTATGGATAGGGCCTAAGATTACTGTCATGGTCCATGCCCATTGTGGTCTCCCCCTCCCTCTGTTCGGTGTTTGTCTGTCTTTCCTTGTTTGGAGTTCCTGGGCGCGGCCTCTGCTCCTGAGCTGATTGGCACACCTGCACCTAATCTCCTGCTGCAGTATTTAGGCATGGTTCCTTCACCACTTCTCTGCCAGATCGTCGGTCATCTACTGTGTCCTCGTGCCTCAGCCGTCTTCTGCTCAGAACATCACCTGCAATCCATGGTCCTGCATCGTCTCCACCTTCAAAACTCAAATACTTTTTTTCTAAAACACTGTTGGTCTAAGTCTGCTTTTGGGTCCTCCTGGTTCAAGTGTGACAATTACAACTCAACTGGACCAGTATAATTAACTACAAGAAACTCAACTTAAAGGCATTAAAGGGGGATATTATGTAAAATCAACTTTTTCAAGCTTTATATCATGTCATTCCCTCATTAAACACATGCCTGGAGTGTTGCCTTGGCTCATTCACATATTTTTGAGTAATCAGTAAAAACTTACGGCAGCCATTTTAGGTGTAGCTATGCCTCAGTCCTCCTAGGAACGCCCCCACCTCCTGGAGACGCCTTTGGACCTTTTGTCACCAACCAAGCCACCAACCACTGCTCCTCAGCTCAGCAGAGCCCCCTCCCCGCATAGTAGTGTTGTTTAGATGCCACAGCAGTGTGCTGAAGGGGGCGTGTCGGAAAGCTTCTTAAAGAGACAGAGGCCTATTTCAAGACGTTCAGTACAGCCATTTTGAGAGAGCAATTTTATTCAAGGCAGTTATTTTAATTTACTGCATATACAGACCAACAGAAGGTTACGTCATCATTGTAGTATGCTATAGACTGGTGCTATGTGATTGAAAAAAGCATAATACCCCCTCTTTAAAGCAGTACTAAGTAACTTCTTTACTTTACGCTGATGGCCTCTAGGGGCATGAGTCACTTAGTTCTGCTTTAATGCACCCTCTTGAGCAACATGGCCATTGGAAACATTAACATTTAGATTTATTTTATTTTTTTGTAGTGAAGGCTCATCATTGTAGTCACCCACAGTGGTTTATGCAGAATATCAGAACAAATTGGAAATGTACATTTAAATACAGGAGCAGTTAGGGTTATTATTATGTCTGAACAATTGGCGCATTGTACGGACTCCACAGGCGTCCCATCGCATTGAGCTAGCAAATCTACTTTTTAGAGTACAGTACAGTACATCTGATTTCTTAACAAGGTCTGGTGGCACTTTTACTTTTTAATGTCACACTTCAAAGTCCAGTATCATTGAGGAGCCACAGAGACGTAGGCAGTGAATAGCACTGCTGTGTCTTTAAAACCCACAGAGATCCACATCAATGGCCCTTTTCATTAAAAATAACTACAGAGAAAGTGGAGAATGAATTATAGCGAATTCCACACCCGTAAGCCAGACATCTCTAGAAGAATAGGCTCCTTCCTCTGCCAATTCAGTAAAGCCTGCACAGCGAATTTCACACAAGCATTTTTCACTGGGCTGATAAACCACTCTGAAAGCCCAATGACACAGACAGTGTCTTTAGATGGGAGAAAGCCACATTAAGTCTGCATCCTTTTCCATCAACATCCCAAATGCAACCAGAATGAAGAGTTGGACATGAAACTGTTGTGGTTTGGTTATTTTTTAGACATTGGAACATGCGAGTGCAAGCAGATAATTATATAACAATGCCACTTAAATATATAGATCTTATACTGTATCTTTTCATTCTTCAGTGGTCACAGTAAATCATCTGATATTGACGAGGCACTAGTTCAACCCTTACCATTAACCCTAAATCTCTGCGTGTTAGAAGTCGCATAAGGCCGGCACTCTTGCATTCCAGTCAACTCTGTTGGCTGCCGCTGCCCTCACTGCCGCCCAGCTGTGCCATCGTTCCTCAGCTCTCTCATTCATGCTTAGGACCAGAGGAAACTGGCTTGTATTGCAGTTCATACAATCAAAGACAATGTTTATATACGTCGCCAGCTAATCATTTTCTTTCATTATCTTATTTTGGTTCCCTCAAAATGAATGTCTGAACATGAAGCAGAGCGAGCCAAACATTTAGGTTTTTAGATATATGGCTTTGGAAGCTAACAAAACTGAGACTTTCTTCCACAACAGCGCCTGTCCACAATCAAGTCCTGTGCTTGTGTCCTCAAATGCAGCTTAAAGGGGGGTATTATGTAAAATCGACTTTTTCAAGCTTTATATCATGTTATTATGTCATTCCCTCATTAAACACATGCCTGGAGTGTTGCCTTGGCTCATTCACATATTTTTGAGTAATCAGTAAAAACTTAGACGGCAGCCATTTTAGGTGTAGCTATGCCTCAGTCCTCCTAGGAACGCCCCCACCTCCTGGAGACGCCTCTGGACCTTTTGTCACCAGCCAAGCCACCAACCACTGCTCCTCAGCTCAGCAGAGCCCCCTCCCCGCACAGTAGTGTTGTTTAAATGCCACAGCAGTGTGCTGAAGGGGGCGTGTCGGAAAGCTTCTTAAAGAGACAGAGGCCTATTTCAAGACGTTCAGTACAGCCATTTTGAGAGAGCAATTTTATTCAAGGCAGTTATTTTAATTTACTGCATATACAGACCAACAGAAGGTTACGTCATCATTGTAGTATGCTATAGACTGGTGCTATGTGATTGAAAAAAGCATAATACCCACTCTTTAAAGGAACAGGCCACCGTTTTTGCTGAGATATGTTCTTACCTGAGCTTAGACGAGTCGATGCGTACCTGTCTGGTCTTTGTGCGTGTGCTCAGTCACGCAAAAAGACCAAAGATGTTGTTAGCATTTGGCCTCTCCCAGCATATTCCTATAGCTCCAAACGGGGGTGAAGTTAGAAGCTACCATGCTCTTCCACGGGCACGTACAAAGATCAGACCGGTACGTATCAGCTCGTCTAAGCTCAGGTAAGAACATATCTCAGTATGTAAAAACGGTGGCCTGTTCTTTTAAGGCAATCCAAGTTCAGCTGTAGTGGCTTTTTAAAAACCACTTACAGCGCATCCTACAACCCTTTAAACATTATACTTGCATTAAGATATTAAGTCCATCCTTCTACTCCATTACAACAGTGTGCAGTATTGTTTTGGATTAGGTCTATTAAATATGACAAGGACCTGTTACAATGGTGCTACAGCCGTGCACCTGTCGCCCTCCTTCTCTGCCCACTCCACTCCTGTCAATGGACCATGCACTTCATTTCCATGCCCCACTCAGGGTTTTTATTGATGGATAAACAGACGTGGCTGCTGAATGAGAGCCCTTTTTATTGCCTTGTTCCAGTGGAAATGAGAAAGGATTACTGAGTCAGAATGCTGTAAATCAAAGCACGCATTTCACCTCATTGGCTTTTACGGATTGGCTGCCATTCTTATGAAAATTACACATCAGGAAAAATATCCTAATGTTTCCTGGTGTCATCATCTAAATCGCCGAAGCACAGAGCCGAGTCACAGGCGCACGCGGCGTGTCCTGAGACAGTCGAGGATGGTTCAATTAAAAGGCACTTGGGGAAATCATCTGCAGCTCCACAGTGTCACCCGCCTGCACTAACTGAGCATCGGGGACTTGTTATATCCGGAGTGAGTGTAAAGAATCAACTAACTACTCAAATGTAGAACTGCACCATCTGTATTACAACTAGTTCATCTTTAGGGTCAGATTCAGGTACTGTATGCTTCCTGTTGAATATACTGGGTTGACATAGGCTTTCTTGTGCACTGGCCAAACAAGTAAGTCTTTTGAATGAATGAATGAATGAATGAATGAATGAATGAATGAATGAATGAATTTATTGTCATTATACAATTGTACAACGAAATTGCGTAGATCAAATGTGGGGTTATTCCTATGCCGCTGCGACTCTGCACTAACCTGACCAGCATGTTATCTTATCTTATTTCTGGAGGTAGGGAAAACCGGAGCACCCGGAGAAAACCTACATAGACACGGAGAGAACGTGCAGACTCCAAGTTTCAGACAATAAGGTCTCACAGCTTGACATCCTTCATGATGTTGCATGGTGACAAAAATGTGTTTCAGAACATGAAATCTGTGGATTTGTAGGTCTCAAATGCTGCTCAAAGACCTTTAGATCATCAGCCAACTGTTTACTTTTTTTCTTTTTTCAAACGTTTTAAGGTTTTATAGGGCACAATTTGTTATCAGTCATTTGTGCGTAAATGTAATGTGATTTCAATTACGAAAAAATAGCATTTGCGTTTTTGTCTCATCATTTAAAAAAAGATAAGGTTTATTTTCTCCAAAGTTTGATGTGGAGTAAAGCAGAACAGCACAAACGTAGGTCTACTTCTAAGTAAAGGCAGGTTAAGCAGAAAAACCTAATCAACTGAAATGGCTAATGGTATAAAATGTGACTCGTGAAAATTAATTACAGTAACCTACCAGCACTTGGCTAGTTGATTGGTATTAATGTCAAGCCCTGATTCCTTGAGGAGGTATTCTTACATCCAAAAAGTTAAAGTTTTACATTGCATAGCATTGCCATAACAGAAAGTCAATTAATGTTTACTTTAATTAACATAATTCCATGATTTTTGTGTGTGTGAAGGCAATAGTAGCAATAGTATCCCTGCTGAAAAACCAGCATAGACCAGCAAGGTAATCATGCTGGTCTATGCTGGTCTATGCTGGTCCATGGTGGTTTGGTGCTGGTTAATGCTGGTCTAGCTGGTGGGCACCAGCTAGACCAGCATTCACCAGTAAGACCAGCATTAGCCAACAGAAACCAGCACCAGACCAGCAAAGACCCCACAAAACCAGCATGACCCCCAAACAAATATTCACTAACTTACCTCATCTTTCAGTTAGACATTTTGCATGCTTAGTAATGTAAATTGTATCTATTTTTGGTGCCAACCTTTGAAATGTGTCTATTTACTTTTCCTCCAGATTACAAAAATATAATCTGTATGTGTCAGGGCAATTAAATTGGTGAAACCTCAGATTCTGTTCCATACTGTTAACTTCAGTGTCATCTAAAGGTGTTGGACCAGTGATGGTGGATGACATGACTCAAATTAACATGTGCTTGTAAAAAAATAAAATAAAATAAAATAAATAAATAAAAAACAAGTTAAAATGCTATATAAGCTAATATAAATTATTGCACAAATAAGTTACAATTCATAAATGTATTTCATATGTTAATTCACCCCCTATTATTTTTTAATGATAGTGTCTAAAGGAAGCTAAGTGCTTTTTAACAGTGAAATGCAGGAGTTGTACCTTGGAGTGCCACAAGGGGGCGCACTGGTAATATGAGTCAGGGCCAGAGGGACGTAACGGCAGAATAAACCCTGCAGTAGAGTGCTGCGCAAAGCGAACTCGTCGTCTTCCTTGTTTCCTTCTCAGGTTGGTTAAATGTACTTTGAATGTCATATAAACCATACTGCTGTTGAGTTAAGACCTTTGTGAAACATATGTGTAAAAGTGAATACTGAAGAAAGTCGACTCACTTGGTAAAATTAATTAGATTGTGAGCTCATGTAAAAGACGTTAAGCTAACGTTAGCGGCGCCACCATAGGATAGTGCGCGTGCCCTTTGAATTAAGTTTTATGTTGGTTATAGCAACTGTGTGCCAGTAGCCAATGTAATTGTTGTTCTGTACTTTTGTAAAAGATGTTATTAGCACTCAGTGCAGTCATTGAGCCCTGTAGAAGTTAAGTTCAGGCTCAAGTGTGATTTCTAGGCCGCCGTTAGAGACGCCGCCATATTGAAGCGTAGTAGACGTGTTATGCTGTTGCTAATGTTACTGCAGTAGACCAAATGGGATTTTTGTCTTTTGGTTTATTGAAAATGTGTAATTTGGACAATGTTGGATAATAAGCAAAGCAACATCAAATAACTTTATTGATTATTAGAAACTACAAAGAAGATGCTGTAAACTAAATTGTTGCATAAAATGTGAAGACTCTGCAGCAGAGCAATGCGCAAAGCGAACTCATGGTCTCTTGTTTCCTTCTCAGGGTTTAACAATATCACCCCACTCGGGCGCACGCCAGGCGCGGGAGAGGGAACATACACAATGGAAAAAGATGGTATCTTTGAAAATCATTCCCCTTTTAACGCTGTGCTCCAGGCTTTTAAGTGATGCTGGCCAACAAAAGTTCTTTAAAGGTCCTATATCATGCAAAATCGACTTTTTGAGTTTTTAGCCATGTTGTTATGCTATTTCCTTATCAAAACACCCCCAGAGCGGTTTTTGGCTTCATTCACGCAGTTCTAAGTAATCCTCCTGAATCCTGCTCTCTGAGCAGCTGCTCCACCCTCTCCTGGTAAACGACTGAGCTGTTCAGTTGTGTCGTCACAGCGGAACGGAAGTGCTCTACGTCTGTAATGTAATGCCTTACGGCCTGATTTTTATTTATAAAACTTTTTTTTTTTTTTTTTTTTTTTCAAAAAAAAAAAAAAAAAAAAAAAAAAAAAACAACTCTCCGACGCGTCTGTGCTGTCCCACGACACTAATCAAGCGCACCCACGGCTGGAGGAGCCATGGATCTGAGCATAAGTGTTGTTTTTGAAGACTGAGCTCTTTCTAACCTACTCTGGACACCGCCTGTTCTTTTTTCTTACCGATAATGTCACGGATGCGCGTTTGGCTACGAGAGGAACAGGACTTTTCAACCTTCCTAAAGAAGAGTGCACTCGCCAGAAGTTGGAATTTCTTTCCGGGATTAAGCTAGCTACTATATCAACCAACCTGATGGATGCTTGGTAAACCTTGGCCAGAATCAAAGTGGATTAACTTTTATAACCAACACGAGGGCCATAACGTAAACACCCGACGATGGGGAGGCCATGCTGAGCGGTGAGTCAATCAAAACGCGTGTTAGCGTGTGTGTTAGCCATTTATGAAACTGTGTTGCACGTGTCAACTCCTTATAACTGCATTATGTGAAGTAACTTCACTTTTTGCAGCAATATTTATATTTATAATACTGCAAATGTGGAATGAGCGGAGAGAGGGGCGGAGTTAACTGAATCGAAGAGTCTTGTCTTCCGGGTAGGGAAAATACCCCCCAAAAATACTTATATTTCTCTCAAAATGAGTACTCCATAGTGATAGAGGTACAATATATCATATATATGCCTATACTTTACTTTGGAATGGCTAAAATAGCATGATACAGATCCTTTAAAAAAAAAAGTTTATAATTTTTTCCTCTTGTTTCCTTTTTCTGTATTTTAGGTCAAAAATTATTGTTGTTAAGGAGATGACAAAGAAAATTAAGAACACACAAAGTTCAAGAAGCAACTAATAATTACTGTACCAATATCCTGGAAAACATAGTGGTGAGTAATGTACGTATTCTATCTCGCAACTTCTTAGTAGAATGGTAATTTCCTTTCTGAGCTGGCAACATGGCTCCCCCATTGTCATAGCATTTGTGCAGTAGTTTAGTTTAGTGTAATTTATGTGTTTATTGGTGGGCAATTTGGTGCCAACTTTTAACTTTTGTCTATTACTTTTCCTCCAGATTACAAAAATATAAGCTGTATGTGTCAGGACAACTTCAGATGGTGAAACCTCAGGTTCTGGTCTATACTGTAGCCATTAACTTCAATGTCATCTAAAGGTGTTGGACCAGTGATGGTGTAGTAGAATTATGTGTGTTAGTTTTGATCACAAAAACGTTAAGGCCTACTGTTCTTGGTATATTACAAAGACACAATTCTCACATTATTTCTGGTATATTTTTGTTAGATCAATCGGAGGAGAGAACTTTATCAGGAAAGATGTCTGAATTAGATTAAAAGTAACAACTGAGATTCCATGTTTGCAAAGAGAGGCTGTATGGAGTTGAGCGGTCCACAGATCCCAGAGCAGCATTTAACTCAACAAAAGCTCAAACACTCAAAGGTATGAACTCAAAGGTATGAACTATACGTTAATCTCTATACACCAGATGCGGTGTTACTAGATATAGACTTTAGCACTATTAGTATTACTCCAGACAAAAACTATACCTTAAACATAGCTGGTTCAACATCTTTCTCATTGTGTTCAAACAGAGAAAATTTGTCTGGTGCTGCTTGTTTGAATTTAAGATTGAGTTTCATTGATTCGACAACAACAAAGTTACCTTGGGGCCAATGTTGATAGTATTATTATGATAGTATTATATGAATAATTTTACTGAAAGTCTAATATCTTCTTTTCTACCAATTAAACATGTACATTCACCTCTGAGTTGTGTTGTGAGAATATGTTACTTAGATGCCTGTATTTTTAGGCTTCAGAGAGTGCATTGGACAACCAAGAATAGTAGGACCAGCTGGGATCAAGTTGGAGGACTTATAACTGAAAAAATATGGACTGACAAATAGGGGAAATGCATAATGGCAACATTTCAGGTAAGATGCTTGGGTTATAAAATGAGTATTACAGAAAGCATGTCATGAATAATACTGTATAGGTGCTATGACTATGAAGTAAAACCTTGAGCTTTGGACATACAGCAAACAACAGCACTTAAAACATTTTTCTTTACATTTCTTCACCTGCTTTGGTGTAATTAACAGATTGGAACTTAAATAATGACTTCAAAATTACCTCTTAACCAAGTTGTAACTTGCCAATTGTAAGAAACACACGACAAACATAAATGTTTTTGTTTGTGTGTGTTTGTAATATAAAGCAGGGGCGGACCGGCTATATGTCTGTTCTGGAAGAGCACAGAACAGGTGGGGGGGGCATCTCGCCCAGCCCTGCAGTTGCACAGCGGAGAAGCAGAAAGAAGTAGAGAAACTGCAAGCTCGTTGTGTGACTACTCTGCAGTCATCTGATGACCTAATAGAGACTTGGGAAGAGTGTACGAAGCAGGCGGCCAGAGGTGTAAAAACACTGTTTACTAGTGGCAGCAGTGCGCCACTGACACCAAAACTACAGCACAAGAAAAGAAGATGTAGCTGTTGATCCAGGCCACATTAGCATATCAGACACTGCACAGGGACAGTCAGAAGAACATGTGGAAGTTCTACCTCAGATGATCTCTATGTAGAGAGCAAACGGTGAGCAACACTGTAAGCCACACACACAGCAGGGCTTGATTAAAATTAATTGAAGGGAGTTGTTAGCTATAAGATTTCCAAACACAACATACTTAAAGAGTAACTAAACACCAAATCAAGTTTTTTTTACTGATAAACTGTCTCAATGGGTGTCTCATAGTGTTGTCCACTGGTCCCTGACATTATTCTGACATTATAGCGCAAACATGTGTCAAATCCTAACTTTGGCCTGAAAACGAATGGGTTGCGCCCCCTTCAGGGTTAACTCTGCTACTAAATTAGAATTTCCTGATTGGCTGGAGACGTGTCCACGGCCTCCACAGAACATCATAAGCTGCACCAGCTCCACACATCGTCATCAGGTGCTGCCCATTGTCCTGCCCCTGTACCTGTGGTTTATAACCAAGTCCCTCCCACGTAATCTGTCTGCTGTGATTGTGCCAATGCAAAGGCCCACACACTCACCCCCCGCATGTCACCCCCAAACTTCAGAGACCGCCTCTTTCACAGCACTTTTTGACTTTTGTTTGTGAGTAGGGAAAGGCTTTGGCACGCCTGTTTAGTTACTCTTTAAAACCAGGTCATTATACCATCTGGTTTTTGCAGTATGGCATGTTCCCATGTATCCATTTGATTTGTGTAAAACATTGTGTCTGAGAGGATATGAAGGTGCAATTAGTTTGAAACTATTTAAAAAAAATAATTTTGGTATTTTATTTATTTAACAGCTCGGTTGTTGTTAATTAGTGACACACCAATTGCGGAATAAAGATTTTCATAAATTGATGTTCAAAATGCCCTAATGGAAGCTCACAATTATGCTAATTTGGGCCTGGCTACTCATAGTTTCACACTTTATTTTTATTTGAACAGAAAATATACGTATGATGCAAGATACATGTTGCTATTACTGACTATGGACCAGCATATTCGCTGCTCACAAAACTTGTCCTTTGGAGTATTTTAATGGAGTTTAATGGGATTTAGCAGCTGCAGATTAGTGTCAGTGTCTGCACACCTCAGACAATTTTCTATTTTGAAAGATTTTAGTCATAAGGTTCAGATTTTTGTATATTGTACGTTGTGTTCTGCTTTTTTTTGTAGTATTTGTTTTGTAAATGTAGAAATGTCTGTGAAGACACAATTCCATGGCTCAATAAACTAGAGTCTACAGACTGAGGTGTTATAATATTCATTCTCCCATTTCATGTCATTTAATATAGTGTTACATTAAATTAATTTCACAATATACATTTGATTTTTCTTTGAAAATGTACATGCGTATGTAAAAAAAAAAAAAAAAAAAGTTTGATAAGGTGTGCATTACAATGGATGCTGGTTTACAACGAGCAGGATGCTGGACCCTGCAACGTCAGCACCAGAACACAACATAAGCTGGTCTATGCTGGACCAGCAACACCAGCAACATAAGCTGGTCTATGCTGGACCAGCAACACCAGCAACATAAGCTGGTCTATGCTGGACCAGCAACACCAGCAACATAAGCTGGTCTATGCTGGACCAGCAACACCAGCAACATAAGCTGGTCTATGCTGGACCAGCACCAAAACACAACTTATGCTGGTCTTGCTGGAATGACCACTGCTGGTCTTTGCTGGTACCAGCTATGCTGGTCCATGCTGGTTTTTACAGCAGGGATGTGGTAAGTGTTTGTTATGGCACCGTTCACATTACTGAGCGCACTATAGTAAAATGTACATTTACAGTCAACAACATAGTGCCAAAGTATTGTGAAATGCTAAGTGGCACTCAAATGTAGCCCTTTGTGAAAAATGCCACATTATTACACTCTGTTCTACTTTCAGGTCCCTGTCTTGTTACCAGGCAGGAGTTCTGCATTAACAAAGGTTACCTAGTAGATCCTGTGGAGCTTGACAATAAGTCTCAAATGTCAGTAGCTATCACCACTTTCCTTCTCAGCGCCATATAAACTTTGAAGGGTAAAAGTAACAAAAATTAATTAAAATATGAATGTGGTAAAAATCAAAGCAGTAAAACTGGACTTGATACAAATTGAAGGTGTGAAAAACAAATTTGTGATGATGAGACGGTTTCCTAAATGGACCGAGACACAAAAGCTCAATGCGGAGACGTTTGGAAGCTCGTTTGTCACGACATTAGCCCCTGCTAGCCTATTAGTTAGCCGCAACAATAGCTTTTAGATCAAAACGATCTCTTCCATAATTTCTGTTAAAAGGCTCCGGCCCGTGGTCAGCGATATCGCTGCAGGCAGGTGAAACGCGAGGAACTGTGGACTACAAATTGACTACAAATGTCTGCTGTCGCGCTGCTGCCGTATTCCGCTCTACAAAGTAAGTAAGTAACAAAGTAACAAAAATTACAACTGAAGCGATATAAGTGGAGGTGGTAAAAGACAAAGTCGAGGCGGTGAATGAAAACGGGCAACGTTAATCTGACACTCTTAATGATGAATCTGAAGTGATGAAAGTGGAGGTGCTAGAAACAAGAAAGTGAATGAAAACAAGCAACGTTACATTTTATGCACATAATTTTTAAGAGAGTAAAATTAACCATCATTTTAATGACATCCAAATTCACAAAATAACGTTTTCGCAGAGGCAATTTTAATCACACGTGGGATTTTATGACACTCAATTTACCATCTTTTGTTTTTCACACCTTAAATTTTTATCAAGTCCAGTTTTACTGCTTTGATTTTTACCACATTCATATTTTAATACATTTTTGTTACTTTGACCCTTCATAATAAACACCATAAATCCCATATAAGCCAGAGGTCAGAACCAGCTTTAAAATATGAATTTGATCTCCACTGACCACAGTCGCCAGCCCTCAAGCCTTATATCAATCATTCTGGAAAGGAAAAGTGGAAAATTGATTGGGTTGAACCAATTTGGCACAAATGAATGTGATTTTGTGAAAATGATGGAACGTGTGCTTAATATTGTTCTACTGTGCGTTTTTTCCACTCAAATTAACCAATGCTTTAGAGCGTAAGGCAGCAAGTCAAGAGTAGCGTTTGCACAAGCTAATTTAAAAAAAGGCTCTTATCTAAATTGATAGCTATATTGAGTATAAATTTGGACATTACACTGCGGATGACTTAGAAAGGCAATCATAAAATGTACAATGGCCGGCGTCTATAAAAGGCCAACGTTTTTATGTCCCCAATTTGGAAATTAAACCATTGTCCTTTGCAGTTGACGACATATTGTTAAACGCAACATCCTGAAGTAATGAATTTGTGTTCCAGGACGCAATATCCAAACACCATCAGCAGGCTTTACAAGCATCTGCTTTTGCAATAGTGCGAATTAATGGCCCTTTTAAATTATAGCCACAAACATTTTATTCCTGTTTTTGTTAGATGTTTACACAATTTTCTGGCTGTGGCATAATGCTGTTTTTAGCACTGCACACAAATTTCAGCAGGGTAAGAAAAGGGCATGGCTTGAAAAAATGTTTTTTCTTTTAAAAGGGACTATACAGAGTTTAAAATGTTAAAGTTCTTCCCCTTACATGTTCCAGCAATGTCCTAATGTGTAGAATGAGCCCAGACCTATTCACCACAACTGCCTCTAAAATCCTGTACTGTCAAAAAGGTGTTAATTCGGGTCCGAATTGCCGTCATGCACGAGCTTAATATATAGAAACTGCAGTTACGCGTAAGACCTGAGGTGGCAGTAGTGAGTATAAAAATTACCAACTTGCATCTAGTCCCTTTAATATACAGACCAACAACTATTTATTGAAAAAAATAAGAAGAAAATCAATTAGTCACAAAAAAGATGACATATGGAGTTGTATTACGTTACCTATGGTCGTTGACATTAAAGGTGCATGATGCAATTTTTATGCGGAAAAAAAAAGTTGATATTAGTGCGTATTTGACCTTGAAGTGACCCAGCGGCTGTACAGTATGAGTGGTCAGCATGGCACCTTTACTTTTGATCACAGTGGCCTGGTCCATTGTGTTGTAGGTTTCAGTGAGAGAGTCAGTGAAAGTGAAGTGAAAACCTTCCAAACAATTGATCCTGGAGCGTCCTAGAGACCACTGTGATTGAAAGTAAAGGGACCATGCTGACCACTCATACAGCTGCAGGGTCACTACAAGTCAAATACACACACATATCAAGATTATTTCATATAGAAAGTTGCATAATGCACCTTTAACTAAACCTAAATAGAAAATAAAGCTATAGCAACAGGTAGCAGGAAGTACTGTTGCGAATCATGTCAAGAAGATCTATGGTGGGTGCATAATTGACTGTGTGACTAATCATGCACACGTCCTCCTGTTATGCGAGTCTTCCAAGTTCAGTACTTGGCACCGGTGTTTTTTATGAAGACACAGATGTACATCCTGTGACTCGTCTAGGAAATATCGGTCATTCATTTACGTATATTGTTTATTTGGTTGGGACAGAGTCACTCACACATCTGTACCATGACACCAGGACAGGGCAAAATCAACCCTCATGTTCATAATAAAATTAGCTTTCACTAAAATGGTCGATTCAAGTAAACAACATACGGTAGATCCTTTAAATGAACCTTAACTTAGACAAAAAATGAATGCTTTCCACTCTAGTATGATTTAACACACACAATTTTACTTATACTTCAAATGCTGTTACTGCTACAGGAGGTCGTAGATCTGACCATTTAAAAATTCCACGTGCATATTAGAAATTGTCCAAAGTTGAGATCGTGATTTTGATTCAAATGTGATTAATTACACAGCCCTAACTGACATTAACCTCTTAACCCCCGCCTTAACCATGTGCATTTTCTCCAGTTCGGCTTTACCCAAATCTAAAAGTTGCTCGATTGTGTATCGCGTCATTTGAAAGCTAACTGAGTGTACATTTTTTCAGCCATTTTTGTTTGTTTTCACTACATTTTTGTCACTTTTATGTTGCTCTTTTGTGGCTTTTTTCGTTGCTTCTCTGTTGTGTTCTCATAGTGTTTTTGTCACCTTTCTATTTTTGTCACACTTTTGTCACTTTTTTTGTGTGCATTGTTGTCACTGTTTTGTTGTGTTTTCATCCTCGTTTTTGTCGCTTTTCTTTTTGGAAGAAGCTTTTAGATTTGGGTAAAGCATAACAGTGAGTTAAGATGTTAAACGCAAAGCAGAACAAGTGTCTTTCCAGAAAACACAACGGCACTTCCCATTTAAATTGACAGACTTATAAAAGAACACAGTTGATTTATTTAAGTGATGTTTTGGGATGGGCGCTGGGAGGGAATCCAAAGAGTCTGCTCTGACCTTCAGCTTAGTATAAAACGCTTTACCACCGAGCCATACTCTGATATAGAACCAGTGTCTTGTGTTTTTTTCTGTATATTGACACCTCCTTGCACAGTATGTGTAAATGGACAAATACCACACCCCATCAGCTCCACCCACTCTAATCTCTCCTTTTCACAAGTCCATCACACTGGCTTTAGCCGCTCCCCCTGGGCCAGCTCTGTAGGCCACGCTGACATTCACGTGCTATTTGGAGCCATTAGGCCATCAAGGTCAGCACTTTCACTTACATTTCACAGCTCGCAGGCACCACCATTTCCCCATTTTAACAGTATTTCAAGGAGATTCTTCATAGCGCGTGTGAGTGGAGGTTTGCTTATAGGTTACAGAATAGAAGAATAGAAGGGGAAACAGAGCACACGCAGCTAAAGCAAGCAGAGAATTCTGGGTTATCAACGTTAACAGCATCAATGGAATTAGCTGGCACCGCAGGCTGTTCCCCACAACAAGCCCGCAGGGAACATCTTGATTCTTTAGCTTGAGATGAGGGAGGGAAGGTGGGAACACGGCCAAGAATTTGTCTGCTAAATAAAAAAGGAAACATTTGAGAAAGATGAGCTGGAGTCACAGGCAGCTGAACAGATCTGTGCAAATCCTTTGATAAGAGAGTTCAGGTTCATCAGTTTTATGACGGAGTGAAGGGCGATGTGGTCAGGAACAAGACTTTGCAACTTGTCAAAGCTGTCCAATGTAAAATAAAAGGGCAAAAGCCTTTTGACAAAGTCTAACACTGAAAAAGGTTTCGATTAAGGGGTGCCCAAAGTGGGGCCCGCCGAAACAATTCTGTTGGCCTGCCAAAGATTGACCTACTTTTGCGCTGTATGGTTAATACTACCTCTCTCCCATTCATTCTCAATGGTAAATATGGATGCAGTACACTTTTTGGCCACCAGCGTCAAATTGGGGGCGCTGTTTCACTCCTTTCGCAAAGAAACACTGTTGTGGTGTCTTGGTGTTTAACTCAGAGCGTTGTACATCAACTTTCCCAGTTTTCCAACTTTGATTGCAAAGTTTGTTGACATCAACATAGGTCATGTTAAAAATTGACTTATAAATAAAATAATTGATGCTGAACTGACACTTTCAAAATGATCTAATATGGCATTTTCTTTGAGTTAACAAATGAATGAGGTAAAGTCAATGTAGGTAATGTAGATACAGGTGTTGTTTTTTACATTTTACATATTGTTGATTTTGTTCTACTAAAACTAGGCTTTTGCCATAGTTAACATTTGTTTTATATAGCATGTTATTTGCATAGATATAATCAAATGCAAATGTATACCGAAAAATAAAATAAAGTAACTATTGCAGCGAAATGTGTTTCACGCTTGACATCGCCGTGTTTGGCCCGCGACCCACAGGCACTTTTTCATTTTGGCCCTCGGAGACAAAAAGTTTGGTGCCCCTGGTTTAGAATAAAAATGTTGAACATTTCTCATAACTTTGATGTGTAAAAATAATTGACATTTCAGAAGGTTTTATCGAGGAAACTCTCCACATTCTCATCACAACACAGCAGAATAACTGATTTTTGTGTGCAATTAAACTTCAGCCGCACAGAGTGAGCAGCACGGACATTCTGTTAAATATAGGGCACAATCATCTGAAACATGTCGGTAGTAGGTCATTTTCTAAAAGAATGAGGTGTTTAAGTGTGTAATACCAACAACAGTTTGTCTTCTTCCCACTCCTTTTCGAGCTAGAATGTTTAATTATTTTATTTTTTTGCCAATTATAGGGGCAAAGGAACGAAAAGGAGCAATGAAATGTAAATATTTTGGTCCGATTCAGTATTTATCTTGTCTCTCTTGTGCACTATCTCTATACTTATGTTTATATGGCTCGAAATAAAAGTTAAATTCAAAACATTAGATCACGACTTTCCTTCAAAAAGTTTCTACGCAAACTACTGTAGTAAGGTAGCCAATGAAAACACACACTCAAGTTTCCAAAAAGAAAACAAAAGTCACAAAAGTATCTTTTAACTCAACAACGTACTGTTCTAGCCAAAGTTTTTGCCGCCACCTATTGCTCATGAGCTTCCACTGTGATAGTGACAGCTCATCCCTCCCAAAGGTCAGGACATGTTTATGTGGTTGTTTCTCAGTGCCTCCAAGAATAAGAAGGAAAGTGTGAATGCAACTTTATGAGAATGTGGCAAGGAATAATGTTTGCAAGTACATGGCGCCATATCAGGTGGTTGCTATAGTCTCAGTCGGGAAACACACTTCTCGGGGCACATACAGTCAGACTAAAGGAAGCATGTTTTTGAAAAGTGCATCATATCATACAGTACCTCTAAAAAGATATCGCTCAAGTTTAATAAGGGAGTCTTCAGTTGGTTTACTATTGCATTGTTTTATTAAATCCCCAGCTCTTTACATGACAGCCAATTTCTCATTGCATTTGTCCTTGTTTTATGTAGTTAATACATAATAAGGAGAAACTGAAATGAACCCGTCCCCGTCGGCTTGAGCTGGAAACACTAATTACATTAAGATTACATGAGTGTTTTATTTGCTTTCTTTGAGCTCAGTGTGTTTTATAAAAAGCCACTTGCGATGCCGATTGATCACATCCCCGAGTGAATCAGTGTCGAGTGCATAATAAAACACTGAAAATGAACTGACATTTCATTAGAAACGCCAGAGAGAAGCCATAACATTATAAATCATGAGAAGGCTATGACAGACATCAAAGGACTGACTAAAATGGTTTGAGAAATCTTTTATGCATCCTCCTTTTGCCTCATATTTCCAGGCAAAGTCTATTGCTCATTCACAGCTACAGTATATGCGACATGCTCGGCTTATAAAAATTGTATGTTTATCTCATCACACAGCTAACTCACTGTTTCTGAGCGAGCGAGACGGCTGTTGCTAGAACACTGTTCCTCCTGGATGGCACATACCGAGACCCCATTGTTTTAATTAAAAGCCCCAGTTGCAAAAAAAAAAACAGCTGTAATTAGAACATTTAGCTTCATTAGCACATGAGGTCCTCCCCTCTCTCACCACGGTTCAATTATACAAAGCGTTTAGTATTGGCCCGACGGGAACATGGAGAGTTGCCATAGCGATGACCATAACAGAGACGCGTGAAAAGGCTTTACAACTAGGGACGTGAGTTTCGGCTACAAATATCCACTACTGAACCAATACCTGTTCTTTCACCAATTAAATCTGAGTAAATATCTGTGAATTGTAAACTTTGCACCTAGATATTCTAGTTTTTATAGCCTGTTCTAACTTTTATTCTATTTTTATTTATGCTTATTTCCTAATTGTTATAACTCCACCCCTTAAGATTTTTGCTTTTACTTATTGTAAATAAGATACCTCGTTTTACCATTTAACTATCTGCACATTTCCTGTCAATTTTGCACACCCTGAGTGATCTTACTGAATGCCAAATGTAACAAGTGAATTTCTCCGTTGTGAGATCAATAAAGGATTATTTTATCTCATCTCTTATATGGACATGTTGTATGTCATTGAAGTCATATGAAGCTCAGAACCTGGAGATTTCGTTTTAGTTAGGGCTCATCTTGGACGGTGATGAGTCCACCTACAGGAGAGAGGTGGACCGGCTGGCGTCCTGGTGCAGCCACAACAACCTGGAGCTGAACGCCCAGAAGACAGTGGAGATGACCATGGACTTCAGGAAAGACACAGCCCCACCGTCCCCCCTCGCCCTGACGGACTCTCATACCCCAACACCCATCTCCATCATGGACTCCTTCCGTTTCCTGGGCACCACTATCACCCAGGACCTCAAATGGGAGCCAACCATCAGCTCCCTCATCAAGAAGGCCCAGCGACCAAGATGCTGGTGCAGTTCTACACGGCCATCATCGAGTCCATCCTCACCTCGTCAATCACCGTGGACACCTCTCACCCTGGACACGGACCCATAAATCCCACCACTTGAACCGTTTCGGAATTATTTATTTTCCTTAGTGGATTATCTCGTTATTACGAGATACTATCTCGTAATAACGAGATATATTTTCCGTTTTTTGAATACATTTTTTTAATCCGTTTTCCGAAAAAAAAAAATCCTCCAAATGGATTATCTCATAATTACGAGATACTATCTCATAATTACGAGATACTATCTCGTTATTACGAGATATATTTTCCGTTTTCCGAATAATAAAAAAAAATCATTTTTTTTAATTAATTTTTATTTCAATATGTTTTCCGAATTTTTTTTCCCCAAATGGATTATCTCATAATTACGAGATACTATCTCATTATTACGAGATATATTTTCCGTTTTTTTAATTAATTTTTTTTTAGTATCTCATAATTACGAGATAATCCACTGAGGGGAAAAAATAATTCGGAAAACAGATTATTTTTTTATTTTATTTTTTACTGACCACAATGCTCCTTCATACCCTCTAGCGGCATGTGGAGAAAAAAAATCACATACAAGTCGCTCCGGAGTATCTATCCAAGTATTGGTAAGCAAAAAAAGCTGGTTCAGTGCATCTCTATTTACAACACAGCAAGTAAATAAGATACAGGCAAAAGAGTTTGTCATTTTAAGTGTCTTTTTTACAGATAAGGGGATGTTTTATTCACAATAACATCAAAGAATGTTAACTATCTGCAAAGTGACACGAGAAGATAGCAAATATTGATGGGGTTGGTTCAGATAAACAGAAAATGTTGGACGATGGAAAGACTAACTGTAGATGAAAATGGATGTGTGTGTATTTCAACTGCACAGACAGACTTCCACCAAGGCACTATCTCTGGTCTCTGAATTGTACTGATATAGATATATATAGTTTGGAGTAGAGCCCTCCATTTGAGCCTGAGGCCCGAGGGCCCGACGGCCCGAAGGCCCGCGGGCCGGGCTTCGGGCCCATTACCGCATCATTGCGTCGGACACGGGCCGGGCTCGGGCTTGGTTTTCCACCGCCAATGTGTTGTGCTGCTATTTTTTAATCAACTTAAATGGCGACATTAAATGCAGCACCCGCTCTCCTCACTCCCTCTCTCCCTCTCTCACACCCCGTCTTGACCCACCAACACAACACAAACATGTACCTGCCTTCCCCGTGGGCCGTGGCGTGGGAGTTTTCCTCGCCGTGCGTACAGGTCTGCAAAGCGGTCGTATTGAGAGAGAGGACCGCGCGGTTCGCGTGCGGATGTGCTTCTATCGACGCTACGTCCTCTCGCCCCGTCTTGACCCGCCACCTCTTGCCACAAACATGGACCTGCCGTCCCCGTGGGCTGTGGCATGTGCCGTGGGTAAACCTCTGCAAAGCGGTATGGAGAGAGAGGACGGAGCGGTTTGCGTGCGGAGTGCTTCTATCGACGGTATGTTTTCGCAGTGCTTCCAGGAAACAAATGCATGCGTGTTCCTCCCAACAATAAAAAATAAACACTGTGCTTTATGTTACGTTTAGATAGAAGTGTTTATTTATTCATACAATGCAGGTCAACTGTTGCAGCGCTGTTTAATCACGCATTTGGAAAATATTGGGGGGGGGGGAAAGAGAGCAAGCGAGAGAGAGAAGAGGCGGGCCACGGGCCGGGCTCGGGCCTGCTAATTATAAAAGTCTGTCGGGCCAGGCCGGGCTCGGGCCGGGCGGGCTCGGCCCAGAAATCAGGCCCGTGCAGGGCTCTAGTTTGGAGGTACATCTGACCAAAGGACCAAAAACAACAGGGCAAACTAGTGTTATTTACTTGACTGCACCGTTTAGGCAATCTCATGGTGTTATCTATAGCTGTATTTCCCACTAAATTTTCATCCAATTCAAATCACAGTGGCTAAGTAAGAACCAACAATGCGATAGAAACAACATTGCTTCTTGACAAGAGATGCGTCGACGCTACGGTAAACTAGCCTGGGAATGCCTATGCTCCTGTGCGCTCCAATCATTTCGAACTGCACAGCAGTCTGGGGACCATGGCCGAAATCTTCGCATGGATTTGAGGCTCAATCACAGAACGAGGAGGGACGGCAAGACTTACACTATTTGACTTACAGAAGCTTGTAGTTTATTTACGGATAAATAAAATGTAAAAAAAAGTTTATTTACAGACTCAACATGTCAGCAGCAGACGCGACGCCATCTTTCGATCAAGCTTTAGACCGTGTTCTAAATAGTTTACATTATATGTCATCGGATACAACTGATACGATTGGCTCTACGTGCAGACGCATATGATAGACATTCGTAGCGCCCAATAAACGGCTATGGACAATCGTAAACCACACCTCTCCTACGAGAAAATGAATTGGTGGTCCCCAGACTAAATATCACTTGTGTTATTTTGTCTGGCGATAGCCAGGCTAACGGTAAACAATGCTCCAAGCCTCATTCTCCATGTTGTTTTTCCCTATTATTCATTCTCTACCATTCTGTATGCAATTTTCAATGCTTTGGGACAAATCCTAGGTGCACTCAGTCCAGGTTTCTTCTGTGTCGATCCAAGTAAAAGAGAGTATAATCACTTTCACTCACCATGTTTATTTCCCTATTTTAATTTTGGGCATAAGTGAACATTGGTCTGTATTGGCTTGGACGAGTTCGACTCAAGAATCCACTATAATAGTATAATGATGCACTGAAAATATACTATTAGCCATCAAAGTACTAGCCATTATTACAAATAATTGATGCAGTGTCATTGTAAACCACAAAGCCATCTCTTCATGAGCTTCTTTCTGTCAGTGATGCCTGCTCAACTATTTCCACTTTTGTTTTTAACAGCCTTGTGCTAGATCCACAAAGCTGGCAGTTGTGGGTGTCTTTTTCTCAGCTTTAGTCTTTAATGTGTGACATTTGAAGATAGCTCAAAATGAATGGAGACATGATGGCCACTGTCACTGTTATAGGTGCCTTTTCTGATGGGAGACTGGGCACTCTGCTCCCTGCAAAACGTACACATCATTTATCTTAAATTGCAAGAGCCGCCAGTAAAAAACAGAAAAAAGTCAGTAGCACATCAATAAATTCTGTCCATTAGAAGCAAACTGATGCACTGCTGCGGTTTGAAGACATTCATTTCAAAAATGTCAAATCTGAAAGTGGATGTTAAACAAAAAAATCCACATTACAATTTAAGGTTAAAGTTGCTCTAAGCGATCCCGTTTTGCCGGTCCAGCACCGATGCATTACCAATAAGCACCAGATGCGCCACCATGTGTGCCACACTCGCAAACAGCAGAAGGAGACCGGTGCTGCACCTCGCACCTCCCTCACCCGTTTATTATAATAGATCCATGCCCTCACCTCACAGCACACCCCCCAACACCATGTAAATACAAACACGTGAACAAGAGATCGCAAATGTTCGAAGCAGAAGACGCAGCAACAGTTAGCATTATGATAGAAGTTTACAGAAAGATCGTGAACTGACAAACATCTGACCGACCTGCTCTGATACAGCTGAAATCCTCATAAAATGTCCGTTTGTTTATTAATCCAATATCTACAGGAGCTGTCAGGTCTTTTTCCTCCTTTTCTTCCTCACAAAGCAAAGCAGCACTGGGAGGAGAGGCTGAGGCGTTCAAGGGTTGCGGGGAAAAAATTACTGCACTGTAAACTTCTCAAGTTCTAAATGTTTTAAATGTCCAAAAAAGTGACAGACTTTCATGAAAGTTGCAGTTTAGCAAATAAATGTAAATCGCAAAATATTTACTTTGTACATATCTTATTTATGCGGATGAATGTGTGTTTCACACAAGATTAATGAGATTTCCATAGCTCATTGAATGCAATCAGAGCAGCGTGTGGTCTAAACAGTGTGGAGGGGAGTGAGGGGCGTGGACGACGGGGGAAAGCCAGGTGAGGGGAGGGTGGTGGTGGTGGAGCAGAGCAGAGTTCACTACTCCACCTATTGATGAAAACATTTCAAAAAGACATGGCTTAAGGCAGCTTTAAGATTAAAATATACAGAACTTTATTCTCCCCATAGGGAAATGGTAAAAAAAACGGTAAAAAAAAAAAACGTTTCACTTGTCATACTTGGTACTTTGTGGGAAATTACACCCAAACATTTTTAGCTTCAGCTGCAAAATAGATCAATTAATCAACCAATCAGTTTATTTCTGTAGCACTTTACAAATACACCTTGGCAGACCAAAGTGCTTTCCAGATAGATTATCTATGGAGAGGTTTTAGTGCATGATCCAATGAATCCTGAGTAAATGACAGGAGATATGAGACATGTGTATAGGGTAAGGTTACTGTCAATTAAGACTGGCATGATGAAGAAAAAGGAGAAAAGAAATGTGTGTGTGAATGTGTTCAATACAGAACAGTGCTCACCACACTCATTTTAAAATAAATGTAAATTGCTATTCAAATATATCATTACCAAAAACAGCTGTATACCCTGTGCAAATGCAGTTGTAAAAAGAATGCAATGTTTTTTGGCAGGCATATACTACAATTGGTTACAGTAACAGGTCTCATTAAAGTAATGCAACTAATCAGCCTTTAGCGATAAACATGTACTTATTGAATAAATACAAATTGTTTGCATCAATGTAGTAAAATGGTCCTAAACACTGAACACAAGTAAAAAGTTCCAAAGTAAAGTATAGGCATTTATATGATATATTGTACCTCTATCACTATGGAGTGATAGAGGTACAGAGTATATTTTTGAGAGAAATATAAGTATTTTGGGGGGGTATTTTCCCTACCCGGAAGACAAGACGCTTCGATTCAGTTAACTCCGCCCCTCTCTCCGCTCATTCCACATTCACAGTATTATAAATATAAACATCGCTGCAAAAAGTGAAGTTACTTCACATAATGCAGTTATAAGGAGTTGACATGTGCAACACAGTTTCATAAATGGCTAATAAACACATATGCTAACACGCGTTTTGATTGACTCACCGCTCAGTCTGGCCTCCCCATCGGGTTATGAGAATGCGTTGGTTATAAAAGTTAATCCACTTTGATTCTGGCCAAGGTTCACCAAGCATCCATCAGGTTGGTTGATATAGTAGCTGAATCCCAGAAAGAAATTCCAACTTCTGGCGAGTGCACTCTTCTTTAGGAAGGCTGAATAGTCCTGTTCCTCTCGTAGCCAAAACAAGGATCTAATAGAGCCAAATGCGCATCCGTGACATTATCGTAAGCAAAATGAACAGGCGGTGTCCAGAGTAGGTTAGAAAGAGCTCCGTCTTCACAAACAATGCACCCTCCGGCCGCAGGAGCGTTTGCTTACTGTCTCGGGACAGCACAGACGGTCGGAGACGGAGAGTTTTTTTTTTCTTTATTGCTCTCTTACAACAACAACAACAACAAAAAATGCTGTTTTATAAATTAAAATCAGGCCGTAAGGCATTACATTACAGACGTAGAGCACTTCCGTTCCTTTGTGACGACACAAAGGAACGGAAGGAACAGCTCAGTCGTTTACCAGGAGAGGGCAGAGCAGCTGCTCAGAGAGCAGGATTCAGGAGGATTACTTAGAACTGCGTGAATGAAGGCAAAAACCGCTCTGGGGTGTTTTGATAAGGAAATAGCATAACAACATGGTTAAAAACTCAAAAAAGTCGATTTTGCATGATATAGGACCTTTAAAATATAATTTCATGGGATGGGAAAAAGGTTGCGCGCCGTTTCACATAGTACCCCTAAGGTTTTGGATGTAAAATTGTGTGACATCACGCTGGTGTTTGTTCTGACCTCACGTAGAGTCCATTGTTTAGTGATGGTTGAAGAGTATTGACTGCTATCTGCTGTGTACGCAGCACGAAGACTGTCTGTGCGAGGTGGTTACCAGTGGGAAATGGCATTCAGCTACTTTTGGCCTGGTTACTGTAGTTCTACTCCAAATATCCAACAATTATTTCTATGAAATGTTCTGTAATGTTTAAAATGTAAAAAAAATAATACACAGAGATATGGCTCTCAATTTATTACATACCATTTCACTCTTGGAGAAGCTGCATGAAGTGCTTCAGCAGCCACTTAAGACCAGAAACACGCATGTTTGACATAGTGGAAGCATCATACATGTACCTGAAACATCAACACCACAGGCACATTTACAGTGCCTCTCAAAAGTACTAATACACTTGAACTTTTGCACATTTTGTCATGTTTACAACCATAAACATGAAGATTTTATTTTTAATTTTTTACTGACAGTTCAAGATTCAAGATTTTTTTATTTGTCAAACCTTGTGAATTATTTGAAATTATATTTCTCTCATCCTTGATTGTGGAGCTGGGGTTGGGGGAAGAGGGGTTGGAGGAGGGCAGGGAGTTCAGCTTCCCGATGGCCTTGTGTATGAAACTGTTCTTAAGTCGACTGGACCTGGCCCGTAGATTCCACAGTCTCCTCCCTGAAGGCATTACCTTGAAGAGACTGTGTGATGAGTGCGTAGGGTCCCTGGTGATTCTGACGGCTTTGCGGGTGAGACGGGTGGAGTACATGTCCTCAATGGTGGGGGAGAGGGGCTCCACAGATCCTCTCAGCTGCTCTCACGATGCGCTGGAGGCTCCTTCGGTAGGAGGCAGTGCTGGCGCCGTGCCACACAGTGATGGAGCTGGTCAGGATGCTCTCTATAGTCCCTCTGTAGAAGTTGCACATAACGGAGGCTGGGACTCTAGCTAGCTTAACTTGCGGAGAAAGTAGAGATGCTGATTACGTTTCTTGACCAGTGATGTAGTGTGCATGGTCCAGGAAAGGTTCTCTGTGATGTGCACACCCAGGAACTTAGTGCTGGTCACCCTCTCCACTGCAGCACCGTTGATTGTTAGAGGAGCATGCTGGACCCGCGCTCTTCGAAAGTTCACAACAATCTCTTTTGTCTTCTCCACATTTAGAGAGAGATTGTTCTGTGTACACCACATGGCCAGACTGCTCACCTCACTCCTGTAGTTTGACTCGTCTCTGTTGTTGATGAGACCCACCACTGTTGTGTCGTCTGCAAACTTGATGAAGAGGTTTGAGTCATACTTTGGAGCGCAGTCATGGGTCAGCAGAGTGAACAGGAGTGGGCTCAACACACAGCCTTGGGGAGCCCCCGTGTTCAGTGTGATTGTTCTGGAGGACTTTCTGCCGACACGTACAGCCTGTGGTCTCCCCGTCAGAAAGTCCAGCAGCCAGTTGCACAGTGACGTGTTGATCCCCAGGTGGAGCAGTTTGTGTATTAGCTGCTGTGGATTATAGTGTTGAATGCTGTGAGCTAAAGTCTAAAAACAGCATTCTAACGTAAGAGTCCTTTGTTTCAAGGCGAGTGAGGCTGAATGAAGCGCAGTGGAGATGGCATCTTCAGTTGAGCGATTGGGCCGATAAGCAAACTGGTATGGGTCCAGGGTGGGAGGGAGAACAGACTTGATGTGGTCCATGACGAGCCGCTCGAAGCACTTCATAAGAATTGGAGTGAGTGCTACTGGGCAGTAGTCATTAAAGCAGGAGGGTGGTGACTTCTTGCCGCTGGAATGATGGTGGTCGCTTTAAGGCACGTTGGGAACACAGCCTGCTGCAGAGATGTGTTAAAAATGTCTGTGAAGACTCACTCAGTGAGTTCATCAGCGTAACCTTTCAGTACACGACCTGGTATGTTGTCTGGACCTGGTGCTTTGCGTACGTTGATCCTGCTCAGAGATCTTCTCACACTCTCTGGAGATAACTTCAGCACTTGGTCTTCAGGAAGGGGTGTTGACTTTTGTGCCGGGGTTCTGTTGAGTGCCTCGTAGCGAGCAAAGAATTCATTTAGAGCGTTCAACAGAGAGGTGTCACTGTCACAGGTTTGTCGAGAAGGGTTATAGTCTGTCATGGTCTTTACCCCCTCCCACAGACTCCGAGTGTCTCTGCTGTCTCTGAAGTGATCAGTTATCTTTTGGAGTACTGCTTCTTGGCTTTTTGATGCCACGAGACAGGTTGGCCCTAGCTGTCCGCAGTTTCTCCTTGTCACCAGATTTGAAGGCAGCATTCCGGACTCTCATGAGCCTGAGGACTTCACTTGTAATCCAAGGTTTCTGGTTGGACCTGATAATGATGGTCTTAGAGTCTGTAACATCCTCAGTGCACTTGGTGATGTAGGCAGTGACAGTCTCTGTATACTCCTGGAGATCAGTAATATTGTTGTGAATGGCAGCCTGCTTGAACATATTCCAATCCGTTATGTGAAAGCAGTCCTTGAGTCTCTCTAAAGAGTCTTTACTCCACACTTGAATCTGTTTCCGAACCGGTTTAGTGACTCTAACCAGTGGCCTGTATGGTGGCAGTAACAGAATAGTTATGTGGTCCAAGGCACCAAGATGAGGGAGGGGATGTGCCTTGTATGCTCCTTTTTTGGTGGTGTAAATCAGATCCAGGATGTTGTTTCCCCTTGTTGGAAAGTCAATGTGTTGATAGACTTTGGGGAAAACACTCTTTGGGTCTGTGTGGTTAAAATCCCCAACTAAGATGAGAAAGGCATCTGGGTGGGCTGTCTGTTGGTCACTGACACTCTGGAACAGTTCATTCAGTGCCTCTTTCCTGTTTTTGATGTTGGAGGTGGGCGGTATGTAGACAGCCACAAGCACTACAACAGTAAATTCCCTGGGCAGGTAGAAAGGTCGACACTTAATGATCATAAACTCCACAAGGGTGAGCAGTGTCTGCAGACCACGGCAACGTCACGGCACCAGGCGTCATTGGTGTAGACACAGAGACCACCTCCGCGTGTCTTACCTCCCTCAGAGATCACTCTGTCCGCTCTGCAGCAGGAAAGCCCCTCAAGCTAGATACCACTGTCCGGTATGTATTACCATTGAGCCAAGTCTCAGTGAATATAAAAACACAACTGTCTTTCACCATCTTCCGAGAGGAGCGTAGCAGACCAATATAATCCATCTTATTGTCCAGTGAACGTACATTAGCCAGAACAATAGTAGGGATAGAAGGCCTGTGTGGTTTAGCTGTGAGTCTTGCTCGCATACCTCCTCGTTTGCCCCTTTTTTGTTTCCTGTAGCGCCTCTTGTGACGCCTCCACTGCGCTGCAGGTGTGGGGTGCCCTCGGTGACCTGTCAGCACTTCAGAAGATAATATCTCTGGATTTGTAGGTCTCAAATGCTGCTTGAAAGCCTTTAGCTTGGATGCTAACTGTGTGTTTACTTTTAAAACACATCCTCTGTTCATTGCTAGCAAAGAGCTTTGGCAGTAGAAAATCTGCTGAACTCCACAAAAACATGGCAAGGATGTACAAAAACATATTGTAAAACAATGTGAATCACAAAAACTGCAAATGCAGTTCGGAGAAAAGGGTAGAAACATCGCCTCGTCAAGAGAGAGAGAAGCCGCAGCCTGTTTACGCACCGCCATGGTAACAGACACACACACAAGTAACAGACAACTGTGAAGTGAAAGCAAAATGATACATGATTCAGTGCATTAAATTGCCTTTATAACATTCCTAATGACTGCAGAATGTTCACACCTTGCCCTAACCATTAAATAGAGGCCACCTGTGTGTAATCTACTCTCAGTATAATCCCAGCTGTTCTGTGAGGGCCTCAGAGCTATGGTCGGAGTGTATTGGTCACTAAGCAACATCAGGAAGGCCAAGGAGCACACCAGAGAGGTCAGGGGTAAAGTTGTGGAGAAGTTTGAACATCTCACGGAGCACTGTTCAATCCAGCATTCGGAAATGGAAAGCGTATAGCACCACTGCGAACTTACCAAGACACGGCCGTCCACCTAAACTAACAGACCGAACAAGGAGAGCACTGGTAAGAAATGCAACCAAGTGCCCTAAGATAACTCTGGAGGAGCTGCGACGTACTGCCGCTGAGCTGGGGAATCTGTACATGCGAAAACTATAAGTCTTACTCTACACAAATCTGGCCTTCATGGAGGCAAGAAGAAAGCCATTATTGAAAGGAGGCCATAAGAAATCCCGTTTGAAGTTTGCTAGAAGTCATATGGAGGACACAGGTACCATGTGGAAGAAGGTGCTTTGGTCAGATGAGACAAAAATTGAACTTTTTGGCCCAAATGCAAAACGTCATGTGTGGCACAAACCTAACACTTCTCATCGTCCTGAGTGCACCATCCCCAGTGTCAAATATGGTGGGGGGAGCATCATGCTATGGGGCTGCTGTTCAACAGCGGGGACTGGGAAGATTGTAAGAATAGTTGGGAAGCCAAACTAACCCAGGAGTCCACTTTTCCTCACCTTTATACCAAGCAGTTCCCTTCCCAATCTCATGACGTTAACATAATAATGTATGGAAAATCCAACAGGCTCATCCTTCGTTCATGTTGACAAAGATTGCCCTGTCAGATCCTGCCTCCCTGCTGAGACCAGGGTGAACTTGAAAGCAATGCTCCAACATGAGAAGCCCCTCTACCTTCCCCCTGGGGTGATAATGACTTTTATCTGGCACGCACATTGCGGTATAGCCTTTAGCAATACTTTAGCTCCCAATAAGGCTGAGCTAAGGGAGACTGCCCCAGGCTCCAAAAGCCTCAGGGGCGATGCATTTTCACTAAAGGCATTCATTTACGGAGAGCATAATACAATGCACACTGCTATTGAAAGTGTATGGATTAAGTCACGGTGAATCTACTAAATAAAACAGGCAGTTACATTAGCAGGGCATGAACCTGTAGTAGTACTGTTTATTTATTAAACAAAGCATTGTCATTCATGGACTAAATGCCAGATATCAATTTCTAATGGCATACTGCTTAAATGTGGTACAAAATGTATACATGCTAGTCGATAGGGACTCCGGGATACCATGAATAAACCAACATGTTTACAAGATATTATATAAAATAAAATAAATACTAAAAGTAATTACAAAGATTTATAGACTCCAGTTAACCCAAACATTATTTCACTTTTGAAAATTCCTTCCAGTTTCTATGCAGTTGAGTTTTACTTTACAGAACATTTTTCTTTCCGTTTTGTGCATGTCTGTTGTTTTAGTAAGTAAATGACCTGGCAGTTTATTGTACAAAACATTTTACTTGCAGCAAAGTAAAACCTAACATAACAGTTCACATTTCACAGTAACGGTTGAATTGCTCCTAAAAATAAAAGTTTAGGCGGTATTACTTGAGACAGGATTTTGTGCACCTGTCTTCTTGTTAACGTAAGGTACAGGAGTGCGTGCCGGTTTGGGCGCGACGTCGGCTCTAATTAGCCAGACTTGCCATAGGCTAATTAGACACACACAACGGGGAGGAAAAGGGACACAGAGACCAAGAGGTAAAACTGAAAAGGCCACTCTGGGGGAAACTTGCCATCATCGCGGTGCCATTTACCTCTCTCTCTCACCAGGATAAGACTTTGATAAGGGCAAACACATCCCCTTAGGACACGTCTACAACCTCCTCAAGTGCTTCAGGAGTCTCAGAACTCCTCCTACGAAATGGTAGAAGTATGACATTTGTGAAACTAGCTGTATATGGTTTTGGAAATTGTGCTTGTGGCTGATACGTTATAATCGAAGCCCATTGTCCCAACAGGATGCCAAAAACACACTGGCCAACAAAACACTGCACACGACTGCACAACAGAGCTGCAAGAGTGATAGACGTCTCCTTGCCTTGCAGAGAGGAGCAGCTCAGGAGACATTTCATCCAAGCTGCAGTTCGGTGTACAACTCACACAGAGGGAGGACAGGTCTAATGACTGGTGTGTAGGATGTAGCAAGGATCTGATCCTGTCATCGTTATACCCATTTGTTTTAATATATTCTGAAGTGTTTATCAGGAATCAGGAAACAACATTAATCCAAAAAAAAGACAGAAACACGATTACAGTAGATGTTTAAATGTTGAGACTTCTTTTGGGAGGCAGTATTCTGTTTATAAACTGGCTCAATTTCAGTCTATTAAAATATACAGTGTAATTCTGATAGGGTGACTTCAAGGACTTTCTGCCTCCTTATTTTTTTCACTGACAGTTGCCGCGGTGACTGGCTAATAGGTGTTGTTTGTCTGCATTTATCAATAGTCGTTACCTTATTGGTTTTTGACAGTTTTTACCGAGTCCATTATTGGGGCTATTAAAACTTCACTCATTTGGGAATAATAAACAGCCGTGGCTTTTACAGATATCCCACTTTTGTTCCTCCAGTGTGGGCTTGGCAGCAGTCCAAACTCACATTTTGTCTTTGAGTTAAATTCTACCAAAACTACACAGCCATAAATTCGCTACTTTTCAATTTTAATTGAGTTCTTATCAGTTGGAGTTACGCAGTCAAGAGCTAATTAAACATGGGATTTTCAAGCACTGACTTTTATATGATAGAGTAATTGAAAAACTGGTGGTATATGGATGACAATGGATGGATTTTTAACACAGGAAAATAAAAAGAAAAGGGAGTACAGAAATCCATCAAGACAGTCATTGACCCTATTTCACAATGAAGAAATAGTTCCACGACTTCGACAAAGTTTCTGGTATAGAGACTGGGATAGAAAGGTACATCGTACAAGTTGAATGTCACTACAGATATCTGCCATTTTAGGGCAAATCAGCAAACACTGTCCATAGACATTAGCTATCGGCTATACATCTAACACAATGTAGTGTCTAAATGGTGTGAACAATAATGAACTGTACTAGCGGTTTGCGCTTGTTCTTCACAGTTAGAAGAATTTAGCATGCTCTCCCTGTGTCTGCGTAGGTTTCCTCCGTGTACTCCAGTTTCCCCCACAACTAAAAACATGTGCAAAAAATGTGTGTGAGTGGTTAGTTGTGGTGGAGGGGCCGATGCTGCAGATTGGCAGCCTCCCATCAGTCTACCCCAAAGGCAGCTGTGGCTACAATAGTAGCTTACCACCAAGTATGGCGTGAATGAATAATGATTTCACTGTGGTGCTTTGAGAAACTTAAAGCAGTACTAAGTAACTCATGCCCCTAGATGCCATAAGCGCAACTGCAGGTGTCGTAGCAAGTTGCGCTTTTTTTACTCATTAATTGTCCGTGAGAGTAAATACTACGCTGACAGAAAAGGTGAAGGGAGAGAGGGATATTGTACATCCAATTACACAATGTAAATATTTTTTTCACTCAAACGTGGCTGTAAATACTGTTTAAAGTGGTGCTAGCCCACAGTTAGCTTTGCCCGTTAGCCTGTTAGCTTCTTCTTTGTGGTTCTATTAGTGTGTATTGCTGCTCTGATCCGGTGGCAGTCAAGTTGCAATTGTGGTTTTCTGCCCAGAGACACCAGGGGGAGATGAGAGACCCTCCAATCATTAACACAAGTTGTATTACCCCAGAGGGACTACGAAAGGATTTATTACGGTAAACAAGTTACTTAGTACTGATTTAACAGAGGCTTGTGAAGAGCAACACAAGTGTAAGTTATTAGTAGTAGTAGTATTAGTGGTAGTAGTATAATTTTTAAAATGTACATGTGTATTTTTTATGGGATGCATTCCCTTTGGTCCTTGAATCCTTCAATATCAATATAGTCAGCTACACGTGAACAGGCAGAAATCCTCAAATGTATAGTAGTTTTCTACATACTGGCCATGTTGTGTATTGCCTTTGCAGATTTCTTTTACTAAAACCAAATTTTAATCTAAACCAAACATTACTTGTGATCATGAAAAAATTAAATTAAATTAAAAAATCTTGCCTGCATTTTCCTTGACCCCTATGGCCACACAAAGAACAGTGTTGAAAATAAATTTGATAAGCACTAATAGCACTCAGATATGCAAGACCCACAAGGTATGAGTCATTAACCAATAAATATAGACACAGGTAAGGGAGAAAATAATAACAACAATACAGTTAATATTTATTGTATTTACTGTATCTCCAGGCACTCCTCATCCAATCCATCTCAGTGCCATTTCAGTTCACTATTGTATTCACCGCCAAACAAAAAGCTGAAATAACACAATTCCCTCTGACATTTTTCATTTCATCTGCAGCCTTTGAGCTCCCCTTTGGGCCTGGTAGATCATTTAATTGTCCATTTTCAAGCCCCGCTCCGCCTCCTTTGTACCAGAGTGAAAACATGTGCAATTTATCACTTTGTTTGGCTTTGGAAACCAGTACAAGCTTGTGATTTAGGTGCTTTTGTCCTCACTTGACACCGCAGGATAAAGAGTACTTTTAGGGTGTTAAACTTGAACTACGGAATATGTTAAGTGAAAGCAGCTCTTTGTGCACAACTATGCACCCATACGGTGGTCTCATAGTCTATTGCAATTGAGCTATAACTAACTTTCTGTTCTGGTAAAGGTCAAATAAGAACAGAGCATTGGAGAGTTCAGTGAATGTAAAATATGAGTGAATGTGTTTTAAATGTTATCAAAACATCTTGTCATATTAGTTCAACGTATTCCAACAGACAAGGGCTGCACAATATATCGCAAAAAAAATCACAATATTAGGTGATCGCCAGAAGCCACAATATATCGCAACATCACTTAAGTCTTCATCTGACTGAGATCCACCAATTTTTTGGCAAACTCAGCCAAAAACAATGCATTGAACCCTTTAAATGTATAAAAGTTCAGTTTTAGGTAAACATTTACTAACTTAGTTCAATTTTAGTCTTATTTTGGTCCTGACGTAGTCTTTTTTAAGCCTTCTTTTGACACAATTTCCTGACAAACCATTTACAATTTGTGTTTGGTTAGAATGGAACATATCGTGTTGAAATTGTTTAGTGAAATATCTCAATAATATCGTTATCGCGATATTGCACAGCCATATCACAACAACGGTGTCTAGTATGTCCCGTCCGTGGTCCATCCATGTACAAGGCAATTTCTGAGCGCTGGAGTGCTATTTAGAAAGAAAGAAATTCTTACGTAGCATGATTCAATTTATTTAGAATGATGAATCAAGTGACATCTGTATCTAGATTGGATTTGACACTTGTCCCTTGGTCTTTTTCTTTGTCCCTTTTAAAGTTGAAACATGCACCCAAACACGCATTCATGTAAGTGGAACTGATGAAAAACTCAGTCCAGTGCCTTTGAATCCAGTCAGGGGACCACATTAAAGCGCGGCAGTGAAACAAGGCTCGCCAAATCTCTAGAGTTTTTCAAAAAGACCATGAAAGGAACGAACGGATAAAGGCTGTCAGTCTGAATCGTGTAGATAAGTTTTTTCAAGATGCTTAAACTCCACCAATGCAATCAGGAAGTCTGGAGCATTGTCGAACAACAAGACTAGTCTTTGGAATAATAATAGGCAATATGCGAGGTTTAGATAAACAGTCGGGAACTATTGAGGTCAACTTTAAAACCTGCTTTAGCCTGCCGTCCACACATCCACTCTTCTTCATGTCCCAGTCAGCAGATTAAACAGCCGTGATTGATCGACGCGCCAATCTAAAGTTCAGGCCTTGTATTTGGAGAACAGAGCTCATTTGCATATATATACACTGAGATGTAAGAATAATAGACTCTTCAAAGCCTCAGTTAGCGCTTTGAATCCGCCAGACAAAGAGACGGGAGTTGAAAGCAAAAGGCTAAAGTGGGAAATTGTTGGCTTTGGGACTAATTGTCAGCAGTATAGAGTGTGTGGTCGGGCAATTATCAGAAAAAGTTAGTGGACTCAAAAATGATTTGGTCTTAACATGAAGACTAAATCACTCTTCACAAGTGGCGGGATATTGCGTGGCATATTCACGTTTTGGGGAGCACTTCTGGGGTGCAGCCTACCACGGCTGTACAGGGCAAGTCGGGTCAGTTTGTGTATCTTTTCACTTCCTCGAGAAAATATATACAATTGGAAATGGTATTCACTAGATAGACAGCTGTCTCTCGGGTTATCAAAGCTGTCATAGAAGTCCAACATATTGGTTCTTCTGTTCTCAGCCTCATATCCATTATCATGGTCTGTCATTTTAATCTGAGGGTGTCTTTGTGTGGATGTGTGAAAAGGGTGTGCGTGTGTGTGTCCATTGTCATTTACTATTATGTGGAGGGGTGATTTTAATCTGTAAAGCACATTTTGTATGAAAAGCGCTGATGATTGATTGAAAGCAGCATGTTTTCTGCTGCCAAAGAAGAAAAGGCCTTACTTAAACTTGAGTGAATTAAGTGAATACCACTCCAGATATGTTTATGATAAGACACGAGTTATAACAAAGTCTCTAAAGACCCCAAAAACAGCGCAGATGAAATGCACCGGTTAGCCCTTGTGCTTCACAGCTAGTAGGTCCCGGCCGGAAAGGGCCTTTCTGTGTGCAGTTTGCATGTTCTCCCTGTGTCTGCGTAGGTTTCCTCCAGGTATTCCGGTTTCTCCTACCACTACAGCATGTGCATTAGGCCAGAATGAATGAGAGTGTGAATGAGTGGTTGGTGGTGGTCGGAAGATTGGCAGCCTTACTTCTGTCAGTCTAGCCCAATGGGCAGCTGTGGCTACAAGAGTAGCTTACCACCATTGAGTATGGAGTGAATGAATAATACTACAGTGTTTGTTTGTGGCGCGTTGAGAAACTTGGTGGAAACACAGACTTGAAAAGCACAATCCAAGTGCAAGCCCTTATTTCTATTAGATGACTGGCCTAAACATAAAATATATACCATAGTTACCACTTGTGGCGCACAACGAACAAACATACGGACAAAAACCTGTATAACAAATAAATGTTATTGTGTGCTCAATGAGTTTAAGTGCTGCCTTCCGCTTAGCCCAACCCCTCGCTGCAAAATAGAATTGGGAATGGGATATCCCATAGTCTCTCGCAACTCGCAAATGCGTAAAAAAATAGGGGGTAGGGCTAATTGGGCCAAGTAATGTTGAGGTTTAGTTAAGTAACATGTTGTAAATGCTGATGCTCAAAAGCAAACAAACAGCATGTCACACCAAACAAAATCTGCACAGCAAAGGCATGTTCTGAAATGTGCCCGGTGTATGTTGAGTAATCAAAGCAGCATCACGTATGGAGCAACATTATACGGAAGCGTCGTTCCTGTGGGTCCTTTTGACACTTCACATTCATTGCTTTTGACATGATTCACTGCCTCCTCACTAAGACAGAGCACCAACAGGAGGGCGACTCTAAAAATAAAACCTCTACACCTTCAGCTATTCCAGACAACACATTTTGATGCAGAGACAGACAGCTGTGGCGGCACCGAGCCCAAAGACCTATCCTGGAAACAATGAGGGACGGATGGGGTGCCATTTTTGTGTCAAGTTCTAGGTTCATGTGAGTTGAATATATAGGAACAAAGACTTGGAGCAACCATCTACTGGCATATAAAAAGGTCAGTCTGATTGGAAGGAGTCAGAAAGGTCAAGAAACAATCAGCTGCTGTGGTTACAAGGATGGTTTACTCTTGGATCTTTCACAAAAGTCAACAGCTAGCTTGTAGTCGGCGTCGAGTTCAATGACCTGATGCACGATGCCAAAGAGAAGGATTCCGCATTGAGAAACATTCAGGGACTCTTTTAACAGTTCACGCACTGTTAGATGGGTCTGCATAGCAATGAGTTTGAACTCTTAACACTGCAGTTTCCATAGGAACTCAGTCGGCCGGTTATCAGCGGTAAAACAGATTGCAGAGATACTTGAGGTGCAAATAATAATTTTCATCATGCACGCAGCTTTGACAACACGTAAACAAATATGGCCGGGGGCAAGCAGGCTAATCTGAGATCCGTCCAACATAAAAGCTGTTGGAAAAAATAGAGGGGAATTAGCATGGCTTTTGTGTCGGCAACAGCAGTTCATTTTTCTGACTTGAGCACACGAGTGTTGAGTTAAGAGCAGCTCTGAACATAGAATCTGCCCTTGAAATGATGTATTTGTCAAGGTGGTTTAAATGATATTAAAGAGTCTTCAGCACAATGCCAACTGTGTGTCTCCCTGATACAGCACGGCATTATTCATACACTCCCACTTTGAAGATCTGCGCTTGTAAGTTTTACACAGATCAGACATAATAACCATCAGGCTATGATTTTGTTACTCACATGTGCTTTTAATCACAAGTTGCAAGATTATTCATTTTAACAATTTCAGTGTAATTTTAATGGTTGCACTTATTTCAGTATTAAGAACTCTGCGAAGAGTAAAATCGTACCGTAATACAATAAAGGTCTATAATTTTTTCTTCTTCATATACTGTAACTGCTAACCCTTGAAGGAACAGGCCACCGTTTTTCCATACTGAGATATGTTCTTACCAGTGTTTAGACGAGTTGATACACACCTGTCTGGTCTTTGTGCGTGCCCGTGGAACTATCATACTATCATCATACATCCATGGTTGGAGCCAAAAGTGTTGCAGAACCATTTTAGTGAGTCATGACTAAGCGAGCCTTTCCCAGGGAACATTTTTTATCAACTGAAAAATCAGGATAATACTACCATCCTCTTAAAATCAATACAGTGATTATGATGTATAACTTTATGGGTGAATTTAATGCTTAAATTGACAATAATCTGAGGGGAAACTGCAGTACTGTATTATATAATACAAATTGTATTATACAATACAACAGATTTAAGCTGGGAAGTGTTTTATGGGTTGAAATTGTAATTCTATGGTGATGGTTGAGAACCACTGCTCTTAACAAAGATGTTCTGAAATGCATGCTATTAGTTTAGTTCATATTTCAGTCTTTTCTCAAATGTTAGTGCTCCTGTGAGTGTTAAAAATGTGCACAGTGAACAAAATTTTGATTCAAAACTTAACTACATTTGGGGCCCGATCTTCTAGCCTGGCATCCAGAATGATACCCCTCTGTATATTATATACACAGGGGATATCAGTCTCGCTGTTGCTGCTTCTGCCAAACTCAAACAGATCCGTGCAATCAGAAGCGTTTATTAACGGTCACGTGTTGTTCGCGAGCAGCATCACGCTTGAGTTACAGAAGTCCCCTCGATAACAATCGACGGGCGGCGCCCGAGAGAGCCAAGGTTTTTTTTTTCTAATCAACAGTAAATGACCAAAAACACATCGGCAGTAGGTGAGTTTTGTGATTCATAATCCTGTTCGAATATTAACGTTAAACTGCTAATAACGGCATTGACTGCCCTTCGCTGATTGGTTTACTCCGATTCCTGTTTACTTGCGTTTGTTACGCTGTAGAAATCAAGTTGATGCAGAGTCTTACCAGACTCACACGCTGGATTTTTCCAGGCTACCGATCTTACGCCTGGCACAAGTACAGCGTTGGTCGAGGCATGGCTGCCATCTTCACCGGTAGCCTGAGGGGTTGCTTAAGGCGAGACACGGCAGGTGAAAGTATTGATTTTTCACGCAGTGGTCGAAGTGGAGATTTTTATCTATTTTCCTCCCTTTACATCTTAGTTAGTCATGTCAGAGAATAAAAATGACAAAACTCACCCCGCATGATGCTTATTTTATGATGATTTGTCCGCTTGCGAGGCGGCGGTAACCCGGAAGTAGCTGCTGCGGCGCGTCGAAAGACCGCTCTAATGCGGGTATTCATTCACAAATATTGACAGACTTTACATCCACATGTGCTGCGAAGGGATCCTCCGTGATGACGCTATCGCCCAAATATGGTATTTTTCCTTCTGGGAGACGCCTGGTGCGGAAGAGCCAAAAGAAAGTTCCGCGCATGCGCACTCGCTACAAAACTTCAGGGCTTGTTTTCTCAGAATGAGAGAAGGCCCCACTCGGGCAGCGGGTGAGCCCTTATAGTCGCTCCTACAGACTTCAAACTTTCCAGTCTTGGACTTAACAATATTATGAAGGTTTTTTCAGAGGGATTTTTTAATATCTAATTCCTAGCCTGATTTATTCAGCTTTGAACCCAAAAAAACAGGCGGAATTTGAGTTTTTACAGATTTTTTCACTTATGATTAGTTAATTGAAAAACTAAACAATATATCCAAAATCCCCTCTGAAAAAATCTTAGTGACTAATATGTCAATAAAATGAAACCATAAATTTTAATCTGGCTCAATCCATTATTTTTATTTCGTTGCCCAAAATATAGGCAATTTTGGCCATTTTCATGTACAAAATGTCTTATTTTTATATGAAAACATAAAATGACAGAAAAAATGCAATACATTTTTTTCTCATATTTATATCAGTGATGTTCAGCAAAACGTTTCAAATTGATGTCTCTACATTTATTTTTTTTCCCTATTCACCTGCAGTGTCTCGCCTTAAGGGAAAAAAAGGGTCGGCTGAGGCTGATTTCTCCCACTGTGAGTTAAACACTGTCCATGTCCTGAGAGTGAGAATATATCGATGGAACTCGCTCTAGCGCTAGTAAAGAGCGCGGGGCAAACTCCATACCGTAGAAATGTGATCAATACACCAGCACGAGCGATCTCCCCCACCCCACACCACCGCAATCCACTGCCTTCCAAAGTAGCAAAGACTATCTGGCCTACAGACTGTCTGGTACAGTAACTACTTTTTAAAAAGCATAACTTTACGGCAGCTGCTAAAAGTGCCGCGTCAAACAGAATAATAACCCATTACTCACAGTGGTCAGTCATAAGGCTTTTCCATATTGTTGCCGTTAGGGTTGCAAAATTATGTGAATTTTCTATGGAAATTAACGAGAATACAGTATATGGGACTAAACAGTGATGGGGAGAATACTTTGAAATTGTACTTGGTTACTTAATTTTGAATACTGAAAATGTATTTTGTAATGTATTCCGTTACTTTGTCCAATCAGATTACTGTGCATTTACTTCCACGTTGCTTTGCATAATATTTATGCATAAAAAACGTACAGCTTACAGTTACTAACTGTAACTTACCTGAATACAGTTACTCAAAAAAAGTTTTCAAATACATACAGCTGAAACTCAGAAAATTAGAATATCGTGAAAAAGTTCATTTATTTATTTATTTCAGTTTAAAATGAAACTGAAACTAATATATGATATACAGTAGACTCATGGCATGCAAAGTGACATATGGTGACATATGACATCCTGGTCTTCCATAACACCTCAGCAGTGCCACAGGCTGATAGCATCCATGCCACGCAACCGCATTAAAGCAGTAATTCAAGTAAAAGGCCCAAACCAAGTACATATGCATGATTATAGTTTTCAGCGGGCCCGCATTTCTTTGTTTCAAATCATTTTTTAAATGATTTCATGTAATATTCTAATTTTCATTTTGGGGTTTTTACAAGCTGTAAGCCAAAATTTTAACATATGTCACTTTGCATGCCATGAGTCTATATCATATATTAGTATCACATTTTAAACTGAATTACAGAAATGAACTTTTTCACGATATTCTAATTTTCTGAGTTTCATCTGTATTCTAAATACATGCATTTCATTACTACTGTCATAGGTTAAAATGCAGTGGGAGATAAAACTTATGGTGCAATCAAGGACAAGGGACAATAAAAAGGAATTAAATAATGATTTATTTAGTGGCCAGCTAAAAGTCAAGTTAAAAGGACATTAAAAAGGGTAAAAATACTGTAAGACGGGTTAAAATGGAGGGGCGCGCATTAAGGTTCGGAGGTTCAGGGGTCCACTTCGGGGAGAGTATGCCCGGAGAGTCTGCCACTGCCGCTCGATCCTGCCACTCCTGTCCGGAGGACATCCCAGTCCCGACGCCGCTCCCTCGCCGCCATCTCGCGTCCCGACCTGTTGTCTCGAGTTGCATCGTGTCCCATCCCTGCGTCTCGTGCGGCGCCCTCTTCCCGCTCGACCTCACGTCCACTGCGTCACCATTGCTGTTGCAAGGCCCTCGTGTCGTGCTCTGTTTTTCTTCCTCCTGTCTCCTTTCTTTCGCTGCCTTTTATCCCCTGCACAATCAACGTGCAGGTGCGTCTCTAGAGGCCATCAACGGGGGCGGGGCTGCCAGGGCCACGAGCTTGCCGAGTATAAAACATGCATAAACCCAACCTTAAAAACATCAATGAAAAACAATAAAAACAAATAAAACAGTGCGCTCGTTCCCATGACACTACCCAACACTGGGAAAAATGGGAATAAACAGGGAATGAACACAACTGACGGTTGCTTCTTTACTGATTTGATCATTATACACTGTAATGTCTATCACAGCAGAGATGAAAAGTCTCAAAGAAATCATCATTTTCATGTCTGACACCAGTGTTTGTGGAGGACATTGGTTTAGGTTGTGACCAATACAAAGAAGGGATTTTGGAAACAGAATAGACTTATTCCATGTCTGCCTCCATCTGTATATTCACCAAGTGTGTGCAGTATAACAATAGGATATTGTCTGTGTAGATTGTTCTATAATTTAGGTCTGTTATGTTTAATGCAGCTCTTTTCAGACACAGGCCCATCCACCTCTCGCACAGTATTGGTCAGTGTCTCTCAGGGCCTGAGCCAGGTGAATTTAACCAATCGCAGTGTGATAAAACAAATCCTTATATAAAACTTTGCAGTTTGTCCACCACTTAATAGGAAAGTTGAGTATCATGTTTTATCGATATGAGCCTCACCCTTATTGTATGGGTCATAGGTGTGACATCACTCAAATGCATGTTTTATGGATCAAAAACATAATTAATGGGTAACTAACTAATAGTTCACAATTTGCTTATTCAACGAAAAATTGAAAAATATAATGTTTATTTAAGCGTTTTGTCTGTTTTAATTTTTTTATTCATTCCTAAAAATTCAAAGATTAAGTTCCCATTCAAGGTAGAATCCAGAAAATGTCTGGAAATTGATCAGGAATTTTCAGGCCCTTTGCAATAGTTGCTGTGGACGCCTACTTTGAACACAGCCTATGAAACGTAAAATGTGTCACCAATACTGTAGAGCGAGATTCATTGTAGCCCAGGGGCGATCTGGGACTTAATTTCAGCCCGGGAATTTGGAGAAGACCGGCCCGGAATTATGGCTCCGTAATAGTGCGCTGGTCTCAAGTACAAGAGGTCGCTGGATCGAATACCACACATTGACAATTTTCTAACAATTTCTCTTTTCACATGGGCCGCTGCACACACAGTCGGAGCCTGATACAAACCCACAATCAGCACAAGTTATGTAGATAAAAACATTTATTTGACCACTTTTCTACCTTTCACTGCCTTTTAGTCTCTTAACTCGCGCAGACACTTGTCTCCGCTGGATTGGACTGCACCAACTTGAACTAAAGCGGAGGGGTGTTCCACTTAAAGTGATAGTCTGGATTTCTAAATGTATTACAAATTTTAAGAAATGTACAAAATTGACCTTCTGGCCTTACGTTTTGATATAAAGTAAGTAAAAATATTTATTATTATATTTTTGTTAAGTCCCTCCTTCTCTGATCTCAGCAACTACTCAAGAGTCCCCTCGCCGATGGCGTTAACCAATAAAATGCGAGTAAGACGATGATTGACACTTCATGCGCGCTGTAGGCTCGTGCCCGATAACTGAGCACGCGCAGCCGCAGAGAGTGTTTCTGTTTCTGCTACCTGTATCCTCCGCCATTACCCCGGAGCGCCCCTGCAACAACAACCTGCACACGGACAGAAGCTACGACTGCTTGCCTGCTACTTCTCAAAAGAAATGTAAATGGTTCAAAAGCCCATCTAGCAGAAAGACTAATGCAAGATAGATGTGGAGTTTATATCGGAGAGTCGTTCAACAGATGGACGGAGCTTTGTGAGCTCAACTGCAGAACAGATGAAGAGTTGGCAACGTTTCTTATGTACAGGTAAATGCATGACACTTTGAAGTATTCATGGCGACAATTTGTTGAATTTAGTGCGTCCGTCGTGATTAGGCTTTTTGCAAATTCTAAGCGCTAATACGCTAGCTAACTATGAACTGTTTGCATCGCGTTATAAAGCTATAAGGTTAGCCTACTGTAAACAATGACACTGGTCACCACGGATGTTTTTCACAACGTTACACGCACGTGTCTTCACTATGTATATTTCTGTGCATACTGGCATTACATCAAATGTAGCATTGAGATTTGGAGATGTGCAGACATGCAGTAGGTCTAATGCCAAACTCTAAATGTAGTGCTAGCATCTGATGTTTATTGTATGATAAATGATTGAAGGCCAGCGGGCTACATATGTGCTTTGAAGGAAATGCGATTAAAAAATATAGCTTACTCTGTAAGAATTTTTAATTAGAAATGAACAATGTTGTTACATTTTGTGTAAATATGTATAACTATGTTTCCAGTTACCAAACCGGATCAGGGGCTACAACATCTACTCCTATATATAAAAAAACAACTATTTCCTGCTGTGCCAACGCTATCGAGCATCCACGGGGACTTATCTGAGAGGTAAGAATGTTTTTTTGTAAATTAGATTAGCACTCAACACCACAGTAAAGGGCAGACAAAAAATGTTATTGAAATTCAAAGCCCCATACCCCCAACAATGTGTGAACTGTATTGGATTGAAGATAATAGTCTAATGAAATGGCGTGCACAGCCTTACTGATGCTAGCCATGGAAAAATAGATACTCAAACACCACAAAACCACAATCAATTGGTTTAGAAAATTATTCATAAACTGCTATTCTCTTGTATTTGTAGAGATACCAATTTTGAACAGGGACTGAACGTCTTGGAGCAAGAGGGAAGCCCTTTCTTCAAGAACTGCAGAGTAAGTAAAACATGTTTATTATCTGTGTAGTTGTCACACTGGTCATTGACAATGAAATTAAAATAATGTTGTTTTTTGTTTAGTTTACCATCAGTTGGTTTTCCTGAGGAGGAGTACAACCACACTGTGAGGATTTGAGCTTGTGTTTACAAAAACAAGTTTAAACCAAAACTTGTGTACATAATGCTAATTTATAATGCTAATGTTTACACTCTGTGTTCACAGGACAGGGGCCTCTCTGAGAAGGAAAACAGACCTGAATGACCTTCAGTACATCAGTGAGCAGGACACAGGGAGAGGTCCACATTACAGAAGTGTTTACTGATGCCCACTTACAGATTTCTGCTCTTTTCAGTAAGTGTCACCGTATTTATGTTATGAAACTTGTAATTGGACACATCTAAAGCAATTATAGTTTTAATTTTTGAATTTATAAACCTGACACAGGAAATGGGATATACAAAGACAGAGGTGTGGCGCACACATGATATGTGGCATGGGTCTAAGAACTTGGGCAAAAAGCTACATGCAGTAAGTAAAATTGTGAGCTTTGTAAAAGATGCTTATTGTGCATTTATACTGTACATGTATTTGATTTTTGTTTCTTTTCTGGGTAGACTGGCCAGCAACACGGATGTTTCACAACTACAGTGGAACATAGACGGGAGAAAGAGTGGAGAGTGAAAGGTTCAACGGCGCAATACTCTCAGGGAGGTAATTCTAAAAGAACGTTGGTTCAAAGAACTACCAAAGTATCTGAAGTTTAGGTATTGCATAAAAAAAAAAAAAACTATAGAAGCTCCAAATTATGCAAACATTTTTGTAGATCAACTGCATGGCTGGAGGCATTGCACAGTCATCTTATGTACGCCAGCAAAAGACTCAGCTATGACCCAGCCATTATGGATATAAGAATGTAACTTGCAGCCCTCACCATGTATACTGACCTGCAAAAAGGATGCTGATGGGTGTATAATTGTATACAGTATGTACACATTTTGTAAACTATGTATCTTCATTGCTTTTCTATTATTTACTTTTTTAGCATTATTTTGTCTCTCTTTCAGATACCTTTTTAAAGTATTCAATAATAAGTCTACGTGCTGCAGGATTTATACAGTGAAGGTTGAGAAGGACTATTCATATATTCCAGAGCTCCAGACAATGATTGTTGCTGCACGGTTGAACAGCAAAAAAGGACTCCCACGCCCTGCAAAATTGAGATCCTCAGACAACTGGGTTTGCTTTTAGCTGTCCCTGCCCCAACAACCCAGGAGTTACTCCAACACACCCAAGGAGATGGTATGGACTAATTTATTCTCATCACAATATGGAATACAGAAATTGCATACATCCATGATACATTCTTTATCCTTGGCTTTTTTACAGGTCAACGATTGCCACAGAAATATCAAGAATTTGTCATTTTAATTGTAAATAAAGTTTTTGTTGAAAAATAGTTGACCATTGTTTGTTATCTGTAAACAAATGTTTTCCTGACAAGTTATGAGATGCTAATTCTGTGCAAGAGCTTTTTTCAGGCAATGTTAGTTGTGCTTTGAAATTACAAGACTTTATTATATTGCATTCTTTTATTCTCATAAAACAAAGCAAAGTGACTTCAATTGAAATGTAAATTACAATCGATGTGGTATAAATCCAATGTAGTGCCCATCAGGATCAGAAAATGTGTCTGAATTAGTCTCCACGTGTGGCACTTTAGATATGAAGTTCTCTAGTGGTGGGCATTTCCCGGCAGTGGGCACATCTGCACCGGGGGGCTGATTTTCAGTGGGTGAGTGTCTTCCAGGAGGTGCAGTGTGAGATGTGATGTCAAACAGAACACCAGGGTCTTTGTCCTCCACCCTGAATAACACGTCTTGATCTCCAGAGTCGTATTCTGTATGTGTCCTACTCCCTATACAAAAAGAAAGTGTAGTTTTGTTAGTTTATTACAATTGATGTAAATGGTTATGCAGATGTCTGAAGGGACTTACACGTTCAAAGTGTAGCCTCTGCATTCTTAGATTATGAACACGGGCTGAATCCTCTTCACTAAAGTCTAAGATGGGTCTGCAGCTGCCTCTGGCCACAGATGCCTTTGGAGATCGTTTGCTTGATGCTGCAGGTGGGGTTTATTTATCATCGGAGTCTCTCACAGAGTTTTGAAGACAAAAAAAGATAAAACATAATTAGAAAAAACAAAACATACGCAATAAGGCCCAAAACTAAAGTGGTTTAAAACACAAAAAAGATGACAGACAGGACCGGACAGTAAATCGTACGCTAACTTTGTAACTGTTAGCATCATAAAAGTAAACCATGTTGCAAGCTAAACTATGTCAAAACTACATGTTCACTGGATATGCTCGTTTAATTGAAATTTTAGTACAGAGTTAGCTGCATAAACGTGTTATCCCCCAAAACACAAAGATTTTGTACCATAAATGCATCGTTACCTCGGATAACTCCATTGTTGACACTGTCACCGTAATGTCTCCTCCTCGTCACTTCTTGGCCCATTGAACCTCGCGCGTGCACGGGAAAACAGGCGTGGCTTCCAAGACAAATCAGGAAGGGAGGGGGAGGGAGCTTGGGCCGTTTTTTTCAAAAAGAGTCCCTCTCTCTCTCTCTTTCTGACAACATCCAGACTATCACTTTAAAGACCCCTCTGAGTTAGTTCAATATGAAATGGCATCTCCCCGCTGCAAGAATGAAAAGTTCGATGCGAATATTTTTCAGATTTTCATTCATCAGTCGTTATTTTGATAGATTTCCATGACAATTACGCTTATGTTACTTCATTTATATCTGGAACAGCAGCTCATGCTCCTGCTGCAGCCCAGTTAAAGCCTTTAGGCCTGGAATAGTGAGTTATTATTTCATTATTTTATTCTGATGGCCCGGCCCAGAAGCACCGGAACCGAGCGGCCCACCGGGAAACGTCCCGACTCTCCCTATGGCCAGCACGCCTCTGTTGTAGCCTGTTGTGTGGACCTTTCTCTTTGATTAATGATCGTTTGCCATTAGCCCTTAAAATGAAACATGCTTCTTTATTCTTGAGTAATGAATAAAACTGGTATTGATCAAACCTCGCAACACTTAAATCTACAAAAGATATTCTGGTTAAAATGGGGCAACGATGTTTTATTGTCTGAAGAGAAGCCGTATCTCTCTTTCATCACTGGGTAAAAGGAAAGCATTCCCAAGGTGCTCAATTAGTCTACAACAAGAGGAGCCAGCTAGTGAATAATGCAGTCGCTAAATTTCTTCTAGTTTATTAAAAAAACACAGTTTATTGGTGCCGAGGCCGAGACGAAGATTGTAACAGTTAAACTTTTTTTTTACTTGAGTAAAAGTACTTTTACACCAAACATTACAAATGAACAGTGTTACTACTTTCTGTTAGCCTGGCTAACGCCAGACTGCTGTGTGCGCTCAAATCTTTTCGAACTTCACAACAGCCTGGGGACCATGGCCGACATTTTTCCATGGATTTGGACACCAATCACAGAACGAGGAGGGACGGTAAGACGATGACGCGCTATTTGACATAAAGCTTGTAGTTTGTTTAGGGATAAAAAAAAAAAAAAAATATTTACAGATCCAACATGACAGCAGCAGACGCGATGCCATCTTTCGATCAAGCTTTAGAACGTGTTCTAAATAGTTTAGCTCAAAAGTTTACAGCGGGTATGTCATACGTCATCTGATACCATGATACGATTGGCTATGGCTGCGTGCAGACGCATGAGAGACATTCGTAGCGCCCAATAAACGGCTATGGACAATCGTAAACCACACCTCTCCTACGAGAAAATGAATTGGTGGTCCCCAGACTAAATATCACTTGTGATTTTAGTCTGGCGTTAGCCAGGCTAACTTTCTGTACTAGCTTAGTCATAATATTTCTCATCTACAATGTACTTACATAAAACAAATTAATAAAAGCTTGGATGGATTTATATCCCCTCCGGGAACCGCCACCTTAACGTGGTGAAGGGGTTTGAGCGCCCAAATGATCCTGGAGCTCTGTTGTCGGGGGCTTCGTGCCCCTGGTAGTGTCTCCCATGGCAAACAGATCCTAGGTGACGGGTCAGACAAAGAGCGGTTCAGAAGCCTCTTATGAGAGACCAACAGGCCCAGTTAGAACCATGAGGCCGTCCTTCTGTGGACCCACCACCTGCTGGAGGAGCCATAGGGGCTGGTGCAGTGTGATTTGGGCAGCTGTTGGACCCGGCAATGGACAAGTGGAAGAAAATGTATGGATGGATGGATTTATATTATGATTACCAAACTTGACAAGCTTTTCAAAGCGCCACACTCGATCATTATTCACTCACTCCTCACACTCAGTGGTAGTAAGCTACTATAGTGGCCTCAGCTGCCACAGGGCTGACTTAAACGTGGCTGCCAACTTTGGCCTCTCAGACCATCCCCAATCACTTACTAAACACATTCACACATTGACAAAGGTGTGCAAAGTGTCTGGCCAACGGGCACAACAGCAGTCTCAATTGTTTGCCATTGAGACTGAACCACCAACGTTTTGCATGGTCTTTTTCTTATCAGTTGAAGAACTGGTTCATTGATTAAACAGTGTAAGTAATGAGGTCATGAACCCTGGTGCCTAGTGAGGCGTTCTTTTAAAGGAATAGGCCACCGTTTTTAAATACTGAGATATGTTCTTACCTTATCTTAGACGAGGTAAGAACATATATGCGTGCCCTCAGTCACGTAAACAGAGCACATATGCGTTAGCATAATAGCCTCTCCTCCTCTCTTCTATGGATCCAAACGGGAGTGACGTTAGAAGCGGCCAAGCTCTTCCACGTTTTCCTTATTTAAATATGGTTACATGAGCCTATACACGATCCCAGTATACTCACACAAAATTAAACATATCGATTTTCTAAGCGGATAAAAACTATATTGCAAGGCGTAGTAATATTACTACGCTCTGACTCAGGGCCAGAGCCGGTTTTTCCTATACGCAAACTACGCAAGTTGCGTAGGGCCCCTGCAGCCGCAAGGGCCCCGCATCTCAGTCAAACTATGGTGTTGTTTCACTGATTAATCCACGCGTTGCTACAGGGACAGGCTCTCTGACAGCGCTCAGTCACTCTCCGCCTACTTTGCCACATATAACACCAAAACGCAGCAGTCTGCTGAAGTGGATGAGCAGGAGAGACCTACCGTCTTCCCCGGTCACTTCCAAGGCGCGAGTGCTTCTCCTCTTTACGTCCCCGGTTGGTGCTCGCTTCACCTCCTGTGCGCCTGCATGTCACCCGTGTCCCGTGCGCTGCTCTCATGTTTTCTCTGCACGGACTTGGGGCTACATCAGCCACACACTTATTTAAACTATCTTCTTATTGTCTCTAGCGGAGTATCAGGACAGTACTTTGGCGAATAGACCAGAGTAAAAAGCCGTTCTACGTGGCCTTTTTGTCTCAAAGAGGAGTTGAATCCACACGGTTCTCATGAGCACAGTTACTTACAGTAACTCGGGTTCTCTGAATGTGCACAGTTTAAAACAAATAGGGCTAGTCACCGGCTAATTCTCAGTGGTAAGACAGAAATACCCGTCAGGTGCAGGTTTCAGTTAGTTTTAAAGGTCCTATATCATGCAAAATCAACTTTTTGGAGTTTTTAACCATGTTGTTATGCTATTTCCTTATCAAAAACTGCATAACTGCATTATGTGTAACTTCACTTTTTGCAGCGATATATTTCTAATATTGCATGACCGGAGAGGGGGCGGAGTTGACTGAATCGAAGCGTCTTGTCTTCCGGGTTTGGAAAATACCCCCAGAAAATACTTATATTTCTCTCAAAAATGAGTACTCCATAGTGGTAGAGGTACAATATATCATATAAATGCCTATAGTTTTCTTTGGAATGGCTAAAATAGCATGATACAGAACCTTTAAATCAGCGGTTCCCAAACTGTGGGTCAGGAACCAGAGGTGAGAGAATGGGACCATTTGCCATTTTAAAAAGTGGGGGAAATAGACAAGTAGTAGTCCTAAATCCCAGTCTGACAGTGGCTTAGTGGTTAGTGGTTCTCACACAGAGGGGCAGGGCCTGAACCGAGGTCATTATGTTCTACTTCTGCCCTGCACCACTGCACAGTGGAACTATTTTTGATCGTAAATGGGTTCGTTCTTCGTCGAATAACCATGGGATGCGTACTGTAGGGCCCCGTGTGGATTTTCGCTTAGGGTCCCCAGAAGGGCCAGCAACGGCTCTGCTGAGGGCACACGTAAAGACCAGACAGATACGCATCAACTCGTCTAAGCTAAGGTAAGAACATATCTCAGTATTTAAAAACGGTGACCTATTCCTTTAAAGTCTTTTTAAGAAATACATTTTAATTGGGTTAACTGCGTATTCTTCATCAATTAATCTCCAACCTGTAATGTGTCGACCAGCAGACAAACGATCACCGCCAAAAGAAACCAAGTGTGTTTTTGCAGCCATACAGTTTGCATCAGTGATTTCATTTATTAGCAGTGATTTATTGGACAGACTTGGTCCCTGGCTCCTGTTCTAGGGTCGAGAGGGAATACCAATTATAATCTAAATGAAATAATGTTGTTCCCAGCAGCGCACAATAATAGTTACGAATAAAAGCTACACACTTGTAAAATCTAATATTCAAAGTATCTCAGAAAGAGGCTGCTTTATGAAAAAGGTTTGGTGAAGTGTCTGACAATGATTACACTGCGTGTACAAAGTTGGAACACACTGCAAGTAGAAAGTCAATACAGCCGTTTACTGTTTAGGAGGCCTAACCAAAGAGAGAAATATAGATTTGTGTGTTATTGTTATGTAATGCCCCACGTTTGAAGCACTAAACTTTCACAAAAAAATAAATACAAATTATGAAATAATAATAAAAATACATTCTCTATAGGAAATCTCATTGAAGCTCTACTTCTGGAAAGCAGGCTTTAGAAATAATGTAATTTTGTGGGACTAGAAGACTTCTGTGGAGAGTAAAATACTGTAAATGTTTTTCTGCCATTAGTTCCTCCTGATTTGTGTTGCTGGCTACATGCAACATAGTTGTCAAGAGTCCTGTTTTGGCCAGGAAACTACAGAATCTTACCCCTCTTTCCCGCCGTCCTCCCGTATTAGTATTATCCCGTAAATCTCCCATATTATAACAAAATAATCATAATAAAAGATTCCTCTGCCTCTCCAAACTGAATTCTGCCACTAGACTTGCGAGAAATGCCGCCTGCAGTGGCAGTTGTCACGAAGTTGCAGCTACATCATGACAGAGGCACAACAGCTCAGAATTAGCCCAAATGTGGACCTGGGTTCTGTGTTTAGCCCAATGGGAAAGGAAAGCCCTTCTCTTTGGTCCTCATGGTGAGGAGCTGACATTGCTGCAATAGGGATGCACTATTAGGGATCCCAAATACTGTAGCCTGGCCAGCCAGAATGCATGCTTTTCCTATTCTTTACAAAGGCGTGTAGTCTGGGATCAGGGGTGATTTATTCGAATTCCCACATGATTGACAAGCATAATAAACAATCAGAAAAAACGGAAATGACGCAGGCGGCATATTTTGTAAATAAGAAAGTTAATAGTTTTACAATGGCATCAGTCAGAAGAGTGTAAACTAATGTGAACGATCTACGTCGTTTTTGCCACAAATACCTAACGATACAAGAGTCATTAGCAATTCGGTTCAGATTTTAAACATAGGGACATTCAACACGAAGGAGCAGCGGCTTTTTCAATCAATGTACATTTGAAACGGGGTGAAAGAACTTTTGATAGATGGCAACAAAAAGAAAATACTCTAAAAGAAGATGAAGCATCAACATCTACAGTACGCAGGTCTTGTTAAGTACATTTAAGAAAATATTTTACTTGTGAGAACGTGCTCTGTGATTGGATCAATATAAAACGTTTCGAGATTTGATTGGCTGTTAGCAAAGTTTCAGATGGTCCTGCTTTTGAACAGATACAAAAGCAGGACTGGGCCAGGCAAGGAATACTGCATTTCCCCCTAAATATATTAGGAATTTTAACATTGTTAAGTCAGTATAGTCTGAATAAATCCTGAACACAAAAGGCTGTGAGTAAAAATAGAAAAATATCATGAGCTCATCCTGTTTGAAAGATCACAAGCCGCCACTGGATAGATAACATTTTAACATCTGACATTATTACAACTTTTGTCATGATTCATTACTGAAGTAAGATCACAAGGACCACAAGGTTTCAATGCTCTCGCTGTGTCAGAATGTGTCTGTCTTCATCCACAGTATAGAATAATCATGTAGCAGATAGAGATCTAGGTCTGGGAACAAAATCTGGATGTGGGTACGCTGGCAAACTGTCAGTTCAGTAACACAACAACAGGATTGAAACAAAAAAGTAGTGGTATCCCAATAGCAAATTAACTACTGGCAACTCATCACTTAACACTACTATTCATTTCCAAGTGCAGAAAAAGAGGCTGAGAAGAAAAGGGCAACAGACTGACTGATCAGAAATCCTTTCTAACAACTTTAACAGCCAATTACTTCTCCATGCCAATCATCTCAAAGCACACTTTTTTTAAATGTAGATATAGAAAAGAGCATCTGTGGTGAGTCACCACAGATCCAGCCCCTTAGAAGATCATAAAATGTGAATTTGAGGAGACACAGCAGTGACCCAGCCCAGACCAAGGTGCAAGGCCTGACAGCGTGTCTAAGCCACATCAAAACATGTTGCCTTTAATTGGACAGTGTTACCCGTTAGCACATGGGTCCGTGATGGTAAGTGACCAGAACACTGTCACTCTAACAGGGTCTGACTCGAGAGGCGAGACCTCAAAAATCCAATCCACTTTAATCCACTTTATGTCTAGACACATTTTATCAACAACAATTCCCAGTGCTGCACATGCTCGGAGTAATACACAATATTCCCCTAATTAGTACCAGCAGCACAATATTGTTATTTTATTAATTTGTTTATTTGTTCGGGACAGTGCATGTTAATGAACATACATGGGACTCATGCATGTAAACACGCCATGCCAGATTGTAGTCTTGGGCTAATTTCCATTTGTTGTCCCCCACACGCACTCTCATTCAACCTGGCCTATTGTACATGTTTTTTAGAGGTAGGGAAACCAGAGTACCTGAAGGAAACCGAAATGACAATAATATAATCCTTCAAATTAAGAATAATAAGATGAGTTAACACACACTGCCTGTTCTTTCATGAGGGGGGTATTATCTATAGCAGTGTTTTGCTCTGGTGGGTCGAAATCCAAAAGGAAAATTCTGGTAAAAGTTGGAATTTAAATAATTATTTTGGTCACAGCTTGTCACAATAAGTTGACAGTGGGTCCCAATGCTACATCAGTTGAGAATCTCTGGTCAGGTGTAGAATTCGAAATACATTTTATTGCCATTTTAAGATTCTCCCACTAGGAATTTTGACATGAAACATAAGACATGGGGTAGAGATAATAGAACACTATAAAAACTGTACAACTATAAGGGCATGCATAAGAATAGATTGAGATTAAATAAAATAAGATAAAAGAGATGCGTTTTAAAGTTTGAGCTGTGGATATGAGTGTGGACATGCCGCATAGTGCAATAGCACAGTGCAAATGGCTGGTACAGGTTATTACGTGTTCATGAGTCAGATACAGAGCGATTGAGTGTTCTTTCAGCGTTCATGAGCTGTGGTGGGAGGTACTGGCCCGGGTGGACTGTAGCCTCCTGCCTGATGGGAGAGGTGAGGGGATGAGGAAACGCAAATTGGAGCTGGCCCTTTAATATTTACTGAAAGCACTGCACTGATTTGTCAGGACTATGAAGAGGGAAAACAAGCAAGGCGGCATTAGCTGTAAGAGCAATGGAAAAGCCAGTGTAAAAGCCATTAACTTCAATTAAGGGCAGCATGGCTCCAAAGGGGGGCTGCTGATGTAATGTTATTGACCATGCCTCTCAGAGATCCATCCAGTATTTATATGAGAGACCATTTAAGACAATTAGATCCAGCCTCACATTTAAAAGGATCAGCAAACCTATATAAAGGCATGTTGGGCCATATATTCAGGATGGAAGACTTGCCATCACAGCAGTTCATGTGCCTCCGGACCCTCTCAGCAAAAAACTTTGTCTTCTCCTTGGTCTTCCTCAAAGCCTTTACAGACAAGTTGGAAGTTTTAACAGCGGTATTGTTTTCAAATCTACTTGTCTAAATCACCCCAACATCTGGAGTTCCCCCTTATGCCCCTATTTAGACGTGCATCCTTATTTTGTTTACAAACCGTTACAAACCCCACATTCACTCCACAATGTACAATGCTCTCATGTAAAGCGCTTTGTGACCATGTCTGTGAAAGGCGCTATATAAATAAAGATCTTCTTCTTTACCAATTAGGCAGTGGCAGACAGAAGAGAAAAGTATTCACTTCATTCTGAACCCTTTGAGCAGTTAGTTCACCAATTTGTATGAAACTCATACTTTGCTCAAATTAACTGAATTTACTGAAAGAACAGAAAAAGGACAGGCATTTCAATATTCAGAGATTATGTGTCAACTAGGATCTAACTCACAACCACTTATTGGAAGGTTTTGACCCTTTTGTCACTTTATCTTCCACAACTTGGAAAGATTTCTGTTTTTTTTTAAAAGAGAAGGTTTATTGTAGCTCTTCGATTCCATAGCAACATGATTTAATATGGTTCAGATCAATTATGCATTTTTCTATTACCGCTAAGACCAAATTTTCCTTAATTTATCGCTATTGTTTCCTACAGTAGAAACCACCATTACAATCCGCAGCATCTCTGCAGATTGTAGGAGCCGTAGAGTGTACTCCCCCTTAGCGAATCTCCTCAAGCAAGGCCCACCACAGTTCACCATAAATAACCAGCATAAAACTGTCCGTGGAGACAAGCGCCAGACACCAGCCCATTTAATGTTAATAGGCACGCATCGGTTACCAGATTCTAAATAATAGCCCCCAGTCACCACGGCCAAGGAGAGGTGCTGGAATTTATGGAGTTAGCAAATTGCTTTTCTATCCACATTCTTGCCCCATTTGTCCCTGGGCCCATCCCTCAAACACATGGAGCAGATGATGGAGAGGTGAGGGGAGAGGACGGCCCCGGTGCCTGCTGGCTGAGTGAGCACACCTGTCCTATAGGGCCGCGGGCAGGAGGACGCTCGGAGGTGTACAACAGCGGTCTGTCTGTGTGGACCACTTGACAGGAGACGCATGATATTTTATACCAGCAGGTCCTGGGGTGTTTGGTCTGAGACTGGCAATTTAGTGTCCAGGAAATACTAGGAAATGTGAAAAGGGCAGATAAATGTCTAACCTGGTAGTGTGAGGAAACTCTCAATTAACTCAACTTTGGAAACTTTTTGGAGTTGAATAGTATATCCTCAGTGATGGGAAGTACATTTTTATCATCTTCAACTTGTTTTGTAAAAGACACAAGGTGTGTATTTTCGTTCCTCTTGTGTTTTCATCATGACCCTTTTTTGGAGAGAAAAAAAGGAAAAAAAGAAAATAAACGGGTTCATTCAAAAAGCAAAAGCAAATGATTTTATGTCTGCAAATAAGAGAAGTTGGAAATTAACCATATTTCAAGTGTTACTACAGTGCCCTGCGAAAGTACTAACCTTGAACTTTTGGTCATGTTTACAACCCTAAATGTAAAGATTTTATTTTTATTTTTTTACTGAAAGTTCACACACAAGTAACAGACAACTGTGAAGTGAAAGCAAAATGATACATGATTGTTATTTTTCAAAAATTAGAAAACTGAAAAGTGGGACGTGCATAAGTATTCATACAGCATGACTTAATACTTTGTGGAACCCCCGTTTGCTGCAATAACAGCAGCAAGTCTTCTGGGGTATGACTACTGTACAAGGTTTGCACATCTAGAGACTGACATTTTAGCCCATTCCTCTTTACAAAACAACTCAAGCTCTGTCAAATTAGAAGGAGAGCGTTGTGAACAGCAGTTTTCAGGTCTTTCCACAGATTTTCAATAGGATTTAGGTCAGGACTTTGACGGGCCATTCTAACACATTAATATGTTTGTTTTTAAACCATTCCATTGTAGATTCAGCTTTGTGTTTAGGGTCATTGTCCTGCTGGAAGGTGAATCTCCGCCCCAGCCTCAATTCTCTTGCCGACTCCAGCAGGTTTTCCTCCAAAATGTCCCTGTATTTGGCTCCATCCACCTTCCCAACTATTCTTACAATCTTCCCAGTCCCCGCTGAGGAAAAGCAGCCCCATAGCATGATGCTCCCCCACCATATTTGACACTGGGGATGGTGCACTCAGGACGATGAGCAGTGTTAGGTTTGCGCCATACATAACGTTTTGCATTTGGGCCAAAAAGGTCAATTTTGTCTCATCTGACCAAAGCACCTTCTTCCACATGGTAGCTGTGTCCTCCATATGACTTCTAGCAAACTTTAAATGGGATTTCTTATGGCCTCCTTTCAATAATGGCTTTCTTCTTGCCACTCGTCCATGAAGGCCAGGTTTGTGTAGAGTACGACTTACCCCCAACTCACATTAACTACGGTCCAGGTTTGGTCCTGATCTGGTCCGGGTTTGCCCCAAACTACCACTCACAGTGAGTCCGGCTGACACTGTGGCCAGCTCCGGCGCCAGATGCTGCGCCAGGCACAGAAACGGCCCTCGCGAGAACAGAAGTGCACGTGAGTTTCGCTCGAGTTCACGTCATAAGTAGCCCCATATATAGGTAGTTTTTGTATTTGCCAGTACAACAACTCTCCCCAGTGAAGTGGATGCTTTCCATTACCAGTGCCTGTGTCACTGGTAATGGAGAAATGTTTACATTTCCGACGTTACACGCGTCTACAGGTGGTAAACGAGACCAAATAAGTAGTAAACGGACAGATTTTATTTTGAAATACACCGGATCTTCTTTCCTCACGAGACCCGACTTCCTGTTTGGCTCGTGTTTTTCCGTCAGCTTGATCTGTTGGGGCTCCGGTCTCTGGCAAAAATATACTTCTTGCGGATTCTTTCCGTTGCCGCCGGATGGCCTCGGTAGCCGGGCCCGGACTTCGCGGAGCAGTGCGAGTGTGCAACATTGGTTTTAATGACTTTCTAAGTCTGCGGATGCCGTACCGGACCTTAACCGGATTTAATGTGAGCCGGGGGTTACAGTTGTCCCATGTACTGATTCCCCCAGCTCAGCGGCAGTACGTCCCAGCTTCTCCAGAGTTATCTTGGGGCACTTGGTTGCATTTCTGACCAGTACTCTCCTTGTTCGGTCTGTTAGTTTAGGTGGACGGCCGTGTCTTGGTAAGTTTGCAGTGGTGCTATACTCTTTCCATTTCTGAATGATGGATTGAACAGTGCTCCGTGAGATGTTCAAATCTTGGGAAATCTTTGTATAACTTAATGCTGCTGGTGTGCTCCTTGACCTTCATGATGTTGCTTAGTGACCAATACACTCTGACCATAGCTCTGAGGCCCTCACAGAACAGCTGTAATTATACTGAGAGTAGATTACGCACAGGCGGCCTATTTAATGGTTAGGGCAAGGTGTGAACATTCTGCAGTCATTAGGAATGTTATAAAGGCAATTTAGAAGTATTTCAAATTGTTGAAGCGATACTGGGAAAGAAACTTGATTTAAAATCAGAAAATATTATATTAGGAAAAATCCCAATGAATATAAACTCGGATGAAAAGTATATTTTTCAAATCCTTAGAATCACAGCATTAAAGATCATAACAAAGGAGTGGAAAAAAAGTAATCCACTGGATATTAAAAAATGGATTAATATTATACAAGAAGTAAAATTGAATGAGAAGTTAACTCACAAAATAAGGAACAGGGACCATGAGTTTGACAAAAAATGGGTTATAAAAGAAATGGACAGCACATGAATATTGTGAATCAGCGGTTAACTGTGACTGTGCAGTGGAGGTTGATTGTACGTTGGGACTAATTTCTACTAAGGGGGATCAATAAATCAATAAAAAAATAAAAAATAAAATAAAAAATAAAACCTGTCGCTGAACCTAGGAAAGCGTTGTAGGTGTATATTGTGTGGATTTGTGTTGGATTGAAGTGATAATGGATTTAAACAAATGGAAAATAGATAATAGTAATGAAGTGTGTGGATACGTATGCAAGTATACGGGTAGAGCATGTGCAGTGGGCCAAGAGGAGTGGGAGTGTGTTTTGGGATGCTGGTGAGGGACAATAGATATGTGGTGTCTGGTGCGGTGTGTCTGCATGTGTGAGTCCCCTGTTAGTGCATAGGCATGCACTGTCTCAACCAAATAGACGGGTATGGTACGATGTGGAATTGGGGCCGATCTGATGTAAAGGCCATTTATGTCATTTACATTATTTGTGTTGTGTATACCTTCTGACAGACTGAACTTGTTCCTCCTTGTTATTTTATTACTGTTTTTTGTGTTTGTTGTTTTTGTGTGTTTGTTTCTTTTTTTATGTTTGTGTATGTTTTGTATATTGGCTATGGTATATTGTCTACTTATTTTTGAAAAATTATAAAAATAAAGTAATAAAAAAGGATGTACAAAGTCAAAAATATATATATATATATTATAAAGGCAATTTAATGCACTCAGAAAAATGCTGTATGAATACTTATGCACGGCCCACTTTTCACTTTTCTATTTTTTGAAAAATAACAGAATCATGTATCATTTTGCTTCCACTTCACAGTGTTCTGTTACTTGTGTGTGAACTTTCAGTAAAAAATTCAAAATAAAATCTTTACGTTTAGGGTTGTAAACATGACAAAATTTGCAAAAGTTCAAGGTGTATTAGTACTTTCACAAGGCACTGTATAATTGTAATATGTTTTCCCAAAAAAGCGTAATAACTGGAGCTCAGGGGGTTAAACAAAAAGCACACTTGTTTTTCAGAGTGAAACAAATACACACTCCGACTAAACTATATACACAACACAATGTTAAAATCCTCATTAGTTTACTTTAGTAGTGTAGTTTGCACTAGATGGATGTCTTTTCCATTAGACAGTGATGTTCTACAGGTGGAAGGAACTCACTATGGTGGCACGGTGCACCCAGGGTAATAAAAAAAAGTTGAATAAATCACAGTCTAAGTCTCTCTAAGCTTCATCAAGGGCCCAAGGTGCCATCAATAAGGTCACACTGAGGTCGGCTGTAATTCCACTCCATAGGGCTGATGAGGTCTGCACTGTGCACTCCTCCACGATTCCTCCCGACAGTCAAAGACCACGTGTTTAAATACAGTCTTGGCACATGATCGGGCCTCACTGTTTTGTTGTGAATGGTGATTTTCTTGCATGTAGCGCTGGCTCCAGTTGGTAGGTTGCTAATTCTTAACGCACGGCTAGAGTTAACAGAATACCGCAGGCAGACTTTAACAGAGAATGACATTTTCAGATCACTCTCCTGAACAAAGAAAAAGAGAGAATAGAAAAAGCACGCTTGAGACAACATCTTAATAGTGTCTATAAAGCTATAAAAAAAAACAAATCTACAAAAGATTCAGTGCAAAAGGCCAATGCATCAAAAACGTAGATCAAATGCAAAAAAGCAGCAAACCCAGGCACTCTAAAACAAATATGCACAGCACGAGGAAGTACTTAAAAAGGCCTTTATTTAGATGGCCAAGCCAACATGTTTTGACCACCAGGTCTTCGTCAGGGCTTAGATCAAACGCAAATTGAATATCTACACTGCATAGACAATGATAATGCGTATTTAGTGGTATTCTTTGCATTAAAAATGTTTCTGAACATCAACAGTGGTCTTGGCCAATATGAAAAAACCTCATATGTGAATGCAAGTATCGACCACGTTTTACCTTTCTAAGGAAAACATCTGTGTGTACAATTATTATGCAATAAAAGCAAAATGATTAAGTAAATAAATGAAAAAAGAAATGACCCATCTCACATGACTATTTCTTTTAAATAAACTTTTGTGAAAATGTAAAACAAACTAATTTAGATATACAGACATTCCTGACTTTACTTTACCCTTTCTTCTTTTCAATAACTCTTTCAAGCCTTCCCGGCACGGTATTTTACAGTTTCTTGAACTTTTTGCGCTGCAGCGACCGCAGCCTCCAGACACTTTTCGGAGAAGGGTTTTGTTTTCCATTACTGTAAATCTGCCATATAAGTAGATCTTTCTCGATTAGTCAGTTGAGGAGGGTTCCAGGTCATTCTTTCACCTTTAAGCTCGACTGGCTGGCCATGCAGTGGAGGAGTTTTATGTACGAGATGGAGCATTGTATTGCGTGAAAAAATCAAGGTTTTCTTGAAAGGTGCACTTGTCCCGTACTACCGCTTGAAAAGTGGTAGTCGGAAATTGAATTTGGATCCACCTTCAACCTGAAATGGTCCTACTAACTCATCTTGCTGAGTTGGAGTGGAGCTTCATCATCACTGATCCAGCCACAGACCCCCTCCTCCTGGTCCATCCGGAGATACTGTCATCACATCAGCATTTGTTAAATCAATCTTGAGATATTTTGGCCCAGCCTTGGCATTTAAGCTTATGGGTCGGGGCTACTGGTGGCCATGTTTCACCCATTGGGCTCAGCAATGGGTGAGACTGAACCCCTTGTACTTTCAAAGAGCGACATCCCTCTGACAAGGTTTTTGCATGTTTTAATTGGTTGTTGTTTTTCCCCGTGAGTGTGTAATTTCTAGTGACCCACAGCAGTCGGCCTTTTGAACAAATATTCTTATTTGATGAACTTTGGGTTGTGACTGGATACAGGGCAGGCGTCCCTTTTGTGTGTCCTAATGTGGGGATGTATTTTGCATTTGGAATCTGCTTTCAACCTTATCAATGTAGAGTTTAGGTTAGGCAAAGCTATGAACTGTACTATGTCTATCAGTAACTGACGTCGCAAACATGTATTTTATTTATGAATGTGGTGACGATGTGTGCTTCTATTATACTTTTGTAATGTAGCTAATGTGGCACTGTAGCCCAATACATATTTCCCTCGGGGACAATAAAGTTTATGTTATCTTAAGATCCATTTTCTTGCCCACTTGACTGACAAAAAGTAGTAATTCTGCACACCCATTATAGACTGGATCTTCTTCAATCATAACTGCCTCTCATTACACACAAGCTCATCACCTAAGGTACTTCAAACCAACAGACTTCAATTTCATAGTTTAGGGTGGGAAAAGAGAAAACAACAATATGGTTTCAAAAAGTCTCTTGCCTAATACGTAGTTCTGCAGGTTGTACCTGCAAATGTTGTGGCGTCTGTGTAGGAGTTTTGTAGTATCTGGGTTGTTTGTTTTTTAACAGGCACCAATCCATACAAGTGGGTGGCCTGACCTGCCCTATAACCATTACTAACCTATAGGCTACTGAACACTAAATGATCTCACATTTGAGTTCATAAAGGTTTACTCAAAAGATTTTGAAAATTCAACTATCATAAACGGCAAATGTCCTACCAAAAGCTTTTCACATTGGATTGCACCCTTTGAAGCGTGAAAATTCACATAATAATGCTTCAATCATGTCCATCCTTACTTAAAGGCACATTGCGTAACATTATGGACTATACTGTTGCCACCAGTACAAAACATGCTCCTAATGACCAGCTCAACACAGAAAATGCTATTACTGCAGTGGGTATTCAAAGAATGGATTTACATGAGAACCTAACCCGTTTCAATCTCAAACTCTGCTGACTTCAGTCAACATCTCCATGGAGATGAGCTGGAGACGTGCCCACTCCTGGTAATGTTACAGGCATGTCTTAGGAGAGGTGAGCCGCTCACAGCAAAGGCACATGTTTGTTTGTGCATTTATGAGGTATTCTTCAATGATGAGAAATAGGTTATGAAATAAATGCTTGTATTTCAATTTTATTTATTGGGGTAAAATTCTACGCAGTGTGGCTTTAACTTTATGGGTGACGAAAAACATCAAATTAGAAATTCTGCGATGAATTAATTTTGTAGCCTGTAAGTCTACAAAACAGACTGTCAAGACGAACTGGAGTCATTTGAGATGCACACAGACAATTATAGGTCTATAAAAGGTAAACCCTGCCAGCTGCCAGACAAGTGACTCCTCTTGGACTTGACAGTGCATGTAGGCCTATCGGTAGTATCAGTAAGTAGGTACAGTTCCCTAAATAAGCAAACTCAATTTTACACAATGGATTTTAGGTTTAATCCTTTGTCTATTAGCCGTACAATCAACACTGAGCAGTCTTTGAACGTTATTCCCAAAAGATTTGGAGGCGCCCCAAGACGCACGGGATCCAAGTGCTGCTAAAGGCTACTCGCGACACCCCGAGTCCAAATCCTGCTCAACTCCTCGGTTCTGCCACGGGCGCCTGCATTCCCGTATACAAAGTGCTGAGGCTTGAGAAGCGCTTTATTCCCAAATAAAAATCACCACAGGACGGAACCTTAAGGCATTCCGTGCTCTCAGACTGGCTCACTGTGCGCAATGTCGCCATCCACAATAACAGACTGATTACATGGAGAATCCGATCGTTTTGTTAGGACACGTGTGGCTGTATTAAACAGAAAAAGAAAGAAAAGGCACAGAAATCCTGCTTTACAAAGTTGGTTTCACACTTCCGCACGTCGAGCTTCCAAGGTGAGGTGCCAAAACTAAAATATTGCAAAGAGGAACGGAAGGATGCACAAATCTTAAACCACTGTGTCACGCCGTGCTTTTACATTTGCCATGCACCTTGAGGTGAACCGGATAGAACCAAAACCTCGTCCTCCGCGGAAAAGAAAGTAATTTATCCCCGGCTTACCTCGTATTCCCGCAGCGGAGCTTTCGGTTCAGCGTGGCAAGGTGGAGAACTCGCGCTTGTGATGGACGTGCTCTGTATATGCAGCTAGAAATAAGCTTCTTCCGAGCAGCGACGCGGTCGAGACAAGAGCGGAGGGGAAAGTGAGGAAAGCAGAGGTACCCGAGCGCCGTGTCTGAGAGGCTCCCATCACTGAGCGTTTACATCAGCAACAGTCTCATCTGGAGCCCGCGAGCAAAAGCGTCCACAATAAATGCGACCAGAAGTGAGAGCGGACCAGAAGAGGGAAAGTTGGTCTGCGTCAGGGGAGAGCAGACCAAGGGGGGTGGGAAGTGTGCTGAGGAGAAAAGGCGCGCCAAAGAACTGTCAGTGTCCAATTTGGCACCGTGACACGTCATACGACACATCCAGGGCACCTCCTCATGGGCTGCTCAATTTGTACGTTCATCCCTTATTATCGTTATTTATTTTTATTTTAATCCCAAATAATCACACACAGGAAGCATCTGCAGCCTAGCTCCTGCTTTTGTTTTAACTTTACAATGCAGAACTCAAACGCCACATCAGTAAATGTTTATTTACAAGAAAATCTTGCGCTTGTTTTAAAAAGTAAAAAAGACAGATTTTTATACAGCAGATCACCGAATAAGCTAAAAATCAATACTGTTTAGGACAAGCAAATGACAAAGGGACTTTTCTGTTGCTAATAATTTAAATATTTCTCTAGTGTGACTGTACAAGTACCCACTACCAGGGCATATCTTTAACATGTTAAAGATGTGAACGTTTATTTACAACATATACAAAGAGGTTTGTGTCACCTCTCAGTGGTCCAGGAGATTTTCATCATAGCAAAGGTTCTGAAAAAGTTAGTATTTGAACTGGGTTGTTTGGCCTTGCTAAGCTAGTTTTTACTTGCTGTCCTGAATTGGTGTCTTCGGTTCATTAGTAAGTAATTTTGGGAGGCGAAAAGTCCTCAACTCTAAACAATCCAGCCAAGATGACAACTTTATAATCATCTTTGCACCATATCCTATGATATATAGCAAGTTACAAGGATATAAAGAATGATTTGTTTAGTTCAAGTCTCTAAAATCTCTCTTCGCTGAGCCGAGCCTCTACCGTTGCTGTGTGGACACGCCGTCTCCCTGGCTGTCTCCTGTTCTCAGCCAGTTGATGTTACTCTTGACAAAATGTTTAAGTCCATCAAACCCTTGTGAAAAGAGGAAGTCGATGTACCAGGTCCATAGTCTGGATTGCTGTAGAGACAAACAAGAGACGTATGACGAGCACATCAGAGCTCAAAGGAACCAAAACTTTAGCGCAGTAATATAGGCTTAGAAACTCTGTATATGTACACTATACCTTTATGGAAGTGAGGTCCATCTCCTTTTTACTGGGCTCCAACTGATAGATAAAAAAAAAAAAATCATGACTATTCATAATCATCCCACCAGGGTAAATCTCAAATGATCACAGCTGGCTGTTGCAGTTAGTCCGAACCAAAAGAGACATGTGCCTGTATTATTAAACATGATGAAACCATCTCCTGCAGCCTCCATGAATAATATACCCTCTGTATTAATGTATTTTGTATGAAAGATATATTAATAACACATTTGTCTTTTAACCAGAGTGTACAGAGGAGCTGCATGCTGATCTTTTAAAACAATTCTTAAGGATGATGGTGTTTCAGTGTAACTAACATTTTACAGACATGGTATGAAACTATTAATATCTTTCAAACACCAAAAACGAGTAATAAAAACTTAATAATTAAACTCCAGGGCTTAGCAGGTTTGCTACATAGCTTTTAAGTAGTTCATACCGAGACCATTTAATCTGCAGTGCTACCATGACATTCCGCTTCACACATTCCTTTTACTTACATTTTTACTATTACAATCCAGCCCATATTTAGAGTTCTGATTCAAAAAGATGTTCTCTGGATGGAAAGCTCTATAGCAAGCATGCTTACCAGCTGATAAAAGTCCACTGCGTAGCTCAGAAAAGCTGGGTGGTGGATGAGGTCAAAGCTCATTGTGTAGTTGGGGACATTGCTCCTCAGAAGCAGCTTCTTACTCAGCTCAATGCCCATGCCCGGCTGAAACATCTTGGCGTTCCACAGGCAGTTCACCATGACCACCGCATAATGATTAAACTCGTGAATTGTCTGTCGGTTGATTCGGAAAGCTTGCTAAATTACAAAAGAAGAAAGAAAAAAGGGCATATCCAAAAATTACACTTTCACGTAACTGTGACAATTTTGATACAACACTGACTCACCTCTGTCTGTTTCTCTCGATGCTTTGCTGACGTCAAGTTCATCTTGTACCTAACCAGAAAACAGTGAAATGCACAACCTTAAAAATTGCACTTTTTGCACATGTGCAATCTCAATTCTGATTTTTTTAAAATAGAGTAGCACAGGGCAGAAGTAAAGTGCTTCTTAGCTTCTCATTACCATAAATGATACATTTTATGCTTTAAGTGAAATTGTGCCATTTGATTCCAGGTCTCTTCTGCAGATGAATTAGATGAATGCGTGGAATATGCCATTAAATCTGTCACTGGGGTTGTATATGCAGCCCATATCGAAAGAGGTATTCTACCTGTACATAATGTAGGCCAGTCTGTCAACGCTCACTGGATCAGTTGCAAAGAGTGCTGGGTAAAAAACACCAGGCGGAGGCATCACCACCAGAGGAAGGCCATATTTGAGAAACATGTCGCATACCTGTGAGATTACAAACAAGGAACAAATGAAACAAATTGATGAGTTTTCTTACACTTAAACCATGGCTGTTTTACCTACCGTTTCATAAAAGTCCAAAACAAAGCTGAGGAGCAGAGAATGACAGCCTTCCACCTGGAGTCCTACAGTGGACAGTCGACCCACAAACTGTACAAGCTCCATCACAGAGTCCTTAAATCCTGACAAAGTTATGTTTCTGAAACACAAATGTCCGGGTTGTTGAGCAATGCCCATTTTAGTTTCGCAAAGTAATTATTATGAATGACTGTAAACAAACTCCTCTAGGCTCCCTGAAGGTGTGAAAATGACCTCTGAAAAGTATGTGGAGTTTCTGACTGACCACTTTCTTCCACGGTACAAAAAGAAGAGCCGTGCTTTCCCTAACAAAATCATCTTCATGCCTGACAATGCCATGTCATGCTGTAAAGAATATCTCTGCATCATTGGCTGCTATGGGCATAAAAAGAGAGAAACTCATCAGGACCCCATCCTACCCTGAACCTTGTAATCCAGACTCCGTTTACTACATTGAACAATTATTTATTCACAAAATAGATCATACAAAAAAAAAAAGAAGTTAGTTAAGGCAGCACCAGGAAAGTGCTGTGGGAAACCCTGCACTCTGGTTCACATAACAATGTACGCAGACATTGAGGTAAGGTGGGTTAAGTGTCTTGCCCAAGGACATGACAGTGTGCACTTTAGTGATCCATGTTACAGTATATCCACATAGACCAGTGCAAAATGATATTTGCCTCAAAAGTGAGAAACAACTGTGAACTTACATAGATGTATGACTATTGAGGCTGATGTCCAAGTCCTCCTCCAAGGCATAAACCGAGTGCCAAGTCAGCCATTTTAACAGCATATTGTTCAGACAATCCAACAAGCCACACTGAATCCACATAAGACAGCCACACAAAGACACAAATTAAAACGGGTCACAATTAAATGTAAGCGTCATATCATAAATGTTCATCCTATTACAAATTTTACCTTGAAAAATAGTGAGGAGGTAAAGAAGAGCTGCATGAGAGGCTCAAATAAAAGTCGCCCTATTTCTGTAAAAGGGCAGAGGAAATCATCATTAAATCAATCATGTTTAAATTAAGTACACAGTTGGACTTACGTGAACTTGGTACAACAGGAATGTTACTTAAAAGACCCAGGATCTGGGGTCGCATCAAGGCTCCATCCCAAACATTCAAAAACTTGTAGAGAAAAGCTTCAGTACTGGAAAACCCTTCCTGTCAATAATATTACAGATAATTACTACTGTAAATGCATAAAGTGACTGTTACTGAAATATGACTCACCTGAAGAAAGTGCTGCGTGGACAGCAATTTGTCTAAAAACTGTTGGGCCTCATCTGAATTCTGAAATGCTCCCCCATCATTGAAGAGGAATTCTTTAAAAACAAGAAGAAAGAAAACACAGACAATCTTTTACGTTTAAACACTTTAATATGTCAACCAAGCCCAGTGTGAAGAAGTTTAGCACAAAGTCAGCTTTGGTCTGAGCACTTTCTCTACAGTCTATAAACTTTCTCTATAGAAGTTGTCAGTCAGTCGCAGTACTTTTTAAGCTCTTTCTTCCCCCTTACCTTCGTGAAGTGCATAACCAAGCCAGAAGTTTAAGCGAAGGAGGGCTGACTCATCCTGTACACAATCTAGATACAGCAGAGCCAAACTGGAACCCAAAAGCGATCCCATCTGAGCAGGAAGCTGGTGAAATAACAAGCAAATATACAAAATGATTAAAAACACTATATTAGCATATTTCTCAAATCAATAAAAACATTGGTAAAAATTTAAAACAAATTATAGGGTACTCCATCAAGTTGTTTGACCCTGGAATTAATTTTACTTTAATGTCAAAAAATAAAGGCCAAACACTCCACTTGTCTACTATGATATTCTCAAAGATGACTCAGTAACAGCCTTACACAGGTACATAGCACCACCAAGTGGTTTTTAGAAAGCATCACACCTGAAACGTGCCAATACATATGTGCTAAAAAGATAAACCAATCATAGTCATTCTTCTGTTACCTCTATTTGGTGCATGTTTTTCAGCAGGTGAGCAAATGACTGTATCTGTACCAAGGGGACGACTTTTCTGTTGGGAGAGGATTCAGACAAAGTCTGTTTATTGACAGCAGGCGCCAGCACAGGTATGTCCAAGTGGCCATGTTTCTAGGAAGTGAGAAAAACAACTACTCAATAATGGTAAAGGACATAACAGACATTTTTGTTGTGATGTTTGGCCTGGAAACATAGGGAGCTAGTGTTTGGACCTCTGCAAGGATTAACCAGTGAAAAATGTAATTACCCTTTTTCTAGATGTAGAGACAGATAGGCTGACGTGGGCAGCTTGAGAGCCATTTCTCTTCTGGACACTAATAAGAGCTGATTTCCAGGGAGAATTGTGGTTTCTAAATCCAGTCTGAAACATAACACAACATGGTCAAACAATGTAAAATAAAAGTACTCCAAAGTATTCCACTATTTGTACCTTCATTCGCGATGGGATGGAGAGTGTTACTAATTCAGGGCAAAACACTTTGTAAAGAGAAAGCAAATGAAGAAGAAATGGCTGCCTTCCCTGAAACAAATGAGAGAAATGTTTAGGTATTATGTATATATCACTATATACACAAATAGTTTATAATTGTTTACCAGTTTGGACTGAAGCTCTAGAAGTTTTCGAACTCTGAAAATCCGCACTGCAATGACAATGCACCGGTTAGACTTGATAAAGTAGTAATAATAAAAATAAATAAGAACATAATTAAGTTTTAACATATAAATTACAACTTACCACTTTCTTTCTGGTCAACAGATACAACAGATGGCAGATATATGGACACTAAAAGTAAATCATATTTCAATGATTACGTTATTATGAGAATATTATCAGTTGTATTCACTTGTGTTGTACAATTGTTGTCATATATTGTTAATGCAATTTTTACCTTTACATGATCTCATTAGAAGATCACAAGCTTTAACACTTGATATACAGACAATTTATATTTGAAACCAGAAATGAAACTCATACCAAATTTTCCTCTGTGACAAAGTTAAAAATGAAGCCGTAAATAGCGCGAAGCTGGTCCTTTGCATCAATCAGGTCAAACATGGTGAGCACCCACTTTACAAAGAGAATCTAGAAAGAAAAAGGTGAAAACAAAAGAACTGTATTTTTTTATCCAATTCAACATGTATAATTGCCATGCTTCCATGTAATGTTAATGTAAAATAATTAGTGACGCAGTCTTAATACCTGTGTAGTGACAGGTATTTTACAAATTCCCAGCCAAACCACAGCCCGAACAACAGCCTCCTGTGGAATCACGCTGGAGGGAACCAGACACTTCAGCACTCGGGCACAAGGAGCTGTTCCTAAGCACACAAATCATTATATAATAACAAATAATTGACTTATTTGCAAGGAAGCGCTGCTTTATTAAGTCAAGCTTACTCATCCGGCAGCTCATTGCAAACTCCAGCATCGTTGATACAGCCTCTGGGTGGAGTCCCTTACTGTAGGCCATCTTCTCCACACACACCAGGTTTCTCTCAAATTCATCATTCCCATGAACTGGAGTCCCTACTTTAACTAAGATGGAAAACATGAAGGGAGGCAGTTTAGGTACAGGCGCGCTTATTATATCGGCCCCATTACAATTTACAACTCATTTTACTAACTAACTAATTGAAGTAAAGTTTATTCATTTACTGAGCTGAACAGCAGTTGTGTAATTAGCTTGATATATGCAGCCAAAACATGGTCTGCCATTATATTTAAGATTCAATTGTACACATTGTACTTATTTTACTATTATTTAAACAATGTTTTTGACTCCAGTGACTGCCAGAAAGTGTAAATATCATCACGGTAAACATACACTGGCTGGCTTACGTAATAAGAAACAAGTTATTGTAGAAAGCTTTTTACACAGACATTGAGCACATATGTAGTGATGAACAATAAACAGCAGATAAAGAGTTAATGACTTAACATACTGTTTATTCGAGACTATGTTTACGGCTTACCCTCTGAGAAGTACTTCAGGGCCAGGCTAAAAGAGTCCTCCGCCTCGTTCTTCCTCCTCTCTTTTTCCGCAAGTCTCAAACTGCGGTTGATACTGCGGTTCGAAAAAGACTGGTCACTTTGGGATGACTGGTCTGAATCCGAGGCTCCCGATAAGTTTGATATTGCTGCCATTTCTACATTGCTAAAAAATTAAGTTGGGTTTCTTTTGACTGATCCACCATTCAAACTAGAGATCCTCCGCGCGACCGTTTACTCTGCGCGTGCGCAGTTGCGTACCTCGTCCTGGTTGCATTATGGGAGTCGTAGTTCATTTTCCTTCACCCGGAAGGTAGGACACCTTCCGGGTGAAGGAAAATATTTGCTAGAGATCAGACCATTGAATTACCAGGACGGTCTGATCTCTAGCAAATAAATCTTAAATTGAAATATAATTCAGTTTAACTTTAATAATTCTGTAATAAGGTGTCTGTAGGACATGAAAGCTTCACTGAACGGCAAGTCTGTGTTTAATAAAATTTGTTTTTCCGCGGCTTTTTGTCTTCAAACCATTCGGGGATTCGGGGATTCTTTTTTTTTACAGTCTATGAAAGTGACGGAACTTGGGCTCACTTGCGTACTTTATTTTTTCGCTGGTATCACGTTATTTCAAGATAATTTCACGTTATTTCAAGATAATTTCATGTTCGTACAACATACAGATCACGTTATTTCAAGATATGAAATTATCACGTTATTTCATGATACCAATTTTATCATGAAATAACAAGATAGTAGACGCCATACGCAGGGAGGTGCCCCACTGTTACCTTGTGGTATTCTGGCTTTTCTTCCAGGGACAGACACAGACTGCAGCATAGGTTTCCATCTATCCATGACCTGTACGTCTCAAGGACCCACGGGTGTGCAGGTCAGATACCAGCTGACCCTCCAGGATGCTGTCTTGACTCTCCCCTCCATCCAGACAAGAACAGATTTTCCCCTCTGCCATAGGACCCATGAAAACCTTGCAATAATTATAATATTAATAATAATAATAATATGATTATTATTATTATTATGATAATGGCTTACACTTGTATTGCGCTTTACAAGCCTGTATTACCATGTTTCTCAAAGCGCTACACTGTCGTAATTTTTCATTCACACCTTGGTGGTGGTAAGCTACTGTTGTAGCCACAGCTGCCCTGGGGTAGACTGACGGAAGCGAGGCAAGTCTGTGCCATCGGCCCCTGCGACCACCACCAACCACTCACTCACTCCATTCACCCAGGCTTCCTGGTGTTCCCAATAGGGCTGAAAGATATATCGTTATCATATTTATATCGAGATATGAACATTCAAAATATTAAAATCGAAAAAGCAAGATATAAACGATATAGATTTTCATCAATAAAACTTCACTCTTTTGTATTATGATTTTATTCTGAAAAATGCTTAGTTTTCACCTAACCCATAGTTATATTGTATCGTATCGATATCGATATCGAGATATCTGGCATGAATATCAAGATATGAAATTTTGTCCATATCGTTCAGCCCTAGTTCCCAAACAGTCTCCCATTCAAGTACCAGCCAGGCCCTTCCTGCTTAGCTTCCGAGATCTGACGGGATCGGGCAGATCAAAGGCAGTATGGCCATTTGCTCTGTTGTATTTGAACTAGTTATTCACCCCACATCTGCTGCTTATTGTACATTTGTAAATCTACCAATCTACCGTTTTGTGGATACATTGTGCATACATTGTATATTAATTGTTAGCTATTTTTACGAAAATATCTTTTTTTTTTTTTTTCCTTAGTTTATTTTATTGCATGTCCTTTATGTTTCTTTTCGGACAATTGCACCAAAGTTAATTGCGAGTTTGTGAATGAACCTTACTGACAATGGCCATAAAACCAATTCTGATTCTGATTCATGCAGACTAAAGACAGAAGAGTCATCTCCAAATCTTTATTGCAAGTCTAGTTATCACAGAATTATTTGAGAAATATTAAAATTGTGTGTCAACTATGTAATTTCGCAAAAGGGAAAACGGCCAAGGGAAGAAAAATTGTGTGACACAAAGGTGACCATTTTAATTTAAGACAATCAGCTAAAAAACAAGAGATACACATGAACAGGCAATAAGGTAGATTTGGTTTGCATTCTGCGGCACAAGTTAGCAGCAAACTTGAGGCAGGCCCAGGTAGGCTGTCTTTTACAATTTATAACTCTACTCTGTTGAAAGAACCAAGAGGGGAATACAATGGGAATTAAAACTCATGCATATTGAAAACATTTATTTCTCTGCCACTGACTGTTGGTCTGTCACAAAACAACCTCGCAGTATTGTGATTTCAGTTAATTATTAAAGCACGTGACTGCTTTCAGAACTTATAATAGAATGTTTAATTAAAGGAAACAGTTTAACAATTTGCAAAGTCTGTGACTGAAAAGAAATAGGATAGAAACTGGATACAATTCAGTGATCCAACAGGATGAGCAATGATTTCCACAACTATGATTGTCCATAGATATGTAGAGGATGATGTACAGAGTATGATGTAGGTATGAACATTTCAATTTTCACATTGAGTGCAGTAAAGAGTACTTAGTTCATATTTTATGCATCAGGTTTTGTGTTCAGGAGCAATTCCTTGCTGAAGTGAACATATCCTTACAAAAATCAATTAGTACAATCCATACAGACACAAATGTGCCCTTCTTCTGTGGCTTGGATCAAAGTGGAAGACCACCCTAAGATTGCTTGACTTTGTTTCTTTCCTGGTCATTGAGGTACTGTTCTTCCCGGCTGTCCTCCCTCTCTGGTCGGTCTTCACTTTGGCGGGCAATGAGAAGTCGGCAAGTGAGGAGAATACCAAAAACTAAAGCATGGGCATATCGCTTTAGGGGGTCTCCAACAAGTTGATGGAAGAAAAGAACTGCCAGCATGACCAGGAGGAGCAAGAAATTAGCTACATCTTTTGGCTTTCCTGGCACAAGGGTAAGCACCACACCACAGCCAACCTCTAAAGAGCCAATGATCTTGCGGAGCAGGACAGAGCTAATACCAATTTTCTTCAGACCTGGTAGTGCTTTGGCATAGCTCTTATAGGCCCTTTTCTGGAGGAAAAAAAAAAGACAAAGCTTGTGATTGTACACTGTAACATGAATATGGGTCAGCCAGAGAAAGGCCTAGGCCTAGATCAGGTTACAAGACATCATCCCACCATCTTTAGGACCCTCTGATAATTATAACACACACAAATCTTTAAACACAATATGGCTCATCTTAACACAGGTCAGGGCTTAATTCAACATCAGCACCAGCGGCAGGTGCATCTCACAGAATTTGCTCGAATGCGCCGCCATTACTCTCGGCTGATTCAAAGATGAAACGGCAAAAGATGAAGCTTGACCTAGCCTACATAAAATATCAGACGTAAGCTATCAGTGCGCGTGCGTACATCCAAGCTGAAAACATGGGTTAACCTGGTAGGCTATATGGGTAATATAAAATAGGCTGCCACTGTCCTAATGAGATCAGCGTAATTACAATGTTTTTGCTGGCGGTCACACAAGTGTTTTTTTTGGGTGTTTGTTATCTGTTTTGGGGGGGCTGGGGCACCACAATGAGATGGATTCAGCCTTTCAACAATGTCCAAGGACTGGAAGAAACGCTATAGTGTGAAAACGATCATTGTTTTATCCGAGGTAAAGGTAGATACAAATTGAAATCCATAACACGAAAAAAGCCATGTCCGACACCAGTGAAACCTTTCCTCCGCCTGTCTATTGCTATTTAGGTCAGCTTCTGAATCTGCACACAATTTGAGCATGATAGCCTTTAGGGTCTGCATCATCACAGAACAATGGGTTTCCATCAAAATGCACGCGTTTACCACGTTTAAAATACTCACCATTTCGCTATATGCGTCCTTGCTTAGCCGCGGTGTTAGTTTAATCGTCCCCATAAATACGAAGAATAGACCCAACGCAAAAGACAGGGCGACAATGGTTATTGTCCTTGGTGAAGCCATGTTCTGTGTGTGCGAACAGGCGCTTCCCCCCCTGATGTGTGTGAGCGAGAGTCGGAAGGTTTCAAAGATGCGCCAGGGGGATGGGCTTTAGCAATAGCTTCTGCCTCTTCTGCCAATGCCGCTTACTTCCGCTAGGGGCCCCCGCTGCTTTACATCAACTGGATGCAGCGCTGATGTAAAGCGCGGCACACACAGAACTGGCACCGCAGGAGCACAGTGAGTACAGATCATTAAAAATTACTTTTATATTGTTGTATTTGAGAAGTATTAATGAGCATTTGACGTTTGGTTGTAAACTCAAATGTTGCTGACAGACAAATAAATTGGCTGAAAAAAAACATTAAAAAGAACAACGTTTTATTTGGAAAGTTTTACACAAATAAAAGTTAAACAAAGGCAAAGTATTCGATACAAAAAAGTCTGCGAGATGTAAGAAAATCCACTCTTCACATGCTGTATGCAAGCTAATTTTCTTTTTTAAGTACGATAATTATGAACGCATTTGTAAATGTTTACAAAATGGTTTAATTGCTTAAAGGGGCATTATGCAACTTTTTCTGCGACAAAAAAGTTGATATTTGCGCGTATTTGACCTTGTAGTGAGCTGTATGAGTGGTCAGCATGGCACCTTTACTTTTGATCATGGTGGTCTCTGCAATGCTCCAGGATCAATTGTTCAGTAGGTTTTCTGGTGAGAGGGTCTGTCAGTAGAGAAAACCTTCCAAACAATTGATCCTGGAGCCTCCTGGATACTACAGTGATGGAAAGTAAAGGTGCCATGCTGACCACTCATACAGCCGCTCGGTTTTTAGAAGGTCAAATATGCACAAATATCAACTTGTTTTTTCCGCAGAAAAAGTTGCATAATGCACCTTTAATGTAAAATCTAATATTCACAGGTTTACCAATTACAACCACCATATAGCCTATCTATCACACACAGTGCAACCTTTCATATATGGTCATTTAAGTTAGCCCTTCATGACACAGTGGTAACTCCAAATATTCAGGGATCAGTGATTTCAACAAAACAAGTAACTGGTTTTATTTATCCTTGCCCCTGCTCTTGACGTTCCTTGAGGGCCAATATAGCTTTTCTGTACAGATCTATAAAGAATGACAGGTATATTTTAAAACAGATCACATTATATCTACAAGTGAACTGAACTAAGAATTTCAAAATGCTTTACCAAATGTTGAAGATAGGTCCACAGGCTGTGAATAAGTATGAGCCATTTCTTCGGTGTTAATCTTGTTTTTTCTTTTCACTTTGCCAACTTTCTTCTTTTTCCTTTTTTCTACTTTGACTGGACAAAAAATAATATATATTTGTTATGTAAGACAAGTCTGTATGATTTGAATCGCTTACCCTTCAGTGGCTTCTCCTCGTTGGAAGGTAACTCAGGCACAGCCAGTTTGTCTTCTGGACTCTTGTCTTTTCTATTCAATTTACTCTTCTTTGACGAGATCATGACACTTCGGGCTCTCTCTTTGTTGTCAGTAGGCTCATCATTTCCATCTTCATTTCTGCTTCCTGTTCACTCAAATCTCTGTGTCTTCAACATTTTCTGAGGGTTTTGCTTCTTTTTCTTCTTCTTTGTTAATTTCTTTTTTAAGGAAGTTTCCTGTGTATAAAACAATGTATGTCAATCCTCTTCTACAAGGTAAATACAATTTGCAGCATTTGCCTACCTTTTGCAGCATATTTCGAATGGGTTGCAGTTTTCCTTCACCTTTTGTCTTTTTCTCTCTCTCCTTTGGGCGATGGACCTGGCGAAGACTGGACCTGCTGGTCTCCATTCTGAAATAAATAATAGTAATCAATTTTACAGTCCTTGTAGGAATAGACAACAGTATACACAATGTATTTTGTATTTTCAGAACAACTAACAAAATGTTTCACCTGTCTGGCTTGGTTTTTTTGCGAATCTTGTCAATGTTCTCATTTTTCTCCTCGTCTATTTGCTCCAGTGTCCTCCTGCTGTCATGCATCACACGGGCACACAGATCCGGATAGTCTAGACCCACTGCCCGCAGCAGCCAGCGAAGTCCTCTCAGAGTCTTCCTGTCTGACCAGCGCCGTAGATCCATTAAGGCTGAACAAGGTTCCTTCAAAAGGAAAACAATTAAAAAAGAGAAGCAAATGTAAGGTTTGTACATTTTTTTTATTTGACTATTTAACGTAGACTTACAATATGGCACAGAGACCGACTTTGGTTTACCAGCTTCTCCAGGGAGAGAATCTCAATTAATTCACTTCCAAGCAAGGCATTTATTTTGTCCTGCTTGTTAGCCAACCTAGAGCACAAAAAGAAACTATTGGCAACTTTACTATCTACAGTATCTACCACCAAAGAGAGTATTTATGGCACAGTTTGTGGTGTAATAAACGTTTTGAACAGGGGACCATGCATGAACGTTATTGTATATTTCACAGTTGCTTACACGAGCAAGGGTTTTCCAGCCACTCTGGGATGCTTCAGCAGGTCTTCTAAAACCTGATTGACCTCCTTCATTCTCTGTCTGTCACAGGAGTCCACCACAAAGATGATTCCATGAGCTTCACTGTAGAGTTCCCTCCACCTACTCCTGGACTCTGCTGAGCCTCCCACGTCCAGCAGAGTGACCAGGTAGTTTTCCACTCTCAGCTCATACCGCACACAGCCATGTGTGGGTCCTGCTTCCCCTCCAAGAGCCTCTACAACAGACAGATATATTACAGTCACTACTGTGTGGAACCATCATTTGGTAATGGTAAATGGTCACAACTAATTTAGCGCTTTTATCCAAAGCGTTTTAAGAAACCACTCCCCTATTCACACTCTCATTCATACACCAATGTACGCAGATACTGCATACTGTACATTAGTACATTAGTGCACAGTATCTGCATATCACATTAGTAGTTTTGACACAATGACACAGACTCCTTATTGACATTATATAAGGGAGTTCTATCCTACATTTTGCAGTCTTCACACTAAATTTTTGTATTACCTCTTAACATCCCTCTGATAGAGGAAGTTTTTCCTGCTTTGTCTAGACCCACCACAAGAATTGTCAATTTCCTGAAAAACACCATTAAAGAAAAACGATCAAACCATGACACGTTTTTCAACTCACAACTTTCAATATAATTTCAGTTCATTCCTTAGTTTCATAAAGTGTAAACAACTGAAAACAGAGTATAGATTGTTCCTACCTTACTGGTTCCTGGATTTTGGAAACCCAGGTACAGCAGTTGCTCATTAGGTTGAACATGTTGACTTGAGGTGTGCACAGCGGCCACCATTTTTTCCGAAAGTGGTGTCTGTAAACATCAAGGCAATATTTACCATGGTTTAAAGAGGATGACTGGATGTTGAGTCCTCGTGAAGCCAGGAACAAGACCAGTTAAAAAATGTGGTGTTCTTTTTCTCCTTGCTTTCAAATACACCATGCTTTCTTTCTGAATGAGTTGAATACTGTGTAATGTATCTACAAGAAATGCACATTATAATAGTTACAATATTTGTTGCAACAAACACGTCAAATGTAGTTGAGCTAAAAAAAATCTTTGGCCGGTGTGTAGTGTCTCTCAAGGCTAATCTGTTAAAGCCACTTTAGAGCGGCCTTGTTAACAGACTGCCCCACATTTGTTTAGGCGGAAAAAGACTGAGGTCACTGCACTGTAAATCTTCCATATGTAAATGGAAACACATGAACACAGTATTATGACACAAATATGATTAGTATGATTACAACACTGTGATTAGAGTTGTGTGGCACAAGACATGATTGTTGACTAATCTAAATTACACATTTGATTGAAAATGCAGTGTAGCAAACTTACTTAATTAATATAGAAACCGTGAGATGAAGACACATTCATTCAATATACATTATTTAAAAACAGTAAATATAGGCAACAACAGAAAATAAATCAGTTAAATTTCAATATTAAAGTGTTTCAACTTGGTTAAGATTAAAACAATTGTACATTAATGAGCAAAGTTTTGTAAAACATTAGTGACTACAACCACAGTAACAGCAAAGTGTAGAAAAATACTCACAGAAGCAAGTCTATGGCCATGCATTTGTTTTGGTGCAAGTCTCTGCTTACATACTGGGCTCATCAGCTACTAAACTAATCAGGCTCACGGTAAGCTCTTGTTCACCTCATGTAGGAGGAGTAACCTATAAGGTGTTGAGGGAATTTCAGCCAATCATACAGGCAGCTGAACAATGTGTTGATGCTATTGGACAGACTCATCTTTGCTTCTAATAAACCAACCTTGGGGTTTATAGTTTAAATGTGTCCATGGTGCAATGTGTGACGCATTGGGATTCCCTCTGTAAGTGTAGTGTTAAAGCTGGGGTACCTGACTTTTTGTTGTTATAGAGTAAATTTATTTTTGCCACCACAGAGGTTGTTGTAAACACAGAAAACAAAAACAGATCTTGTTGCATTGTCTTCACCTAAATATTTATTAAGTGATGGAGGATAGTTGTAGCATCTAATGCACCCCAGCTTCAATAGTAATTTGAAGCAGGTATTTTACCTGATTAACTATATATATATATATATATATATATATATATATATATATATATATATATATATATATATATATATATATATATATTAGGGCCGGGACTTTTTTTCGATTAATTGCGATTAATTAATTACATGAGGTTTAGTGCGATTAAAAATATTAATCGAAATTAATCACACTTTGCTTTCCACACTTCAGTTTCCTTTTTTCCTGCAGACGCACAATTAATGGCAATATTGCACTGGTCTGTTGGACTTGGTTGAACAAAAATAAACAATATTTTGTTGCTTAAGCTTATGTATTCAGTCGTTATTCAATGGTATACTAAAAATCCTTATGAAAAAACGTACTTCTCACTGTTCTCAGGTCAAATATTTATATGCGATTAATTTCGATTAATTAATTACAAAGCCTCTAATTAATTAGATTAATTTTTAATTAGATTAATTTTTTTTATATATATATATATATATATATATACAGTGCCTTGCGAAAGTACTAATACACCTTGCACTTTTGCACATTTTGTCATGTTTACAACCCTAAACATAAAGTTTTTATTTGGAATTTTTTTACTGAAAGTTCACACGCAAGTAACAGACAATTGTGAAGTGAAAGCAAAATGATACATGATTCTGTTATTTTTCAAAAAATAGAAAAGGGGCGTGCATAAGTATTCATACAGCATTTTTCTGAGGGCATTAAATTGCCTTTATAACATTCCTAATGACTGCAGAATGTTCACACCTTGCCCTAACCATTAAATAGAGGCCACCTGTGTGTAATCTACTCTCAGTATAATTCCAGCTGTTCTGTGAGGGCCTCAGAGCTATGGTCAGAGTGTATTGGTCACTAAACAACATCATGAAGGCCAAGGAGCACACCAGAGAGGTCAGGGATAAAGCTGTGGAGACGTTTAAAGCAGTGTTAAGTTATACAAAGATTTCCCAAGATTTGAACATCTCACGGAGCACTGTTCAATCCATCATTCAGAAATGGAAAGAGTATAGCACCACTGCGAACTTACCAAGACACGGCCGTCCACCTAAACTAACAGACCGAACAAGGAGAGCACTGGTCAGAAATGCAACCAAGTGCCCCAAGATAACTCTGGTGGAGCTGCGACGTACTGCCACTGAGCTGGGGGAATCTGTACATGGGACAACTAGAAGTCGTACTCTACACAAATCTGGCCTTCATGGACGAGTGGCAAGAAGAAAGTCATTATTGAAAGGAGGCCATAAGAAATCCCGTTTGAAGTTTGCTAGAAGTCATATGGAGGACACAGCTACCATGTGGAAGAAGGTGCTTTGGTCAGATGAGACAAAAATTGAACTTTTTGGCCCAAATGCAAAACGTTATGTATGGCACAAACCTAACACTGCTCATCGTCCTGAGTGCACCATCCCCAGTGTCAAATATGGTGGGGGGAGCATCATGCTATGGGGCTGCTTTTCCTCAGCGGGGACTGGGAAGAATAGTTGGGAAGATGGATGGAGCCAAATACAGAGACATTTTGGAGGAAAACCTGCTGGAGTCAGCAAGAGAATTGAGGCTGGGGCGGAGATTCACCTTCCAGCAGGACAATGACCCTAAACACAAAGCTGAATCTACAATGGAATGGTTTAAAAACAAATATATTAATGTGTTACAATGGCCCAGTCAAAGTCCTGACCTAAATCCTATTGAAAATCTGTGGAAAGACCTGAAAACTGCTGTTCACAAACGCTCTCCTTCTAATTTGACAGAGCTTGAGTTGTTTTGTAAAGAGGAATGGGCTAAAATGTCAGTCTCTAGATGTGCAAACCTTGTAGTCATACCCCAAAAGATTTGCTGCTGTTATTGCAGCAAATGGGGGTTCCACAAGGTATTAAGTCATGCTGTATGAATACTTATGCACGCCCCACTTTTCACATTTCTATTTTTAGAAAAATAACAGAATCATGTATCATTCCTTTTTAATAAATAGTTTTATTTCTTCTTATAATCTAGATTTTATGTTTTAACTGAAACATGGCTTGACAAAAACACTGGTAACGCAGTTTTGATTGAGTGTAGTCCATCAAATTTCAATTTTGTGTCTGAAACACGCCAAAACCAGAGGGGCGGGGGTGTCTGTGCAATATTCAGGGACAATATAGTCATCCACAAATTGTCATTTGGGGTTTTTCTATCATTTGAGTATGTGTCTTTCAAAATGGAGATAAAACAATCTTCCATTCTTTATATGACTATTTACAAACCACCACAGAATTGTTTATCGAAGACTTCACTGAATTACTTTCATTTATATGCACTGATTTTGATTGTTTGGTCATTTCAGGTGATTTTAATGTGCATGTGGATGTGACCAATGACAGGCATGCAAAAGAACTTAATGCTGTTCTTGAAATGTTTGGTTTAACTCAGCACGTGAGTGAGGCGACCCACAACAAAGGTCACACTCTAGATCTAGTTATTACAAAAGGTGTTAATATATCAAATGTGAATGTTGTTGATGTTGCTTTATCTGATCATTTTGTGTCTTTTTGACTTGTCTGTTGCACCCAAACCAGTGGTTGGGCCTGGAGTTATTCAAAGAAGACACATAAATGATACAACAAGGACACAGTTTATGGAAATGATCAGATTTGAAAATCCTCCATGTTCAAATGTTGATAATCTGTTGGACTCTTATACATCAAGCGTCTTAAATGTTTTGGATACTATTGCTCCTGTCAAGGTTAAAATGGTTAACAATAGACAAAAGGCACCTTGGAGAAGTGAAGATTCGGTCAGGGCACAGAAAAGGGAGTGCCGAAAAGCCGAAAGGAAATGGCGCAAGTCAAAGCTCCAGGTTCATTGTGAGATATACAAAGAAGTGCTTTGTGAGTTCAACCAGATTTTGCGTGGAGAAAGGGAGAAATACTTCTCTAAAATCATCGCAAACTGTAGAAACAATTCTCGTGTTCTGTTTTCCACAGTAAACAGATTAACTAACCCTCCAGTTTCACTGCCCTTAGAACTAATCTCTACATCTAAGTGCAATGAGTTTGCAATATTTTTTTATGATAAAGTCCAAGGCATAAAAAATGCCATAATTTCCACAACACAAATACCAACCCTGCCACCAACTAGACACCTTGAGCTGACACATTTCACACCTGTTACTGGCAAAACAATCGAAGAGGTCATCTCCGGTTTGAGTTCATGTACATGCTGCCTTGATGAATTACCCACTAGATTTCTGAAGTCTGTGCTGACCAGCTTGTTACCACAACTTGTTCAGTTTGTTAACATCTCATTTGAGACTGGAGCATTTCCAAAGGCCTTGAAAACCGCGGTCATTAAGCCTCTTCTAAAGAAGAGCAGCCTTGATCCCAAGGTACTGAACAACTACCGGCCCATATCAAACCTACCGTTTTTAGGAAAAGTCCTAGAGAAAGTAATATATCAACAGCTCACTTACTTTCTCCTATCTAACAATGTGTTTGATACTTTCCAGTCAGGATTTAGGCCCCACCACAGCACTGAGACAGCTCTGATCAAGGTGACAAATGATATCCGTATGAACACCAATGCAGGTAAGGTCTCAGTTTTAGTTCTGCTGGACCTGAGCGCTGCCTTTGACACAGTGGACCATGGGATCTTACTTCACAGGTTAGAAAACTGGGTGGGAATCTCTGGTACTGCTCTAAACTGGTTCAAGTCCTATCTCGAGGATAGGACGTACTTTGTCGAAATTGGCAACTGTGTCTCAGACAAAATTTCCATGACCTGTGGAGTCCCCCAGGGGTCAATCTTGGGACCCCTCTTATTCAACCTGTACATGCTTCCATTGGGTCAGCTAATAAACAGCAACAATGTGTCGTACCACAACTACGCAGATGACACTCAGATCTACGTGTCACTGACGGCAGGTGAACATGGGCCTGTAGATACTCTCTGTCACTGCATCGAACAGATCAGTTTGTGGATGCAAAACAACTTTCTCCAACTAAATTCAGACAAAACTGAAATCATTGTCTTTGGCCCACAGACACAAAGACAAAGTGTTATCAGTCACCTTGAGTCTCTCGCTCTGAAACCAAAAATCAGGTTAGAAATCTAGGAGTAATCATGGACTCAGACCTGAACTTAAACAGCCACATCAAAGCAATAACATCATCAGCTTTTTACCATCTGAAGAACATTGCTAAGATCAGAGGAATAGTGTCAAAACCAGACTTAGAGAGACTCATCCATGCATTTGTCTCTAGCAGGTTAGACTACTGTAACGGCCTGCTCACTGGCCTGTCTAAACGAGCTGTTAGACAGCTGCAGTACATCCAGAACGCTGCTGCTCGAGTCCTGACAAAAACCAGGAAATACGACCACATTAGTCCAGTGCTCCGGTCTCTGCACTGGCTTCCTGTCACTCAGAGAATAGAATTTAAAACAGCTCTGCTTGTGTACAAGTCTTTTCATGGTTTAGCACCAAAGTACATCTCTGACATGTTAGAGCCGTATGAACCATCTCGGGCCCTGAGAACTTCAGGGAGGGGTCTCCTGGTGGTTCCCAGAGTCAATAATAAACACGGTGAGGCTGCGTTTCAGTTTCATGCAGCTAAAATCTGGAACAGTCTTCATGAGGATGTGAGACAGGCCTCAACTCTGACAATGTTCAAATCCAGGCTGAAAACAGCTCTTTTTACCCGTGCATATGAAAACTGAAAGTATTTTATCTGCACTCTTGACTTTTACTGTAATTGATTAACTTTGTGTTGTTGTTTTATTGATTGATTTTAACTGTTTTCTTGTAATTTTTTCTGCAACTGTGAAGCACTTTGAATTGCCTCGTGTATGAATTGTGCTCTACAAATAAACTTGCCTTGCCTTGCCTTCATTTTGCTTTCACTTCACAGTTGTCTGTTACTTGTGTGTGAACTTTCAGTAAGAATTTCAAAATAAAATCTTTATGTTTAGGGTTGTAAACATGATACAATGTGCAAAAGTTCAAGGTGTATTAGTACTTTCGCAAGGCACTGTATACAGTATATATATATATATATATATATAAACTCTTTCTCACCCTCCGCGGCCGGTCTATTTTCCTCCAAGCTCGGGTCCTTTACCAGAGGCCTGGGAGCTTGAGGGTTCTGCACAGTATCTTTGCAGTTCCTAGAACTGCACTTTTCTGGACCGAGATGTCTGATGTATTTCCTGGGATCTGCTGGAGCCACTCCTCCAGTTTGGGGGTCACTGCCCCGAGTGCCCCAACGACCACGGGCACCACTGATGCCTTCACTCTCCAGGCATTCTCTAGCTCTTCTCTGAGCCCCTGGTATTTCTCTAGTTTCTCGTGTTCCTTTTTCCTGATGTTGAAGTCGCTTGGTATTGCTATGTCAACCACCACGGCTTTCCTCTGCTCTTTGTCCACCACCACAATGTCCGGTTGGTTCGCCATTACCATTCTGTGCGTCTGTATCTGGAAGTCCCACAGGTATATATATATATATATATATATATATATATATATATACATACACACACACACCCAATAATGGCCTGTAAGGTTACTAATGCCAGTATGTCATCTCTAGTCTTTTTTGTATATTGACATTGATAAAGCACCGAAATGGCATAATAAATTGCAAGAAGAATAACAATAAATGTATTGCTTTATTGCAAGCTCTATAAAAAAAAATAATAATAAAAATACAAGCTCAATAATTACCACTAGATGGCATTGCTAATGCTATGACTCCAGATTTACTGGATATACGATGCACCACACCCTTGACCAGAATAACATCAGTTTTGTAAGGAAATCATAGGTAATCATTACCGCGAGCTCAAAACACTCGTAAACGTTTTGTGTGTCTGTATGCGGAGTGAAGCTCTGGAACAAACTGGACTTACAACACAAGCAATGCCAAACTGTTTTACAAAAAATTCAGTTATGGTGTATATTTGATTTTGCTTATATTAAATATATTTTCTTCTATTATGACCATCTGTGATCCTGACATTGGGAGTAACTGCCTCATGTTGATGATACCTGATCTGTGTATTCTGCACTTAATAAATTAGATATAATAATAACATTAACACATCTACTACTAAATCTCCTTAATATATGCATTAGTATTTATCTCATCATGACATACAAACAATTGCCTTCAACATGACGATAACTGAAGATAAATTGAAAAATATTAAGTGACTGGCTAAAGCTTGAATTCATTTCTACACAAAGCGATGTTCGCTTGCAACATGCAGAGCTCCGGAAGCATTGTTTTTGTGCTGGTCTCAGTTATCTCATTATGTCATTTATCTGATGTCCAATGAGGAGGCGCTCTCCTCTACTCTGCTGAATAAGTGCATCCCGCAAATCCTGACCAGCTCACTGTCATCTGACACTGACATAAACAAGAGCACAGAGTATAAGCGGTTGCTCCCATGACCACACCCCCATGCACTGGCTGTCACATTGACCACATGTTTCACAACTGCTGATGAGGCATTCTTACACTCAGATTAAATGTTGCTTATAAGATTTATGTTATTTTAGTGACTTAGTAAAACAAAAAGGCAATCCTAAACCAACCTTTAATCCTTGCAAGAAATGTATTATAGTTGCTACGTTTCGACCCGGCAGGGTCTGCCTCAGGCAAACGAGGAAGACCCTGCCAGGCCAAAATTTTCCTGTTTTATTATTTGGGTTTAGCCTCTATGATTTACTGACTCGACAACATAGTACTGAATGCTTTGTCTAACTATTCACAATTCAGTTCTAAAAAGTAAAACTGTAAGTGTCTGTGTGAGAGGCTGGGAACATTAGTACTGTAGGAGTTGTGGATGACTCACTGTGTAAGTGGGGGTTGTTGCACCTGTTTGTATAGCTGGTTTACTCACTGCAGGTCACTACAACAAGGCCAAGTCAGGCTATTGGACTAAACTAATAATGGAAGCAGAGAGCATGCAGCTCTTTTTTCTTGTCCCCATTGTTTTTGTTTGTTTATTTGGTCCAAAAGAGCATTGCAGAGTAAACCTTTTATTTAGACTTCTGTGTGAAATGTTAACATGTATAAAGTCACTGCACTCTTTTTGACTTATTAGCTTTATTAGACTAGATGGTTCAGTGTGAAATTAGGTGAAGAGGGGAGACTGTCAGCAAATTGTCCAAACTAGAATAGGAATTTGTAATGCTGTGACTACTAGACTACAGCACCATAAAACATTATTATTATTATTATTATTATTATTATTATTATTCATCTTTAAACATTTTTAGACATCTTTTGTGGACTTTATTGTTTTTAAACGACAAGCCGTTATAAAACTGATTTTGTTTTATTATGTTAATAAAACATAACATACTATTACTGTATAGTCATTCAGAGTACATTGTTCTGATAAATGACATGTTGACTTATTAGGCTCTGAGAGTGTGACATTATCACATGATCTGATGCTGATCTCGAAAAAAATGTTTTTTAGGAAATGTGTTTCTGTTTACTTCAGAGTAGGACAACATTATGAAATTGCATTAATGCATTTTGTAAATTACATCAAATAAATATGTTAAAATCTTATCTCTGATTTAAAATGTGTTGACCCTTAAAATGAAAACATTTTTACTGTGTTGTCACTTGTTCGCATCAATATTTTGGGGGTTGTGACCTGAAAGAGTTTGGGAACCGCTGGAATAGATCTTAAACTTAATAGAAACAATTTGAGCTAGGCATTTGGTCTGAAAAAAATATTTAGTTCTACCTAAGGAGCAATAGTGGCTCACATGATGTGGGTCCTCTTATAACAGAGAGGTTGGTGGTTCGAAACTCGGCTCCTGCATGCAGAGTGTCCTTGTGCAAGACACTTTCCCCACCAGTGTGTGCATAAGTGGTTTGTGGTGGGCAGAGGGGCCAGTGGGGTAGATTGGCAGCCCCGCTTCCGTCCCTACCCCAGGGCAGCTGTGGCAACAACTGTAGCTTGCAACCACCATGAATGAATAATGTCTACAGTGTAGCACTTTGAGAAACTTGTCAACACAGACTTGTAAAGCCATTATGGTTAAAATGGTATGGTCAAAGTACCAGAAGGAGGAAATGGGTACTTGATTGCTAATGGGTGTTACAAAGTGCTGTGTACTTTAAAGGTCAGATCTAATTAATAATGAAGTATATTGTGGTTGTTACTATTATACTATTGCAGTTGTTATTGCCATTGTTATTGCTATTGCTGTTGTGTTGTTATCATCACTATTTTAACTTTAAACTTAAATGTAACAGTCTAGGATTAATACCTAACAATCTGTGGATTATTCTTAGAATCAAACTTAATCGATTCAGACAGCGGTATTGCTATTTGATGCTGATGGTAATATAAAGGAATTAAATTCTTAGAAGTAAAACATGCACATATCTATGTACTCTGCATTCAACATAACCCGTAGTATAGGGAAGACATGTGGGGGCCGGCAGCTCGAGGAAAATTTGTCTCTTTTAATGCATAGTATAGGACACTTAACAAATGATGGTCAGATGGTCTGCTGCCAGAGGGGAGCAGTCCCCGAGCAACCGGGGACTGCTCCCCTCTGGCAGCAGGTCCAGTCACAGAAAAAAAAAAAAAAAAGCCCCGAATCCCTTTTAACACACATCATTAAGACTATTCTTGTTATCATGAGCATCAATCAGTCTGCGATTACTGTACCTTTCATGAATAAATTTGGAGTATTTTATGTATCATTCAAACACTTGATACAGAGTAATGCTATATGGGTTGTAATGGTGATGATGAATAACGGTAATGCCAACATGGTAATGAATTCGGTATGGGAGACAGAAATAATACACTGGTTGTAGCATGTGAGATACTGTGAATGTTGACCTGGTATAATGCAGTGTTGCATTTGTTAATATGTAACCAACTCGGTTGATAGTTGTTTTGTAAGATGGTAAGAAATATGCAGTGTTGTTATGTATTGTTATTTATTTAAGTTTATGAACAGGGGTGGGAGTCAATAAGCTTGTCTTCTTCCCACTCCTTTTCGAGCTTGAATGTAATTATTTATTTATTTTTCTTTTTTCTTTTATTATGTGTATATATTTTTCTGTTTTTCTTTTCTTGGCTTTTGTGCCTTGTTGAAGCTCGAAATAAAAACTCAAACAAACATTATCACAATTACTTGCATACTCTAGGTACTTTCTTTTATTTCACTGAGAGACTGTGTGTTGATTTGATTAATGGGTTTTTGAAACCACAAAACATAAAGAGCAGATTGGGGCAGATCCGGGAGTCTTACTTTGAAACCGCTTCGTCATTTCCGTCATTTCGTTAAACACGAACACTTGATGCATGACTAGGTGCTGCTGTTGAACTCACTGCACTGACTCCACAACCTGATTTGGCCAGCGGCAGCTTCGTATTCTGAGACGATCTCAAACCAGGCACCTAAAGCCCTGCTTTGAGTCTCCCACAAAGACCGTGAGTGTTACCGATACACGCTAGTTTCAGTTCAGGCAGCTGCTACTTCTACAGGCGGTGAAACGGTAATAATATGACGGTGTGACAGTGGGGAAGTTTTCCGTGCCTCCACATTGAAGCAGCAGCCCCGATCCCGCAGACAGCCACGTATTTAGATCTAACATGCTTTGTCGTTTGCGGCACCGACAATAGTTGTTATCATTGAGTCATTAATGTTACGTGAAACCAGCAATGAATAACTTCATGGAAAGTTGGTGGACATGGCACGTTGAATTGACATTTTTAGAACTGTTAACGAAGTAACTACGTTAAAAAGACCCCCAAAAAATGTCTCAATGTTAAACTACACGTGTGCAGCCATGGAAGAGCACGAACAAGAGCGGGATATCTCCAACATTGACCCACAGGAGTGTGTCCGTCCAGGGGACGACAATAGACTGCTGGTGGTCCGTCACAGCCGGGTCCACCCGCCCTTCAGCGTCGTCCTCAGCACGATGCTCTACTGTGCGGAGTTCATCACCGCTGCTGTCATGTGCAGCACGTACCAGAAGAGTGACGACAGGATCTGGATGGGCTGCACCATCACCTTCATGCTGTTCCCTGCGGTGCTCATACAGCTGGCCCTTACCTTCATCCACAGAGACCTTGGACGGGACAGGCCGCTCGTGCTCTTCCTGCACCTACTGCTTTTGGGACCTGTCATTAGGTAGGTCTGCAGACTCATACTTTGAGTGAGTAAGACTCCGTATAGACCCTTTAATTGTTTGTAAACATTCCGGGCTTAGCTGGAGGCGGGAAGCTCGATTCCTATCTATTTCCATTGTAGCTGTTGTCATAGTAATGATAAACAAATGTCCAACTGTTTTTGGAAATATCAGATAAACCTTATTTTATCATCTCAAATGTCATTCCTCTTGTTCTGGCACCTTAAGCCACAACAGGACCACATTTTTTAGTTGTAGTTTTACACTTAAAATCGCTAGTTTTAGTTTAATCTTATTTCCCTTGATCACTTCCTGCCTCCAGCTGATGTCACTGATGATGTCAGCAGTTAAAGGGTCTATTGGTGTAGCAGTCTGAATCACCATAAAGAATCTCAAATTGAGGGACAATTCAAAGAATAACAATTTTGTTATGACATCACACGCACATTTTAAATCCTAAAGAGAAATAGAACCTTCAACATTTGCAAAAGTCAACTCGATTTACTGCTATGTAACACTCAATGCACACACTCAATCTCTATTCAAACCCATGTGAATAGATCATTTAAATTTGCCCTTCTTTCAAGAAATAGGCTTCTGCTCCAAGTAAAGTTATTTTGGAATGGAATGTGTCTTTACTTTGGTAGAGACAGCTTTCGTCATTCACGCTCCAGATGGAGAGACTGCTCTGCAGAGAACAGGAGGAGAACACATGATATAAAACACCCACATTATGATTTTTAGTTCACCACACACAGGTGACACATTGTGTTTGGTCATGAGTATTCATGTCATGAGTAGGATATTCATGTGCATATGTATGTACACATTGGCCCTCATTTATCAAACTTGCTTACAGTGAAATCAGAGCGTATGTGGGGTGTACGAAAAATTACCGACTGTTTTGGCATTTATCAATCTGAGCTGGCGTTCTCAAATCCTACACCAAGTCAGGAGGTGGTGTACGTGATACACCAATTTTAAGTAAACACTAAATAGCGCAGGAAAACAGTTTTTAAAAGCATGAATTGCATTGCCACATCGCATATTATCATTACTGATTTAAACATGAAACAAGGCTGCAGCGTTAATGTTTATGGGCAGACTTGATTCAATTCTCGAAGACGGCGTGTGCGTCACAGTCACGTGATTACCATGACAACGGACAGCGCCATTTTAGCGTGGTGTCCCAGTTGCCTGACATATCCATGGATCAATCATGAAAAACCTTACATCTGGCATGGAAAGCGTTGCAAATTTTCGCTACTAAGCGAAGCAAAAGCTATAACTAACTAAACTTAGCTAAACTTCGGCATAGCGGCGGTCTGCGGCAGGACAAAGAGAAAAGCACAACACAGCAGTGAGAACAAGAAAGACATTGGCTATTTACCTTTAGCTACAGACCCAGAGCCTGAGCTCATGTACTGTTGTAAGACCCTTACTCCAGCTGCACCGGAGGAGAAAATCAAACATTTGTTTGTGGAAAAGTGAGTGCTCACTCTGTATTGGACATTTTTGGTAAATTATTTGTGATATAGTGAGCGCTCACGCTGTGTAAAGATCTTTGACATGTGAAGTGCTTTTGCTTTGTCAGAGCACAGTGTGTTTAGAAAAGTTTAGCTTGTGGCTGAAGGAAAACGGTGTCATGATGTTTATCTGATCTGTCCCTGCCGCTCAGGAGGGACAGGGTCGCTTTGCCATCGATCGGGGAGCAATCCCCGCGGCTGGGGCAGTCGCAGGCCGGGTTCCGCCCAGCCTTCGTCCCACTAAGTGCAGACCGAATCACACGCCTGCGGTTTGTTTCCGCCTCCCCACAGCCCCTGGTCTCCCCCTGCGCGGTTCGGGCGCGGCTGCCGGCGAATCCTCAGGAGTACTCCAGAGCTGTCCGCGTTACGTCGCGCTGTGGGCGCTCGTTGCGGGGCGAAACGCCCAGCGGTACGGAGCTCGTGAGCCTGCCCCGCCGCACGGAAGGCGAGGGAGTCCAGGCACCTGGTGGCCACGTCGCGGGGGTGGGGCCTCGGTCCCGCCCCCCCTCTCGTTTTCGACTACGACCTCAGATCAGACGAGACTACCCGCTGAATTTAAGCATATTACTAAGCAGAGGAAAAGAAAGTAACCAGGATTCCCTCAGTAGCGGCGAGCGAAGAGCCCAGCGCCAAATCCCCGTCCGACAGACGGGCGTGGGAAATGTGGCGTACGGAAGACCGCTTGCCCGGTGTCTATCTGGGGCCTGAGTCATTCTGATAGAGGCTCAGCCCGTGGACGGTGTGAGGCCGGTAACGGCCCCCGTCGCGTCGGAGTCCGGTCTTCTCGGAGTCGGGTTGTTTGGGAATGCAGCCCAAAGCGGGTGGTAAACTCCATCTAAGGCTAAATACCAGCACGAGACCGATAGTAAGGGAAAGTTGAAAAGAACTTTGAAGAGAGAGTTCAAGAGGACGTGAAACTGTTAAGAGGTAAACGGGTGGGGTCCGCGCACGCGCAGTCTGCCCGGAGTATTCAACTCGGCAAGCAAGGGACGTGCGGGAGGATCCCTTCGAGGGACCTCTCCCCGGGCGCAGATGGCCCTCGCCGATCGCACTTCCTCCATGGCGGAGCGCCGCGACCGGCTCTGGTTCGGCCAGGAAAGGCTCGGAGCTAAGGTGGCACGGCGCCCCGCACCGTCGAGGAGGTGGAGCATGAGCGCGTGCGATAGGACCCAAAAGATGGTGAACTATGCCTGGGCAGGGCGAACCCAGAGGAAACTCTGACATGTTGATTGTGTATTAAGTCATAATTTCTACTGTGAAATTGGATCAAATTAGGCACATAGTGAGTTGGATAGATGGGTAATAATAATTCCCCCAGTGAGGGATGAGTGAAACCTTTCAAGGGATTCTTGTAATACCATCCAAAAGTAAGAAAATTACGTTGTTACATGTTCCAATAGGCATGTGACAGTGTTTAGTCATATTTCTACAGTGAAATTAGATCAAATTAGCACATAGTGAGTTGAATAGATGGGTAATAATAATACCCCAGTGAGGGATGAGTGAACCTTTCAAGGATTCTTGTAATACCATCCGAAATGTAGGAAAGATTCCATTTTAGAGGATTATTATATCCGTCATTGTTGACGGTCCCTAATTATCCGTGCTTTGGCCTCGCGTTTTAGTGGTAATAATCTACGTTTAAGAGGAAGTACAATACATTGTTTACGGTACCTAAGCGTGAGTGCAGTGGGCTACCATATCATCGGTAATAGTCGCGCATAACAAAACAACGTTACGGCTGGCATGACTGACATTTTGCGGATGACTGCTCACTTGACCGCAGTGCTCCAGCTGGAGTGGTGGTTCAGATCATGGTCCAGAGTCTGTACTGCAACGTTATATCCACGCTTTGTTCTTTTTACCACACACTTTTTTTTTTTAATGTGGTCTAAATTTATACTTTATATAGGATATTTAGGCCTACAGCTTATTTAATAAACATTAGCCTATTTCTTTTTTCCCCTCTTTTTTAAAATTTTGTAAATGTGATCTTGGATTGGCTAGAGTATGGTTAATGTTGGTTATTGATAGATTTTTGTTTTTAAATCTTCCTCGTGCGCAAAAATATCATTCATTGTGTTAACAACTATTCAGCATTTCCTGGTTAGAGGGCCATTGTCTTGAGAGTGACACTCTGTCTGAGCTCATCTCGATGTAATGGTACCAATATTGATGCTTCAACAATTGAAAGAATTTATGCTTCTCTGAAAAGAATGCTGAAAGATATACTGATTCTTCCTTAAAGCTTTATTCAGAACTGATGATTTTTTTATTGTGATAAATTAATTTCAGAATACAATGCACACATTTGTAGAAGTACTTGTGTAAACTTGAAAGTACGAAGGTCAAAATGTAGTGCCTGTGGTTAGTTTCACATTGATGAAGTGTCAGTTGTATTAAGAAAAGCTGAAAAAGTAGCTTTTTTTTATGTTCTAAAACAGTGATAGGAACAGTCACTTATGGCCCATAGTTATGGTTCTACCTCTTAGTATGTTAAATCAGAAATCACTTATAAACATCACAAAGTAGAATTAGAAATACACTTTAGTAAAATCTTAAATAAAATTGCTTGCTCAACATGATCCCTTTCCCTTTGCTGAGAAACCTTTTGGGTGAACAATGACTCCTATCATAAGACATCAAGACGATTGCCTGAAGTTTATTCTATATAAAATTTATATCTCCACTTTATAGTAAGAATGCTGCCTTGGACTTTGACTTGAAAACAGTAAACCCTGGGGTACTGAGTACACTATACAAGAGCCATCTGAAGGTGTGTTTCATTTTATTAGCAAGAATGTATTTGGTCAGTTGGGAGGATGCTTTGAGTGGCTTATATGTTATGTGTGTTCTAGCTGATATTGGCCTCTTTGCATGCATTTTAACATAGTCGAAGTAGGCTTTTTCTAGTCTGTATAAGTTTGAATAATTTGTCTTTTATCTTTAGTGAACCATAAAAATCTATCTGAGCATTCTGCTTGATGCACTATTGACACATTTGTTTCGGAAAACATAGTATGTCTTTTGGCCCGCAGCTAATGAACATATTGGGCCTGTTTGACTGAGTTGTGCTTCAACATTGTGATTATTATGGATACATTTATGTTAAAATACTTGCTTTTACCCCGTTTTGCTTGAGGCAGTTCCTATATTGATGTTATCGTAAACCCTAGTGGGGTAATTTCCTGTGCAGCTTGGCGATTGTGACATTTGTTGCTGACCAGCCAACCACTGTATCATGACATACATCAGGTTAACATTAAATGATGTATTTCTAGCAATATTCTCACAATGTAATTTTTTTGAGCTGTTGACTCAAGAGAAGCACACATACAGTGTTTCCAATGACACCATACAAACTCGGAGGAAAGAGGGAAGTAAATTGCTATAGGGTAAGTCTTGTCGCAACACGTCTCCTGAAACCACATAGACTGAGAATATAATTAGTCCTTCTGAGTGGACCAGTTGCAGCATGCAGGCCTGTGTCAGAGAGACACAGAGAAACTGCACACAGTCAAATTTAGCAGCAGTGAAGCCGTCAGGGTCAGCCTGATCACACTGTGTGTTCCAAACAGGATGATAAGACTGAAAAGACTGGGAACTATTTCCTGAGCAGTATGTTGTGGGAAAAGATTATCTTGGTTGAAGCAGTTTATCATTGTCAGCTCTGTTTCTTTTGATTGATTCATTGTACACCACCTTATTATAGACCATCAGTCTGCTTAGTGTGCGCTCTCTACGAGCCTTGAGAAGCCGATATTGAAGCCAGAGTATTGATTCTTTTGGCTAATGTATTCGTAAGCATCGCTGCTTTTTCTCTCAGTGAATTCAGCTAGCTCTATTGAATTGGCAGGGGTTCAGTACTCTTGTACTGCAAGTTTATCCTGTTTTCTTGACAAAGTCAATGTTATGTATGTAAATTATTGTCTGATTACAAATTTGTCTCATACACCTCAAATGACCTTCATCTGCCAGGGGCTATATCTCTTTTATGTTTAAGTGTTTGTTCAAATGTTTTATTGAAAACTGGAGCTCCCCAAGTTTGGCATCATGTTGCATTTTCTCTAGATAGAAATTCCTCACCTAGCAGCAACAGTGTCCTTAAATAACGACTGACTGTGGAATGTTTGGGAGCCACTCTTGAGAGCGATCCCTTAAAACATGGAGAAATATACAGTGCTGTGTGAGAGCTGTTGTAGTTGAACTAAAGATAGCATTCCAGCAGCATGATGTGAGAAATAGTGCGCCTCACTGAAGGGCAGGTCTGTTGTGTTCACAAACATTGATGTATCAGAATCTATTTTACAGCCTTTATTCAACATTAGTAAAATGGGTATCGCGTAACCGATGTAGCACAGAAAACCTGTGATACCTGTTGTGCTTCTTTGTGTTACTTAGGCTTAGGGTGATAGTTTTATGGCCTGGTTTCATTATTTCATTTATAAACATTTCAATGCAAAAGGAGTTTAGTTTTTTTTATTTTCCTCTTACCACCATACAGTGTTTGTGTTCAGAGCTGAGGCAGCGTAGCCTGAGCTAACCCCTCCCATGCTGAACATTGAGACCATTTACCTTGCAAATCTAAAGAGGCACACCCTCTAGTTCTGTTAATCCATTCATGCTGTAGCAAAACATTTCAATGGGCTGCCCTTGGCCCTCTGTTGGTGCAACAGTAACAATGCATGTGTTTATTCAGCTGTGATTTACAAAGGTCAGTCTGTTTTCTGGAGCTCACACTTTAGCCCAGTTTTACTTCAATATCATTTTATTTATTTTAGTCACTACTATTTTATTTCAAAATGTATAAAAAGATATGACTCATGGTTGTGTGTTTATGCCCAATGTTTAAATGTTTGACTCTGGTGCACTGATAGTCTAGTTTAGGCTGCTGTCAGAGGTCTTGTATGTCAGAACTAGGGCTGCAACTAACGATTATTTTGTAATCGATTAATCTATCGATTATATTTACGACTAATCGATTAATCGATTGGCTGTGAATAGTGTATGAACATTTTATTTTTTCTATTTTTTTCATCACATGAAGCTAAAATGGTGCCACTTGATGAGATGTTGATGGAGTAAACTTAGACTAAACTTAAAGTAAATGTTGGAGACTCTTGGCGCTAATTCTGCTTCTGATTGGATGAGACACAGACAGATATTCATGAAATTTACAATGTACAAAACACTACAGACCCTAACTATAAAAACAAAGTAGGTTTTCATCAAAAAATACTAAATTTTCATGTAATTTTTGCTCTATTTGAGTCTGTGTGAACCAGAAAACGATTAATCGATTACTAAAATAGTTGTCGACTATTTCAATAATCGATTAGTCGTCGATTAATCGATTAGTTGTTTCAGCCCTAGTCAGAACACAGTGCTTCCTCCAGCAATGAAAAAGTTTGACTCCGTTGGTGATAAGTTTATATTTGTGTTTGAGGTAAAGGAGTAAAATGAAATATCAAACAGGAATAACACAATACACACAGCACCTTACTGCCCTCTGTTGGTTAAAAAAGAACTTCATTTACACTATTCTTTCTTTTCCCAGATGTCTTGAGGCCTTGGTCATGTATTTCAAAGCCGGCAAGAAGGAGGAGCCATATGTCACTATTTCCAGAAGGATCCGTCTGAAGAAGGGACAGCAGACGCCCATGGAGTGGGAAATTGGCCAATTAGAGCGCAACCTTGCAGCTCACAGAGATGCCTTTAAACGTGCTACTGTTATTCAGGCATTTCTGGGCTCCACCCCTCAGCTGACTCTGCAGCTATACGCCACCATCCAGGAGAAGTACATCCTTCCACTTAGATGTAAGATCAGCTCCATAATGAATGATGTGATTATTAGATGTTTGTGTTTATATGAGATTTTATGATCTAATGCTTTATTCATGTTGTGTCTGCAGTGGCTCTTATGATCATCACTCTGATTTCCATCACATACGGTGCTCTTGTATGCAACATTCTGGCCATTCAGATAAGATATGATGACTACAAGTTGCGATTGCGTCCAGCTGCATATATTTGCATGATTGTTTGGAGAGGTTTGGAGATAGCCACTCGAATCACTGCCCTTGTACTGTTTAGTACAGCCCTCACTCACTGGATTATACTTGTGGAATGTTGAACTTTCTCTTTTTCTTTTTTCTGCCTTGGGTCGAGTTTTGGGCCAGAAAAGGCTCTCTGGCTGAGAACGTTGAGAAGAACCTTTCAAAGCTTGGCACCACAGTGGTGCTGTGCATGTTTACGTTGTTATACGCCTGCATCAACATTTTCTGCTGGTCTGCTGTACAACTGGACCTCACTCACCGGGAGCTCATTGAGAAGAGGCAGCGATGGGACCGTTTGGCCCTCTATTACATTGGCCGCTTTTTGGAAAACTTCCTCCTCATCACCCTCTGGTACTTCTTCAAGTCTGATTTCTATGAATATGTGTGTGCACCGCTACTGGTGGTCCAACTGCTGGTCTGCTATGGCCTGGCTGTTCTCTTCATGCTCCTGTTTTATCAGTTCTTTCACCCGTGCAAACGCCTCTTCAAGTACAATGTTCATGACTGTCTACACTGTGTCTGTTGTCGAAAGCGAGACAGTTCACTCGGCAGTCGACGGGGAAAGCCTTCGTACTCCAATGCTGCCACTATGGTGCTCATAGAGGATCCACTAGACACTCAAAACACTCAACCCCTGGACCCGGCTATTCTGCAGGGGGACCAGGAGACCGCCATTCTGGATGACTCGATGGATGCAGCTTGAGGCTGTAGCATGGTCCAACATTTTGTAGAAAGCCCCTACATAAGAAATTAACAAAATAGTTCATTCTTTGAGCAGGTGTTTCAGTGTTTCCCCGACTTGTGCAGAGTTCTATCTGTCCGTTAATTATGAGATATACACTCATTTTGTAATGTATTTATGACAATAGTTGCACACAATAAAGGCCAGCACAGCCTCTGCACCAAAGAATGTAGCATGTTGAAATATGTGGCCATGCACAAAGATTGCCTTGAGAGAGCAGCAGGGGGGACAGGTAGGCTCAAGCAGGTGTTTGGGAATGGTGCCAAGTTTGGAAGTCCCCTGTTTACAACCTCAGGATTTTTATGTCATGGATGCTCCTTTTTGCACTTTGCTCACTTCTGCTGCGGCATTGAGCATCCATTACAGGTAAAAAATGTTGAGAGCAAATGCCTCCTTAAAGCTTTGTGAAAGGGATGGTGTATTTTGTTTCAATTGTAGAATTAAAAATAAATCATGTATTATATGCCTAAAAGCCTTAATGATATAAAGGAGAGTTAATTAAAAAAGTCAGTTACCCTCTGACAATTACAGGGCTGCTTTCACTATGTGCATTATATGTCTTGTTTAGTGCCTAAACTACTTATGTAGGCAATTACTTGAATTACTAATTTGAAAAAAAAAAGTCCACCTATTACTCACTGATAAGCCGGTGTTCTTTTAGTTCAGTTTACATACCTGTTTAATATAATAAAGATTCACTCATAATTGAAATCTTGTTTGTGAGTGTCATACTATACCGATTACCTTGTTTTGCACTGTTCTAGTTGACCGTTTTTATAGTCCAGCTGCCACACAGGCTGCTTCAAGCAAAAGGTCCCCTGAACACCAATTCATCGGTTTGAAATGGAAAAAGAATATGGCTTATTGTCAGTTAGTACTCAGTTACTCAAGTACATGTTCTTGTAGTTTTATCATACGGTACTTTTTACTGTGTCTGAAGTAATATTATGTAAGGGATAATGCACGACGAGGTGTCCATCGCGTCGGATGGTTGCTTCCGCGGAGTCCAGTTATTCTGATGGACACCTCAGAGTGCATTATGACGCTTATACCATGGTCCGGCAAACTGAAACTGTTCATTGGGGCCCGTTTGCTTTTTTTTTTTAAGTCCTGGGCAGGAGTCATTTCACTTTTTAATCAGTTTTACCTGAAACTAGTTCCAGCTCAATTGTTTACCATTACTATGGGAACAGCTGCAGTGGAGTGATATAGAACGCGATTTAACTGTTATTTAAAGCTTTTGCTAAAACATAGTATGATTATATTTAAGATTTTGCTAAAGGTTGTACCCAGCTTTCTTTAATTTGGCCATTTTTGGGACGTTTATAGTTTCACTTCCTTATTGACACCGACAGGAAGTGACATAGAGGAAGGTAAACAATTTTAAACTGTTCCCATCCAACCATGTTAAGTCAATGGGAAATGAGTCAAACTGCTATGGAATGTTACCGCCTTCTATGTCACTTTCTGTCAGCAGCTTCAAAATTCAAATAACTTTTCTGCCCAACATTTCTTCATTAAAATTGCTGTTTCACGGAAAAAAATGAACTGATTCATAATACACAACACACGATTGAAACAGCTGATTTCATTCAGTCATGTTTAGTTCAAAGACCTGTTGCTGTCAGGCATTTTTCCGACTCACGCAATGCATTGTGGGCTATATTGACCCGTGTAGTGAACACCGCTGCTCACTACTTTTCAGAATGCATTGTGGGAAATTTTGAGTGCACTACTTTTTTCTCTGGACATTCGGACGCCCCTACAAAATGGCGTGACCACTATATAGTGCACTATATAGGGAATAGTGTGGACATTCGGACACAGCCCATGGTATAATTTTTGATAGAAGACTTCTGAAAAAAATAATGACCGCTGCCAATGGCAACGGAGTTCGTGCTTGTAATACAGGTCTTTCATATCACTCCGCAAGTAGTAGTAGCGGACAGGCGGACACTATCTCTGTCCCTGCCTTTGAGAGAAGTTGGGGAATCGCTCGTGAAATTAACGGGAGTCCGACTTTCAACTTACGATTCACCACCATTCCTCCTCTCCAACTGCACGTTCAACTAAGTAGCTAGGCCAGCAATAAGTAGCTAGCCGTGCTGCTACTAGCCTCGCCACACTGCCTGGAATAAACAAACGTTGCCAAGCAACACGCAAACTTTTGGGAACCATTTGCCGCGGAAATTATTAAATAAACCTTTCTGCCTTCATAAAAGTGTATGAATGTGGCATGATGAGAAATGCAGGTAGATAATCATCAACAACGCCACCTAGGATAGGCCTAGGACCCTGCACAAAGGCAGACACAGGTTCGTTTTACCTTTTAGTCAATTACCGGGCAGAGACAGGACCTTTACTTATCAAAACCCCACTTTTATTTCGCAGTTCTTTAAAATCGCAATCATTTCTTTAAAACAGTATGAGTGGAACAACATAAACTCAAAACAAAATACAAAACGTGCACAAGACAATATTAAAAATAAATAAATCAAACACCGGCTATTTACAATTAAAAAGGTACAACTGACTGTGGAACTGGAGAGTTCGTAACACCAAAAACAAATTGGAAAGGTTTATCAATTACGTTTGGTGGCATCCAGAACAGCAGGATGGGAGGATTTGCGCCACCAAAAGCAGCGTGGTGAATGGTGTGAGCCAAGACGTATCCCCAGTTGGACGCGGGAGGTGCAGTTGGTCCCGCTATGGTGTAAACGCACCAAATTAGGGGACGAAGATTAGAATTTGAAAAAGGGGTCAGGCAGAAACCGGCAATTTACCAATCAGGAGAAGCACCGGTCTCCAGACCCCGACGGAGGCGCGCTCCCGGCCTCCGCAAACAACGTGCGCAAACGCACCTACCAAAACACCACACTATACAAGGAAGAAGGCATTAGGGCGGACGAGGCACAGCCAGATGGATCAAAAGGGTAAGGCATGCTGCTTACCCAAACATCCTACGCTGATGACCCAAACAAGCCACTGTCGGCGGCCACTACAAGCCCGGTGACACTGGGGAAGGAGGAAGAACATACATGAGTGCCCGCCGTGCAGGAGCAACCATGCGCCAAACTCACCCGAGAGGAGTAAGCAGTGATCCCAAAGCTGCAGCTGTAGAGTGTGACAGCCGACCAGGCGTCAACATGCGCCAGAACACTGGAAAGAAAGCACGATTGAGCGCCAAATGTTCATAGATGGTGCGTAAAAGGCAGCCAGTAAACTCACCAATGTTGAGTGAAAGCAATAACGCACGGTGACCACAGCGTGTAAAGCCACCGCACACACTTCCAACAAACACAACTCCGTAGACCCACAGAAGAGGAGAGATCCGTGCGTGGAAGCAGCAAGAGGATCTGAGCCACGACAGACATGAGCCTAAATCCCTTCGGTGCTCCACCCCACAATCAGTGCCAAGCCAGGTGCGCAAAGAGGAGCGCTCCAAGAAACAGGTGAGGGGAGGGCAGATGCACTCCACACGGTCACATGAAGTTTATTTGTGTGTGTACAGTTGGCAAACAGCCTTCAGGGCGAAACAAGGTCGCCCTGTCGGTACTTATTTTCCCGATAACGGACAACTTCCAGCCAATCAGAATCGAGTATTCACACAGACCATGGTATAACTTGAAGTATCGCAGTAAAAAACAAACAGTAACTCGTTCCACTGTTTTACAGTGACAGTCTGGAAGTCTAAATGTATTATAAAATGTGCAAAATCAAACACCTAGTCTTGCAGTTTGATGTAAAGTAAGTAATAATTTATATATATATTTGTTTGTTTTGTTATGTCCCTCCTTCCCGGATCTCAGCAACTAATCAGAGTCTACAGTCTAGTATCCTCCTGTTTTGACCAATGAGATGAGCTTTTCCTGTGAACCAACCTGTCGGAGGGAGGGGGAGGAGCTTGATCGTTTCTTTAGATAGGAATAATGCTATTATCAGCATTACACTTTCACAATCGTAGCTCAAAGGAAAATGTGAAAAATGATCATTAATATCAGTCACTGGGTCCATGATCTCTCTGTACAAGACCAAAAATTTCCCCAAAAACAAAATCATTTTTCCTCCATATAATAGTATTGACCTTTAGAATGCTGTGATGTCACCTGCAACCCAGCAATTCTTTTATGTTGTTTCTCATAATTGTTTGTGTCTTGTGCAGAATGAATGCGAAGACACGAAATAAGTTTAAGGTACAGATCTCAGGTGCTTATGATAGGATGACAGAAATCATAAAGCACTAGACTCTGTAACAATAATTTGTCTTTACTGAAACATACATGAAACGACACACATTTACGCTCAAACAGTAAGTACTCGCAGTAGGCTTATTTACTTCAATGGCTTCTAGGTAGCCTACTGATGAGTAAGGGATTCTTTTTTGCCCATGCTTGAATGATTATTTGGGACATTGTAGGCTACTTTTACTTGAGTAAAATTATTTCATGGTAACGTTACTCTTATTTTAGTTTTTAAAAATTGGCAACTCTACCCACCTTTGCCTATTGTGTAAAATGACAGCCACCTGTTAACATTGATGTAATCTCGTGTTGTGGGTGAGTATGCCAGCACCTGTCGCGGTTCGGCCTCGTATAACTTCCTCATTCCAGTTGTAGTCTTGTTTTTTCAAGCCACGTTTCCAAAGGCTGGAATGCAGTCGTTCGGCGTCATGAAGAAAGCCGTTACATTGGCTTTATCTCTGCGTTACGTCAATTAACATCGTAGATTCTGTGCGTACTTCAGAGGGGTGGAGCTTATTCCTGAACATTATAAAGTAGCTGCTGGTGCTGCTGGAGATGTGAAGGAACAAGGAGCCTTGAGCTGCAGACGTCAACATCATGGGGAATTGGATAATTAACAATGGACTCACAGCTCTCATACTGGTAAGTAAGCCTACTAATCTTACATTGCAAAACAAATGCTGAGATTTTGCACTGGCAGGTCTACCCTGTCATGTAGTGACTTGAATTTAGTTGTCATCCTTTTATAATATGTAGCCTAAATATCTTCTTCTTCTTCTTCTTCTACTTTATATATATATATATATTTATATATATATATATATATATATATATATATATATATATATATATATATATATATATATATATATATATATATACAGAAGAAAAAAAAAACATACAAAAAAGAATAAAACATGGCCAGGGGTACACAAACCAAAACAGGATACAGTACAGAAACAATAGCACTTTTTTTTCCCCTTCATGCAAGAAACACATTCTAATTACACAAACACTTGTGCTGCTTGGCTCTGCTCGGGTGTCTGTAAACAACTGTAGCAAAAGAAAAAAGAATAGGGAAATGTCATCCTACAGTTTAATGAATATATAATGGTGTTTGGAAAAACACCACGTCCATGCTTTTTTTAATTGTCAGCTTGCAGACTAGTTTTTGTTGGCATTACTGTGACAGTGACCCTGAAAGTTGTGAATCCCTGAGTAGAATTGGGATGTTAGAAGAAATGTGTTGGGAGAGATGAATTTAGACCACAACATTGAAATAGAATAAATCAGGGATGGGGCCTTTTTAAAGTAGCATCTAACGCCAGATCTTGTTTTGTTTTGCATTGTGTCTGCCTTCAAGGTTGTTTGGATGGGGATCAATATCTTCCTATTCGTGTGGTTTTACTTCTTCTATGATTTGGGAGATCAGTTTTTCTATACCAGACATCTATTAGGGGTGAGTCATACGGCACAAAATCATTTTATAACAGCTGTATTACCAGTGTCCTATTTTGTTCCTAATGGCCGAGCTTGCCTCCTCCACAGTCTGCTTTGGCATGGGCCAGAGCCCCAGCCGCTGTCCTCAACTTTAACTGCATGCTCATCCTGCTCCCAGTGTGTAGGAACTTGCTGTCTCTGGTACGCGGATCTTTTGTGGTAAGAAGATTTTTACTACCTTTCTTCAAGTTGACTGTCAACAAGAACACATTTAGCTAGTACTATTAGTGCCTTTAACATGATTTCCCCCCCCCCCCAGTGTTGTGCAAGATCAATGAGAAAGCAACTTGACAAGAATTTAAGTTTCCATAAACTTGCCGCCTACATGATTGCACTGATGACAGGTGAGGTTATTTTGATTTATAGACTATTGTTAATTTCTAAGCACCTGGACAACATTTAATAGTATTAGGGCGTTGTACAGTGCACTTTTCTGCCACTCATTCCTTTAGTGGTAAAAGTGTGGGTCAGAAATGCAAACAACAGTAAGCTGAGAGTGTCTGATAAAAATACAAAAGCGACAGGTCAAGGATCATGCTTACATTTCAGTGATGAATAAATGTTGGCTAAGCTGTTATTAGCCAATGGTGGTTTTTCCCAACCTCATAACTTCGTCCGTGCAGACATACATAATGAACTAAGCTACACTCAAAGCCGTATTAACATCAGAATAACACTGTCATTCCCTCTGTTTTGTTATGCCAGCGGTTCATATAATTGCCCATTTACTGAATGTGGAGTGGTACAACAATAGCAGGCAAGGGGTTTATGACAAACTCAGCACTGCTCTGTCCAATCTGGAAGACGGCACCAATACGACTTATCTTAACCCAATACGGAAAACTGACATGGTGAGACCCGTTTTTTTTATTTTTTTAAACTTACACACCATGTTACAATGTGCACAGATTGTAATTAATATAGGGAGCCTATGATGACCCTCGATCTTCCAGACAAATAAAGGCACGCCTAAGAAGCCGGAGGATCTATGAAATGTGCTTATAAACTCGTCACTCCAAAAACATTGTGATGTTACAAATGCATTAGGGAAGTTAAGAATGAATTTGAACCACAGCTCCACTTTAAATTTGTAATAAATTTAAAATTCACAGTTCATGATTTAACCTCTTAACCCCCACCTGAACCCAAATCTAAAAGTTTCTTGGAAAAAAAAAACTCAGATAAAAACGAGACAAAACAAGAAAGAAAATGCAAATAAAAGTGACATAAAGGGGTAAAAAAGCAATGAAAAGGTGACAAAAGAGCAGCAAAAATGTGATGATAGAAAAGTTTTAAAAAAAGTGACAGCAACACGGCAACATCGTGAGGAAAAAGATCAGTTTAGGTCCATTTTGAAGCTTTCAAATGAGGCGTTACATTTGCCTACAACCTTTTCGATTTGGGTAAAGCCAAACTGGAGAAAATGCACTCGGTTAAGGTGGGGGTTAAGAGGTAAAGCATGTTTAAGTCATATCTAGGGATAGAGATAGGTCATGTTTAATAAATATTAAAAGTTGATTCTCTCCTTGTGTTGCAGGATCCACAGCAGATTCCAACGCACTTGATGTTCACCACCATCGCTGGTCTCACTGGGATCATCATCACCCTGGCTCTCATTCTAATCATCACTTCCTCTATGGAGGTCGTTCGGCGGAGCTACTTTGAAGTCTTCTGGTACACGCATCACCTCTTCATCATTTTCTTCGCTGGTCTAGTTTTCCACGGAGCTGGGTAAGAGAACAGATTTCATGCCCATTCTAGAACCCTTTCTAGCATGTTTATTTATTGTGGCTTATTGCATTTGACATTGACCCATCTGCAGTCGTATTGTACGAAGCCAAACGAAAACAGACCCACCCCATAATTATACCATCTGCAAAGACCTCAGCGACCAATGGGGAAAGATACCCGAGTGCCCCATTCCTCAGTTTGCAGGAGGGTTTCCACAGGTTTGTCAAAAGGTTCCACTTATTAAGTTTTGTTTGTTTACTGCACCTTTATACCAATGTTCATATTGTCTTCTTTAGACTTGGATGTGGGTCATTGGGCCCATGTTTTTATATCTTTGTGAAAGAATTGTTCGTTTTATCCGCTATACCCAACCTGTCCAATACAGAAAGGTAACTCGCTGTTGCAGTGTATTTTTAACCTGTATTTTTAAGTTACTTGTTAATTTAGTTGTATCACTCTCAGATTGTTATGAGGCCTTCCAAAGTGCTGGAGCTTCAGCTGGTCAAGAATGGGTTCAAAATGGATGTGGGTCAGTACATCTTCATCAACTGCCCATCCATCTCGCAGCTGGAGTGGCATCCTTTCACCATGACGTCTGCTCCAGAGGAGGACTTTTTCAGTGTGCACATTCGCTCAGCTGGAGACTGGACAAACAAGCTCATCGAAATTATGGAGAAACTGCCAGTGGGAGCCCAGGGACCCAAGTCAGTCCAGTTAACTTTCAATAGTGTTATCCAAAGATTTGATGTTGATGTTGGAGCATCAGTAATTAAGTAGTAATAAATGCAAGTAATGAACAGCAAAAACAGTCAGATTAATGTGGTTTGACATTTTTTTTATGCACTTGTCCCAATCCAGTATTTTAGAGGCCCATGGGATGGTACTTTTAATTTTGTGTAAATATGAGATTAAACAGTATCCAAGTTAAAATGAATGAAACAATATTTTACAGTTTATTTTTCACTATTTCTCATGATCATCGTATGTTTGACTAAACCGTTTCCTTCTTTAGACTTGGTGTGGACGGCCCGTTTGGCACAGCCAGTGAGGATGTCTTCGACTACGAGGTTGCCATGCTGGTCGGTGCTGGTATTGGAGTGACACCATTTGCCTCCATTCTCAAATCCATCTGGTACAAATTCAAAACGTCCGACCCAAAGCTACGCACCAGAAAGGTTAGAAGGGCTCTGCATGTTCAGATTCCAGGTTCCATTGTCCAGGTTAATAAACCTGGACAATGACACAGTATCTGTTTGACAAGAGAATGAAACCATTGCACCTCATGGATGTCAAAACAACCAGATCTTTGTGTTTTGATTGTGCTGTTCGCATTCTCAATACACCCATGTTAAAGGGTGTGTTGTGCCTTACTGACTCGTTTGTGAAAGAACAATTGTTTGACAAGCCTGCATCTACTTCCCGGTACAGATCTATTTCTACTGGCTCTGTCGGGAAACGTATGCCTTTGAATGGTTTGCTGACCTTCTCCAAGTGCTAGAGAGAGAAATGGAGGAGAGAGGCATGGGGCATTTCCTCACTTACAAGCTGTACCTTACTGGATGGGACCAAAGCCTTGTGCGTAGCTTGGCAAACATTTCTCCAAGCCTGTAATTTGTACAAGACATTCTGTAACACACCCATAAATGTTTTATGTCTTTCATATTTCCTCAGGCAGATTTCTTTAATGTCAACTTTGATAAGGACACAGATGTGGTCACTGGGCTAAAGCAGAAAACCAACATTGGCAGGCCCATCTGGATAAAGAGTTTGAACAAGTTCGCAAAGAAAATCCCACGTATGTGCCTTTTTTTTCTTTTTACATGGGACATTTTTACTTACTGCAGTGGGTGTGACAGTTTAGTCATCCTGGATCAAAATGTCTATTAGTGTGAATAATGAAGCAAGAGGAAGATGCAATGATCTCCCAAAGGCATGAGGTTGTAAATGAGACATTCTCAACATTTCCAAAAATAATAAGGTTTTAATTCCATCATATACCTTTTCAAAATAATATTAATGTAAAAAAGGCTACAGCAAAAAGTGTGGGCATCCTGTATAATTAATGCCCCATAGCCCTCAAATATGGCAAGTATCACAGCTCTTTAAAGGCTTTCCTGGGCAGCCAAGAATCTTTCAATTCTTGCTTGAGGGATTTTTGCCCTTTGTTCCTTACAAAAGTCTCTCAGAACTGAGAGATTTGTCACACACTGCTCTTTGGAGGTGTATCCACAGATCTTCAACAATGTTTAGGTCAGAAGACTGTGAAGGCCTGCAGTGTGTGACAGACAGCCCAGAAATCTCTCAATTCTGGAAGACTTTTTGTAAGGATGAAAGGTCCATAATCCCTCAAGAATTGAAAGACTCTTGGCTGCCTAGAAAAGCCTGTGATACTTTTATGTTATGGGAATGTCTCATCTACAATCCCATGCCTCATTTAATCTTCCCCTTGCTTCATTATTCACATTAATAGAAATTTTGATCCAGGGTGCCTAAACTTCCACACCCCACTGTAGCTGTCGAGCCAATAAATAATATTCCCTCACATGCACTCACCTTTTCTTACTGTCCTCAGGTCTGTGGTGGGCACGTTCTTATGTGGCCCTGTAGTCCTGGCCAAGGTTTTGAAAAATAGATGTGCCAAATTTTCTGATGTAGATCCACGTAAAACAAAGTTTTATTTCAACATGGAAAACTTCTGACCCAATCGCACCGTTTCAAAGGTAAAACTGTCGATCCGTTGGTTCTTCACTGAAGACATATCTGGAATAATCCTACTCTTTTGGACTCCATTTTCAGTTTGACTGCACTTAGTTTGTCTTTTCAAACTCCTATGTTGTGATTAGAATCTATATATTATTGCAGATGGATTGTTTTAACATGTAAATATATGAAAGCATTTACCAAAACATGATTACTGGATGGGTGTGGATGTGTCTGTACAAACGGGTGTATGACTGACCAATGATTCATGCCATTAGTGATTTTGTATGGCGTTTTAACAAAGTATACATTGTAATAACCAAATCTGAAAACAGAACTGCAAAAAAGAACACAAGTTTGACTTGTTTAATATTTATTAACCAATATTTATTTGGTTAATATCCAATTGAATAAATTTTTTTATGTAGATGAAAATATTTCAAGTAATAGTCCCTTATCTATAGGGAATTCAGCAATGTTTCCGTAACTCAGCAATGTTTCCGTAACTCAAGAACTTGGATTAATGCCAGACACCCTGAGTAAGAAAGGCAACACAATATGCAACGTGTTTGTATCTTGTATCCATTACCTTAATCTTTTTTATATTCAATAAATGCAAAACTTCCACGTGTTGAGTTTTCCTTTACGGTTTATTGACAAAGCAATTCAGTAAAAGCGAAGTCAAAGAAATGTTGAGATATCTAATACATCACAAATAATCGTTGTACATAAGACTTCACAAGAACAAAAATTACAGTAGCAAAAAAAAAGTGTAATTCTAAAACGAGATTGAACCCATGAGGCATTTTAAACCAACCAGCATGTGTTCTGATGCAACTTTATTTACTGTGATGCTTTTACATTATGGCGCTCCACTTGCAGTCTTCTGAATCTGCTCCTTGAGGATTAGGATGCTCTGTCGCTGTTCCGGGGGCAGCATAGCAATCTGTTCTGGAGTAAGCTGTAGCACTTGCATGATGAGAGCCGCCTGCAAAAAATGGAACAAACAAAAGACACTATTGACAAAGGACAGCGTAGTAGCGATTGCATAATAACTGCTGGTTTCTCGAAACAATGAACATTTCCTCCTCACTAAGCCTTACTGTAAAATGTCATAAGCCATTGTCTGAGTCAAGCAACTGAATGTGACCAGGCAGGTAAAATTTTTTTAAATGTCATAATTCATTCAATTTTTTTTAACCATTTGCTTAAATTTAATATTTAAACAAATAGTAAAAATTGAATGGATTTTTATTTTACATGGAAGTTTGTCTATTTTAAGTGCTATAGTAAACTCCAGGATATGGTATATTACAGTCTTAAACAGCGGCATCTGGTGGTTTGAAAAATGCATTACAATCTAAAACATGTGAACGGCCAGCTGAGCTCGACTATTCTCGTTTAGCATCAAATTGACATAAATGAGCTGGTTTAACCAGCAATTAATAAAGTGATCATTGAGTAGGTTTAAGTCTTTGCATGTAGAGATATAAGGTATACAGGTTCGCGAGTAGAAACAAATAAAATAAAGTATTACTGATTCAGCAATCTCAAAATGAAGTCACTGTTCAAGATAAAATAGTGAAATATTATGAAATACACATTGCTTGTGACAGTAAGAGCATATTGTGAGACGGATCCAAATAATGTGCCTCACTGCTGCTGACTGCATGTGATATGACACAGTGAAAGTGTCTATTTGGTGGTGCAAGTTACATCTGTCGCCACAGCTTCCCCAAAGACAAAGATGTGGCTTTCATTCTGCACCAACAGCCGCTCTGACCACCACCAGCACCCACAGAGGCAATGTGGGTGACGTGTCTTGCCAAAAGACACAACTGTGTATGCACTACTTGGAGCCTCACTTCCAGTTACAAGGCAACTTCTCATCTGCCTAGCCACTCACCTTCTCTTGGTCTTGAGAAGAAACCTGTCCCTGACCGGGGCTGAAACCTCCTCCTCCTCCTGGCTAAAGGACACATAGAAGGTCAAACATCAGTGTTTAATTATGATAATTGTCATTGGTAGCGTATAAAAGTCTGTTGAAGCAGCAGCTCTTACTGGTCTGACAACCGGTGGAGCACCAGGGCCCATGTTGTGGGGAACAGGACCTGGCATTCCCCCGGCCATAGGAACCCTCTGGTTGCCAACAGGCCCACGAGCATCCATCGCTCTGGGGTCACGACCTAGAGAAAGGTGGCCAAAGAATGAAAAATGTAAAGTCATGGAGTATCATGTAATGTGTCATTTTGTAGCTTTTAGACAAACACTGTAATCAGATTGTCACAATAACTCAAGACGTTGGCATTAAAAACAAGGGAGACAAAAGAATTATAGACAATAGTAAAAAAAAAAAAAAGGACAGAAAACAATATCCCATTCAGGTAAGAGATAGATGGCATACATTACCCTTCATTCTCTTTCGCAAGAAAAATACAATTTACATAAAATAGAGGTTCTTCCTTAAAAATAAATACATTCAGATGAAACGCCTGTGCCACTGCAGTTACCTCTTGTCTCCATTGGTGGTCCACGTTGCTCCATCATTGGGGGCCCTCTGGGGTCACCCATCATATTTCTTGGTTCCCCCATCGGGGGACCTCTCATGTCCATTGGGGGTCCTCTCATATCAGGAGGGGGTCCGGTACCCATCTGGCCCATGTGCACAGGAGGAGCTTGGTGCGGAGGTGGGGCTCCCATGTACCCTCGACTACACTCATACAGAATATTTCATGAGCGTTGCTTTGTGTTATAATAATGGCACTGTATGGTCAGTGGTTGTGTATCTTACTTGGGGTCAATCACCTCTCCTGTGACAGACAATAGAGTTCCCCCTCTGGGATCATTGGGACCATCTCCTAACAGACCTCTTGGGGGAATACCACCTGGTCCTGAAAGCAGGAGAAAATATTTCATATAATGTGAGGCATAGGTTTGACTACGCAAAACTCAAACCCTTTAAAAATTAAAGAAAAAACAATTAGACGGCAATGTCCTTTGGCAGGAAAATGTTGTGGTTTTGAGGTTATGGAGACCTACTGGACAAAATGGCTAACAACATTTGTGGGTAGAATCAGCTTGCAATGACATGCAGTCATTTTCTTTGTCCTATGACCTCACAGGAGAAGTGAGGGGTACAGTGATACCTTGTGGCCGCTCGATAGCAGCTGGGCCAGATGATCCTGTAGGGGAATGTTGAATGTTTCCTGAGTCAGCATTGAATGAGAAGAACAAGAGAAACTCAGGCTAAAAACATAACGCAGAGACAAGCATGGATTCTTATTCAACATACTCAAACTGATTTGCAGATGTATTCTGATTTGCAGATGGACATTTATTGCTCTTGTTTCATTTAATTTTATGTACACAAATATTAGTTAGTTGCCGATAAGGTTTAATTCTACACTTTTGTCTTTGTACTGCAGTTTGAGTTGAGTTTTGTTGTCGTTTGTTTCAATTATCCTTTTTCTACCATCTCTCTGTAAGTTGAAAAGGCCTAAATATTTTTACCAACACCTGGCATTACCTCCAAATTCAGTCTATCGTCATTATTATCATCATTATTACAATAACATAATTTAGTATTATTATGGGTGCAAACCATGCTCCTAGGGGACAACAAACTTGAGTGATGGTTGTTCTACTTCTGAGACAAAAAACGTCTTTCACGGAAGTGTCTCTTTCAGACAGGATTGCGATGTCAATCAACGTATATAAAATTTTCCTTTCGTTTTTTTTATTACAACATCTGGTTTATTGGCTTTAACATCTTTGTCAGTTTGAACTGGCATATCCCACAAGATTGTTACATGATCTTTAACTTGAACGGTGGCTGGCTGGTGTTCATACCAATTTTCAGATGTTACTATTCCATATTCTTGGCAGATCTTCCAGTGGACATAGGCAGCTACTTTATTATGTCGCTGAATATATTCTGCCTTGTGCAGCCATAATTAGTCCTTCAGTTTCTGCAGCATTATTATTATTATTATTATTATTATTATTATTATCATCATCGAGCGCCATCAGGGCTGGCGATGGGGCTCTTGTAATCGTATAGAGTGCTCCCCCAAAGTGCCTCTCCTCTCAACATACACTAACGCACTCCTCACGTCGTGCACGTTCCGTGCACATGTATCAGAAAACAAACATTGTAATTGTACAGAGCCCATAAAGGTCAATGGGCGACTGAGAGCCCTGGGTCACTGTGACCCAGGACCTCTACCATGAGGTAGGAATGCGCGAGCGCTTTCCGAAAATATATAGTTTATGGTACCCGCGTAAGCAGGAACATTGTTTTCGTATGGGAATATTATTGTTTCTTTCGCACTGTCGCAATCTTCACCCAGTGAACATTGAGGAAAAGTCACAGATTTTGGCCCAAAATTCAACCTGATCCGACACAAGTTTTGACTATTTCCAAATTTTGAATTTCAAAACCTCAGTTTTTTTTTCAGAAAACAAACATTGTAATTGGACAGCAGTATGCGAAGCGAAGCAAACTCAAACACTTACTAACGCACTCTTCTTGTCGTGCACGTCCCGTGCACATACATATATAATGCAAAAATCAACATTGTAATTGTACAGAGCCCATAAAAGTCAATGGCCGACTGAGAGCCCTGCCCGTCAGTGACCCAGGACCTCTACCATGAGGTAGGAATGCGCGAGCGCTTTCCAAAATATATAGTTTATGGTACCTGCGTACCAAAACTATATATTTTGTTATCAGTTGTTAAAGTCTCAGTCCTAAACACTTTCATTTGGCACAATTTAAACTGGCCGCGATAGCGCCTCCTATAGGAATTATATGGAGTGTAAAAATTTTAGTTTTACGAAAATTAAAATAATTTGGGACAAATTTCTATTTGGTCGTTCCGATCAGAAAAGTCAATTACACCCATGCTATATTTTTCATGGTGTTGCCGTAGCGATGACCAGAACGTCCCATTTTATTCTGATGGAAAATGTTAAACTCCATAATTCAGCGAGAAGTGAGGAACCAAAGTACTTGGATAACCTTTGTGGATTTTCTGCGGCGCTGCCGCAACCCTAAGTAAAATGTTAAAATGTGCTTCAGTTTGCGGTTTACAGTATAGTGTGATACAAATTCATACTAATTTTTCTCTGTATAACGTCAAAATTGAGCGCGGGGTGCGCGTTAGCGCATTAGCGCATTCCACAATTCCTAAAACTAAGACCCTAGGGAAAAAAGTTAAAAAAAACAAACAAAGGCAGTAGCAATACCGTAATTTTAGATTGAGGGAGACAAAAGGGCGCGAAGCACCCCTTGCTTTGGGCAGGGCGGTCGGCGAGGGCCGATAATCGCTGCTTTGCGGCTATATTTATTATAGTTCTGTCATGTGGCCATACCGCCTTTGCTCTGCCCAATCCTGTCAGACCTTGGAAGCTAAACAGGGAAGGGCCTGGTCGGTACTTGGATGGGAGACCGTTTGGTAACACCAGGAAGCCTAGCGAATGTAGTGAGTGAGTGAGTGGTTGGTGGTGGTCGGAGGGGCCGATGGTGCAGACTGGTTGCCTTGCTTCCGTCAGTCTACCCCAGGGCAGCTGTGGCTACAATAGTAGCTTACCACCACCGAGTATGGAGTGAATGAATAATGCCATGTAAAGTGTCTTTGAGTGTCCAGAAAAGCGCTATATAAAACCGATGCATTATTATTGTTATTATGTAATGTCTTATGTAGATGCTATATTGTAAATGTTGTATTGATTTTGGGGGTGGGCGCTTATAAGCTCTTGCTTCAGCCCACTCCTTTTGAGCAGAATGTTTACTGCTCAAATAAACCAATAAACTAAACTAAAACTAAACTCAACACGATTTAAACAAGCACAACTCCAGGTATATATACACAAGGGAACAGTACACATTATTAGATCTTTTTAAACATTGATTTACCGAGTACATGTGCACTTTACTCAAAATTAAACTGAAATTTTACAGTACCTGGGGGTCCAACTGGTGCCGAACCGGGCCCAGGCCCAGGCCCAGGCACAGGCCCGGGCCCGGGTCCGGGTCCAGGTCCAGGCATTGGCCCAGGAACAACACCCATATTAGGAGGTTGCATCATTTGAGGTGCTCCATTGACATGCATCCCAGGCTATCAAAGCAACAATAAATAAACACAATCAATTCCCAGGGTGGTGAATATAATTACATATTTTGAAATGTGTATAAGACTGTTGCTCTTACCACAGTCTGTGGCTGTGAGACTGGAACATTGGGCTGAGCTGGAAGCGGGTTACCTGCTGGTGCGCCTCCACCCTGCCCACTTGGTACTAGGGGCTGGACTGTAGTTTGACGATGAAGCATTTTCTAAATGTATACAAAATTTAGCTCATTTTAACAATTGTAAAATGGACAAAGACAATAACATAAGACTATTGTGTATTAATGATTACTTACCAAAGCTATTTCTGGATCAACTATACGCATAACAACTTGGGCCTGTAACAATGCATAGGCCAACTGAGGGTTCTGGAGCAGCATATTTCTTGCCTCCTGTGGACTATTTTGGACACATAACTAGGAAAGAAAAGAAATTTGTTTTGAAGACATCCCAAAAGGAGGAAGGGATATTACAGTAAATGTTATGATAGAAAAGTACATTACAAAAAGCCGAATCGACATGGTACAAACATTTGAAGAAAAACAAAAAAGACAGGTCAGAAAATGAGCAGCAAATGTAAAAAGAAGAAAAAAGACCAAACATGTGTACCTTCATCTGTTTCATGAGTTCAAACATTTGTTCTGGGGGAGACTGGCCACAGCTCTGCTAATGGATTCTGGGGCCTCCTCTGGCTGCAGACTATCCCCATATGGAGACTCAATAATGGGAGCGCCTGTGCCCAGGCCTGTCCACATAAAAGGTGGTTGAATGTTGTGTGTTAAATGAAGCTTTAATTTTGGAAAACAAATCATAAGTACTTACTTTTAAGTTCTTCTTTATTTTTTTCACTTGCTGCATTGTCAACCCGAAGAGCACGGCCACTGAATTCTCTCCCATTCAAGTTGCGCATGGCACTGAGAGCAGTTTCCTGGTCCTGGTATTCGCAAAAGCCATAGCCTTTTGGCTTTCCGGTTTCTCTGTCATAAACTAACCTGCAGTATTGGAGGAAACAATAAGTACCGGTTTAAACATAAACAAAACAATAATACAAAAGCGGTATATTATTATAATAAAAATAAAACCTCACTATCAAATGTTTATTCCCTTACCTGAAACTCACCACAAGTCCCACTTCAGAGAAGATATCTTTCAGTTGTTCCTCTGTAGCTTCATAAGGAATGTTTCCCACTAAAAACACACATCATGTTATAATAACAATACATGTCCATAGTGTTGAATTCAACACGAAGTATAAAGGAGGAAGACACGCACATCCCAAAAAAACTTAAAAAGCGTGCCGGACCGAGGGAAAATACAAAGAAACAAGAAAGATCCGCACAGCTTGCTTAGCTCCCAAATAGCGATTTATTGATGATTACACCAAGGTGACGTTTCGGGCGTCTTGGCCCTTCATCAGACAAAAGTGTGCCACCGATGCACCTGTATTTATGTGGGCTGATTGGCCTACATTGTCACATGACAAGCCAATCAGAATAAAAGGGACAGTTTTTTACAAAAAAATGGTGAAAGACAAAGTATGTCTCTGATACAGAGTATTCAATTACATAACATGCAAGGAGAGTCTCTATGCAAGTTGCTATGCACAATAACATCAAGTAAATAGAAATAGACATTGGGGTAACCATCATACAATATTCTATTAATGATGCATCCTGGCATATTAAAATGGTGTAAACAAAATATAAACAAAACAAAACAAAACAAAAAACAAAACAATATTTTGTTTACACCATTTTAATATGCCAGGATGCATCATTAATAGAATATTGTATGATGGTTACCCCAATGTCTATTTCTATTTACTCGATGTTATTGTGCATAGCAACTTGCATAGAGACTCTCCTTGCATGTTATGTAATTGAATACTCTGTATCAGTGACATACTTTGTCTTTCACCATTTTTTTGTAAAAAACTGTCCCTTTTATTCTGATTGGCCTACATTTGTCACATGACAAGCCTATAGACCCACATAAATACAGGTGCATCGGTGGCACACTTTTGTCTGATGAAGGGCCAAGACGCCCGAAACGTCACCTTGGTGTAATCATCAATAAATCGCTATTTGGGAGCTAAGCAAGCTGTGCGGATCTTTCTTGTTTCTTTGAATTCAACACGAGGCATTAAAATATATACACTAAAACTAAACTGAGAAAAGATTCAGTGTCTCAGACCAAAATTCATCTACAGTTTTGTACTGCATTATAATAATAAAAACGTATAATTAATAATTTTACAGTTGTTTGTCCTTTCAATAACTTAACTTCTACATGATAAAACTAAAATTAACCTATATGTCCCTACAACTAGTAGTAACTCTGATAGGGTTGTCCAAAAGAAAATCAACAAACGAAGCATACAACAAACATTCACAACCTGCTACAGCACAACCACCCAAGTGAACACACACCACAATTCTAGACATAATCGGCAAGAAAATGGCAGGTAATAAATTAGATCTTTCAAGTGAACTTTTCATTGATATTTTGAGTCCAGTTGTTTGTTGCCCGCAAGCTAGAGCTACGGCAAACTGACCACACACAATGTGCCACACGTGTTAGTATCTATTTCTTCATCAATTTCAGCAACGCCTATCCTGATGGAACAGCACTTATGCAAAATAACTAGTGACTTACCAAACACTGAGCGAAGAGATCGATCTAGCGCTGGGTCTCTGGCAGCGGCTGCTGCTGCGGCAGCGGCAGCGGCGGCAGCTACGGTCGCCATTTTTGGACACAAATGGATGTTGCACCCGGAAATACGAAGAACAATTTCCGATTCAGTAAACACTTACAAACATTGAGCGCTAGACTGCGCTAAATTGCCATTTACTTCACCCGTTATTACGTTGATAATATACTTTATTTCTACAACTAACTAAGTAGCGTTAAGCTAGCATAACCAACACGAATGCCAGGTAGTATAATGCATAATGTGTGTGTAAGTTAATTTTAGCTAAGGCTTGTCGTTGCAGTCAGACGTTAACGAAAGTTTAGCAAGAAGAACACAAGCAACTGGACAAGTTCGCTCGATAATATTTTTAAAATGAGAAAGACCGAGCGAGCAAACATGGAGTTTCTGGTTATTCTGCACTGGAAAAACGCGGTAAGTTTACTATTTTAGTATACAGTACGTTTAACGATTTTAATTTGTGCGTAGCGTTTAGCGTTGGGATTTATTTTGAATTATGTCGTAATACATTACTGGTATATATCAGGTGATTCGAGCTATGTATTATTAACTTGTATTATCCTGAAAACAGTTCCCGGGTGGTTTATTGTCTCTGTAGAAAGTAGATAAAATAAGAATAAAACAGCTAATTATAAAAAATATTATTATTATTATTATTATTATTATTATGACTTCTATTCATTTTCATTTACAAACTGTTGGGGCATTCTGTTGGCCTGTCGATTGTTCATAACCTGTCACCATTGACAAAAAGTCTTCCCAAAAAATGTTGTGTAACTTTTCTTTCTTATTTTATTTATTTTAATCTATTTATTGTATTTGCTATGTGGATAGTCTGGCAGTTAATGGTTAACTGGACAGTCTAAAAACGTGGTACTTTGGTAGTGATGTGAGGCATCTTGAAACGTTCGAAACTTCAGCTTGGCACTGCATTAAAAAGTCTTTAGCTCTTTGATCATTAAAAAACTCGTAAATGGGTGGGGGGATAAGACTTGGTTCCACTGGGGCTCGAACCCAGGACCTTCTGCGTGTAAAGCAGACGTGATAACCGCTACACTATGGAACCAATGGAGCGCAAGGGGAGACAAAAATCCACATAATGATAATGATAACGAGGGTGCCTTACAGTCCGTATATTTTATGATTTTATGAGAATGGAGAATGATGTGTTTTTGTTGTTGTTTTTTTAATGTTTATTTATTCATTTATATTTTACAGATTTTGGCTTTCCCGGGTTTAGCAGCAGTACATGAGTGAAAGCTACCTTTCCAAAGTGTGAGTAAAATTATATTTGTCTATTCACACTCACAAGAACACAGTAAGTAGCTGCAAATTCCCCTAAACAGACCTCAGACTTGTTGAACAGGCAGCTAGTCAGCATATCTCAGTGGCTGCAGGACAACAGTCTGATTTTAAATTATACTAAAATTGTTGCCATGTGTTTTTCTCTAAAGAGAAATTCAACAAATGATCTTAAAATATCAATATTGACAAAAAAATAAAATTGAGCAGGTTGATGAATTAAAGTATTTTGGGGTTATTTTAGACTCTAAGTTTGAACCATGTCAGAAATATGGCTAAGACCATCAATACAATTTTAAATTGTTTCTGTATGATTAGGCCTTGTGTATCAACTCAGTCGGCACTAGTATCTACATACTATGATTTTATCTCATATGTTGTATTGTTCAATCATTTGGGGCAGAATCTGTGATAAAGCCTTTAACATCACTCTATAAGCAAACGCTAAAAGTGTTTGATCATTCACTGATCATGAGGTATCATTCAAAAATATAAAATTATGACATTTGACTTCATCAGTTTCTCTTTTATAAAAACATACAGTATATTCAAGTGTCTTTATGGTCTTGCTCCAGCTGTGTCAGTTTGTACAAAAATATACCAATAAAGGAGTGATTACCAGAGCTGGAGTCAGTGGTAACTGTAGAGTGAAGTGGTGCAGAACAGTTACTGCTCTGGGTCAGTCTGCGTTCTCAGTGAAAGGGACACAGTTATGGAACTGGAGCTAAAGTCCCAACTGGACCTGAGACTTTTCTCCCAGAAGCCGAAGCTGTGGCTAAAGAACAAACAAAATTGTGAGCACTGAACTGTATGGGTGGACTTGGGATGTGAAGTTGTCAGATATGTCTCTCTTCCATCCATCCATCCATTTTCTTCCGCTTTATCCGGGGCCGGGTCGCGGGGGCAGCAGTCTCAGCAGAGATGCCCAGACTTCCTGATACACGCACACCTCCTCCAGCTCCAAAACAGATGCCCTAGCCACCTCAGCTGGCTCCTCTTGACGTGAAGGAGCAGCGACTCCACTCCGAGCTCCTCCCGGGTAACTGAGCTCCTCACCCGATCTCGGAGGGTGCGCCCAGCCACCCTGGGAAGGAATCTCATTTCGGCCGCTTGTATTTGCGATCTTGTCCTTTCGGTCATTACCCAAATCTCATGACCATAGGTGAGGGTGGGAACGTAGATCGATCGGTAAATCGAGAGCTTTGCCCCCGACTCAGCTCCCTCTTCACCACAACAGTCCGATACAGCGACCACATCACTGCTGACGCTGCACCGATCCGTCTATCGATCTCATGCTCCATCCGTCCCTCACTCGTGAACAAGACCCCGAGATACTTGAACTCCTCCACTTGAGGCAAGGACTCCCCACCGACCTGAAGAGGGGAAGCCACCTTTTTCTGGTGGAGAACCATGGCCTTGGATTTGGAGGTGCTGATCCTCATCCCGGCCGCTCCACACTCGGCTGCAAACCGCCCCAGAGCATGTTGAAGGTCCTGATTTGATGAAGCCAACAGAACAACATCGTCTGCAAACAGCCGAGATGAGATCCTGAGGTTCCCAAACCGGACACCCTCAAGCCCCTGGCTGCGCCTAGAAATTCTGTCCATATCGGTAATGAACAGAACCGGTGACAAAGCACTGGCGGAGACCAGGGGCGGCGCCAGGGGGGGCTAGGGGGTGCTTGAGCACCTCCTGAGATTGCCAAAGCACCCCAAAGCACCTCCAAAGATTGTGGCAACTAAATCAAAGGAGCACTAGTTATCTCTAGAAACATCCCTCGGACGTTTAACATGAAAAGGAGTGAGTAGGACAGGTTTAATTCCAACTAAAGGACGGGGTTTTGTCCGAGGCCCATTGTGATGTTAATGCGGCCGTGCGTCAGAGCGCACGCTCGGCGAAAGCAGGAGTCGGGCTGAACCTGACTGCAGGGTCATTATTACAGTCGTTCACTAAATTTGATCAATGAGCTGAAGTTAGATTGATGTTATAAAGTCAGACTCTGCTCCTCTGGCTCTGAACACAAATCAGAGGTTATTATTGTGCACTTTTGATACAGCGACGTGAGCGCGGCTGAACCTAAAGCACAAGAACAGAGCGAGTCCTCCAGCAGCGAGAAACAGTCTGGACGAGGAAATTACGCACAACCGCGGAAAGTTCACTTAAGTCATGAGCGCGTTGCCCTTCTCTCACGTCGTGGGCCTCTGTCTGATAATCAGCTCAACTTTAACACTAACTGTGTTCGAGATAGAAGCGGCTCTAGGATGCAGAGTGTGAGGGGAGATTACGACGTGAGAGCAGAGCCACACATTCACGAGGACCTGCTCCTCTGGCCTCACGTCCTCCCGGGGTTGACATAAAACCGTCTCACGGAGGCTCCTCAGTGCGCGCTGGAGTTAAAGGCAGGTCCAGAGCGTCCTCCTTCTCCATACAGCACTTTGACCGCTCACGACGCCTTTGCAGCCCAAACACTGCTGTTCCGTTCTCTCGGACGCCGAAAATTACGCATTTGTGGGTGCACGCGCGTTTATTATGTATGTTATGTTGTCTAATTGCCCCAAAAATGATTTTTTTTGTGAGCACCCCCAAGAAAGCCCTCAGCACCCCCTAAGCACCCCCTGGGACAAATGTCTGGCCCCGCCGCTGGCGGAGACCAACATGCACTGGGGACAGGTCTGACTTACTGCCGGCAATGTGAACCAAGCTCCTGCTGCGGTCATACAGGGAACGGACAGCCCTTAGCAGAGGGCCCCGGACCCCATACTCCCGGAGCACCCCCCACAGGGCACCACGAGGGACACGGTCGAACGCTTTCTCCAGATCCACAAAGCACATGTGGACTGGTTGGGCGAACTCCCACAAACCCTCGAGCACCCGATGAAGGGTATAGAGCTGGTCCAGTGTGCCGCGACCGGGACGAAAACCGCATTGTTCCTCCTGGATCCGAGGTTCGACTATCGGCCGGATCCTCCTCTCCAGCACCCTGGAGTAGACCTTACCTGGGAGGCTGAGGAGTGTGATCCCTCTGTAATTGGAGCACACCCTCCGATCCCCCTTCTTAAAAAGAGGGACCACCACCCCGGTCTGCCAATCCAGGGGCACTGTCCCCAACCACCACGCGATGTTGCAGAGACGTGTCAGCCAAGACAGCCCTACAACATCCAGAGACTTGAGGTACTCAGGGCGAATCTCATCCACCCCCGGAGCTTTGCCACCGAGGAGCATTCTAATCACCTTGGTGACTTCAGCCTGGGTGATGGACGAACCCCCCTCCGAGTCCCCAGCCTCTGCCTCCTCATCGGAAGACGTAACGGTGGGATTGAGGAGATCCTCGAAGTACTCCTTCCACCGCCCGACCACATCCCCAGTCGAGGTCAGCAGCTCCCCACCCGCACTGTAAACGGTGTTGGTGAAGCACTGCTTCCCCCTCCTGAGGCGGATGTTTGCCAGAATCTCTTCGAGGCCGACCTATAGTCCTCCTCCATGGCTTCTCTGAACTCCTCCCAGACCCGAGTTTTTGCCTCTGTGACTGCACGAGCTGCAGCACGCTTGGCCTGCCGGTACCTCTCAGCTGCCTCCAGAGTCCCATAAGTCTCTCTTCTTTCTTTCTATTTGTCTGATGCTTTTTACTGATTTTTCATCTTTCTATTCTTTATATACAGATGCTCGTCATATAATCAGAATATCATGAAAAAGTGTATTCACTTCTGTTATTCAACTTAAACTGTGAAACTAATATATGACTCATTACATGCAAAGTGAGATATGTAAAGCCTTTAATTGTTATAATTTTGAATATTATGGCTAAGCTTGTAAAAACCCCAAATTAAAAATATTTTGAAAATGGACTGTAAGCCATAATCATCAAAATTATAACAAATAAAGGCTTGACATATGTCACTTTGCATGTAATGAGTCTATATCATATATTAGTTTCACATTTTAAGTTGAATTACAGAAATAAATTAACTTTTTCATGATATTCTAATTATAGAGCACCTGTATACCTTGAAAAGCCCAAGCAGGGACGGGGCTGCAAATTAGCCTATGGCTAGACGACTTATCTACATAACATCGGCCACTGAGTTGGCAATGGTTTCTTGTACTGTCCCTGTCAAATAAAGAAATAAATAGAATAAGATATATAAAAGTAAGGGGTTTACACGGCTCTGAGTTTTTACAAACAACGCAGTGATTTGATATGGGAGGCGTTGCGTTTACACACACAGCATCCTCTGACTTTGTGCTCTACTGAAAACACTGGAGTAAGTTATTTTTGTTCCCCTGGCTTTACTTTGGGCACCCATGCTCTTGAACACTTCACACACTTGGTCTTGCAGGTTTAGATTATCATGACATCACTGTCCCACTGAACTTTGAACATGGATTGCAAAATAAGTGTTTTTCAGACTTCACACTTTTGTTTTTTCGTTAAATAACAGTTGAACAATTTGGAGTGCATCAGAATTGCACGTCCAAAAGTCACCAGGAACTTGAAACAGACACAGACATCTTCCTCTTTTTGTTATGAGCATATGATAGAGCTTGTGCTGGGTGCACATGTGTATAATGCATATGTACTATTAAGATGTATTGTCACAGACACTTCATCATTTACATGTGAATGATGTGTATGATTATTTGGTTTTCCTGGAGACCATTGACGTGCAAACAGGGCCTCATACACTATTACACTGGAGGCAAGTGTCTTGCAAGAACATGCTGGAATACAACTGCCATCCTTTATAAGATCTGCCTCCCTCCCCATTGTATGTAGAGCTTACAAATGTTTTTTTATTAATGTTTTATGTTGTAAAAACAGCATCAGACAGAATAAGATGTATGCCATCCGTGGTAGATGGCATACTGGACCTTACTTCTGATGAACAAAGCCAGGGATTTGTGATGGCCACTATGTCACTATCATAACCACAAGTGGAACAGATTATGACTGAAAGTGATATTGACTAAAATTTTGATCGCATGCCAATTTTCAAGTCAGGCTTGATTTCGGCTTCACTGTGCATCTCTGTCATGCAGTGTACAAGGGGTTAACTTGGAAGCGGTGATTAGCTGCTCAACTCACGCACAGTTGCAGGATTTTCTGACTTGTTTGATATTTTTTGCAAGTGTGTTGTGGGGTCCTGTGGTCACGGTAGAATACAGCTGCGGGCACCACCCCGAGGAAAACGCAGAATGGACCCAGTGCACAGAGGTGAGCGAGGGCAACAAACTGCTGATAACGTCTTCCTGAACATATCACTGCCTACAAAAGTTTGCAGTTCTAATTTAATCTTATCTACTTTTCATTTGTTTCTGAAGTTAGCCTTGCCAACTGTTAAGTGAATGTTTGGGTTTAAAACGTTCTGTTTGAGAAGGTCGGTCCAAACCTGTATCCACAGTTGAGCCACACGCTGCTGGGGTCATGTCACTTGTACAGTGTGAGCCGGTCAGTCATGTACATTTTCACTCCATACAGTGTGGCCGATTTCCTCACACAGTGTGAGTTGATGACTCATTTGGCATGTTCTAAATTGTCCCTAAAATGGCACAGTGTAAGCCCAGTAAGCCCAGTTTAAGCCACTCAAACGTTCAATATGGTTGCCATTGTCCAAGCAGGTTTCCAATACAAACTGTCAATAGCGTAAATAGGTTAGGTTTCAGACCCACGTTTACAGTTAATGTAAATCAGTTTATTTATGAAGCAGCTAGTGGGTTTAAGATCTCATGGAAATAGGATATTTTATTCCAACATTGCATTATCTTAAAGAATTGTAGCACTTGAATTAATGAATGAATGAATTGATATTTAATCGAAATCACAATCTCTGTTTTGGTCAATCTCAATAATTGTCATGGGAGTTTAAAATCGACAGGTTTATAGCCAGAGACAATTGAAGATTTGTGTGTGTTAAATGAGACTAGAGGAAAATATTTGTTTTTGTTTGAGCTGAGGTTTCTATAAAATATATGTCTAAGTTCGTGAATCGGCTACATGTATTTATTTTATTGAATTGAATTAAAAATTGAGATTGAGATCAACATGCAGGTTCTGTGCTGAAGGGCCGGATTTGAATTCTGACGTTGCCTACTCCTGTTATAAATGGAACATTAAAGCCAAAATCTATTCAGACAAGCTTTCAACATGTAGCCACTGACTCGACTGCTGTTTTTATGTACTTTATGTTTATTTATTGTTGTCTGTTGATGCTTTGTGATTCATGTTTTTTTATACTTAAAAGTATAAAAAGCGCCTTGTGCACCTACTGCTGTTGTAAGGCACTATACAAATAAAATTTGATTTTATTTGATTGATGGATGGATGGATGGATGGATGGATGGATGGATCGATTATTTGCCGTGCTTCTTGTGACTAGATATAGCAGTCCATAGTTGAAACATCTCGAAACTACGTACCTTTTTCTTAGAAAATATACTACTCTAAAGGTTTTTGGAGCCCTTTAATGAGCTCTATACATTAAATGCACATCAATAAGCCATTTTCCTGAGTAGACATCTGTGATATTGAAAAATTATGTTGAGGTCAATTAGTCGGGTTCATAGCTGATGGTTTCAGCACTTCAGTGGCAAGCAATAAACATTAAAGAAGCATTTACATAAATGTGTTCTGAAGGTGCTTATGCTATTTGTATCACAATGTTGTGGCTTTAGCTACACTGATTCCTTTCAAAATCATCAGGTAAAAGTATGGTAGACTAATACACTCAATACAAGTCAATAAAGTCAATAATCAAAACGGTGAGGCTGTTTCAGTTTTACGCAACTAAAATCTGGAACAGCGCCTCCATGAAGATGTCAGACAAGCTTCAACTCAATATACAGTACTCGTCAAAAGTGTGGAAATGCTTTTATTATGTGTTGATTTTTCTTTTATTTCAAGACTATTTTCATCGTAGATTCTCACTGAAGGCATTCCTTTATGAATGAACACATCTGGAATAATGTTTTAAACAAAAAAAGTTTAAATAGATTCTTCAAAATAGCCACCTTTTGCTTTGTTTACTGCTTTGTTCACTTTTTTTCTCAGTGAGCTTCACGATGTAGTCACCAGAAATTGTTTATTTGATTTAAAATATATAACATATTTGACTGATTTCACTTTCACTTTTTACACTAACCTCATCTCAAACAATAACAAATGCTTTCTAGTTTCATTTAAAGCACAAAAACCCATTGTCTCACCCAAACTCCAAAATTAGGTGCTGTTTCTACCAAAGAAATGGCTGTAAACCTGACAATTATAAAGTCCCATGATGATTATTGAGATTGACCATGGTCCCGTGGTCATTGGATCACTTGGAGCACTAACCCCCAAACTGGACAAGTGGCTACAAGAAAACATCAAACATCTCAGTCCAGAAAAGTGCAGTTACAGGATCAGCAAAGATTCGATGCAGCACTCTCTAGCCCCCAGGTCTGATAAAATGATAGGCTATATGATATACAGTATATCATATCATATGATTAGATAGATAGATAGATAGTAGATAGATAGATAGATAGATAGATAGATAGATAGATAGATAGGCCAATTTTTCAAACTCAACAATTATACAGAGACGTCTCACCTTTGTTTACATTGAGAAAACTTGTCTGTGAGCTCATTGCAGCGCAGCAGTCCATGTGTTATTCACCTGTAGGGCTTTCCCGGCGCTAGGACCCAGGGTGCGCGATTCTCCAGCTGCTGCAGACCGAAAACTGGCAATAAGGGAAGATCGCGAGGACAAGCCAAAATTGCATTGTGAATTCATCTTACTTTAAAATCCCACCCCCGGTCGCGAGTGGAGGCCGTATGAAGGCAACAATACCATGTTGCTCTGTGTGCGTGCTTTGTGACTGATAAAGCAGCTCGCAGCGCAAGGTAAGACGGTGCAATACCATGCGATTACTAATAACAAAGGCGTTACGGGCGAGCAGGGGGCATTAAAGGGGGCATTGCACAAAGCTACCGAATGTAAGTAAAACTCTCACAAACTTTGACCTGCATATCCGTATTTGGAGCCTCGCGTGTTGGTGCTGTATGAACGCTGTCTCGCTGGTATCCCGCGGCATTATGTGGAATCGTGTCACATGTAGTCCATGGAGAGTCAAGTTGTGTGTCCAGATGACAAACACGAGTGTGCTGTCCATGCGTGGTGGCTGTGGATTCAGGTGCAGTCCAGACGACTGTACCAAGTAGTGCTCTTGAATATCAAATACAGCATCAGCTGGCAGCTTTCTGGGAACCTTTACCTGGGGCAGATTTCACTTCACTGATCGTATTGCATGTCGTTAATTGTGATTTATTTCTTATTGCCTCAAAAGGAACTAAATGATTGTTTCCTCTTTGTCCACTGCTGCCTTCCTAATTCAGTTTTGAACTGCCAAGTTGAGCAATAGTCAATAGTCTTGATAATCTCCAGTGCGACTCAAGGACTACTAGATGATCATCTGTGCCAAGTTTGAGAACGACATTCTTCGAAACCCTGGACTAGGTGGGAAGTAGGTCCTAAACGTGGCTTCATCTATCCAGCTACCATGGTGTGCGGTCTCCCATGGCCCTCGTTATGACATTTGGAACATTTTTGTAAATTTACGGTTACATTTTATATCACCAAACGCAAGCAGATCCAACGACGTTACTTAGACGGTCTGTTTTTGCTCAGAGTGGCAGGGTTAAACTTCTCCGGGTTACCACGCTCAGACAAAATGTGTCAGCTGGCCGATCACTTCAGATATGTCTCCGATGTTAATGCTTCACAATCCTTTCTTTTGTCGACCATCCTTTTGGACTTCTAATTTAGCATTGTGTCATCCGTCAGTGCGGTTTCACGCAAGCATTAACGTGTTGTGAATGACGAAGAACAACGCTGTCAGCACACTTCCACTCCACTAAATACAGGCGGCCGCGGAGTAATTCTCTTCTCACTCGCTTTGCTCTCGGTGGATGATGGGACTCAGTTCTGTCCGGCTAGAGACCACGCGCAGAGGTAAACAAACTCTGAGCATACGACGAGCTGCCTGCAGCACGCCTCGTTATTGCCTTTTCATCAAACCTACAGTTGTAGGCTAGGTAAAGCGTGGTCTTGAATTGGCATCAGTGTACACGTGCTACCTACACAGGTTTTGAAGTATAAGAAATGGCCGATTTCAGAAGGAAGCAAGACAGGCCTATTCGACATGTGTAAGAAAGTGTCAGAGTCAGACAGATCATGCACTTGTCACTCAGTGCCCAAGTACCACAAACTAGGCCACCCACAGACTGAATAAATGTCACATTTGATTTTATTAACGACCCACTCCACCTGTATTTAGTTAGGCCTAATTTATTATAGAGCAATCGGCCTACTGCACGAAGTTGTGAATGGTCAATGCACAGCACATATAGCCTCAGTCTACTTTTACTGAAATAGGCCCTTAATTTCTTGCCCTTGATAAAGATTTATTGAACGTTGTCTTGGTGAATATTAGGTCTATTGATTGGTCAGCATTATAATTTGTGAACGTGTTTAGCATGGCCTAATTTCACACACTGGTTCTAAACAAAGTTCTGTTGACACCATTCCCCCAGATAGCAAAAGAACAATATTCACAAGTCCATGAGATTTTGTGTGTGTTGTCTTCGTAGTAATCTAATTTATTTAAGATGTAACTGACGTGATTTCAGTTGTAGATGTGGTCTCGTGTTACTGTTTTGCAGCTGAGTGATTTAAATACCCTCATTCTACATATGGTTAATTTTCATTTTAAGACTTCAGTGTCTCGTTTCTCCTGAGGGTCCAGTGTGTTTGGAGTGTCTGTTACGTGTTTCATTAACAGCAGGGGTTCTCCGATGCTCTCAAAAACACAGTTTGTTACTTTGTTACCCCAATAAGGCTTTTCAGTTTAGCGCACCGTTACTGTCTGGTTGCGATCCCCCATTCCCCTTGAGCGGCTGGAGCCCGCGTTGCATGCTGGTACCTGCAGTCCTCACCCCTCCCAGCCTCCTCAGCGTCTAATCCTGGGCGTGGATCGGCAAGCACTACATCTCCCATGCGCTCCCTGCGCGCCCCCCTCGCACTCGCGCTCTTCAGACTGGAGACTGGAGATACGGAACGGACCGTCTTGACGACCCCCCACCTCCCCTCCTCCTGTACCCTCCCTCCCTGCCTCCCGCCCCCCGGACTTTGAGAACCGAAAAGCGTCGAGATTAGTGAGCAGCCACGGGCGGCAGCGGCGAAAGGCTGGACAGATACGGCCGTATATCCCGAGTCGTGCAGTGCGTCGTTCACATGCCATCTGGACAAGCGGTTCGTAACTGTTTCAGTCACTGGACATCTTTTATTTCGTTCTAGCTTTGGGCTTATTCGGTATTTAGGGCGCAAGGGAGTGTGAAAAGGAGGGGAATGTCTTTCAACGCCGAAGTGGTTAAGTCAGTCCAGCAAGGGCCGAAATGAGGCACAGAGCACTCGCTATGGGTCGACCGGGGATAGATATCCGTAGCAGCCTACCTCAACACGTAGAGCAGCGACAGCTACTCAGACCAGCACCCGAGCAGCGGCCGCTCACTGCTGGACTTCAGTGTTGTGTTTGGCCCCTTTTTCACAGTAGCCTACTGACCTCTCCCGAGACGGAAACCCGTGTAATAAGTTCTGTTATCCTCCACTCTAATTGGTCCAGCCTTTTACTTTTTATATAGACAAGTATCAAGTCAAACCACCCTGCTTCAGTTTCAGTCATGGTCGGCTATCTTCGTTTGATAGTGCTTTGGGAAAGCTTCCATAAAAAACCTTGTTGGTCTTCTAAATGAATGATAGGCTGGTGGTGATCGTCATGGGTTCGCTTGTTGTGCTCGTTGTGCTTTTTTATAAGGGTTTTGCTGAATGACCTTATCAGCAATGTGACAGATTGGTCCATCACGTCGCAGCCCAAGACTGGCTGCGATCGCGGCTCCGACGTGCATCTGATCTCAAAACATTGTAGTTTGATGAATTTGGGCTTCTGGCTCTTTTTGAATGCTTCACCAAAAATGATCATAATTATTATAGTACATTTAGACGAGTTTGTTTTGTTTATGGCTACATTGCGGTTCTCATGAATGACTCCTCTTGCGCAAAGTGCACAGTAGGATCTTCCATCGGCGGGACGGTGTGGTGCTGACGGTGGTGTAGAAACTTGACTACTCGCTGAATTATGACTTGTTTTGTTTTGTGGCAGTTTTTTCTCGCCTGCCCAACCATACTTGAGTTCTCAGTGATTTCTATGCAGACAGCGATGAGTCTGACTGTGCCAGGGTGTTTTTAGGCTTAGCTGTCCGTAGTTGTGGGGCTGGTACATTATTGCCCTTCGTCAGAGTGGTTGTTTTCAGATGTTGTGGTGAAGCAGAGCGCTTACGGGAGCAGCTCAGACACGAACTGTAAGCAACTAGAGTGGATTTCTCCATTGTGACATCAATAAAGTCTTGTCTTATGTCATCTAACGTACTGAAGTAGGTCCTCCTCGCATTTGAGCGATGTTCACATCACTTAATCTTTGTAAAATGCTGGTCGATCCATAGAGATGATGACAGTTCTTGTGAGACTTCTTTTACCTTTGGCAGTTTATCTTTAACAATTTTACTTTTTATCATGATTTATAGGGGTTGGGAGGGTTAAGGTTTTTGGTGAATGAGGCACTGTATTGCAGCAATGTGGCTTCACTATGAAGAAGTAAAATACTGCAGAAATATTACCACTTTAGTGAACAAGTCAAACAACCCCAGTGAGCCTAAGACCAACTCAAACAAAAAGCAAAATAAAGTTGAAGTTGTTGTGAGACCATTTAAATTGAAGGTGACACAGTGTTTGTAAATATTGATATTACATTTTAAAGGAAAATTACGTAACATTTCCACCAATAAATGGAATAAAACACAAGCATGTAATTTTATTAGAGATATTTTTATTGTAAAAGATGAACAAATGTGTGTTTGCTGTGAGCAACTTACCTCTCCTCAGACCTTATTGTAACTTCACTGGGAGTGGGAAGTCTTCAGCACGTCTCCATGGAGATGTTGAATAAAGACAAATATGAGATTTAAATAGGTTAGGGCCTTATCCATCCATTCTTTGATTACCCCGTGTAAAAATAGTGAGTGTGTCAAACTCATGTTTTGTATTGGCAACAGAAGAATCAAAAATGTTATGCAGTGTGCCTTTAAATGAAAATAATCTGTCTTTCATGACATTGTGTACAGGTTCCATTATACTGCTTCTAAAACTATAAGTTATTATTACTATTATTTATTTATTTTCAAATCAATTAAATTGTTGTTTTTGGCAATATCTGGCCCCAAAGTCAGACGGGTGAAGTTTAGAGACTTAATGTTGGTATCGTTATCTCAATTACTATTGTATTATGTACGTCTTATACCTTCTTTTTTTTTAAAGGATTTTATGAAAGCCCTTTGTGTAATCAAAACTAGTGTGGTAATACTCGATTACAATATGTGTTCCTTTTTTCTATTGTGCAGCTAATGAAAAAGTTCAAGAAAATACACGACTGACACTGCAGCACTCAGAAACATGCTGTCTTAAATGTACTTATGCAGGTAATTTGTAAACATTTATTTTACACTCTGATATTTCATGCCTTCATTAATTGCTTGGCCTTTGGCTACCCATCTCACTGTATTTATCTTTCAGGTGGATTCCACACTAATGAATGTAGAGGATGGAGGAACGGTGAGCAGAGTGACCAGTGCTCCTAATAAAGTCACTACAGATATGGTGGGAAATCCCCCACAGACGTTACCTCCTGAATTTAGGGAGATGTTACCCTCAGTCAGCAGAACAAGACCACCGCATCGAGAAATACTAAGACACCAAAAGCTAGCTTGGACACTTTTAATTATAACCACAGTACAGGGCTGTCTCATCTTCAACAGCCCAACAATGCACCTGTGGCATGCTCCGCTCTCATGGTAACAGACAAAAGGTCGGATGTCCCTAAACCTAAGGCCGACAACACAGGCACTTTCTCTGCCCCTCAGTGGTCCGGTGGTTTAAAAGTTGACCGAGAGGAGTCACTTAACCTCTGTCGCAGCAACATGACATCCAGTCACAAATCAAAGACCCAAATGCAATCTGTACAGAGTGCACCCCCTGGGTTTCATTGCTCTACAATATTTAAACCTTCCCAGTCTGTTGCCTTCATCCCTTCTCCTAATTATTCGTCTCTTTGCAAAATCACTCTTCCACCAGCACTGGGTCAGATTGCAGCATTGAGAGAAGCAACGGCAAGCCAGTTTCAGAAAAAATTCAGCCACGGAGCTCAGGTGTCAGTGGGACACCTTTAATGCGGACCTATCCTTATCCCTTCACTGTGGGTCAGGCATCAACCTCGGAGAAGAAAATAGACACTTGCACCTCAAAGAATAAATCAAGCCATTTATCAAACAAGTACTCCAAGTCTGTAGAGCACAGGTCTTTAGCTTCTGTTGTAGCCTCACCAGCTCTTGCTCTACCTGTGCAGCATCCATCACTGACATCTATTGCCCCCACCCATTACACTTTGTCCCCCACTGCTGCCATTTGCTGTGGTTCTGCACTTGCTAACCTCGCTTCTCAGGGCAGACTGTTAAACCATATAGACAAAAGCAACAGTATAGACATGACAACCATAGCATCGTTGAATTCATCAGTTCCTGCATCTTCAGATGACAAGACAACAATAAGCTCCAATGAGCCCAGGGATATACCACTCGATCTATCCGCAAAATCCAAACGTCCTAAATGCTTTAACGAGCCTCAAGGGACCCCAGCAGGGTCTTTTAAAGATGAATCAAACCCAAAAGATTTTGTTACTTCAAAAAGGACTTACTCCTCAGTGTTCAGTTCATCTGTGCAGTATCCACTTTTACCAAACACTCACAGAAATGGATCTCATCAAAAACAATTAAGGAACCCTCATAGTCTTGATCCAAAACCCCTCTGGCCAAAAGGTTCTTCACAAGACCCTATCAAAAATATCCCTGGGACATATGTTGGTGTGGCAAGCCCTATTTTAGCTTCAACGCTTCGAGGAAAAGATGGCAAAGGAACTTTTGCTGATGAATTTCAGAGTTTTGCTAAGCAGGAATTTATTTCTATTATTGATCAAGGAGAACATCTTTTATCAGGGGAACAGAAGCCAACTTCTCTGAAGAGTAACCAACATGCACTTAAGCATGTCATAAACACCAGCACAAAAATACCTATAAAGTGTTCCTCCAAATGTTCGCTAACATCTGACCAATCTAACTCTGCTGGACAACAGTTTGAAGATTTTCCACAGCAACCTTCGACTCTTCAGAGAGGAATCACATCGACATCCCCAAAGATTAAGAACCCTCCTGCAGCTGATGGATCAAAAAAATCAGGTTTTAGTCAGCCCAAATCAGACGATGACAAGTGGGAGAGAATTAAGTCTCCTCTGTCTAATCTTGCATCTATTGTAACGTCTCATGAGACAGCAACTTTTGTAAGTGAAGGAAATGCTACATCTTTACCTGCCATGTCCAGAAAAGCTAACAGTCTCGTGTCCAAACAAAATGTGGAGTCCCCACCATTATGGCCTGTGGAGAAATGGCTTCCTACTACCTCCCAAAAGGACTTAACTAATTTAGCTGAGGTCGTGAAGAGAATTGAAAAGGTGAACGTCATCAAACCTGTGGATGATACCAAAAATCTACAGAGCAGTCAAGCAGAGCAAAGACCACACATGAAGCAGAGCTGCTTAAAGCCTACTATCAAACCTATTGTCTTTGAAAATGAAGCATCATCAAATGAGACCAGGATGGAGAGTAAACTGGCCCAGGTGTTGGAAGGGGAGATACTGAAGCGAGACAGTAGATCATCTGACAATATAGATCCTGGAAAATGTGTGGGTGTTGTTGCATCAGATGCTATAGACTACTGTGCAACAGGAGACAACAACCTTGAGAAGAAATCAAATGTCAAAGAGACGTTGCCATCCACTACAAAAGCTGCACCCATCAAACAAAAGACACCAAGTCCTAAGAAATCAGTGAAAGTGAAGTCACCATTGTCTCATCAGAGAAGACCTCCGTAAACACAAAACAGCAGGTTCACTCAGAAGCCTCTCCAATAAAAGTATCTCCTCGTAAAAAGGTATGGCTTAAATTATCTTCTTCTATTGAGATTTCCTTTCCTCACTATGTAGTTTGCACACAAATCTACTGTGTATATATAGCTGATTTATCATGTAAAATCCTGGCTAAATCCAATGTTGTTTTTGTGAAATGAGATCAGGCCTTCATCAACAAATATGTTACATCAATTTAAAACAGACTGCACAATGTTATTATTATCCCTGAATACAATATGCCTTGTCTCCTGTATGTAGCATCAGAAAAAAAAAGTGGACCTATTTTGCAACAAAGTCTGTTGGCAGACAAGCTTTCGCAGCATAAAGACAACTTACCACGGGACAAGACCAGGCCCAAAAAGGTGGCAGAGCCAGGCCCAAAAGCAGGTAAATCATTCCTTTAAACAGGTTGTGTTTGTGACGTGTGAACAGATATGCAGATCCAGAATTTCCAACCCCAATACAGATACTTTACTATGATTGTCTGCCGATATCCAGTATTCGCTAGGCCTGTCACGATAACAAAATTTAAAGTTCAATATATTGAGGCTCAATTTGCTTCTGTTAAAAATCTAAGTTTTGTGCAGACGATAAATATCGAGCCCAAAATGTATCTGTTTTATATTGAACGATAAGTCGATATAGTATTTATCGTGACAGCCCCACTATTCGCATAACAATGCATTTTAACATTTAAGATTAAAGTAGACATTTATCAACATAAATGTGATGCTCGGGTCAGGAAATTATTTTAGTTTTTATACTACATGTATGACATTATCTTACCCGACCCGGCCCACAATAATGCTATTGTACAACCCGAGCTGCCCGGCAACCCTTAAAAGATTATGCACAAGCTGCAAATCGCTACTTGTTTGGCTTACAAATACATTGATGATACAGTGGCATACAGCAAAGATGAGCAGAGGCGATCGGCTCTTCCTGACCCGCAAATCATTTCGTGACCCGACCCATCGACCCGCGCATCACTAGAATATACTAGAGAATAGGGCTGGGACGATCCACTTTTGTTACGATCCATATGTATCACGATACTCAGTGGCCGATCCAATACATAGTGCAATACAGTTAGCAATTATAAGTTATACGTTTACCTTAAAATGTGTAGAAAATCTCAACTGGTGGGTTGGGACCCAAAAGTGGGTCACGAGCCTCTTCCAGAGTACAATTCTGTCAGTATTTATCTTCTATAAAAGTGTAGAAACATTTGACTCTGTGGCATGGAACCCTAAGATTATGGCGTGTCTTGACAGCATCCTAGTTGAGAGCCAGTGGCATGGAGGGACAGACAGACTGTGGAGGGTCAATGCTACTGGGTGCATTTAGCAGAAAACCACCACATCTTTATTTAGGCTTGAGACAGCTCTTACACTAAAATGTTAGTTTTTGTAGAATTATTAAACTTGCAGTAAAAATTACCATCTATGGCAATGTGTGTCAAAATTCATCAAAAGACACAAGGGCCAGCAGACCCTGGTCTGAGGGCTGCATTTATGGACATATTTATTGGAGGATCAGCCCCATGAGATGCATCATCTCGTTTTCAAGGGCGTCATTTGGGCCACAGGTCTAGGCATTAAAGCTTAGGTTCCTTATTCTTTGCTATTTTCTAACTGTGGAGAGGAGGTTGTTGATTATAGACTGGAGGCAGTCTCAACTCATTTCCAGCGCTCACATTATCTCCTGCAGAGCTTGCAGATTATTTACAGGAATTAATTCAATGCATGTTTAGGGCAACATCTTTGTGAGACAGTAAAGCTGGGCGGCCAGGCAAACAAGTAAATTGCGCTCTTACTTTATCATTAACAATGTATGTATTTGGATGCAGACAGAAGAAGTCTTTTTTATTTTTTTTATTTTTGTGTTTTTCACAAATTGCTGCGTAAATGCAGGCCTATGGTGGCTAAAGACATTTGCTCTACTACAAATACATTTGTAGGATATGAATAAATCACATTTGTTTTTATTTTAAGTTTCAGACAGCAGCTACTTTTCTCAAAAATCAAAGAGTCCCATCAGATTGAGTAAAAAAACAGAAGCAAAGGAGGCGTTTTTTCCAAGACTCAGGAGAGGACGACGACGGACAGATGAATCTCGACTCGACCTTTGGGGCTTTGCAACACCTTCTCCACCACCATCACCAGAACCACCTGCACACCCTCACCTCCTCCAACTGCACCACAAGCAGCTCGCCGCCCTCGAGGGAGGCCACGCTCCACTCCACTACTACAGCGGGGCCTTCAGAGGAAACACGCAGACTGTCCTGTTGACAGAAAACGGCAACGCAGCAAAAACAAAAAGTATCAAACAGGGGACTACATCACTGACAAAGTGAAACTGAACGATGGAGAGCACCTTGATAACTCAGATGTGCCAAGTCAAGATGCAGGTACGTAACTAATTCATTTGAATCTTCATGTCCCAACTACCAACTAGGTAATACATGTAAGATGTGCAATGTTTAAGATACAGTACAGGCACTGAAGTATCTATTCAGATTAAGTGACTCAAATTAAAATTGACCAAGTAGTCTTGCCCAAAGAGCCATTAGATGCAGTTGCAACTGTACTGCGCAATATGTAATGTAACTAAAACTTCTCTGTAGATTCACAGAAGAACCAGAGTTTGATTCCTCGTGCATCCAGCCCAGCGGCTTTGCCCCAAAGGTCCTCACTGACTCGATCAGCATCAGTGTGCTACCAGGACAGTGAGGGATCTCCTGAAGGCCCAGACAAACCTTCAGGGAAGAGGAAGTTCAAGAGCAAGCATTTGTGTCCAAATGATGAGCCAAAGGTAAATCCAGTGACCCACCACACCAGTCTTTAGTTTGTAGTGCCCCCTTGTGGATTGGTTCTGTCATGTTCTTTATGATAGTGCAGCTCCTCACTGTTAATTGAAACTTACTCCCATGACATGAATGCACTTTTAATTAACTTTCATCATGAGACGTATTGAAAACCACTAAATCTGGATTTTAGATCAAATCTAAGCGTAGTCCGGGAAAGCGAAGTGGCTCACGTGCCCTGGAAGATGACTGCTGTGAAGCAAAGAAGAAGACCTGCCCTCAAGTCTCACCTAAAGGTTTTCCTGCGCCTTACGGGTCATCAGGAAAAAATAGTGGCTCAGATTCCCCTCCAAAAAGGCCTGTTCCTCCTGAAGTTCGCCGGCTCATCGTCAACAAAAATGCTGGGGAGACTTTATTGCAACGTGCTGCTCGTTTGGGTTATCAGGTGGGTTTATGTCAGTTTTTGGACTGTGCTCAAATGTTGTAAAAAAAATAAAATAAATGCTATTAGGTGATGTCTATACTTTACTCATATCGTCTTCCAGGATGTAGTCCAGTACTGTTTGGAAAAAGACATTCGTGAAGTGAACCGACGAGACAATGCAGGTTACACAGCGCTGCACGAGGCCTCCTCCCGAGGCTGGGTACAAATCGTTCAGATGCTGCTCAAGAATGGGCTGATGTCAATTGCAGTGCTCAGGATGGAACACGGTACGATGTACAGTAAACACCACATTCACTATTTTAATTGTAGTTCATGAATGTCCAAAGCTTGAATCCAAGTGATAGTCCATTGTTTTTGGAGCAGTGCTTCTCAAACACACAGAAATAATGGGTAAAAAGTGTAATTCAAACATTTCAATCAGTATACATATTATCTGGGACAGTGGTTCTCTCGTAGGTCGGGACACAAATGTGGATTGTGGGACATTTTTCAATGTGTTGCGAGCTTGTTCAATAATGACTGTAGATAAAGTTTTTGATTGTCAGTCATGATGCATTGAACAGTATCTCGCCTTTTACAAACAGTGCACACAGTTTATCTGTGGCTTTTATAGATGGCTAGGAGCGGGGATGACGCTAATACAATGCGGCGGCACCAACTCAAGGCTAACTGAAGAAATTGTCTAAATTCTTCACTGCTGCTGCAATAAAACGCTGATATTCTCACCAAACATCCCGATCTAGCACGTCACCAGCTGTGCCATGGACCATCGATTTCTGGGCAGACCGAAGTCTGAGCCACGTGCATGTTTGTAAAAGGCTGAAATAATCTGTTTGGAGTTCTGACATTACGTACTATAACATGTTTTGATTTATTGCCTTTATGGGTAAAATGTGTGTCTCGACGCTGAAACATGGGTGTAGGAGGCTGCATAAAAGTAGCATTTAATAGGACTTCCTTGATTTGCTCATACCTGATACAGATTGGGCTTCTCCAGTTGGCCCCCACAATTACATCAAACATAAGAATATTTGCCAATAAGCATATATTTCAAACAAATACATGTGTTTTCTGAGCCTGAGCTTCTTTTACAATCAGCTTTGTGGAAATTGTATTATTTAGATTTGCTCAAACAACATTTTTTGTGATCTCTGCCGCCCTGGCTGAGAATCACTGCTATAGGATATACTAACTTACAATAAAGAGTAAGAGACCAGGCTATAAATAGATAGAGCCTGATCAGAACGACACTGTGTTTTTCTTTTCACATGTAATTAGTTCAGTAATTGATGTCTATCAGAATAATTCTGGTATGTAATTTGGAAATAATGGATTGCTTATGACTGTACCCTTTTCCTTTTATTTACCAGTAAATCTTGCGCTTTGCTGCGCTAAGCTCTCATTGTTCTGTCTTCAGGCCTATTCATGATGCTGTGGCTAGTGATAACTTGGAAATAGTCTGGCTTCTTTTGAATCATGGAGCAGATCCAACCCTGGCCACCTACTCTGGCCAGACCCCTGTGAAACTGGCACAAAGCTCAAGCATGAAGGCTTTTCTATCAGGCAAGAACTTATTTATTATTAATGGCTGTATGATGCATGATTCTAAACTGTTGTAATATCTGAATGCAGAGTATTTCACTGATCTGCAAGGCCGAAGTGAACAAGACCCTGGTTTACATTGGGATTTCTACAGTAGCTCTCTGTTTGGTAAGAAACTTTGCAGTGTTTATGCCTAACAGTTGTTTTCATAAAATGTTGTATCTGTATGTTAACTTAAGACTTTGTGAGGTGGCTTAAAACCAAGAAAACGCATAAACTGCATCCTGACCATTTCCCAAATATACATAATTACAGTATTATATTATATAATTCTGAATAGTATGTGTGTCCAGTGTCCACAAGATGGCACCCAAGCGCTGCACTTGAATCATCTCAGCTCTGCCAAAGGAACTTGTAGCTGACTTTGGGAAATTGTGTACTTGTTTTCTTCACAGAGACTGAGCAGGAGCCATGCTGGGACTTCTTGCTGTCAGAGCAAAACCAGGATGTGGAACTGGACGCAGGCCTGAAGAGTGAGAAGGAGCCTGACGAAGACTGCCTTGTGTTTGAGTTCTCCTCTGAACCTCTCCTTCCCTGTTATCATGTTCAGGTGTCGCTAACACAGGGGTGAGTCTACTCCCTGACACATGGAGAGGGATGGTGCATTTATCGGACATACTGTACCTCTCATATTGAACATTGTGTCCTCCAGTCAGTATGAACTCATGTGTTTTGACCTGGGTCACAGTGAATGTGCCATCCTGACAACAGTTATAGTTAATTATAGTAAGCTAGAAGCTTGATCAAACTTGTTGTTGCAGGTAGGATTTTAGGAATTTTTTATTTATTTATTTAATATGGCCATAGCAACAACATTGGACAAACCAAAAACATTGTTTTAAAGTGTTATTGCACATGTGCTAATTTTCAGCATCTGTTAATTGGGGGCTTTAAGGTTTTAGGCAATAGATGAAACGCATGATTTATCAAGACAAGGCACATTTTACATAACATCTCTGGCCCGATTGTATTGTAGTCCCCGTTTAAGCTCTCTGCTAAAGATGTTAATATTAGTCTGTAGTTCCCTTGAAGTAAAAGCTGGGCCCGTCCGAAAGATTTTCTGAACTTCGGGAGCACACAATCCCATATGTTTGATAAAAATCACCAGTCTGTGCCCAGATATGACGTAAACATCTTCAAATGAAGTATTGAGTTCAATCTTTCTATTCTTTTATTCACAATAGCAACAACTCTTAACGTGATGTAAAAATAGATTGTTTACATTTTCTTTTAATCCCACCCTCTATCAGGAACAGAGCCCCGTGCCAAAAGGCATAAAAACAACTCTGCTTGTAATTGTTTTACTGGGCTGATTTCAAACAGTGAGTTTTCAGGCTAGCACAAATGAAAGTTTGGAGACAGTGGGTCAGTCCAGAAGTTTTGTAAATATACAACATCTATTTAGTGTGTTGTTTACTGGGTCAGAAAAAAAACAAGTGGATATAGAAGATCCCCTTGTATTTTAATCCACAACTGTACAGAATTGTGTATGCAATTTACACATACATTTTGTTCACTGAAAATACAATTCAATTGTTTCATTTTTTTTCTTTCTCTCTCTGTTTTGTCAGCTTCTGCAACTGGTTCCTTCTGGCTGAAGTCTTAAAACGTGTGAAGATGTCTGCAAGAATATTCAGGGCCCGCTACCCGCACTTGGAGGTGGTGAGTTTGCCGTATGCCGAGCTCGTGAAGCAGGTGTCTGTGAGCCAGGTGAGCCCTGTTTGGCTTCAGTGCAGAAGGGCAAACATGAAGAGGCTGAAGACGAGGAGGGTGAGGAAGGACATGTGGAGCTGGTGCGCTGTGTACCAGAGCTCCAGAGACTGTTAGGCTCCTCCATCCATATCCTCCGGGACGACCAGGAGGAGGAGGAGCCAAAAGAAGACAAACCAACAAACACTGGGAGATTACGCAGCCGGTAGCCTCCAACCAGCAAACAGACAACCACGTCCATTTCCTGCAAGTAGTTGTTCAAACCAAGCTTCTCTGTCCATGGAGCACGGTGGGTTTAAGCCCAGCTAATAATAAAGACTAAAGACTTGACACTCCGCCTATAACCTCTGACCTCTGCCAGAAGGTGATTAAGTGATCACAACACGTAATGGACCTGCACATGGGAGTGGTCGGCACTGGAAAGCAGCTTTCAGGTTCCTAACTCTTTGAATAGTACACAATTAGGTAACCTTTTTTACAATTATGTACATGTAGGTGTATATGTATATATCTTGCCATCAGGGTTAACACATTTGGTTTTATAAATGTATTCTTGTGGCAAGGAATGGATTCTGCCTTGGACTTTTTGTTTGTTCCTGCGGGAAAGCGATATTTTTTGATAGGAGATAATCCAAGGCTTTTATCTTGGTGAACTCTTGCGTAAAGCTAAGGCGCTTAAGGCCAGCTGCAGAGTCAGCGAGGCTGCTGACCCAGATGGTCGGCTCTCAACCTGAGAAACATGGAGACCTGAGAGAGGACACAGTGGCACATAGTATTGAGACTCACCACTCACTTGCCTCTTTTCATTTCTATTCAATTATGTTTATTCATTTCAGTCCTTGACATGAACACTCAAATCAATTTGTAGAGGAGATTATTAGATTTTTTTGCCCCCTATGAAGTTAATTGTGTGTTAGTTGTGTGTGTGCGTGTGATGGAGCCTCACATGTCCTTACTGCAGTCACAACAGTCCCACCCCGTTATTAAGGCTTTGAGGAGAGTGAGCGCTTGGTGTGTCCTTGCCTTGTTTGTTGTGTTTATTTTAATAGTCATTAATATATTTGACCTTGTGTGTACCTGACAAACATATCAGAGAACTTGATTTGTATGGTTGGTGCTTCATTTTCGAACGTGCTATTTAAAATCCCTTTATCTTTTGCTCCCTTGTTTCAAACAGTATTTCACGGAGGCTGAAAGTACAGTTTTATTGTACTGGTGCTGAAAAAGATTTTGTGTTGACAATCAATGAAGTTTTTGTTTGAAGCCACAAACTAACAAAGGATATTTAAGATGAAGAGAAAGATGTAAAGAAAGTATTGTTTAGTTAAGCAAAGCAAGACAAAAGCAGACTGAAAACCTGAGCAGTGCAAAGTTTTATTTGATATTTTTTTTTTTTTTTTTTTAAGAAATCAAGAAGAATAAAGCATGGTTGTGAATCCTTTTTTGTTTGTGTATATTTCGAAGACGTCTATTGCACGTACAACTATTTTAAAATGGAAAAACACAAAGAAACGATAGTGAAAACTTAAGGATTGGCCCCACAACTTTAAAATCTGAATGTCCTGTCTACTGACCACAGTAATGCCTGTTTACTTGAAAATGTCACAGAAGATTATAACTTTGTGCTAGTTTTTGTTTCAATGCCAAAAAATGAAGTCACATTGCCATAAATTAGACCCAAATAAAATGAAAATTAAATTTGAATTAAAGCTAACATTACGTAAACGCACAACCTTTCAGCATTTTTGTTGTTTGTTCAACAAAGTCATACAAGTCCCTTTCCGTTGTTCTCAGCAGTATACAGCAGGCCTTACTATGCAGCGCTGTAGAAAGTTCATCTTCGGGTGAGGACAACAATGTGAAATGTGACCATAATCTTCAAGACAATGGAGTTATTTGAGACGTGAATATGTTGTTTGCTGTTACCACTCAGGCCAAGACTGAACAGGACTAACATGACATAGAGTGGGTTCTGATTGTTTTCAGGCATCTTATTTATTTCTATTATATTATGTAGCAGTCTAATTACATTACTGCTTAACCACTGCTTATTCTTTTCTATTGGTAACCAACAATAAATCCAAGTTGAAATTCGAATTTTGAAAAAGAAAATATAACAAGAAACTACTATTTATAGTGACATAAGTATTTAGACCTTAAACAAATGCAAACTGGTTCCGGTGCTCTAGTTCTGCTGTTTTTGAACACCCATAAAAGATTAGGTTTGAGCTGAGGAAGTCTCTTGAATGAGAGTCGAAACGTCAGTTTTAAACAGCCAGTTCTGCTTTTTTGAAAACCTTTGCGACAATAAGAATTGATATTTTCAGTGTAAGCATCATAAAACATAGGAATGAGAAGAGGGCTATGAGCAGTGTTGCCATTTTATGTGTTTTTCCACCAGAGGGAAGCAGCTGTACCATTCACTCTTCACTTGCAGCAACTTAACTAATCCCAATGAGTAAAATACACAAAACAGACTTTGTGTTATGGCAGGCATAGTTTATTTCCTTCTGAATATTAACTTGAATAAATGAGCAATGAGTGTTCAGGAAGCTTAACTCCTTGGATATTATTATTTTTCTGTATAGAGACAATTACAGTTCAACTTTTTTTTTTTTTACATATTCTTTTAATCGGTGTAGAGTTTATTTTTTACTTATTTTTTTAACAAAAATGTACATGATTTCCATACCTGAATGCCACGTAAAAACAATGTAATGGGTGACACTGTGGACCGTTCCTGTTCCCTCCTTTTGTTTTAAATGGTGGTTGACGGTTGGAACGGCTGAAACGTGTTGAGTAACCAAGGGGGTGGCATGATCCTAATAGCTCTGACATGTTCCTGCAAAGATTTCGTGGATGAATTGCATTCTTAGTGAGTGTTTAGGCATTATCTGAGAAACTTTAATTTTCATTCAAACTGCTTAAACACAGATTTGCTAATTAACTACTCCTCTGAACTGACCTTTTCTATGTAGTTTTTAATGTGTCATGTTGTTGTGAGACATAGCATACCAGGCAGTGCAGAGCGGGTCCCTGGAGAGCACTGAGTTTACTTTAGTTCATTGCCTTCAAAGGGAAGTTAAACTTACCATCCAAAAGTATACTCTCTAAATTAATTCTGTCTCTGTTCATTTGTGGGCATGTATCAGATCTTCTGTTCTCACAATAGTCTTAGCAAGTTTCAGCGTGTCAAGTTCATAACGTGTCGAAGTTATTACACCATTCACTAAGTTCCATTCAGATTTTGTAGACCCTCCCCTTTCACCGAGCCTCCGCAGGTCCTTGTCGCCCATTGGCCCCCTGGTACGGACCAGCACCGCTTATTGGACTATATTGAGGGCAAGTCCTCACAGGACCTACTGACAGACTAACATGCAAACTGGTTGGCCGTCTGGATGAGATTTCCATTGTTCCTTTATGGAGAATATGGAAAAGAGGGAGTGGCTTTTGATGAGATGAGTCCTGCCCTGGCATGAACAATGCTGTCTTGGGAATAGCTCTTGTATTATTAAGTAATTAAAATTAGCTTCTAGTCTGTTGCTGTGAGAGTTCAGAGAGGGCATGTGTTTTCTTCCTTAATGGCAGTTGGATCAGATTATGTAACGTTCACGTTTGAAAAAGGTGGGGAGTCCTGCTCACATGCATTTTAAGCGCAGCCTAGATACTTCCCTTTCTCTCAAGGCCAAGCAAAACAACTGATCCATTAAAGCTGAACAATTTGCAAAGTGCCCAAAGACATTCTGTGCTTTAAAGTCTGTATCGTTAGCTTTAGTTCTTCAGACCGTGTAGGTTAGCCTCTACCTCTCATGAGGCTTTTCTTTGCAGCAAATTAAGTGTTTAAGATTGTCTTTCTTCTCCACGTATATTTGGCTCAAGTGTTGGTGTTAAATGCCTGTGGCCTATGCCATGTTAGAACCATAACATGTTTAATGCACTGCTATCTCTGACTCAACATCCCCTTCCACATCTAAATATATCCCAGGGGGAACTACAGTAACTGCTGGGCAATACCAGTTTGATGTTACAACAAGTGACTGACCTCGCTCTGACTCCGGCCTTCAAAACACTGTTGTGACCCCGCTCATCAGTTGCATAATCAGAAATATTGTCTATAACTCTAGATACGACTACAAAAGCTCATTTGCACGTGCCTTTGAAAAAAATAAAAGATCATTTGTTGGAGGCTTGAAATTTTCATTTCCAATTTGTCTCTTTTCATCTGCAAAATCAATTTTAGTGCAATAATAATACTGAACCATTCTTTTTTTTATTTTTTTTATCAAATTCACTAAACTTTAGTTTTACTGATAGCCTACCCAATAACAAAAATGACATATGTGTTTTTTATTTTCTTTTGAATTGTTCTGGTTAAAGGGTAATAGACCACAAACAGAAATCATAATTCTGCCAGCTGATGTTAAAAATTGAGTGCTCTTATCAAAGCTGATAAGAGCGGTCTGCAAGCACGTAGGCTCCACACTGTGTTCTCATAAAGTTAAGATATTCACAGATAGAGCATGACTCTATGCAGTCGACTCTTTCCAGTGTTCATTATTTGAACTAAATTGATAGAAACAGTCCAGGAACATAACAAGCTGTGACCAGGAGCATCATAAATTTGTCACAAATACCTATTCCCTTCGTCACACATGCCATAATTGTAGGATGCGATCTTAGTAGTTTACAAAAGTACAACAACTTAAGCTGAAATCAGGTTTTCACTGAGCTTCAGAGTTGTGCTCTAGAGGGGCTATAGGACTTGATTGGGGACGGGGCTGGGACGGTGAGAGTAGAGGAAAGTCCCTGTATATTTGTCTCCTGACTGCTTTTAGCCATACGATTTGGCAACCCTATGTGGGGCTCCTGCTTTCCACTGGTATTTTTGTCTCGAGAACCAAAACATGTTTACATAAAAACCTTCAGGCCTACATCACAGAAAATGTTCTCAGAAATATGTCAAAATTACATGAGTTATCAGTAAAACCAATATTTGATTTGAACAAGTTTGCCTCATATCTGGGGTCACAGATAGGCCATGTTTATGAATTATTTACAGAAAATCTTTCATACTGTAAACCTTAAATCAGTATTCCTTCTTTTTCCTCTTATACCTTGCCCTTGAATCTTCCATTTATGCTCTGAGTACCTTGAAAATAGTGCTAATTATTATGAACGCTTCAAAGTTACCTCATATTCATTAGTAAAAACAACAAATAAAAGACAAGCGTGGTCAGCATAAAGTTAACATGTTCATGCTTATATTTTGTCTGATGTGGATCTTCCCAGCATTAATTTATATATTGAGCAATGTTGTAAAGAGCCATTAAGAAATGAAAAATCTTCACTTTAGTCGAGCTGTGACTGTGTGAAATTTGACCCGGGCGCTCTCTCTCTGTAGGTGTCCAGTGTCTCCGTAGACAATGCGATCTGTTCTGTAGTTAAACATCGGCGGACAGCAGTGCCATTGTCCTGCCCTCCTCATACAGATTAGACACAATGTGCCAGAGATGGACACACTCGGTGACCCTCGCCGAAGCCGCCGCTGCCCCATCACTGTGTGCCGGACTTTAGTATCGAAACCTGTCCTGATAATGATCACAGATTGAAGTAAAGGAGGTGCCGGCAAAATGTCTCTCGGCTCCACCAAGTGCAAGGTTCCTCTTTAGAGTTGCAACTTGTGTGCAGGTCAATGTTTCATAGCTGGGTACAATGCTTTTTGTGTGATTTTGTTGTTCAGATTTAGAATTTATTTGTCACTCCAACATTAAAAGAAAATACTGTACTCTAGTCACAGTAGTCTGCGGCAGTTCAGGTCAATAACAAGGTCTGGAATAGGCTACTGGTCTTATGATGCACAGAAATATACTGCAAAAAGTATGAAATAAGTTAATTTGTTGTTGATTTGAATAACTAATTTAAGTTTTTTACTCTAAAATTTAGAAAAAAGATCACACTCACAATTAGATAAGACAAACATTTTAAGATTGTTGTAGATGTTTTTTATTTTTTTATTTAAGTATAGCAAACTTGCACCATAGACAGATTTCTTTAAAGAAGTTAATCAAATCAAGGACAAACTTATTTCAATATTACTGTTTGCAGTGTAAAGTCCAGATGGGTGTATTTTTATATTCAATACAGACAGAGTACTGAGTGTGATTGCAAAAGCACGTACATTGAAGCTTCCAGTTTCTTATATAAGAGCTTGGCAGGATGTCAGTTTGTTTTGTGGTATTTAAAGGTACATTATGCAACTTTTTATAAGAAAAAAAAAAGAAGTTTTATTTGTGTGTATTTGACCAACCAGCGGCGGTATGAGTGGGCCTTTACTTTCCATCACAGTGGCCTCTAATGCTCCAGGATCAATTGTTTTTAGTTTCTGAGTTTTTATTGCTGACGGACCCTCTCACCAGAAAACCTACAAAACAATTGATCCTGGAGTAACCACCCATATAGCCATTAGTTCACAAAAAGGGAAAATTGTGCACAAATATCAAGTTTGTTTTCATAAAAAGTTCCATAATGCACCTTTTAAAGTTCAAGTCAGATTGAGAATGAAGATAGTGACAGTGGCCACTAACCAACGCATGCATGTACTGTATGTATACAAAACTGAGTGCCGTCCCGAGTTGAAGCCCTTCTTTTAGCCCATAGTTGCTGAGGATGATCTACCATCTCATAGACTGAGGAACTTATAGAAATATAGGCAGCAGATTTTCACCCCAACGTTTGAATAGAATTTTCACCCTGTGACTGTGTTTAACAAGAGCACAGTTTGCAGACCACTGACATATGGCTACAAATGCTGCTTGACTGTCCCTTGTTTGCTCCTTCTGCTGCCATACTGACCTCATTAACAGATGCCCACTCATACTGTATGCTGCGCCAGCGAGGACTGACCTAAATATTGTAATCTGCAGAAAAAGAGAGGAGCAGTTAGACACGCTCAGGGGATTGTTGAAAAGCTCTGTGTCAGGCTGCGAGGCTGCTCCGGCCACTCCACACGCCCACCAGCCTCTTGCATAACCTCATGGGGGGGCTCCTATAGAGCCCATATTGTGCACTGAGTGGGCACTTAATAGTACTGGTGATTTGGAGATATTTTCTTGGTCTCTAGCGGCGTGAGAAAAGATTTTAATACTTTGGGTGAAAAAAAAAAATCCTATTGCAACAGTCCTGAAATCAAACAGAGAGAGAGAGTGAGTACCGGAAGCCCCATTGGGCTTTTACCAATGGTTCATTGGTAAAACCTCAGGCAGAGGAAGGACATGGTGTTCCCAGCCGTCTCCATACTGACGAGATAAAGAGCTGATGAGATAGAGTGGTGGGAGAGAAGATGCGCTTACCACGCTGCACTGACTGAAGTGGAAATCATTTTTTTCAGCCTTAATTACCATATGTGGCATCTTATTCTGATATGCGCAATAATTAACTCAAAAGGCAGCAACATTGGTATGTTTTGATCTGGTAAATCCATGAGAATACAGAATATATTGCAAGAGCACACTTTGAAACATCCCACATTTTCTTACATAACACCTGGCTGGGTGTTAGTTTTACAAGTGTGACCAGAGTGGCTCCTGAGCTGTGCTTTGGACAAGTATGTTGCTGTTGGGCTGTTGTGGAGACACTGAAACGCTGATGATATGAGGAGCAGGCAGGTTCCCATTACAGCTGCAGCACAAGGCACTATATTGTCAGTCTGTGCAGATTGCAAGCACTTCCTCATGAGACCTGTTAGCCTAGCAACCCCAGTATGATCAGAGCTTAGAGTGTACACAGACTAGGAATATGTAGTATATCAATGTATAAAACCCTCTACTCTATTCCTCTGTTTGCTCTGGTGCATAGCTCCATAGTTATCTTGACTTTACTGAAGCAATGAGAGTAAACAGTGCATGTGTGCTGTGTTTTCTGAGGGATAACTGAGGTGTTCCCATAAGAAGGTGCCCAGCTATGATACAATGAGAAAAAATAAACATGCTGAAGGCGTGGTGCTTTAGAAATGATTATATCAAATGAGCCTTTTGGCCAATGATTGAGATCCTTAGACGTCAGCACCTTCAACAGTTCAGCTTAACCTGGCCTATAAAGTCATTATAAAGACCTGTCTCAAAGACCATTTATAGCCTGCAGTGGTAAGAGGGCATTGCCCCATACAGTTTGCTCAACAGGGATAGTCCTTACCTATGCCAACCCTGTGCTCAAGCACACAGCCACATGCAGCCAGAGCAGGTGTGGCAAAGTCCTGCAAACCTCACACACTGCTGCACCCAAAGGATCTCTTCTGTTCACAGACAGAAATACAGTCCAGATCAAAAGTCCAGTTGAAAGATGGCAAAAATCCATATTTTGCATAGTTGGACACAAGTAGAACTTCAATATGCAGCGAAAGAAAGGGGAGTGGGGCATTTTTATAAGAACACTTTTTATTGAAAACAACAATTAAAGTGACATAGGCTGTTTTGTAGCTGATCAAAAAAATGTAGGACCACACCTCAAAAGCACCCCCTCCTCCTCAAAAGAGAAATCAAAGTTCCGAACTCAATAATGAGTAGCTCCACCGTTATTGTCTCTTCAAAAATTAGTTTTGGCACGCTTGATGCAAGTGTTTCCACGAGGTGATTGGGAACATTTCTCACACAAACGAGGACCTTCAGTCATGAGGGATGCTCTCTGCAACATCTGCACAGAGCCAGTGGCCGTTTTGATGCCCCTGCACCACCTGAAGCTTTGTTCCACTGAAGGAAAAAGCCCCCTCCACTTTGGTGCGTAGGAAACGTCTCAGGTGGATCTGTTTGTCATGTCAGTAACGTTGGAAAGTTATCAGGACCATCAAGGTTATGTTTTTTGTTTGTTTTTCATTGGAGAATAAAACCTTCCTTCACCTTTGAATGTCCCATGTTTGGCACTCTCTTGCTAAGTCCAGTTCTGTGGCTTTCAAGGAGACGAGGCCTTTGAAGACATTTTTGGCATCTTTAGTCGCAGATGCCTCTGATGGTTATTGGGCTGCTGTCGGCTCCAGTAAAATCCTTTATTTGGGTTGAGGTTCGTCCAGTGTCTTGACGGGTCCTCTGGCTCAGTGCTGGAGGCATTTTTTGGGGGGGTCTTGACTTTTTGTTCCATAACCTTCAGGATCTTTTAAGAAATTCAAAATGACTGTTTCACTGTCCCACCTCAGCAGCGAGGACGCGCTGCGAGAGGCCCTGCTTATGCAGCTTAACAACCCGACCAAGCTCAAAACGAGAACGTTTTTTTCCCCATACCTGACAGGTATTCACACTGATGTGGTCCTAAACTGTTGATCAGCTGCAAAACAGCCTATTTTAGTTTAATTGTTGTTTTCAGTAAAAGATTTACTAAAAAATTTTTTGTCTCACCCCCATTTCTTCTTGTTGCAAGTTCTATTTGGAACCTTGTTAATATCCAACCATGCAAAATTTGAATTTTTGCCATCTTTCAACTGGTCTTAAACGTTTGATTGGGACTCCAGCCAATTCATGAAGAAGTGAGTGTTGGTTTACAGACATCACTGCAGTAAAGGTACATTTGTTTGAACCTGACAGTCAAGTATGTGCAGAATAATTTTGTGAACACATTGCAAAGACAAATATCTAGACCTCCAGACAATGTTGCAATACGCTCTCAAAGTTATTCTGTGTGACAATATTCTCACACCAGGCACTATTGCTCCAGTCTCTGGAGGACTTCAAATATTTGGAAAGAAGCTTCACATTCATCAGGTTTTTTGTGTGTATACATGACATGTAACTTTGCCTTTAACTGATAACTTAAGGAATTATTGGTTACTGGTAAAGTTGAAATAGAAATTGTACTTGTAACATAATCGTTGTACAATTGTCTATGTTGTTTTGGTATTGTACTGTGGATTAATGAAGCACTATTGGGATCACTTTAGTGGATTTTCACCTCACTGTATAGAACAAGGTCTAGCTTCTTTGTGCATTGACTGACCAGCTGTCCCTTATTTATTTGACCCACTTTATCAAAGTGGGTCAACACGCCATTGCTGACCAGCACTGCCATTTTAAATAGCATCACTTGGTCTGATCTATTGTTAAAGACAAAATTGTCCCAGTCAGAGTCACACTTTGTTTAATGTTCAAATGAGTCTGCCCTCATTCACTTCCTGGATGCCCTTCACTGTGATCTCTTAATCACTGCTGTGCCTTTGAGAGTAAAGATCTGTGCAACTGGATTGGCTGCTGCTGGTGAAGCTGTTGCTAAGGGAGGGGTGTTCTGGCATCTGGCAGGCCACTGGTCCAACATATACACATGCATTACGAACACTGAAGCTGCCACCACGACAAGGACACATGAAGTAGTGAGAAGTCAAGTGGCCTTTGGCGTCACTGCATCAAAAACCGATGGAGGCATTATGGCACAATTATTAAAATATAAAATTTGATGGCATGGTCTTCCTCCCACCGTAATGAGTCAGTACAAATATATAAATGGTGTGAGGATCAGAGCTGGAGTCAGCAGTAACTACAGCATGGAGCGGTGTAGACCTGCTTTGGGTCAGTCTGCTCTCAGTGAAAACAGACTTAAGACATTGGATTAAAGCTTAGGCTCTGGCTAAACGGCATTGAAGTTCATACGTGGACTTGGGTTGTAAAACAGAAAAAAAAAAAAAGTGCACTTTTCTACAATGTGGCAAATTCTATGGCACTCCATAAAGCTTTTAGTTTTAATGCAAGTCATTAGGCATACATAGATTAGCGAGAACGCACTTTTTGCCCTTTGAAAAACCAAGTCTATACACATGTTGCAGCTAGAACTATCCAGTAAACACACGGTGCCCAAGATTTGCATGTCAGCATATCATTTGCATGGATAGCATCTAATCAGACGCGTTCCATGATTTAGTGCAGGTCTTATTGCCTTCTTTAGCAAAGCACTTAAGTCCCTCAACACCAAGATTACCTCATGTGTCCCACATCAGTCACCCTTAGTTACACCATATGGCTGACGGTTTGGCTTTCAAATTGAAACAAAATGGCAAGACAATTAAAAGTTTCCAATCATTTATTTCAGTTTTACTGCATTTTGTTTAAAATATAAAACAGTTCAAACAAAAAAGTTATAATTCAGACATTGGAGCCACATGGAAGGAAACTGAACAAAGCATGAGGATGACATACAAAAGAGTCAAGGCACGCCATCAGCTCAGCCTTAAGAGCTTAAAAAAAAAAAAAAAAAAAAAAAAAGGACAGACTAACAAGCATTCAGCTTTCTCCCATCAGAATCCTTATATTCTTGGCCAAATTAGTTTGGGTGAAATTTGTTAAATATGAAGTGAAACTAGCTGTGCTGACTGACTCAGTAAACCTCTGCCGAGCACAGACTGCCTCATGGACATAAACATGCAGGCGTCACCGGTTTCTAAAGGCGTCGACTTGGGGCTGGAGTGCTACTCAATTACAAATGTCAGAGTGGTTGCCCTAATCAATCCATCGTTATCAGTTGGGAAGAATGCTCATCTCTGAACATCCCAATGTGCAATTTAAAAACCAGTCCACATAAAGCTTTACTTCTATCTCATAAAGTTACCCCCTCCAATCTCCCTTTTGTATCGGTTTGTGAGGTGGTCTGCCTGCACTGTGAGCTTGGACAAGACTCCGAACAGTCCCCTGAGGTGGTAGTGAAACTGATGCTCCAGGTCTGAGTTGTCCTCCAAAGGCAGCTCTCCTGTAACCGGCTGCTGCTCCTCCTGCTTTACTGCCATTTCCAGGAAGCTTGCGCCGCTGCTCATCTCCTTTTTCAGCAAACCCCACTCCATGTCGTTCTTTATGGACTTGAGCAGCAGGTAGTGTTCGTACATGTCCCGTTTATTGGGGCAGGGAGTTTCATTGTTGTTTGCTTCCGCTTCAGTTTTCAGCTGCTCCTCCAGGGGCACGTCTCGCAGCAAGCTTGGCACCATGATGGTCTCGTCCATGTTATTGGCTGCTGCGATGAAGCGGTGCATGACGTTGATGAGGGAGTGCTTGTTGCAGGCAGAGTCGCTGTTGATTTGCATCATCTTGAAGGCTTTGGGTCGGCTTGGCTGGCAGGTGAAGTTAAGGCAGAGCTGCTTGGTGGCTGATCTGATGACAAGGAATAAACGATGAGTATATGTACGAATAGGTATAAAAATATAAACCGTCGTGTTGAATTTGCACCCGGCGAAGTAGTTTCATAATCACATCGCGCATGCACATACGGGCAATGAGCAATCCTCCATTATCCACTCAACATTAAGCTGTGGCTACGTGATGCAGACAGCTTCCACAGATTATATCCGACCTTTGATATTTAGCAATATTTGGAACTGGTTAAACGACTAAACCAAAATAATAAAACAAAAAATACGCGAAAAGTCAGCTATTTCACAACAGCAATACAAAGATTGACCCGCCCTTACATGATCTCAAAATACACGAGACAAGACTCACCTGAACCACGAGAACACAAGTTGGTACCCTTTCTTGGCTTATGCGTTCACAAATCCCGTTAATTGCAGACTCCGCACACCACCCGCCAGGAAGGAAAATGTCAATTTTCCCCAGATAACGGAGAGGCACGGCCGCTTTTATACGGGACAGCCGGTTTGTGGGCGGGGTAAAGCAGCGGACACCCTCCCATTGTAGCGGTCCTGCTCAGCTCATTTGCTGCCTCGGACAACATGGGCGGGCCAGAGAGCGTCTGATCCGCACGGGCCAATCACCGCAGCTGCCAATCAAACAAATGAGTAAAGGGCTTGTCTCTTGTTTGCCATCAGCCGCAGCCCACACCCGGTGCACTTGTCACATTTTCCGCTCCAGATGGCCCATTGAAATGACCAGAATACTGTTCTCCGTACTGCACGGAAAGTGTACATTAATATATTGCACAGAACAATTCATTAAAGGACTTTAATACGTATGTCAACTGCTCTCCCGTTTGTCAAATTACGGTTTTGAATCAGACGGCGCTCCTGACCTTTCTTTTGTTATTTTACACTGCCTCTGGTGGCCAATTCGAACAATTCTGAAGCCTTTTTTTTAATCAAGCCTGGTCCTAGGCCGTTTCTCAATCCCCAGTATGCATACTCTGTACTTGTGAACTCCGGGGTACGGACTTGCGGGTGCAGACTCGGAGAACGGACTTGAGGAGTTCACAAGTGTGGACTCGGCTATTTCAGCGTTTGGAACGAGTGAACTCGATGACATCACAGGAAGTAGCTCATGAACATGGGGCTGTGAGCTTTTATAACATTAAACAACCTCATATGAAATTAAAAGGGTGAGACACTGCAGGAAGTGGAAAGATGTTTTTAAATACATCAATTACAAACTTTTGCTGTAAAAAAAAAATAACATTTTACATTTTAGTCAATTTCACATTATTTATACAATTATAGCCTACATAGATAAGGCATTATGTGTAAAGTAATTAAACATATCTGATGTGTAAACTGAAACAATAATTTGAAAAATAGGTCAAATATTATTTATTAATTTGTTTGGGGGTTGCAAATTATTCTGAAAAAAACCGAACAAACAATTTAAACTTTAAAATATGAAACATAAAGATTTGTCTGCAGTGCCCCCTTAATAATACAATGTAAACATAAAATGCATTAGTCCTCAATAACCTGTTCATGACGATACGACTTAATATTGCTGATCATTATGAGAAAATGAAAGCATGACCAAGTTGTTTTAACACTTCTGCTCAGAAAACCATCTTGAGCTGGAGACACTTCTAAAGACTCTTAAACCGGTCACATCTCCGCATTTATTTACATGCGCACGATCAGCTGTTGTTCAGCTGGAGCGCGGCTCGGTGCGCGTGGAGGAGGGGTCGCCGCCGGCGGAGGCTCGCGGTGATCCACGTGCTCAAAGCGAAACGGATTGTGGGAAATATAGCTGGCGGAGAACGCACAAGTCTCCTCTGATGCATCCTCGGTAAAACGGGCGGAGCAAGTTCTCATCCGGGGATTTCCAGCGGACTTGCTGAGAAGCGAACTTTGAATTGGAACAGGACTTGGGCCGCGGTGATGACGTTTCACGAGTCCACGAGCACACAAGTCCGCACAAGTACACAGATTGAGAAACGGCCCTACTCCTTTCTACGCAGCAGCAAATTGCCATCCATCTTTTGCAAATACATGTAGCGTCACTCATATATCAAACTCATGAACGCAATAACCTGCTCATCTCTATTTTCCCCTGTTGTCCTCAATTAAATTGAATTTTACTTGCTTTAACAAAAAAGCAATTAGCACATATGAAAATTGTTTATCTCTAAATATTTTTAATATTACATGATTTTATTCTATTTTCATCACTGTAAGTTGTGCTCTATGTAGCCCCTGGCATTCTTATGTTCTCATCTTGTATCTGTTCGCAAGATTACAAAAAAAAAACCTTTTCCAGCTAGTTCACATTGTGAAATGTCCACACTCATATCTGCTGCTAAGACTTAATACATCTGCACAGCTGTGAATATGTTGATCACTCTCAAGAGATCACCCTGTTGTTCTGTCAAATTGTTGTTGTCTTTACCATAATTTTATTTATTTTAATCTTCTTTATGCATTATAGCCTTATAGTTTTTTATAGTTTATGTTATCTAAATTATGTGTTATATGTTTTGTTTCATGTTCAATCAATTAATCAATCAAACTTTATTTATAAAGCGCTTTTCATACATACATACATGCATACATACACATAATATACAATATATAATTAGGACTAAATAAATAGATGTCAGTTAAAAGCTAAGCTAAAAAGGTGGGTCTTGGGCCTGCTTTTAAAAACATGAACGTTCTCTGTGGTCCTGAGCTCCTCCTGGAGGCTGATTATCAAATTATGGGCAATAACCTGTCCCTGCACTTCCCACCCCTGAAAATGATTTTTTTTTTTAAATCAACAATGCAGTGAAACCAAAAAATATGAAATTGAGTGCCACATGATAAGAGAAAGGTAATATCAGATCATATTTTTGCAGTTTTTAACTTTTTATTCCACTTTGAATACCCAGAGACCCCAGTGTCCCCGACCCCATTTTCACACCTTTGTGCAGTTAAAAAGAATATTTCCACTATATCTATAAATATTGTTCTTGCCAATTCCAAACAAATAGAGAATAGACTTCAATAATCTGCAGATCTTATATGAAAAATCACAACTATTAATTAAAAATAATTAAGAAAAATCTCTGTCCCTCAGTTTTGTGTCATTGGTGTTATCCGTATTACTTTCCAGGATTTGTAAGGTTAAAAAAAGATGTGAAGAAATATTTTTCTGGTCTGATGAGACCAGGTTAAAAGCCTAATCCTGGGAAATATAAAGAAGAGCATATTGTCCTCACTAAGAACAAATAAGTAACTTTAAAATGTGACTTTATACTGTGGGTCATTTTGAAATGTCATTGGTGTTACGGCTGTTTGCATCAGTTAGTAGAATTTCTCTGGGGAAAAAACAGGTTCACAGCTAAAACTATACAACTGTGATACACCACCTTTGTTCAGGAATAACATAGAAATACTTAAGAAAAAGGGACAATTGATTGAAATTCGTGATTGGTGTTAGTCACTGGTGTTACAGGCCCACTTTAAATGAATGGAGGCATATGATGCAAAGTCACTGGTGTTACACTTTTGTCATTGGTGTTATGAAAACATTGAGCTTAATTAAACATATAATTCTCCCTTATTTTAATGAAATACTGTTTCTAGACAAAATGGCTATTGTTTAATTTCCTAAATGCAAAATTTTACACAATTGACAAAATGTTTTGTTGCATTATTGCCTTATGATTGTCATTAAAATAGTTGTAACACCAATGACAAAAAACTTAAAATAAAAATCTTAAATGATAAAAAAAAGAATAATACCCAAGCTGTCCCTTATGACTGGTAGTAATGCTAAGAGGGTATTGAACATGTTCTGGTGATTTTTATGTAAAAATATTGCACTTCATTATTTTATTTTTTGGGACAGAAAATGCCCATATTTTGATAATTGTATTGGAAAGACGCCTTGCCATGAGTCTTTCTGTTGACTTTAGGAATAACTAGGACTAGGACTAGGACTTTGGGAAGACCAGAAAGCAGGGCATTACAGTAGTCGATACGACTGGTGATAAAAGCATGCATTAGCGTCTCCGTGTTGGCCCGAGAGAGAATGGGGCGGACTCTGGCTATGTTCTTTAGTACAAAGTTTCTTGGTACAATGTTGCACGATTGTATTCTAAGTTTGTGAACCTGTTCTCAAACAATGACAATAAACCTCTTCCGATTATGAAGTGTGGGTATAGCAGCAGCCTATTCCACAACTCCAAATAACCTTACCTTTGTCGTAAAAATAAACATTACAAATTCCTAAATCTGCAGAAAGATAAAATACTAGGCGTGCGCAGACAAGTCCGAGACAAGCTTCTTTATGCAATGCAACAAGAGCTTTTATTTTATTATACAGTACAATGGAGTATTGACACAGACATTGGGAATCAAAGTCAACTCCATCAATGTCCCTCAAGGACCACATCAGCAAACAAACCAAAAGCAATATATAAAAACTGAATAAACCCTATCTTTATTTTATTCACGTATTATACATGCTTTAACAAACAAAAAAACCCTTTAACACTGATATCTATAAGCTACAAAAAAATATTAATGGCATGAGTCGGCCGCGCTCATTATTGGTCTTGGACTGGCCCCTCAAACAACAACAGATTACCCACACTATTCACTTAGTGTTGCTTCAAGTGACAAAACACTTTCTCACCTAGTGTCAACAATAACTACAAACACAACATAAGGCAGCTCATGCAGACACATAAGACAATGAAACAGGAGAAAATACAGACGTAAAGACTCGTGAAGATATCCCTCTGTGTTTTAATTGTCCCTTCTGGTCAGATATAGTGCCCTTTCCCCCCTTTCCTTTCTTTTTGGAGCGAATAGTTTTAAGAACTATCTGGATTAATCCCTTTATCTAAAACGGCAAATACAAATGTGCTAAAATCTCGGGATTTTCTTTGAATCCTAGCAATAATCTAAAAACAGAAAGAAAAATGGGAGACGGTAATATCGTCATTGAATGGAACAGTTTGTTGGAAGGGTTTGCATCCATTTTCACCTGAATTAAACCATCTCATACTGGTTATTGGTAATGTGTCGAGACAAACAGCAGGCCAAGAATATCCCAATGAGCTGAGAGAAAAAGATCAGAGAATTACTGTGTGTACCAATAGTCAATTTTGCGACAGAGGGTAAAAAAAAACATGTGGTGGGGCTGTACTGTTTTATTACTGACCTGGAAGAATGCTATTCCAAAGGAGATTCCTGCGATGATTCCCAGGTTTGCCTCCATTGCTTTGGTTACTTTCAGAAAGCAACCCTTGAAGAAAAACAAAAAAAGTCAAGAAGGGACTCCAGTTGAAAATGTTGAAAAATAGATGATCTTGGTTTATGTTTTGGTTAGTACCTCCTTGTGCACTGGAGCCTTCTCTGGGTCTTTCAGTGTTTCCACAGGGCAGTTGGCAGTGTCTTTACAGCAGCTTATGGGGAAGCCTTGCTCCTCAAAGTATTTTGTACCAACCCAGTCAGTGTAGTTATTGACACCACAGCAAATAAGCTACAGTCGGTAGTAAAAAAAAGAGTCAACATGCGAGTCAAAAGGGCACACAATAATGATCTTTTTAATGGCAATAAAAATGTTTTGCACTGCTATGCAAGAGCAGTGGTTTTAATGGAAATCCTTAATGTTTAACCCGACAAAGGGGAAGCCCCTCTGCTGCAAATGGTCCATTGTTTGGTTAGGTTTGTAAAACCCAGTTTGCACAGTCAAACTCGGCACCATTAGAGTAATGCAAACATCGAATGTACCGTTTTCTGGATGTAGTCAACAGCAGCGCTTCTACTGTCTGTGCTGTTGTAGGTCTGCACTGCATCGCTGTAGGCGCCGTTTAAAGAAGCTTTAATCTGATCAAATACAAAAGACAAAAATGCGATGTGTCAATAATATATGCATGATGATGTTAATCTGCAGGGCTTACCTCGTGTCTGAAGATAAACCCTGATATACCAGCCACAAGCTCAGCCAGGAAGACCAAAGCCAAAAACATGGCATACTGAGAAGATGCATTTGGAGTGATTGTTAGTCAAGTTGTTGTTTTTTATTTATTTTATTCATCAGGTTTACCTACCAGTTTTAGCATCCATGGACTACCACGGCATGTGGCAAAGCACCCAAAAAGCCCAAAAATAACAATAATAGCCCCAGTTCCAATGAGCACATACGGAGCATTGGTGCCTGTTTCAGACTTCAGAGACAGATATGCCAGGCTCACTTTCCCCGACACACCGACAGCCAGCAGGATCACTCCAGTGAACTGGAAGAACACACAAAAACAATATGACAACTACTCAACAGCAACAAGAACACACCAAATGTTTGGAAGACTCTGTGTGCTTGTTGACATGATGTAACTCCCCGCCTGGAGTTGACCCATCTACATTATGGGTCTACTCCAGGTGTTCTTTTGAAATATGAATTACATATGCCAAGACTATTCTAGAATAATCTCAGCATATGTTTGTATCACAGGCTTAAATCATAAGCCCGAGGGAGGCCTACGGACAAGCAGCTAAGAGTCATAAATTGCCAGATAAAAGCAAAAAAATGAACTTTGTGCTTGCAGTTGTGCGTTTGGTGCAAAGACTAATGGCCGTATAGAGCAACATAGTCCAGTCGTTTTTCAACAGAAAATAAACATACCCTAAGACTGGCCTACATTTAGTCACAGAAAAAAGGCCAAACCCCCTAAAACACTGGGGGTTAGAAAAGTATCAGTTTAGAGAGAGAGGGGGACACGTCAGCCCAAGCGCTCTGACTTTACCCGAGCAACATGTACAAAAGGACTTTGGGAGAAGTTAGTCCCTAATATCTACACTGGCTTTTGTGTTGGGCTATATTTAAAACGCTTTGTCTCGCTCATGACCCGAGTAAAGTGTGCGGTTCTCTGGTATCGACGCTTTCGCCCTTTGTTGTTGCTCTGCCTTGTCTCCCATAACGCGTAAAACCAACTCACCCAGAAAATGAGGCTGTAGGAGACGAGGAAAGTTTTGAGGCAGGTAATCGCAGGCTTTGTCTGAAGCCGTCGAGAAGGCGACGGCATTGTGACTTGTAAACAACGGGGGGAAAGGGCAGAAGAAAGTTCACTTCACGAAAAGCTCAGGCCAAAAAAAAAAAAAAAATCTTCTGAGGTGAATCCAAGAGGGAAGTGTCGTCACCATCCCACATTCACTTTCCTGAAGGGGAGGAGGGAAACAATTTATCCACAACAAACACTCAAAAGACATGGCAAACACAAAACTAAATATATATAATAGAATAAAATAAAAATATAATGATATAAAATGCATGAGGACACTAAGCTATTCTGTTTATTATTGTTAGGTAAAGTTACTAAAACAAATTGAAACTGCATTACTTTAAAAAATAAAATAAAAAGTCCGAGGACAAGTTTCAGAATTATACTAAGAATGGAAGGTTTTTGAAGAAGTGAAGACTGTGATTCACACAGATTGAGACAAACAGGGCGGTCTTTGCGCACCCTCTAGTGGCCATGTGTTGCATAACAAAAGGGCAGGACCTTGGAGATTTTTTGAACAAAAATTGCGCTGACTGAACAGGAGGATTATTCCCCTACCATCCTCTAAGACTGAGGCGAGAAACGCTGGGCATTGTGGGACCGTCTGGATACTTTAGAAAGATTCATCTGGAATACTTTATCCAAGTTAAATCGTCGGTGTTTTTTTGTGCTCTGTTTCCCCCCCGGATTATCCCCTACATGAGTTAAACATGCGACTTTTCAACTTTGCTGTTCTCATGTTACTCCTCACAGGTGAGTAAATCTTTCCAAAATGGCCTTTCCTACAAACCTTCAGCCTATATTAAATAATATAAAATATTTTTAAATAACTAGAAGCAAATGTTACGACATTTCCTATTTGTTTTTCCTGGAATTTTCCTGACCCCTGAGTGAGTCCCCCTTCAGAAATGTAGACGCAGATGTGATTCATCTGGAGATGCTGGCGCAGCACAGACAGAGCTGTAAACAAACAACATATCTGACTTATGCAAAGCGGTATTAAAAGGTGTCATTACAGCGGAGCGTCAATCAGCCAAGTCTAATTAATGACTCAGCATGATCACGTGACCCCGAAATGCCAACTTCACTGACGCATGCTGACGGAAAACAGAATTCTGAAAAAGAATCCAGGGTCTGATGATTAAGGACATGATCGTATGTGTATAAACGAATCAGAGAGAGGCCTTTATTGAGATAGCATGGGTGGGTTTGGGTCATGCACTGTGTGGATAATGAAAACATGTTCATAATTAGATACAAGGCACGTCTGAACTGTTGCACAAGCCTTTCCTGGAATCTCATTTCACATTCAGATTTTGATGTTTTATCATTATGCTCTTCCTCAAAAACAGGGGAAGCTCCTCCAGCATACTGATGGTAAATCCAGGTGTCCTATGTCAGGAATGTTATTGAGTCTGACAAAAGATAATGTGCTTGTATGTAAAGTTTAGAGTTGTTTGCATGTGTGGCTATTAATCTTAAACTTTTGCTAAATGCCATGAATCACACCACAAACTGTAGATATTATCGGGAAGTCTATTTGAAGAGATTACTTGGCTACAGTTTGCACATGTTAGACTGGCTGTGTGTTGTTGCAGCTGGCTCTGGGACCATTGTCAATGAAGGAAATGACTTTGAGGAAGACCACACTCCGCAGTTTGACTACAAAGGTACACCACGCTCATTACAAAGCTGTAAAACCAGTGATCTACAGCAGTACCCCTGTGTTGTTGCTAGACCCTCACTGGTGTCACTCCCCGGGCCTGACCAACGGGGATGTGAAGTGCCGATCCCCTCGTGGACCGTCCTACCGCAGCACCCTGGGCACCCGCTGCAGCCTGAAGTGTGACCGTGGGTACAGACTCATCGGGAGGAGCTCCATTCAGTGCCTTGCCAACCGCCGCTGGTCTGGAACAGCTTTATGTCGCAGTATGTCATGTAATTGAGCATGTTTATCTATAACTCACACATACTTATAGATTCATTTTCTTTCCTTTTATTAACCGTGATACCTCTAATTCTCTTCTATTGGTAATCTTACATCAATATGTTTATTAAAGTGAGTTTGGAAATATATACAAAATGATAAACTAAAAATTCAGAGTGAGAAAAGTATTTGGACCCTAAACAAAAACTGCAGATCCATTTGTTGTCTATTATACAGAAAGGTGCAGCCTCTCTAGAAGCCTGATTTGAGCATTTTAAGTATCAGACTTTACCATAATAACACTGCACTGTATATGACTGTGTTTTTTGTCTGTAGAGATGCGTTGCCATGTATTGCCTCTCATTCATCGTGGAAGTTACACCTGCACCCAGGGCTTTTTGGTGGACTCGAAGTGTGACTTCAGGTGTGACCGTGGCTACCGCTTCGAAGGGGAGCACTCACGTACCTGTTTAAAGACCGGCTCATGGAGTGGGGTTCAACCTGTCTGCTCAGGTACTTGCCAACTGCACCAATACCAATATTATTTCCAATTTAATGTATTTGATGAAGATTAATGCTTTTGCACATTTTTAATGCAAGTATTTACACGCCTCTATTTACTATATTATTATTATGCTGATGTCATTTTTCTTTTGATTATTAAAACAAAAATCACAATCAGGTTAACAGAGGCTGTATATCTCTATATCGAGATGTCTGTGTAAGTTCTCAGTCGTACAGGAGTTGTCCATCTTCAAAGAAGGTACTTGAGTCATCTTCTGTACTTGGTAGTTGAGGTCTCCAATGATGTAGAATATCAAAATGTTACTGTGTAATGTGCTTTTACCTCTGGCTTTCGCCGGCGCCACCAAGAGCGTCTGCTCTCACCCCTCCACATTCTCCCTCAGCTCGCGCTCATCTCTCCACACCTCTCCATCGTGCTGCAGCCCCCTTTACATCCTTTGACGCTTTCACAGGACAAAGTGCTGTTTATCCCAGAGTGAATTGAAGAGGGAATGTACCATGGTCCCACTGTAGCGTGCTGCGATCAGAGGGCTGCACTCCATGCTTCAGAAACGTGACCCGTAGTCTAAATATGCACACGTTCCTAAGTGTTCACTGTCTTTCCTGTATCAGCTTAACATAGATGAAGTCCATATGTGTCATAAACCTAAGCCTCACTGTCATTCATCTCAGTACCTCCAGCTAAGTCTAGTCTTGCTCACACAAGCATTTCTCGTTGAAGCCATACTGCGCAACATTTCCCAATAAACAGAATAAAATACAAGCATCAAATTCGTTACGGTTCTAACTGGTGAATAATACCTTAAAAATGACATGTCTTTACTATAAATGGGCTTCTCTCTCCTCTGACCTGACTTACAACTTCACTGGGAGCAGGACACCACCAGCTCATGTCCATGGAGATGATGTTACTTGCTTCACTATTTTGACATAGGTTAACATTATCCTTAAATATTTAGTACCTCTTTGAAATGCCTTTTGTTTGATTACAGTGTCTAGCTGATCATCAGGAGTTAAGTGGTTCTTATGTCATTGTGACATTGATACTGGAATGTTCAGCAATGTGGCTTTAACCTTTTTGGACATGGAGCAGTTTTTTACCTCGCTATCAGGATGTTTATGTTTCCCTTTGCAGACATGGACCCTCCAAAGATCAAGTGCCCTCCCTCAAGACTAAAGTTTGCGCAGTCTGGTAAGCTTACGGCTACGGTGACCTGGGAACGTCCCGTGGCCTCAGATACTGCTGATAAATCACTCAGGTATGTCACGCATAAGCTACACTTCCAACTTCTTCTTTTGCTTTACACATTTGGCAAATAATTGTACTTTTACACAGGGTTGCACTTATCGGTCCGGCGCCAGGCAGCGAATTCAAAGAAGGGCCAACCGTTGTCCAATACAAAGTGACTGATCAGGCCAAAAACAGAGCTGCCTGCAAGTTCATAATCCGTGTTGAAGGTATGCGTTTACAGTACTGTAATATTTGAGGCCATAATGTCAGGTGGAAGGCAGGGGCCTCCTTGGGTGATTCATTGTTTTCGAAAGAAGAAAAAGAAATGCCACAAATATTGAACCTACAGTATCATATTTGTTAGGTTGCATCCACAAATTTGCCTTATAAATCTTGTAACTTACATTTAAACACAAAATCCCCACTTCTGGCAGAGAAGACTCTAAAGCTTATGCCAGTATTTTTCATGTGAATAGGCCCAAAGGCAGAGCTGCTAACCATAAACCAGGTGAAAACCTTTAGGGTAATGTAGTTTAAGAGGTTAAGTCTATCAGAATTTTGGCTTGCATTGAGGTGAATTGAGTTGCCTTGTGTACGAAATGCGTTGTATAATTAAACTTGCCTTGCCTTGTCCACCTCAGTATTAAAAAAAAACTACTGGTATGTTACATCACAGGAACGCAACTAGGGAAGTTCACACAGTCGTAACGGTCTCTGTATTTTTTGTAGTAAGAAGATGTCCTGAGCTAACGCCACCTCTGCACGGTTACCTCACCTGCTCGTCGGATGGAAATAATTACGGAGCGGCTTGCGAGTACCACTGTGATGGAGGGTACGAACGGCAAGGAGTGTCAACCCGCATCTGTCAGTTTAACAACAATTGGGAGGGCGAGCCTGCTCAGTGTGTTTGTAAGTGCACCAGATTTATTATTATACATTCCATCAATTTTGTTTAATTGATCAGATCAGAAAATGCTAAAGAGCCCACATATTGATTAATACTGAGATGAAGGGCAGTCATCTCTTTTAAGATTTCTTCCAAGTTATGGACCACAGAGTTATATTTGGTCCTGTCCTGCATCTGTGATTTTCACATCATGAAACTCTGTCTAGAACATGATCCCAGTCTATTTTAAGCTCATTTAAATGGGGACAGGAAGGTATCTGGGGTGAAACCTCAGATACCCGGTAAACATGTGAGTAGCATGTGTATTGTACAGTGGCTTGGTGTACTCCACCATTTATTGTGCCAGTTCTACAGCTGTGAATAAAGGGGATTGTCATTATGCAAAGTGATTGGACACTGCTCAAATATTTAACTATTCTAATTTTGTGTATAAACCTGACTAGTTTTGTTTCTTTTTAGCGCTAGACTTTAAATCAGATGTAAACACAACATCTGCTCTTCTGGACCAGTTTTATGAAAAGCGGAGGCTGCTCATCGTCTCTGCCCCAAACGTGCCTGACCAAGATTACCAGCTGCAGAACATGATGATACAGGTGATGGGACACACAGTGATACGTAAAGAGCATCTTTCTGACACTGACACTGAATAGAGCTGTTGTTATCAGACTAATGACTGTGGCTTAGAGCTGCGACATGTCACAGTGATTGAGCTGCTGGGCTCTCCACCACATGAGACCGGTCGCATCAAAGAAGACAAACTCACAGCTGACGTCATTCAAGGGTTAAGGTACATAAGTGACTCACTTATTCCTAACTACACATGGTTACTAGTGATGCTTACGAGACAAGGTTTAAAACTGTCCCATTAAGATGGTCACACTTCTTTCTAAAGCCAGACGTCTTCAAATAAAACCCTCAGGTTGGTTTAAAATGGAAAGAATGTGCCTCACTAAAAATAGCTTATTTTCCACCATAGCACTACTGTATCATACACATTTTATTACCATCAAGGGTTGACTCAATTTCCATTTTCCAAAGTTAATTCTAGGGGCATATTTACATAATATCGAGAAAGATGTAAGATTACTTCCCGTTTCCACTATGAGTCTGGAAAGTGTTTTTCTGGTTCAGAAATACAGTATTTTCCTGTACCTTGTGCTTGTGACAGGTTTAGTAGGAGCTTCCTGACAGGAAAGTTTACCTCGAGGCCTGTTATGTGTAACCAAATGTGGTTATTTTCAAATTGTCTCCAGTATATTACATTTTATTTTTGATGTATTTTTATTTACTGTGACTGTATTGCAGTATTGGTATAAAGCATAGGCCTATCGTTCTGTTTTTGCAGACAGGTTTTCCGGATCTCCAGATTGTACTTCAGTATGGTGCTGCTGGATGAGCTGGGACTGGATCGGGAGCGCTTCATTGCTCCTGTGTCGTCTGATGAGCTCTTTTCCTACATCGACAGCTTTGTGTTGAACGAGGAGGAGAGAGAGAGGCTGGAGCGCCACAGAGACTTCTGTCTATAGGCAGTGACAGCCACAACATTTACCATTAACCAGTCTCTGGAAAACTGGTCTTCAAAATGTGATTCCTATTTAATACTGCAGCAGACTGCAGCACAGCAGGCGCTCAGATTAGGAGATCTATACTGTAGTGTGTGTTACACAAGACTGCCAGTCAGTTAGGGTAAATAAATGTTTATTGCACAACAAAATATTAATACACTTTGGTATAAACAATTAAAATGTGCATTCTTTATATAATTTACAATAAAAGTACAGTAACCAGACAAGACTAAATCAGTGGATGCAGCGATTGGTCACCGACACTATGTTTAAGTGTGTCTAAACGTGCAAACAGGACGACTGATAATATAAGTGCTGTATTCAATATGATTAGTATTAAAACGCATGGCTGTGTTCTTAATGTGCAGCTGAAGCATATACACAATTTAGTGTTGTGAAGTTTTGGCCCATTTACCAGTAAAGGTTATTTAAAATAAGATGCTGGTTTGAGAAAGTGTTGTTTCCTGACACCAGTCCCCAACAAAGGCTGTATTTATGACACAAAATACAGATGAAATGTTAAGATTATCACAAATCAGTATAGTGTGTCGGCTACTGCTCCTATGTCTTAAAAATCACTCAAGTATAAATATGATAGTGATTTGAAAGTCTGCACTGGAAGATCTGGATCATTTTCTTACCCAAAATATACGCTTAAAGAACTTTCCCTAAACTGGTTTCTTTGTGCTGGGTCCAAAAACTGCCTCAAACCAAAACACATTGCTCTGTTTTCTGTTTGTTCAGGAGTTCTCAGTTTTCCTTGGCCTTTCCCATAGTGGAGCGCAGTGGAAGAGTGCCCTCTGCCCATGAGTCTGGGTATTGCATCATCTTCTGCCAAAGACTGACTTCTTCACCAACCGAGTCCATTTCAATCTCCTCCTTCCCCATTTGTACAGTTCCTGATGGCAAAAGCAAAAGGGAGAAATGCAACGTCATCATTTACAACAAGTAATACAAAAGATTGCGAATGTTTAGCCTTTTACCTTTCCCAGAGCTGAGACGTACTCCTCCCAGAAACTCATTGCTGGACATGGCCTCTCTGTCCCACACGGTCAGCTCGAGACACATCGCCTTCAGCTGCTCCAAACCCACATCTTTGTACACAAACGTATGATCGAAATTAGGGTTCAAGTTCTTCCTCACAACTTGAGTTTTCCTCTTTGTTGATTTTCCTTTGGTTGGAAACAAATACCTGCAAAAGAATATTTCCAAATCAATGCTAGTAAAACATCAATAGTTAAGTGTATTGTTGGGGTACTGCTCACCCCTTTACAAAGCTGTCTGAGGAGTCTCCTGTCTTCATTGCTACCAAATGTTTTGCTTCTTTGATGAGAACATGCAGTTCTCCCCCTTCAGTCAAAGCCTTTTTACCTATGAGCAAACGCATTAGCAGGGCGATACGAAACATGCAGCCATCCTTCATTTAACTTCTCTGTTTCCAAGTTCACCTTTCAGCTTCGCCGTTGTTTGCGCTTTCGGACTGATATACTTCAGTGAAATTACCAGCTCACCTTTATACTGAGCGAAAACTGATGCTGGCATTGACGTTGCCGTCTGCAAAGAAATAAAATGCAACATTTAAAATAACCCACACAATATGAAAGAAGTCCTTTTCTACAAACAGTAACTATAGCCTTCTTTTTTATGAAATGTGTAAAATAAATATTGACTTTGCCAATCTTCTTAAAGCATGTTAACCTTTTAACCCCCACCTGAACCCCGCATTTTCTCCAGTTTGGCATTACACAAATCTAAAAGCTTCTTGCACAAAGTGTCAAAACAGTGACGAAAACAAGGATGAAAATACAACAACAAAAAGTTACAAAAATAATAATTAAAGAGCGACAAAACACAATTAAGAAGTGAAGAAAGAGCCACTAAAGAGTCACAAAAGAGTGACACTAAAGTTACAAAACACGTGACGGAAAAGCAACAATAACACAATAAAAAAGCGCCAAAAATATGACTAAAAAATGTGACGACAACACAACAAAAAAGCATCAAAAAGCAAAGAAAAAAAGAGAAAGCTACAAAAAGAGACAAAAACAAGACAAAAAAAACCTTTAAAAACAGATTAAAAAAGAGACAAAAATGCATAAAAAATGTGTCAAACTGCTTTTAGATTTAGGTAAAGCTGAACTGGAGAAATTGTGTATGGTTCAGTTGGAGGTTAAGTGGTTACACAGTATATACAAATTCAATTAATTGAGGAGTTGAAAATGAGAGTCATTTCTTTTTATGAAGACCATTAGAAATATTGACTATGGCCAATATCAAACCTTGTTATACTTTGAGGAACTTAAATTCTTCACAATTCAGTGGTTTAGGTGGTTTTACAGAAAATGGTTTCTTTCATGATGATTGATATTGGAGATGACCGTGAACTTAACATCTAATATGCCTGCCTTTTATGTGGAATCACTAATTAATATTCACTATAGCCAATTCAGGCGGTTAAACGCTTCAAATAGATAGACTGGAATTTTGTTATCGACCTCCAAAAGTCCATGGTGAAAAGGGCAAGTAACAGCATCCCTTGACTTTTTGAGATGCATTGCTATTGTGAACTCATCATATAATGATTAAAGTAGGTATGTTTAAATACCTGACTAACTTTTTTTTAAATAATTATCTCCAATAACCTTTGACATGAGGACAACAGTTTCTTCTGTTGGTGAGTCCATATCTCTGCAGTCTAGAGCGATCTCCACTTCACCCAGGAAAGCGTTGCGGCTGAAGCGGCCATGATGCCACACTGATATCAGCACAGAGCGGGTGTACAACAAAGACCGGTTGATAGCATACTGGAGAAACAAGACAAAAAAATTAATTGTTTGAGATGGTTGTTAATACGGCTTGGGTAAGTATTAGGACATACAGTACAACGCAATATGTTATTTCCAATGTATAGTGTCAACATCACTGTGGCGGATCTCTAGGTGTTGTCCGTGTTTGCAGGCGCGCAAGGTCGCTGGTCTGGGAGTGTCGGTAAGTCAACAATGTAAAGTCAATAATCACAGCGCAGTGTCACAGTTACACTAGTACCTTGAGCATTTCATTGTAGACCGGGTTAACCGTGTGCCTCTTGATGCTGGTTTTTCTTTTGCTCTGACGAGATTTGTCCGGAAGAAGGTAGCATTTGACGTAACTAAAGAGGAGACACAAATTTGTACAACATGGTATACAGTACAATGAGTAGCATGCTTGTTTGACATTTCCTGACTAAAATCTGTTGATGTGCAATTTCCTTTGCAGCAAGAGTAAGCACCCCTGGGATGTGATTATCGAGGCTGTTTAAACAGCAGCAACCTCTTATCTGCACTGATCAAAGACGTGTTAGTACCACAGAGGACGTGCAAGGAAATAAAAAGTCTCAAAAAGATAGATCCTCTGCCATCTGTGGTTAGGTTGCACACATTTCAAAAGGCAAGACACAAGCTTTACGTGCAATATTATGCTTAGCCATGTTATAATATAGTTTACATCATGAAAAACATACTTGACTTGTGTTTTGTTTCCAAGAGGTGGTGCTTCTCTGTGTTGTTAAAGTCCAGACACATTCACCAGTCTCATAGCAGAGAATAAGTGCAGATGTTTAGGGACTGGCTTACTTTAAATACGCATGTATTATTTTTTTAAAGAGTTAAATGCAATACCACTGCTGTGTCAAAAAATGATTTCAAAAGCCAGAATAAAGCAGGATATAGTTACGGGTTGGTCTGCTGTCGTGCAGTGTCTCCATAAGCCAGGCCGTGACACTCCTTGATGAAGACGTGGAGGCTTTGGGTGTGTTCGTCATATCTGATGGAGAAGACGAGGTCTCCGCTCACATCCACACTGTCGTAGTCCCCCGCCTCACTGTAGATACTCATCAGGCTGCCCAATGTGCTCTGAGCACAAAAGCAACAAAGCAAATGTTGACCTGGGCATTTGGGCACACACAACTTCATGACACAGTAGTAATAACTATTTTTCCACTGCAAGATGAATAGAGACAAGGTTAACAGTCATGTATTACCTTTGATATTTTGTGCTAACACCCCTTACATACTATGTCCAGTGTTGGAGGTAACGTATTACAAAAGTAACGAGTTATACAAATATATTACTTTTTTAGTAACTAAAGGATAACATATACTCACACAAAATACAGGAATATATTGGTCATTACATTTCAAGTAACTCGAGTTAAAAGAGCTTTTAAATGCACGAACGAAAAAATGCCAAACTCCCCCCAAATAAAATGCAGCATGCCAGATCAGGTTGGACACTGGTGTATAAGATCTGCATAATGTCCTCAAAACAAAACACAAGAGAATGGGAAAAGTGAAGGAAAAGGAAATCTCTGACTGCACTTTTGCTCCGGGGCATTATTACTTTATTCAGTTTATATTTTGCCAAAAGTAACTCAAAGTAGTGTAACTCAGCTACATTTTTGAAACAGTAATATGTAATACAAACATATTACATTTTTAGAGCTGTAATCACAATTATAGAATATATTAACATTTTTAAGTAACTTGCCCAACACTGAATGTCGATACCTGTTGTCACTGTTGAAAATAACTTGACTTAATGACTTAAGTCGCTCCGGTCTCTCGCCTCTTTATTAATGTTAAACCTCAGGATTACTTCAGCAAAATTGATCGCAATCAAATTGCATTTTGAATGAATGAATGCAATTGGAAATGGCGAAGACCGCAATTATTTCAGGTAGTAGCAAAAAAAACATGTGTATTATATATAAAGAATGCTAGCCTTGTAGTTTAGATCTCATTTATTTGTGTATAACAGTTCATTTCTCATTCTTCTCTCAAATGTTAATGATCTCAGGTTGGTGCTTAAATTGATGGTTGCACATGTAGCTGAATCTTGATTTGGATCAATTGTGAAGTCAAATGCAATCGCAAAAAGATGCACTTTGGTATTTTTCAAAACCGTGCTGCCCTAAACAGTACAGCACAGCAAAACAAGGAGTTTTTATTCAGAGAATGATTTTATAATTATATCCCCAGAAACTTAAAATTCTAACTCCAGTGAAATATTTTGAAGACAATATTCCGATGGCATAAACACTTTTGTTCACATGACTTATCATATTTAAAGCCACACCGTGTAGAATTTTACCCAATATATAAAATTTAAATACAAGCATTTATTTTATGATAGATGTTTTCATAATTGAAAAATACCTCATAAATGTACAACAAACATGTGCCTTTGCTGTGAGTGGCTCAGCTCTCCTAAGACATGATTGTAACTTTACCAGGAGTGGGTCTCCATTGGTTAGGTCCTCATCTAAATGCATTGTTTGATCACCCACTGCAGAAACAGCATTTTTTGTGTTGAGCTGCTCATTAAGAGCATGTTTTGTACTGATGGCAACAGTATAGTCCAAAATGTTACACAGTGTGCCTTTAATATCCTACTATAGCCTTGAGGGATTGCTGAACATCTGCCGTGTTTTAAGTGGCATACTAATGCACTTTGTAAAATCTAATGGGTTTACCTTGGAACTGTTCAGGCTGGAGGAACTTGAAGCCATACTTCTTTTGTGGAAACTAACCAGGCTGTCGATATCTTCATCTTCCTCCTCTTCTTCCTTTTGCATCATGATAAAAATGTAACAGACTGATGACAACAATGTTCATTTGTGAACTGAAACCACCAAGATCAATTTAAGTGTTAATAGCTCGTATCCTCATAAAGAACATACTGCAGCGTCCAGACCAGGAACAGACTTGCTTCTTTTGCCCAAAGAGACTGGAGGAGAATCCGGCTCATCACGGAGGTCCAGAGTCGACGTATATTCTGAGAGAAACAAGAGAATGCCACGTTTACTGTAAAGTTTGTTTGATATAGATGTAATATAGATATAGATATAGATAATGATCTACATACCAGAAGACCTCTGTGTTATTTTGCCACTCTTCTTGAAAAGCCTATCAACTTCCACTTCAGTAGCCACACTAGTCTCTTTGCTCTCCTGCAAGAAAAATAAGTTGTAATTTCAAACTTCTAATGATTAGATAGATAATCTGGTAAGAGGGCTTAAATATACATCATGGTTAAAATTCTAGCAACTAACAACTTGATAAAGAGCACTTTGGTCTGTTCAGCACAAAATCAGCCACACCACACTGGGATTACTAGAGCATCAGGGGTGTATCTAGAGCAGGCATAGGCAAACTTTTCCCTCCAAGGGCCACACATGCTGTAATTTAATTTAAGTCTTCAATTCTCATTTCATACACTGCCTAAACCAGGACTAGTTCCACCCCAGAGAGTCCGGACACACCTCTGTTTAACATGGGCAGTTACTGTTTAACATGGACAGTTTTTATAAGAAGCAACATTACAAACATCATGGTTAAAATATTTTTTGGTTTTGTTAAGTGCAATGAACTTACAGATTCAGCTTCAGGTTTAGAGCTGTGATCCGTCACATTGATCACCACTGGTAGCTGCAGAGTAGACGCCCTGTTTTTTGCTGAAACGGACTGCAATGGTTCATTCTCTTTCCTTTCAGCAACACAAATTTAAATTAGTCCCATGGCAAAATAATTCATAAAACGTTATTATGGGTTAAGTGAAAATACAGCCTTTGTTTGATCCTTTTGTGTGCGGATACTATGCTGTACCTGGTCAGTTCAGGAGTGACGGGCCAAGACTTGGTGGCTGTTTTACTGCTATTCAGACTTGGTATTTTTACAGACTCTATGTCACTGCGGGTTGGTTTGGGCCAAACATTCTCTAGTGATTCCAAGGATTCTCTTGAAGCAACTGAATCCGAATACTCACTTGAAGTATTACTATAATAGAATGCATGTATTTTTCATGAAAACAACAACAAAACAAATAATGCAAAAACGACTAACCTTTTGAGAGCAGCGGGCTGCTTGAGTCTCACTCGAGGCACAGGAACTGGAGGCTCAAGCGTTACTTCTGTGCTTTTTAATAGGACTTCGCTTGTTGTCTCGTACTTTTTCACTACACAACAAACAAGAGCAGAGTTAAAACACATCACAATTTCAAGAAACTCTAAAAACAAATAATATTGATGTTAAATAAGAGGATAATAAGAGTATAAAGAACCTTCAGCCTCATGTGTGAAAGTAAAAATGGAACATGATAAGCAATACTGAGCACTGAAGATTGGCACAGTTTCTGAACATACAATTTGTGAAGACTACACTACAAAACCATATTTTCCACATTTCTTGAGCACATTCCTGTAGTTGTGGGCACAGTAGTGTCGGCTGCATGCTGTTTATTGTACATTCCTTATCAAACTGTTGATACCCACTTCCTCTTCCTGTACTCACTTGGAGCAGTTTTCTGTTTAATGGAGCTTCTCACAAGATCATGTCCAGGATTTGCTGAGAAACGGTTGACCCTCTGATCGTAAAACCAATCACCTGTTCTCTTTTTCAAATCCCTGTAAATCAAAGTTAAGTGGTGTATACAAAAAGGCTGGGTTTGACCATCACACAGTAATAAAGCCAGGATCGGTATGGCTAATGAGGCTCTTACGATTCTATGATGCACACACTGCACAGCCAGGACCCCTTAGGGAGGGCTGGAGTCCTGCAGTTGCTGCAGATGTAGTGATGGCACATGCTGCACTGACTGGAGAAACCTGTGAGTCGACTCAGAGGCTCAAGGCAGCGACCACAAACTCGCTGACTGTATTTTCCACTGGCACGTTTGGCTCCTTTCCTCTTAATATCCAGCAAGTCGGTCTTCATCTTTCTACAAAATACATAATGTTTCAGGCATAAATCACTCATAAACTTACTGTCTTTGGATTTAAAATGGAGTTTGTAGAACAGCACAACCTAGAGTCATCAACTGTAAAACTTGTTACCCAATTTGCACAATCCTATTCAATATTCATATTTGAGTAATCCGTTGTACAAGTGCAAAAAAAAAATCTGTTTTCTAAATCCTATTGCTGTTTGGATAACATTTATAAATGGTAGACAAAAAAGCTCTCCTCTTAGGAGTAACATGTGAGTACCGAATGCGCTGATCCTCAGCCCGTCTCAGCTCTTCATCTCGCCTTAGCACCTCCAGGATCAGCTCCCGCTCAGAGTCGGACAAGAAGCCCAGGTTGAGGTCAGCCTGAGGCATGGCGTAGATCTTGGCCCAATTTGCACCAGCTTTGGGAATATGAAACCTAGAGAAATATTAGATCAAATTTGAGACACTTATCCAACCCTTCATTGTAAAATTGTATTTACTATTTTGTGTGTGTGTCGAGTAGTCCAGTTCTCACAGATAAAAAAAATCTAGCAATGTGAAACAGGGTAGGATAAATAAAATTCCCAAACAAGGTTATGCCCCGTCAAAGGTTGCAGGAGCAAGACACAAAAACAACATAAGCTTGGCTGCCATGTATGGTTCCCACCCTTAAGGATATAGAGAGAGGGTGGAGATCAGGAGTTCAGACATTTATTTCAGTTCAACACTGACAAGCTGGATTATCTGTCATGTTCCACATAAGAGTGTATGCTTCACTTCATCTAGTTCAAAGAGGGAATGTTCAATGAACCCCATGCTTGGAAAACCAAAAATGCATGCACAAGCCTTTTTCCTCATTAGTTAAATGCCTGGAACCTAGTCTAGCAAGAGTTTAATACACACAGTCCACTTGTTTAACTATGGTATAACTAAGGAAATGGCCTCACTTATAACAGAGGCTGTAAACATTCAAGTCACTGATATGAAATTACATTTAGTATTTGTATAGTGTTACTGTATGGTATTCTGTAACAAGGCAACACAATGTTACTCTAAGACGAAACCTTTATACCAGGAGGGTTAGAGAACATTTCCAAACAAAACTGTATTTAGTGAACATGTTGCAAGTAGTAGATTTCTTGAAGTGGTGCATTATTGTAATTTTGACTAAAAAGGAGGTGAAGTTACACTCAAGACGGGACATTTTCCACACCAAGTAACGGTTTTACTCGTGGAGCTAGAAAAAATGCAGTGAACAATGCGCAGGATAATTAAAAGCTGACAATGTGGCAAAGCGGGACGCACCTGTTGTCATTAGTCGATTTCCTCTTCAGTCCGAGACCACTTCAGTTTGAGTCACCACACGCGCCGCGAAATCCTGTTGAAAACAGCGAAACGTATGGTAGCATAGCACTCGATCACTGCTATTTTGTACAAGAAATTCTGGTGACGCTCGAGTGTGCTTCACTTACTAAGTGACAATGAGCATATCCGCATGTTTTCTCCTTAGCTCCGTCTCCAAAAGTGTTGACTTAGTGCGCTCTGAGTCCCGACGCACCGGAAGATAAGGAAAGTTTGCAGCAGCCACATACAGCGCTCTGCTTTCCACATTTTCCATGACAGGTGCCTTTCCTTTGCTCAATTTGCCTCAGAAAAGCTGCGCACATTTTTCACCAAAATATGAATAAACAATGTAGCAAAGTAATTAACCTCTTTTACCCTTTGTTTAGTGTGAGTGCAAGGTAGCTTATAGGCGTATAGATCCAAATGTGCGTATTTGGGGAGGGGCTAAAGAAAATGACATGTTACTGTCACTGCTAAATTATCATTACGTCACAACTCGCCGAATGAGGACGTCTATGGAGGACCGTGGCTGCCAAAACAATAAATAAATATCTAAATAAATATATAAATAAATAAATAAAATAAAGATTAAATTTGCAAAGAAATAAATGCATTTATTGTAATAAGTGCATTTATATATTTATTTATTTATGCATTTATTTTTGTATTTATTTATTTATTTCTGTATTTCTCTTAATGTATGCAAATCATGGGGTGGGTCTGGATCCCGCTGCTGTAAGGTGATTGGTTAATCTTTCTCCATGCACACATGCCTTGTCCAGCATAGACACTGCCAAACACGAGCTCTGCTTCAGTCTATTGACAGTGGCACAGAGAGAGTCATCTTGTGACTGGAGGATCGGCGGTTCGAATCCTGCAGGGGCACATTGTCGTTGTGTCCTTGGGTAAGACACTTCACCTGCCTTGCACCCAGTGTCTGCGTACACTGGTATATGAATGAGCGTGTGAATGGATACTTGCTGGAAAACGCTTTGAGTGCCTAATGTAGATGGAAAAGCGCTAGACTAAAGCAGAGTTCATGTTTGGCTATGTCTATGCTGGAAGTGAGATTCAAACCCTTGACCTTCCGATCATGAGACGACCAGCTCTACCAACTGACACCTTTCTACACTCAAAGTGCTTTCCAGCAAGGATCCACTCACCCATTCACACGCTCATTCATATACCAGTGTACGCAGACACTGGGGGCAAGGCAGGTGAAGTGTCTTGCCCAAGGACACAACGACAGTGTGCCCCTGCAGGATTCGAACTGCTGATCCTCCAGTCACAAGATGACCCCTCTACTATCTGTGCCACTGTCAATAGACTGAAGCAGAGCTCGTGTTTGGCAGTGTCTATGCTGGACAAGGCATGTGTGCATGGAGAAAGATTAACCAATCACCTTACAGCAGTGGCATCCAGACCCACCCCATGATTTGCAAACATTAAGAGAAATACAGAAATAAATACAGAAATAAATGAAATACAGAAATAAATACAGAAATAAATGAAATACAGAAATAAATAAATACAAAAATACAAAAATAAATAAATAAAACCAAAATAAATGCATAAATAAATAAATACAAAAATAAATTAATACTAAAATTAATACACAAATAAATAAATAAATAAATATATAAATAAATACATAAATAAATGCACTTATTACAATAAATGCATTTATTTCTTTACAAATTTGATCTTTATTTTATTTATTTATTGTTTTGGCAGCCACGGTCCTCCATAGACGCCAGGATGTGTTCATTTGATATCATTTCACGAAATAATGGCTTTTTATTTAGTGTTCTCATGAACGACTTCGTCTTTTGTGTAATTTGATTTTCTCGCTTCCAAATTTTGACTAGAATAATTGGTTCTTTTTAACAGTCTATGGTTATGGCTGATAAGTACATGATACCGGTGTGACTGTTCGTCGACATATCAGCCTCCAACAGGCTGGACACATGTTCGAATACAACCAATTATTAATAGTAATAATAATAAAATAATAACAATTCATAGAATTTTCATTTCAGTTTACCAAAAACACTTAAAGAAATATAAAAACAAAAGCGAGAAAGGTTTACACAACTATTTCATGATCCAAGCACCAGAAATAAAAACATATAGAAATGAGACTAAAAACACTGAAGAGGAGATGCCAGACATATAGAATAGCACAATGTGAGATGGAAGCCATGAGCTCTGAGCTTTTTGAGAAAAGTAATCAAACAGAAGATCCACATAGTTATGTTGAGCCATAGTTTTTGCATGCTTTTTGAGTCCACTAATTTTCCATATATACACACACTACAGTCTGAAAAAAAAACAGAATCTTAGTACCTTTTTTCACAAACATTGAACAATAATCCAGTATTTATTTAATTTTTACAAGGATAAAAAGAACTGTATATATTCAAATTCCGACCTGTTCTCCCTTCCAATATTAAAGTAATGTTAAGCAGTCACATTAACGCAACCGATACATTGTTGTGCTCGTTATCCCCCACTAATGGCCTGCACTCCAAGTCCAATACAACATGATGAACGTGTGGAGCGTAAGACTTCACATGCTCTATGTGTTGGACATGCGTTCTCCACTCTGTTCCAGTAGTGTCCTTTAACAGAGCGGTAAAGCACTTTGCTGTGTCATGGGCCCAAACCTGCCACGTTTCTCTGTTATTTTTGTGTGCAGGAATATTCTCCAGAGAACTGTCTCTGTTTGACACTGGAGACGTGACATTATAATGAATGTGTAAAATGCCACCAGTGGATCTCTTAAGCAGTCGACAGGCAACTGGCCAGCCATCCTCTGAGCTTGGGATGAGGCCCAGGTTTACTCTGTCAGCAATGTCATACAGCTGGAGCTAAGGAAACAAAATCAGACTTTGAGATTAATCAGTTTGGAAACAAATATATATAAGAAGAATGACTTACTTGTCTATTATCCCCTTGATGTATAGTGCAGTGCTCAGAAACTTTATTTATTTGAAGGTTTTTATGTAAAGCTTCAATGGCATCAGGGTTCCACTCACAGGCGTGAACATGAGCAGCCCCGGAATGAACCAAGTAGGGCAGTGTGAAATATCCTATCCCTGTGGAACACGTGTCATTAATGCATATTCACTGATATCGTCACTCACTGTTGTCTTTCAGTGATTTACCTGCATATAAGTCCACTACAGTCTCTCCTTTACAATCAAATGTGGCCACTCTAAGCTTTTCTGTGATGTTCCCTGATGAAAACATGCATTTGGTGACATCAAAATCATACCTGGAGATAAAGTTAACATAACAAACATCCTTTTTAATTATATATTTTTGTGATGAGAATATTGTAGCTTATATCGTTCACGGTTAGACTAAATAACTGACCTGATGCCATTGTCAACGTGTGTCACCCAGCTATGTTCTCCATGCAGCATTGTCACAACAGGAGACCTAAACCCATTACTGCATATATGACTAATTTTTGCAAGTCGATTGGCCCCAAGTACTTTGGCTACGGTGGTCCATAGTGAGTCACCTAAAGAAGTAGAAGTGTTGAACATTTGACAAAAATATAAAAAGCAACCAGATATGCCACCACTCTACCGATTTGTTTCCATATAAACTGAGAGAAACAGTTGTGTCCCAGTAATATGAGGTCCCCATGTCTCTCAAAGCTGCGGGGGAGATCTCTCTTCAGCCCTTCTGTCCAGTCCTCTCCTATAGATTCCAGAAGTAGCCTCTGAAGAGCCACTTCAAGTTTATTGACAACTGCTTGTTGTTTTTTCTTCTTTTTAAAAGCCTGATGAAAGAACCAGCGACAATAAGAGATAATGCCATGTCAGTGTATAAAGCATTAAAAATGTTGTTTAACAGTTTACCTCACTCCAAATTATTTCACAGATGCTGTCAGATGCTACTGTGGATTGAAGATGTTTTATGTCTAGCCGAGATACTCTTTTAGTTAAAATGGGCAGAATGATGGTCTCATCTATATCTTTTAAAAAGCTGAGACTTGTGTCCAAAACATCCTGAGACTGTAAATATTTCCTATGAGACAACAGACGTTTCAAAGTGTTTTAAAACATGTGCTACGTGCATAAATATCAGGCTATGTATACAATGCTAACATTAGCAAAGCTAGCTATTTTTGTGTCTCAATTTTAAGAAATGTTAACGCTACCTGAAATCCTGTGCATAGCATCGCGACACACGAAGATATGGCACACCTTCCATATCTGTGTTTTATCTTTTGAGTGAGTTTTACTTTTCAACATTGATAGAGGTATTGGCCATTTGATTTGTTTTCCCATGTTTCTAGTCGGAGCACATCTTACGACGCACAAGCTGCAGCCACTTCAATCTTCCAACAGATGGCGACAGCAGACCGTTACAGGCATTTTCTATTTCTTTGCTTTATGGATATGATTAAAGTATGTAATATTTATGAACATTGAACACAACAGCTTTCTGAAACTGAGATGAGAGAAGGACAGATCAGATTCAGCGAGGCTTTTATGTACCAATGATCTAATTCTTATGACCAAATACATTATAACATTGCCCAAAAAACACTGATTCGTATTATTATTGATTATTCGGGGAAGGGGATGCCTGAAAAAACTGTCAGAAGGTAAGGAATAAATCAGAACCAAAACTGAGCTATAGTTTGACACCTGCACCAAACTCTGGTCACTGAAGAAGTATAACAAATTTTACCTTTTATCCCAGGTCAATCTGAGTTATTTCTCTCTCCCTTTTCTAATATGACCTCATGTCATATTTAAAGCCACGCTGCGTAGGATTTTGCCCAATACATACAAATGAAATACTGCACAAGCATTTATTGTATGATAGTTGTTTTCATCATTATAAAATACTTCATAAATGTACAACAAACATGTGCCTTTGCTGTGAGCGGCTCACCTCTCCTAAGATAAGCTCGTCTCCATCTGAAGGCAGCTGAATTTTAGATTTGGACAGGTTGTAGGTCCTCGTCCAAATCCATTCTTAGTTTGATTACCCACTGCAGAAATGTGTCAAGCTGGTCATTAGGAGCATGTTTTGTATCGTATAATCCAAAATGTTATACAATGTGCCTTTAAAGCCACGCCGCGTAGAATTTTACCCAATAAATAAAATTGAAATATAAGCATTTATTTTATGACAGATATTTTCATCATTGAAAAAACTCATAAATGTGCCTTTGCTGTGAGCGGCTCAGCTCTCCTGAGACAAGACTGTAACTTTACTGGGAGTGGGTACGTCTCCAGCTCGTCCCCATAGAGATGTGACTAATGGCAGCAGAATTTAAGATTTGAATAGGTTATGTTCTCATCCAAATCCAGTCTTTGATTACCCACTGCAGTAATAGCATTCTCTGTGTTGCGCTGGTTAATAGGAGCATGTTTTATATTAATGACAACAGTATAGTCAAATTGTTACGCAGTGTCCCTTTAATTTTGCTGAACCGATCACATTTAAAGGTAGGCTTACAATGGATTGTTTTTTGTGCCACGTTTTTGGACACCTGTATGTTATTTGAGAAAGAGTAGGACCCACATCTGTCGGTTGTTGTTTCACCTGTCCTGGCCCTTTAAGATTAGACATTTCAATCTAGGCGTGTTTCTGCTCCCATTGACTAAAAGCTCGATCTGCTTCTATCTGCAGGAAAAGCCACATTAGGCGGCAGCTTACCCCGCGCCAGTCTAATTTCTCCATTTTTGTTGCTTTGGTTTTTCAGTCTTTTATCAATTCGTTTTGATTATACCCCTGGCCATTTTTGTGAGGCTTGTTGTTTTTCGTGTTTCAGAGATGATATGAATGTCAACCGGTCAAGATCCGCTCTTCTTCCGATGCATTCTTCCCCACGAAGCCTCTGGTGGGAAACATCTGTCTCGGGCTGTCGGATGATTTTGTGCTAATTCTGCGCATTTCCTGGACAGTGACGGACTGAAATCGTGTTTTTGAAAAGAGTGGCAGCGTTACTGAGTGAATGCCACGCTGCAGCAACACGGCCTGGGAATGGTATGGATTAATACATTGATGATGTGACTGCGACGCCACTACGCGAGGAAAATGCTTCGTTATGCGCACGCGCTTTTTGTGATATTAACTGGAATCTTTGTTTTCACGTAAATGCCATTTTAATATTCCGATTACAGTTGTATTTACTTAGCAACCCCCTCGCTATCCTGGGGTATAGGCGGCAACATCCTCCAGATACGGACTCTCTGAAGGCAGCATCATGTCGGCTGTGATGATAACGAGGAAGGTGCGCAAATGGGAGAAGCTCCCGGGCAAGAACACCTTCTGCTGCGACGGCAGGGTGATGATGGCCCGGCAGAAAGGAGTGTTCTACCTCACCCTGTTCCTCATCATTGGGACCTGTTCCCTCTTCTTCGCCTTTGAGTAAGTAGCTACACATTATAGGCCTGTTTCAACCATCTCTGATTGTCATTGAATTGTCTGCGAGGCTATTGAATGAATCCACACTGATATGCCTATTTAAATTAGTTTAAGATTGTATTTTAAACCAATAAATGCAATCAGTTACACACGACATTTTAAAATATGCTCTGTTTTACAAAACCTATTCGTTGTAATAAGACCTATTAATAATAACAATAACAAAAATATGGCTTACACTTGTATGGCTTACACTATTGGACCCTACTCAATAGCTTTTCACCTATTTTCTAATTAACTCCTGATACTGTATTGAGGAGTTCTGTTCTTATCAATACTCTGCATGAGCTTTATGGCGTCCATAAAGGTAATGTGACTCCGGGAATCAGCACTCACTTGTGCCTTCTCTCTCTGGTGACCTGTGGCCTGCACTTTTTATTGCTAACTGACTATTATATCCCTGGCTTTGTGTTGAGCTACTGACAAATCTTTCCTTTGGAGAAAATGCTTACGATTGATCACTTGCTCTGGTGGTAAATATTTGATGACTTGAGCTGCTCAGCCATATTCGGTTAAAGAAAGATTAGCTGTGTTCTTGGCTGGGATGTGTCCATTAGTATTGGCCCCGAAGCAGAATCAGACTGTAAAGAAATACAGTAACTGTGCTGGGAGTAGTTCAGTCATTTTATTGCTTTTGAGCCCATTTACTCTCATGAATGACAGAATCTAATGATACACAACATCTTGCTCTGACACAGTTGTTATAGTGTGTATACACAGATACGCCACACACAAGGGCAAGAAAATGTTTTCCCTGGCGAAAGACTCACCATCTCTCTGCACTGCACTATTATTGAGTTGGGACAGAAGTAGCTGTTGTCCTGTGCAGAGAAAGAGGGCGAGTGTGCAAGAGAGGCAGAGAGAGATTTGCTGCTCCGATTCAGCACCATGGTCCAGCGAGGCTTTTGCTAATGGCTACAAGGCTGTCAGCATACTCCGTTCATATTACAGCTGAACCTAATTATCTCCAACGGGGATGATATTATTGTTGCGATTAGGTCAGTCAACCAGGAGCTCTTTTTCAGAGTTGATCTTCACTTGCATGTGATGATGGTTCATATCTGACCGAGCATCTTGAGGCCCAAACTTTGTATTTAAAACTCATGCTCAAATCAAAATGGCAGATAACAAAATCCATAGTATTACTGTTTTTTTCTATTGTGACACTTCCCAAGGTAGGAGTACATTTAATACTGCCACAAGGCTTTTGTTGAAGATTAGAATGACAAAACTGATACAATCGGAGTCAGAATTTGGTAAAAAGTAAATCTCAGCCAGGACTTTTCACAACTAAACCAGTTCTTCAATGTTCAATTACCTTTCATCTTAATTCTGTGGGATTGTGTTTGCTGTAATGGCTGATAATGCTGTAACAGTAGATTTAAGAGTGTGTTAAACGATCTATATCAGGCCCATGCAGAGGGGAGGGGGGCTTGAGCACCTGCCCTTTTCCCTCCATACCTTTTATTTATTTATATTATAGTTTGTTTATGCAAAGCTTTGCCACGGTCCTTATCATTGGTTTTGCCCCACTAAGCCTTATTAGCTTATATTAATAAATAAAATCAGAAATGAACATGCCCCTCATTAGTTCATCGTGTGTTTTCAATGCCCCTCCCACCGGCCCTGCAGCAGAGAGCGGCGCTCAGAGAGAGGAGCAGAGGCCTCTCCTGCACAGAACAACGATCTCCACACCTTGTGCTTCAGATCACTCTTTATTTTTTATCAGTCGGCCTCATAATCACGGACCAATGAGGTCAACAAGCCGACAGTTTTGTATGTGATCTAAAAATAAACCTTGTGTCAGTCAGACCCGAGCGCCGTTTAGCGCAATGTAGTTTCCTTTTTTTTTTTTTTTTTGAGCCCCTGCCCCTCTGTAGTTCTTTGCACGGCCCTGACCTGTATCATGCTATTTTAGCTATTCCAAAGTAAAGTATAGGCATTTATGTGATATATTGTACTTCTACCACTATGGCCTACTCATTTTTGTAATATTTTCTGGATTTTTTTTTGGATTCAGTTAACTCCACCCCTCTCCCTGAGTTGATGCAACTTTTAAAGTAGTAGAAATATAAACATCACAGCAAAAAGTGAAGTTCCTTCACAATGCAGTTATAAGGAGTTGACATTTGCAACACAGCTTCGTAAATGGCTAACTTGCGTTTTGATTTACTCACCGGCCCCTCTGGCCTCTATCATCGCTGGTTATAAGAGTTTAATCCACTTTGATTCTGGCCAAGGTTCACCAAGCATCCATCAGTGAAGTGACGGTCACAGACAAACACTATTTTGGCTGATAGTCACTGGAAAGAAATTACAACTTCTGGCGAGTGGCCTCTTCTTTAGGAAGGTTGAATAAAGTCCTGTCCTCCCATACCCAAATGCGCATTTTCGCCATGACATTATCGTTAGGTAAGAAAATAGAACAGGAATGTCCAGAGTAGGTTAGAAAGAGCTCCTTCTTCACAGCTTTCAGTGCAAACATGACATCTGTTCAGACGCTCAGGGGGTGCGTTTGTTTTCCCTGCAGGGGCAGCGCGGACGCGTCGGGCACTTCCTTTTTTTGTTTCTTTCTTTCTTACGACAGAAATAATGAAAAAGCTATTTTACAAATTAAAATCAGGCCGTAAGGCATGACATTACAGACGTAGGGCTCTTCCTGTTTGACACTATGACGTAAAAAACGTCAGAGTGTCACAAGTCAGTCGTTTTCCAGGAGAAGGCGGAGCAGCTGCTCAGAGAGCAGGATTCAGGAGAAATGCTCAGAACTGCGTGAATGAACGTCTGGGGGTGTTTTTGAGAAGGAAATAGCAACAACATGGTTAAAAGCTCCAAAAAGTCGATTTTGCATGATATAGAACCTTTTTAAACGCGTCTTTGATATTAGAACAAAGGTAGGGGAGAGCGGTTGGGTCACACAGGACATTTCTCATCTTTACTGCCAAGGCTTTCAACATTTTGAGACTAAGATACTAAGTTGTGAAGCCTCCTAAACAATGAGTAGATACATCTAAATCATGACGCTTCAATATTCAATAGAAACAGAATAATACCAATTTAAATTATTGCAATGATTTTATCCAACCCTCCCCATTACCAGGAAGGGTTGAGTTAGTCCAAGGGGAGGGTTGGGTCACATTATTCTGAAGAGTTGACTCTAACATTTATCTGTGACAGAATGACCGCTTATAGAATTTTAGAAGTTTGTTTGGTAAAACTTAGAATATTGAAACAAGTGTCCTTCACATAGAAAACGATTTGTTTAGACAAGCGGTGTGTTCATTAACATGACCTGTCCCTACCAAATAAAACAAGCCAAAACAAAACTTGACCCAGCCCTCTCCCTGACTATGGCTGTGTACTGTTTTTTTAAAATACTAGTACATTAACGATACTTGGTTTACAATACCGATACCCGCACAATACTTTTTTTGATGCCTATGTTAAAATATTTGTCGTCTAGAACCTGAAAACAGAACAATAATTTATTCCATAAAAGACCAATTTAAAAAAATGTTTACCATTTATTTGAGCTGAAACAACCAAGTAACTTCCTTTAATGCTGTCAATATTTTAATGTTATATTTCTAAAATATATATATATTTTTTTGTACGTGCTTTGATACTTTAATACTTTTTTTCAATACCAGTAGTACCTAAACTGTTTTTTCCTGATACCATACCGGTATGGTATGGTTTAACGATACCCAGCCCTACCCCTGACCCAACCCACTGCTCTCACCTACTGCATTGTGTAATTTGTCAGTCATTGTATATTTCTCCTTTGTATTGTAGTTTATCAGAAGAGACAAGGCAGTCCTTGCCCTGGCTCATATCCAGCTGCACCCAGAGCAGACATCTTATTTTTATCACCAGCCATCAGCATAAAGCTCAGGGAGCCCTCACTGAGCTTTAATTTGTGCTAAACGGCGGAAACAACCATCCACATAAATGAGAAAACCTATTAGGAGCAAGTAAAGTGGTATTCACTGGAAACAACTGTGGTTGCCTATAGCCAGTGTTATAGTCTAAATACGCAGAGTAGCATTATGGTTTAAAACGACCGAAATGTGAGAACATGATTTCTGACCACAAATGTAGTGTTGCATATTCAATAAAAGAAGCCAGTTTGTTCATGTGGAAATCTTGGAACCAGAGGAGTGTGTCATCTGTGCGTCCACCCCAGGGCAGGATGTGAGGGCAGGAAAACATATGCGCAGAGAAAGAGTTTCTTCCTGTCAGTATGAAGTGGTATTGGTCACAACCTAAGCCACGTTCAGTCTTACAAAGCATGTAGACAAAGTGCACGGAGGAGTGATGGTGCACAACAGCTGCTCTTAGGCATCTGGAAACTCGCTGGCACTTTGCTCCACACAGCACCCGCCCTGTCTCCCCAGTAGCCAATCGGGAGACAGCTCCTGGTCCCAGCTAAACGAGCGAAAGCGTGATTTATGCCCTATTCATGCTAGATGCTCCATTTACAGTCAAGCACTGTGCAGAGCTTTGTTCTTGGGAGGGCATGAGGTTAGCCAGACTAATTTTCAAAGATTCTCTTTTTTTTTTAACCCACATTTATTGTTGTTACTAAGGCATTTGTTCCATTTGCACTATTTTCAATCACTTTCATTATTTGAATCACAATTTGTCTGTACTTGTGCACATTTAGTGATGTAATCTGTAATCCTTGCTTTAATCCTAGTAACAGACTTCGGACATTTGCGGTGACATTTCATCTCTTGTATGGTATTCAAATGTTGCATAACACAGTCATTAAACCGGATGATTGTTTATATTCTCTTATAATGCACATTTTCATTACAGTGGTGTAATGGGACGATATACTTGATGGTCACACTTTACTTTGCAGCACTATAATAATGTAGTAAAATGATGATAACATGGCATCTAGAGGTAACATGGAACAAGGCCTTTTACTCTTTTTCCATATTATTAGTAACATCTTCTGTAATTGACAGTCTTTCTGGGTTAGGGCTAAGGTTAGGATTAGTCATAGGTCCATTAAATAAATTATGTGTGTGTCCTGTTTAATTGCATCTCCATAATTACCATGTCACGATACTATTGTTATTACTGTGCTGTAAAGTAAAGCGCTACCAACTGTATACTTTTCTTTTCCACCATTTCCAAGGCAAAGGGCCAACACAAACAGATGTTACTGTTTTACACAGATATACTCAAGTTTATGCACAACGTGGACAAAGATTCCAGCTTGACTCTGATAATTATTGACACAAGTTGAGCTGGAGAAAGGCACAATGTGTATGCTTTATTTATCTTCCACCGTGGCCTAGAAACATGGTGAAAATACAGAGTATACTGCAAATGTTTACATGCATAATTCATTAATGGTATGATTCATGCAGGTTGACAACAGTTTATGGACGTGAAGTATTAATAAAGTCACAAAGTGCTGGACAAAAGTCATGAGTCACTCTGACATAATGCTGTTCTCATGTAATCCCGGATAGACACATGACTTTATTAGGAAGACGGTAATACAGTCGAATGGTAAATGCTTACTTTAAAAAATAAATAAATAAACAAATAAATAAAAGAAAAATCTGTTGAATCCAGTATCACACTTCCCCCACACACATCACAGTTTGAGAGCAGAAAAGGGATGAGCAATACTTATGCAGTGACGTTATCTTTTAGTTGCCTGTTGTTTTTACCAAGGGCTGCGCAATTTAGTACTATCTAATCGAAAGCGCAAAATGAATGCTTAAGTAAATCGCAAAGATTTGGGCTGTACTCTATATTAACTAATTATTATTTCTCCATGGAATCTTTTATTATGTTAAAAACCCGATAACCCTGTAGTTTAGGCCTCTACAAACTTGTTCTAAAATGTATGTGATTCTTGTAGCTTTCCAGCTCATACCTTCTCTCAAACGTGAACTCTTCTGAATGTGTTTGAATGGGACTTTGTTCAGGGCAAACCCGATCTTGATTTTCAAACGTGGATTACAAATCTAATTGCAATCGCTTCATATGTCAGGAATATTGCTATTATATGTTTACATGCAGCTCATTGTTCACTCTTTTATTAGGCAAGGCAAGTTTATTTGTAGAGCACAATTCATACACGAGGCAATTCAAAGTGCTTCACAGTTGCAGAAAAAATGACAAGAAAACAGATAAAATCAGTCAATAAAACATCAACATGAAGTTAATCAATTACAGTAAAAGGCAAGAGTGCAGATAAAATACTTTCAGTTTTCATATGCACGGGTAAAAAGAGCTGTTTTCAGCCTGGATTTGAACATTGTCAGAGTTGAGGCCTGTCTCACATCCTCATGAAGACTGTTCCAGATTTTAGCTGCATGAAACTGAAACGCAGCCTCACCGTGTTTATTATTGACTCTGGGAACCACCAGGAGACCCCTCCCTGAAGTTCTCAGGGCCCGAGATGGTTCATACGGCTCTAACATGTCAGAGATGTACTTTGGTGCTAAACCATGAAAAGACTTGTACACAAGCAGAGCTGTTTTAAAGAGGCGGCGACTGCATAATATTGTACTGGTTCAAATTTAAATAAATGTGTTGTATGGTAATCCTACAAAATGTTGCCGCTAGGGATTTTTATCAGCTCAAAGTGAATGGAATGAATTTTAAATAGGAATCACCATTACTTTTCAAAAGGTTGTTCTTATAGCAATAGCACCAAAGTAGATATGTTTTTACATATTTGACATATTACATATTCTTTGTCAAATATATTCATCAATAGTTAAGAATAAATGTGCCATTCATGTACAAAAACCTTTATTGATTTGTCTGAGGCAAATTTTGACTCAGAAGGCAGCATGAGGACAAGAGATAACATAACATCTTATTGATCTCACAATGGAGATATATCAGGGGGTGCAAATAGTCAGGAAATAAAGTGCAATCAAAGAAGAACAGGGTAATACGCAAACAAGTAATAGTAGAAGTAGGGCTGGGCGATATATCGATATATTTTTTTAATGAGATATGGAATTAGACCATATCGCGTATATCGGGATATTTCAAATTCAGATAAGCTATTAAGTTAACAAAAGAAACGGGTAATCTCAAGCTGATTTAAAAAAAAAGTGTATCTTAAACTGAGCACTTTATTTAGTTATCTCTTTATACATAAATGCTGCCCTCAGAAAAAGATTGACCTATTTTATTTCATAGGCTATTTTTATTTAAGATATTTTTTACATTTCATTTCACAGCTCTCACTTTGCGGATATATATCGTATATCGATATTCAACCAAAATATATCGGGATATGACTTTTGGTCCATATCGCCCAGCCCTAAGCAGAAGTGTTTGTCATCGTTTGGCCCATTGAGAGGCCGCACTCTCTTCAGTGACTTAAATTGATAGGCGCTTGATTTATCAAACAACAATTGATTTTCTGTGAATGTGTTGTTTTTTTGGGTAACATGGACCATCATCATAATAATTCCAAAACTGATTTGTATGTTTAGAATTCTGCTGATACTACTTCTCTTCTGTATAGCATATGCTGCATTATTTGCCAGTATTTGTTTTTGATCGATTGCCTAGACTGACGACCACACAGGCCACACCACCCTGCTCCTTTTATACATCGGAAAATGGTCACACACACACACACACACACACACAGGAAGGATGCCGGGCCTGATGGGAAGAGATGATAGAGAGTGTGCTTCAAATACCGACCGGTCATCATTATGGGAATTAGGCTGCATCGACAAGCCGCCTTCCTCCTCCGTCTGCCTTCTCTGCACCGCAAATAGTGCAAACATAATTCACGCAGGCTGCTGGAAATGGGATCGATCTGAAACTCTGCCGGTTGTTGTTTCCATTAGTAAGGCAGTGTGGGGGGAAAAAAACGGCTCGGACCGGTCCGGCAGGTGTTGTGTGTCAGGTTGCCCACAGGTATGCTGTCAGACACGCGCACGGGACGGGGAACAGGAACGCCTTTGTTTTGTGGAAGGCGCGAGTCAAAGCAGTGTATCCCAACACTGGTAACATTCTTCTGGGGATGTAACTTTGTGTTCGCCAGTCTGTTTTGCTTCAGTGCAATGGAAATGGACTATAATGGCCCAGTGTGGCGCTTTTGAGAAGTTTGTTAAACTCATACTGTAAGGCGCGAAAAAATCCAGGCCAGTACGTGCCGCTGTAAGATTAAATGTCCAGTACAGTGAGATTTGAACAACACTACTTGTTGTTGTAGTACTTTAAACGCTGATACCGGGTCTAATTTATGCAGCTTATTCATTTCTTCGGCGAACATCTCATGGAAACTGTCTTGGGTTACATCTAGCATGTTCATTGTGAAACATAAATGGCCCGTATTGGTGACAGCATGGCATTACTGGGAGGTATTGTTTGTTGCCAAGTGATTTAAATGTTGTTCAATTTGTGTTCAACTTGGAAAAACAACAAATTCTGACTTTCCGACTTGATCCCATGTGTCTCATGTATGCCCCAGTTCCCAGCTCTTTCATTCAATGTTAAAAATGTGATGAGTTGACTATCCATCTTGTTAAAGGCAAACATCTATCTGCTACATGAAAGCTGATAATCACATATCTCGGGCTGACATGCGGTACAGAACTAGATGTCCTGGTGTGGAGAAATCCTGTAGTTGAACATTAGCGATGCATTATGAATATCAGACCCCAACAGATCAGACGGAGCCAGGCTTTAACTATTAATAAGAGGATGCTGCTGCTCTCTGCCTCAACTCTGTGCACTGCAGCTGTTATCACACCGGGCAGCGGGCCGTGTGCTGAAAGCCCCAGTGGCTTTAGACCCGGCCCTTAGAGGTATGATAATGTTTCCCTTCACATCCAGAAGGTGAGGGGACTGTGGCAATCTGCTTTCTATTCAGCCCCGTGCCCCGCCACTACCAGAGTTCATGACCGCGCACTTGATACGGCACTTCAGAATATACAGTGGGTTCAGAAGGTTTCAGTATAATAATCAGGGTATTTTCACTTCTGCACTTTATTTCCCATATTTTAATTTCTATGTTTATGTATTATTAGATGCTGGGCAATCAAGACCCTCAAGCTTTATAGTGACCAGTATTTAGATTACATACAGGGGTGCTACCTTTTTGGGCTTGTGAGCTGTAGATTTCTAGTATAGGCGCAAGTGGTGGGTGTTTATTAGCCATTTGTTATTGTCTTTGATTTAAAGATGTACTTAGAGGAACACAATATCTAATAGATAAAAACATGTAATTTGATAAAAGATGCTTTGTCAGGCCTATTGCAAATACTCAACAGTAAAATACTGCCATCTCATCTACTTGGGCGAGGCATGTTCCCGTGAGCTGGCTCCCTGTACAACAACCACAGACCATTTCCATTGCTCTCAATCATACCTGTGATGTTATTGGACTTTCATTATATTAAAGTGAGGGTCTATGATGTACTGCCTCTCCATAAGCATTTTTAGTATGTTTTTCAACTGACTTCAACAAGGGGATGAAATTAGAGGGGTGTGAATAGCTACTGGGTGACTGCATAATGTCACAATAATTTCTCTTATTTACTTAAGCATAGTGACTAATGTGGTTTCATCTTTGTAAATTACAGATGTCCTTACCTGGCTGTCCACCTCTCCCCTGCCATCCCAGTCTTCGCCGCTGTCCTCTTCCTCTTCGTCATGGCCATGCTCTTGAGGACAAGCTTCAGTGACCCAGGGGTGTTGCCCCGGGCTCTCCCCGATGAAGCCACTTTTATTGAGATGGAGATAGGTAAGACGCACAAAGTTTCCTTCAAACCCAGTGCACTGACTCCATTATGTAATAAAATGTAAACACAAAAGTGCTATGCATTTCAAATCCTTCCACTGTTCTTAGTTCCAAGTTTTCTATGAATACTTTGAGATGGAATCCTTTTTATATTTGAACTTCGCCATAGAAATGCACAGTTTTAAAGAACTAGTAAACACTGTCAAACATTGTCTAAAACAATATAAAAGAGTAAAGAAAAGATCTTTGGAAGCTGCTGAGTCACTACTGGGCGAATTCGTCTAACACACTGTGGTGTCCAAACAATGTACAGGTGTACGTCATATAATTAGAATATCATGAAAAAGTTCATTTATTTCTGTAATTCAACTTGAACTGTGAAACTAATATATGATAGACTCATTACATGCAAAGTGAAATATGTCAAGCCTTTGTTTTAATTTGGATGATTATGGCTTACAGTCCCTTTGCAAAGTATTCTAATTATGAGATTTTTAATTTGGGGTTTTTACAAGCTGAGCCATAATAATCAAAAAAATTATAACAAATAAAGGCTATACATATCTCACTTTGCATGTAATGAGTCTACCATATAGTTTCACTGTTTAAATTGAACGATAACACCACTATTTTACATTTTAAGTCTCCATTGTCTTATTATTATGGAATGCGTCCTCAGAAATTCTAGAAACCTTAGTGCTTTTGACCACCCAATCCCAAGCTCTGTGAAACACTGAAACAGTATTACAAAATGTATTACATTTGGCCACTGTGTATTTATCTTTTCACCTTCAAATATGCTGTGGGCTGATAATGTAACCCGGGCAGCACTTCCTTATCTGCATCCATTCACTTTAAGTCAATAGAACTCCATTGCTATGCCATAAAGCTTTACTTCTTTCCTTTTCTGGCTGTGGACTTAAAAAGCTGCTATATGTAGTGAGTAAATGGGGACACTGGGGGATTCTCTTATTGGGTTCCATACGACAAGACAACAATTGGGTATTTGCTTTACAAACAGAGTGTTTTCACAAGCCCGTTTTATGTTTGTACCAGCTCTTTCTGCTATTAAATATATTCCCCTATCTCTAGCCCGTGTGACATTCACTATCCAATTTATCTCTGTCTTTCTGTTCAGTGTACTGTCTTCTTAAGTCAGACGAGGAACTAGGAAGAGTAGAGCTCAAAATCAAGGGCATGAAGTCCTCAGAGAGAGTTGCTTCTCTCATCTCGACTCTGATTCACCCGCTGTAACAGGCTTTACTGTGCTGTAATGATGCACATGCTGTGAATTCAAATGTGTTATCAGTCAGTTTTGAATCCACCATTTTTTTTAGAATTGTTTTTTTTTTTTTTTACTTTTACTGGTTTTACTGGTTTACTGTTGGCAAAATGTTGTATGGAAAAGCATTAAACAGACCACATAAAAGGAGTTGGCTGTCAGCTTTCTCAACACTACCCAACATTGTCAAAATGGAACCTATTCATGAACTTTCTTGCCGTGACAAATGCAAAATTCTGTGAAATAGACTGGGACGTAGCTCTCTGTGGTTTTAAGTTTTGCAAGTATCCTGGAGCCTTTGGTGTAGCGGTTTGCATCCTGATCTGCATATTGTTCAACCTAAGTCTGTGAATTCTACCGCCTTAGTTCCTCTTGACCTTTTTGGAGCATTAGGTTCCAACTCTCAATTCCCTGGCTGCTGCGTTTATATCTTCCCTTTTTGGTTTCATATTTTACATTCCCCTGACAACTGTAAACCTGAAATAGCCAGGCATCCATCATCACTCAAGCCCTAAAATGGGTCACTTGTAGCCTACTGCAGCATGAAGAGAAAATTCGCTCCGTTAACCAAGCTTCATCTCTTCATTCTGAGCCGTGATGAAGTGTAGGCGTGAAGCGTTGGCGTGGCAGCTAATGATGCAGATGTGGGCGTGTCGTAGAGGAGTGAGGAGGCAGGTGTGCGGGTGTGAGAGACATGCAGGTCCTCTGTGGCTGTAGCTTGTTAGAGGCCGGTCCCACGGGGGGATGTTAATGCGAGTGCGAGCTTCCTCCTGGAATATGTAATGCCACAGCAGGCTGAGCCCCGTTACCCGTGAGAGAGGCATTATCCCTCCAAGATGACTCCTTCATTTATTCTACACCGCCTAATTCTCCAGAGGCAATCCAGGAGCACCTTCCAGCACCGGATACAATACAGTTCACTTTCAGATTGTGTTGAATGGGTTTATAGAGAACGTAATGACTGTATCACTGCACAGGCAACACGAGGCAGTAACGGATGAATATCACATTGCAATAACATTTTAATGGGGAAACAGAGTGTTAACAACCAGCAAGATTGTATTGGCAATTAGTATTTCGTTAACTACAACTTGCGTGTGTTAATGTAGACCTTCATTTATTATATTATTTTACTATTAGAGATGCACAATATATTGACAAATATAATGGAATATTAAAGCAGAACTAAGTAACTCATGCCCCTAGAGGCCATAAGCGTCACTGCAGGTGTCGTAGCATGTTGCGATTGTTTTACTCATTAATTGTCCGTGAGAGTAAATACTACGCTGACAGAAAAGGCAAAGGGAGAGAGGGATATTGTACATCCAATTACACAATGAAGATATTTTTTAAAACTCAAACCTGGCTGTAAACACTGCTGAAGTGGCGCTAGCCCATAGTTAGCTTTGCCTGTTAGCTTCTTCTTCGTGATTCCATTAGTGTGTATTGGGGCTGAGCGATACCACATTTTTTGGAATCGATACGATACCCATCCCCCATCCCATTAACACTTGTATTACCCCCAGAGGGACTACGAAAAGGATTTATTAAAGTAAACAAGTTACTTAGTTCTGCTTTAAGTGACACAATGTTAGCCATATCACAAGAAAGCAAATGGCAAAATCACAAAGGTCTTTGATTTATTTAAGATTAACACATTTTTTGCTAACGTAGCCCAGAATAGATAGCTGGTAATTTTAAAAATGTGCAAAAGCTTTAGTTTTAGTCATGATTTTCCTAGTTTAATTTTAGCCTTGTTTTGATGCTAGTTTAAGATTTATGTAAGTCTTGTTTTGTTTTCACAATTCCATAAAAATGCTATAATTTTTTGTTTAATTAAATGGAGTGTACTGTGTTATAATGGTCAGTAAAATAATAATATTGTTTCATTGAAGATGGTGTTTGGATATCGCAGTTTTTCTCCTAAATTCTATGTATTTCTATTATTTCATGCTCGACACTCGGGTGCAGGTATAGCTTTGTGTTCTATCAAAAACACTAAGCTGGAACACGAGCATTGTGTTCAATATGCATTGCAATTACAATAGTGAACATTTTAGAGTTGTATTTGCTCCTGTCCATTAACCCCTCATTCACCCTCTGCCGTTTTTTATCTCCAGTCCTGTAGATCATTAGTCTGCCTCAGTCTGCTCTAGACTCCCACAGAGAAGCACAATGGAAAAGTCCTATATCAGTAAAAGTGTTTGTTGGGAGTATGGTGTTAATAGCTATGACTGTGGTTAGTAAATTCAATTCACTAGCCTTGTTCTTGTAAGGCAACAGCGTAAAGTCTTCCGAGTTTTCAAAGTCCACCTGTGAAGTTCAATACATCATTTTCTGTAGATGCCAGTAACACAAGTTCTTCCAATCCAATGTCTGCGTGAATCAGACTTAACCGTGATATATTAACAATAAAACACTTTTTTTTGGGGTTTGTTTTTTGTTTGTTTGCAGAAGCGGCCAACGGAAATGTCCCGCCCGGTCAGCGAGCCCCCCCTCGAATCCGCAACGTGCAAATCAACAGCCAGATCGTCAAACTCAAGTACTGCTACACCTGCAAGATCTTCCGTCCCCCGCGAGCCTCTCACTGCAGCATCTGTGACAACTGCGTCGGTGAGGGAACAAAAAAGCAGACTATTTATGTCTGGCTCATAAATAGAAACATGAGGAGAAATAGCTTTGTGATCAATGTCTCAACTTTAATTGAAGAGGGATTTTTTTTTTTTTTTAAAGCTGTGGAAAAGCGAGGCCCTTGAAATGCGTGTCTAGTTCAATGTGGCTCCTGATAACAGACGGCGTTTGAAGCTTATGGACTGGCAGGTGATATGGGAGCGCTCTCAGAGAGAAGAAGAAGTGCGCAGTCACTGTGTAGATGGATGCCTCTTTGTTCATCCGCTGTAGACTGGCACGCTTTAATCTGGCGTCACATAATTCCCTTCTCACTTTATTTTATAAGGAGAGAAAGCCACTTAGGTTAAGTGTGAAAGTACAGCAAAGTTTAATCATAGGCCTTATTTTCTAACTAGCGGTAACCCCTTTAAAACTGCAACTTCACCCATGAAGACGTCAGAAAGAACCATCTGCAATCAAAATAAAGCAATGATATTAACTACACAATACTTAATGTGCAAGATGCAAGATTACCCAGGGAACTAGACGAGATGTTTATATGATCTTGTAACTGTAGTAAAACAACATGTGAGCGGTAGAGGGTTGACTAATAAACCTTTCACTTATTATGTTTATTATTGGTTAAGTACATAAAAATAAAAAAGCACAAATAATCATACGTTTGGGTCATATAATGTTTGCAATATATTAAAATCTTGTTACTGCGACAGGCTTAGCCACTGCATGAAAAAAGGCTTTAACCTGCAGTATTTCAATGTACCAGATATAACTTTAAAACAAAACCAACAGCAACAAACACAAAACTACTACAGTGCAAACATGATTATGATGCAGCGCTGTGTGCTGCAGAGAAACCATAAATCACTGTGTTTATTGATGTTATCAGGCTCACGTCCAGATGAGAGAAAGTGATACCTTTTTAAATGCTATATTTGGAGTGACTGATTCAGAGTGACACAAACACTGCTAATGATAACAGCGCTCCATGCGTTGGTTCGTTTCCAAATGATGAACATGTCGTTTTCTTTTGTTCCAGACCGCTTTGATCACCACTGTCCCTGGGTGGGCAACTGCGTGGGCAAAAGGAACTACAGATACTTCTACATGTTCACGCTGTCGCTGTCTCTGCTGACCATCTACATCTTCACCTTCAATATTGTCCACGTCGCTATGCGTGAGTACTACGTCACTCGCAAACACAGTGCAAATTCCACCATATGTAAGTGAAGTATTTTAGTACTGAATTTTCCCTTTCCTCTCTTTCAGGCTCTGTGGTCAGTGGCTTTTTGAACACGCTGAAGGACACACCTGGAACATATCCTTTCCTTTGCCTTATATTCCTCCAAAAAGACACTCCTGTTTTCCTCTTTGCAGAGTCAAATTATTATTATTTAAAAGGCGCATCTAATTTCATATATTTGAAAATTTGGGAAGCATGGGAGGGTGTGGTCTCGGCTAACCATTCAAATTCAACTTTCTCCATCTGTTGCTGCTTGAGTGTTAGGGTTAAATTTGGTACAGCAGTGGGTCCCATTGTTTTTTGGTAGATTAATAGCGACTACAGTGTATGTAGTTTTAAGTATTGGGAAATGTTGGGGAACAGTAGCTTTATGCCCTGTCAGTAAACCCTGCGGTCGGTTTCGCAAATCTTCCTGGTGTCACTTCCCCTTGGTGAATGGTTAATCTTGGTGTCGTCACACGTTGATAACCGCTGAACATCTGCTGCCGTTTTCTTTAACTGCTCCTCACTGTGGTCGAGCTGCTGGTGTGTTTCTTCACCTTGTGGTCAGTGGTGGGACTGACCGGCTTCCACACCTACCTGATCTCTCTGAACCAAACTACCAATGAGGACGTGAGTACTTCTCTGTCCAGATTACTGTAGTCACGACTCACTTACACTTGGTCAGGTTGAATGCCACAACCTTTGACATAGCTGTATGCTGTACCGTTAATGTCAGATTTGACCTCTTCTTCACCCCCACCTGAACTGAGCACATTTTCTCCAGTTTGGCTTTACCCAAATCTAAAAGCTTCTTGAAAAAAGTGTCAAAATAGAAACAAAATGAGACAAAAACAAGGATAAAAAGAGCAACAAAAAAGTGACCGAAAAAAGAGCAACAGAAAAGTTATGAAAACGCACCGAAAAAGCGCAGAAAACACACCAAAAGGGCAACAGAAAAGATGCAAAACACGACAAAAAAGCGCTGAAAAACAAAAGTCAAAAAAGTGACAATGCGGCAACAACACAAGGAAAAAGATCAATTTAGATTAGTTTTGTTGATCTTAGCTTTCAAATGTGTTACACTGGCCTATAGGCTGTAAGCTTTTAGATATGGGTATAGCTGATGCAAAGATCAGAAAGAAAATGCTCTTGGTGAAGGCGGGGGTTAAGAAGTTAACAAGAATATTGCATCATTTATGTTGTGTTTTTCTACATTGTTTTTACCTATTTCTTTTCCCCTCTGGGCGACTGGGACACTCGGGAAAACAACAAAAGGACATGTTGTAAGAAACCAGGATTTAAGCGTTGCATACCATGAAACTGTACCACAATGCACCATTTGCCAGTCCCAAACCTGACAAGAGGCCATGTCAGTGAGTTATGATCTTAAAGAATATATTGCACTTTGAATACAATTTTGTTGCGGGGAAAGGCTGATGGGACAATGAGTCTTTACCATTGGTTTGTAGGTTGTTTATTTGTTTTAGTCCAACGCTTAGAGCAGGGTATTCTAGTGAACCCAAACTGCCTCCTTTGTCTTCTTAAGTATTGTACATAATGTGAGCGTATGTCAAACAGCTACCGTTAAAATGCAAATAGTCGCGGTTATTGAAATAGACTGGCTGTATAAAAAGTGCCCCCGCTGGCTTGTTCTACTTTAATTATTGTGAAACTGCCCTGTGCTCATAAGTAGTAAATGTCCCCTTTGAGACTAAACAAGAAAAAAAGCATTGATTACTTGAGCGCATTATCATCGAGTCATCGTTTAGTCACTGCACATTGAAAGAAGGCTGATGGGAAGCAGGCGGTGTTGGATGAATGGACAGTGTCTGCACGTCTGTATACAATACTTCAGGTTTTGTACTGTAGGAGTCTGGCACTAAGCCCCTGCATGAGTGCTGGAGGTTCTGTGTGCACGAGCGCTACAGTTCGCGCTCATACTTTGTAATGATTAATTTATTATCCCCTCTTTCTGTCCTGTGGGCTGGTTGGCCTCATTTTCACATCGAATCAGTAATTAACCACCACGATGTGCAAACTCTGTGATGTTGCTTTAGGAGTCGACACAGTGGCTGTCAGACCCACGGCTTCAATATCTGTGATTGGACTAATATTAGATGCATCAATATCTGCAGGGCTGGGCACAATGCCAAAACACTGAGGGGAGGAGACGGAGAGAGGCGGGGGAGAGGGGCTGAGGGGAGCGGCAGGGAGAGAGGCTGGGACATACTCAAAGTGAAGTGGAAAACTGCAGCAGAGTCTAAAAAGAGGGTCCTTGAGTGTTGTTGCTGGGCTCCCTGTGGCACATGCTCTGTACGCTGCTCACAGACGGCCTGCATCAAGAGCACATGCACCTTGGAGCTGTTGCCCTACATTTCAGCAACCAAAGTCTCTCTGCTGTTTTTTTTTTTTCTCTCTCCGCTCCTCTCCAGTGCCACTGGGTCACTCGGTACACTGAGGTTACTCAATCTCCTCCTTTGTACAGACTTGATTTCACAAGTTTTGATACTTGTTTCAGTTGGTTACTCATTTTGTGCTTGGTTGTTTCTGGCAAAGCTGGTCACACCGGTAAAATTAACTACTGGTTCTATGCTACATCCATCATGTTATCTGTCTTCATGGATTGATTCTGTAATGCAGAATAGGCAAATTAAATGAAGCTTTGTTTGTTAAATGGAAATAACAGCAGTAAAGTCTGTTTACTTAGAAACTGTTCATGGTCCGCTGACATTATTAAAAAGCTTTAACAAGATGAAAACCAACAGCTAGTTTCTACTGTGTAAAGGGCTGGTGTGTATTACACGGTTGTTAAAGGAATAGGCCACCGTTTTTAAATACTGAGATATGTTCTTACCTTAGCTTAGACGAGTTGATGCGTAGCTGTCTGGTCTTTACGCGTGCGCTCAGTTACGCAAAGAGAGCACTGACGGTGTTAGCATTTAGCCTCTCCTCCTTTCCTCTATGGAGCCAAACAGGAGTGAAGTTAGAAGCGAGCAAGCTCTTCCATGTTTCCCCGATTAAATACGGTTACTTGAAGAGTTACATGATCCAAGTATAGTTACACAAAATAAAAAATCAATTGTCAAACATCGTCGATTTTCTAAGCGGATACAAAGGGGAACTATATTGTAAGGCGTAATAACACCAGGAGCACTTCTATGTAAGGTATTATTATGCCTTACAATATAATTCCCCTTTTTATCCGCTTAGAAAATCGACAATGTTTTCATTTTGTGTGACTAAACTTGGATCGTATAAAGGCTCACGTAAACGTCTTTAAATATGGGAAACGTGGAAGAGCTTGTTCGCTTCTAACTTCACTCTCGTTTGGGTCCACAGAGGAAAGGAGGAGAGGCTAAATGCTAACAACATCTTTGGTCTTTTTGCGCGACAAACATATCTCAGTATTTAAAACAGTGGCCTATTTCTTTTATATGCACTGGTTTAATTGCAACCCCAACTGAAACAGTAATCGCATTTATCAGTTGTTTTCTGTTTCTCAGAGTGTAATGATATATTTGGCTTCTTTGACTTTTAATAAATTGGTCTGGAATACTAGAATGTCATACACGTTAGCAAAGTTCCACATTACTAATGAATGAATGATTTTAAAAACCAGAGGTGTAGGTAAAATATCTGGAATTTGAATCTGAAAATGGGAAGAAAAAAAATGTGTGAAAAGATGTGTCTGTGTCTGAAGGCTGGAGAGATGGTGCCGTGTGTGTGTGTGTGTGTGTGTGTGTGTGTGTGTGTATATATTACATTATTCAAATTGTTTCCATAGATCAAAGGCTCGTGGTCGGGGAAGAACCGTATCCAGAATCCATACAGCCACAAGAACATCATCAAAAACTGCTGCGAGGTGCTCTGTGGACCCACATATCCCAGGTAACAACTTAATTTCACACAATTCAGTGCCCTTGCAATTTGACAGTGAATTAATTACTTGTTTCCTGTCTGTAGTGTGCTGGACAGAAGAGGCTTGATGCAGGAAGATCTGGTAGCTCTGGCAGCTCTTCCCTCCACTAACAGTGACACTACACCACAAACTACGGTCAGAATCATACACGACTGTTACTAACTAGCTACTATACTGTCCCTGCTAACGGTACTGTTGGTGAGGGATTGTTCATTTTAAGTCTCTAGAATTAGCTCAAATAGCTATTTAGCTTTTAAGATATTGCTATTTTTAGAAAGTGGATAAAAACAGGAAAAGTTATGAATAAATAATTATTCATGGCCTATTAATTATTCATTCTTATTATTAATACTTAACAAACATTAAGATACAATGTATGACCAAAAAAAAGTGAGATGAGCTGACGACCTGAACATCCTGAATGACCAGGTTATTCCATCAATTAATTTGTTCTTCCCTGACGGCTCGGGCATAATCCAACATGACAATGGCAGGTTTCATTGGGCTCACATTGTGAAAGAGTAGACGAGACATCATTTTCACATATGGATTGGCCACAACAGAGTCCAGATCTTAACCCCATTGCGAATCTTTGGGATGTGCTGGAGAAGACTTTGCACTGTGGTCACACTGCCTCATCATCAATATAAGATCATTGTGAAAATAAACGACACTGGATCTTTGGACATTGCAGACGCTTATTGAAACAATGCCACAGCATTAGGGTTGGGGACCTCAGTAATCTGAGGTCACCTGGGTAAATTTCTTGCATCTTGATGTTAAAAATACAGTTATTTGTGCTCTTGAGACCATATTTGTTTAAAAGCATGCATTTGTCATATAATATGCTTAATAGTCTATAATTTAACACTTTAACTTTGGGATATTTTTTGAACTGGCAGCCCTTGAATAACTTACCGGTAATGCTCTTGATCTAAAAAGACTGGTGACCACTGCAGGCGCTAAACCAAATATTAGAGCGTTATTTATTTTTATTTTTTACACATGTTTTTGATAGTCCATGTTGTGCTAGAGCTGGGCGATATGACTGATATATCCTGATCCCATGATTTTCTGTTTACTGCAACGCTTTGCTCAAATTTTCCCGTGCCTCACTTTAGTTTTCAACTTCTGTCATGCTCTGAGTGAGTAACAGAAAGCATAGAAGCTTTACCTCTTAACAAGCAATATAAAGATACTGGCGTAGATAGATTGTGTTAAAATCATAATTGTCATCATGACTCTGAGGAAATGGTGCTTTGATTTTTTTTTTAGCATATCACGCACCGCTTCTATAATCTCTGCATCTACTGGGTTTGGGTTCACATATATCACCATCTAAGATCATATGTTTTTGCCAAGGCGTGCAGTCTTGCTGCTTTTAGGTCTCATACCATGTTTGCACTGTTTTCAGTGTCCTGTTCTCTGCCTACAGAAAACCACAGCTCCGCTCATCCCTAATGAACACACGCCTGACGAAGCCAAGTCCATCGCTGACTCAGCAGCGGAGAAGAGCAGCTCTCCCAAAGAGGAGCAGCCGCCCTCAGCCAAGCTGCCTCCTCTTGCCTCCCCTGAGACTGACGCCGAGACATCCATCGCCAAGGACAAGCCCCATTAACTGTATGAGAGGGCAGGCGTCTTTACCCTTGCCCCGCCCCCCTGGACATCCTGCACGCTCAGGAAAAAAAAACACTCGAACAATTGGTGGGCACGTCACTCAATCACTGGACCACACGACTTGGTGCAGCAGCAGCCATCTTTCTTCTACAGGGATGTCTTTGTCGGACGGTAACCTCGTAGGGAAGGGGCAGGACATTGTGCGACATGAGCTGCACCCTCTGTGTCCGAACAGTGCGTGGTTGAGACAAAGCTGGATGAGATTTCCTCCTTTGGGATTTCTGACCCTACAATTGTCCGTTATTTAAAACTGCATAACAACAACATGTATCGTGGACGTATAATCGAGTCATTGGCAAAGACAATAGGCGTTTTCTGTTGTGCACATATAACATGCTCTATGCAAATCACAAGGAAGGTGATTGTTCTCATTGTGTCCAGAAGCGGGCGAGTGTGTGCATCTACAACAATATATTACACTTGAGGCTCATAAAGTAAATCATATCTACCTTTTTCAAGTTTTTGCTCCTTTCAGTACTGTCGCAGCCGGAGCTAAAAAGTCCTTCCATTTTGATACTTCAATTTCATGGAAAGGATCAGGCAGTGTTAGTGGAGACATTCGAAGGAGGGTGACAGACACTTGACATAGTGCCTTAACAATGCAGTTGCACTATCCAATGCAACTGAAGTCCACCAACAAATAAGAACTCAAATACCAGTGTTCAGTGGGAAATGACAACATTATGAGACAGTTTAGTTTAGTGGCTCCCAAGCTTCACAGATGCGTACTACAAAAGGGAAATCACATAGACAACTCTGCTTTGTGCCAATCTCTGGCAGTTTTTGAGTGTAATCATCTTCAGATTGACCTAGTGACGCCAAAATCCTGCCTGCTTACGTGGCTATAGCTACATCTGCTGGGAACCACTGATCTAGACTAAACAAAGCAAAAGCATAGCCATTGTTAAATTGTACATAGTCTATACAGTTCTAGTAGTCTTCAGCCAATGAGTGGTTAAAATGATAGGCGCATGTTTTGATATATTTACAGCCAGTGTTCGTTATGATGTGCACTTCCTTCTCCAGAGCTTCCTGACAGAGTCCTCGTGTCCCTCACTCCTTTCATACTCACATCTTTCATATCAAACTCAGCCAGTCGCTTTGCTCAAGGCAGAGCCAGCTTCCAGAATGGACGTCCATGGTGGGATCATTATGGCGGAGAAGATGAGAGACTAATACACACAGGGATAAAAACGCTCACTTAAAAAAAGGGACAAAGAGGCCACTTTAGTCTACGACGATATTAGCTGGAAGAGGGAGTTTGTACTAGTGTCTGTGTGTTGTATGCAAGACGGTGTTTGTAAAATATAACAAGTAGAAACTCAGAGGGAATCCAATTCGAAATGTTCTCAATATTTAAAAGTCAAATTGCCAGTGTCTAACCAACCATAATGAGAAATGATAAATTTTCCAAGTATTTAGCCATACTACATGTAAATAAGTATTTATACAGCTGATTGCTGTTGACTGAGTGGGGTTAGGTTTTTGAAAGCAGCATTTACTGACAATGTATTTATTTTATAAGTGTTCTCTTTTGTGTGTTGATGGTAACTTGGTTATTTGTTGAAAATTTAGCCAAATCCATTATTCAAGTTTACTTTTTCTGCATTTAGATTTAGCCAGTAGAGCTTATATCCATTTTTCTTCAAATATACTGTAAATTGTATCACACTATGTTTGTGCGAAGTGAAGAAATGTAACACAGTTAAATGAAACCGTTCAGATACAATATTTCAAATAGTGCTAAACCTACATAGAAAATACAAATACATTAGACTGCTGTCAAAGGGATAGTTTAAAGGACATTTAAAGGGAATGGTGAATAATGTGTGTAAGTGATATTTTGTAAACGAATCTGAACGCTCTGAAACTACATTGCATTGATGGGACTCCCATGTTCACTTTTAGTATCAACACTGTGATTCTGTGTACTTCATCCAATTAAATCCACATCTTTTTACATGATCAATGTGTCTGTTAAATAAATAAAAGGCCTTCAAATCATGGCTCTGTAATACAATGTTTGTAGTGCAACCGCTTAGTACAGCGACTTGTTTTCTTTTCAGCGTGCAGCTAGCATGGCCGTAAGTGGAACCCAACAAATTGCAACACTTTTTCATCTTTAGTCACTTTCCGCCTGGTCGATTCCCGGAGCACAGTTGGAGGTATCACCTAGAGTAAAAGAAATGTTTACAAACCAACCAGTGTTGATGTTGGGGCCAAATAAGCAGTTTTTTCCCTCCAGCAGGAGGTGGAGCTGTTGTCATAGAGATGGCAATTCACCATGACAACTAAGCAATAACACCATCCTCCAAATAATAATCACAAATTTGTCATTTGTCAACTTTATTAAAAATACACAAAGGTGAAATCCAACAGAGAAGAATATCTGCCTGACTTCAAGTGCTATTTACAGCAGAGTTTTATCAGCTCCTTCCAGAGTTATGACACACTATAAAATTACTTTACATTCATCTCGGTGACAAAGTACGAACAACTCGGCTCTCCTTGTCCTAGTAGCACCAGGCCTACGGCAATTTGCTGCATATCACAAAAGCAAAATAGAACAATCTCAAAGTCAAAAGATCAAACAATGATGACCTATGGTATTATACGCTACAGTACAATGGCTGGCAATATAAGTCTGAAATCAAGGTTTGTGGCAATTTATACAGTACAGATTAAATGCTTTAACCAAGGATTCTCCGACCTGTAGCTTGGGGAAAAAATGCTCCCCAAACAGTTTCTGCACTTTTACCTTATGAAGACAATTCAACTCAACGTGCATCAAATGAATGAGTCACCGTTGTTGTGGAGCAGTGCATTTCCTTCATATGATGTTACAGTCTACTTTGACTGTTCATTTACTTAATTTAAAGTCAGCTCTTCCATCTGTCCATCTAGAGCATCCACCTCTTCTGGTTTCGGCAGGTCTTTTGTGTTTGATTTATCTTCTGTCATCTCTGCTGTGTTCGTCTTGGTTTCGTCGCGAGCTAGGTTTTCTGAGCTCTCAAAACAACCTGAATCTCTGGGATCCTTTGCATTCTTCACAGATCCTTCTCCATCCTCCTCCGAGTCTGACTCTTCATCAGCTAAAGGAGACAAAAATAACAATGTCTAGGCTATTTAGAAGGGGGAAAAAATCACCTACCAATCAAGACAAAGACTATGTCAAACTATCTTTATTTGTGATAAAGTTGTAAGCCATGACAGTTATGATTATTAAGGATTTGCCTGTTTTTCTCATATTTTTCTGTCAGAACTTAAAAAATGTCAAAAGGACATGGTGGCTGAGTGGTTAGCTCTTTTCTTTCACAGCAAGAAGGTCCTGGGTTTGATCCGATGTATTGTAATGTAATATTGGCCAGTCATGCTCTGTCAGTTTCGAAATGTAATAAGTCGATATCGTAATAATAAGCCAATGATGTAATAACGCTGTTGAGCCAATAACGTAATAATGATTTGCCAATAATATAATAAATGATTACGTCATTGACATATTACGTGATTGGCCTCTCAAGCAGAAAATCCTTTGTTAATGTATAACTGCAGCCAATACATCGAAACTGACAGTTAATCATTATTGGCTGCAGTTATACATTCATATGTAAGGGATATGAATGTATAACTGCAGCCGTCCTCCGCTTCGCGTCGGTTCACGCCTCCGCGGAGTCCAGTTATTTCTGATAATGGACACCTCGGAGTGCATTATCCCGCTTATACCATGGTCCGGCAAACTGAAACTGTTCATTGGGACCTGTTTACTTATTTTTTTAAGTCCTGGGCAGGAGTTATTTCACTTTTTAATCGGTTTTAACTGAAAGTAGTTCCATCTCAATTGTTTACCGTTACTATGGAAACAGCTGCAGTGGAGTGATATAGAATGTGATTTAACTGGTGTACATTATCACTTTTTAATGGACACCTTCCAGCCAATCAGAATCGAGTATTCACCCAGACCATGGTATAAGTTTACATTATTGTCAATTGTTATTACATTATTGGCTAAACAATGTTATATTATATTATTGGCCTGTTATTTTGTTATCGGGGCAGCTCCAGTCGGCTGAGGAACAGTTTCGTGCACAGGGCCATCGGGAAGCTGAACTCCCTACCCTCCCTCCCACCCCCTCTTCCCCCGCCCCCCGCTCCACAATCAAGGATGAGAGAAATATAATTTCAAACCATGTGAATGGTTTGACAAATAAAAAATCTTGAATCTTGAATCGGCTTATTACATTTTGAAACTAGTAAAATGTATTAAAGGAACAGTTTTTCCATACTGAGATATGTTCTTACCTGAGAAGAAGAAGAACTTTATTTATATAGCGCCTTTCACAGACGTCACAAAGCGCTTTACATGAGACAATTATACAATACAATACAATTATACACTCCACACTCTGTGGTGTTCAGTTTCCCCCGGGGGAGACTGACAGAAGCGCTGTCACGACTGCACACATCTGCGCCAACGGTCCCTCCAACCACCACCATGCATTCACACACACATCATTCATCCTGGCCTATTGTACATGTTTTTAGTGGTAGGGGAAACCAGAGTACCCGGAGGAAATCTACGCAGACACGGGGAGTACATGCAAACTCCACACAGAAAGGCCCCGTCCAGGTGGGAATCGAACCCGGGACCTTCTTGCTGTGAAGTGAGAGCGCTAACCGCTGCGCTACCGCGGCGTGAGCTTAGACGAGTTGATGCATAACAGTCTGGTCTTTGTGTGTGCACTCAGTCACGCAAATGGACGAAAGACGTTGTTTGCATTTAGCCTCTCCCAGCATATTCATAGCTCCAAACTGGAGTGAAGTTAGAAGTTACCAAGATGTTCCACGTTTTACAGTTATGTGAGCGTTTACACGGTCCAGGTCTAGTTACACAAAATTAAACCAACCTTTTGGGGCTGATAAACAAAAAACAGCGTGGTTAAAATATTTCACCTACCCCAGCGTTGTCACATGAGTCATAGCAATTTTTTAGAAAAAGAAAAACTCTTTGTAGCCAGGCTTGTAAGCCGTTCTTGGGAGGTCAGAAGTCTCATCAGAATCAATGCTCCCAAGGGGGTGGTATTACAGCAATGTCAGCTCCCTACCATAAGGACCATAGAGAAGCATGTTCCTCGCCCATTGCAACACCCCAATTTGGAACTATGAATATGCTGGGAGAGGCTAAATGCTAACAGCGTCTTTCATCTATTTGCGTGACTGAGCGCACGCACAAAGACCAGACTGTTACGCATCAACTCGTCTAAGCTCAGGTAAGAACATATCTCAGTATGGAAAAACAGTGGCCTATTCCTTTAAGTCATTGACCATTATCAATTCCTATACACCTTAAAGTGACAGTCTGTAAGTTTAATTGTTTTACAATTTCAATAGATCGCACATAATTGGCCACCTGGGCCTGCTATATATATATATATATATATATATATATAATATATATATATATATATATATATATATATATATATATATATATATTTTTTTTATTTTTTTTATTTATTATTTTTTTTTATTTATTTATTTATTTTAAAGTCCCTCCATTAGCTGATCCCGGCAATTATGAGAATCCTTGGTGCCATAACTTTGACCAATGAGACGAGCTTTCTTGTAAACCGGCCTGGCAGGTCCAATCAGGAAGAGAGGGGGCAGGAGCTTGATCGTTAACTTTTTTCTCACTCTCCTCATTTTGTAAACTAGGACTGGCTTTCAGGTCCAATCAGGAGGGGAACGGACTTGATTGTTTACTTTTGACATCTGTCTCTGTCTCTCCTCATTGTGTCACTTTTCCCTTAACCATAGACTACATTTGAGAAACACTGACCTCTGGAGGTCACACAGCTGCTGTTTTGGAGATACTAGATGTGAAACCAATATCTGGTGCTTGATCAATTTCTTTGCCAACCTCAGTCTGCACACCTTGAGGACAGATTTTTGTTCCCTAATTACATAATATTGTCATCTTGCCTGTAAGTAATTGTAATGAATGATTGAAAATCAAAGTCAGCTATCTTGTTATATACGTACATACGTTCATCCCAGACAGAGAAGCCTTAAATAATTTTTGTTTGTGAAAATACTCTTACATCAGATAACCATGGCGATGTGGTGAACTTACAGTCTCGTAACAGGTCTGTGGCATTCAGGATCTTAGCGCGCTGCTCTGGGTCAGTGATGTTCAGTTCATTCAGGTGGGACTCCTTCAGTCCTGTGAAGTCCTCCAGGCTTTGGAAACCGTGCATCGACAGCAAAGAACTCAGCTCCTGTCAGGCAAACAACGGTCCTCTGGTCACGCCATTTCACAAGAACAGGAAACATTGTGACACATCCTTTTTTTAAATAAATATATACGTGATCTTCAGCTGGTCTATATGTTCCTATCTATGTCTATTAAAAGTGACAGATTGTTTTCGGAATTTGTAGTCTGAGTAAGTCAATTTACTTCATGACTTTGAGTCTAGCTACTGTAAATATAAGAAATAGAGCATATTCTCATCTTCATGTGGTACATTTTGAAGTCATTGATCTATTCTTTTAAGCATGAAGGCTTACCCAGTGTAGAGTGCTTACCCACCGGTCCTTACCCAGTGTGCTGGATCAAAAAATGATAATGAGAAGACGATGAAAAATCCGCACAACTGTAAGCTCACCAGCTTTTTTATTTGTTAGCTCACATGTGACGTTTCGGGGGTGTAGCCACTGTCTGAAGAATGGCTACACGCCTGAAACGTCACATGTGGTGAGCAATAAAAAAAGCTGGTGAGCTTCCAGTTGTGCGGATTTTTCATCGTCTTCTTATTCATCTATTCTTTGCCATGGCCAACATTGAACTAGGATGGCTTTATGTACATTACAGCACATAATAAAAGGCAAAAGGATTAAAAACACTTGGGAACTGGAACATTTTGCAGGCCTTTCTATATCATTACAAATCATATTTTCTAATAATTTACCAGATTTGTTATGATGATTAAACATGTTATGAAATACCATGTTTTGCCTTCTCCATGAAACCAGCAGAACATACACAGGACCAGTATCATTCATCTGACTGTGTAATAAATATGAGGAGTAACTTGTCTCTTACAGTGAGTCCGATGCTGTCCAGTACTTCCTCCAGACCCTTGGGTTGGGTTTTGCGTCTGCGTTGTTTTCGTTGGCATGAGGGGCTATTGTCTGGTAGCATGTTGACATAAATGAACTTAAAGGACCCCACTTTGTTGTTCAGCTTCCCTGTCCACGTCCCAACGGGTGGCTTCTCTATGATGTGGATAATGTCTCCTTTCTGTAAGAGGGCAGGCACAACATTTGACACCCTTCGATAAAGTTAAGGTACGCTTTACTGTCCTTGTATGTAGAGCAATTTGTCCACTGCATGAGACCTACACTAGTTCAACGCCACTGGAAGTCAGGAGCAGTGGGCGACCGCAGGGCAGTGCTTAGGGACCCTTCTCTACAACTCACCTGTAGTTTGAGTGATTCCATGTCATAGGGCTGGGAGTGAAGTCAGTGTGTACTACAGCACGGCCACAGAACGGCCCGCTATAAGAGCAGTCCTCCAGCCGCATACTGTCCCTCTGACTGTAACCGCTGTCCAAACTCTGTCTATCGGCGTCTGAGAGGGCACACATAGAAACAGTCTATAGGTGCAGTGTATCAAATTGGGACAGAAAAAATGCTTATGTGCTTGATGTAAATACTGTATGATGGACCTTGTAATGATTAGAGTTTGTACATTTTCTTGATTACAATCTGATGACGTCATATTACAAACGTTAACTGTATGAGACTCACTGCCGGACAGCTGCCGGGTAGGACTGGGCATGGTGTCCTCCGATTCTGTGGAGCAAACTGACGTCCTCTGTCCCAAACTCAGATCTGGGACAAAGTCTGGAGACACAGGGGACAGGTCCTCACTGTCTGCCTGACAAAAACAGTATTTATTAAAAAAAAAAAAATTCCACCCAAACGTCGTATAGTACAAATAATGCATGTGTCATTGTATAGTATCCAAATAAATACAATAAAGATGTGAGATGTTATACACTGCAGTGAAAAGCGGTCCTTGCATCTAAAACACAGTTGCCACATTTGTCCACTAGATGGCGACAAAGCTCTTCCTTAGGACTTTGTCTACTTGAGAGGTACGATATAACTTCACATGTTTGAATGGTAATTTAGGCCTTGAATAGTGTCTCTTTGTTATCGACGTGCATGTAATTCAAATCCTCTTACTCCTTCCTCAGCCAGGGCCTTCTGTACCATCTTTGACGTTTTACGGGTCATGGTGCGGGAAATGACATTGCGCCATTTCTTTCCCAGTTTGATGCCGCCTTTCGCCACATCTTCGACCTGTTCCCCTTCTGTCGCCTGGAAAAAGACCGACAAAAAAAATCAAGCATAAAGTCAAGGTAAGTCTTTACTTCTCAGACCTTTTGTGGTGAGCGTTTGCACCCACATTGCTCGCTCCCGCAAATGCACGTGCCATTTTCTTTCTCTGCGTAAAAGAGAAAGTCGCACTTCTCAAGAAATGCAACGTTTCTTATCAATTATGGCCAAATATGAAATTCACCCAACATTTTCTGATTGTACTTCTCAGTGTAACTTTATTATATAAATTGTTAGGCTAAAAAAGAAATACAAACAAACAAACAAACAACAACTTCCAGCCTATTATAGACTGGACTGATTAAGTTGTGGACTTCTTGCTTCTATTTATCTTCAGAAGCTCTTGTAACGAAATGTATGGTTGTAGCCTAATATACATAAGGAAGAACAAATGACCAGTTATTTGAAGATCTCTACTGAATAAAATAAATATAAATCCTGAACGACTGAGCGCCTTGATTAACCCTTGTTAAATAGAGAAAAGGTCTGTCACTATGAATGAACACATGATTGCAACCAACAACAAAAACATCTTAATGCCGCGTTTCTGGCAGTAAACAGTAACTCTCTCAGGTGGGGAATTGAGCCTTAGTAACTGCACAGTGTTTGGAAACAGCGGCTTTGTGCTTGGCTGCCTCGGGACGTCCTGTCGCTTGTCATCTGGGCCCGGTCCGCCTCACTTCCTCTTCTCTACTCTGCTTCTAACTGAGTCTCCAACTTCCACCAGAGACTGACAAATCTACAGAGGGGAAGTCACACTTCTCTATGCGCTGCTTTAATGATGACACACGCAGAGACAGGTGGAGGATTACATGGCTTCTTTTTTGCACCACAGAGAAATGCCCTAAATACCTCTAGGTCCAAGTAAACAAACACACGACATTCTGAAACACTGAACAGAGTATTTTAGTTAGAAGTATCATCTATCTCACCGTCTCGTCCAAAGTGAATTCTTTGTCCGCTCCAACAGGGGATGTGGGTTTGTGCTTCATAAAGTCCTTGAAGCTGCTTGACCTTTGTAAGGTGAGCTGAAGACAAGAACAAGATTTATTGTGGACACAGAGGACGACAAAAAAACATGATAACATGAAAGTGATTTTCAGAAGAGTTTTCCTTTCCTGATGTCATGTCAATGAGGGTCAGAATATGGTATTCATAACTCACATAAGGTGTACTATAAGGATGATAACTGAGTATTATACCTCTGTGAGGCTGTGAAAAGTATTGTCGCAGCTGGGGCAGCCCTTAAGGAGCCGCGTGACGTCCGGGGACCCATCTCCAGATGGTCAGAACCGAGCTGGAGGATTAACCTATTTGACATTGTATTGTATGTTTTAGTGGTAGGCGAAAGCAACGCAGACATGAGGAGAACATGCAAACTCCACACAGAAAGGCCTCAGTCTGACCTGGGAATCAAACCCGGGACCTTCATGCTCTTCAAGGGCTCACCGCTGTGCCACCCTGAGTGGTGTTGGGGTTTTCTTTGAGCTTCTGCATTGACCTTCCTGAGACTATCACCATGAACATTTTGGCTGCATTACATTTGTTTTCACTAATTTATCAAAGCCTGACCTAATGTGTGTTATTTAAGCTAAAGAAATAAATAACTGAATTTAGATTTTTTAACCTCCTAATGGCTAAAGTTATTCCCATCTATAAAAATGGTGACAAAACTCAATTCTCTAACTACAGACCTATCTCAATACTACCTCAATTCTCAAAAATATTAGAAAAGCTCTATATAACTCGACTAGACGCATTAATAGATAAATACAATATGTTAAATGACAGTCAACATGGCTTTCGCAAAAGCAGATCTTCCGCGTTCGCTTTAATGGAACTCATAGAGGAAATCACTAATAATATGGACAAGGATAAGTATTCAATAGATATTTTCATCGATCTTAAGAAGGCTTTCGACACTGTGGATCACAATATACTCCTGAACAAACTACAAAAATATGGGATAAGAGGTACTGCTTTCAACTGGATTGAATCCTACACTGTAAGAAATAACCGTAAACAGTATGTTCAAATGGGGCAGTGCAGATCCATGTGTGATACCCTAGTGTGTGGTGTCCCCCAGGGATCGGTGCTGGGACCTAAACTATTTTTATTATATATCAATGATTTGTACTTAGTTTCTAAGAAGCTTAAACTGGTCCTTTTTGCAGATGATACAACAATCATACTCTCAGGTGCAGACTTACAGCAAATGGTGATCGAGATTACAGAAGAAATGGATAAATTGAAAGATTGGTTCTGCGTAAACAAACTGTCTCTAAACATTACGAAAACCAAAGCAATGTTCTTTGGAAAGTGTGTAATGAATGTACAATTACTAGTTAAAATTGGCAACAAAACTATTGAAAGAGTCTATGAACATACATTTCTTGGTGAAACACTTGATCATAAAATCAGCTGGAAACCTCACATCATAAAAATTTAAACTAAAGTTGCAAAGATTTCAGCCATAATGAATACATTTAAATATATCATTGATAACAAAGCTCTATACACTATATACTGTTCACTTATCCTCCCCCATTTAACATATTGTGTAGAGATCTGGGGAAATGCGTATAAAAGTAATCTTGACCCATTGTTTAAAGTTCAGAAAAAGGCAATAAGAATAATCCATTTAGCTGGATACCGTGAACACACAAATCCATTATTTTTTAATAAAAAATAATGACATTTGAGGACCTTACTGAATTTAAGATGGCTCAAATATGTTCAAAGCCTCACAAAAGTCGCTTCCTGAAAGTATACAAAATATGTTCTACAAACGAGAAGTCAAATACAACTTGAGAGATAAGATGAGCTTCGATAAACAGTACTCCAGAACAACCTTGAAAAGCATGTGTCCCACGAGACGCGGTGTTGAACTATGGAATAATCTAGATCAAAACATCAAACTTTGCAATAACCTGGTACATTTAAAAAAAGTTTACAAAGAGTTTATATTTCTTAGATATGAGTTGTAGCACCTTCTTTTGTTGTTGTTTCTTTACTTTGCTGTTTTTTTTATTTTATTGTTCTTCATTATTTGTTGTTACTTTGCCCTATGTTCCTTTGTTTATGATTTGCTACCCTGCAAAAAAAAAGTTATGTTATTGTTTTTATTTTTGGGGTGGGCGCTTATAAGCCTTTGGCTTCGGCCCACTCCCTTTGAGCAGGTCAACTGCTCAAACAAATAAATAAACTAACTAACAATTTAAGGCAAACAACCATCAAGTTTAAGCTGTTTGCATCTGGGTAAAGTTGAGAGTGAGTGAGTCAAACAAAAGTTATCTGTACAAAGAGAAAAGTCAGAGAAATGTTTCTCCAGTCACTCTTCACGGACAGTAATGTTGTATTATCAACCAGCCTCGACCTCAAATTATTTTTGTCCGTGTTGTCATTTACATTTTACTGTGACTGCTGCTATCAGTCTCACCGTTTTCTGTTCTTAGTGAAAACCACAGGAAACAGCCAACGGCTTTCATCCAATCATTGCACCTTTTCAGCGTTTGTCTCTGCAGAGTCTGCACACTCTAACAATGAAACCTCCTGCGATACGAGCCTATTCTTCTGGCAAATGTCAGTGATTCATGTCACAGATCCCTGCTTCAGAAAACCACATACGATTTCAGTTGAGTCAAAGGTGCGTCAGTGTTCACTGCAGCGAGCCTCAATAGGAACTGTCTCAATTATCATTCAGTTAAGGAAAATGTGATGAGAGGTGCGAGCAGAGGTTGTGGCCACAGGAAAAGGTCACTGCAGGTGTATATTATAGCACAGCATACAGAAGAGTGCAATGAGAAACTATGTGATTATAAAAGTTGGTGCTTTTTGTGATGCCATTTAAACTATCTACACTACAAACCACATCCTGTTTTACCCAACCAGCAAAACTGCAGCTGCACAGTCTGCATCGCCAACACAAGCACATTTGCTTTAAAACCCTTCTATATGTCAGTCTGAATTATTGTCTATATTCTTTTGAAAGGGCTAAACTTACCTTTTTCTTTTGCACCTGCTCCTTTTCAGAAGCATTGGATGGTCTCCTCCGCAGCATCGTCTTTGGTCCCGAGCTTTCTGGACACCAAGAGAAAACTCCACTTATACTGCGGGGTACCTGGTCTGTGGCTGCTGCTGTCAGTCTGTGAGAAAAACAGAGGAAGGCGGCTGGCGTCTGAGCAGCCGAAAGAAGAGCACAAGCTGAGAGGAAGTCACGTGGCCACAGAGACAGCAGGGAGGTAACGCTCTTGTTTTTTGTGAAATTGTAAACAGGGGGGAAGCATGTTGCATGTACAGGTATGTCATGGTGTTACAATATACAATAGATAATACAAATAATCCCGAAGAGTTAAAATGATCATGATATTGACCTCTTATGTGAAATGGATGGTCATGTATCTTCTCTTTTCTCTCTTTATACGGTAAAACTGCCTATGCTGCTCTCTGAACTAGGAGATCCCAATATTGGGTTGTTTAAACTACATTCCAGTGCCATTATTATTTCTATTATTATTATTTTAGAAATTAGGCCAATAATATCTGTTTTAGTGACAAAGGATTTGCTGTTAAATTTAATGCTTGAATCATTAAATTGAATTAAAACATATAATCAAAATGAATGAAGAGTCACTATTTTTAATTGGAAAATAATAAAAAAAAGTATCCCCAACCACCTATGCAATACTGTAGCTGTGGAAAAGTCTTTCAGCTTTTTAAAAATGTGAACAACTGTGATTTTAATAAACGGAAGAAAAGTGAAAAACCTTTGATACATGCAATTAAACAGACTATCCTGGCTCTACATGTTTAACACAGTGGATGGAAACATTAGCTGCAGAGTCAAAGAGGGAAGTACAGTGTGAGCAGCTTCTTATTTTAGTGGTGCAGCAAACCACATGATGAAAGGATGCCCCATTTTAGTTTCCTGTCAATCGACTTGAGGCTGGCATCAAACTTAAATTTTTCTTGAAATGCAAAAACAATAAGTTGGAGGTTTTTGACTGCACGAGAGTAACCTCAAAACCCACAGACAGCTGCCAACAAGAACACTTTACCACCAGGAGAGCTGTGATTACTTCAGGAAATGTATAAAACACTAAACTATAGCCAATACATTTGAAGTCTAGAGATTTCCTCTGCATGATTTGTGGTTTGAGTTTTATACTTTTTAAAGGGGAAACAAGAGGATATTTTGCTTGTTGTTGATGATTTTCTGTAAAGGTGGCTGAGATGACACATAAGGCACATGCAGAAGTAGAGCAGTTCACTAAAATGATGATCTCATTCTCAAGTTCCTCTTTACTGAAAGGGGGCCTCTTGACCGCCAACCACTATTGCAAAACGGGCAGTAATGTAGAAACCTTGGTTTCTACATTACTGTGCTGTGCTACAGCGGGAGAACTGTTCACACAGCTCACATGTGTCAACAGCAGGTGCTCCCACCCTGTCGTCCGCAAAACCTGCCCTTGTGCCATCAATATAGTCTTTAGCTGCTTTCTGTAAACAGGACCAGCTGTTCATTATGTGATTTAAAAGTTATCTTGTATAGATACAGTATTACGGCTGCACAGTAAAACATTGTAAAATCACTTGGATTTTCCATCTGACTGAGATTGACTCTTACTTTTGCCAACAGCTTAATGGAATAGGCCTAGTGTTTACATACTGAGATGTGTTCCTACCTTAGATTAGACGGGTTGATGTGCACCTGTCTGGTCTTTGTGCATGCGCTCAGTCATCCAAATGTTGTTAGCATTTAGCCTCTCCCAGCAAAGGTATAGCTCCAAACTGGGGTGAAGTTAGAGCCGACCAAGCTGTTCCACGTTTTCCCTATTTAACAGGTTGTTAGTGATTTTCTTACCTTTCTCTCCATTCCTCTATTTTGATGAACGAGGTAGTTTCTGAATGATACCAAGTGCGCAAAAGCACTTGTTTCAGCACGTGCGCTTTGTTTTGGTTCCTAAAAACGTGGCAGCTGCACGTATTAGTGTATATAAATAGAACAGATTTAGACGGACTCATTACAAAGTGTAGCGCGGATCGTAAAACAGACGTTTGGGATGAAGTGCCAGTGGTGCGTGTATCTGCAGCGGCTCCGCGCCTGTAGGTTTATAACTTACGACATCAATAAGAGGCATCGTTAATGGAGGAGTCACACGGTTCCAATGGATGACTCAATCAGAACCAGTTCTCCTTGTAGATCGTGGCTGCTCCAGTGGGACAAAGAGCCACTACATGGAGGCTGAAGCCGCGGGTTGCCAACCCCTGAGCTAACATCACACAACATTTGCGTGACTGAGCGCACACACAGGGACCAGACAGTTATGCATAAACTCGTCTAAGCTAAGAACATATCTCAGTATATAAAAACGGTAGCCTATTCCTTTAAAGGCACACTGCGTAACATTTTGGACTATACTTTTGCCATTTGTACAAAACATGCTCTTAATGACCAGCTCCACACTGAAAATGCTCTTACTGCAGTAGGTGATCAAAGAATGGATTCGGATGTGAATCAAACCTGTTTAAATGTCAAATTCTGCTGCTTCAGGACAAGCTGGAGACATCCCCACTCCCGGTGAGCCGCTCACAGCAAAAACTCATGTTTGTTTGTACATTTATGAGGAATTTTTCAATTATGAAATTATTTGTCATAAAATAAATGCTTGTATTTAAATGTTATTTATTAGGTAAAATTATACGCGGTGTGGCTTTAAAACAAACACACATCTTAAAATTGTCTAAATTAATTTCATTTCAGCCTTGCTCTGGCCTGTCTCATGAATTTTCTATAAATGGAATGGTCTGTGTTGAAATGGCATCGTAAGATATTGCAATATACACATTTTGTGTGCTCTCCCGTGCGTAGGTTTCCTCTGGGTGCTCTGGTTTCCCCTACCACAAAAACATGTACAATAGGCCAGGATGAGTGAGAGTGTGTTTGAGAGTGCGAGTGGGGGACGACAGAGGTGTTTACATGCATGAGTCCCATGTGTGTTCATTTAAGGGACAAGATGCAAGTTGGTCATTTTATACTCACTACTGCCACCTCAGGTCTTACACGTAACTGCAGCTTCTATATTAAGCTCGTGCATGACGGCACTTCGGACCCGAATTAGCACCTTTTTAAGTGACAGTGTAGGATTTTAGTGGCAGTTGTGGTGAATAGGTCTGGGCTCATTCTACACATTAGGACATTGCTGGAACATGTAGGGGGAGGAAAATACATAATCTTAACATGTTATAATTCCATATAGTCCCTTTAACATGCACTGTCCCGACCAAATAAACTAACTAAATAAATGAAATGTTCAAGTGTCGCATTTTTTCCCCTCATAATATGCAGTGTTTTTTTTCCATTGTTGCCTTGTCATGTAGTTTCAGGCGGAAAGTCTATAAATGTCGAGATGACAAAGATGAGATGATTGCATATAACAAAGTATTAAAAAGTGTTACTTTATTAAAATATCAGATCTTTAAAAGTCCAATCTAAAAAAAAAAATTACAAAGAAACATCAATCCTTTCCAGTGATTATTTTAAAACTAGACTATTGCACAAATCCTTCACTCGACTGAAACACGTCAGGTATCTAAATGTCTAAATATCAGCAGAGACTGCATAGGCGTACGCTGAGAGTGCATCTACTTTAACAGGCAGGGGGCGCTCACAGGAGGCTTTGGACCAGAGTGAGCACTAAAGCGAGGAGGGGCAGTGAGGAAGGGGAGATTTTAAGTGAAGATCCTGTCATTGGCTCAGTGTTCTTCATCACCCAGTCCTTAACTGCCGACAGCCGCTGACGGTCCAGCTCAGGCCCCAGCACTCTGCGGATCGTCTCATAGTAGTCGTTCAGCCATTGGGTCTGGAGACAAAGGCATAACACAGCAGCTTTTGATTCATTAATAATCAATTTATTACACGCTCATGTCTTTTCTATCAGTAAAAAGGCCATTCTGAAGGATGAGGTCCTTGGCCATGTGTTGTGGGTCACTGATAATAGTTTTAACCTCTTAACCCCCGCCATAACTAAGTGTATTTTCTCCCGTTCAACTTTACCCAAATCTAAAAGTTTACAGCCAGTGTAATGACCTTTTTCTTTGCGTTGTTGCAACACTTTTTGACATTTCTTTTCATTGCTTTTTCATTTTCATCCTTGTTCTCGGCTCATTTCTGTTGCTATTTTGACGCTTTTTTCGAGAAGCTTAGGTAATGCCAAACTAGAGAGAATGTGCTCGGTTCAGGTGGGGATTCACAGATCTATTATGATTTTAAAACTTTTCAAAGAAACAAGGATTCAAATGAGAAAGAACATGTTAGCCCTGATCTTCCTCGTTTTATTGTAACGTCATATTCATTGAGAGTGGAGGAAGTTCTCGGATTCTGTGGGTTTGTTCACAGTTAGGGAAGGGGGTCTCCGTTACCCCTCCCGCCCTTCAATATTGCATTACAAGTAGAAATACAAAAAAAAGAGATCCAACCTATTTTCAGAATCAGACTTCAACATAATAGCAGTGGAGTCAAAGAGGGATGTAAATACTTCCCGAAATTATGAATGCTAATGTTATGTGAATGTGTGGCATTATAGAAGCTACAGGCAAAGCAAAAGATCCTTTCATTAAAATTTAGATTTACATTCAAAAAATGTTCCCCTCATAATATGCAGTGTTTTTTTCCATTGTTGCCTTATCATGTAGTTTCAGGTGGAAAGTCTATAAATGTCGAGATGAAAATTATGAGATGATTGCATATAACAAAGTATTAAAAAGTGTTACTTTATTAAAATATCAGATCTTTAAAAGTCCAATCTAAAAAAAAAAAAATTACAAAGAAACATCAATCCTTTCCAGTGATTATTTTAAAACTAGACTATTGCACAAATCCTTCACTCGACTGAAACACGTCAGGTATGTCTAAATATCAGCTATTTTCAGAATCAGACTTCAACATAATAGAAGTGGAGTCAAAGAGGGATGTAAATACTTCCCGAAATTATGAATGCTAATGTTATGTGAATGTGTGGCATTATAGAAGCTACAGGCAAAGCAAAAGATCCTTTCATTAAAATTTAGATTTTAACATTCAACATTCAATTCATGGCCTGGTTGAAAATCTGGGCAGAACACGTTATAAAGTAAAACCTCTTAACCTCCACCTGAACTGAGCCTATTTTCTCTGGTTCAGCTTTGCCCAAATCTAAAAGCTTCTCGACTGGAGCTTACAGCCTATAGGCCAGAGTAACACCTCAGTTGAAAGCTAAGACCTACAAAACTGATCGTTGTTGCCGTGTTATTTTCCACATTTTATAAGCATTTTTTTGTCATGTTTTTTGCTTTCATCGCTTTTTCCCCTTGCTTTTTGATGGGTTTTTTAATCACTTTTTCATTGTGTTTTTATCGCTCTTTTGTTACTTTTTTGTTGTATTTTCAGCCTTGTTTCTGTCACTGTTTTGACACTTTGTTCAAGAAGCTTTTAGATTTGGGAAACTGGAGATAATGTGCTCGGTTGAGGTGGGGATTAAGAATTGGTTCACTGGAATTGGTTCATGCGAGCAGTAAGAAAAGTCAGAATGAGTCTTACCTGCTGTGGGCTGAGAAGCGCGGGGTCGATCAGCTTGTGGTCGTACGGCACCAGGGACACGGTTTCAAAGGTCAAATACTTGTGTCCATACTGGAGAACCCGGCATAAACACATGCATTCAATTGAACAGCATTGATTTAAAATGTAAAACAGGTTGTGGTCAATCCCACCTTTGTTTTTGCCGGCACAGTCAAAGCGATGTCTTCAATCCTGATCCCAAAGTCATTCTCCTTGTAGTAGCCGGGCTCGATAGACGTGAACATGCCCGCTGTGAAGCCGATGTTGTTGCTCTGAAAGCCAACCGGCCCTGGAGGAAACAAAACAAGAATAAAGCAAATAAAGAGATGTAATGTTACTGTTAAAGAAGGGATCTTACGTACACTCATGAACTCCGAAATAGTTCCCAACACCGTGTCCTGTGCCATGACCATAGTTCAGGCCGACCTCCCATAATGCCCGGCGGCCAAGCATTTCCATATATACACCTATAATAGATTCAAAAAAACATTCACGTACAGGAGGAATGACATATTTGAAAATACTGTGGAGCTGGACGTGTCACACAAACCTTTAGTTCCCGATGGAAAAATGGTTCTGGAAATTTCAATATTTCCCATGAGCACTCGAGTGTAGGCCTCCTGTGGTTTACGACAAAAGGCGACAGTTAGTGATGTTGTATTTCATGTATAGTGCATTATTAATAACACGTATTCGTACCTTTTGCATGGGGGTTGGTTGTCCCCAGTGGACCGTGCGTGTGATGTCAGTTGTCCCATCCCTGAAAACAGAAATAAACATGACTCACATCCGACTGAAAATGCGGAAATCGAAACGTGTTTTACTCACAGGTACTGGCCTCCAGAGTCCACCAAGTACATCTCATCCACTGTCAGCCGTCTGCTGGTTTTGGTTGTCGGACTGAATCAGAGGCGCCACCGTTAAACTTTAGAAGCAGGAATTGTTGCCAAAACGACATGAGTGTTGATCTGTTAATGCACAAACCTGTAGTGGGCGAGTGCAGCATTTGGTCCACTGGCAGAGATGGTCTCAAAGCTCGGACCTTTGCTGTCCTTTTGTTTCCTGAAAATACAGGAAAATCATCACATTTTTAGTTTTGTGCAGAAAAATAATGTATCATAGACTGATAACAAACATTAGAATATTTTAAAATGTACTTCTTTAATTATCTATGAAAGTGTTCCCAGTCAATACATTTCATCTCTGCTAAATAACTAAATAAGATTGCTATTGCATTCGTCATAAACAAATTCTGAGGATTAATTGTACATGAGAGCATGAACACAAACAAATTGTATGCAAATACAGGCATTGACACAGGAGTACACTCAATACACTTCTGTGTATTGAGTACAGGAGTACAGTTTACTCCTGTACTCACTGGCGGCACTTATTGACATAGTCAGCTGCAGTCAGTTCAGTCTCGTTCCCCTCAGGCACGGCCTTCTCCAGCCACATCAGCAGCTGGATCACTGCCACCGCATCCCTCACCTACACAAAACACACACGCACAAGAAACACAAGAGAGTGAGTCAGAACAACTGTATCAGCCGCCGGCGCATCACGACTCTCAGACGTCTTTCAGTGAGTAATGAATGCATCTGAACGCCAGAGCTCAGTCAAGTGGTCAAGTTTTAATGAGCCCTATGTCCAGTTAAATCCTGTGTGCGCTGTTTACAATACATTTGAGTTTAGTTTAGATGATTGAGAGCCCCATTAGCTCCTGACTTGATGCAGGAGAGATTCTGTCTGGGGTCTCCAAGTGACTCACATGTGCTTCCTTCAGAATGCGCTGCTCCTTCTCATCCTTCACAGCTTTTGAGATCAACACAGGAGAGTATGAGGTGGTCATGAGCTTGTCCTGAAAATGATAACAATAAAATGCACTGCATCATTGTAGCAAAACATCATCTAAGCCCTACCTTGAAGTTTCACTAAAGTTTAAATCAAATGCTTTAAATACTTTTGTCAAAACCAATAAACCGAATCACGCTATTGCTGTACCTACTTTTGGTCACATGGGGGCAGTCATGAAACACATACTGTACATGGCAAAAGTAGACGAAACTGAAGTAATGCAGATGAGTGTGAACTATTTTGAGATGAAATGCTCTATCCATGAAATATGGGCCCCTGTTACTACAATCTTAGTCCTCAAAAGGTTATTGTTGTGTTGGTGTGTGTTCCTGTGAATACTGTACCTCTGGTTTAATGATTTCGTAAAGTGCGTAGTTGGTGTACTCTGTCCCGATCCACACTTTGACCTGGGTCTTGTTCACATAATTCCTGACCTCGCTCAGCACAGAGTCATAGCTCCGGAGCTGCACACAGAGCGGCCCAGTGCAAGACGCATTCAGGTACGCCTTCAGGTCATTGGGGACCCTCTCCAAGTGCACAAACAGCCTGTAGAAACACACACGTTCACAGGCTGTTTGATTAAGGTGTTGCACATTGCTGTACACTGCTAACCAGTTTCTCAATTTCAAATGTCATTGGTATAGTAGGCATACACAACAATATAGCATCAAAAATAATGATGTCCTCCTTAATGTGGACATCAGTTGCATTAGATTCAGTTTTTGAGAGGAATAGGATTGCCTCCATCAGTTTTTCACCTTGTGTTCTCTCTGTGCATAGTCAAGTTTGTGGATATATTTAACAGACTTGGAACTCGAAGGCTTAGAGAGAGGTGGAAGTTCATCTGAAGTGACACGATTTTCCCGGATAACATGAATACTGTATTTGAGGATTGATCCGATCAAAATAGACTTACCAGATTTCCTTCATTGTCAGAAGTGTGTAGGAGTAGAAGAAGGGATTGTACGGGATGTCATTGCCTCGCATGTTGAACAGCCCTATAGGGAGAAACATAGATGACTGAATGACCACATCTGCAGCGTTTCTCATCATTTGCATTATGGGTATTATATCTCAGAGCCAAGATTCTGAATGTCATTTGCATTACAAATGACTTGTTCAAGAGCATGGGGTTGATTTGAATCTGTCATCGAGGTAAAGATGGGATGTATTACTCCATATGCTGCCTTCTCCAAGACAATGTGGAAATAAATTCAAATGAGAGGAACACACACACGAGAAGACTAACAAGTAGAAAATGTAGTTTAAGTCAAAACGTTTACATCTGCTTTGCGCCCCCCCTGCAGTGTAGCATTTTCTCCCCTAATATGAACCTTGGGAGGTATTTAAAATGTTTCTCAACAATTGTAGGATCTATTGTGGCCTGTAAGCACCTATTAACCATCTAAAAACATTGCCAGAATCAAAGATATATAGTGTCAAAACCGAACTTAGAACGACTTAACGATGTGTTTGTCTCCAGCAGGTTAGACTGATGTAATGGCCTGCTCACTGGCTGCTCTAAACAAGCTGTAAGACTGCTGCAGTACATGACTAAGACTAAACCCAGGAAATAAGACCATATTAGTCCAGGGCTCAGGTCTCTGCACTGGCTTCCTGTCACCCAGAGTCAGACTAAACATGCTGAGGCTGCGTTCAGTTTGCTGCTAAAATCAGAACAGTCTCCTCAAGATGCGACAGCCTCAACTCTGATAATGTTAAACCCAGGCGAAGTCTGTTCTATAAAGTGACAACTAAAAGCCTTCATCTGCGCTTTGAACTTATTTAACATAAAGACCATAAATTGAGTTTATAGATTTCGTTGCAATACAACTTTATGTATTTAAACACTTTGTAAAGAAATTTGAATTGCGTTGTAAATAAATTGTGCTTGACAATAAACTTGCCTGATCTAAACCTTCGCTCAAGTGAAGCAAATTAAATGCTTTTCAGACAGTCAAGCAATTCAATAAGCTGTAGTTGTTTCTGAGTAACAAGCAGTGGGGATATACAGTATAAGGAAGGTTGTCATGATTGTGGAATGACTTGTTTACACAAAAAGACATGTGCGCACTCAGATTTCAATATTCATTTGAAATCACCAATTCACCTATACACACACTGGACTTAATGCAGTTGCAAAACACTTCGAAATTATATTTACATCCCAGTCATTTATTCATATTTTACCTGACAAAGCACAGTTTAAACAGCAGCAGCACTCTCCTCTTCTAAATCATCTTGCATAACTAAAAGAGCCACTTACAGGCCGTCTCATCCAGCGCAGACAGCAGAAGAGCGGTGGGCTGGTATGGGTTCTCAGTCATCTGTTTACGGATGTCCTGCACTTTCTCCTGCCAGGATCGCTCTGTGAACAATACTCCTGTGTCAGCCTAACAGAAACATGGGTTTTATCTTCAACATTTCCATTAGGTGCTGGGAAAGTAGTGGCTTTCTCATACAGTAAGTGCACTTCCATCCAGTAACAACATCCGTTTTTGTCTGACTCTTTTGGGACTTTATTGATCCAGCCAGGATTCCAATCAAGAAAACCTGCTTCATATACTAACTTTGCAATAGCTCTTAGACATATTAGCAGATTCGATATTACATACATTAAAAGGCACATAACTATAGTGCACCCAGCATATTTTTTGGCCAAATTGGGATTTTTATTTCCTTCTACTAAACCCTGCAGCATTGTGTTTTACAGTAGTTGCATCTTTCTTACACTGTTACGACTGTTGACATGTAACATAGATAGTTGTTAGGTAGCTTGTGAATGTATTTAACCCATTATCAGCTACCACAATTAGTAATGTCCATATTTGACTTAAAGTGAGTGGCCATAATGGTTTCTCTATTGTCCCTTATGTTTTGGAGGCGCTCCATTTGCTCTATTTGCCTGTTCTTTGACCATAAGCAACATCCATATAATGTCTTATCTTCCTGCTTTCCGAGTTTGTATTTCATATTTCAGTCAGCTGTAAAAACATAAACCAGTGCTTTATGACAGTGTTCGGCACAAGATAAACGGCACCATCACAGCTGAGCGGGCGACTGCAGACTGTACTGTAGACCTACGTATGACTCTGTCTGGCAGCCGAAGCAGGTTGTCAGGCGGCACAGGCGGCTTTTCGGCCACACCTCATCGACCAGGTTGGAGTGGAGAACTGGAGCATGCGACTGCTTGACTTGAGATGGATGGCGTACTCCTCTTGCTTTTCTAACAAAGGGAATGGCAGGCGATTACACAATGAGCAAAATCAATTCTACTGAACCTATAATTAAATTGACTAAGCCTCTCCATTGAGTAATCTGCGTAGTAAATGGAGGCAGTCCCTGTACAGTATATTTAGTAGCGGTAAGTATCATTGTGCCAGGTGTAAAAGTTTGTGTAAAAAACGTCCTGGTAACAAAGACAGTCGGCCACAAAAAGAAACAAAACAGCATGGGAATAGTCCAATGTGCTTCCAAGAGAAAACGTCATGGAACGTTGCCAGATACAGTGATAATAAGTACCCACATTTGTTTTACACTTTACACAGACGTGAGTATCGAGGGTAAACCTTGTGCAGTGGAGTGCATTGAGGGCAATGTAAGATTCTGCATTGGTTTTTCATAATTGCAACCTCTTGATAGTCTTCCATCTGTTTGGACTGGTAGAAGCAATGTGTCGACTTACTGAGAGAGAAGAGGAAAGGGTCAAAGCCGATCTTGCCATTGTTCGGGACCTCTGCAATGAGCCACTGGACGATCGACGCCACAGACACTGAAGGGAAGAGACACCGCAACGATAATTACTTTAATGTTGGTGTATTTCATGTTTTTGAATCGCTTACACAAAAGGCCTACACATTAAGATATCTGTCATAACCAGATTGTAAAGGACTCGCTGTTCAGTGTGGAGGTAATGACGTTTAGCAAGAAAGCTGTTAAAACGCATAATGCCCGAGGTGTGGGATTGTGGAGAGTTTGATTTTTCAGAAGTGATACGAACCGCTTTTACCTGTTGGTTGCAAAGAAAGACTTGAGACTCTTTCTTCTTGATGGATGGCACGACTGCATAATGACCATGGCGCTCAAGGACAGACATATGGCAGAATAATTGTCCGCTGTGATAAAATGGTCTATTCTGAGGACAGGTGTTTTATGGCTGGTGCTGGCCCTTGACGAGCTAACAAGTCGCTGTAGTGAAGTTATTGATAGACATTTATCTAAGCCATTTATCACAGCTCGGTAAATCGATTAAAGTTTCAAGGTACTATAGTATGGCAGTATTTTATTTAAAAATCTAGAGTTTTGCCAATCATTTGTCCTTGTTACTTCAGTCTATTCTGCTCACATTCATTGAACAGTTTTGGAGCTGGGATTTGAACATAGAACATTGTTTTGGCATAAGTGCAGCAGACTAAGGACTGCACACTATCGAGTCTTGTTCTAACCTCTTAACCCCTGCCTTTTTTTTTTGCTCTTTTGTTGTGTCTTCGTCTCATCGCCTTTTGTCACACTTTTTTTTGGTCACTTGTTGCATTTTCATCCATGTTTTCGTCACTTTTCTGTTGCTCAATTTTAGCTTTTTTTTGGGTCTAATTTTTGTCACTATTTTGACACTTTTTTGAAGAAAGTTTTAGATTTGGGTAAAGCCGAACTGGAGGAAATGGGCTCGGTTATGGTGGGGGTTAAGCAAGCCTCAGTATTCAACCGTTTTTTTCCGCTGTAGGCTTCGGACCAGCACACCAGTGTTTTGGGCTGTATTTTGTTGCCACTGCTTGTCAAAATAGCATTAAATCTAATCTTATCTTGTAATTTGGTGTAAACTGTAACAGGGGACTCTTTGTTTGACAGCAGCGCGAACATGAACATCATGTGGCCCGAGCTGTGTGGTATTTCAGAGATATCAAAGGGGAGTTGTCATTTTCTATTTATGTATCGCATGTTGTCATAAGATCTCCTCACCATCTTTCTGCAGCTCCCAGTTGCAGTCCATCTCTCTCTCGGCCTGAACCCAGTAGCGGCTGTCCGTCCAGAGTGCAGCTTTGGTCTGAGTTACCACCGCGGTGCCTGCGGGGAGAAGAGAAGACAATGCGGATCGTGGTGACAGTGAATCGCAAATGCTTGCAAATGTCAAAGTCCCGGTTTGCAGCGTGATTGGGCAGATTGAACAGAGGAACTGAAATGTGTGTGTGGGGCGAAAGGTTAGGAGAAACGGTGAAGATGTGCGGTGCTTACATAACGCCGGTTCACTTCAGTCTTGTCATTCCACTAGTGTGCGCTCACTGGTGTCATAAACAGTGAAATATTAACAGCTCATAAAAGGACAACAAAACAGATAATTACGGCTCTTTATCAAATGAAGGACTTGTCCCTTTAGCTCGCCGTTGCTTCACACTGTAATAAACGTTTCCCTTCCATGCATGAAATAGAATAAAACGGTCATTACATTTGAGCGAGCGACTGGACAAGATGCATTTTATGTGTTCTAATCAATATTCAGTTCATAAAGCACCATTTGAATACAAAGCAATAACATCGAGGAGAAGACTACAGGACTGTGTAGTCTAAACTAAAGTGTTAGGTTTCATGTGTAATAAAAGAGATACAGTTTTATTCAGCCCTAATACTCAGCCCTTTGAGGTTTCTTTGAAAGGTAAAGTGCAATATAAATAAAATGTATTATTATTATTATTATTATTATTATTAGCAACGACCAGAAAGCCGCGCTGTTGAAACTGTGGGATGAAAGAAGCTTCCAATGTGGGGAGTTGAGTCATCATCAGGAGGAGGCGCCGGACAGAGGGAGAAGAATAGGCAGAAGAGGACTGTACCTGCGGAGCCTTTAAAGCCGGTCATGAAGGTCATCCGGGCGTCACGTGGTGCGATATATTCACTCTGGAATAAAAAAAAGGGAAACTGTAGCACGTGCACTTTGTCAAACAGGTGCTTAGAACTGGATTAGTTATGGGGATGGTCCGCGGACGTACCAGGTGAGCGTCGGTGTCTGGGATGATGTATGCATTAATCCCTGCCAAGATCATGCTTTTCCGGAGATTCCGCAGCTGAAGAGTGCTATTGACAGCTGTACTGGGATGTACTAAAGGGACACACAAGGAATACATCACTGTGTAAGGGCGTTAATTAGATTGATTTAAATTCAATTATTATGACTCCATGTGAAAAGGGCTCTGAGTGCGCGTAAGTATCAGTGTAAGGACAGAGCACTCCGAGTTTCAGAGGTTCACAGAAAAAGGCTCAAAATCTTATCACAGGGAATCAACATGAATAACCACTTTGGCTTTTAGTAAGTAGATATTTAACCACTCCTGAGTTAAAACATTTGTACCATATTTATAAAGATTTAGTAAAAACGGAATCATTTTTAAAACATTTACAAAGCTTTCCTTGTTACACAGTTTTGAATGATCAATTAAGTTAAGTAATTATTTAAATGAACGTTCTGCAAGATTTCTCACAACTAGTAGCAGCCGCTCTCACACTTTCCCTCATAATCATTAACAAAGTGTAAAGTTGAGGAATGAAAAGGCACTTACAGGTGGAGATATGGAGCAGTTCCTCTCGGTGCCGCCATAGCCGTCGGTGGGTCCTGGCATCACAAGCACATTGAACATGAACAGACTTTTTACGGAGCGTGTCGTTTGTAAAAAATCAATGCCAATCCTTAAAAACACGGTCATTCACATTCTGTAGAGGACACTTGGCTCGTAAGTGTGCAGGAGGCAGAAGGGATATTAATCACGTTAAGTGCAACATGTCAAATGAGGAGATGGACAAGATGTGTAATTAAATCATGGTTATTACAGGCAATCTGTTCAGAAGCACAAGGAACAAAGAAAGGAGAAATGTGCACTTTCTGCTGCAAAACTAGGAAATCTAACCGTAAACGATGAACAGACTTAAAAAGCAAAGTGATAATAGTAACTTTTTACCTGTTAGTGCGGCCAATGAGAAGGCCAGCAGCCAGGGAAGCATTTTGCCCAGACTCTTGCAGCCCAGATTTAGCAGGTGCTCCGATGCGACGTATGAGAGAAGTATTGTGGGTGTGTTGCGTGTCAGTGTCTGCGAGTGAAGTGCATGACTGTCCTCTCTTTCTCTCCCCCACTATCTCTCCTCCTCCTCCTCCTCAGTCACTGCTCTCTATCAAGCCTCCCAGTGGCCTTCAGATACCAATCAAATGGAAGTGGCTTTCAGAGGTGGATACCAAGTCTTATAGGCATATATATATATATATACAAAAGTAGGGTATTATATGGGCACCCACCTGTGTAAATCTTTCTATTTTGTCAGATTTAAAGCTGCGATAAGAGACCGGCGTCCAAAATGTGGCCATAGTACATTTTGACGGGCAATTCTATTCATAGGTTGCTACAGATTATGGGGCTGGATAATCCCCCCCATAGAAACCAACTAGAACCATCTCCCCTTTTAAACGATGGAGATGGCACATAAGACATGCAAAAGAACGAAGATAGATTTGGTATGGAGACATATTTGCTTTCTGTGTCCTACACCATGCAAATATGTCTTTAAAACACATGTTTGCATGTATTTAAAACACATATTTGCATGGTGTTTGAATATCACTTTGAATTGTAAATATAATGTGACCTTGTTTCTTTGACGTCTGATTGAAGGGCACAGGTTTATCTCAGTGTTCTGTTGAAGCTCTACATTATTTGTTCAATGTTCAGTGTTCAATTGAACTTTATTATTCCACCATGGGGCAGTTTAGTTTGTACTGTGGCAATAACAGGTTCAAAAACAGTATCAGAAGGTCGTCGAGCTTCTTGTAATTGTCCAAAAACATGCATGTACCGTAGTAGTAGTTTATTTTCTTCCGTCATTATAAACATGTTACATGTTTTTCAAATAACTTGTACATTATATAATAAGAAAATGTGTCCTTTTAAGTATTTTGGGTGCTAAATGATGCCTGACCGAAAGGGTTTAGGCTGAAGTCGAGACTTGTTCTGCCTAACACCATTTACAACTGTGACATTATGGCCAAAGATGGCACATAATACAGTTACTCTAATACCAACGATGGGAGCATATAAGCACAAAACGTAAACTTCAAGAATCAAAATTATGTTTAACTTAACTTAACTTGTGATTAACTAATGATCTTCATTCAAGTTTTTTCAATGTATTAATAGTTTTGGAGCCTTTAAGTTGATTAGGCAAACCATTCCATAGATCAACTCCTTTGACTGATATACACCTCCTCTTCACCATGGGTTTTTGTAGCAGATCAGTTCCTCTGAGGTTGTACAGTATCTAGATTCTCTTGTTTGGAACATCTTTTGTAAACAGTGAGGGAGCATTAGGTTGTGCGCCTTGTACATCACAACTGCGGTGTAAATATCAACAAGACCAGGCAAATTTAAGATATCTAATCTAATAAAAAGTGGATTTGTTGGAGCAAGGTATTCTGCATGGCTGATTACTCTAATTGCTTTCTTTTGTAAAAACACCTGAATTTTTTTAGCTAGAATTCTCAAACTTTTATACAAAGTACCCACATTTGTTAAATGGCACCAATTCAAACCTCTGCAAGAATATCACAGACCTCATGAGTTGATGTCAAATACACGGTGTTCCTGTGTTACAACCTACCCCACCACCGGGATAGGTTGCTGCAGTGTTTTACAGTATCTGCTCAGTTTTACATGGCAGATCACATGTGCCTTTGCAACTGACCTGACTTGCCCTTCTTTGTGACCACATCAGATGCTTTTTTTTTTTTAAACATTAGCTTGCACAAAGGCATTCTGAAAAAGTATTCAAATCAAGTAAGTGTTATTAACTGTAAATAGGGATGATAGTGTTACAACCCACCCCACCCCTCTCAGCCATTGTTTAGTGAGCTCTATCAGCATAGTGGTTTGAAATTAGCAGGAGAAACGTACATCAACGTGCATCTGAGAAACTACAATTTAATCTAATGTAAGTCATATGGTTTTATGTGCAATAGTATAAGCACTAAACAAAATATAGTCTTGGTCAAAAAATTTACTTTCTTACCTCAAAATAAAAAAATTATCTATAGAATCTGCATGCACCTGTTTACAACCTTGACAACTACCATGTGGGATCAAGGAGGAAGGGGTAAACACTGATATGATCATTTGACTCCTATCTTATCCCTGAATGGTGGAATTGGTGGTGTTACAACTCTCCCCATGTTACAACCATACCCGGTCTCCCCTATATAAGAATGAGTATATATACGGTAATGCATTTTGATTCAGAGAGGTTTTGATTTTAAATAACATAGCAACGAATTTAGAAATTTTAGAGTTTAGAATATATATGTGCAATTTAGATTATTATATTATCAATGTTGATTCCCAAAAACCTTATTACATAAACCCTTTAAATTTCTACCTCAGCTATTTTGATTGGACATGGTTTGTTAACTCATTTCCAGATACAATATGTTTAGTTTTAAGCAGATTTATAGAAAGTTTATTAACATCAAACAATTTTTTAGTATCTTAAGTTCAGTATTCAAAAGCAGTTCAAGATGTTGTCCCGAACAGTACAAACTGGAATCATCAGCAAAAGGATGCATTGTAATTTACTGAGGACTTCACTGATATCATTTATGGTATGTACATGTATGGGTGGAGCAAACTGCCCATAATGTGTTGTGTTGGCTCTGAAGCCATGCACTTGGCATTCAGCCATCTGCAACAAATGTGAATTTATACAAAATATCAACATTTATTTCAGGTTATTTACATAAGTATGTGCACACAGAGGAAGGCTGTGTTATTGATTGTATCAGATGCTCCACTATGTAAAGAAATCAACAAACATTAGCCAGCTTTGTGTTTGGAGAGTCTAAAATGGCAACTATATGGTTGGATCTAAGTTACTTAAAGGCTTGCTCTAAGAGTGAGTTATCATGACAGCAAAATATCGTTAGTGGGAGGTCATAAAGTCACAGAAATACTCTTATTCAATAATAAAACAACAATCTCCTCCAGTCTATAAAACATGTTAAACAGTGAAGTGTAATAAGGCAATCTGATGAAGTGCAGGCCTCACAGTGACCACTAGGGGGTATGATGTGACTATGTTTACCATAGATTGTGTGCAGTTAAATACTGTCCAATGCAAAAATCAAAAATAAATGCTAGTAAATGCTAATAAATACAAGGCTAGTCGAGGCTTAATGTTAAAGTTGATGTTGCTGAATGGGGTGTTGATGATTGTCTGGTCAATCCTTGTTTTTTGTGATATTGAATGATGGTAACAGCTGTATTGAGACAAAGAAGCCATTACACCACGAAATTCTAAGAAACGGATTTAGACTAGATTTCCCACTGCTGAAAATGTAAGGCTTAAGTCTTCCTTCCTGAGGCATCTGTACGTCAATTACAATTTTCAGCAAACTATGTTCACATGAAAAAAAAAAAGTTTTATAGACTCGAGAAGGTTTTTATTATTCAATAATAGGGTATTTCTGTGACTTTATGACCTTCACTAACGATATTTTGCTGTCATGATAACTCACTCTTAGAGCAAGCCTTTAAGTAACTTAGATCCAACCATATAGTTGCCATTTTAGATCTCCAAACACAAAGCTGGCTAATGTTTGTCGATTTGTTTACAAGTGGAGAATCTGATACAATCAATAACACAGCCTTCCTCTGTGTGCACATACTTCAAATATGTAAATAACCTGAAATAAATGTTGATATTTTGTATAAATTCACATTTGTTGCAGATGGCTGAATGCCAAGTGCATGGCTTCAGAGCCAACACCACACATTATGGGCAGTTTGCTCCACCCATACATGTACATATAAATGATATCAGTGAAGTCCTCAGTAACTTACAATGCATCCTGTTTGCTGATGATACCAGTTAAGTTTGTACGTGTTCGGGGACAAGACTTGAGCTGCTTTTTTGATACCGTAGGTAATACATTAATTTAGGTGTAAAAAATAATTACAAATGTTTTCAATAGGTGAGTGAATTCTTATGCTGCGGTTCTGGATCATAAGATGACTTATCAATGTGGACGCAACATGGATAACTAGCATCTCTCTGCTTTATTCTGGATATTTACACTCGCAAATGAAGCAGAATGTCATTAATTGATGCACTATCCCTATCAATAATAAATAACTAAATAAAGACCTAGGAATGGTGCATTAGTCTTCTTTGGTCTTTTCAAAATTCATTTACTCCCCACTCTGCAGTGGTGGGTGAAGTGTCTCACTGTGAACTGTGTTTTTGGAAAAAAGGAAACCATATTAAAAATTGCATCTACAGAACACGCGATTCCAAAATTGACACCTTCACAAGATTATATGAGGGATTAATTTTCAATTTGGACACAAGGGAAGTGTTTCTTTGTGGAGATTTTAACATTGATTTACTTAAAATAAAAACTCACAGGCCCTCAGAAAATTTCTTAAATACTCTATATAGTCTATCTTTGTTTCCTAAAATAACCAGGCCAACACGAACAACTCCACACAGTTGCTCACTAATTGATCATATATTTACAAATGTTCTCAGCAAAGACCTTCCAAGTGGGATTCTAGTAACGAATGTAAGTGATCACCTACCTGTTTTTGTTCTGTATAACTAAAAAATAGGAAAACTAAAGATGACAAAACTCGTGTCACTAAATGTATTAGATTGCTAAATGATAACGCGCTAGACGCCTTTAAAGTCAGCTTAGCTGAAACAAACTGGAAATCTCTCTTGGAAGAAACCAATGTAGATGCAGCTTATAATATCTTCTTAAGAACTTTCATGACCCTCTATGACCTGCATTGCCCAAAAATAGAAAGCAATTGTAAAAAGAAAAAGATAATGAGTCCCTGGATGACTACGGGGTTAGCAAATGCATGTAAGAAAAAGAATTCACTATACAAAGTCTTTTTAACAAAAAGAACAAGTGAATCTGAAAATAAGTACAAAAGATACAAAACAAACTTACTAACATAATAAGAAACTGCAAAAAAAATATTACAGTGCACTACTCGAAAAAATAAGACAAACACTAAAGCTCTCTAGTGTACTATAAATGATGTACTTCGAAGGACTCCAAAAGGAAATGTATTACCACAGAGCTTTATGTCAAATGGTCAGAAAATTGAACATTCTAATGAAATTGTGAGTGAGTTCAATAAGTATTTTATAAGCATAGGACCCCAATTATCCTCATCAATAACTCCACCATGCACAAATTATAATTATGATTGTGTCCAGGAAAACCCAAATACAATGTTTCTTACGCCAACAACAGGACAAGAAATAACCGATATAGTTAGAAATTTCATAAATAAGAAATCCTTGGACTGTGACGAGGTAGATATGAGTATTGTTAAACAGGTCATCGATCACATTGTCATACCGTTATCTCATATTTTCAACTTGTCTTTCAAAACTGGTAAATTTCCAGATTTAATGAAAATGGCTAAAGTTATTCCCATCTATAAAAAGGTGACAAAACTCAATTCTCTAACTACAGACCTATCTCAATACTACCTAATTCTCAAAAATATTAGAAAAGCTCTATATAACTCGACTAGACGCATTTATAGATAAATACAATATTTTAAATGACAGTCAACATGGCTTTCGCAAAAGCAGATCTTCCGCGCTCGCGTTAATGGAACTCATAGAGGAAATCACTAATAATATCGACAAGGGTAAGTATTCAATAGGTATTTTCATCGATCTTAAGAAGGCTTTCGACACTATGGATCACAATATACTCCTGAACAAACTACAAAAATATGGGATAAGAGGTATTGCATTCAATTGGATTGAATCCTACTTAACAAACCGTAAACAGTATGATCTTGACCCATTGTTTAAAGTTCAGAAAAAGGCAATAAGAATAATCATTTAGCTGGATACCGTGAACACACAAATCCTTTATTTTTTTAATAAAAAATAATGACATTTGAGGACCTTACTGAATTTAAGATGGCTCAAATCATGTTCAAAGCCTCACAAAAGTCGCTTCCTGAAAGTATACAAAATATGTTCTGCAAACGAGAAGTCAAATACAACTTGAGAGATAAGATGAGCTTCGATAAACAGTACTCCAGAACAACCATGAAAAGCATGTGTCCCACGAGACGCGGTGTTGAAATATGGGATAATCTAGATCAAAACATCAAACTTTGGAATAACCTGGTACATTTTTAAAAAGTTTACAAAGAGTTTATATTTCTTAGATATGAGTTGTAGCACCTTCTTTTGTTGTTGTTTCTTTACTTTGCTGTTGTTGTTTTTTTATTGTTCTTCATTATTTGTTGTTACTTTGCCCTATGTTCCTTTGTTTATGATTTGCTACCCTGCTCAAACTGCTCAAACAAATAAATAAATAAACTAAACTAAACTAAGTGTCTTGCCCATCGGAGCTGGGACTGAACCACCATCATTTGTGTCTTTAAGCCTCTGCTGCCAAAATGTTACCACAATATATGGGAATATTCTTCTGTAAATAATATAATATAATGTAATATAATATATATAGTACTAATAATAAAATATTCAACATTGATGTCAGCATGGCTTACATCTAAGACGCAGAATGTAGCAATGTGTTTCATATCCATTGTCCTTCATGTGCAGTAGGCGAATCCTTGTTAGGTTTGTTTAATCAATATAATGAACTATAATAATGTGTTTCGACCACAGGGGGTCAGTAGTGCTCAACATACAGCCGAGTGACCGCCCTCAGTGAACACCCTGTTCTCAGCCTGTATCCATTACAAGCACATTCATTCACAACCAGCCCTGTGTTTATGCCCAGTGGTTATTATCAGCTGCATCTCCGTGTCCACGCTGCTCTGTCTCTCTCATGAGGTTCAAAGTTATGAACCAGGACAAATACACGGTAGTCCTGGCAACAGCGTTGAGCAGAGTCAGAGTGGAAAGGCTGGGCACTCACAGAGCCACCTTCAACATCTGCACTCACTTCATTATAAAATCATTAGATAGATTTGTGGAGATTCAGTGTTTGCTCAGAGCCAACTCACAAACCAAAGTGTTGAAATGATGTGTGCGGCACGGTTTGAACATCGTGAAGGATTATAGCCCAGTAAACATGGAGAGAGTGCGTCTTGGGTGTTCCCAGTACTGTTCTGGATTGATGGGACATGTTGTGGTCATAACTTGCATTCTTGTGTCTCTCCAAGAAGCGGACGACTGTTCATTTAGTTGATACAGTACATTTAGTCATAATTTTGCTCAATGTAATATCAATAAAAGCTACATAACAGATGGACAGATGGGACAAATGGGAACAATTAATATTTCCAATCAAAGCGTCCCAAAGTCCTAGAAACAAGTTGGTTCTCTTTTCCTTTTGTTATGGGCACTGAAGCCATGTAATATGAATAAAACTACTACACTAGTCTGGAAATAGCATAACAAAGGATAAGGGGGAATGAGGTATGAGTGTATATATTATCAAAAACTAGTGTGTGTGCCATTTCCATCCTATTACCGTGTTATTACTGTGCTGTAAAGTAAAACGCTACTATAATTGGTTGTCAAAAGGATCACAGGAGGTGAATATATTGTTGTAAAAAGTCTTTGTGCTTTTGGCGTTTATCAGGCGGGCATAAATCACTTACAGTGGAGACAGTAGACGCTTCCAGACACCTCCGCTCTGTTGTAATGTGGTCCACTGAGGGCAATACTGTAAGAGATTCATAACAATGAGGAAACCAGAGACAATGGATCAGGCAGTAAATATGAACAAGTGAAGGGATAATTAGAGGCAGTTGGGTTCTGGAGGCCCAGCTTGTGCCCTCTATCACGTATACACAGAACAAGCGTCGGTTTTCTGGATAAAGTAAACAGCTCTGGCCACTCCGGGGTCACTCACTCCCAATCTTTGAGCCGTCTTTGTTTGCTGTGACGCTGCTCGGGCTGAAACTGATTACACATCTACCGCTGCGCAGAGATTGCAGCCATGTAGTGCAACATTTCTTCCAAACACACATGCTGTACACATTGAGAGTCTTTGTTCATTCTTCTTCAAAAGGCCGTTCATATTGTGCCGTGTAATTATTCAAGTTTTAATCGAATCATTATTGAATCGGTGGTCAATCTTAATTATGGTGATTTTTTTTTCTTTTTGGCCAATCCCGTGGCAGTAACAGCTTATTGTTTGGAGTGGAGTTTGGACTTTGAAGGATTAAAAAGGACAATATTTTGTAATAAATGGCGCGTGGAAAGCATTAATTTGTTGAGGTTTATTCTGAAACGTCCATCTCGTGATCCATATAAAAGCCCATTTTATTTGAAAAATAAAATACAACTTTAATAATTAATCTAAACTGCTCAATATGAGGAAAATATGTAACTTGTGTTTTTGCCGAATAACCCAGCCTTACATTAAACAACATAGATTTTCTTTATTTGGAAGCCAGCCAGGTACATCATATTAAAGGAACAGGCCACTGTTTCTGCATAGTTGATGCGTACCTGTCTCAGTCACGCAAAAAGACCAAAGATGTTGTTAGCATTTACCCGATCCTCATCTCCTCTATGGGGCCAAACGGAGTGAAGTTAGAAGCGACCAATTTAAATACGGTAGTTACACGATCCAAGTATAGTTACACAAAATGTATTGTTAATTAATTATTAATTAATTTAATTTTGTGTAGCTATACTTGTATCATGTCGTGGGGCAGCTGTTGGAGCTGCCCAAATCACATTGCACCAACCCCTATGGCTCCTCCAGCAGGTGGTGGGTCCACGAAAGGATGGCTTTATGGTTCTAACCGGGCCTGTTGGTCTCTCATAAGGGGCTTCTGAACCGCTCTTTGTCTGACCCGTCACCTAGAACCTGTTTGCCATGGGAGACCCTACCAGGGGCACGAAGCCCCCGACAACAGAGCTCCCAGGATCATTTAGGCGCGCAAACCCCTCCACCACATTAAGGTGGCGGTTCCAGCAGGGGAACTACTCATGTAACTGTATTTAAATAGGGGAAACGTGGAAGAGCTTGGTCACTTCTAACTTCACCCCCATTTGGCCACATAGAGGAGAGAAGGAGAGGCTAAATGCTAACAACATCTTTGGTCTTTTTGCATGACTGAGCGCACACGCACAAAGACCAGACAGCTACGCATCAACTCGTCTAAGCTCAGGAAAGAACATATCTCAGTATGGAAAAACTGTGGCCTATTCCTTTAAGAATTATGCATTGGAAGGAGTGTGGTGACAGAAAACAACAACAACAACAAAATGTTTGTTCAGCGTATTATCTGAATAAAATTGCATTAAAAAAATCTAAATACAAAGATCTGACTCTTTCCCTTGATAAGATCTGATAAAAAGTGAAAAACCATTCACACTAAAGGTTTGACTTGCATGTCTGTGAAAGCTTTATACCTGCAACAGCCATACACTTGTATACACATATAAATGTGGCATTTGCAAATAATTTCTATGTATTTACAATTGAAAATATATTTCTACTATTCTGTGCCTGTGTCTGCCAAAGCAGGAGATTGTGAGCATGTTGCCTTGAATATTATGGAATTTATCCACATCATAAAACTCTAAACATCTTGAAGAGGTTTGTTCCTGTCTGAAATAAAGCTTCTTACATTTTACGACACAATACATAATTTGGGTACTTTGTCTGGAAGTAATACAATCTCCTCATTGTGTTGACAGAGTGCTCTTAAATGGGCTGAGAATCCAAGTGAAACCAGATTGTTCAGCGAGATACAGGCAGCTCTGCAGATAAGAGTAAATCAGGCAATGTTCACAGTCAGGAGCCAAAGATTCACTTTTTAGATTGGAGTAATACCTTTTTGCCATAGCTTCATGTCATAATTTCTGTGTCTGTAAAAATCCAACTCAGTAAAGTGCTTTGTTAATGTTTTGAACGGACACAGAGGCAGCTCAGGGCACTGACCCCAGCCCTGTGCACTGACTGATAACTCACTGTAGGTTATGTCGGGTGAAGTCATTACTTATTTATATATAAAAATGTTTTGCTTCTGTTTTCTCTCACCAAACAACAACTTCTGACCCTTTCCTTGTCCCATGGGGACGGTAACGGTGGGGGAAAAGAGAAAATCAAACTTGAACCTCAGGTCAGGAGGGTATTAAGACTTAAAATTTAAAAATTCAATAGTGAGAAGGGCGTTGTTGGTCAACAGAGCTGCAAATGACCCAACTTTTTACTGTGTATTGAAGGTATTGAACATGTAAAACCACTGGCAAATGGTGGGGATACTGTAGGTTATTAAAGCTCAATCAAAGAGAGGCTGGATTCAAAAATTGAAAGCATGTACACATCCAGGTATTCATGAGGATTTTGACTTATCCTGTTTTTTGTGATATGTTTTTGTATTTATCTTATGGTTTGCTGTTTTTATAGGGTTTTTTCCTGCTGTGTTGCTCCTATGTTGACGGATCTGTATTGTGTGGCACACTGATTGGGGTGTGGTTTGAACATTTAGGGCCACACCCAAACCTGTTAGTTTCATAGGGAGGATTGTTGTTGTTTATTTCCGCAATTTTCACCGGATGTTTTGGTAAATGGTGGGTAAACAGCTTATTTTTTAAGGCGTGTCAAGCTGTTTATTTAAATCACAGATCGTCAGCCTCGGATGTGACGACATGGCGAGCCCCCCTATACTAATGCTGCATTCATGTGCTCTGGTAAAGATGATCCTTTTCAGTTGTGAAATTGAAATTACGAGTGCATTGTGTTCAAGTGCTTCTGTGTTGTAGTAAAGTGAAACATAAAAAAACACACACCAATACACTATAAACAAATAAATTCACATGAAAAAGTCATCTACAAACCGCTCTCGAAAAAACATAGTAAGATTGACTTTTTTTACTTAATTGTGGAAAAAAAACGATATTGTGAAAAAGACGATATTAAAACTGAGAAGCTAAATTGCTAAATGAATTGTGTCGGTTCAAAATCCTCTAAAAGACATAAAAACAAAACTCGTTGTTTTCCCAAGTTGTCTCATCTTGGGAACTCGGGCATCAAAATTATCTCCCAGTTTCCCAGTGGAAAATACGACATGAGGTGGCGTTCATGTGCAATTTTCCACTCGACAAGTGAAGAAGAAGAAAAGAACTTTATTTGTATAGCGCCTTTCTCAGACATAGTCACAAAGCGCTTTACATGAGGCAATTGTACATTCACTCCATACTCGGTGGTGGTCAATTTCTCCCTGATGAAGACCAAGTGGTCGAAAATGTTGGTTTGGCCATCTAAATAAAGGCCTTTTAAGGACTTCCTTGTGCTGCTCATTTGTTTAGAGGGTCTGGGTTTGTCGCTTTTTTGCAATTTGGATTCCTTTCCCAAAGGCACCTTCACAAACTTTAGAGTACATTTAAAGCAGTGCTAAGTAACTTGTTTACCTTAATAAATCCTTTTGGTAGTCCCTCTGGGGGTAATACAAGTGTTAATGGGATGATTGGGGGGTCTTTCATTGCCCCCTGGTGTCTCCGTCCAGAAAACCACTATTGCAACTTTCCTGCCACTGGGTAGGAGCCACCAATACACACTAATAGAATCACGAAGAAGAAGCTAACAGGCTAACGGGCAAAGCTACCTGCGGGCTAGCCCCACTTAAACAGTATTTACAGCCAAGTTTGAGTGAAACAAAATTATCTCCATTGTGTGATTGGATGTACAATATCCCTCTCTCCCTTTGTCTTTTCTTTCAGCATAGTATTTACTCTCACGGACAATTACTGAGTATAAAAATGCAACTTGCTACGAAACCTGCAGTGGCGCTTATGGCCTCTAGGGGCATGAGTTACTTAGTACTGCTTTAAACACCTTGAGCAATCGGTCATGCCGCTGCTTCTACAGAGCTGCACTTGAATATGACCATCATTGTCACTTCCTTCTCTGAGCTTATTATCTTTGAATGCTAATTTCGAAGAATAATTAAAAGACACTAAACAAGATAATAGAGGAATTGGTGCTAACCCTAGTGCAGGGGTAGGGAAGTTGGCTTGGTGGAGGGCCGATTTACTTCATTGTAAAAAGACCAAGGGCCGCCCTACCATTTTAAGCCCAAAGTAAAGCACTGTCTACAAATGCAAGTGTTGTATATAATATATGATCTAATTGGATGTTCTGTTTGGAAATTTTGAAGTAATTTGACAGTATTTCTCTGATTTATGTAATAATATTTCCCCAAATCATCTTGAGGGCCAGATTTGGCCACCGGGCCTGACGTTGCCTACTCCTGCCCTAGTGGTTAAGGCTGAAACACATATGCTGGGCACTTTACAAGTCTCAGAGTTGTGAGTTTCCTGCTCTTCACCCAATTTCTTGCTTGGTACCATGTTTAATAAAACCAACAGGCCAAAAAAATCTCAGGAAAAAGTCATAGCGATGGAAAATGTTGTTCTGTCGGATTACAAGATGCATCAATTACCTTTGAATAAGAGACGCTGATAAAATTTGCGAAGGAAAATTAAAACCCAGCATGGATTATGTACCGTTGACTGACAGAGCTTTAAAGCAGGACTGCCGATCGAGCGATGGCACTGTGACACAGTCCTGAGTGCAACTGTCTGTCAAACCGCTGCAGAGGAAGGAGCTGCTGCTTTGATTCAGCAGTGCTCATATAGTATCTGCGGCCTGTCTGTAGTGAGAAATACTAGCTTTAAAGTGAGGTCAAAGGCATTACAAAAGGCACTGCATGATTCACTTAGCTACAGCGCATTGTTGAACCTTCATGCTGAAGCACATACTGAGCTGGTCCAATCAGCAGGAATAATGAAGAGGTATCATGTTTTACAGTAAGGCCCTGCTGCATGGGACTCTGGGGAACAAAGGGGTCCGGTCTGTAATGCCTCGTGTCTGTTTTCAATAATGCAATCGACTGTTGGGCTACGGCACAGGCTCGAGAGGCAATTTGTAAAACTTCGAGGCATGCTCGAGTTCGGCTCCTTAACAAGACCATCACATACGATCAGTCGCTTCAATAGGCCCTCATGAATACTGTGTAAATAAGATGCAAAAAGGTTAAGTAAATCCTTTGAAAATGACACAAAAAATGATTCATTTACGATCAATAATAATAATGTTCCAGTCGTATCACACCAGAAATTAAGGCAGAATTGATATCACGGTGCGGTCACAGACTGTTTAGTTATTAGTTTATTTGAGCAGTTAAAATTCTGCTCAAAAGGAGTGGGCTGAAGCAAAGCTTATAAGCACCCACCCCCGACATCATTGAAATAAAGACAATTGATCAAATCACACAAGTACAGGGAGCATGTTACAAAGTACAAGACACAAGAGCAGGAACACAGCACACACACACACACACAACGTACCCCTCGTTAACTTTACCTGTTATAGTTACATTATCAATCCTACATTAAGCAACATCATATTTTGATTTTTTTTGTTTTTTTTATTTGCCCCACCGGCAAAGAGAACCTACAACCCACCAGAGCGGCCATTTCAACACGGCCCACACCCACTGTGGGTACAAATAACTGTAATCAAGCCAGTAAGATCATAAGCCAGTGTACCTGTGATGTCAATCTCTAGCCAGGATCAATATGGCTCATCAGATGAGCAACAAAAGAAAAATGACTTGATAAGGCAGATGCTGAACTTAATCTGGGAGAAACAGTCAAGTCCTGTGTGTGATAAAGTATGAAAGCAGCTCGTGACTTGCTCAGCGGTGCACCATGTGGTCAAATGAGTTTGAAAACACATTCATTTTGGTTTGTTTGACAATTGTTGCAGCCACAATGCGGGGAGCCATTTTGGGAAATGAGATCAGGACACATTCTGTGGCTTGATATGATAACCACAGAAGCTCCAGAAGAAACTGCAACCTTCAACTCGGGGCTCACTTCTCTCTATTCTTTCTTTTCAAAGATTGTCTCTGGTGGATCATTCAAGGACAAGCCCCCCTGTGAGGCGGTGAATATATCGGCATTTGAGGTGTGAAGGGACAGACCTCCCGCCCAAAGACCTTAATTTGTCAAACACAGTGTCAAATACCAAAGCGCTGAGGGAAGAGCCGCTCTTGTATCAAGGCAAGTGCTGGGCCTTACAGTACTGTAGATGAGTGCTGCACTATTTTGATAAAGGCTGGAGTGAGTGTATGGCATGTTAACAGTTAGCAGACCAGAGTAGCCTGGTCTGACTAATTCCCAGTTATCAGTCGGTGTTGTGATGGGGCGAGGGTACGGTATGTGAGAATACTGGGGCATGTTTGAGAGTGTGCATGTATGGGCATGTGCTTTGTGATGTCTTGATGGTGTCTGATAAGGGCTTGGACAGAAGGCGGCCACACTAAAGGGTGTGTGATCACAGAGCGTCATACGGAACCAGAGGACCACAGGGAAACACAGCGGAGGTGTTTGGAGATCATTTTACTTCAGTGGTTCAGCAGATGAAAAGTAGACCTTTGGCCTTTACAGACATGTTGATGAGTATGGCATTGTCCCCAGAATCAGCAGAACAACCTTTAAAAAAAATAAAAAAATAAAATTAGGGAACAACCCTGACCTCTCAGTCCCAATTTGAACCTGTCTGGACTAAAACATGTTTCTTTCCAAATGTTAAAAACAGTGTCTGGTATAGATGAACTACAGTTTGCTTACATTTGGTTTGGCAGATCATAAACTGTTCAATTTGCTCTTTTGTTTCAGTTGAATCATCTTGTTGAAACAAAGCGTTTTTAACATAAATATCGCTCCCAAAGAATAAGTCCAAAAACCACACACCACAGAGTCATATTTATTTAAACCATAGGAAAACTGTACGATTGATGTCTTTGATTTATGCATATGCTTTCATGATGTAGATATTATCAGCATTTATACTTTTCTCTACTTAGCAAAACCATTAATCTTATCATATTTTACAATCTCATAAACAATGGAGGTTTGTGACGGAGACAAATGCAGCTCTTTGGAGAGAGGAAATGAATGTAAACTTTAAGGACGTCCTTGGGAATGGCATTGTTTGATTTGGCAATGAAGGCGTGGGTGGAAAATAACAACTTTCAATACATTTGATGAGCAGCTCCACAAATAGCTGAGACCCAACACGGCATGAAATCAACAACAAGGCAGCGACAACTGGACTTCAACTGAATTCTGGTTTAAAGTTTGCAGATGAGAAGGTACTACGGTGTTTTTTCCTCTTGTGCTTACAGAATTTACAGAATATGGAATAAAACCAAACAAAATGCCTGTCCAACTACCTGACATGGTGGTTGAGTGTTTAGCGCTCACAGCAGGGGGTCCTAGGTTTGATCTCCTTTGTCTTGGTGGACTTCATCTGGTACACCAGTTTCCCCCATCAACCCAAATGAGAACAAATAATGAAATAGAGGACTCCCGGGTGCTGCAGTGCACGGCTCCTGACAGGTTGCCCCAGCGGCATTGAATGATGGGTCAATTGCAAAGGATAAAACTTAAGGTTAAGGTGCTTTATTTGTCACTATACAACAACTGTACAATTAAATGTGTCCGCTGCATTTGACCCATCCTTCGACTTGACTGCGTAAGGAGCAGTGGGCCAGGATGATGGAGGATTCGCCTATTGCACATGTTTCTAGTAATGTTTCAAATAACTAACACTGAACTGACCTCCACCCTGAGATGTAGCACTCAAGTCCTCGACTCAGACTTGTGACACGTTTGCCAACTACTACTGACCCAATGCTTTTATGAACAGGCTTTTAAACTGTGGTTTTAAGTTCAAAGGTAGCTAAATGCTATCAGAATTCATAGGGGGGTCTCATGAGTGGACACTGCTTGGAAAACCTTCTTAAATGGGCTGGTTTTAGGTGATAGTGACTCAACTTGGACTTTCCTATAATGACTAGGACTTGGGCATTTAGAAATTGAATTAGCTGAAGCTTGGATTTGTACTCAGACTTGAGTCGACCTAGCCCTGAGCGACCCTGAAAAGACTGTATTCAAAGTATAATTGAAGCCTTGAATTATAGACAGTAGAGAATCAATTACCAACAAGTAAATAAGTGAAATTCAACATAGTTTGTCTTGCAAACCAATACAATATACACAAACACATTCTAAATGAGCTCAAATATCTCCACAAATAGCAAAGGCCAAAAGCAGTATGAATACAAAACACAATGCACACTGCACTTCATCAAACTTCCCTTCGGCTGATATTCTGGGCTTCTTAACGACCTCTGCAAGTCCAGGAAGGTATTGACATGAGGGACCAAAAGAAAACAGACAAACAAGCAGGCGGTAGCACAATAAACAGGAAAATACACAGAGGAAGGCAGCTGGCCCCGCGTACGGCGTCTGCACAGATCCGGGTCACGCATCGCCTCGCGCTACTGTTTCCTATTGATCCACAGCAGTTTCCTCACTTCGGAAATCCTGCGAGTCCCTCCATCTGTCATTGTGTTTGGGCTTGTTCGCTTCTAATTTCACTTAAGAATCCTACTGTATCTATTTTAATCAGAGGATGTTACAGTGTTGTGGAAGAATGCCTTTGTACTGGGCAGCATGAGAAATCAACACATGAGCTGTCACCGTATTTGGGTTCAGACTTGGATGTGTGTTTCAAAACATTTTAAAAAGAAGACATTTTAGACGCTGACTTATGTCTTCATAATGCAGAGTCTAGACTCAAATCTGTGCTGCCGAAAGAGAAACCTTCTTTTTACATGTCAAAAACAATCCGAAAAGCTGTGCAACCGGAGTCTTTCTGTTTTCAAACCATGAAAAGAGGCAGTAGTGGAGTAAATCTGTTCAACTCGTTTCTAGCTCTGAGAATACATTTATGTGAGTTACTGTATGCATAGTTTAGCCGTGTACATACGTAGCTTACCGTAATTTTCTATATATACTATAAACTGCTACTTTTTCACACGCCCAGAACCATACGGCCTATACAACGATGTAGCTAATTTAAAGATTTTTACGTGTTAACTGCATAGATGGGTCATAGGTCTTAGCCCTTTTTCCTACTTCGACCGCTACCGGACTGCGGCGCGGGGAGGGGGTGCTGCGGGGGGAGCGCACGTGCTGAGTGTAGGTCATGTTTCTAAAACAAGGAGAGGCCAGCGCTTTTATACCAGTACTACACCGAGACCATCACGTGATGCTCTTTCTCTCAGAACAGACTCAACTCACAGTGGCTTAAATAAGTAGTTTGGGGTCCATTTAGTGCGTAAAAGTATGGAAAATGCAGCGCGATGTTTGTGAAAAACGAGCGAGGAGGAGGTGACAATGAAACGGCAAAGAAGGGACCCTTGTCTGTGGTGCTGCGCAAACACTGTGCGCGTAACCTGTCCCGCACAACATCCCGTTACAACATAGACAGACACCTGCGCCTATTATGTACTTCTTCTTTTTTCTTTCTGAATTTAGTTGGTGCAGCTTATATTCAGCTGTGCTCAATAGTCTGGAATTAATGGTAGTCAGAGCGAGGTCGAAACAAAGCAGGGCAGAGCGCTAAAGCATAGACTCTTCTGTGTTAGTGATTGTTAAAAATGCTGTAATAGCAGACAGATAGCATATATTACTGCGGTCCCAGTTTACTCTAAATGACCTAATAATGCACTCTACTACAAGAAACAAAGTCAAATTCTCCATCTGAATGACTGCAAAGTTTATCACAATCTCACTGAAGTAGCAGTTTTAATGGTTGCAATGAGCAAATAGCAGAGGTGATCATGCTCTGAAATGCATGTCATTCGTATACTGTATTAGTTTGCCATTCCTCTCTCGCTCGTCTCTCAAATCATTCATAAACCTGTTAAAAATGCACACTGTGAACTAAATCTTGATTTTAATACATACATCGCAAATATAATTGCAATTGCAACACTTATCTCAAGTCACAAATTGCAATTTTTTTGTGCAGCTCTACTCAGCATTTTAATATTCTACTCATTTTTGCAGCCCTATTCTGCACTCACTGATCTTTCACTGTCGAGCAAATACACTCTCAGACATGTCTTTATTCGGTTTTGAAAAACAAAGAGGTCCAGCCGCTTGATTAGCACTGGGTGTATTAAACTCCCAACACAAATCCCTAATCATGGATAAGCGCTTGATTTCTAAATTAGCGACAGCAGGTTGGAAGCAAACGAGGAAAAATCTAATTAGAAATTACTGGAAGCATCTGCTTACTGCTAGGTTAATGAGGCACACTTCTGCTGTAAGCGGCTACAGTCAATACTTTTTATAGTAATGATGGATCAAATGGCTGCTGCGTGTGCAATGAGTAAAGGATGAATCGGGAACCCAGAGAGAACCAAGTCTCATTACATTTATAAGCACATTACAAAGCTTTTCATTTGTTTTATTGTTATGGATTGGATTAAGGGGCTTGCCTATAAATTCATGCAAATAATGACTTAGCTCGGATATTTGGTGCGTTATCAGGATTGAGGAGCACGCGTTTATCGGAGCGAGGATCTCCTGAAGCAGCACAATATTTCATGTCTAATGCGTGTGTGTTGTGACTGGAGCGCGCGCTGAGGTATAGTAGCAAAGAGATACGGGTCTCACGCTATTTTGACGGGACATGCAACACAGTCATTATCAGATCAACAATCGCACCGTTTCACGCTGGGTTTTTATGACGTACACAAACCTCACCTGCTCATTACATTTATATTGTTTGAGAAGAGGCTGCCGTTCGTCAAACCAGATCTTTAGAAGGATTCGTACAATAGGGAGCGCCGCCAAGGCACCGAGTCCTGGACAGTCACAGAAAACATAAAAATACATAACATAAAAATCGAAGCCACAAAGATAATTTCAACAGAAAGAAAGAAAGAACATGTATGTAGTTAATGAACATCATAAATAACATAAAAGAAATATCAGTTAAACTAAAGATTTGCTTTTCTATGTGCAGCAATAAATGTGACTTATTTAATCAAATATACTTTAAAAGATTTTTTTTTTTTTTTTTTAATGTAGGCCTACCATTACTTTGAGTGACACAGAGTACATTTCAAATCAACTAGAAGAAGCCCAGAGTTGTTCTAAGGCTCTTGTCCGGCTTCTGACTTAAACTACTGCTGTGTGCTGCATGTACACACAGTCAGGAGCTCATAAAAACCTTGTGAAAAGATTAGTGCAGTGCCTAACTTGACCGTTGACCCCTGATAATAGGGCAGCCAGCGCTCAATGGCTAAGACCCTTCCCATGTGCCCACAAATTCCTCTTCCCCTCTGACACTTGTAAAAAGCCCTGGCGTTGCTCTCTACGACCCCATTACATAAAAAGAGGGATCCAGCCAGGCCGTCTTGTCGAACGCCATACTGTGCTTTGCAAACAGTAAAACACACATATGCCCACTGTGTATGAACCCACATTCACTTTAAATTATAAATTAGGAGGGAATATAATATTATTAATGCCTATTTCTCTGTATTGCTGCTGTAATTGTATGTCTGAGCAGTGCAGCAAGTCCAGTTTCCCTTTGGAACAATGAAGTTTACCCTAACCTAACATCTCACTCAAAGCCTAAGTTGCCTAATGAGAGTCAGTACCGTTCTTTCATTCGCCTCGAAAACAAAGTTGATTGAATAAAATGAACGTTACTGCAATAGACAGAAATACAACACTTTCTGGCACGAGCAAGCGCCGGATAATAAAAGTATACAATCAATGCACTTGCACTTGGCTGTGGCAGTTACTTTGCTCTGGTGGGCTGCGTCGATTTATTGGAAATTCGCTCCGCATAGCGTCTCGAGGCACCGATCTTAAAACCATTCTTGGATGGAGAATCAAACAAATGCACTGGGACCCCTGTGTGTGCGGTGCGGGGCTTTTATGGGTGTCAGCACTGACCAATGGAAAAACAGATCCAACAGTCTGCACGCACACTCTGACCTCAGACCACATGTCATCCGGCCTCGCTCACCTTCATCCACCGGCTCTTATGACAAACACTATTTATAGCTTTAGCTCCGCACTGTTTATTATTGCCTTTCACTGGACCCTTATCATACATTCGAATGCAATTAAACCAGCCTACATTTTCAGACTGCTGTGAGAAAAAAGTGTTATTTTAGCCCTAAAGAAACTGTCAGCTCCTGTCAGTCTGACAAGTCAAGCGTATCATTGAATGGTGAATGGGGGGAGAAGATGAGAGAATGAACTGTATTCATGATACATTTCAAAGGATTAGAAAGCAGGACTAGTCCTTTTGTGCGAAGAACAGGCGGCATTGTCAGATGAATAATTGATGTAGGCTAAGACAGGCTAAGCATTTTGGTTCTGGCACACACTAAACAGAGGACATGCTACACAACATATGGGTGGATATTTATAATTTCTCTCTGTACAGATCACAAGCTCTGTATAAGGCATTGGCACTATTTTGCAATTGTGGCAATTTCAGAGATAAACGCAACTATAAGGAAGAATGCCTTTATATGGACTCCTGTTACAGAATTGTGAAATAAAAATATAACTTGCTTGGCAGGACGTATATACAAATATCTTAGTGTAAATTGTATCACCTTTCATTTCTCCACTATAGGAATCTCACAGATGACGATACTGCATGTTGTGTGAGTTCCCACACTCCAAAGTGACTTTACATATTTGGGAGGTTGGTGTCGCTTCAACAAAGCCAATGTTGTGAACGATTATTACTTCATATACAGCCATTCCTCACTGATATCTTGAATAAACTTGTAGCATACTGAGCACACTATGAAAACACAGACAGCCCCAAATGTTGAAACCAGGTGACCGGTGACTCCCTGTGGACTCATAACGCCGGTCTGCTGCCTGTTGATTCATTATCTCAACCAGCAGTCTCTACGAGTGAAACAAAAATAAGCAAAAGTGCCTTGACAAAACAAACGCCTGGTCTTCATAAATTTGGCCGAGGGCAGCGAGCGCTCCTCTGTTCAATCCCCGCGCACCCTGTACTGTTGGGTCAGGGGGGAAAGGGAAAGCCGTGACACTGTCCCGCTGAGCTGCTGCAACAGTCCACTCACAGCCTTCCTGATTGTATGTCCGGGCTGTCAGCGGCGTTCGGAGACGGCCTGCTGTGAGGAACATGATTTTGGCTCGTGGAGCAGACGTTTGCCGTGACAGAGAATGATGTTCAAAGCAGAGGGAAATACTGTACGCTCCCATTGAAGGGGTTTTATTGTGCACGAACATGAAGACCCCAGCCTCCATTTTATATTCATTTCACATATGGGGCAAAAACTACATTTCCAGGCTTTAGACTTTAAGTGCAGTGTGGAAAAATCAACAAGGCATTTAAACATATACTGAGAATTAAATAATTTTTTTGGTCCTTTTTATTTGTCCAAGTGCTGAAAAGATGTAACATTTAAAAAGCGATGCACCAAAGCCACTATATGTGCAGCAGAACTTTACGGATGGTGATTATCGATAATGACAACAACCAGCTTGAAAACACAATCCGTTTATGGGAGAGAGAGCTCATCTGTAACTTATCTTTGATCACTCATGACCTTCCCACTGAGTGCATGACAAATGTTTCCATGTTTCCATGGCTTGTCTCCTCAAGGCTGGATTACTGTAATGGACTTTTTACTGGGATCACCTCCAAAAACGTTTAAAGACTGCAATACATACAGAACAGCGCCGCAAGAATCCTTATGCAAGTACGCAAGTATGAGCACATCACTCCAAAGCTATACTCCCTCCACTGGCTCCCAGTCGCCTTCCATATTCAATACAAAACTCTCCTTCTCACTCATAAAGGCATCAGCAGCCATGGTCCATCATACCTACAAGAACTCATCCCTTTCCAAAGCTCCACCCTGAGATCACCCAGCGGTCGGTTCCTCCAAGTCCCTTTCTCTAAGCTCCGAACCATGGGTGATAGAGCCTTTTGTTCAGTTGCACCCCGGCTCTGGAATAGCCTCCCTGTGGAGCTCAGAGGAGTGCAGAGTCTGGAATCATTTAAAGCTAAACTAAAGACATTTTTATTTAGGAAAGCTTTTAAGTGTTAATCTGGTGTAGTTTTATTATGTTTTTAAATGTAGCACTTTGAGATTCCTTCGAGTGAAAAGTGCATTATAAATTAAATCTATTATTATTATTATTATTGTTTCTAATCCTGTTGTAGATATTGAGATCTTCAGTGATAAGGCAGTACAGTGGACCCACTTACAGATTTAACAGGTGCCACTTCTTTATCAGATCAGGTAAACGCAACGTGAGGCAGGACGTCCAAAGAAATCAAAAACAGGAAGAATTGAGAGATTAAACGTGGAACAACATAGTGGCGGCATTCATTGATTTGACATTTGACTTCCTTCTTTGTAATCATTGAAGCAGCTGCCTTTGGAATTTCTGCCCTGTTAAGACCCCATAATCACTTAATAATAATACGGTGGCAATCCATCATACAAGTGCCATCAGACCGCTACGACCTTGGCCTCAGCATCACAGTCAAAACAAGGAAGGCAAACACAATGGAGTGTGTAAGTATATTGACTCTGCAGGTGCTCAATAGAAGAAGATATTAAGACTCTGTTTATCTCAAACAATGGTTGAATTCTTGGCTCTCCCGGTGGATGTACAGCAATGTCCAGGTTAACATTCTCACAGTTTCCTTGCCACATGCTGCGCTACCCTGTCACCCGCATACTTTCCAAACCGCACATCCTCAACAGTGATGGAGAAGAGATTCTTGAGGCTCAGAGGCGGCAGGTGCGAGGCCAAGGCGGACTTTCCAAGGATGTTGAAGTCAACGTTAATGTTATTCCCTTACCTCCACAAACAAAGAGAGGAATTCAATTCAGGGAAGACGCCGGTCGACACGCTGCAGATGGAGAAGATACGCCTCTGTGAATAGGATTCTGATCACTGGTCAGAGATACTGTCGACACTGGGGCCTGCCAGGGACTTTTTCAACTGTCAAAAGTGAAATAAAACAAGAAAACAACAGGAGTTTGAAGATGTCTTTGGGGATTCTGTCTCTGTTCAGAAGACAATTCACAGCCGTCCGGTCACTGCTGCTTAATTTGACAATGAGCTGTCAAATCCTTGAAAACAGGATCTGTAAATTGAATACACTTTTGGAGCGATCTTTAGAGAGCATGTTACACTCCCACCTGCAGACTAACTCTAAGCACATTTTAAATATTGCCATGGTGATTGCTGGAGATGGGTTTGAGAGCTGAAATTGCACATAATTGCTCTACCTCGGCTTGAGAGAATTCTCAAAGGGCTTTAAGTGCAGCAAAAAAAACAATGAAGCGCCTAAGGAAAGGACAGGAAAAAGCCATTTTGACTGTAGCGACACCAGGGAAATGATTCAGGCTTTATACAGTTTACAGCAATGAGTGGCCTCTGCTCTGCCCTTATGTGTCCGTGAGATACAGAAATCCATAGAACTATATCCTTAAAATGAAAAAGAGTGAATTTATTTATTTGGTCGGGAGAGTGCATGTTCATGAACATACATAAAAAAAGAGAAAATAAGCTATTTCAGTGTTGATGATCAGAACCAGTAGATCAGACCAAACTCTGATCTTTAGACTTTAGAATGAAAGGTGAAAAACTAACCTTAATGTGTTAAGGAAGTGATAATGTGATGATTGCATTTGCTTTGAGGGTTTCTTCAAACAAATAAGGCATTAAATTATTATTTTTTTAAACTTTTTTTATCAGCTAACTTTAGTTGTTCATGCAGAAGCACTCCATATTTTTATTTCTTGCACCACCATTAACAAAATTGCAGAGGTATTGCAGTTGTTGTAAAGTTTATTTCCATTTTGCCTTCTTTGACGTACCACTCTGTGAATATGTGCGTCTTTCCTTTTCAATAACTTATACAATGACGTTTTTGCTCATTCAACTTACACTGAAGCATTTACCTAAAGTGTGTTTCCAGGCACATTTCGAGAGCAAACGGGAGCCTTTCTGCTGGTCACCATGGTCACTGGCTCAGCTGGCTTGTCAAGGTGCTTTAATAGGCCTTGTTGATGGATGACTCCATTACTGTACCCCAGCATGCTGTGTCACCTCCGGCCGTACGCAGCGCAGCATAACCACCCCTCCCAGTCTGCGGATGTTTCTTATCCAGATAAATGCAGCAAAACAACAAATAAACAAAAATATCTTCTCCTGAAATACTTCCTGAGGAAAAGAGAGGCCACTGACTATGTGCGTCATTGGGATGAAGAAAATGTTGAGCGATGACAAGACGCACATCCGGAAGAACATGGAACCAGGGACAGTGTTTAGAAGCCAAGTCATTGTCAGATAATAACATGACTAATCAATTATAATGCCATACATGGTTGGATAGCATGTTCACTTGTTATTGGCATGTCTATGATCACACCCAGAGTAAATAAGTTTGAAATGGACAACATTACTGCTGTGCATGTATCCAGGTTGTTTTTAGATTGTTTAGGTCTCTTGTGTCGTCAGGATTGCCAAGAAAAGCTTGACTGTCATATATTATTATGCAAGGTTCACATAGGGGTGCTGTGGGCTAAACTTTGATGTGGATCGATATTTGCTAGAATGGGAAACTGTGGCTCTTCGTACAAAGCAGCCTCCACAAAGGACAGGAAGAGGAAATGAGAATTGGAGCACTTATATTTATATCTATAGGTAGCACATTCACCCAATTTTGACATTCCATCCACATTTGTGATCTTTGGCCCTGAATGTGGGTTCATTTGTGAATTGATGTGGTTATGTGTAAACCTACCATTACAAAAGAAATCCGTCACATCAGGGGAAACTATAGCAACAAGCAAACAAGACTAACATTGGCTATAAACAAAAAAGTAGCCTTTAGCTGCGGTTAGCGCTCTCGCTTCAAAGCAAGAAGGTCCCGGGTTCGATTCCCACCTGGATGGGGCCTTTCTGTGTGGAGTTTGCATGTTCTCTCCGTGTCTGTGTAGGTTTCCACTACCACTAAAAACATGTACAATAGCCCAGGATGAATGATGTGTGTGCATGAATGAATGATGGTGGTCAGAGGGACTGTTGGCGCAGATGTGTGCAGTCGTGACAGCGCGTCAGTCTCCCCCAGTTTCCCCTGCGGGAGACTGACAAAGGGAGCTTACCACCACAGAGTATGGAATGAATGTATGATTGTCTCATGTAAAGCGCTTTGTGACCATGTCTGTGAAAGGCGCTATACAAATAAAGCTCTTCTTCTTCTACCGGTCAATACATCTAATATGTGTCTAGTCAGTGTCTAAATGCTCATGCTAAGCAATTTTGACAACACAATCTGGAGCTGTATTGGCTGGGCATATGCTGTACACACTGTACTTGAAATAATGAGACTGAGCTCCACATTGATACTCTTCCTGTGTATGTAAACTTTACTAATATGAGTAATTGTGCCGTAAGGGCCCAAGTGTCCCAGCATGCCTTGATGGTCCTGACCGCAGTTAACCGTGCTGGAAACGGGTCAGACAGCCAGTCTTCCATTTGAATGCATTTCTGAGCGGAGTAAGAAAAAGGAACAAAGTGTGGACCGCATCAAGGTGCTCCCCCATTGCCGTACTGCACGCTATCTCAACCACATTAGTCAAGCTCAAAGAGACTCCCCCTACCCCTCGCTGCAAGACCGGTGGAGATGGACGAGCAGCAGGGAACACGATGAAATGCAGGTAGACAAAGAAGAAAGAGGGGGAACTGATTGAATGTTGCAAGTTTGGAGTGAAGATCCGAGGGCTGTTGTCGGCGAGCTGTTCACTAATAAATCCCAGGTGTCGGTAACTGTGAGGTGTTGAATCAGAGGGTCACGACCTCTTTGGCCCCAGGGCAACGCGGAGATGTGTTGACCCATGAGAGCTAGCAACTCTGTCACACAAAATCAAACCGTACATTTATTCTGCTGTTTGAAATTCAAAAAGCGGCCTCATTATCCTTTCAGTGTAATATTTGAACACAAGAAAGTCGACAACTGGGCATGCGTTCAGCAGGAAAACGCTTGGGGCTATTCTCACTCAGATTGATATAGCTCCGCAGTCGAGCATCAGGGGTCCACTGAAATGGGCTGATAAAATATTTACCGCTTTACAATGGATTTTTCACTCACCAAAAAAAGAAAACTTGGGATAAGCTTGTCAGTGAAGTCTAGCAAAGGAGAAAACAACCGGGTCAAAGGGAGTAGGTCAACATTAAAATACAAGTTTAGCAGAAGAGTCTTGAATATTCGTTACTGTTCGTCTACTCCGCCATTTTGGTCGGAAACCTGGAGGGAGAAAGTTTCATTCAACTTCCTGATTAGATCTGCAGTGAACCGAGGTATGAAGCTTGAATAAACTTGGTCAGGAAAAAAAAAATCCCTTTTTGCTCATGTGTGATGCCTAAAACAACACACTCTTAATTAATTCCTTTAGGCTAACAACGCAACACAAACATGTACATTAAGATGAGATGCCAATTTCCTCTGGCAATTATGCCTTTCATTTAGTTTCAGTGCAGTTTGTTAATTTAGCCAAGAACCTATCGCTGAGGTCCAAACACAAATCACGCCACATAAATCAAAAGTGTCTAATCATCAACATGTGGTTATTTACTCCACTAACACAGACAATCTTGCATTACGTTTTTGAAGATATAGGAACTTATAATACATTTATCAACTCGCGCCATGACTGTTTTTCTTCAGACAGACGAAGTGGATGTTTACGCTGTTGATGTTTTTTATCTGTGAAAAAGGCTTTTGTTTTTACCAAGAACATGAGAAACTGGGCTGCGTTAAAGCCAGCTGAAGCCTTGAGCCTCTGAGCACCTGTTTTCTGTGGATGCCAGTGCCTCACAATCCAGGATCCCTTCCCCGCTCTCCCTGACACCTCTTATCTGCAATTCCACGGATCCTCTGTCCCGGATTAATCCCATCCTGCCCAGCGGGAAGTAGGTGCCAGCAGGCCACAACTGTCGGTATAAACTAAACTTCGGCCTGATGATGACTTCCATATGTCGCATCACTCTGGTGGCTCGATCCACTTCTCATTGCCTTTCCTTCCATCTCTCATCTCTGGCTCTGCTTTGCTCTTTTAAATGATTTTACGTAGGGAGTGTGTGGTGGACGCCGCTGAGGTCACATGGAGCACTAGCTAATGTGTTTCAACACAGAGTAACTTGAAGTGTTAGCTTTAGCTGAATGATAGTAATGAGGTTAAAGACAGGCGTGGGCTAAAGTGGCCACTTTCCACTGCCAAAAGCACGACAGCAGATAATCTGTATGTTAAAGTGCCCTCTGTGGCTGTTGGGGTGGCGGAATTGGACCCATGGCGAGATTTCCCACCGTAACTCCTCCCTCCATTAAGTGTCAAGGGCCGAGACGTCTAAAATCGCCCTGGGGACCCTACGACACGGCTCTGTACTGCTGTATGGTAAACATGAACTAATCGGAAGCTGACATTGCAACACTGGGGGCTTTTCCCACTTGACTGACATAGGAGCATACTAATATTCCCAGCCTGATTATAATCCCTGTAGTCGACCTCATTAGTCAGGCATCCGCGCTGAACCCTGCCGCGGGAGGGTCGGCGCACTGGGCTGTCAGTCAACACCTCTGTCTTCAAACAAAGGCCATCGGGGAGAAATAATCCAACTCCGGCTCACGGGAGTGCACGGGGAGCTGTTTGGAGGGTGTGCCGACTTATGCATATGCAGGTACTTAGGCTTCAGAGTGTCTAATTGCACATAAAAAAAATATTATTAAGAAAGGGTTTAAAATCTTGAGTAAACAAAAAAAGTTACATAATAATTAAAGTTTTGCGAGAATAATAAAAAGGAAAAAGAAATAGACGGCAACACATTTACTCCTGCAAAAGCTAAAATATAATTAAATATAATATATTGTGTCCAATGCGTCTCCTCCTCCTGGTCTCCTCCGAGGAGGGACCAGAGGCATGGAAACAGATGCCCTAGCCACCTCAGCTGGCTCCTTTCGACGTGAAGGAGCAGCGACTCTACTCCGGCTCCTCACCCGATCTTGAAGGGTGCGCCCAGCCACCCTGCGAAGAAAGCTCATTTTGGTCGCTTGTATCCGCGATCTGTCCTTTTGGTCATTACCCAAATCTCATGCCCATAGGTGAGGGTGGGCAGTGCCCATATATTGCAAATGTATAGAGTTTGGGAAAATCCACAGTTACCATGGAGATCCACCATGTTTGCAGCTGTTGGCATACATTTTCCATAGACTAACAATAGCTAAAAGCAGTGGAAAAAGTGAAAAAAAAAAAAAAAAAGCCGTGAACAGCTCCGTTAGCTGCTGAGTAAACTCACTGTGGAGTCCAAGTGTTTTAATGTGAACAATAACTCCAGTATTTTAACTTTTAAAATCTCCATTAGTTTATAATTACTGCTAATCCCATGATGCTTAGCGATATGACATCCCATTCACGAACTCTATTGTAGTATGCCTCTAAACAGCTGTTGAATGCGTCTCCTAATAAGAGCAGGAGTACAAAAAAAGTGCAGTTCAAGAGAAAAGAAATTCTACAAACTGCTCTTTCGTATTACATGTTGTACGAAAGTCCTGTTGTTGTCTGGTTGAGCAATAAGTTGCTTTTCTAGTCCTGCATGTAAAGTTGTGTGTTCCTGTGTTAAATTGTAAAATTTTTAACACTCAGAAATGTCTGAAGAGCGTTGATTTTATTTCACAAATATTAGGTGGCTCATTGTAAAGTACTTCTCTTGTTAGGAGATTAACGATACACAGGAAACATTGAACCGTTTTGGTAAAGCGCGTTTGGTTCGGTCCACTTTCTGTTTCCGTGCAATTTTGGTCCATTTATTTAGTAGCGCAAGTTTAATTGCAGCAGCAGAACAAATGTTTCACACGGACTCTACTGGGTGACAGACTACTCCAAGGGCTTATTTTGGTGAATTGTTCATCAGCGCTGCCCTTTGAGCGGTGGCAGTGATTACGCAAATTCATTTTTAGGTAGAGGTTTGGACTCACTGAAGCTATGCGAGACGGGAGCCGCCATGAGATCTGCAGTACATCGCAGGCATCCACTTCCAAACAACTGTTGTATGCATGCACTGCTGTATGTCAGTAAAACCTTAGCCCTTTGTTGCCTGGTTGTTTAACCGTCAGTGGAAAAGCACTCGTCTGTATTCCAGTGATTCACAAACGTGTCATCCTCCGGAGCCTCCAGGAGTCCAGGTAAACTTTAGCCGTCTGATACGGCTTCCCTCACATACATGGTTTTACTGTGTCCTCCCTGCTATAAAGGTTTGTTCTGTTGTATGAATCACTGAGCAAAAGGGTGTTTTTTATTAATAGAGTTTGGAAGATAAAAACGTTGATACTATACTACAATTTAAATACTTTTATATTCCACTTTACAAGATTATTTTCTGTGGGGGGGGTGTACCAACAAAAATACAGAATCGAAATGTAATTTTACTGATTGTAGATACACTACGGAGAGTCTGCACTAGCTACTCTCCTGTATCTGGTGATTGAAGTCACAAACAAGAGGCCTGTGAAGATACAAAGAACGTGTTTGAGGAAAAAGTAGTGCTTTTAGGGCATTGTTTTACCATCATATAACCTGTTTTATTATTGCTGCTCAAAGAACATGGCCCACATTGGTTTTAACACAGTCTATTTTTTTTCTCTTCAAATCTCCTCTAATGAGCCCACACACAAAGCGATTCATTGTATATAGCGCACACGTATACATGCAAGTTAACACGGCTACGTTCAGGTTCACGTCCTGAAGAATGCACTAAAGCCTCGTCTTTTCAAACTGAAGGAATAAGCCGAATCCCATGAAGTTCAGGGCCTGGACAAGGGTTGGACAGAGGTTCTCAGCTGCACTCTGGGTCGCCTTTCTGTGGATCACCATTCATCCCCGCTCCTATTCATGACTACAAGCATCAGCCTTACAACAGCAACACGATGTTTAAGAGCTGCAACATGGAGTGAAATATCAGCCTATAAAGTGACGCTGGCTTCGAACAGTCGGCCGCTTCAAAACACTGAGCTGCCCGGGTGATTTACGGCGAGCTCACTTTTCCTGAGGGTGACAGCAGAAACAGAGAGGAAGAGTGATTCAGGCCTTTGTGGGGTCCTCTCATAAAAGGCTGAGGGATGGGACCCCGCTGCTCTCATAACATTCCTGTGCTGTTTGGGTAACGTAGACAAACAGAAAATGATCTGCCAGTTACGGCATTGGTCTTGTCACTTAAAACACTGGTGCCGTTGACCATCCGCCTTGTTGTCTTAAAAGTGTTTTCATGGGAAACTCGCGAAGGCTGGCAGCTTTTAAATGAAAGGAAGACAAAAAACAAACAGTTAATTCAATAATACTCCCTTCCTGTAGTCAGGGGCGTAGCACTAAATTCTAAATATACAATATACATACTTATATCATTGTTTGTTTGTTGTGTACTCAATGTTTGACTTGAAATTTCATCTGTTTTGGCTTCAGTTACAGAAATTGAATAACCTTTAATCCGGGTAGTGGTAGGCCTATAGATATTTAAATTGGTGGTGTAATATTCTACTTTCATTGGGCCAATTGAAATTGCTGGTTTTAGATAGAACATAATTATTATTAGCATACCACATTAAACAGGAGGGCTGCACCAGGGACATAGGATATGTGTGCTGGGAATAACACATTTGTGACTTTAAAATAGACATTAAAATGCTATTACAAATAATAATTATACTATACAGTATGTTGTCTCTGGGTTTCACTACCATATGTTGTCTCTGGGGCGACAGTGGCGCAGATGGTAGAGCGGTCAGGGGTTCGAATCCCGGCTCCAGCAGGTGCAGACTGTCGTTGTGTGCCTGGGCAAGACACTTCACCTAATACCTATGTGTAAGTGGTTGGTGGTGGTCGGAAGGACCGTTGGTGCAGATGTGAGCAGCCTCGCTTCTGTCAGTCTGTCCCAGGGGAAACTGTGGCTACAAATGTAGCTTACCCATCAGCATGGAGTGAATGACCCCCCCTCCCTTTCATGTGTGAAGCGCTTTGGGTGTGATTTGTGTCATATGAAAAGCGCTATACAAATAAGATTCCCTTCCCTCTCTGGCCCACAGGCATGAACAATAAAGACAAGGGCTTCAGCCTGATTTAGTCTCTCACATATTTACAAAGTTACGCTGGAATAGGCTAAATGGCACGAGACATCCCACCTTTTCACTACAACAACGTTCACTTGTCTCCAAAGCTGCGCATTTATAATGCGAGTCTCCAAATGCGCGCGCCTAATTAGCATAATTAATTCTGCGAAAATAGCGTGAGCGACCTGTGGCCTTTGTCACTGTATTGGCCTGATTGCAGTCAATTACAATAAATATAAGGAAAGAGAAACTTTAGAGGTTAAAACGAGGAGAGAAGGAGCACTGTCTCTGGTTCTTTCTCTGACTGCACCATCCACTCCTCAGCGCAAGCAGAGGCAGGAACTCGCCTCACCTCATGTTTAACTGTCATTTATGACAAGAAAGTTGCATCTAAGGTCCGCTAGAACAGGCTATTGTTACATAAAAGCACATAAGAGCGAGGCAAGACAAATATTTCTCTTTCCTAGCCCTGTGTCATTGCATTGCAGAGCTCACATCATCAAACACACTGTTGAGTTGAAGCGCACGATACTGAACACCGGTGTGTGGGCTGAACCATTTTGCACATTTCTAAAGGGGTGTCAGGGCCCTGAGATTCATCCATAAATATTGTTTGTGCAATATTCTTTCTGGCAACCACTGTATTTCAGCCCTGTTGTGTTCAGTTCTTATATCAATTATGAGGAAATGTAGAAAGTTCAGTACAGAACGCTTTTTGCAGCACATTTGAGGGCCCCTACCCTGCTCTGGGCCCTGGGTACTCAGTACCCTTTACCCCCCAGTCTGACCCATGCCTACCTGTAGCTCAGCAGTATGTGACTACAGTGACCCCTCTCTTTATTAGACAAATACTGAAAAGGTTGAACTTATCCATCAATACTCACATACTGTACCAAAAGTAGCAGATGCTCTTTGCAAAGGTTTTGATACTTTGTCATGACTAGTTGAACAGTAAAGTTGTTTCATGATCAGATCACCACTTTTTCTTTTCTTGAATGCTTCAGTCAGGACAGGCGAACAGACCGTCTGAGGGAAAGGGATTTCTTTGTTACAGTTGTCAATGCACTCTGCCGTGAATGTGTGGTGCAACGCGGGCATCCAGAATGCACAGCAATACGTCTGCAATACCTTTTGCTCGGCAGCCGCCTGGGAGACAAATGGCATGAAATAACAGTGTCCCCTATTCTGAACATCCCGGGATGGGCCTTCGACACTTATTCCTCCAGAGCCAGCAGAGGATTACAAGATACACTTGAGTGAAGCCGACTTGTCATGATGCGACTCATTAGACAAACAGGCACTTCTGTATTACAGGGAGTGGGTCGGTGTCCAAACCAGTTCAGTGTTTGGTGTGGGACTTGAGCTGCATGAGGCTGACAGGGGTTTCTGTGTTTGCAGTGTGGATTTAGACAATTACACAATTAACTAGTTAAGAGGGATCAACTGGTCCAAAGATTAAGACCACTTGCAAATGAAATACTTAAAGATTAGAAAAGATTTACACAGTACCACAATGTCTTAAGGCAGACTGAAACCAAAGTAAGCCCCATTACCCTGATGTAAAGCTGACAGTCGTCAATGAAGCAGCAGTGAACAGTGAAGATGAAGTACAAACCTCCGCCGAAGACTATGATGAGTTACAATGACCCAGACAGAGTGACCTCTGAAGGAGAAACAACAAAGACCCAGTCACAAGCATTTATTCACGTGTTATGAATGATCTGAATAAAAGAGAGATTGACCCCCAATTTTCCATTTCATTCCGAAGACCTGATAAGGCGTTTATATTGCCGTTTGATAATGTCCTCTTTCACTTTCTTTTTAGTACATGGACCTTTTCAAATGAAATGGTAGTGAAACTGTCCGACAGACCCCTGCAGTGTCTTATGTATGTGCCTTCACAGCTGAAAACAAAGACAAATAAAATACGTCTTAATTGGTCCACTGAAAATGTAGGTGCCCTTGACCATAAAAATAATGCACACAGATCAACAGTGACTGACACGTGCGAGTCATTCTGGAAATCTCCGATGGTACAGGAAATCAATGCCCTTTTTCACAGGTGTGTCCACATCTGGAGCCGCAGCTGCAGCGGCGGAAGGCAGATGGATGCAGTGTGGAAGTTCTTATTACCATCCACATCCAGCCATTAATCTGCTGTTTCAGAGGTCATATGTCACTTTGGTCCATCACAGACACACCCACCACGCTTTATGCACACGCACGCGTACAGGCTGAGAGGCAGATTGTGAAGCTTTAGAGTTAGCCATAGATGAGGAGCCAATAGGTTTTTCATCACGGAAAGAGGAGCACTGACAACAGAGTGGTCAGAACTGACAGCTCAGTCAAACTGCTGTATATCCTCCAAACATAACTTATCTCCAAATCAAGATCACACTTATCACACAATTACTGAGGAAAGGTTCATTTAAATGACTGATATCATTAAACACATACCAAATAAAGAGCACTTGTATTATTTGTATAAACTCTAGTGGAACCAACTTGAACTGGACAAATCTTCAACTGTACTTTATTATTATTTTATTATTATCATATCCCTGTGCATAACTTCTCCAAAAGGCACTGTCCCAAAACCAAGTAGTGATGAAGGAACCAGCTGTTTGCCCTGTCTTAAGGCCCCAGTGGAAGTCAACACAGCAATCTTTGCTTCCTCTGCCTCTTTTCAACACTGGTCTGCTTAGGAACAAACTAATCTTGCTTCAATGTCAACTGCAGCACATCCATTCTCCCTGGAGAACTACCTTGTGTCTTGGGAAATACAATGATACGTCAAAACAGAAGCAGAGCAGTTTTGTTTCTGTGAACGTGCGACTTGTGGGAGAAACACACTGTCCACAATATAGTTTTAAATGTGTTGTTTTAATACGTACAGTTCGAACATATTGTATAATATTGTGTGTTTGAATTAAATAATTGCTATAAAGGAATTATTTTCGCCACTAACATGCACTTATTTCCACGTGCTGCACATTGAAACTCTGCCAATCGCTGTGCAGCAGGAACACAGCTCATGATGCTGCAGGTGCTTGTGAACTGCCTCTGGTCTTAAAGACTTCAATAGTTCAATAATTTTGCATATGTTTTGATTGAAATCAGAAAGTTTGCCTGAAGTTGCACACCAATCTCTCAGGATTGTCAGAGGATGACCTCAGAGAAAGGCGTTTGGAGCTTGTCCAGCTCATGCACTAAAACCTGCCTCTCTGGCCTCTGCTCAGGTGCTGCACTAGTTAAACTCCACTAGATGTTTGTCTGGGCTTCCTGTGGCCAAGTATCACTCTACTACCAAATCTTCTGTTATCCTTTTCACCTCGTTCTTCTCGACTGTCTCTCTCACTTTCTAATTTGCTGGTCACCGTCAGAAGTCAGCCAAGTGGGACTTGGTCAGTAATTGGAGTCTCTACAGTGACTGCCTACAGCACGGCTCCAAACGATGCACTGGGGAAACTTCCAGGGAAAACTCAATAAGCTCTTCACACTTAAGTGTAGTCATTATTACAATTTTCCACTGCTGTGACCAGAACACTTCTTGTTGGCGATGCATCTGAGTAAGATAATACTGGCAGTAGCTCTGTGGTGTGTTCTTTCTTCTCACCTCTATTTTAATCCATCCATCGTTCATTCCACAAAGCACAGCTTTGTTATTTAAACTGGGTCAAGGTCTTTTCTGTTCACAACATTGTCTTTTCCCACTCTATCATCTGTTTGCAACAGATCAATAAAAATCCACAATCACTCCAAACAGAAATCACACTATGTGTGCTTTTATTTAAGAACCATTCCACTTTGCTGCTGTGGTTAATATAAAATAATCTTCTTAAATAATACAATTTAAAGGGTTACACATCTGTAAATACAATCCCGCTGTTGTTCAATGTCAAATTGTTGTTGTCTTACCACATGTCACTTTATTTATTTATTATTTAATATTTTTACGCATGCCCCTATAGCCGTATAGTGTAAAGTTTTTTAGCTTATTTCTATCTTAACTCTGTGTTATATGTTCTATGTCGCACGTTTGCACTGAGAAAAATTCCTAGTTTGTGAACCTGTTCTCAAACCATGGCAATAAAACCTATTCTGATTCTGATTCTGATTAATTTAAAAGGAAATACAGTCGGATCTGGTGATAATTTATAAAATAGCTAACACGCTTTCATTAAGAAAAAAAGACTGTCCCATAAATCACCATACACTTGACATGATGGGTGTGTGAATAATAAACACATGCATTTTTCTGTCCTATTTGACTCACCTTTGACAACACAAACAGTGATAATTTTAACTATCCTTCTACAACTAAAATAAAGATTTATAACTAAATAACATGGCAAAGCGAGCTCTAAAATTTAGTCAAACAAACAGAAGTGCTAATGTTGTTAAAGCCTCATTTGGATGCAGCCACAAGCGAACATCCTCTGTCACAGAGATATCAACTAAGCTGCACTTGAGTAATACAGGGCATTAACCTGCAATGGCTCCCTGCCACTTTAAGGATTATCTGCTTACTTCAGAGCCTGGTGGACAGTGGAGTGAGGGCATAAACAAAGTGTTAATTGCCAAAAAAAGAACGAAAAAAAAACCTTGTTGCCAAGTCAGCAGTGCAGCATTAAAGAGATGCTGCACTGGAATAGTCCAAGCTCCCTTTGGCTGACAGAGAAAAATAACAGACCACACTTTTTGTGAGAAGTAAAAAAGATGAAAGGGAAAGAGTCCAAACTGTCTCTCAAACATTTATGGCTGTGCCTCTGGAGGTCTGTCAGGAGAGTGAGCTCAGCTCCATCAGCTCAGGTACAGCTCTCTGAAGACACGGGTTACATTTCAACCTTAAGACGCTGTTTCTGGACTTCAACATCTACAGCATGACAGCCAGACCACACCATGAATCATGGCTGGTTGCAATCATTTCCTGATTAAGAGACGCCTCTCACACCTGGTAAAGCACAGAGTCCTGGCGCAAGGCTCAGCTGACACTGTGATGAATGAGGAAGTGATGAAACACAGAGGTGCACTGACCCCAGCAGCACAGAGCGCTGCCCCTCTGGGGGACACAGTGGATTACGTTCACAGCCTCCGGCCTTGGATAGATATCAAGATGATGTAGCAAAACTGCGGAGACAGCTACATGTACCACCATTATGTCTTCTTTACCCCAGAGTGCTGACAGCGTTTTGTTCTTATTAAAAGAGGAATGTGGAAGTTTGAAATTTAAGATGCCTTCACTTACAACACAACCATGTATTATTACAGCGAGGCAAGCTAATCTTTTCTGGCTGAAGAAGGCCCATGTTTCAAGGTAAAAATAGGAGCATTGGCTTGGCTCATCTTCAGCGACTAATGGTTTTGTGGACATCTCATTACAACATGACTCAGCTCTCTTTGTCTTCTTCCACATAGTGAGCTGGTGGTTTCCCGATATGTTCAGCAAGCGTCACTTCTACACTACACATCGCCCACAACACAAAAAACAAAAACTGTCCCATAACGCAAACTTAAACCCAATTCATGTGTTTGTCCATTGTCTGAGTGGAAATATAATCGGTAACATATTACTATTACATTTCTGCTGGGAACACATGCACGTGGGTTACACACTTTAAATCTGTACATTATGTTTAATGAATGACTGTCTAATAGGAGGGTCAAACAGTCTGCTCTCAGCAGCAGTGTTTCCTTTAACCACAAAAGCTGACATTAATCTGGAGGCTAATGTGGCCCTTCCTGTGGCTAATGAAATCTGAAGCTTAAAAATGGCTGCAGCTAATGACACTCTCTGACACTTTTGAATTAGGCAGCCATGACTGCTGGGACACAACCAAATAGCACACAGATGGCCCACACCAAACTTCAGTGCGGCCACCCCCCACACTGAGCCCCCAGGCTGAGTCATGTGATGTGTACCTGTTTCTGCATCACAAGTCTCAGCTTTACTTTGATCAGCAACATTGAAATTAGCTCAATCATCTCTAAGCCGTGTTTCCTCATAGGATCCGATAATTAAAAGTCTCAATAAACAGATCTTTGGATGTTGTATTGTGCTTTATTCAGCAGTTCGGGACAATATTTAGACTACTTTAGAGCATTGGCATTTCAAATATTTTCTTTCTCTTTCTCTGGCACAAAGGGAAGCAGTTTAAAGCTTAAAACATAAATAAAGTTATTGGGGGCTGCTGAAATAATCAAAACAAGGTGAAGCTGTCTGAACTCATTAGCTGCAGCCCCAACTCATTCCTAGCTCTCACATTCCCTCACAATGTACACACATTGTGATTGTTTACGTGATTTACAAAAATAATGCATTGGGGGATGACAAACCAAAGCATGGTCGACCGCCATGAAAATAAATCGCGCTGATTTAGACTCTTAGGTTCACGTTCTGAGTAGTGGACTTTTCGCCTTTCAACACAAAGGCTTTGTCAAACACTGAAATTACAAGTAGCTCATTTATAAAAGCGAAATGTCCACTACTCTAAACAGCCAGTCTGACACATGACGACTGGAAAAACTCTTACCTGCGATAAGACTATATGATAAAATCCTCTATGACTGAGAGCCTATGCAAACAAAAATATAAAATATATTTTTAGATGCAGGCAGTGTTTACAATATACTCGATAAATGCAAAAAGAAATATACTCTACAATAACATAAGCTGGATATTCTATAAACACATGTACAGCCATGTTCCCACACAGCAAGTCATATAGCACGTGTGAAAAGTTGTCAGGAAATGAAATGTTCGCACCCTGCTTTCTCCATGTAATCTAATACGGTGCTGGTATATGAAATCCTCCTATTGAACATACACGTATCTATATCTATACCCCAGGGTTATCATATTAATCTAACCCTCCTCCAGATACACCGACATTACATATGGATGCATGTCTCACCACCAGATTACTGTTGTGTATAATGTTTATTTATGATGCCAGGGAGTGAAGCGTTTTAAGCAGCGTTAAATCAGGCCAGACGTCTGTGAGCTTGTCGCAGCTGGGAGCCAACATGAAATTTGAAACCACATAATTGCTGATTTGATTGCTGCAAATCTGTGATGCGCGCAATCTCTCCCCAGCCAAATTAATTAATTAATTTACACAGTGCCAGAGAAAGCGGTCTCACATGGACTTTGTGAGGCTTCGCCATGGCGAATAAACATCTGCAGAAAACCGCTCAGACCCACTTCTTTCATGTGCAACAAACAAGCTCTTCCAGCAGCCCACAGAGAAGTGTGGCTGCTGCCAGGGGAGACGGTGTGAAAACCACTTTAGACTGACACAAAGCCACACGAAACGAGAAAGGAGAGCTTATTTCACACTATGATGTAGCAGAAATGTTTGTATAATGTGTGTGCTTTCGCAAAGGGCAAGGAATCAGCAAAAATATAATAGCTCTTGCCTTCAGTATAAGAATAATGATCACCTATAGGGGCTTTACGGCCCTAAGAATAACAGGGTAAATGCTGTGAGTGGAAATGTGTTGCAGAGTTAGACACAGACCATTGGCCATTTATTTTCTAGCACCTCTTTCAGCTGAGATTGTCGGAGACTTGCTGGAGGCCACATGTTTTGTTTGGCCCAATGATCCAAAATAGACCGATATGGGATGGGGGGCTTTCCCCATTTTGCCCCCATTTCATTTAAGCTCCGGAGCCCAACTGTTTCACAGATACACAAGCATGTGATTTGATACATGTGTGAACAGGTTATAATTGATTCAACATTGAAAAACCTGATTGTATTTTTCAGCTCATATTGACTTGAGCCCATCATTACTGTTAAGTCAGAAAGATAAAGTTTGCAAGTTTGTTGGATGTGTAGCATATTTGTTGAGTAATATTTGTAACAAATGCATCAATTCTTTTCAACATTTCCTAAAATATGACTTTATGAATATATATCAGAAAATAACTGAGCTCAAAAACCCATTTGTTTCCTGTGTACCCATGCTGTTGCTCTTTACCAAGCTTACAAGCTCTTCAAAAAGCCCTACAGAAGGTTATCATTCAATCACGCCTCACACTTGTGCGGCATTTAAGACATTTAAGACATCTGTAACATCTGAAACATCTGAAACCCGAAGATGCAGAAGCCAGTGCCAGCGTACGGCAGAAATACCAGGGTGGTCAGCCGCGGGTTTTAATATCACAACTTTTAACTTGCTCACTGATACTGTGCTTTTTCTGTAGTAGCAATAATCGTAGCAGTTGCAGTCTCAGTGGCACTGGTACCAGCATAATACAGTGCAAACAGTGCACAGTCTTTTTTTCTTTTACATATTTTAGTGAATTCAATATAATGCCGAAGGTCAAAACTAATTTGACTTAAAGCCCTTATAAAGTACTTCTTCTATGAGTAAGACAATGTGTCACTAAATGGGCCATTTGGTATTTCCCAGGAAACTGTTGATTTGTTTATAATGAATCATCACAAACAATTTGCCACAGTTAAATGTGTGGTTGCATGTTGACATGACAGCATTACTTGTGGCTTTGGTGTGAACTAGTCAAAAGATGTTCAGTCTTCATGTGTTTGGTGCAAATAATTATTAAGAGAGCAAGAGGAACCATTCAATTAACCTCAATGAATGGAGTACAACATGAATCAAAGTTAATAAGTGAAGATTTATTGGCCACTGGCCAGAGTTTCTACAAAAGATGGAAAAAAAAGTGAAACACAATTCCCAGGAAACAGAGTAAAAGTTGTTGCTATGTAACTGAAAGAGGTCAGTTGTTTTGTATGAGAGACTGTTCCTTCTCAGGCATCCATTTATCAAGTCCTGCCAATGTCCCAAAAGTACAAAGGAAGCCATATCCTCCAGTGACTCCGATTGCCTTTCAGCTTGTCTTCTTTAAAAACTCTATTCTCTGTCGTCGTATTTTAACTTATTTAAAATAGTCAAATGACAATGAAAGGGACATATTTCTTTCACACTTATTTAACATGGGTTTAATAGGGTGCAAGTGCAGAAAAACATACAGCATATTGGGTTTTTCTTACCTCCTAAAATGGTACATCTATGAAATGACGACAAATGTAATCATTTATCACTTATCATTCTTTACTTTTAAGTTATTAAACAAAGTGAAAATTGTCCAAAAAAATATTGTTTTATTTTTTCAACATCATAAAAAATTCTGATTCCTTTCAGTGGTCTATGTCAATAAACGTAATAACCTCCACCTTTTGTCAACAGCATTATTAAGTGTAAATCCATGTTCTCTATTGTGAGATGCTTTCCATCTGCACTTCATTGAGGCCCTTATAAAAGGCGTTTAATGGCTTTCTGGGCTCATGTCGAGAGATGCCCTCTATGTAGCCCTGCACAGGCAGGTGGAGGCGCAGTGGCTCTCATAAAACTCCAACAAAGTGTGCTCAGGATCCTTCCACTTCCAAGTCTGCCATAAAAATAATGTGCCATTAATGAAGTTGCCCTTTGCTTCTTTTTGCCTGAAACAATGGCAGCTGGAGAAATAGTTACCAGATCTGCCGCTTAAACTTTATAGTCAGTGCAACCATGAATAATTTACTTTGATTGCACATATCAGAAAAAGACGTGTTGAAACGCTGGGTTGTGGAGTTTTCTTCTCGCAAAGAGCAAAGAGAATATGAAATAGAGTAGGTGACAATACATCAAAGGAGAATTTTACGGACAGATAAGAGACAAAGGAACTGCGACTTCAAACTCTTGACAGCAATTTTCCATATTTTCCACCAGTAACCCTTAGCCAACAGTAGGTACTGCAAAATGAAAGGAGTGTGCTGTTTTGACCTGTGAAGCAAGTTCACTTTATAAAAAAACAAGTTATTTCGAACTTTGTGTGTGTATTTGAAGCTAATAAATGAATACATTATGAAGAAAATACAACACTCTGCTTTGGTACTACTGCTGCTTTTGACTTTATCTCATTCACATGACATGCCACAGTATTTTACAGGCCTTCAAAGCATAAGTCTTTATTTCTACACCATATGGAAATATTGCTGTTCAGACAAAAGTTGTTAATAAAATGAATAGTTTCAACTGTAAATTCTTGGTTGCCTTTCATGTAAACGGCCAATACATCATCGCTTCACCTGACTTTAAGCCCATAACATCATGAGCTGATTATCTCAACAATAGCTATTGTGATATGCATGCCCCTCAATCATTTAAATAGTATGACAGTGGGGGATATAAGCTGCAGATGTAAATGGTTTCAACATATTGAAAGCATTATTATTATTCTTTCTGGGAATAATGTGTATAGATCCAATTGCCTGTGCTGTCTTGTCGAACAACTAGGAAAGAAAAGTACAAATCAAGATACAAACCAAAGCGGCTGAGGTAAGGCTTTAAAGGAGCACAGCAGCTTAATCAGAACATCCTCTGACTTGTTTCCATGCTGAAGAAATGTGTGATTTCAGTGAAAGGTTCATTGCAGTGGTTTCCACCAGCGGTTGATCTTCAGAGTCATCAGTCCGCAGCACAGACCTGGCTTTGTGAGCTCTGAAAGAGCCTTTCAAAGACAACTCATGTCTGTTTTCAGCCTCTGTCCTCTCCAACACAAAACATCTGCTTATCTCTCATCTGTCCATTCACATTTCTCCGTCCCAGTGTAAGTCAGCAGGCCCAGGCCAAGGCATGCTCAGCCCTCCTTAAATCAGCCGCCACTTCAAACTCCCAGCATACATAGGAACCACATCAAGCATTTATAAACTGCTCTTCTATTTCTATGTTGGGACAGATTAAAGGGATGATAGGTGCGGTATTATAATAAAGACAGCCTTTTAGGATCATTTTGTTACAATAAAGCAAGGGTGAAATATTATCCCCTTGAATGTAAACTTTTATAGTCCAATAGGTCTTTCAAGCAGGAAGCTGGTATTTTTAAGTGTAAGGGAGAATGTGAAACTGGCGGCCTGCCATAGATTCTTCTCTCAGTAGCGGAGTCCAAAACATATCAACAGGTTGAGTAAAGAGCACAGGTGAGGAGCTGAGCAGAAGTCCTGTTGGTGCTGAGCAGTGGCTGATGTCACTTCACAAGATCTGAGCTGTCGATTAGAGAGTGAAGAGACCGAGCCACTGAATACCCTTATTTGTTATTTTACTCTATCTGAAGAGAATCTTAGTCTGACAGGCCTATGAGGGCACACACTGCGTTTTCTTGCTTTGATCCTGCACTGCTGACGACCACAACAGATAATATAAAAAAATATACTAGACGTCATTTGGAAAATGGTGCAATTTGTTTGAAAATATCTTCTTTACAGGTAATTTAAGACATAAAGTTCATCTATTGACAGACATTTCAGTGATTATTAAAACAACCCGGTCCTGGAAGAGGCTCACAGCTTATGTGATTTAAGACTCATAATCAAACATGCAATAGTTTCTGTTTGGTTACTTTGGACACTTTCAGAGATAAATCTGACAAGTTCAAGCAGGGGACTAAGCCGATAAGCCATTATCATGTATTTATGGGATTACTGCTGTGCTCTCTGGACCAGCACATTGCCAATATTTAAGAGGTCTAAATGGAGTTCATCCATGCATCCATTTCCATACATTTATCCATTTCCAGGGCGTAGGAGCAGCCGTCCAAGCTGCCAAACCCACTGTACCAGTCCCTTATGGTTCCTCCTGCAGGTGGTGGGTCCATGGGAGGACGGCCTGTTGGTCTCTCATGAAGGGCTCTCCGCTCTTTGTCTAACCCGTCATCTGGGATTGTTTGCCAAGGGAGACCCCACCAGGATCATTCAGGTGTTCAAACCCCTCCACCACGCTAAGGAGGCGATTCGAGGAGGGGTGTTCAGAAATTGTCAAATAAATTGTAACCCTACCAGATTTACAAAGAAATCAAGGCAGGAGGTGCACTATATAACATAATTAAAAACAAACATATTAATTAATCTGATCCTATTCTTGTGAAACATTAAAACTACGTATTATATTGCAGACATAAGCATGCAAAAGTAAGTAGTGATTTCAAACAGTATATAATTAAAATAATGTTATAGGCTACATGTTATATGACATGATGTGTCATTGCTTTTCATATTCAGGCAGAAAATTCAGAGATTTGGGAAGCTCTTGGATGAATTTGCTGTGCAGCAGATAATGTTACAATTGAAATCAGATAAGTTACGAGTGATTCCTGACATATTAAACACAAGCTGCCTATGGGGAAGATCACATTGGTTGAAAGCCTCAGACATGTTCAACATGACTGTGGTTTTTCTCTCATCCCTATCGGCACACTTTGAACATCTCAACGAAGATGTCAGAATCTGATCTCAGAGAAGCTAATTAGCAGCTATCACCGTGCCAATGCTCTGACAGATATTTACTCATTAACCTCTGTTGTGTTTGCCAATTTAATAAGTGTGCAGATGCGGAACTGTATATTCCGTTTGTGATTTAATCAGTGAAACAATACAAACAAACATCCGCTCTTTACATTACCGCTTCAGAAAGCCTGATATGTAAACGGATGGCAAACAGGAATCATATTTTTAGCAAACAGCACAAATAAGGTACAGTGCATTCAAGATGAGGGAACCGATTTAACAAAAGGCCACCTGAAGACAAATGCTTCAGCACTGACTATTTACAAAGGAAGGTGGCTCAAAGGAAGCAGAGAGATTCCCGTTCTGTCATCTGTGCGACAGCTATCTCAGGAATGTCTGTTTCTTGTTACGCACTAGTCCGGGATCAGGGAAATTCGTCATTTTGACCAAAATGACCAAATACCTTCTTCAAAAACTTCCTGTAAACAAGGAGCGCAGGGTTGTGGCTGCTCTGCCTGGGGTCTATGGGCCGATGACTGGTCTCGCCCCTGGATGTACAGGACAGCCCTTACTGGCTTATGCTTGCGTCACTCCCACCATCTGCTGCAGTTTCATTACAGGCTTTGCTTGAAGCTGAGACAGTTAAAGCTAATAGAGTGCAAATGTTTGAGACGATGTTGCCAATTCTAAAATGTCTCACAAATGTAATCTATAAGACATTATAATGGCTGCCAAACTCTCTGCCACAGATTATCACGAGCAGCACCTGGGCTCAGCACCACTTAGCTGCGAATGTGAATTAACTTTTCAGGCCGTTTTCCACAATGAAACAATTCTTGGATGCAGAATTGTATTCAAATTTGATGTCCTAAGCACTAGATTGGAAGGTAATGGCTCTTTAACCGCTTATTATATCAGGGGGAAAAGGTGAGTGATCTGTGTGCTCTAGGAAGAAAATGCTGAACAGTCTTTAAAGGCACTTGGGTGAATTATCTTTCAGCTAAAAAAAGGACAGACTTGGATAAGCATCTTTAGCCCCTGGGCTCGGCCACCCCTGAGGTGAGAGGATTGCTTCACACAAAATGAAGCCTTCAAGTGCAGCGTGTAAAAATGGAAGGTGCTCTGGTTGTTTGGTCTCAAGTGGGTGGCACAGACATGCTGCCCTCCGGGACCACAGGCCTATAGCAGACAATAGCCTGGCAGTGCAGGGTCACTGGGCCCCTCTTCCCAGGTCTGCAGCACTAAAGTGTCTGTTTAGAGACAACACATAGAAAGGGGATCGTGAGGAGGTCTGGGACGTGGAAAAGGGGGTCTGGATGTTGTGACCAAAGGCAAACCATCCATCATGTGTCACTGAGAGCCTTTAGGGACTTCATAGACGTAGAATGAAGTGGCACAATAAACATCAATTCAGTAAAAAGAGACGCGGGTTTGTGAGTTTACCGCCAACAGGAAATGTAAAGGACTAGAACAGGGTGGCAGTGTAGATGTCGTCAAGGAAATGTCTATAAACCTTTTGTGTAATTTCTGAAGAGTCCTCAAAAGTCTTGATTTATCCTGAGCTTGGAGCACATAGAACTGTGTTGCCTGAAGTTTTTCTATGGCTGAGAGAGATAAGAAAACGTCACACAATTCAGAATGTGCAATGCAGCTTTCCTGTTTATTGTGTGATAAACTCTTAAAAAATGGGTCTGCGATACGGCCGCAGCTTTTGTTCAGGGGAATAATAAAAGTTTGTGAAACAAAATAGAACAAATTACTTCGGGCTAAGGGAAACAAATATTGTGTGCAGTGGAATTGAGCAGACTGACAAGGGATTTCCTGCGGTTATGCCTAGTGTGCCAGTGCCCAGTGATTTAAACCTGACTTTGGTCTCGTAATACCGCTGTGTCAAAAGTCCAAGAGAGAGTTCAATACAACTGTCGGAGATACAAAAGCATGAAGGCACAGACCTCACTTTCCACTTTCCTTTCTTTCATCTTTTCCCCCATACGCTGGTCTTTTGGAAACTGGGATTCTAGTCAAGAAGCCCAACAAGTCCAACATGAGCATCATTTTCAGTATCAATGCAAAACTGCACGGCCAAGCTTCATCTCCAGACTCCTCCCCCTTAACCAAACTGCACCTCTCTCTCTCTCTCTCTCTTCCTCTCTCTCTGGGCATGGTCATAGAAAAGGGGTGGGGAGGCTGCTGGGACGGAGGGGGTCTTTTCCGTGACCCAGAGTCAGTGATACATAAGCCACATGACCAGAGTCTCATTATCCAGGACTCATAGCCTACTGGCTTCTAACTCATTCAAAGGCTTCAGTGAACTTGGCCGTGTCAGAAGGAACAGCACCTCGGTGGGAGAGCTTCAGTCTTGGAGTGGCGCTGTCACACATCGAGATACAAATAGGCATTTAGACAAATCCACTGACATTCCCAGGACAGTCACTTCTCCAACTCACTGGGAGCGAACAGTCTCCCTCTCTCTCTCCGCTCGCTCAGCTGCTCGCCCTCTCTCTCTCTCTTGTCCACACACACACCACTACAGTATATCAGAAGTGACGAGCGCAGAGCCAGAGGGGAGTGCAGAAATGAATGTGAAGATCCTGACGCTGGTGATTGTGCTCTTGGTGTCTCTGCTGTGTTCTGCCAGTGCTGGTGAGTACGGCTTCGTAGCTGCTCATATCTTTCTATAGCCTTCTGTTTCGCTTCTGTTTGTGCTTTGGCTTGTGCAGGCAGCTGTAGTTGATCAGTTACTAGGCATGGTTAGCCTTGTGTGGGCTCTAAAAGGCAGAAATATCTGCACCTGGCTGTATACAGTACTGCACTGCAGTGGCAATACTGTCTGTTAATGTACCGCCTTTGGTTTTTCTGGTAAACTTCAATGTAGCATCTACTTTAGATCCTTATTCTGTCTGTCTCACCTTGATGGTGTGACACTTTAAATTAGGGGAAAATAATAGAGGTGTGCCAGTAAGAACAGCAGGATATCTGGGGATGGTTGTGGCTGTTATGAAATGTTAAGATATGCATGGCACATGTTCACGAAGGTGGAGAGACAAATGGAGTGAATCTGATTAATATATAGCTTGATGTGTTGCATCTGAACCAGAGGCATTACATGACAAAGATTGTGCAGGAGTGCCACAGCACCTATGAGTGCAGGTGGTCTTTTTAAGAGGAGCCTAATGACTACTGTGTTTATTGTATTCATGAATGAGGATTGTTTATCCCTAGAAAACTGTGCAGGTGTGAATCAGTACATTAGTGAATTATGAGAGTTTACGTACAATTGTTATTTGCTGTCAATAAATCATTGTTCTGAAGACATGTAAAAAAAAAAAATTATGTCCAGTTTTGTCAAAATGTAAAATGCCTCACGGGTCAGACGCGATAAAAAATGTGGCCGTAAGGCAAGTTTAGAGAGCGGTGGTCAGTCCACAGATGTGATGCAGGTATCATTGTAGTGTGAAAAAACAACACTTAAACCTGTGTAAATGTCTGAGGCATTTTGGGGATTATCACCTACCCACCAAACTCAGCAGTCTGGAGCCACACAGTGCTGCCTGTGTTTATGTTCTACAGACACTGGTCAGAGCACTCATCACAAAATGTGGCCTAAGTCCGGATGCTGGTAGTCTGTTGTTTCTGGTGGAGCCAGCTAGCACCGGTGTGAGAGTTGATGCTGCTAAGATGCTGTCCACTCTATTTATCGATCCATAGCCACAGCACTCACAGCTCCCATGCTTCCAAGCACGTTCATTACAGTGACATGCTATTTTTGTCTGGGGCTCTCAGCACACGAGTAAATGGGAAGCAATTATCTAGCATCATGGTCAGTGTCGTTTTTCACGCCCTGTGTGTGGCTAAACATGTTCCAAGCCAGAAAACCCACCATGCTACATCAGAGACGGGAAAAACAAGGCTGTTGTGCCTCAGCTCATGGAGCTTATCTGCCTCAGTGTTGTTAAAGTCATGCTGCTTATGTGCGTGTGTTTCCGGCTGCTACTGTAGTACCACGGATTCATTGACAGAGAGAAAGGGAAATCGAGAAGGAGGGATGCAAGTGTATTGCAGCGTTTCTGGGTGTGGGGAGGGATGCTAGCTGGATTGTGTCTGCGTAGCACAAGCCTCTGCTACAGTATGCGCTGTCGCGGGAAGGTGTCGGAGGAGCTCTGCATGTAGGCAGTGGGTGTGAAGCCTTTCATCTTGAGACAAACGCTTTTCCAGTTCAGTGGGCTTTCTCTCTCTCAGGCATCTGTGTGTCTGAGAAATAGGCACACAAAGCAGAAAGATGCACTGGCACCTGTCATTATAGATCTGAAGAACTGTGTGAGAGATCAGGGTGGGGAAGTGCAGGTCCTGTTTAGGGACCAATGCTACCCGGTCCAATCAGTGCAACAGGCACCTCACCTCAGCAGCACAGACCATATTCATTCATATCATAAATCAGTGGCCTTTTCAGTGTTGTACTCTTCAATAACCCAACCTTGAACAGCACAGGTCTGGAGTGGGCTCAGCTTTAGACATGTGGTGCTCATAATTCATCTGGAGGCTGACTGCTCGCCTTCACTGTGTAACACTAAAGTCTAGTGTATAAACAGTCCTTATTCTAAGATCCTCTTCTCTCACAGACGCTTAGAGATATCAAAGGTACATTTTTCTACGAGGTGGAAACATTCTGCCAGTCTACACCCTGGGACGCACAAGATGAAAACAATAGCAGCTGGCCCAGAGGCGCACACACGCGTGCACAACCCTACGCACACGTGCAAACGAGGTTTAATGTAGCAACACTAGCAATGAGCTGAACAGGTGAGGCCGCTGAAAGTGTGATTTAGGTAGTACAGATATTGGCTGGCTTAGAAGGAGTGCTTTTATGAGCGCAATTATGCCTTATTAAACCTTTATGTACTGTTGGGGCTGACAACTCTCGTACTAGTGTAAATTCTGTATAGTCTACACATGAGGACCTGACGCTGAATCAAATGTTACAGGCTGGGTTAAAATAGTGGCACTCATTAAAGCTCCTCCAACTGGATTATTTAGTAAAACAACATCTACAGAAGTAAAACATGGAAGCCTTTAATAATAACCCCAAGTCTTTGGGCGCTAATGTGAAGAAGGTGCGTTTTCCTGCGGACATGATTATGGTGGTAGTGAGGAAAACAAAAGGAGTTAAACTCTTCCAGATGTCTAGGCATAACAAAATAACATTGGGCAAAGTATCGTGTCAAGCAAGAATCAGAGGAAACATTCATCATCAGCCGCTATTAGCGATTTATTCAAAAACTCAATGGAACTTACATCGATTAAGAAAATAAAGCATATCTAAAATCAGAGAGTTAATAGAGAAAGAGTGATTGGTTCTGAAGAAGACAAAGGACTGCACTTCTGTATACTATCCAGTAAAATAATTCATACTCACAATAGAAGTTGGCTGGAGTTAAGGAAGAGACTTTGCGAACCACCATAAGTCATTTGGTAGGGATATAAGGCTAACCTGCGGGCCAACACTCCCCAGAGAGCTCGGCTGTTGAAGACTTTGGCATATGCGACTTCTGGGCTGGTGTGTAATGTAATTCAGAACCCTTTGAATGAATAAATCTACTCACTTAGATCCTCCCTTGAGAGAAAATGCAGTGAAGGGAAGAAAGCAAAGCAATGGGGGTGCAGGGGGTAAAGACGGGGCAAGGTACAGAAAAATAATCGAGGTGGTCAGGAAGAAATGCTATCCGAGCGCTTTTAGATTGTGCAACTCTTTCATTTAGATCATTGAAGCCCTTTCTAGGAAATGACTTGTCTTGCGCATTCTATTTAGATGGATTTTTGTTCATGCTCAATATAGAAATGAAAAATGCAGACAAAAGGCTATGTTGGTTTTATCCTTGAGGTTTGGACACGGTGTGGGGAGGGGGTCCCAGGTTAACCAGCCCTCCTAAGATCAGCAGACCCTATCTCAAAGCCCAGGGCGCGCCTTACAACTTAATCAGACCCAGATATTGTTGAGAAAGTGCTCTGTTTTCCTACGATACTAAAGTGATTTATGAGTCTCCCTTTGAGCATTAAGTGGCACATGTACAGCAGTAGTCTTGGCAGATTCCTGATCGAAATGTGAGCAGACGTTTTTATGGACAGGCTGCCGTGCCACAGAATAAACATTGTGGTATGCAGGTGCTTTAATTGGTTACATGCTCAATTTGTACAAAGGGCAAAAGATATATGTCTTCTCCCTATTGCTTGTGAGATGTCTTAAAAAACAGCAGGCCATTCCTCAACAGCTAATGCATGAAAAGGGGGGTGGCACGGATATTATGCAAAATTAAATTAATATGCTTTACGGTATTGATGCCATTAGCGTCAAAACCTCTATAGGCGCCATCATGGATCAGTGAGATTTCTTATAGCTAAAAGCTCGGCACAGCTGGCTGTTGTTAGGCTGCTCCAAGTCAGATGCGGGATTTGAGCGCTGTGAAGATTGCACGGCGTGGAGAGCGATTGATGCCGTTCAGGGATTCAGTGGATTGTGGTTCATTTAGTGATGCACCCACTGGGATCTGCCGAAATTCAAAGCTTTTAACAGCAGCTTGCAAATCTCACTTATTATAGGTTATGGGGTCTAATACCAGTCTTCATGCTGTTGAATATTTTTACTTTACATTTGTGGTCTAACTTGAACCTGTATTATGAGTAACCCATGTACAGTGTTACGACAGACTTTTCTTACTTTGATTACAAATGTAACATGCCTGGGTAGATTGTTTTACACATGCTGGTCTGAGCTTATGTTATTGACCACTGGCTAATAGCATGACTCTCCCCGCAGACTTCCCGGATCAGTATATGACCCCTTGCTGGGTCTCTGTCTCGTAAACATGTGTGCACTTGCTGCCCCTGAATATGAACAGATGTTTAGAAAACAGGGCTATAAGTGGTAGAATCCATAAGCCAGTCAAAGTAAACAGTTTAGGTCCATAAAAAACATGTATGTCGCCTGCATTATGTCAATGAAATGTATGAAGCTCTTAGTAATGTTATGCCAGACCTCAGACTCATGTTAATTCCTTACAAAAATAAAATGCTGATTATAATGTTATATGTTGGTCATTACCCAGTCCCATAAAAACAAGGGCACATAAAAACTGCCTGTAACATTTTGAGTTACAAAGCTAGATCAAATTCAGTCAAAGATTTGTGAATTTCGGTAAATACAGGCCATAACCTTTTTAAAAACGTTGTTTAAACAGAAGAATAGCACAAAGTAATCTCGTAAGTGGAAGTTATTATTCTCTAATTTATAATAGAAGCGTGTAAGTGAAGGCACCAAGCAGCAGAACCAGAGTCTTGCGTTGCCGGGCACTGTTTTGAATCTGTGTAAGGTTTACAAGTAACAGCCTGATGCAATGTTTGCTACTGTTTTCCATTAATAGCTGCGTCCTGTCTGAGCTTCAGGGAGAAGTCATGTCCCCCAGGCTTTAAAAGCTACAGTGAAGCCACAGTAGTGACGTGTCTATCCTCCTTCTTCCTAACTCACTTTCTTGCTATATCTCAAATGGGAGAAGACACGCAGGTTCACAGCATGGGGAGTGATGACTCGGATAGGGAGAGGCTGCGTTTCACATCTGATTAGCGTGCCCATGGAAACCAGGGTTGGAGGATCCCTTTGCCCTTGACGTCCACTCTCTAGGGATCGGGGCATCCGTTGTCTCCCCTAGTGTACAGGCAATGAGCAATGACAAACACAGCTCTTTTTCTCATTTTAGAGGCATCATTTCAATGAGCTGAGGACACATCCAACTCATAACCTTGTAACCACAAATTCACCCCGTCAAAAAGAGAGACTGTGAATAAAACAACAGGCAGTCAGGCAGTGAGGAAAGTCTGATGCTTCATTAGAGTTCACAGTGAAGCTGTGGCTCTTTGAACTGTCAGAGCTGTGAGCGCTGTGTGTGTGGCCCCACACCTCGTCAGCTCAGAGTTATATGTTATGAACATATAGCATTGACATCCACACATCACTAAACATTTTTTAAAGTTAAGGAAATTAAAAATGGATGTTATTAAACTTTTTGTACTGATACAATGAAATGAATGAAGCCTGTGTGAGGTTAGTGAGACAATCTCAGTCAGAGATGATCTGGGTGAACTCTGTAGTGTTAGTTAGCAATAGTTCCAACTGTTGTGGATGAAAAACCCTGCTGCTCATTTGTAAAGGAGCATTATGCAACTTTTTATCTAAATGTAATATTAGTGCGTGTTTGACCTTTCAGTGATCCAGCGGCTGTATGGGTGCTTAGCATAGCGCCTTTACTTACCATTTCAGTGGCCTCCAAGGATCAATAGTTTTAAGGGTTTCTGGTAGGGTTCCACTGATTGAACCATCTCCATGGTTACACATACATTCCAATCAGAAAACCTACTAGAACCCTAAAAAAAACAATAATCCTGGAGCGTCCGAGAGGCCACCATGATGGAAAGTAAAGGTGCCAAGCTAACCACTCGCTGGATTTCTGAAAGGCCAAATATGCACTAATATCAAGTTTTTAAAAGTTATATAATGCATGAGGCTTTATTCAAAGCTGTCAACAGATACACTTGTCCGATAGCAGAATCATTTACATCAATGTTTTGACAGTAACCACTCAAAACATTGCAATGCATTTCACACAGGACTCAATAGGATGCGCGTTGCTTGAATACAACGTGTAAAAACAATACAAAATGACTTCTTAAATGTCTTTATTCCAACTGTTGTGTGTGTTTTGTGCCTCAGGTCTTTTATCTGTTTCCTCCTTTACTCCTTTACTTCAGTAATTTCTTGATGTGGCTTACAGAACTGTGGGCAACAGTATAGCTTTTAGATGCATAATAAATAAAGTGGAATTGGCTTGGATACTTCACAAACAGCTGACCCTCTCAAGGCAACATCTGCACCGGCTAGAGGCACACTAGGTTTAAATATATTTCACACACATTTCACAGTTAAAAAAGTGGAACAAAGGATAAAGAAATGCTTGTTCTGGATGAAAGTTGTTTCTAAAAATAAAGGTCTACTCTCTGGGTTTTCGGAATTCATTACCTACTTTCTATATAAACTACTATCTCACCTGTAAACTTATGACTCATTTATTATACTATTGTAACACTATTGGCACTAGGGCTAGGTATCGATTCGGATTTCCCAAATCGATTCTGTTCGATTCACAATTGACTTTGATTGATTTTTGATTCAGTTAAGGAGATCACACATCTTAACTTGGATATGGAAGACATTCTCGGAAGAACTAATGCTGCAAATAGAAAAAACTAACTTGGTAAATTAGTAAAAATGTGAATATTTACATTAAGAATTTAACCCCGCCTTTGTTGCCATGTGCGTCATGACTCTCTATCTTGATTAGTTCCGAAGTTATTGTCAATTGAAATAAACATAGTTTATACAGTCAAACGCGACCTTTGGATTGATTTAAGTTTTTTTTTATCGATATCGGGCTATTCAAAGGAAAATCGATTCAAAACGATAAATCGATTAATTAAACCCAGCCCTAAATTGCACATGCATAGAACAACCATCACTTAATTGCATGATCATATCTTCAAATCTTATATTACCACCAAAGCCATAACTATTTGCGTCCTGAGTGAAGTTTGCAGAGATAAGCAGCATTCTGCCTGGCCACAAGCCTGGCATTATCCAAGCAAAACAATGCTGCATATCAAACAGCCCCGTTGAATAACACAGCCCTCATAACCCCCCTTTATCACTACTGGAGTGGATCACCCAGAGGCCAAGTGCAGTGTAACAATGCGGGCTCAGTGCACCATCAGAGGTCTGATCAAGGTTACACACATTTGTGCAGGGAAATCTGTAAAATGAGAAGCTGTCAGAGTTAAGCTGACAATGCCATTCTTTTCTTTTCAAATACAAGTGCTTTTCACAGCGGGTGCCATGGTAACTTGGTCTGAAAGTCGGCATGCAATTGGTACCAGTTTCTGCCAAGGCTCAGACTTTTACCGGTTAGGCATGTGATAGGAAGAATTTCTGCCGCTAAGTGTCCGATTGTTAGAGCTAGGTCACGCGCAGCAGGTCCATAATGCATTTGGGGAAGGCTGAACAACGGCTAGCTAGCAATTGCCCACATAATGCGCTGGTTTCTTATGACAGAAAATTTGACTTGTTCTGGCAACACATTGACTAAACAACTCTGTTTCCCAAATATGATGGTGTTTTGGAGAGCATTTCGGTTTGTGGTATGCATGTCTGAATCTGTGGCTGTGGACTACATCTGTGGCTATGTTGTGCTAGGAAGAGTGTCATTGGCTGAAGCTGCTCACTGTTTAGTGAATGAAGCAGGGCGGCACACGATGGAGACAGCCGGCCTGCTCCTCCAATGTCATGGTAATAATAACCATGGCTACACACACCAGGGTAATTCTCTTCTTCTCTCCCCATAACTGGATATTCACCCTTTAGGCGCAAACAGTTAACAAAATTAAGATTAGTCAAGCCAGATAGTACCTCAAACGGGTTTATGGTCTACTTTAATACTAGGGCATAATTAAAGTGTGCTATTGTGAAAAGAGGGCAGAGGCATTAACTGGGTCTTTAATGTAGTCCAAACATAGCCAGGTCATACATTCTTCTGAACTATTAATTCAACAGTTTGTTCAACAAATACTAGGAAAGGTAGGGTGCATGTTGGCTATATATGAATTGGTGATTATAATAACTTACTTTCTTCTAACCATAATGTAAGAGTGTCTTACATTTAACTAAAGGAAAATTCTTGTCTTCTGCCCAGTTAGCGAGGTTTCCTTAGCTGTTGTGTCATGAGTCCAAACAGATCATTTACAACTGCATTAATTGCAGTTAGTACAAGTACACACTTCATCCATCTGGAGAGATTTTGATAGTACAGACATATATCTTGTTTTACAGCTATTAATAAGCTGCTGTCGACCTTTAGTCACATTGTGACAAATAGTGGGTCATGTGTAATGCTCCAACCAGCCAATAAAGCAACTGATGAGACTGGCCAAAAATCAAAAAAGGGACGATTCTTTTCTGGTCTGGACAAGTGTTCAGATCATATATTTAGTTTATTGGATCCGCAGAAGGGAATGTTGTCACATCTACCATTAATTTACCCTGTAGTGCTGGCTATCTAACAGGAAATAAACTTCACTACGGGAGTCAGCCTTATAAAAGAACATGGGAAGGGTTATGCATCATTAGCCTGAAAACCATTTTATGAACTATGTCTATCAATCGCCACAGATAGCACCTTAAACATTACTCTTCTATGGTCAGGCATTCTTTAAATTCCTCCTTTATTAAATGCCAATAAGGAAAAACTGCCAGGTTAAAGATACATGGAAAGCAGGTATATCCGAGGCTTGTGGTAATCATATAGGCAGGGAGATAAGGTTTTGATTATGAAACACATGTTATCCAGCCATTACACTTTTTACCCAGATGAACACACAAGCCTTATGGGAAGAGATCAAATGGGAAAACCAAAGACTGGTTCTTGTTTCAGGGCCATACGAGTGGTGAGGTATCTTCTGTTTATAAAAGCATATTATTAAATAAAAAACTGCTATGACTAGCACCTATTAAAAAGACCATACTGTATATACACACTGTCTGTCTGGTTGAACTGTCTGTGCATTAGTATGAGTTCAGGCCCTCCCTGCAGACCCTAAGGGTTAATCTATACTGCCAGTCTTATCACCAGTGCTGTGCTTATTTTTAGCTTCCATTACATTTCTCTATCCTGTAGCCAGATTGGTTGTGTGGAGATTTGTCAGGAGAAGGTTCTGCCTTCAAAGCTGGTGCTGAGCAGTGGCTGACAGTTTGCCATGGCAATAGACATCTAAATTGTCTCATTATGGACCTGGTTATGACAGGCTGAGCCATGCAGCAGTGCTGGCAGATGAGTTGTGTGAGCTGAAGTACTATTATTTGGCAGCACACTCTGAGAGTGGAGTAGAGAGTCCATGTACAGTATGTACTGCCATGGATTCTGCAGCACTGATTTTACAGTAAGTCTCACCATCAGCCACTAAATGTCAGGGAGCAGAGACTGTGGTAATGCTGAGGGTGTTTCGAGGCCAAAGGGAAGTAGGGTCTGTCTAATACTAAGCTGTAAAATCTGTTCCAAAACCAAGCGCTTTAAGAGTTAACCCCTTGGATTTGGGGGAAATGAGCCGAATGCCTGAATGTGTGAACGCCTCTCATTCAGTCTGCATCTGGAACAATAACAAACGGATCATAAACAGATTAGTGTTTAAGGCCAATGATGGGCTTTTGCGGAAATATGCAAAAATGAGTTCATGCATTGATATCAAGTGTATTTTGCTTGCAGAACCAAATAAGATAATGGAACTTGAGAAGTCTGGGGTTTCAGGTGTATACATCGAGAACATCAGAGTCCTGCCATTTCATTTAGTTCATTGTGTTGATAAAGTTGACCTCTTCATAAGCAGTTTATATATTTAAATATTGTATTGGGTTACTTTTGCAGTGCTTTATTGATGAAGCCGGGTGTACTGTCACCACTAACTGCTCTAAAGAGGGCAGCATCATGGCTTTCATAAGCGGCTTGAGATCTGCTGTCTGCAGTACACGTCCTGGGTTTCTCACCTCACTAGTCAACTGGGAGACTTATCTTAAGCTGCAGACTCATCCAAGCCTCAGTAAACCGAGGAAAGGTCATTATCTAGAGATTTCTAAAAATGGTGCCAGTCTTTTGTCATGAGAGGAAACTAGGATGCCGTGACCCCATCTGAGTGAGGTCAATGAGTTGTTGTCTGTAAATACCCTGCAGTCATTTGTAATCCTTTTGAAAAAGGGCTCTTTCTTTGAGGACCAGACGGTGTGGATTTTAATCTACCAAACATCTCTCTTAGAAGTGATTAGAAACAAAAAGACAAAAGACCTCCAATTATCGTTGATGTCTTCCACAAAAAAAGCTTCAATGAAAGTTTACCACTTAAAAAATATAACTAAAACATGGCCAGTGGAGGTGGTTCAGATTGTGATAGGTGAAAAGGTTAGGCGTGAGGTGGACCTAACCATTTGAAAAGATGGGCTTAAGGGGATCAGGTCACAGTTATTGAGAAATGACTGGGACCATCTGGGATCACTCTCAAACACACATGTGAACTACAGGCCCATACCTCAGAGTGCTAAAAGTCGGATAGACTGCACCTCCTCTATCTCCTGCCTCTGTGTGGGGTATGTAATCTCCCACAGAGTGACAGAGACATGAGACACTAATGTTTAAGTTTTATACACTGAGCCTCTGTGCGTATATGCTCAGTTTCAAAGTACTAAACGGATTCAACATATCACTGGGTGGGCTAAAAGAGGCCCATATAAATTATCTGTCTCTAAGTGCCTGATCTTTTTCCTTCTGCATGACAAGAGTTAGCAAATCAAATATTTCACTCTGTTTGCCCACAGGTCCCATGGCCTCCATGGAGCATGGCAGGGAGTTGGAAGAGGCCGCCGCAGTAAGGAAGCCGGTCCAGGAGAACCCAGTGCGGAGCGGTAAGAGCCACAGACCAGCCGGCTGGAAACGGAGACGTCCACGACCCCGTCTGTCCCACAAGGGGCCCATGCCCTTCTAGATCAAGGTGAGAGACGCGCAACGCAAGTCGAGACTGCTATAAAAGTGTAATAAAAACAAGAGCTGCTTTGTATTGTCCAAATCAACTAGCACATCCCTATAAACAATAATCTATTGAAAAAGAGCAGGCGAAACATTTCAATAAGGTATTTTGCATTGCCTAGTGCCTACATCAAAATTGGGAGCTTTTATAGTGAAAGCTTAGTCCTGTAAGAACCAGCTCGGGCTGTTATTGTTGCCACTAAATTGAAAAATATCCAGCAAACTCTTACTCACCCAACATACTGTTTCAAAGTAAGACAGGTAATGTATTCCCATAACTTTTCTGAACACAATACAATGTTTTATGAACATGATTTTTAAAGGGGTGTTCACGATTCATCATTGTAGAATGACCAAAATGAATCAATAAAGTATTTCAAATTACCAAAGCAGTTTTTAATAGATAAATCATGAAATTTACTAAATAAAAACAGCAAGACGTCTTTCGTGTATGAAAATGTATGTAGGCAAAGGCATAGTGCAAAAGTATAATAACATTCACAGTATCTTTTTTTATGTTTTTGCTGGGTATCTCTCCCCGCTCTTCGCCCCCTTTCATCATGTACTTTCTAAAAGGCCACATCCCTGGTCCCCGTCACAACAGTGCACAATACAGAAAAGTTGTGAATGCGTCAGTGAGACACAATATTTCACATTATTACATTTCAGATACAATGCCAAGACCTTATGATCTAGCAAAGGTGACTCAGTTAAATAACTATTACAAACGCAAGGTCTACAGCCAAAACTAAGATCATAAGTGCCGCTGAGGCTTCTTGGATGAGGCGAAATGCCCAACAAAGGGACTAGATGGAAGTCGTCATTATTTTATTCGCCACTGCCGCCTCAGGTCTTACGCGTAACTGCAGTCTATATGACTTTTTGAGTGACAGAGCAGGGTTTTAGCGGCAGTTGTGGTAAATAGGCTCATTCTACACATTCGGACATTGCTGGAGCATGTAGGGGGTGGAAAATACATAACTATAAAATGTTTAAATTCCGTACAGTCCCTTTAAAGTCCAGATGACGGCTTAAAAACCCTCTTTATCTTAAAAGTAACAATGCCATTTTATTTGTGCTAGATCGGGGACCAACATAACAAACAAATGAAGTAGCTTAACGTCACTTAACTGGGTATTACAGCACCATAAAAATATGCCAAGTCTCTTCTTATCATTGCAGAAACCTCTATGTCGTGCAACAGAACTATACGACGTAAATCTCAGGAAATGATCACAGCCATAAAAACAACAAGAAACAAAGCAAGATAAAAGATGTTCGCATCAACAAGGAGAGCTGCCTCAGGCGAATCATAATGCTGGGCTTGTGCACTGTTGTTTTTCTTACTCCCGTGCAGCTCGCTGCTGTGTCAAAGAGTGAAAATCTGAAAGTTGTGTCTGGAGTAACATTTTCACACAAACTATCAGTTCAGACAGTGTGCCACAAGAAAAGCACTAGAAGGCAATAATGGATGAGCAGGACTTTAAATCCTTCGTGACACATTAAATGGCTTCTTAACATGTGCGTTCAATGCCTCCAATAAAACAAAAGAAGTATGATGGAATGTACATACTGTACCAACTCTACACTGACTCATGTGTTTAAAAATGCACCTGGATGTAGTGACTTACATAGACTTTTATTGTTTTGTTATGTTGCAGGCATCGCTTTGAGCGCCCTCCCCCAGGCTCTGATTTCTATGCTCTTCCTTTTCCTTGGGGGCCTTGCAACAAAGGGCCTTCGCTTGCCCAGCCTGAAGAGTGATGTCCATAGCACCTGCTGGTTCTTCAAGCAACTGTCCACAAAATGATCAGGACAAGACACTCACCCTCAACTCTAGGACGAATCGGGGGAAGGGGAGTGGGGGACATGGAGCCCGAGCTATCAGAAATTATTCCTCTGTCTCTCTTTTCTCCTTCTCTCGCTCCCTCACCATTTATCTGTCTTTTCCCTAGTGTTTATTTAATTGACTTCAAATAGTCAAATCCCATAAGTCTCCCTGATAGTCTCACACACTTTGCATGACATGTGGTGGAGAGGGAGCCCTGTCCAAATGACTAGAAATGAAAAGCGTTGTGAGGCGTTCCCAAATCTCAGATTCAAGGTTACCTCAGCCGCTGACTCCATTGCTGTGTAGCTTGTGCTAGCGTGTGCTTTTGCACGAGCGAGTGAGTGCTGATCATGCTGAACGCCAGTGTTAGTTTTGTTTCATTCATGACACTCTGCAGTGAAAAAGAATCAAAATATTTGATGTTTTCACAAGCAAGTGATATCTCCATGGCTTTATCCTCATTAGAAATGGTGCTTTGTACCTCCTAATGACTAATGTCCATTTAACAGTGAGGCTGGACTCAGATAAGAGCACAAAGTACATCCTAAACAATCTAAGAGCAAATAAGTCATTTTATTAGGAGATATGTTAATCCAAAGCTATTTGGTGTGTCTGTTCTCATTATCACCTTAGGGGGTTAACTGATGTGCTCAAGGTTACTGTAACTCATCCCACCTTGGAAGTATCCTTTGACCCCAAATCCCAATCCTGTCCCCAATCCCCAGCCTTCTCACCACACTGCTGCCCTGCGCAGCTGCTCTACGCGACTGTTAACTGGCAGACGTCTGCTCCACTCACAGACCAGCCTGCCTTTTAATAAAGTGCCAAATAAACCCTCTCCACAATGCTGCCAGGAACACAAGAATGAATGGTTAGGGACAAACGCGTTACCTCTGTCTGGCGTCTTGATACACTGATGTTGCATTGACTAACAAACCTTACACAAGGAATACTCAAAAATTTGACCAAAACAGTCTCAATGTGAGTGGAAAGCCTAGTTAACACAACACAAACACTCTGGCTGCTTCAGCATAAGGCAGGTGACCCGACTTATATCTTTCACTGACTAATGCTATGCCTTTCCACCATGGAATATATTGCTGTTTCTGTTTATATATGCGTTTATCTAGTTTCTTTTTCTCAGGGTCTATGATTGAGGCATGTACTAGAGGGGTCTATTTTGTGCATCTATTTAATAAACATATTTTCATATACTGTTTTTCTTCTCCCTCTGTGCATAGGCCAGTATAGTTACATATCTCGACTGATTTGTTTGTAGTCCCAGTCCTTCTCGTGTGTTGCTTTGGGTACAGTTGCCTTTCTTGTGCGCAGCACAGGTGGTCGTGGCTTTGATCATTACGCTCATTAAATCCTCCAAATAAGCTTTCTCAGATGGATCTCCCCAAAGCTGGCCCAGGCCACTTAGGTTGAGCTTATTGCTAAATTGGCTTAGACTAAGACCACACCCTTCCCCCAGGTTAGATAATGAACCTCTTCAGATTTATGTAATGCGGTTAAAGTTAGTAATCTACATTGGGGTCAAATGTGTAAATCATATGAACAGGTGAGTGCTCCTGAGTAATTTAGCCTGAAAAGAAACTGATACCGATAGACTCACACCATTTCTTCCCTCTCGCCATATATCATGCAAATATTAGAGTTCCGTGCAATCTTCTCAGTTACAGCATGAGAAGCAGTTATTAAGATAGCATCAAAACTCATAGTGGTAATCTACACAGCCAAGCTCACCTTGATTAAAAATTTATGAAATCCTAAGGCACTGTGAAGAGGAATAATTTCAGTTCCACCATTATTTTTTCATTCGCTCACAGACAGAGATGTAGATTTCATTAATGCTTGCTGCATTGAGACAGCTTGGCCCAGGTTGTCTCATGTATTATTGGAAAAGCTTGGAGGAGGATATGAGCTGAGCATGGAAGCTCTAAGCAGGAGCGGGGATGCTGGAGGAGACTGGGGCAGCACAAGGGTTCAAATCGATATTCCCCTCTCAGAGGTTATAGTCTGTATCAGCACTGTTTTCATGAATGTATGCTCACCATCTGTACCAGTCATGCTGCCCTTTCAGAGAATAAAGCAAACCAATGCTTCAACACCACTCAACTACAAATTCAATCTAAAGTCAAAAGTCAAATGTCCCACAATTCAAAGTTTCTGGAAATGTGGTTTTGCTTAGAGACTCTGTTTGGGTGTGTAAGGCTGCACTTTTGCAATTCCATTATGCTGCTGGAAAATATACCCTGTAAACATGGTATGGAATGGTTTTCCAGTGTTTTGTGACAATTATTGTCTGATTCTTGTCTAGCTGGTTGTCCAAAGCTTACTTTTAAATACAGTGGGAATGCTGTATCTTTTGTGGATGTAACAAAATAGAAAAGTAGTCTGCAGCACAATAAGTCGTGGACACACGAAAGCTTTCAGGCATTCTTTCTTGTTGATTAAAGCCCACAGCCCCATACCCAACCCCCCCCCACCCCCCCCACCCCACTCCCCCACCCCCCACCCCAGTGCATCAGGTTAACGGGGCTTGTGGTGTGGAAGGACAAGCACATCCAGAATCAAACTCAAATGGTAAACCAGTGCATTATACTTGTGGATGTGGCGCAAAACCATTTGGCTTTTTTTATTATAGCAAGACAGGGAAAAAAATAATAATTCTATTAATGTTTCCTTCTCAGTTTCCTTCCTCTGTGACCGTCACAAGGCCTAAGTAATGCTCCTATGCACTTGTTAGCAGGTTTCCTGGTAGACCAAGTTTGTTAAGAAGATGATCATTGGCCAGTTGTGTTTGGTTGTCTAAGTGTAAAAGCTTTTGGCTGGGAGTTTCCAAGGATTAGAGATGCTGCAAGTGAAGACAAGAATAAGCTAGTAGCATTCAGAAATGGTTATCTAATAATTGATATTTGCTTTCCATATACAAACACAATAGGAATCTTATTTTTAACGTTTTGTCATCCTGTCACTTTAATCAGACAAAATGAAAAGATTTTACTGTTTGTGAAATGGAAAGCAGCACATTCCATGGCTTTAATTTGTGAATCTCGGAGCTAATCTACACCTGAATGGAGCAACACAGTGGTTTGGGCAAGAATTGCCTGGCTAATATTTAATACAGTGGCCCGTTTGCAATGGCTGGGCAAAGCGAAGGTAACTAGATTACATCTCATTATCACTGGAGTCTCAGAAAGATATTTCATTAATCCAGAACAGCACAGGCCCCTCGCCCTGTTGTCCATCTCAGTGCCACTGTGTTCAAGCCCAGGTGTGTCCTGACTCTGTTCAGATGCAGTCTGGCTCCTGCGCCATTGCAACAGTGTTACTAGGTCTCCAGCAGAAAGACAATGTATTAATCCTGAATTCTCTCTTCTGTTCATGGTGTGTGCTCATATAACTCACCAGGCCAAATGTACAGTCCCTGTCTCTGTTTTGATGTTGAACTGGGCAAAATAAATGACATAAATAAATAAATAAAACAAGTGTATCAGAAATGGTTGAATACTGTGTACATATTTGAACTTTTGGTTTCTAATTTATAAAAGATAAGCTTTAGCTCTTGGAGTACTTATTTTATTTTTCCTTTCAAGCGTAGCTTTGTGTTTTTATTTTCTATTTCTGTAAAGTGTGTAAATATATCTTTATGATAATAAGTAATATTAAAAGTCTTATTTTAAGAAGTCATGGAGTCTAGTGTCTTTTATCAAGATTGCCCCTTGCTTTGATGTCATAGTAGTGAGAGTACACAATGCTGAAGATCACCACACATCTATCTAAAAACACTTGGCTACTGACAGGTCAGCTTCCCAGAGCTTATAGTGCATACTAAGCATGAAACGCTCTAATGTATCTCAGCTGCTGAGCATGCAGAGACTTAACACATGCAATGAGTCAAACAGCATCAGTATCAGGCGTGCTTCCTACAAATATCAAGATTTGAGACTCACAAAAACCCCAGCCAGTCAATGACGAATGTCACTTTATCTCGTATTTATAAAATTTAGCATTGTTAATCAGATGTGTGAACCAGAGCATTGTTACATGGAGCCAGGTTAATTCCCAGGAACCCACTGGGACCATTCAAGGAAGTGTCTGGTTAACATGCAACCCTGACATGTCATGATAGACATAAGGTGCACCTTTGGGCAGTCACAGCCCCAAAAAGACGCCCAAGGTTATATCATCAGGCCTGGGTCAGCTGTGTAATTGGACATAGGGTCACCAGAAGGAGACCAGAAGCATGACAATGAAGCTATAGGGTTACAACTTTGGAGCCTTACTGGGAGTCCAGACGTTCCTCCAAGACTTCAAGGTTTGTCTGCAGAAGTGGCTCTGGCACTGATTGTCCTGTTTCCAAACACAAAAAACTGCCTGAAAACACAGTACACACTTCACATGGTTCATTGATGAAGAAATATCAAAATCAACACAGTATCAATATCAACAACAATAGTAGCATGTTATACAATTCTTTACATTAGAACTAAGTCACACATAAAGCACACACTTGTAGTCCTAATAGCAACAATGCTATTGTCACATGAATAGGCACAATAAAAGCCATAAACTTTCAAACCACCCGGATCCATTAATATTTGTTGTTATGAAGAGCCCCTAGACAGAGGTCATGTGTATTTTCTAATGTTGCAGAGCTCATAGCCTGGTACAAGGCATGACCAACAATGCAATGCACCTCAGCTGAATTGAACAGCCGCAGGTCAAATCATTGAAGTGGTTATAAATTAAGGCCAGAACAAACGGGGGCAGGGGACTGCTGCAAAATAATGGGGGTGACATGTTGCCATTGGTCCCTGTGAACAAAAATGTACATTTAAAACTAAAAGTAACGGGAAACGTGAACATACTGTAAATCAGCCGAGCCTGATTCGAAGGATGCCATCGAACATGACTTTGCACAATGTTGTATACATAACTGTAATAATATTACTCATACAAACTATTAACAGACACTTACAGGTGACAGAACTTCACACCAACTATTTGCCTCCCATTAAACACTTTGAAGAGAGTTTAAAGATTGTTCTTACATTGTACACTTGATTTCTCATTAGATTTAAAGAAACATAGTGTGGAGTAATGTTCAAGACAACAATGTGACACACACTGACCTATAATTGCCACCAGCAGAAACTGACTGTTGAGGCCTGTGGCCTGAGTCATCATGTAGTTAAGTAACACAAGATCACTGTCAGATGTCTTCTTAGTACTTCAGTTTTATGCAATATTGATCAATTCAAAGTACAAACACTCTAATGCAAAAGAAGTCATATATTTTGCTTTGTGTGGTTTGCTAGTGCTACATATGCCACTGAATAGCTATATCTTTGTGGGAATGTGAGTGATGTCCGGGAATCTCTATTCTGCCTGCACAGATTACTTGAACTCTATTTAAACCATAATGGCACATTTCCTCAAATCACTGCCAAAACTCCACAGTTTAACAAGCTTTTGAAGATGCTCTAGAAAGCTGCGCCTATTAGGCCGTCAGCCAGTTCGTGATGTCTTAATACAGGTCAGCTCCCTGCAGCTGCACAGAGAAAGACAGGCTGGAGACGGGGGAGCATGCAATAAACTCAAATCAGCACCTCTTCTTCTGCCCGCACTCTTATCTGCTCACACAGCCAGTAAAGACACACGCAGCCCAGCCAAGTGCTCCTGGCATCTCCCCCTCTGCTAACTCACCTCTGTGCACAACCAACATGCATGGAGCAGCAGCAGCCACAAGCACATTTAATTGGCCAGCTGTCTGAATGGTCAGAGCTACTAATTGCTTCAAAAACAGCAGACCGACGTTTTTCCGACAGTTGCCCCGGCATTATAGGAGACCACATTAAGAGGTGTACAGAAAGTCAATAGTACACAAGCTTATACAACAGCAGCACATGCTTTTTCTTTAGAGTTGGGGGCCCCTTAACTTGAATTGATTTGGTGCATATAGCAGCAACACCAACCTGGTCTTAAAAGCATATCACTGAAGCTGAAAGCAAAATCAGTTCTATGTGATAAACAAGTTAATGGCTTTACTTTGAGGATACTAGGGCTGGGCGATATATCGATATTTAAGATATATCGATATATTTTAAAAAGAGATATGGAATTAGATCATATCGTATATATCGATATAGTCCAAATTTGCGCTGTAATACTTGCTTCAGGCAAGCCGCTGAGCGGAGCTCTGCACTGCTCCCAGCACCGCGGCCCCGCCCCTCCTCAGACACTCCTGCACTCTTCAGCAAACAAACATGGAGAAAGCAACAATGTATGTGAAGCGTGCGGAGGAGAGCCCCTTGGTTGGTAAAAGAAAAACCAGTGGCTCAATCATTTGGAGATGGTTCGGATACAAATTATCAGATAGCAACAAAACCACGCTTATATAGGGAGGTACGCGATTTTGGCCCATGCAGCTGATGGCCACGGCCCATAGTGAATGTAGCGGCGAGATATGGTGTGCGCTGCGCCATGTGCTTTTGTTTACTTCTCAGTCTAGTTAAGATTTGCGGTAGATCGTGGTTGTACTGTGAAAATATTAGCGTTTGTAATGCTGCCACCGCGAAGGACTATTGCTTTTTCCCCGTTAGCATTGCTTTAGCCGCAATGCTAATCACTCCATTCCCTCGCTGATACCATCATAAACTCCCTCAACTCCGGATTCACACTTCTCTTTCTCCACAAACGACTATTTACTCTTTACCAGCTGCACAGGCTCAACGTGCAGCTGGTAAAGAGTCGTTTGTGGCTTAGTTTAGGAGGCTTATGTTTGGGAATGTTTTGGATAAAGATAAGAACTTATCTCACAACCACTGATCAGTATAAGCTTATTGTAAATTATGTAAATGGCCATGTGGACTATTTTGAATTATATTTCATAATTAAGGACTAAAAAGTAAGTAATACTTTAATAAGTCCTATTTCATTGTCTCTACTATAGTTTAGTTATATGCAATATAAAGTTATTAACAGTAACTTTATATTACTTGATTTCAAAATAAAATCGAAATCACACTTGAAATCATCACTTGTATTTGGCTTTGACTTAACATTTCATTTCACAGCTCTCACTTTGTGGAAAAAATATCGGGATATATATCGTATATCGATATTCAACCTAAATATATCGGGATATGACTTTTGGTCCATATCGCCCAGCCCTAGAGGATACTACATCAAATATATACATATTGCTCTTTCTTGCATCCACTATGCAGGTTTGTAGGTGGCATTTCAAACTAACATTCCATGTAAAGGTATACCTCAGCAGCATTATACCTGATGAACACAGCTTCACTGACTGCAGAGGCACCCGGACACACAGTGAAGATGTGCAAACCCGGCAGGCGGTAGGCAGACCCGGGGAAACACACCAAGCCTGTACAATATAATAGATGCATACGCCAATGGTTATGGCAAGATACTTGGGTGTATATTATAGCTTTCTATTATGGTAGTGTTGCAATACAAAATGGTCTTACTGTAGTAGAATGAAGGCGTACTGTCTCCTCCAGAAAGATTCTCATAGAGCCTGTAAAAAGTATAATAGAGCAGTGATCACCAATAACATCTGCCCAAGGGCCAAAATGTTCTCAACAAACAGTATGGGGGCCAGGAGAAAATTATGACCAAATCAAAATTGTACAGACAATAGAATAGCATTTTATAAATCAATGTGCTGCTTGAACTCAAAGCATAGGCTATTTTACTTTTTAGTATATAGTATTCTATGCTCTTTTGTGAGACTGACAGAGTTGACAAAAGTGACATTTTATTTATTGTAAATGTTTGCTGTGCAACCTGTTCCTTTACAAAACTGTGCAGTTTAGACCTCCTTCCTTATAAATATAACGATAATAAGCTACATGTAGAAAGCTTTTCAAAAATAATAAATTGAAAATGTGACAAGAGTTGATAGTAAATCAACTATCAACAACCACACAAATTATAAGGACTTGCACTGTATGGATAGTGCATTACAATGTGTAACCATTAAATTAATAGCCTACGTGTATAAGGGTACATAAGGGTACGAACATAAATCGTCCAAATGCAGTGAAAAGCAACTGTTTATAACCTTGGACTAGCTTAAGCTAGCTGCCGTGCTGCCCATGCATGCCAATGCAGCTCAAAACTGCTGAATGTTGGGATACCGTGGCCACAATTTCCCAATCTCTATCCTCCTTACCTGCAGCCTTCACCGTGTTCTTCTTTGTATTTCTAACATTGTCCGATGTTCCACATGACGTGATCAACCACGGAAGAAAACATAACTTACTGTAAATAACCTGCTTATCAAAGGCTTTGTTTTGTTGTTAAACTATTTCAGCTATTTCAGGGTTTTTGTTTTTCTTTAGCACCTCTTGCGCATCTGCGCAACTGTGTGGATGCATAAGCCGACAAAAATAAAGGTCTCATTTAGACATTTCAGGTTTATTTGTTTGTGCAACACTCTGCTCAAAAGGAGTGGGCCGAAGCAAGAGCTTATAAGCACCCACTCCCAAAATCAAAACAATTATAAAATTAGCATTTCACAAGAACATAGTGGAACAACAAAGGAACAAAACAACAAGGAAACAACAGCAAAACAAAAAAAACATACACATCCGCAGCATCCGACCATGGCAGAAATGACCATTAAGATGGTATTTACATTAAGGCCTTACATGACTGAAACTTATGCACTGTATACATTCCCCAAAAGGGAGCAATACTGATTACGAAACAACTATGATAAAACTACATACTTACAAACTATTTACAAAGTACTATAGTACAGTATAGGAGGAAGCCATTACCGCACACACCGCTAAACATCCAGGGGGAGGACATTGAGGTGGTCGTGAACTGTTTCAAGTACCTGGGTGTTCACCTCAACAACAAACTGGACTGGTCCCACAACACCAACGCCCTGTACAAGAAGGGCCAAAGTCGCCTCCACCTTCTGAGGGGACTGAGGTCCTTCGCAGTGAGCAGGCCTCTGCTCAGGACTTTTTATGACTCTGTGGTAGCCTCTGCTATCCACTACGCTGCCGTGTGCTGGGCCCCGGGCAGCACAGAGCAGGAACCGGGAACAAGCTGGTCAGAAGTGCCAGCTCCGTCCTGGGCTGGCCCCTGGACTCTGTGGAGGAGGTGAGGGACAGGAGGTATTAGCTTAGCTCACTTCCATCATGGACAACACCTCCCACCCACTGCACAGGACTGTAGAGGAGCTGAGCAGCTCTTTCAGTGGAAGACTGAGACACCCTCAATGAAGGAGCGCTACCGCAAGGCCTTCATCCCCACTATCAGACTGTACAACAAGACTGTAAAGTAACATGTGCAATAACCCCTTTGCAGAACACAGGCAATTATCCCTGTATTTACATCACCTACCGGCGTCACTTTATCAACCACTTGCACTATGATGTAAACCTCCTATACTGTCATCGCTACGTGTTGGATACACTGTGTATGTTAACGCAGGTCAACAGCAAGCCAAACTCGTCTTTCATGAGCCAGGAGAAATGAGCATCATGCTCCTTTAATGCAGTTTTCTTACAGTTACAATTGTTGTTGGACTCGATGAAAACCCGAGTGAAACTGAAATAAACAAAAATAAAACGAGCATTAACTTCAATGCAACAGCATGAGAATATAAATGCACCACAAAATGGCTAATGCCAGAAACTAGGCATAAAGTTAGCATAGCTGATACTAATTAGCATTTTCGCGATCTTTTCATATGCTAATTAGATCGTTAGCACAGTACTCTCAGCTAAACAGGCTCTTCTAAAAGCTAATTCTTGGTGACAACACAATGTACAAAAACTATCTCTTAAAACAGTCGTAAAGTTCACAAAACACATATAAACTTACAGCCATTGCTTTCGAAGGTGTAAATAAAGATGTAGAACACAGGAGGTCAAGTTTAGGCATGGACAGGCAGGTTTTCAGCACAACTCTTCTAGCGCTCCTGCTACCCATAATGCATTGCAACTACAGACTATGCCTTCAAAATAAAGTTCAGCTAAACCAATGCTGACTGTGTATGCAGAAATATCTTTTTTTTAAACCAAATTACTATTACTATTTTTAACATGAATTGCAACAGATGAATTATGACATATTTATTCCTAAATTATTAAGAAGCATTTGTAACCTTTTTAAAGAAACACACTTTTACATAGGGCAGAACACTCCCCGCTTGGCATTACTGATGCCACTACTACTGTACCTTTTAACAGTCACTTTGTTTTCTAAGAGCATAACAACATCCAAGATGGTACGCAAGTAAGTCCTTGAAATGCCCTGGGATGATGTCCTCACTTCGACCATTCTGACTTTTCCGTCGCTGCTTTGAAAGGTGTCCACTTGAGCAAGTCTTTCCACAAAAGTCTTCTGGTGGACGGAGAACATGTCGGACAAGCTGTTTTGTCACATGATGCTTTATTGGAAGAGAGGTTGGATTCTTGGATGCAGTGTCCAATGAAGCATCGTTGAGGCGACATTTGACTCTGATGACGTCTTCATTCGCACAGGGATCGCGAGTTACAATGAGATTTGAGCTGTGAACAGTTCGATTGGCTTGGAGAGCAGCATACTCTTCAGTAAAAGAGTCCTTTTGAACAGACTGGAGAATGAGGTTACTTGCAGCGTCAACGTTGTGTGTAGCGAAAGTAGTGAATTGTGTGATTTCAGCGTCTACTTCAGGCTCGATTAAATCAAAACATTTGTGTGTCTCAGGTTCAGTTACTTGCTTTGATGTGACATAGATACTGACAATTGGCTTATGAGTGTTAGGGAACACTTCCCCCACACTTACCCAGCCTAGGTCCAGGCACTGAACGAAGGGAGCATTGTGGGTCCGTTGACTAGCTCCCACATCTTGTGGACTTGTATGATGTCTCTGCCAAGTAAACCTGCTATCTGAGCGTCTGGGTCATACTTGGAGATAAGATGAGCGAGGTGTTTCAAGTGCGCATGAGCAAGAGCAACTTCAGGCGTAGATATTTCATCTCTATTGAATACTAGCTTGTCGCATTCGATAAGAGGAGGAGGTCTAGACATGCGCCTCCGAACTTGCATCGGAATGCATGGCGAAGCAATGCCTGTCACTTTGGCATTCCTCGCAATTGGATTTCATGTCACAGTCCTTTATGGTGTGTGTAGGAGAGCAACAGCGAAAACACTGTTTGTGCTCTTTGAGTATGTTTCGTCTTTCTTGTAGTGGTTTGATACGGAAAGCTCTACATTTAGCTAGAGGATGCGTTGTCCGGTGGACTGGACAGTAGCTTGTCGGATCATCTTCGGTAGTGCTAGCAGGAGCAGTTGTGTCGACCTCTGTTTTGTTGATAGACAGAGGTGTTTTGTAGCTTGTTTGTTTGAATGGTGGTCTCTCACCTTTGCTGAAGGGTTGGCTGCTGCATATTGCAAAACTTGGGTCGTTTCTTGCTTTAGCCTCATCTTGGACAAACTTAACAAAATATGAAAAGAGAGGGAATGTCACACCATGTTTTTGTTTGTACTTTGAACCTGTGTGGATCCATTTGTCTTGTAGACTCAGAGGCAGATTTTCGACTATGGGCTTTACACAAAAGGAAGGGTGTGTCAAGGTAAGTGAGGCCTGGGAGATACGCTTCATCTTTCGCGTCTCGCAGCTCTAAGAGCAAATCTCCAAGCTCCCTGAGTTTTATATTGTCTCTGTTTGTAAGGTGAGGAAAGTTGTCTAGCCGTTTGAACATGGCATTTTTTACAACTTCAGGTGTAGCATAACATTCCATTAACCTGTCCCATGACAACTAGAGGGCAACTTTGGGGTTAGTGGTGTAGACGGCTCTAATTCTTTTAACATGCTCTGAGGATTCCTTACCGAGCCACTTGATTAGAAGATCTAACTCCTGACTATAGGTAAGATCAATGTCTTCGGTTACGTTTAGAAATGACAACCACCATGCTCAGATCAGGACTTTGGGAATCACTACCGCAGGCTATAATTTACTCCTACAAAGTGTTGAGCCTACCCCCAAGTGATAAACAGTGATGACTGTCAGATAGGCCATCCCTGTTGATTGACGTTAGGGGGTGTCTATTGATGAAGCCCAAAAATAGTTGTTAATCCAGAAGATGCAGACTGTAAATATTAATTAGGCCTAAACTTTATAGTAAAAAAAAAAATGTTTTTACAATATACTAGCTATATACATATGTGCTGATTATCTTTTGTGGGCAAACTACACTTTCCACATGGACCTAAGAAGGGATGAGGTAAGAGGTAGCTTATAGGTCCAGGGACCCAAGTTTAGCCACACAGACCACGTCTTCAACAGCTACTTCACTTGCATAAACATGACCCCAGTTAGACTAACAACAGTTTCCATTCCAGAGAGAGACTATAAAAGTCTTATCCACACAGATATGTGAATGTCAAACATATGGGCTTAGCAGAATTCAGTGGCATTCAGCCTTGGCTTAAAGATAAGTTATTGGTATAGTTCTGTGAGAGGTGGGTGAGCAGCACCATGTGGTCCCGTCATCATAAGTTCAGAACTAGCTCACGACCTCATCCGCATCCTGCTCATATTTCCTGTCATGTTCCAGAGCGGACTATCTTGTAAAGCACGGTTTCCTTAACAGATATAACCTTCATGTTTACAGTAATCCTTTCTACATTACAAAAAGTGAAAACAACGCAGAACATAATGACAACCTAAACTATTTAGTTTCCTACAGAATATCCTCCCTTCATGTGTATAGGCTTTTGCTATCCACTCAATTTGCCTAAAAATACTGTGTAGAAATATGTGAGCTCATAGGCATTACCATTTCCATGGCATTATTAGCCTGGCTAACGCCACACTGCTGTGTGCGCTCGAATCTTTTCGAATTTCACAACAGCCTGGGGACCATGGCCGACATTTTTGCATGGATTTGGGGACCAATCACAGAACGAGGAGGGACGGCAAGACAATGACGCACTATTCGACATACTGAAGCTTGTAGTTTGTTTAGGGATAAAAAATAAATAAAAAATATATTTGCGGATCCAACGTGACAGCAACAGACGCGACGCAATCTTCCGATCAAGCTTTAGACCGTGTTCTAAATAGTTTAGCTCAAAAGTTTACAGCGGGTACGTCACACGTCATCTGATACGATGATACGATTGGCTATGGCTACGTGCAGACACAAATGATAGACATTCGTAGCGCCCAATAAACGGCTATGAACAATCATAAACCAGACCTCTCCTACGAGAAAATGAATTGGTGGTCCCCAGACTAAATATCACTTGTGATTTTAGTCTGGCGTTATGACATTACACTTGTTTTGTGACAATGGGATAACAACCACCTTACAATGTAAGCTAGTATTTGAAGTTATTTCTATGGAAATACCCTTGTATAACATTTGGTATTTCTATGTAATTTACTAGAATCAGGGCTGCAAAATTCACTTTTTTCTATTTCACCTCTATTTTATGGAAACAAACCCAGGAAGCACGTTCAAGTATTTAAAGTTATTTCTATGGAAGTATCCTTGTATACCATTTGGTATTTCTATGTAATTTATTGGAATCAGGGCTGCAAAATGCACTTTTTTTTTCCATTTAAAATTTATATTTATTTTGCAGACAGGACAAAAAGAAATACAATACATGACACACATAAAAACACACAACAAAAAATACAAACAAATAATTAATTAATTAATTAATTTAAAAAAAAAAGGGGGGGGGGAAGTGGTACAGTTCATATAAACAAAAATATATATATATATATATAACATATTTTGAAAGAAAAAGTGTAGCAGCTACAGAAGACCGATAAGTTATTTGGCCAGTGTGATCAATGTCAAACCCTGAAATTATTATTATTACTTTCAACATTTTTAATTTTTTTTTTCTCTTTTCTTCTTCTCTTCTCTCTTTCCTTTCTTATAGACCCTTTAATTGTTTGTAAACATTCCGGGCCTAGCGTCAGCAGCCAAAGGGCCCACACAATTATTATAAGAAAACTCATCAATTTCGATTCACAACAAAACAAAAGAACCAACATACCAGCAACAACAATAAACAAAACTCAAGAAGCATTTTCAAAATAATGTTCATAGCTTCTTCCATATTTTTTTTTTTATTGTAATATTTGTACAGTATATTAAGAGCAGTCCATTTCCTTTAGTTAATCAGTTTCTTCCGTAGTTCATTCTTTACTTCTTGTAGTGTCATTTCATTTGTTTGGCTTTTGCAAGGATCACAAAGGAGTGCTGTTACATTCTCCATTGATAACAAGTTCATAAAGTCTTTCACCCAGTTATGTAGGTCAAAACAGTCTGCTTTACGTACTTTCCAGTTTTTAAGTATGATTCTTTTTACTGACATGAACCCTAAAGCTGCAATTCTCTGTGTAGTTTTTGACAGAGTGCCAGTCGTATTTCCAAGGACACAAACATCAAATTGATTGGGGATTTCTACATTCAGAAGATCTTGAAAAAAAAATCACTTTTGACTGTTTCACCCCTATTTCATGGAAACATGTTAAGTAGTTTTTATGTAATAAACAGGAATCAGGGCTGCAAAATTCTTATTATGCTGTTTCTGCTTTATTCCATAGTAATTTATAAAAAGAGAACTGTTTACAAGATTATGGATGCATTACACAAACAATACAAAACTTTTACAATGCTTTTGTTGAGAGGGACCCTCCCAATGGGCTCGTATACCTGGTCTTTAATGCACTACACAGCATAGGAACATCATCTACCAAATCAGCTAGTTGGGGCAGCTGGGCGGGGGTTTGTCGATGAGGAGCTACTGCCCTCTTTAATGGACCCACTCTACACCCTGGCTAAATTGTACACTAATCAATACTATATCAAGGATGGAAATGACAACTGGGAAGTAGCAAGATCACGGATAATATGTATATTAATGTTCTTTTTAACACAAAACTAGTGACTTTCGGGAATGTTAACTGTGTTTGGCATTGATAACCATCTGAAACTAAGTAATGATCCCCTTTTGTCACTTGCTTTGTACCAGACATCGTACATGAAATAAGACCGTTGTTGTAGTTGTGCTCCGCTTCTGTTTCTGTTAATTTTTGTTAATTATATGAACATCTCAAACAGTGCTTTTTAAGTGTGGTCCGTGTTAAAACAGCCGCGTTGAAGTGTAACAGGTTCTCTTTTGCTAACGAGGCAAATAAAAATAAAAATATGATGTGCTAAATGTATCATTGATAATGTGTAAAGTTAAATCACAAACGGGTACATTGTGTGTTTGTGTGCATGCTGTGTTCCTATGCTCTTGTACTTTGTTCCTTGTAATATGTTCCTCTGTACTGATATGTTATTTTTTATTGTAATGATATTCATGAACGAGTGGCAAGAAGAAAGCCATTATTGAAAGGAGGCCATAAGAAATCCCCAGTGTCAAATATGGTGGGGGAGCATCATGCTATGGGGCTGCTTTTCCTCAGTGGGGACTGGGAAGATTGTAAGAATAGTTGGGAAGATGGATGAAGCCAAATACAGGGACATTTTGGAGGAAAACCTGCTGGAGTCAGCAAGAGAATTGAGGCTGGGGCGGAGATTCACCTTCCAGCAGGACAATGACCCTAAACACAAAGCTAAATCTACAATGGAATGGTTTAAAAAAAAAAAAAAACATATTAATGTGTTAGAATGGTCGAGTCAAAGTCCTGACATAAATCCTATTGAAAATCTGTGGAAAGACCTGAAAACTGCTGTTCACAAACGCTCTCCTTCTAATTTGACAGAGCTTGAGTTTTTTTGTAAAGAGGAATGGGCTAAAATGTCAGTCTCTAGATGTGCAAATCTTGTAGAGTCATACCCCAAAAGACTTGCTGCTGTTATTGCAGCAAAAGGGGGTTCCACAAAGTATTAATTCATGCTGCTCTTTTTGGTTTTCTACTTTATGAAAAATAACAGAATCATGTATCATTTTGCTTTCACTTCACAGTTGTCTGTTACTTGTGTGTGAACTTTCAGTAAAAAATTCAAAATAAAATCTTTATGTAAGGGTTGTGCAAAAGTTCAAGGTGTATTAATACTTTCGAGAGGCACTGTATTGTCGAGCTGTGTAGATCTGTGAACTTTAGTATACAAATTATTGAATGTCTCGCTGATTTGTTTGTGTAGTGAGCCTTTGATTCAGTGAAGCAAGGGCACCGTTTACCAGAAGTCCGCAGCGCTGTCCTCAGGAACTGGCAGCCCTCCATAGACCTTCATAGTGAGCCAATAGCGACGAGTCAAAATGCAGCAATCTGGAGACCCCAACGTACCTCTCTCTGAATGAGCCAACAACAGCAGCGCTAAATAAAAAACAGTGCAACTCTGGACATTCGACCATTATTGCATTTATTATTGTTCGTACTCAAACACAAAGCAACTCGACTATGCAAAGTGGACAATGTGTCATTCTGAGATTGCACTTTTCAGATCATTCAGGATCATATTAGATTTGAACGTTTCCGATTGAACCCAGTCTTTGTTTTACATTTTAGAAAGTATTTCAAGAGTTATAAAAAATACACTGATGAACTCTGATTTGATGAGGAGCACATCTAGAAACTATTTTTCAATGTCAACTAAAGCAATTACAGTACAGTAGGCCAACATTCAGTTCCCATGCAGTTCAAACCGTGCGTTCATGCAGCAGTATAAAGACTTTTTGTTCCCATCTTGCACCAGTTACACTTGAAATGGTGTTTGGTCATAAATCATATTGTCATAAATCATCTTTAGTCTGTCCTAAAAGGGGGCCAGTGCGTGCATTTCAGTCACCAGTGGGGGCTTTCACTTGCAGCAAACTCATCCTCAAGTGTTTATTCTCTCTGTCAGCGCTGGGCCAATCGCTGCTCGATGGAGGCACAGAGAAGGAATGAGTAACATGTTTAACAGATGATTCCTATACTTGTGTAGGTCTTGTGTGAGTCAAATGAGAAAATTCATTTCATTTGACTCATTTTAATAGCCTGTTGTACTTTTTGCACTGGAGATATATTCATCTCGTGTCTTGGGCAAGATCCCCTCCTGGAACCGCCACCTTAACGTGGTGGAGGGGTTTGAGCGCCCGAATGATCCTGGGAGCTTTGTTGTCGGGGGCCTCGTGCCCCTGGTAGGGTCTTCCATGGCAAACAGGTCCCAGGTGACGGGTCAGACAAAGACCGGTTCAGAAGCCCCTTATGAGAGACCAACAGGCCCGGTTAGAACCATGAGGCCATCCTTTTGTGGACCCACCACCTGCAGGAGGAGCCATAGGGGCTGGTGCAATGTGATTTGGCCAGCTCCAACAGCTGCCCCCACGACCCAGCAACGAGCACGTGGAAGAAAATGGATGGATGGATGGATGGATGGATGGATGGATGGATGTCTTGGGCAAGACACGTCACTCACATTGCCTTCAGTGTCTGACATTGGTGTATGAATGAGAGTGTGAATGGTTTCTTGTGAGTGGTTCCTTGCTGTAAAGTGCTTCCACAGTGTCGTAGGTAGAAAAGCGCTCTATATAAGTTGAGACCGTTTACCATCAATACCATCATATCAATATTTCGAAAGTGTTAAAGGAACAGGCCACCGTTTTTATATACTGAGATATGTTCTTACCCGAGCTTAGACGAGTTGATGCATGTCTGTCTGGTCTTTGTGTGTGCCCTCAGTCACGCAAAACGACCAAAGATGTTGTAAGCATTTGGTCTCTCCCAGCATATTCTTATGGCTCCAAACGGGGTGAAGTTAGAAGCGACCACGCTCTTCCACGGGCACGCACAAAGACCAGACAGGTACGTATCAACTTGTCTAAGCTCAGGTAAGAACATATCTCAGTATGTAAAAACTGTGGCCTGTTCCTTTAACCCTAATTTCTGAGAAATGTTTTATTTCTTAAAAAATGACATTTTGTACAAAAATGTATTGTATAAATTCATTATATACTTTTTAAATGGTCAGTGTTGACTGCGCAGGAACTTTTGCTGCCTCCTTTTCACTCAGTTTGAGCAGATGAGCAGCATGAGAGAGACACTCATTCAAATGTGTTCATACGGTTGCCAAATGTTGCCAAATGTTCACGGTGTAGCCGCATGTCACCTGCCTCATCCTGAAACAGCCCGGATTGTGAAATGCATCCTCAGCTCTCTGAGGGAATGATGGTTTGGGAACGAGGACACTGAGTGCATAATATACTGTAGATGAAATTTATTTTGACGTAGACTCCAATTTCACTTTCAACAAGGACATAAATGATAGCTTCTACTTGATGAAAAATAAATATTCCCACAGAGAAGATGTTCAGGAATGGAGATTCTGTGTATTATTGCATGTATATGAGGATTGTGTTTCGTAAATCAACACTAAAAATAGTGCTTCTCATAAAAACAAGCATAAACAGATCAGCGTGGAGTATGAGATTGTAGCTTCTAATGTTAGTGATGCCTGGGACACAGCCACATGAACACACTGTGGTATGACTGAATAAAGAATGAATTGGAACAAATTATATGTAATTATATGTAAGGAATATACATATGCACTGTTACTGACAAAAAGATACTCACACAAAAAGCATTTGTGGGTACAGTGCCGAGTACGTTCCTTAAGAAGATATTGACATTGAAATGGAAACTTAAATCATGTTATTGACCATTATTTTAGTTTGTCTTTATTTTATGTTTTTACACACACAATGACAATCCAGATACATTTTCTAATCACTCAAACAACTAAAAGGATAAAAAGCAAGTAGACATTTTAACTCATGTAATTTGGAAAGTACTTTCTTGGACGAAAATTCACCTCCTGGGGATGAAGAAAGAATGAATCATTAGTGTACAGTCTCTTGGTAAATGAAAAGCGATCTACAGGAATATAACGTTCTATGTCAGATACAAATCACACTGTTATCGACCCAAGAATGATGTGTATTTGAATGTGCATTTTATAAATTACAAAAACAAAATTAAAAATAGCCTATACGTTTACCTTGATGGGAACATGTGGTTGCACTCATTTTTATAATAACAGGCCTAATAATGACAAGGATTTACATTGTATTGGACAAGCTTGACAACCTTTTCATCAGTTAGCGTTGGTGGTAAACTCCGGTAGCCAGAGCTGCCCTGAGGCTGACTCCGACTGCCACTCATCACTCACACACCACATTCAAACAGTCATGAATATCAAAGTGCCTTGCTCAATAGCCCACCACCCTTTTAAAAGACAAGAACTTGAAATCAACGTATGGATCAGGAATTTAGTGGACAGTTCGCTGCGTCACAAGATGGTGTTTTGGGGAGATGCATGGGGACTGCCATAGTTGGTGCTGCAGAGAAGAAAAGAGAGCGGCCATGTAGTAAATCTTCTGTGGGGCTGCAGCCCTGTTGCACACAGACCCCTGAACAACATTATTACACCCCTCCAATTAGCCCGCTTAACCTGCCCCTGCTGCAGCTCCGGCCCTGTTAACCCTTCATTTTTCTTTCTCCTTTAGTTACCCCTCCCGCAGGTCCATGCACCCCTGTCCTGGCAGATCCTTACCCCGGTCGAATATTAAGCAGGCCAGAGGAATGCCAGCCCTAAATTGGCCGCAGATGTGGGTGAGGAGCTTTGGTGGTGGAGTGTTTTGTCTGCAAACTGAGCTGTAAAACATCGCAGCTTTGACAGCTCGTCTGGTGGACCTCTGGGGTGAAATGCTACAAGGGCAAAGGATCAAAACCATTCATGTAATGTCTGTGGGTGGGTTTCAGTTTTAATCAGTAGAGAATGTTTTATGCATCTGCAAAATAGGATAAGAAAAACAGAGGTGTCTTTTCACGGCATCAGGAGTGAGCACAAGTTCACCTGAAATGTTTACTATACAGATTGAGAATGTGTAAACAAGTTCTTGCTTCTTACACGTCTCTTTCACTATAGGCTACTCCAACCCTTACTTTGTCAGTAAGCTGGTCAAACTTTACTTTACAGCTCAATAATAACATGGTAATAGGATGGACATAACACGGTATGGCTAACAGGCGACAATGCATTTTGCAGCTATATTTATATTCCCAAGAAAATACAGTCCATATTTCACGATAATTTACTGTCTTTATACTGGGTTATGAGGATTACAATTCATTTGACATTACATTAAATACATTTGGTGTGTGTCCTGTTGCAAATTACCATGTTATTACATGTTAAGGCACCATACTATCACTGTGCTGTTAAGCTTCTTTTGACTAATATCTATAACCATCTTCAGTTATCCACAACAGTTTTGGCATAAGTCACATTATCTGGAAAGATAACCAACTCCGCTGGTAAGAAAGGCAGCTGCATAAAAAGATACTTCCAAATCATTAAGCGGAGGATTAAAGATTGAATTGGATAACCTTCTTTACACTGGAGAATGTTTGCACTATGTGTTTGCCCTAAGCATGACACTGAATGCGTTCTGTTAAGTACGACACATTTTACCTCAACATATACACAGCCAGATTGCCTTCTAATATATGTTATGCTACCAATGAGAAACCTACATGGGATTGGGAAATGGAAAGCGTTGCTTACCTGTCGGCGTTGAGAGGAAGCAGGCCTGAGATGTCTGTGCGTCTGGGTGAAAGATGAATGAGCGCCGCACGGAGAAAATGATTTGGTAGTTTATCCAGAATCCAGAACCAGTCGTGGCTCCAGGCTAACAACTGCCCATAAACTGTGACATGTGATTTCTCACCGTCAGCGCAAACTATGGACCACTGCAGATCTGGATTTTGGGACTCCGGGTCGGAAAGATGAAGGTTTGAACTTGGAAATGATCAGTGAGGACATTTCATTCAAGAAACCTTAGTGTCACACAAGAGGGAAAACTAGTACAAATCTCAAGCCAAAACAAACAAAGTAATTAAAATCTAACATGCCTATGCTTAGATTTACAATTTTAATTCAAAGAGACATTATTAAGGCTAATCTACCAACATCACACATATATTAATGTCAATGTCATGGAGGACTTAGGCCACACTGAATTAATGAATTTTGGATAACTGCCAATTATATGAAACGGGGTAATATGGAAGTCACAAAAACTTGGTCCCTAAGTTAGAATTTTGTGCCCCTGACTTAGTCATTGGGGGCCCGACTTAATTCAGACCATTTCCCCCCCACTCATGTCACTTGCAGGGCTCTGTACTAATGAAATATGGATAAACATTGAAAACTATTACAAATGACGAGCTTTCCTTTTACCCTATGGCCTATATGCTAACATTTGCGGTGTAGGAATTCACTTTGTCAACCTGAATGTGAACTCTCACCACAGAAAACCCAGGAACAATCACCTAAAGTGCTCATCTGGGAGGACCGTGCGTGATATGATTTTTCTCGACATGATAAGAAAGCATTACAGGCTGCACATCAGTCCCCATATGTGTAAGCTAAGTGCAGGGAGCAGCCCATTCCCTGACAACGTGAAGCTGAACATGAGAACCACATTCAGGGGTGGCCAAAAGCCGCTCAGGCCGTCAGCCAAGGGTCCAATCTGTGCAAGCCTGACCCTGACAATAAAGTCACTATGTCGAAGAAGATGCGGACATCTTTTAATAGGCTTTAAGCTGTACTGCCCGAATACAAATCCCTTCCCTTGTGTTCCCCGTAGCCACGACTTTTATCCGCTTTCATCCAACATGCCCTGTGAAGTCGGTTAATTAAACTCTTTGGGACAAAAAGGGGAAACTTGCGTCAACTTTGGCCGGTGTGAGGAGTCTTGTGAAATCAGCTTTACCTTCATCTCCCTCTCATCACAAGACGCTACTGAAGTGCGCGCCAAGGAATACAGTGCTGGGAAATAAAGTCTGAGCTAAAATAGGCTGTTAACCCAAAGTGCTTTTTTTTAAAGTCTTGGATTGTTATGGATTTTGTGCCACATTAAGATGCTTCTATAAAGACTCCAAGGCACTGTCCGTTGTGAATAGTAAAACGCTTCGTTGGCTTAAACATATTGGTGCTATTCTTAAGTTGTGTGTTTTGTTTTTCTCGACCTGTAACATGTTTTGTAAGTAGTAGTTTATTTGGTGGTCAAATATGAATTAATTAAACATTTCCATTATTCCATGTACAATATGACAGAAAGAGTTTAGGCTTAAGTTAATACTTGTTGTGCCTAACCCGGTTTGCATGTGACTTGTTTTATACAGCTTTAATTGTTGACTGTTTTAATCATTCTTCCAGGCCGATCCAAAGACTAACCCTTCAAACAAAAATACATCAACTTTTATATGGGTTCTTGGCTTGAGTTTTTTGAGAATGAAGCTTCCTCTGAGGCTATACTGACATTTTCAATGTTCAAGCATCTCAGATTATTATGTGCCTTACAACAACACTACTATTGCAAAATCATCTGTTTTCAAAATATTTAGCTCTACAAAAATATGGTTTTGTCACCATTCAACTAAGCTTGTTTACTGTAACAAGGAGCTGTTGCTGGTCCTTCTCTGAGCAGTACAGGTCGGTATCAGCAGCATATCATATACATTTTAGCTTTTTCAAAAGATCTCAGACATTATAAACAATTTGGGACCCAATATAGAGCCTTGTGGAACCCATGTGTAATTACTTACTTTCCGGACTCAACATTCTTTATATGTTCATATTTTTATCAGTTACTTAACTTTCCAGCCAGCAGGTTGCCTGTCATCATTCAATCTTTTTAAAAGCCTTGTATGGTCTATGGCAAGGGTAGGTAAGTTTGTGTTGTGGAGGGCAGATTTTCTTCATTGCCAAAACGCCAAGGGCCGAAACTCACAATTGTAGCCTAAAGTAAAGCACCTTTTTTCTATAAATAGTTTGCACATCATTTATGACTTAATGGGGTGTTTTGCTCGGAAATGTGAAAATATTGACGGTATTTACCATATTTTAGAGTCCTTCTCACATATTTGGTTTCTATGGTGTCATACATAGTTTGTCTACTTCTTTTTTGTGTGTGTATAGGAATGATTTTTGCACTTTTCATTTCTCTTGGGAAGGAAAAGACTGGTAACTGTAAATGGTAAATGTATGTTAATTGTTTTATTACTTTATTAGTTAGTTAAATTAGTTTATAATTTATTTTACATCATCAAATTAATACTAAAACAGTCTGTTAACCTTTTGTTCTTGGATTTTCCTCAACTCTTATGAAAAATTTTGATTTTATTTTGTATGTTTCCAGTTAAATCCCTTTGTGTCTTCGGGTTCTGAAATTTTGTAAGCAAATGTAGGTCCAATGTTAGCGACAGAACTGTTAAAAGCATTTGCAACTTTTCTTATTTTCTAGTAAGTAAGTAATGTGGAAGATTATGCTTTCCTGCCTTTCTCAATTATTCAATTCAGTATTTTCCAGGTCCCCTGTGTATCATTTCTGTGCGCCGTTTCAATAATTTATGACAAAATATCCATTTTCAGTTTCTTTAGTTCTCTAATTCATAACCTATGCAGATGTTTTTTTTTTTCATTTTACAATAGCCTATTGGAAAGTTAAAATACCCGAAGATAATATTTTAGGCCTATGAGTTTGAGATGTGATTTTGTGACCATAGTGAGATGGGATGGGTGCACTGCATTCCAATTTCTACTATGAGGGCCAGTAACAAGATGAAATTTAGTTTAATAGGACACATATGGGCAAACGGCCATAAATTAGGTGTTAAATTAAAATCTTGCACAAAACCTTAGGGGCTTGAGCTGACTCTGGTACCACCCCTGGGTTACAAACAGAAACCACTTTTTGAACATGCCCCTGCTACAGAAATGGCCTCCAAACTTTTCTGTTACCCAAGGACAAAATAGCCGTGGACAGTGGGGGTCAGAAGTGTATGTAACTATTTCATCCAAGGCTTCAGTGCAACACTAAAACAAAAGTCCCCCTCATAATTTCACTGAACATAGTGAATGAGTGATGCTGAAAGTGTTGGCCACCTGCTTTGGGACAGGCGTGTGGGAGTGCGGGGTAAGTTTGGGGTTAGTCCTGTCAGCGGGTCCTCAGTTACACCGGGACAAGAGGAGATACGAGGAGGACCCTAACTGCGCCGATGACAGGATGTGGGACTGGGAAAGGCACGGTCACACCACCAGTATTTTTATAGGCATAAAGCATAAAAACGATGAAAGTTTGATAGAGATATTTTCCTATGGGAGATGTGTTATGAGATGCTCCCACAGTGGAATTTTCAATGCTATAAAAAGTAAAAGATGCCCACTATAGTACACTTAGGCATGCCTTTCCTGTCTCAGGGGATAGGGGCCCCATAATTTATTATGCACTCCCCTCTTGTTAAGGAAATACTTTCTCAATAGCCCCTTCTCCTTTGTATATTTTTACGGTTCTTATTTTGTTCCTTGATTCGACCCCGCGCCTGTTGTTTATTTGCTTTCAAAACAGCAGACCGGTTGGGCATGTCGTCGCTGCCTTGAAGAGACTGTAATAAATGACTTTTGTCCTGGTAGAAGACAGTGTTTATTTGCGTGGGTGAACCTGAAGGATATAAGGGTACTTTAGAGGGACCTATGTGGAGCTAACAGCTGATCAGGGTTAGCATTATTTCAGGCCTAACCTGATTTTAATGGTCCAAGCCTAAGAAGTGTGGATATCATCAATGGGATGAGATGTCTTCAGTCATAAACCCTGACCTTGGAGCACCGGTCCTTCTCTGTGTGGAGACAGAGACGATCAGTCCAGAGATGTACAACATTTGTACTGAATTGTTACATAAAAACTTAAGTTACACTTTTGCTAAACCCTAGTGGCCCTTTCGTTAATGTAATCCAGATTGAAGACAGGCACAGATTTGTTTTGTTTACAGGATCAGAATAGTTTTTTATTGCCATTGTTTGAGAACAGACTCACAAACTAGGAATTTCTCTCAGTGCAGACGTGCAACATAAAACATATAACACAGAATTTAGATAAAAATAAGCTATTAAACTTTAAAACTATGAAGCTATAAGGACATGCATAAAGAATATTAAAATAAATAAATAAATAGCAAAAAGTAAAATATGATAGGACGACAGCAATTTGACATTGAACATACAGTATAATGGGGGATTGTATTTACAGATATGCAGGTGCATAAAGTGATAGCAGCGGATCTAAGTGTTGACATACCACATAGTGCAATAGAGCAGATTACATCCATGACTCTCTAAGTTATTGGGTCTTGTTTTTTGTTCATGAGTCTCAAGGCGAAGGGGAAAAAACAATTCGCAATGAACAAGGGAATGTGTTAACCAACGGTTAGATGTGGTCCAAACCCCTTCCTGACTTTATTCATTTTTAGTGAGTAAAGTGAAGCTATACTGCACAGTAATGCGAACAACAACTAACCCGATCGTTTTAATCAAAATAATAAATTCTAATAAGATACAAAGTGGTCTTTTTTTAACAAATGTCTGCTTAACACTACACAAATTAAATTTAATTCTATAACAAGAAAAAATTGGGAACAGATAAGTACTACTTGTGCTAAAAAGTAGTACTAAAAACATGTAGTACACCTCCTACATGTTTTTGTCCTGTATTTCCTGTATTTTGCAGACAATTAGTGACATGGATTCATGTCATAATCTCAACCAGAGGGACCCAGTTGTGTACTTTTTCTGCCAGTCCCCAACCTGTAAAAAATGATTTGTATCAGGAAGAGCATCTGAAGCTGTGTTAACCTTAAATTGATGTGTAAATTCAGCATGCAGAAGGTGATTTGCTGTGGTACCCTATAGAGGAAAAGATGAAGTTTCAGGAGTTCACCACTGGTTTGGTTGAATATCTTTTGTTAAAAGCAGTTTTGCCACGTGCTGAAGAGCGAACCTTTCATTAATTACCAGTCCTAACTTCTCTGTTGGTTGGTGTTGGTGCTGACTTTACCCTTCCCACTCCTCTGGCTCTATCCAATCTGAAGGAAAAGGGGAATATAAAGGGAAAAAGAATAAAAAAGCCAAACCCATTCACCAATCACTGGTCCATGACTTATCTTCTGAAAGTCTCAAAATCAAATAGTGGGTCTGGAAGAGGCAGTGCTGCTCGAGTCCTGCCCGGGGCCGCTCTATGTCACAGGCCAGTGCAGCGAGGTTAATGTGCACTTCTCTCAGTTGTCAGGAGCTGATAATGGGGGCAAAGGGAGACACGGGGCACACGGGTCACCCCCACGTTCTCCATCAGGCTCAGAAAAACACGCCATTGTCACCACAGGCTTTTATACAAAGACACTAACACTGCTCTTGCAGAGATTACAAGCTTCACAAATCCACATGAGAGTTCTTACTTTTATAGACATATGTTCACTATTCGCATAATGGCTTCTAAAGGGATCATAGGCGATTAAAATAGTATTGTAATTGCCTTGGCTCGAGAGAAAAGTGATTTTAAAATAGGCTGTTTACATTTTAGGTATTTTTGTGATGACTGGCTCCAAAAGCTCCTTGTGGATAATGACTAAGTGTTTGCAGAACAATAATGATGGAGCAAATGTACATAAAACTAAATATAGCAAACACACAGCTGATACTGATTTTATGAGATCCATTATTGTAGAAATATGTGTTCGAGCATAAAACACAACAACAAAGTTTCGGATTTGTCGTCAAAACCGCAAAGTATTTTAGGATTTGTAATCAATGCCTCGTCTCATTTGTGTTCTATTTTGTCGTTTCATTTGTATTCCCCGGATGCCGTCACATGATGTAATTTGACTATTTTAGTTCACGTTGCTGACCACAGTAGTGTGTGTGTGTCCAATGGGATGAGAACACAATGTTTTGAAGGCAGGACACTTGGACTGTTTCCTGTGCAGTCTTTATTGAGCAGCACTGCCCTCAGACACATTGGCTTTCCCCGGCATTGGTCATGGTCCACGTTGGGACAATTAGAGCTCCCGCACAGTCCCTCTTCTCAGGCACTGGGCTCTCTTATTAGCCTGGCCAACTCCTCATCACTACAAGTTCACTGAGTGTATCTAATCTCATCTGATTTGTTATTAGCGCCATATTTCAAAAGGCCTTTGAAATGAGTAATAGCCAATGATGATCAAATCCCTGTGAAAAGTGTGAAAATGAATGGGGAAAAGACTCATCACACACACCGTTTTAAAAGTGAAGGCTATTATTTATCCCACTGGTTCTCAAACTATGGAACTGGGAGCACTGGTGGTTTTCAGGAGTCTTTTGCTCCTTATCATAGTCTTTGCAACATAAGTAAGTTATTATACTCTGCCCACTGATGCTAAATTTTGTTTGGACCTGGTCAAGCTTTGGCATAGCACTATTTAGTAACACTTCATTTGTTGGCAGTACCTGCTATAAACATTTTTATAATCACACATAAAAAAACAACATTTAACTGAATCTGTAAAGCTTTATTACTTTTATGTTAGAAAACTAGAGCATTCTAAGCCAAAGACATGATCTAAACTCAAGTCACAAATGCGCAAAACATTACAACATAATGTACACCCAATAACTTATGTAGCGACCGCAAATTGAGGGAGAAAGGAGGAACCTAAGAGAGAGAGGGTACCAAGTGCCTGTTCAGGAAATGGAGCTCCATGAACCATTTACAAAACAAACACTTGGAGTAAGTTGAATTTATGACTGTATGTGCAAAGAAAACTTGCTGTTACTGCAAAGAGAGCTGTCAGTTTGTTGGTTAACACCAGAGAGGCCAAGGGTTAAGAGCCGTAATCAGGCCCTCTTTGACTGATGGAGCAAGCCCTATCTTAGCCACTGTGACCACACTGAGCAACTCGGCCTTTATCTGCTCAGAATGTCACAGCGTGCGACCTCTTTAACAAAAAATGGACAAAACTTATTATGAGTGGTATCAGTGGGCCTATGTAGATAAAAGCGCTTAAAGAACACATCACCAGCAGACGTTAGTTGGATACACAGTCGTGGCACCACACTGAAGCAGACCTAGACTTCAACTTCTCTGTATGTTTAGGGGTCATCTGCTGGTACCAGTGATCAATGACCAAGCTTAAGTATCTTGGCATGTTAATCTGTCACAACTGTGGCTATATTAACTAAAGCATTAACCTAAAGCTGCTAGGAGTTGTGTTTCATGTCAGTTTTCTCGTGACGATTTTGTAATCCATATGTGGGATGTAGGATTGAAGCCTCGATGTACAAGCCAGCTCAGCTCAACACAGCTCACAGTCTCTGCTCTTCTTCCTCCACCAGAGTCCTAGAAAAAGGCAAACCAAAGTGCAGAGGTTTAGGATCAAACATGTCGTAAATAATGTGCTAAACTCATTTATTTCAGATGCCAGGGTTTGTGTTTGTAACCAATAAGGCAGTGTTTAACAATGTGTTAAAGCCTAGTCTGAAAGCATTGAACTGCCATTTAACGTAGGTTTTATTATATTTGAGACGTAATTTTTTTTAAATATGGCTGATGTTATAGCTGTATGCTCACATTTACCTTCAACTTCACAAATCACACTTAATTTAAAACAAATGGACATAGTGTATTGTACCCATCTGATCAATTTTGCAATTTTGTAAGCTCACAGGCAAAATATGTCAAAAACCAAAGCAGTGAGCACAGCTACATGTTGCTAGGTGTAAACAGGCGAATGGCAGCCATGCATTAGCCGTGAGCGGACCGCTGTGAGATGTTTTCACAGGCCATAAGGCACCTGCTAATGGCAGCCAGGGTCATTAAGGCTATATCGTGCAGACAGTTCAGTAAAAATAAATGAAGGACATTTTCATTTCTTATTCATGCTGTTAATCACGGATGAAAAAACCAGGAGTAAATAAAGAGAGAAGGGCAAATGTTGAGCAGGTGTCTGCCTGTGTGGCGGTGCATCTAAACAGTGTTGAATGTGTAAGTGTTGGCGGAGGCTGGAGTGGACTAGTGCTGGCTCTGGTCCAGTTCAGTCCAGACAGTGTGAGGCCCTGTTTGTCCATTCTAATGAGGCCACAGAGGCTCAGACTGCAGCAGGCTCCAGGGATCACACAGTGGGTTGGATGGACAATAGTCGAAGGACTGTGGAGCAGGTTGATGTGCGTCACCACATACCACAATAGCAGATGGTTAAGAAACCGCACATGGCACGAGTCGTCGTCAAGGTCAAATACAGGAAACTGCTCATATTCAGAAGCTGCTTCCCGTGACCCTGTGATGTCAGCCTTTTGTTTGCTGCAATATCTTACTGTCGAGCTGGCGGATGTCCAGGTGGAACGGACGATATTAGACAAACAGTCGCGCAAAATTGTCTTTACACTCGTCACTGTTGGGGCAAAAGTAACAACGGTGTTTGGTTTATCTACTCACAGGTGAAGAATCTCTCAAGTAAACCTATGATGTAATGAAGTCAACCCTTAGTCAAACAATGCCTTTCACGTGTGGTATTTCCTTAAGCAATCTGCTGTGACACTTATTATTTGACCCTGGCCACAGGAGGAATCAGTTCACTAAAATATTATTTCTATAGATTTACATTTTCCTTCAAAGCTGGGGTTGGTGACAGGCCTCATTTGATCCCCACTCATCATCATGGAGTGTTTTTATTAGAGTACAGTTCTAGTTCAGTCTCCTGAGTGACGCTCTCACTAACAATGAATTAAACCATAGAGTTATGATCGTGCTACACTATATTGTCAGTGTGTTTCAGCGCTTATGGCGAATAATGACAACATGAAGAAATTTAGGAGGGGAAAACACAAATGTGGCTCAATTTAAACAAAGATTTTATGCTTGAAACAAAACATGCTCTAAATTTCAAATAACACAGGTTTTCTGATAACTTATTATTAATTTGACACTTCTGGTAGAGCGCGAAGTCCGTTCACTGAGAGGAGATCGAGGGAAAATGTTTGCCGCTGAAGTACAGTGCCTTGCGAAAGTACTAATACACCTTGAACTTTTGCACATTTTGTCATGTTTACCACCCTAAACGTAAAGATTTTATTTTGAATTTTTTACTGAAAGTTCACACACAAGTAACAGACAACTGTGAAGTGAAAGCACAATGATACATGATTCTGTTATTTTTCAAAAAATAGAAAAGTGAAAAGTGGGGTGTGCATAAGTATTCATACAGCATGAATTAATACTTTGTGGAACCCTCTTTTGCTGCAATAACAGCAGCAAGTCTTCTGGGGTATGACTACAAGGTTTGCACATCTAGAGACTGACATTTTAGCAAGAAGGAAAGCGTTTGTGAACAGCAGTTTTCAGATCTTTCCACAGATTTTCAATAGGATTTAGGTCAGGACTTTGACTGGGCCATTCTAACACATTAATATGTTTGTTTTTAAACCATTCCATTGTAGATTTAGCTTTGTGTTTAGGGTCATTGTCCTGCTGGAAGGTGAATCTCCGCCCCAGCCTCAATTCTCTTGCTGACGCCAGCAGGTTTTCCTCCAAAATGTCCCTGTATTTGGCTCCATCCATCTTCCCAACTATTCTTACAATCTTCCCAGTCCCTGCTGAGGAAAAGCAGCCCCATAGCATGATGCTCCCCCCACCATATTTGACACTGGGGTTGGTGCACTCAGGACGATGAGAAGTGTTAGGTTTGTGCCATACATAACGTTTTGCATTTGGGCCAAAAAGTTAAATTTTTGTCTCATCTGACCAAAGCACCTTCTTCCACATGGTAGCTGTGTCCTCCATATGACTTCTTGCCACTCGTCCATGGAGGCCAGATTTGTGTAGAGTACGACTTATAGTTGTCCCATGTACAGATTCCTCCAGCTCAGCGGCAGTACGTCGCAGCTCCTCCAGAGTTATCTTGGGGAACTTGGTTGCATTTCTGACCAGTGCTCTCCTTGTTCGGTCTGTTAGTTTAGGTGGACGGCCGTGTCTTGGTAACTTTGCAGTGGTGCTATACTCTTTCCATTTCTGAATGATGGATTGAACACTGCTCCGTGAGATGTTCAGATCTTGGGAAATCTTTGTATAACTTAACGCTGCTTTAAACTTCTCCACAGCTTTATCCCTGACCTCTCTGGTGTGCTCCTTGGCCTTCATGATGTTGTTTAGTGACCAATACACTCTGAGGTTCTGAGGTCCTCACAGAACAGCTGTAATTATACTGAGAGTAGATTACACACAGGTGGCCTCTATTTAATGGTTAGGGCAAGGTGTGAACATTCTGCAGTCATTGGGAATGTTATAAAGGCAATTTAATGCACTCAAAAAATGCTGTATGAATACTTATGCATGCCCCACTTTTCACTTTTCTATTTTTTGAAAAATAACAGAATCATGTATCATTTTGCTTTCACTTCACAGTTGTCTTTTACTTGTGTGTGAACTTTCAGTAAACAATTCACAATAAAATTTTTACGTTTAAGGTTGTAAACATGACAAAATGTGCAAAAGTTCAAGGTGTATTAGTACTTTCGCAAGGCACTGTATGATATACATACAGCAGATTGATTTGTGTAAAATGTCCAATGTTCATTTGCACATACAAGTCAACACTGTACCGTTTCTCTGGGCGGCCTAAAAACGGCTTTGTGTCTGTGTAGTAACGGATTTTCTCTTGACGTCTGCAGTCCTATGTGAACTAATATGTAAGAAGGTGTGGGCACAATTCATGGCACCTCCTGAATAAGGTAAATACAGATGTGGACACTATAGTTGCATATATCGAACAAAGATCCCGCAATTTGGAAGCTTAACAGTTATATTGTGGTTCATTTTTCAAAGTCCGTATTTGCTCATATACAGACATTATGTTCTTTACCCCACCCACCTCTTCGATGGATCACATAAAATTGCGCAAATAATGTTTCGTAATTTCGTTCACCCTTCTGCGAGAACTGAACAAAATATTAAAATGTATATTTACTTTACTGATTGTGTTCTAATTTAAAAGGTATTAATATCTACTGTCTCTGATCTTCGTTTTAATTCTTTGTTCTTTTTCCACCCAAGCTTAATAATCAACGTATTATAATGCAGCACAGATACTGACCTGTAGGCACAGATCTCCATGTCTCTGGCCATCTTCTCCCTAACCAGCTCCTTGTAGTCCTCACACTGCTCCTTCATCTGGAACTGCAGCTCTGCTTCCTGGTGCCTCATCTCATCTAGAGTGCACTGAACAACAGTCACACACAAAGCGCACACAGAGCACCGGGAGAATGGCAGATTAAATGACAGAATCAGTAGAAGGCAGTGGTCCATAACATCCTATCATTACTACAATCAGTCCCATCTCATACCTCCAGCTCTGCAATCTCGTCGGCGTATAACTCCCTGTTTATTTCAACCTGCTCCTCCAGTTCTTCATTGCACTTCTGCAACTCAGCAAGCTCCTTCTGTAGCTCTGGAACCTTACACGCACAAAACTATTAGTTCACTGTAAATCAATGATATTCCACCAGGATTCTGACCAAGTACTGAGCACAGTCTAGTTCAGGGTGAAATGCTCTATGCATCTCTCTCGTCACTTCATATAAAGCACAAGACGGCAGATGTTTTTAACGTACGGAAAAAAGAACATTCTAACCACTTGTGGCTGAGGTTAAGGCCTTGCTCATATCAGTATAGAATCTACAATGATAATAATAATTTGTTCATTTGGTCATGACAGGGCATGTTAACTGACACACATAAAACACATGCATGTAAACATGGCACACATGGACTGATTTGGATCCATTGTCCTGTATTGACACCACAAGCACATGTTCATTCATACACCAGTGACAGCCACTGTGGTCAAGCCTTGAGACATGTGTATGCAATGGCTAATCTTTCCTACACTAAATAGTTATCTGTATGTATTCTAGTTAGTTAACAACACAAGCATTGCAATAAATTCTGTGTACGCTCTCAAAAAGGCAACAAAGAGTGCTCTCCCATCAGCGCCTGTTTTCTTATATATACATCCTCGTCAAGCCTAATTTTACTGCAGTCTGTTTGTTTGGCCACGGTGCGTCTCAGGGAGAAACTAGTCCCGAGGCATCCATCAGGCGGTAGAGCGAGGAAACAGAGCGGATCGGGCCGAGCTGTCCTCTGGAGCAGGAGCGAGAGAGAAGCAGATGAAGTGAGGCCTGCGCTGTGGTCGCTGAGGTTTATTTAAATAGTTGAATGTGCGGCTGGAAGTGCAGTAATGAGAACCAACCCTCCTGTTCGTAACATGTGGTCAGGTGACAGCTGCGGTCTGACCACGAGCGCAAGAGGTTAGTTACTTTTTCCTGAGTGGTTGCCCGGGGAGTTTACCTGTCACATACTGCTCCAACTCATGACGACTAACTTTAAAAAACGTACATGCAGACGGTGCTGGAAGTATTCATACTCTTCCATTTATTTCTATGGTATTAAGGTTTATGTATTGAGGGTCAGTAACAACTTTCACTGAATTGTACTTTACGGGAAATTCACAAGCAAATATTCTGAATTAAAATTTAAGGTTTACGACAATTAAAGAAAAAAAGAGAAAAAACTTAATTAAAAAGGGTTTGAAAACGTTATGAACCCACTGTATATTTACGTGTATAAGACTTGATGAGGGTTTATTTCTCCAGTCAGCGCATGTGCGATTGTGAAGGGTGCAAACACGCTGGAGGCAGTGTGCAGGACTGTACTTAATAACCGAGGACAAGGGAAGGCAGTAAATCCGGTTTGAGCCTCTCACATCTCCGGTCGAAAGTGTCCGTGAAGTAAACACACTGGTCAGCGGGATCCCCCATTCTGTTTCTACACTGTCACTCAAGCACTATCCGCTCCCCGTCCTGCTGTGGGAAACCATTCATTTGAACCATTAATGTGTGATTTAGGGGCTGATGCGGGACACGGAGCCGTTTGCGGGTGGAAAGACCCCCTTGTCCTGGTAAGTAGTGAGGTGAAATAAGAGTTGAGAGAAGATCTATATCGGCTGGTGGTAGGATTTCCAGTACATAAAGTATACATAGAATTGGCCCTCTGAAATTCAAGCTTTTAGCCTTGGTTTGTGCTTTTGGGTTTGTAGTTGGTCATAGCTACAATGATCTAAAATCGGCATTTGCGAGTTAACAAATTTATCTAGTTGTTGCTGATTTCTTTGAATGCGCTGGAGCCAATAATGTGGCAGTATTGCCATGAGTAAGCGGATGTTACATTAGTTGACAACAACAAGCACTTTTATCAATACTTATTAACAATAGGATGACACTGGAAAAAAGCAACAAAAGAAAAAAGTTTATTATGTAAACAAACTTGACTGATTGCTCTTCAATTTAAATGGGAGCTGTTCCAGATTCATATTACACTGCGTTATTCACACTGTTACAACAGTCTGGGTCATGCCAGGTAAAAAGTAATGATTATCTAAAATTATGAATTTGAGGTGTGCATTAATTTCTGCAGCTATTACGCCAGTAGGAAGTAGAAAATGTTCAGAACAATGAGCGTGATGTTGTGTTATAAAGGGTTCAAGCTGAATTTACACTGCTTATAAGTATTTCTATGCTATTATGTTGTAGCGTGTTCCAAAAACCCTTTATACTAATCTATACTTGTAAAGATTCTACACCAGTTACCAAACAATGAAACAGAAATTCAGAAAGTTTAGGAAAACTGACATTTTACATTGGCAAATACAACGGTTGAAGACTCATTCATCCAACAAGAACCCCATTATAAAAGGTTTAAAGGTGCTTTTATTCCTCGGATGTGAAATAACGTTGGGAAATGCCCGCGAGAACAGACGTGTTGTTTTAAATTGTGTGTTGACCTTTTGAGAAGGGGAGTGAAAGAAGAAAGACCACTCACCAGCGCCTTCATTTCACCGATATCCTTTATCTGCGGCGAGCTTTTGACCATTGACCCACCAGCTCCTCCAGCTTCCAGTAGCTTTCCATCATCAGCGGAGGATGAGACTCCACATTCATACTACAGAGAAATAGATGAAATGTAAGTGGAAGAAAGTGTCTTTACACGGTTGAAGTCATTTCAGCCACACTGAGATTTAGTTTCATTCTACTTTCATGCTGCTGCATCATTGGCTGTTTCCTGAGTCAATGGGAAGGCTTGTTACAACCAAAGAAACGTAATCTAATCCCTCTTCATTAAAGTCTGCAGCGATTTTCCCCATTTTGAAAACCTTCAAACATTTTCTTCTTCAAGGCTGGGTTGGTGCAATGTCTCATGTCGTATTGAGAAACCAATTGAGCCTTTAAACAGCTACATGATTTGTGGCAAAACAATGGCAAGAAAATCCAGCTGCTTCAATGGCTTGGACTTATAAAAGAATGAAATCAAAAACATGAATCCATCCATTTTCTTCCACTGCCGGGTTCAATCCATGAATCCATGAATCGTTTTGTTAATAACCCATGAAAGACATGAGCAAACACCAGTCGGGGCCCTGGGAAGGCGGCCACTAGTCTGATTGCAGCCTTGTCCTTTGACCTGGACAGACAGAAGGGGTCAGAGCCACCGGAGCAGAGGTTTGACCCCGATATGCCACCTCTGCTCCCATATTCGCACTTACAGGATGACACGGCGTAGGGCCCGGGTTTTTCAACTGGTGTTGTGTTAAGGGGGAAAGAAAACAAGTGTACCTCTTGTAGATTTTGTGAAAGATGAGATTTCCATGCGGATGTGGAATTGACTGGCATGTAAAATGTGTCTTAAATGCAAAATGTAACGCAAAAGCTGCATTCACGTGACATAATGACATTGTAAAAAGCCTATACCTGTAGTTAGAGTAATATAAAAGTGGAGAAAAGGTCTGAATTCTATGGTTGAAGTGATTTTTTTTCTTTTTCCCCCTCAATATTTTATTAAAAAGGGGCCAAAAAAAACAGGTTCATTATGTGGATTTTTTCTACAACCTAATCTCCATTTACAACCTGAAATTCAAAGTGCTAAGATCCTATTCTTTCTCTCTATTCAGACATATATGGACACTATAGCCATGCTAAAAAGCAAAGACAACGCAGAAATACGACTCGCAGTGTTGCAAGTGTGCTCTGTATGCAGGGGATGCTCTGTGACGCACTGGGACTTCCTGACATGTTTATGTGTTTTATGCTACACGGTCCTGTACCTGCAGGCTCTGTGCCAGCTGGCAGTGGTACTCTTTCACATCCAAGGCCGGAGCGATGTCAGGGGTGCCAAATTTAATGGCTGCCACTGCTCCTGTGGTCCCATCAGCGGGCTTCAGCAGACTCTCCACTGCCTGTTCACACAACACACATTTAATAAAATAGAATAAAACTACAAACATTAAGTAAAACCACCACAAAACATACATCTTTACAGGGAGCAGACTCGCCTCTACTCAGACCTGACTCGTAACATTGCTGGGAGCAGGACATCAGCAGTTTGTCTCCATGGAGATGTTGATGCTTTGCTTTAAAGCAGAACTATGTAACTCATGCCCCTAGAGGCCATAAGCGCCACTGCAGGTGTCGTAGCACTTTACTGTTTTTTACTCATTAATTATCCGTGAAAGTAAATACTACGATGCCAGAAAAGACAAATAGAGAGAGGGATATTGTACAACCAATTACACAATGGAGATTTTTTTTTCACTCAAACTTGGCTGTAAATACTGTTCAAGTGGCGATAGCCCACAGTTATCTTTGCCCGTTAGCTTGTTAGCTTCTTCTTTGGCCCCAATACATTAGTGTGTATTGGGGCCTCCGGGTCGGAGCAGGGAAAGCTGGTGTCTCTGGCCAGAGATACCAGAGGGAGATGAAAGAACCCCCAATCATCCCATTAACACTTGAATTACCCCAGAGGGACTACTAAAAGGAATTACTAAGGCAAGCAAGTTACTTAATACTGCTTTAACTACAATAACCAAAAAGGAGGTTTAAATACATTAGCTCCTCTTCCAAAAGTTTGATTTGTAAATCCCACTTCTGTATAGCATTGTCAGTGTCTAGCTGATAGTTGTACGACAGTTGCTCTTGTGAGGCAGCAACACATAATGTGAAATGTTCCGCAGTGTGGCTTTAATGTACTGCACCTTTGTGTAGGTAAAACTACATTTGATGACGGAAAATTAGCCGTCAGCCGATAAGCAGTTGCTTGTCATCTTTTGTCTCCTCACCTAAACAATAGCAGGTCTGCAGCACTGAGGGAATGCAGGTATCTCTGTAAGAGCTGATAATAACAAGTAAATGAAACAAAGGGAACTTCTGCTTTCATTTAGTATTCAGTCACACTTCCCGGACCGTGAGTTATTGAGCGTGTCTCAGAGGGAGTGTGTTAAACACTGGGCGGCCTGGCTTTGCAGAGAAAAACGCAGCGTGATGGAGATGTGGCTGCCTCTCTCTCTCTTTCTACTGCTCAGGACAACATGCTGCAGCTTCTGTTTCTTAAAAGCTACAAAGGAACCATATAAACTACAGTGAATGTTTTTCTTACAGTATACAGAGTCTGATTATAACAATAACCTTTAAATTAAAATAGATTGGTCTTTTAATTCGTTTTTTCTCTCAAACCATACTGTACCAGCATCCTCAGGTTTCTTACTGGCAATCCCTAAGAAGAAAGGGGCAGCTGAAAGAAAACAAATATATAAAGCTAGCTTGATCTCATGCACAATCATACAATAGAGCTTGACTTGGAGTATACTGTATTTAAATATGTTGAAAAAACAAACAGCTTTAGGCACTGGAAACCCACAGAAACAAGGAGAAAACTGTTATTCTCAGACTCTGTGACTTTGTATCTATAATTGCCTTGAAAAATAGCAGTGTAACGACCATTCTGCAGTTTTAGATAGGTACTATAGGTGTATTTAAAAGCTTTAGCATTGGCGCTCTCAATGGACAAAACTGAAATTATGGGTCTATGATACTAAACATACCTATATAACAGAAGCGGCGAGTGTACCATTGTCTGTGTGTAACTAAATTTGCATTTAGCTCTCGGTGGAGCTTCATGAATCACTAATGTGGCTTAAGACTAATGGTGATTTAATCCTCTCTCCATATGTTAGTGTCAACAGGGGCTGTTTTGGCAGCGGTCCCTCAGCAAGGTGACCGGGGTCGTCACAACTGTGTTTGTCCCCGTCGGGCCGGGCATATCTCCAACACTTCTGTCGGACCTGATATTTAGAAACTTTACAGCTATAAAATATTCCTGGAGCGTGGGGCCAGAGATAAGTGTGGCCCCCTCTCACCGTCTCGTGTTGTCCCTCCATGTTGGCCAGCTGCTCTTCGTAGATAGCCACTTGCTCCCTCAACGCGAGACATGCGGCAGTCACAGCGTCCACGTCCTGCACGGTGGTATAGGAATGAAATTAACAAGCAAGTAGAGAAGGTCAGTCAATAAGGAGGAGTTTTCACTGATGTAATGAACTACAAATGAACCAACAGGTTACTTATTGGATTGCCACCGCAATGCAGAGGAAAAAGGAGAGGAGAGGGAGGCTGGCAAAAGGCTAATTAGACACTAAAGTCTTGTCCACCACGGCAGGGGTCCTTAGCACATCTACTCTTAAAAGGAGCAGATAAATTGACATTGAATGCAGCTTCACAGTGTGTCTGGAGTCTGTCAGGACTCACGCAGAGAGGGTTTGGTTGTGAAGTTGGAGTGTTGCACTGGGAGGATGATAAAGGGTCTTTGATTAACATTAATGCTGTTACTAGAGGCCTATCCAAATCAATATATTGAAGCACACAAGCAAATTTATGAAACTTCATTGATCATATATATATTTATATATATACATATATATAAATAAAGGATTGCAATTTTTTTCAACAGAGGAGTTAGTGCAATATGAGTTGAATCTCACCCACACATAGGACTGGGCAATTCATAGAAAATGTATCGAAATCGCAATCGCAAACTCCTCTTTGGTCAGTCTCAGTAATCGTCAGGTTTACAGCCATTTGTTTCACAGAAACAGAACCTAGTTTTAGAGTTTGTATGAGACTATGGGAGATTTTTGTGTTAAATGAAACTGGAGGAAAACATTTGTTGTTTTGGCTGAAGTTTCAATAAAAGATATGTCAAAGTTCAGCTACATGTATTTATTGTCATCATGAAACAATAAAATGTAATCAATCAACATAAGAAAAATTGTGACTCATTTTTTTTGCCATATCATCCAGCTCTGCCCACACGGTTACAAGTCACTGATGCCCTAAATTGGATAGAGAAGGGCCTAAAAGCCAAGGCAAAGATATCTCATCTCTATAATGAAGTTGGACTAAGAAATATCATTTTATATCTACGCATGAATAACAACTTTATTAGAATATTTACCTTATAATATAATAATCGAGTTTTGTGTAAATGCACGGTATAAATAAAGTTGGGTTAAAGCCCTTAAAAGGTAATATATTAAGGCAAGGCGCCTTAATATATTACCTGTTTAAGGGCTCAACCCATCCCCCCCATACAACAATGAAAAAGGGTTTAAACAGTTAGTAGTGACCAAACTCATTTTAACATCCCAATTTTTCAAAGTGAACTCATCCCTGTGAGGGTCACTGTAATGCTAACAAAAACCGAGCTCACCATCGATAATAACTTCATGGATCCAAACTACTACAAACCACTGCATATTCAATATACTTAAGGAGAACAAAACATAATTCATTTCACTACAAGGCCTTTAACTTGCCAGTATATTCATTTCACAGAGCCGTCACAGAGGGGAGCGGGAGCCCCATGCTGTGGAGAGGACCATTTACTCTTCAAATATTGATATAAAAGAAGGCAGATGAAAAAATTGTGATTTAAATTAGTACAACTCAAATGATGATAATTAAATGAGTTGAGATTCATTTTAGATGCGAGTTACCGAGTTTAAAGATTTCACTTGGTAAAGCGCCTCATGGCTTGCCCGAGGCCACTCCTGAATCTAGAAGTGGCTGTTTAGTATTGTTTTAGAAATCACCCGTGAGCACAGGCTCAACCTAACCTAGGAGAAGTACCAGAGCAGATGCTAAACAAGCTGACTCGCATTAACGAACAGCACGTGATTTTCTGTGTTTAATACCACTGAGATTACTACAAATAGAGGTAAATGGTACCAGTCCCACACACTCCTGTCTACTACAGACGCTAATGAGCCTGCGGGCTGCACTGTGCACTATCAGCTCATCTGCTCTGTGCTGCTCTGCGCTCTTTCCCACCGTGTCATGTCACCCTCCACCTGCTTCCAATACTGATGCAGCGCTCTCGGCCAGAAAGGAGATTATAGCACTGTATTATAAACGGTGTTACATCTGCGAAACAGATATTAAAACTTCCCTTGAACCCGCCGTGGCTGAGAGGAGCTTGGAATACAGTACAAGGAGCAGAGCCAGATGAAGGGATTGAAAAGTTATGGTGTTGGTGTGCGAGGGTAACGAGGCCATTGAGTTTAAGCTCATCTACACTGGGAAGCACAAAGCAGCAACTGTGAAGATGTGCTGCTCTGGCACTGAGAGAAAATGGGTTTTGTGGAAAATAACAGTTCTGCCATCTAGTGGTATAGGGCACCATTACAAGTGGTTATAGAAGGTGGTTTAGAAGCCTTTCAGCAGATCCTGCTTTAACAATGCTTTGGTTCATTTGTATTTTTGTCAAATAATAAAAGGCATAATATTTGATATTATGCCTTTTATTATCATTTTATTATTGGGAACTATGAGAAAATTATGTTCATTATGTTAATCTATTATGGTCACAGCTGAAACAATTATAGGCTTAGGATTGTTGTGCAATGTATTACTGGGGTACCTGACTTAGTTATTGTAGAATAAATGTATTTTTGCCACCTCCGAGTATGTTGTAAAACGCAAAAAACTGACCTTGTGGCATTGTCTTCTAAATGTTTACCGAGCGATGGAAGATAAAAGTAGAATGTTATTTTGGGGGTGGTCCCCCCGGTTTCACTTTGCCACCGCACAAAGCTGTACCCACGGGCGTGAAACATGCACATCATCAATCTGCATGATCATTTCAGTTGTCCAGGGGGATTGTGAGAGCTACAAACCAGTTTGGGCCAAAACAAAACATTTCTGTTTGAACATCAGGCTTTAAGAGTAGGACCACTAGAGAAGGTTGTGGAGAAAGGGATGTCACTGGCATGGGGATAGGTTTTTCTTTCATTCAGCTGATATTTTAATTTAGTTTTATCATTTATATATTAAAAGAAAAACACAAAAATGCTTAATTGTCTATACATTTATTTAAAAAGCACTAAAGAATATTCACATTCATTCATTTATGGTGCATGGCTTTGTGTATAAAGTTATTTTCCCAGTACCTCTGAGACGTATTGTCGCTCCTGTTGGACAAGTAACCTTTGTTGTGTTACTTTCTCACAGTCACCCTTCAGACGCTCCAGCGTTTTCTGCAGTCCTCAGAGTCACAGAGAATCTCGTCCTGAAGACACACAGTAAAGAGTTATTGCTTCTGTGATGGATTACTCTTCCCTCCAAACTGTGAAAAGCATTACAGAGGCATTAGATGCCTGGGCACATACAGGGTATGTGGATTTTCATGAAGTATCTAATTCAGAGCCTGATTTAGACATGCCATTACCCATGGAAACCTCCTGTAGTGTCCTACCCTTTCTTTGCGCAGCCTCTGCACCACCGCATCCAAGCCAGAGTCAGGCACAGGCACAGTGGAGCCCAAGGAAACTTCGTTACTCGCCAGTCTGTCCTCCAGATCCTGAATCTGACTTTCAAGACACTCATTTTCCTCCTCAAAACAATGAGCCTAAAGAGGACAAACAGCAAATGTTACGAAAGACAGGTACAATAGCCTATACAGGCCATTACAGTTTAATTTAAAAATGATTAGATCATTACCAGTTCAATAAGCTTGACTAAGCGGTCATTCAGAGCTGCAATGATGGTGCGATCTTGGACAAATCTGTTCAAACTCCCTTTATTTATACTTCGGGCAGCTTCAAAGTCTAACTTGTCACAATCACACGGGTCAATAGCTGGACTCCTGGGAGAAAACATAACAGTTTCATATTATAATCACATTCATTTGAAAAAAGATGTAGAGTACAAAAATAGAAATTGAAATAGAAATAGAAAAACTCTTCAGGAAAAAAAAGCATATTCTACAAGTTTTAGTCTGTGTTTAAATTTCAATAATTACAGAAAAGCACATCCTTTATGAGAGACAAAGTGAAGACTCAAGAAGAACTTTAACGTTAATGTCGGGACAAAAAGATGGTCCTGAATATTCCCGACTGTAATAAAGAATCATGAGAACACTGACCTGGCAGAGGCACGGTACTGTCCCGCACACTGCATGAAGGCCCCTCCATTGTTCCCCAGCTCCCATCCTCAAACAGCCTTCGGTATGAAGACACCCGGAGCATGGCCATGGCTTTGAACGGGTACACACTGTTCTAGTTGATCACAAGCAAACAGTAGCAGCAGGTCTGACGAGAGTCTCTTAAAATCTCTGTGAATAAAAAAAATGTAGCACAGTGGTGAAGGAAACCTCACGGTACATTCAATAAACCAAATATAGCTTGCGCTTCAGCCACTAAAGACTTTACAAGCCCATGAGGAGTGAGCCCTGTGCAACCAATGAAGTCACAGACCAAATACAGTTTCACAAGAACAGCCATGAGCATAAAGTGTCATACAGATTTATTCCAGGTAAATAAATTAAAAGTTACAAAAGTTGAAGTCAAGGCAGTCTTTGAGTACCATAATTTCAGCTAACAACTACACATTTACATCAGCGGATACAATGACAAAGTACACTCAACGATCATGACATTGTTGAAAGCCTTAGCACATAAAATACAAAGACTCGTCACCCCCAACAATGTTACAAGACTTGGTTAAGGACAGGCTTTTTTCATGATTTATTGTGCCTTTGTTTTGTTTGTAGTTATATCCATTACGTTTGTGATTTTATAGCTTAGTGAATCATCCTTCAGTGTCCACAAATGTGCTTAGAAATCTAAATATTATTAATCGTAAACAACTGAAGATATCTGTGCGCTCCTGTCTAGTGATTAAAGAGGCACTAAAGCAGAAAAACTCATTCAGGAGATCAGGATAAACATGAAGTTAAAACATACAAAAGGATAACTATTACAGAGTAATCCCAAATGCAAAGGCAGTCAACTTTTCTTTGACTAAACATATAAAGAGCTGCACTGATGTTGCCGATATTAGCAAAATACATTTTTCTTTTATCGACCTTTTAGTATTTGAAATTATGGTGACATACAAACCAAAAAATGTGAGCTTTGACAAACAACAAAATCAGCATGTAAATTAACGGTACCGCTGTTTTCATAAGTGCGTCTTATCGACATAGACGAACAGGATACAATTCAAATACTCGGGTATACTCACTATGTACATGGCTATGGTGAGATCACAGAGGTCAACTTGGACAATCAGGGAAATAGTTAGTGTGTTAGTGGACTTGAAAGGCTCATGATGTACTGCAGGGGTCACGAATTAAATTTCACCAAGGTCCGAAATGAAAAAAAAAAAAAAGGTCAAGCAAAGGGGTTAATTCATGGTTATATCAGGATTTTTAAGCCTTTTTTAAAATCTATTTCTGTGTTTTGACAATAATGCAATCAATTGAATCCTGTTATTGTTTTTTTGCTCTAAAAATACGTTTTGGCTCCTAAATAGGAGAATGCATAGGCTACTGTAGCCTCTGTTATACACAATGTGCATATAAGACAGTGATGTGTTTCTTTGCTCAGTTCAACACACCGAGTCCTGGCTTAGTTCCAGACCGGGACTAAACCGGAACTCCTGGCTTAGTCCTGGTTCAGACCTGCTCGCTGCCGATCGGGAAACAGCCGCGCTATTTGCGCATTACAATCACGCGTGCATATTTAATTAGGGCGTCGTCCGTTTTTGTTTTTAGTGAGCCGTATTTCAGTCATTCCAAAACAGTTTCTAAAAATGTAAAAAGTATCATGAAGCTAAGATGTAGGACTTTCTCTTTCTGGGCTGTAGTTTACCGCTCTGCAGTTAGAGAGGGAGGGAGAGAGAGCACAGATGCAGCCGCTCGTCTGAGGGGATTCAGGGTCGGATCCAAAGTTTGGATCCAAAGTTCGGGTCCGGATTGGCTGGCGCATGGGTCCGGATCCGGACCGAAGTCCGCCGTTTAGTGACCTCTGATGTACTGTATATGACCCACAACCACAGCAAACATTTTAAGAGTGTTTTCGCTTACGATGATAAAAACTATAAAACTAAAAACATCTCACACAGAAGGGAAACGTACGGAGCCCCTAAAGTTCCCTAAAGGGAGAAAAAAAAAAAAAAAAAAAAAGGCGAATGCTAAAAAAAAAAAAAAAAAATTTGCCCGCTGGACTGAATGATTTTTTTTTTTTTTTGCACAACACACAACATGCGTCAGAACAAGAGCGCCAACATTGCATGGCTGGACCTAGCCCAGTGAAGGCAGAACAGCTCACGATGTTATACTTTCATCTAGGGCCCGACCAATATATTGGCGGCCAATATTACAGTATTTTCGATATTGGGCCGATATCTCCGGAGCCGGAAGTTATAGAGACTTTCAGTCAGAGCTTTGAAATGGGCCCTCCCACAAATTCCTAGGCCTCAGGGGAGCGGAAAAACATCGCGGTGAAAATCTGTGTATATCGGCGGCCGATTTATACACCGATCTCTATCACTTCCGGCTCCGGAGATATCAGCCCGATATCGAAAATACTGTGATATTGGCCGCCGATATATTGGTCGGGCCTTAGATGAAAGTATAACATCGTGAGCTGTTCTGCCTTCACTGGGCTAGGTCTAGCCTAGCCTGGTTTTACCATCCCCTCGTACTCATTTGTTTCGTACAGAGGGTCTGGACTTTCTCAATTGAGCTCCGTTAACAGGTGGGAGGGGTGAACTCCTTTGAAACGATTGGATCTGCTTTTCGCTAGCGTGTGGCCGTGACGTATGTAATGCGCCCGTGTTGAGTGAAGCGAGCTATCATAACTCTTGGGAGCATTCCTTGCGTATTCCAAGGCTTCAGTTATAATTTCTGGATATTTGGGAGCTGAGCCAGAACGGATTGAAGAGCTACCTTTACGTTCGTATCCGCCGCCATTGCCGAACTACAACCAGCAAATGCTTGATCACCACACCCGCCTCCCCCGCTCGCCAAGTGGTAGGTTGAAATTCAACCGATGAAACGCAGCCACTGAGATCAAACCCAGACGTACATGTAGGGAAAATATAATTGACCGGAATTTACGGATGGCTAAGGCCAGGCTAGGTCTAGCCATGCCAGCCAAAAAAATTTAAACATTTCATTCTGTCCAGCGGGCAAAAAAATTTTTTTTTTTTAGCATACAACTTTTTTTTCCCCCTTTTCCTTTAGGGAACTTTAGGGGCTCCGTAGAAACGTCATGCGAGGACCCCCTTCAGAGTATGCATAAATAACAATTAGACGTACAATGTGGAGAAGTTTTGTGATTGTCAAAATTAGGAATCATCACGGTTCTAAATTATATCAACCAAGAGATTTCATCAATATATTCATTCGAGTTCTGAGAAAGCTACTTCCTTTGTCCTAAGTATTGAATGAGCATTTAGATAGTGTTTCCCCCACTTGTAGAACTCATTATTTACAACACATTTTGGCATGAGCATTGACAAAAACAAAACAGCTCTAGTCTAGAGGCACCGGTCCGTTTAGGTCTTCAGAAAGTGCACAGGCAACCGTTTGAAACCTCCCAAGACCACAGGCAAGGGGGCTCGATCAAAGCGTCACTAATGATGATGAGCAGAGTTGAAAGTTTCTTCTTTGCATGGTACATCATAAATTAAAGAGTTTCACACATCTCACAGCAGTAGGACGGTTAAAACTTGTTTCTTCACTCCTCCTCTCCTGCCATGAGGAAGCCCAGGACAAAATCGATGGCCTTCTGACGGTCGGGAGAAGTCTGCCTGCCCACAAGTTTCGGTGGGGGTCGGATGAGGAGACTGCCAAAAAGTGTTGCTAAAATCATAAAACGGAATAATATCAGGGTGTGAAATGACTGACCAACACAAACACAGTCCCACATGAAGAGTCACTCCGTACCTAATAGGCTGGCTGTCAGGTTGTTGTTGTGGGAGTGCTTGAGGAGTTCCTTTAAGAAAGCCATTAAGTAACGGAACACGTTGCGGTGGGCCCGAGGCAGCTGAGAGATCAACTGAAGGAGAAAATGGAAGTAGTTAATAAAAAAGGTTGAGGAGATAATAATAATAATAATGTTCTGACATGATTAAAATGCCCCCGTACCTGTTTGCAGAGCCTGCTGTCATGAGAACACTCCAGGCACCTTTGGTAGAGTTCATAACAAACCACTGGCTCTGGCAAAGCCTCTAAGAAAATCAGCAGCGCTTCAGCTACCGAGTGGTTACAGCCAGCTACAAGAGCAGTTAAGGTAAACTAACCATTTACTATGCTCTCATTGAAGGCAATTATACTGTAAATATATGGCCTTTTGCCTAAATTGTGTAACACAACAGAAATAGATGACAGAAATAGATGATAGATGAATCAGGATACGGACAATTTCTGGAATGCTTGTGTCCAAACAGTCGATGATGTTCTGGAGCTCTTCTTGTAACCTGGAGTCTGGAAAAGGTCCTCCTGGGAAGCATAAAGCACCGTCATTATAATAATGCATTAGTCTTAAAAGGTTATTCAGTGTTACTAAACGACTGAATCGATTCACTGAAAAAAATGGTTCAGTAATCAGCATGGGAGATCAAGAAAAAGCAGACACTTGTCCCGTTTAGGCCTGCCACAATAAACATTTTTGAGGACGATATATAGTCTCAAAAAATATCGCGATAAACGATAATATTGAGTATAATGCAAATACTGTAGGTAATAAAAAGAAACTGTAAGCAACTATTTTAACTGAAATGTATTGAACTTTTGGCATTCAATATTAACACCTTATACCAAACAAAGTGCAAACTAGAAGGGTCGATATATTCTAGGACACTGTATCCATCTGTGCTTCTCAACTTTTTAACATAACTTACACTCTCACCGGGTTCTGTGTTTGAACTAGGCCTGTCACGATATTTAAAAAAAAACAGGGTCAATATACATATATAATAATCATCATCTTTTAAAAATATCCCAATATAATACATTCAAGAAATAGTCCGATTATAGATTAACTTGTATATATCAGTTAGTTAAAGATGGGAATATTAAACATTTGAGCAGTTAAGAAATGAATTTGGTCTTTCTAATACTGATTTTTTTAGGTATTTACAATAAGATAATTTCTGACAACCCATAAAGACTGGAAACGGTGTATAAACCCTACTCCTATAGAAGAGTTTCTTGTGAGACAATTAGCTAATACTGATAAGAAAATTATAGGCAAGCTTTATGCTATATTTTTAAGTATGTACACAAATGACTCTCAGTACATAAGAACGAGATGGGAAGCGGAGATGGCAATAGTTATACCAGGATGGGAGATGCACGGAGGCACATCTAACCACAAATTCGAACATGTGGAAGGAGTTTAAATGTAATATTAGATTTATTTTACCTCACGTGGACAATGTGTATTTTTCTCTTATGCCAACACCCTGCTTTTAAGTGCTTGCTGGTTTGTTTGCTTGTTTTGTGTTCTTTTATGCTGGAAAAAAGTAGACTTAATGTTAATGTATCTTAAGTTTCTTTGCTTGAAAAACACAATAAAAATTAAGTTAAAGATAAAAATATCCCAATAACAATATATTGATATTCATCTAATATTCTGGTTAAATATTTCCTGACAAAACTCACTTCTGTGTTAAACCTGGTTAGAATAAAATATTAAATGTATGGATTAAAATAATACTGTATCACTGCTAAAGTAGAGTAGCCATAGGTTTTGTTTTTTCCCTTTTCTTTTCAAATATAACCTCCTGTACACACGGCTGTCGGAGTGAAGCAGCTTTTTTTGGAAACTTGTTGACTGTCAAACCGCTGCAGCATTTCTCTGGCTTTTGAACAGTAACATGTAGCCCTAAGCACTGAGTAATGTTCTCAGACTATCGCGCTTGTATTTGGATAGTGGCTAAAGTGGTCGGGTTCCTCTCGCTAACAGTAGCAATGATTAGCTTTGATACACTGACTGGGCGGTGGTTTCGTTTCATTCTCAGTTGGACAAACCTGCAGTGCAGATTAACGTTGTTATTCTCTCCGTGATGCTTCTTTTGGCTGGAACTCCAAAGTGTTTTCACACGAGTCCCTCTTGCTCCACAATAAAGTTCACAAAGTGTCGGAATCAGCAAAGCTCCGTAGTAGTGTTTACACCCCGCCTCTCTCCAAAAGCAGCTGATCTATAAATGATCTGGATACATGCGGGGATACGGCTAATGTGTTCAACGCTGTCTTTATGCACAGGGAAACAGGTTGGATGGACGCTCCGCTCACTCAGCGCTGTGATAGCGTTCATTCTTCTGTATTTATTTTAAGCACACGCATCACGTGCATTTACGAGACTAACATTTTTATCGTCCTTCATTTTACTTATCGAGCGATAACTCGCTATAGTAATTATCGTGGCAGGCCTAGTCCTGTTCTTATAATGTGTACGAGTGGGACACCGTTAACTTTCCCAATGATTTCTTACCTGATCACATGACTTTGTAAAAAGGTGATTAACAAGAATCCAAACTTCTTTAGGAATATTCAGAGGCCGGTCTTCACCATTTCCCCCGTCCACCATAAGAAAGTTCACCTTGGACTTTTCCTGGCAAAACAACACAATTATTTTGTTTCATTTATTTCATTCACATCAAATCAATAGGTACTTTAGTCCATTCACGAATGTCTCTTACCACTGCACCGCATAACAATCGTAAGATAAGATAATCATAATCAGGGAGGGTAAAATTAGATGTTGGATGTTCAGTTTGACTCTAGAGACACTCGGCTTTGAGAGTGTCAGACAGATGAAAGTACAGTAAACCCGGATTACATGGAGAACGTCTATAACAGTAAAGTTGTACTATGAAGACGACAATGTAAGGCATGAGGCACTGAGTAAGTTGTATCTGGTGTTTCTGATTATCTTCTCTATGGGCTGAATTAGAAATAAGTTAATGTTAGTCTAGCTTTCGTTGAACTTAATGAGTGATTGATCTTAAATGAGGGATTAATGCTAAACTTGGCTGGTGAGATTGCCTTCGCTCATGTCATGTGCACAAGTTTCCATTTTTATGAGACCCCTAGAAATCTACAACAATATAGCACTGAATTTAAGCCTCAGTTGAACAAATTTGGTGCCTAAAGGTTATACATTTTGTTAAGGTTTTACCTTGTCCATGTAGCTGTCCTCCCCCTGAGCAAGAAGTCAGCCCACAACCACAAACAGAGTGGGAAATTAATGATCAAGCCAGGAAAGGGCGATGGAAAGAAATGAAAGACAAAGAAAAGAAGAAAAGGTGACAGAAAGAAATGCTGGATGCCATAATTTGAATAGAGATTAATGCATTTGTAACTTGAGCTTCATTCAAAAACACATTTAGAAAATAACACAGGAGGAAAACTAAGATTAAAAGGTGCACTAATTGACTGAAGCAGTTTTCAGTATTTCAAAGCCACATCAGGTCTTAAAGAGCTACAAGAGAAAAGACTTCAGAATGAAAGCGTTAAAATGCAAAAGTTTATCTAAATTTGGGAGCCGCACTGTCCCCGAAACTTCCATGTAGCCATTACAGTCCAGACCTGCTATGAATACAGATGGAAAGACTATATGCTGCCCTGTTTTAGATTCTTTTTTGAGCCACAGCCAGTTCCTCTCATGTTCCAGGTTAGCTCATGGCTCTACGCAAACAGGCTGCTTTACAGATCAGTAAAACTTGCTCATATGTTGCTTATAACATTTATTCTTTGTTTCTTTTCTCACCAGGTCGATGAGTTTAGTGATTGGAATCTCTCGGATAGGCTTCTTCATTCGACACAGGGTCTCCAGGGACGTCCCGAAGCAACTGGGCAGGTAGTTGCCAGAGATGGTGATGAAGTAGTCTTTGCCCCGGTCCAGATGAAGCACCAGAATGTCCTCAATTGAGTCCTCTCCGGAGTTCAGCAACGTGACCGAGTCTTTACTCACATACACCTCCAGATAAATCTCCAGTGTCTCACCTAGACAAAAAGACGACATGCTTAAAACTCATATAAAGATTGCAGATTTATACTTTCTATAAGGAAAGTATAAATGCGTTTTGAAGAGCTCAGTGCTGAGTTCAAATCTGATGCAACATATGACACATTTACAAATGTACACTTAGACAAATCATTCTTACTGGGCTCTAACAGTCCGTCACTGGGTTCGGCCCGGAGCCAGTTTTTGCAGTACTGCGAGTCATTGAGCTTCGGGATGAAAGTGAAATGACAAGGGACCTGGCCATCGTTTGTTATTAGAAAACGTTCCCGCTGAAGTTGTCTGAACTTCACATTCTCAAAGGTGAACTGCGGGGCGAGAGTGGAGTGTTAGGAGTTCTGTTCATTAATGTGTTGAACCAGGTTGTTTGCGGATTGGTGAAAGAAAACACATGAGGATTTTTACCTCTCGTCTGCTCAGAGACACAGAGGGAGGAAGTCATTCTCCATTCTGTCCATTTCCCGAACAATCTCCTCAAACACCTTTTTGTGACGCTGCTCATCGACTACCTTGACCTGTTACGTATGCAAAATATTATCATCCTTTCTTCTACGTCACTTTATATTGCAGGAATACTGGATTTTACACACTTACCCCTATGTTGAAGAGGGAACTGACAGGTTTGTGGTCACTTGTTTTCAGCTCCATGTGACTCCTGTATTTAATCTGCTTCACACTGCTGCCCCTCCACAGAATCCGGTCACACCAGGCCGGGACACGACACTTCCCGCTGTGGAAGAAATGAGCACAGAGTCAGCCGTCAGCCGCACATACAGTACTGCTGAGCTCATCTCACTGAAGAAACGGCACTTCAGCAGCAGTTTATGAACTCCATGGTTTTGTTTACGACATTAAAGAATTCAATGCCATCATTTCAGATCGAGGGGCTGCACCTCTATGAGCGTTTCATTAAAAAAAAAAAAAAAATTATATCTGCAGACAGAAAATCCACAAATGTTCCTTAATCTCCACATTAATCTCCACATTTTCTCCTGTTTAGCATTACCCAAATCTAAAATCTTCTTGAAGTGAAAGAAAAAAAAAGCGATGAAAAAGTGCAATAAAAGCTATAAAAACACAAACACAATAATAAATTGACAATGAGCAACAAAAAGTGAAAAAAAGCGATGAAAAAGTGACAAAAGCAGCTACAATACCCCTAAACAAAACAAGATGAAAACGCAACAAAAGTGACCACAAAGCAACAAGACCAAAAAAATGACAAAAACGCAACAAAAGCGACAAATACATAACAAACGATGAAAAAAACCACAATAACAAAACGTGACAGAAGAGTGATGATTTAAAAAAAAAAAAAAAGTTAAAAAAAGGGACGGCAAAGTGGCAGCAACACAAGGAAAAAGATCCGTTTAGATGAATTTTGTAGTTTTCAAATGAGGCCTATAGACTGTAAACTCCAGTCAAGAAGGTTTTAGATTTGGGTAAAGTCGAACTAGAGAAAATGTGCTCGGTTAAGAGGTTAACTTTGTTTATTGTGATTGGGTGTCATTTAACCATGGCTTAAAAGGCCCTACATCTGATTTCTTTCCAATTACTTTGTTGTTGAGAAGCAGCAGGCTAGTTGTTGTATTAGTATTGCCGTGACAGTAAAGCTCCACTTTGCTGCCTGACAGTTGTGAAATGTGCTTATGAACTCTTCCCTATGCAGAATTAGGAGTTCAGAAATGCATTAGGAAAGTTATTAATGAGTTTGGATAACAGCTCATAGTTTAAATGTAGCTTCAAGGCCTTTAAAGCTTTTTCATCTGACAAAAATCACAGCTTTGTGGTAGTGCTAGCAGAGAAGACGTTGAACTCGCCAGTCTTTGTTTCGGCCTGCTAATTACAGATTTAATCATATATCAAGACAAATTCCACTTTTTTTTACCTTGAGTCCCAGCGATCCGTTTTGGGGTCATACTTGTAAGTGGGCATAAAATGTATTTCTCCCTCTAAGAAGTCGGTAAAGGCTCTTTTTGTTGATCTCTGGATGTTTAACTGGAAAACAAAATGACAACAAAAAATTGACACATCTTCCAATTCTTTTTACAAACCATTCATTCGGCTGATGCAATCCCTCACCTGGTCAACATCCTGGAGTGATTTTAGTTGGTTTTGAGCAATGAGTTCTTTAACTTCAGAGGCATCATACTTAAAAAGACGGTAGTTTAAGTCGCCGAGCCAAACGACAACACTACACACAAAAGAAACAAACTTTTAGTGTGAAACTACAGTTAGATTTTTTTGACACCATACCCTACAATAACACATTAAAACTAAAATCTGATGAGATCTGGAAAAAAAAACGAACTACTGAAGATGTAACTGTGACATAAGTATTTGGATCCTCCACCACAAAAACAGACCCACGCTACTGATGTTATAATTCTTTAAAGAAAAAGAAAATAATTGAAACATTTTTAGTATAAAACAGTTCAATACCATAGGAATAAAATGAGTGGTGCGAGTAGTTCCTGAACCCACAATAAGAATGCATGAGGACTCACTCGTGCTTGACTATACCAAGAGGGGGTGGTCCAGTAAGTGGAAGGTCATGCGAGCACATATGTCTTTGTAGTCCTGGTTGCGTCGTTCGAAGTCTTCCACGTGTGCCGCGAGATGCGAATTCACAAAGCAGAAGCTTGTATTGTGGAAAACAAACCTCACAGCAACACCACCTTTATTCCCCTGCGACAAAGTAAAGCGGTGATTCATTCTAAATAGTATTTAGTAAAAGTGATGAGAATAATTTATAAACCAACCATTTTTCCCATAATTCCTGTCCCCACATGTTCAGCAGCTACTTCTTTGATGTGATTTAAATGTGACTTTTTGACATAAACAACCATCATCATTCCTACAAGTCTATCCATTTGAACCTGGAGAACAAGACAATGGAGTAATAATTGAAACAAATATTTTCACATTTCAGGTGTTGCTTTTGTTACTCACTCTTCTGTACTTTGCTTTGGGATGTAAGCTCTTCTCCACAGCCTCCAGCCACAGCTGCTCTTTAGAGGAGTCCATATAAAAGAAAGCCTCAGTGCTCAAGTCAAGTTCCTGAAAACTAGAACCAAATGGTGAATACCTTTACCTATTAAGAGGAAAGCTACTTGGATGAACAAATGACTGACCCGATGGCATAAACATCGGGTGGTTCTGGATCGCAGGAGAGCCAAGCCTCTAAACTACTGTCAGGAGACTGGCCGTTTACATTCCACGTGCCTGTGAAGAATCTAGGGAATCAAAATGTATCAGTATTATGCAAACACAAAAACAACAGATGCAGACCTCATAGGTTACCTAAAGTGCTTTATGTCCACATACTCGCTCTCCTTCTTTTGCAGCCTGTGTTTGATGACGTACTCACGCTGACTAGCCAGACTTGAGAACATGGCTCGTCTCATGGTGTTTGTGGTGGGACTGTCGCCCCAAGAGGGCGATCGGTCCATACGGTCAAAACTGACAGAATCCAGAGTAGAGAAAATAAGATTTAAGTTGTTTGGTAAATTACAGAGCATGTTATAGCGCTTTGATTGTAGGGTTGCACAATTTGGGGATGAATATAATTGCAATTTCCTTTTGACTGAGATTAGATTTGCAATTTATGTTTTGGGAAGAAGATTAAATTCTTATGCTAATTTTAAACAAGTTCAAAAGTATTAACATTGGAGAGAATGCATTTCAGAACACGCTTGTAGAGGTCTGAACTAGAGGATTAGGAAGTTTTATAGCACATTATATTGACAAAAACGGCCCTGAGATTTTGATTGTGAATGATTGTGCGGCCCTATTAAATAGGATTTCTACTTACTCTGGTTTGGTGTTTGTGTAAAGGTCTTTGGTCTGTAAAGAGACAGCTCTGTCCTTAGGGACAGGTGGAGGAGGGAGAGAGTTGGTTGGAGCATACGAGGTCTTGCGGGGAGGTAGAGGAGGAACAGGGGGAGGCTCTCTGGTGGCTACCAAACGATTCTGGTGATTTTTCTTTTCTTCGACCTTAAGCGCATCGTTAAAGCTGTTTTCAAAACCAAAGTCTGAGGCGAGAGTGTAAACAGGATCTGATGGTTAAAAAAAATTAAAAAAATAAATAAAAGTTTGAACCTTTTTTGTGTGTGTGTTTTCTTTGTTGAGCAGTATATACCAAAAGTACCTGATTTTATCTGTTGGGCTGAAGAGTGGTTGAGGTTGGGTAGAGAACTGTTCTTTCTTGGCGGGCCGACTCCAGCGTTGACTGAATTCGAAACCTTGCTTCCTCTCTGCGGAGGTATTGGCACTGGACCTTTGGGGGCTACTGGTGCAAGTGGCTCCATCACCCCTGGCCTTGAAACTTTAGACTGAACTAAAATCAAATAAACAGTCTCAAATATTGTCCCAAAGATTGAGATTCAGGCTGTGTGTAAAGCAACTAAGGACAGATTCATCCAATGAGATAAGAAAATAAGCTGTACAGGTAATGTAACAAAACAGTGAAATCCACACTTTCAGATCAAAGTTACACCGGGAATTAAATAATTTAACATGGATCTACTTTGGAGTGCAGACAGTCTTACCTTGCTCCTGAGCACTCTTCACTTGTATGAGAAAGGTTTGGGTACGCTCATCGTCCTGAAGCTCTAAAAGTAGATCAGGACTTTTGTCTCCCTTCACTCGTACACGTACCGATGCTTTGCAGGCACAAAACACACATGGATAGGTTACACAGACATTAAGGAAAGACACTCAAAACAACGCATTGTGATCTACAGTTAGCCAACACAGCATTCCTCCAAAGGGCCATGGTAACACATGACTAGCGCCTGCTGCTAAATCAAGATGTAGACATTTGGCTAAAGGCAACACGTGCTCACATTCTTGCCCAAAACTTGTGAGAAATAAAAGACATGCTCAATAGTTTGTGACTGTGTATCAGTTAAAGCTCTGTACATTTTTAATGCCACAACACTGGTTACAGCAGGGCTAGTATTTCTTTTGTTGTGTAGCCACATTCTTCATGCATCCCATTAAAAAAAACAACAACACAATGGCAACTTATTACTTACAATTAACAGACAGATCAATTAGAAGTGCTTCCTCAGCTTCTAAAAAAGGAACGGGTTATTTGATTTAGTTCATGATAGAAACAGAAGTCATCTGTAAATCAGCTGAAAATGTATTAAATAGATCACATACTTGTAGTTAATATCAAGAAAATTCTGATATCCAATTTAAAAAAACAACCAACCTCGAACAAACTCAAAATTGCCGTTGATGGGTATTGAAAGTTGGGCTACAGGCCGAGAGACAACAGCGTCTGGAGTGGCCAACAGACGCAATCTAAATGAGAGTAGCACAAGTATTTAATGAAACAAACAGGGAAATAAACTGTTATTAGAGCCTAATGTTACATTATTAGTTTTACATATGATTGACAAGCAATCTGTAGTGATTTAAAAATATGCTCACTATTACAACATGAAAGTGCAGTTAAAGTACGTTGATGAAAGCTGTTAATATACAAGTGTGTGATTGTGGATTCGAGGTACTACAAGAGCTATAGCATTAAGAAATGTGAAACAAAAAACGGATGTGCTTTTTAACAAGTGCTGTGCTCTAAAAGCAGGATGCTCAGCAGGCTGCGATAACAGTTGGAAACAGGAAAATGATTCAGCTCTGCCAGATCCAAATGTGTCAGAAAGTTCCTTGTACTAAGATACTTTTCAAAGTACATATTATACACTGACACACACCCAAGGCTCAAAAGTAATCTATATTACAAATTTGGAAACAACTGCACAATCAATATATCGCAGCCCTGACTAAAAACAGTCAGTGAACCATCAACCAACCCTGTAATGGTGGTGTGTGCAATTAGACTATTAGATTTTTAAAATAGAGAAAAACTACTCTTATGTAATAAAAAAAATAAAATCAAACCAGCAGTCTTGTAGTGGAAGTCTCACAATGACAGACCCTCAGGGTAGTAGTTTTAACACGGTTAGTAAAGCACGGGCTTGTGCAGTCATGCGAGTCTCATTACAGGCTAAAGTTTAGTGGAGAAATCTGAATTATGTGCAGAGAGCAAGAAGGTAGTTTGTTTTCCCACAAACTAAGGCATACCTAGCATAAAACACTAAAATCTTTGGTGAAGCACCATTAAGAAAACATGACAATGATTAATCTGTTATAGAGGGATCTCTAATGTGGGTGTTTGAAATCTGTCAATGTGATGTGAAGAATGATACTTACAAAAAGTGCCCACAGCACTCAATGAGAGACAGCAGTCTGGGTTCCCTCAGACCAGACCTCAGCTCCTGCCCTTTCACTGTGTGGAGCAGTTGATCAAGGAACATGACAGGAAGGTTACGTTCATGTTAGGGGAATGAAAGTGAGGATGTCCTAAATAATACTACGCCTTCTTTCTATTCCTTTTATGCCTCCTAGCAAGGAAGCATAGAAGGCGATAACGTCATGCAAAACAAACAAACCATGCACATAATGGAAAAATGTATGCTAATTACACTCTACTGTACAAATACATGATAGCGACACACAACACGACTTAACACATGTAACACAATTTCGCAAACTTGTGTGATATTACACACAAATGAACAACCTGGATAATATTTGCGAACAGAATAAATTCCCCGCTAACATTAACCAAGGAGCTAAACAGATCAGAATAACTACACGGTTTATGATAAAAGGATATTGCAAGGCACACCTCGTCGCTTATTCCAAAGCCCACAGATGAATCCATGTTTACCAAGACGAAACAAATAGCGGTTTATAATAACACATAGCGCTCACGATTGGAAGTTGATCTAATCCAGACGTGCAGAGAGAAAGTTAAATCCCCACCCGGTGCAGCGGCGGCCTTCCGGGATGCCAACCCAGCTGTTAGCGCTTAGCCGAAGGATGCTAATATTAGCCAGCTGCTGTTCTTGAAGATGAACAGGTAACCAACTGTCCAAGGCTGTCAAAAAGTCACTCTGTCGATATCTATACCCCAAACCAAACGACAATGCGTTCGTTTAAAGTAAGCCTTGATTTGAAGACGAACATCTGAGGTAGGGTTTTGAGTACATAGCGAACAGTTTGTGACAGACCGACAGCCTCCTCAAACTTCACTTGTCAATAATGAGTTGTACATCGCCACCTGGTGCCCGGAGTGTATAATACAAGACAAACGTTTACACAAGGGGTTCTCAAAACTGTGATATTTCTACCACCGGGCTCCCTCATACGTTATTTAGGGTCCCCTGGAATAATTGACTTTATTCGTATTAATTATAATAATTTAATCTATACACTTAATGCATTGAAGTCGAGTGTTTTTCTGGTGGTTTAGAAACAGTTAAGATTGACCAGTGTTGGGCAGGTTACTTTGAACTGTGGTGTGTTCTATACATTGACAGTATAGAAGTAGCTACAGCCTTATAATGTAATGTGTTTTGTGTTGCATAGACTGTTTCGAAAATGTAGCTGAGTTGCACTTCTTTCAGTTGCTTAACACCTTTTGCAAGATATGGACTGAAATGGTAGCAGGGGGGCAGTCAAAGATTTCCTTTTCCCCATTCTCTCGTGTTTTGTTTTGACGTTGGCTACAAGCCCCTGCAGATCTTATACATACACCAGTAGGCTATCCTACTTGATTTGCCATGTTGCATTTTACTTCGTATGTAACTCGAGTCACGTGAATTTTGTGTAATACGTTGTATTCCTTAGCTACTGAAAAATGTTGATTATTTTAATTGTTACTTTTGTAATATGTGACCCCCAACACCTCTTCTGATGTAGCAACAAATGCAATGTGTGAAATTGTGGGAATAAACTAAACTAAGACTTGATTTAGCAACTTTTAGAACTGATTTACTCCTGATAGCCTGGTGTTACTTACAGTATATTGTATAATAGGCAATGAACTGAATTGGCTACTATGAATAACTTAATACACAACAGTAGAAGGCTGCATCTGTTACCATGCTTTCTAAAACTGAAATTTATAATTCACTTTTCTTTGCAGACACAACATTTTCAGTGGGTCTGAATCTGGGTGGCACACTGGCGCAGCTTGTTCGCGCCATCCGGTGTGGCGTGTTTAAAAGCACTGTCCCAACCAAATAAACAAATCTTGACTCACAATTAAAGACATTTTATTACATGATTTAATAAAAATTAAGATGAATAGAGTCTTTTTGCCTATAGACACAATAAATACATCTTTGTTTCATCCCACAACTTATGAAAAAGAAAACAAAAAACTACAGTGCATTTGAACAGGTTTCATACATGACTGTTAAAATGATACACTCTGTTGTTGTTATATTTAGAATCAAAAGGTGGCTTGTTTAAAACCTATATCAGCAGGAAATAGACCTGTATGTCAGGGATAGCTGTGGGATGAGATGAGTCAGTGCTAGTGTACAGTGCATCAGTAGTGCATTCATTACAAAACTATGCAAGCAGCAGATCTCAGACTTCTTAAAAGACTGAAAAATAGTTGATATCATTTAACTTCTGTAACAGGGTTTATACATTCTATTACTTTCCAGACTTTCAAATACATATTTGCAAAGCTGCCTTGCTTGGTATAGTCGCAAACTGCTTTACTTAGTTGTATAAAATCAATGACACGATCTTTCTCACATGGCACATTGTCAAGACCTAGCATTTGGTCCCAGGCAGGTATGGTAAATATTACCATTGTTGTAACTGCGGGAAATAGGAAAAGTCCCGAACTATTGTCAACTTTAACATCATAAACATAAGAGTACAGAATGTTTACTCTGTCCTGCATTTGGCCCATATGTTTCAAACAATATGGTAATAGGTCTTTACAGATACACTTCTTTTGTGCTTAACAGCTGAAGTACAAGTCCTTGAGACCCTGCTTTTCTGTGGCTATTGCTTGTTACATAGTGCAATGTTTTCACGTAAAGTCAGGATGCCTTTAGTCCCATTGGACATGAGTCAGATTGGGAAACGGCTAAAGACCTTGTTGGAGGCATTTTGTTGAGCCTCTCATTATGTCTTGGTAACATAGTAAACAGCATGCGATGGGTCATACACACTTGTCACTGACTGCTACTCCTACAATACACACAAACAAATAGGCTATGATATTAAAAAAAAAAAAAAATGTATAGATATTTGTCTCTCCAAACAAACCTGCATAGCTTCGTCCATTGCTCATATTGGAGGGAATGAGGCTCCATTTGTCTGTTGCTGGGTTGTAAAACTCCACAGAGGAGAGGTTGCAGGAGCCGTCATCTCCACCAATCACATAGAGGTGTCCATTAATGGCACATACGCCTGCCGGAGTCACAATGATTTTCTTGTAAACATTCATGCCATTCAACTCTTCTGATTGCGTCTGGACACTGTTTTCTGACCTGCATTTCGCCGACACATGTTCATGTCACAGACCAGTCTCCATGAGTTTGTCTGTGGGTCATACACCTCCACACTCTTCCTGACCAAAGGACCATCATGTCCTCCTGCTGCATACAGCTGACCACCCAACACGCCCACACCTGAGAAAAATACATACATGTGAAGACAGGAGGCGGAACTAATATCAGGGATTAGTCTACTGATGTTAGACGTATTGCTACCTGCTCCACTGCGCCTCGTGCTCATGTCCGCCACATAACACCATTGGTCTGTCACTGGGTCATATTCTTCTACAGTGCTAAGACACTGGCGTGAGGCACCGTCGTAGCCTCCTACAGCATACAGCTTACCTTGAACACAAAGAGCAGATCATTCACTGAAGACAACAACAACAACCGAAACAGAAAACCAAAACACCTTCAAGTCTTACCATCAACAACTCCTACACCAACACTGCTGCGCCGAGTGTTCATAGGAGCTACATAGAACCACGTGTTGGTTTTGTAGCTGTAAGCCTCAACAGTGGAAAGACCTATAAAGAGCAAAAACAAAACATTGGTAAGGTGACCTGAGTTTTGAACTGAAAAGGAAAGCTGGTTTGGACTCTACACAGATCACTATTGTACCTATGCTTCCATTGAAGCCTCCCACTGCATAGAGTAAATCTCCCAAAACCGCAGCCCCCAGTGTGCTTCGTCTCTCCTGCATGCTCGCTACAGCACTCCATTGATCCTGGGTTCCATCATAGACATCCACAGTTCTTTCCCTTAGGAGCTGTTGAAGCCCCCAACCGCATAAACACGGCCAGCCATAGAAACTACACCTGCATGCACAAACAAAGTTGACTCTAGTAGGAAAGTTTCTATCTTTAGTACAAATTGTAAAGCCAATTTTTACCTGCTCTACAGCGTCTAGATGGTAGATCAGCCACTTGGTACCAGCGATCCTCTTGAAAATCGTAGCACTCAACACCTCGGATGGCTTTTGGAGCTTGCCCACCAACAACAATCATTACCTAATGAGATAAATATTGGAGATGTATCATGTTGTTTCACTTGAGCACAGCTCTGGTATAGCGTGTTTCTGTGCACCTTAGGAATGCTAACTGGAGTTCGTGGTCTAGTCCTATCCGTCTTGATGAGATGCCGTTGGTCTGCAGGCAGCAAATGATATTTCATTGCTTCTATAAGAAAATCTTTACATGTGTTGTTGTTTTTTATCAACGCCTCTTCCTCAACTATCTGAAACACATATGCCCATATTTATTACAGACTTAATGACAAATTCAAACACATAGTTTACTCATAAGACATAAAAAGAGAATTATTTGTTATGCAAACTCTTTACTCATTGAGCCATTGTTTTTGTTTTGAAAGCTAAGTCTTTATATTTACTAAGGAATAACCAACAAAAATGTATTTTACAATAAATTGTTAACCTTTCTTTTGAACAAATGTGTGCTATAAGAGTGGCTTTACCTGAACTAGATAATCTCTAGAAAGTAGTGGAAGTCTGACATGTTCCATAAGTTTGGGCATATACTCAAGACGAGCTGGTTTATCATATTTTATCCAGGATATCATAGCCTCAAAAACCTAGAAAACAAAAACAAAAATACATGATTATTTCTCAGCGAGGGTAAGGTCTTTCTAACTCAAAAATATTTTATGTTTCTATCTTATGAACTCTCTAGTCACTAGTATCCACAGCTGCTCTGGTGTGGGCAAGAAGGGAACATTACCAACTGAGTGGATCAAATCAGTAACTTTGTAATTCAAGTTACGCCTAGGGGTGTCAAGACATCACCATAATAAAAAGGTGACTGGTTTCAATGAAGACAACAAAAGCCTTTAAATAAATAATGCATTGCATGCATTTATGTTAATACTGTTCGCACCTGGGTGTCTCTTTGTGTCTGGACAGCAGCAGTGTATGTTAATTTGGGTATTGTATCGTTTTATCACAGGGAGAGAAGGGTTTATAGAGACTTTAATTAAATCATTATAAACAAAATTGTGGTGTGTTGGTGTGTCTTATGAAGCCTATGTTTGGGCTGGCATACTGTCATTATGTCCTCCATTCACTTTGTTAGCATACACTGACACAGCCTAGTTGATTATAGCTGTGCTACCAATGTAAATAGTCTTTAATGAATTATAGACTGAATAAAGCACTTTGGAAACTTCTTAAGAGCATATATAATACAACAATTTTGTTTGTATTGTCATGACTCAGTATCTAAATATTTGCTAAATGGCAAAAAGGAAAGTTGTTAAATTGTTGAGTTGTCCAACCTTTTCCTCAGTGGAGACAGTTAGCTTGTCACTGGAGATGAGGCTGCAGACTTGCTGCAAAGACAGACCCAGAAACTCTTCTCCTTGAACAACATCAGAAAAATGCTGCTCTGGAAGACACAAATGTACAGCATCAGAGAATCTAATCTGATTGAATCAGAATAATAAAAGGATTTATTGCCATTGTTAGTAAACAGGTTCACAAACTATGAATTGTCTTTGGTGCAAAAAAATGTGTTTAAAACATGTATTTCACTGTACTAGTACAGTTAAGACAGGCAGGATATTGAGATACTTACCAGCATATGCATGGGCCTGGTTCAAAAGTTGTATACAGGTGTGTAGATCAGCAAAAGCTCGTATGCCCAGACAGTTAGAAGGATGTAGCTGTGACTGAAGAAACTCACAACAAACCTGACGTACATCCATAAGCTGCAACAGACTGGCAGCTGGTAACAAAACCTGAAAACACTGGCATTTCAGAAACTCTAAATAACACACTCACAGTCAGACTAGTGATGCTTAGGTTCTACACTATGAAATGCAATATAAGGCCAAAACAGCAGGAAGCTGTATTTTGAGGAATTGTCACTCAACAGAGACCAAAACTTAATGCTTGAAGGTGCATTATGGAACTTTTTATGTGGAAAAAAAACATTGTATTAGTGCATGATTGACCTTTTTCTGATCCAATAGCTGTATGAGTGGTTAGCATAGTGCCTTTGTTTTCCATCGTAGTGGCCTCTATGATGCTCCAGGATCAATAGTTTTTTGAGTTTCTGGTATGTTTTAACTTCTGATGGACCCTCTCAACAGAGAAGCTTCAAAAAATTGATCCTGGAGTATTGTAGAAACGATCGTGATCGAAAGTAAAGGTGCCATGCTAACCACCCGTACAGCCATTGGGCCACAAAAAGGTATGTTACGCACAAATATCAAGAGTTTTTTTTGACGGATATAAAGTTCTATGATGCACCTTTAAGTAATAATATAAACTAAATATTGATGTGAAAACTTAAGTTAGTTGTGGGTTAACCGAACATTCACTCCCTGTACAGTGGGAGGACTTCCTGCTTCTCTTTGTGCAGATTTCCTGAACTAATAATCACAGGAAGTGTTCTGAATCTGCAGCAGGGAGAACTGCTGACCTTGTGCTTTTTTTTCTTTAAGTTTCAAGGTAATAGGTTTGTAATTATACAGTATGTTTAACTTTCTAATTTAAAGTAGCTCAATACTACAGCTGTTGCAGAGTGTCAAAACATTTTTTTTATTCAAAGATACCTGAACATTGTCTTCTGTAATCTCAATTTCAGCAGTGTAGATGTAGTCAACTAGTTTTTTCAGGGTCAATCCATCTACCTCTCTAATCTCCACCTGATCAGCCTTGCTCTCACTCATATCACCTACAGACACAAACAAAGTCAAGGTAGCGGCCATTGTGTAGTGTTGAACATATGATGTGCAGATACGTACACAGGTACACTACCTGTGAACATGGCACAGAAGTAGGGGCTGCTGGACGCCAAAACCACCCGATGAGCTGGGACTTCAGTGCTTCCTGCCATAAGCTGAACATCACACAGCAGCTTTTTACTGACAAAAAAAGTAATACCAATGATATTGTGCAATTATGGAAAGAATATTGCAATGGACATTGTACAGCTGTGATTCAAAATACTGTTAAGCACAGTCCAAAAACTCAATACCATGTAAATAAACTTTTATTATAAGAACAAACAAACCTTCTCAAGTCGTTCATTAGATGGAAAGCTTTCCTCATATGGGTCTGGTTAAAAGTGTTCAGCCCTCCATTTATCATGTCCTCCTCTGAATCCGTGTTGCAAACAGGACGCAAGGAGGCATGTGAGGTCTCCAAACTAAGCAAAAATAAATGCATAAGTTACAATCAGCGTTATGTCATTGTTTCACACTAAAATTAATATATTGGGGTTATCGCTGCAAGATCTTAACCGAGTCTTTTGAAAACTGTTTCCTCGTGCCTCATATCTTCACCCAGTGAATGCTGCTAAAAAAAAATTCATGGAATTTCTTGACTAAACATAAAAATGAATGCATATCGGTGGCCTGTGTTCATTGTCGTGCGAATATCACACAATAGCGTAAGGGTTTTGTAATTACTAAAGTCGCGCTGCATGTGTAACATTTGTTTAATTATATATTAAAAAAAGTTCTTATTCACAAACCTTAAAAGTTAGATGATCGATATCTGTTGTGTTAAAATGATATTTGCTCAAGAGTGGCGAAAAGATTGTTTAGAGCATGTGTGGAATCAAGTTGGCTTGCTAGCTTATAGCATTGCTAATCATGATTGCTAATGTGGTCACACTTTTTGCAGCGGATGTGATGTGTTATGGAAATCTTTTCTTTTTTACAGTACAAACACCTTATACGAACTAGGCAGCTGCTACAACAAAACACGTTGCCTCTACATTCAACTCGAGCTCTTGCAACACTTCATTACGGCATCAGAAGAGCCACGGATGAAGCTAACGCTAGCCTGTCCCACTTGAGAGGATAGAGCAAATCGTGAATGTGAAGTAGATGTTATCTATACAAATGCATATCTGTATCCCCATAGTTTTGTTACTCAATAATCTGCACAGCGCCGAAGACATCTTACCCCATCGTCCCACCATCATCATCCATCGCAGCCTGGTGCTCTCACTGCAGACAACCATAGGAAACCAGTGCAGGAGGGCTGCTCGGTGCTTAATCTGGCAGCACCAATTGACTCATCTGGTGTGGACAGATTGTGTTTGAGCACTTTGAATTACTTTGTGTACCAAGTGTGCTCCACATATAAACCGCCAGCCTTTGACTTGAATGGCAAAATTGGCTGTTGGTACAACAAAATGTAGTTTTATTCATTGAATGTAACCAGTCAGTGAGGGTGGGGGTTCGGTCCATTTTACAGGCCACTCCTACAAAACAAGCAATGCATGCTCAAAACTACAAGTGATAAGTGTAGGATGTGAACACATTACACTAAGAAAACACCTTTATGCCTCGTTGAAGTGTTTATCACCCCTCCTGGTGGTAGACTGGCCTCATCACACTCAACACGTGCAACAAAAGCAATTCAAAGACAAAACCCATTCTAAAGTTTGAAAACATTAAAAACTTTAATAATAAAAGCAGACTAAAACAGAATGAACTGAACATGTTGTATAAACACAATCTAAACAAACAGCCTGTAATGGGACGGCAAAGATGGACAAAGTAAATGTACATATTGCATGAGCGACAAAGTTTTCCAATTAACAGTTATGTCCCACTCTGCCGGACACTGCAACCAACTTCACTTTAAAACCCTGAGTTCATGATGCAACATTTAACAGATCAGGCTGGTTTGCAGACAAACCCAGTGCAGAGTTGAGAAGCAGTGACTGACCAATTTACGGCTTTACAAATGGTGTCAAAAAAAGTCTCTCAAAACACAAAGGATTTAATACACAATTCTTAGTAATAAAGTCCATAATGAGTGGAATAGTGGACAAATTGTGTCCAGGTGGGGGCTCAGGATTCAGAGGACAGTCATTCATTCATTGTAGGGATTTCGGGCTCCCCTCCATTTTACAGAAAGACCCCTGCCTTTCCACCTGATCTTGTGTAATATGTATGATTTCAGTTCATTGTATTCTGAATCCTCCCCCTCAAACAAAAAAAAAATAATTTTTTTGATGGAAGCCGCTAATAACCACCAAACCCACCGCCCCTTCCGTAACCACCCCCAACAGCACCGCCGCCACCTCTGTTGTACGGTGTTGCACTCCTGTAGGAATAATTGCCCCCTTTACGGGACCATAATCGGAGGCCTGCTGTCCATAGCCGTCCCCAAAGTCTCCGTTGCTGTATCCGCTCCCCACGCTGTTATCGTATTCACCGTAACCGCCGTACCCATCGTAGCCGGCACCGTTGTATCCACCACCGTAACCGTAGCTGCTATCACCGTATCCACCACCATAGCCGTAGCCGCCATAGCCACCGCCACCTCTGCCGCCGCCATAATTCTGCATCCCTCCTCTTCCCCGGCCTCTTGTCTTGGTAGCCAACTCTTGCTTGGTCTGGGCCTTCTTTACTTCCACTTTATTACCTTCGATTTCGTGGAACTTGGCGATAGCGGCTTTTGTAGCGGAGTCACAGTCTTCAAAGTAAACAAAGCCGAAACCTCGCTTCCTACCGGACTGCTTGTCAGAGATGATCTCGGCCTTCTCTACCGCGCCGAATTGTGAGAAATACTGAGTGAGATGGTCGGCCTCAATGTGGTCTTTGACTCCACCGACGAAGATTTTCTTGACGTTAGCGTGTATATCTGGGTTGTTGGTGTCCTCGCGAGCAATTGCCCTCTTCAGTTCTACGGTGTTCCCATCGACGACATGTGGCTTCACCGCCATTGCTCCGTCGGCCTCCTCCGCCGTAGAGTAGGTTATAAAGCCGAAGCACCGGGAACGGCCTAGAAGCTGGTTCATTACCACAACACAGTCCGTAAGGTTTCCGTATTGTTTGAAATACTCCCGGAGACCTTCATTGCTAGTCTGAACATTCAAACCGCCAACAAAAAGCTTACAAAGTTTAGACGCCATATCTGAATGTGTTAGAGCGGAGCAAGAGATTGTCCCTCTTCTTCTTCAATGGAAGCCGTTAGGGCGGGCCGTTTGACTCGCTCGCCTTCGTAAGACGTAGCAGTTGCTGATTGGTTTTCTTAAAGGATTCCCCGCCCCCACTCGGCTGCTGATTGGCTGCGCCATAATGCTTTCAAAGGAAGAGGAAACGGTTTCATTTTGAGAGAAGCGTGGTGTGGTTTTACCTTTCTTGATTTAGTCGGCCCAGAAATATTGTAATAGAAAATTACAAGGATTAATAGTCATATCATGCTGCTAGGAACTGCAAGTTTAACCAAGTTAGTTACCGGACAAACTTTCTTTCAGCTCAGAGTCAGAACTTCTAATTCCTTAACGTGCATAAAATGAAAGACCAAAGGCAACATATAAGCTCCAAACAACTTTGCTATTTTACTATAAATGTTTATTGTAGAAAAACTAAAAACCAAAACACACGATGATTTCCTATTTCCTCTTTCAACTTGACTAAAATGAAAGCCTGTAAAAGGAAGCCAATATTAGTAACTTTTTTTTTTAAATGACCCCACCAAACGTGCAACATTGACTACATTCTTGCATGGGTTGCCAATCATTAGATTGATAATTTTCTAATGAAGGTGGAAGAATTTCAATGTTCTAAACTGAACAGGGAGAATTCCATTCATAATAGCACCGGGACTTGTTTATTGCCCACTGGTACAGTAATTTTGCCCATTTCATTTATCATAAAATACTCAATCCAGGAACATGAGGAAGAAGTTTGAAGCAGGTAGTCAGACCTGTCATATGCACTTAAAACCCCAACTTTCTGTGTACCATTGCAATGAATCAACACATTTTACTGTAAACATGGTAGAACAAAGCCAAGTGACAGCTTATTATATAAACTGTGCAAGTTTTGAGCAATATCTAGTCCTACAGTATGAATAAAAATATTCCCATAGCGCATATTCTAATTTTTTTGCAGATTAAATCAGAAAATAGCCTTCACATAGTTTTTTTTAAAACCCAGATTGAGATTGTTTCATTCTACTCTTAAAACAATGCAGCATCATTAAGTGTTACTGTCTGTGTTTTCAAATAATTTTAAAGCTTATTAAAAAAATGATTTAAACCCAAAACACACCCCGTCAAAGTTACTTTTATAAGGGTTACCAAGTGCTTTTAGTTACCCCAAACCTTTTGACACCAGTGTCATAGTTCAGTCGCTCTCAACTGGTATGGGCTCGGGACCCACCATTGCCATAGGACGACTTGCTGAGACCTAAATAAGAAATTTGTGCGTTATACATGTTGTAAAATACCAGAGTTCTTCATCAATTATCGATGAATAAACCTTCACATATTAGACTGGGAAGCTGAAAACCCTGATCACTCTGTAAATTTCGACAACTGGTGGGTGGGGACTCAAAAGTGGGTCGCGAAACCCTTCCAGGGTACATTTCTTTCAATTATCTGCTATAAAAATACAGAAGCATCTGAATCGGTGAAAATGACTTAAGGTCATCATTTCAGCTCTATGTATATACAACATTTGTGGGGAAAATAGTGTTTTACATGATATGAGGAATTAAATATTTTAGGTTGCCGCTTGCCATCCCAGGATTATGGTGGGTGCTGACAGCATACCAGTTGAGAACCACCATGTTAATACTTGTTCAGTAGATAATTATATAAACTGTTGCCAGGGAAAGGCTTGCAACCCACTGAAAATGGTTCTCTGATCTTTGGGTCTCGTTCCACCAGTTGAGAAGCACGGTCATAGTTGATTTACAGATTGTTCTGCTTGATCAAATCAGCAATATTTGGGGAAGCCCTGTGAGGCACTTGCTGTTGTGATGTATACAAAAACAAGATTGATATGATGGTCCATGTACTGGATTGTCAAATTAATAATTTCCCTTATTATGAAAAGTGCCTCTGGATTCCTAGAATTTTGACAGTTTAATGCGCTTTTCACGCCACCAAATGATGATTTATTAATTACACCAATATACATAGTTGGTAAAAATTTAAATGAAATACCAAATTTGGAAATATACTGTACAACAGAAGCTATATACACTTATTGCAAGAAGTCAATAATACAGTACAAACACTATAAAAATAATTTAATTCACAAAACATTGCCCAGTACCGTCTCCAAATCCCAACACCTAACCAAAAGGTTTAGTCTTGACACTGTGCCGATAGAATACTTCACATTAAAAACTATTGAAAGAAATAAAGGCATTCGAGCATGGTATCCACAGTAGTAAAAAAATATTTTGCTTGTAGGGCAGAATCCTTGTAAAATGGACTGCACCTGAGGTGTAGGCAGCATAGTTCCTCTGTTTCTTCGTTGCATGATGGACACACTCCGCCATTTGCAGAGTGATGCTCTGTATCCAGGTTACCATAGCAACCTGGGAGACAAAAAGAGGCAGAGTAAGAAAATGAGCACATGCAGGAATTATGTGGGGACACCGATCAAAAATCTATAGGTTTTGATTTTTTCAGGTCCCCATTTTCAGTTTAGGATAAAAAGTGTGAACATACCCATCTACTTTATTAGCTAAATAAAGCGCAGTAGAAGTACAATTAAAACAACTTTCATGAAAAATTAATAATATGTGCACCATCTCAAAAAACAACACAGAGTGAAGATAGTTGATTTACATACCTAGATTGCTGGATGTAGATATCCTAAAGAGATATTTCAGACTCCTATCACAATCGAACCCAGGTAATCAACAGGGTCCTGTAGTCTATAAACAAACTGCTACGGCTATTTTGGCTGGGATATCCTACTGGAATATGAGTTAGAACACCTAAATATAGGGAATAATCAAAGGTAAATAACATCCCCACCCAAGTCCACATACTATGATAATATACAAGTTAGAAAAAGTAAACCCTTTCAAGCCTACATGCATTGGCTGTGGGTAGATTATTTGGCATACATGTTTCACGCACCTGGAAGTAATGAGTAAACTGTTAACTGAAAGAAATGTTACAACTAGTTCAACAAGACAATAAAACTGTATGACCTGTGAAACAATTTAGAAGCCTTGTTAAATAAGTAAAATAACTAAGCTAAGTGGTATAATGTTTTATTTAAAATGAACATACATAAGCAAGTAGGTAAACAGTAGATTTTGATCTCCAGACATAGTATACAATATACACAATAATTTCTGCATGGAAAAACTAACAATATTTTAATCTACACTATGTGAATGGAACAGAATGGGGAGTGAAACGGTCCTACTCCTGTCAATAATCATATGAACCAGTGTAGTCAAACAAGTAGCAGTGTAACATAACTAAATTAAATTAACATGCTTGCCCATATTGATACATTAAATCCACACTGGGAAAGAAAATCTATACTACTTGCTTAAAATGCATATTTTAAAAAATAAAGAGCTGGTCAAACACAACCCTACAACGAAATCCAAAAAAACAAGAGATATTTCACTATAAAACGACGCCTACCCATTGTAAGCGTTTTTACACAATAATAATGAGAGGGATCACTGTATGTGTTTTTGTGTCCTATTTGGAACGGCAACGTATGCTTTTGTCTATCAGGTTTTGGGAAGTGACCCTCCTACCTGTTTGGTCTGAGGTCCTCGTTATCATTGGGGCTCTGTCCTGCTCTGCCGTGGTTTCACAACAGAAGCCCCATTACTGATTTTGGCTTGTGGAATCCAGATCCTGGGTGACAGATGGAGGGATGAAGGGGAGGGGGCGATCGATCTCCCATTGTCTCTCACTTAATAGCCACCACCGTAGCCCCCCCGGGGGTATCCGCCTCCACCGCCCCCTCTGCTGTACGGAGCCGAGCTTCTCTGCCCTCCGAAAGGTCCGCCTTTCATTGGGCCATAGCCAGAGGATTGTTGACCATAACCGCTGCCGAAGTCGTTGTAGCCGTTTCCACCACCGTAGCCACTGCTTTGGTCGCCATAACCACCCCCATACGGTCCTCCGTAGCTGCCGCCATAACCACCTCCGTAGCCGCCGCCATTTCCATAGCCGTAGTTTCCTCCGAAGTCTCTTCCGCCGTAGCCATTTTGATTTCCTCTCATGCCTCCGCGGCCCCTGCCTCTTGGCGTCATAGGGCCACGGTTGGACTGCATCTCTTGCTTGGTCAGGGCCTTTTTCACCTCCACTTTATGGTTTTTGACGGTATGAAATTTGACCACGACAGCCTTATCGGCTGCATCGTGGTCAGTGAAATAAACAAACCCGAAACCTCTCTTCTTGCCAGTCTCTTTCTCGGAAATGACTTCGGCCTTCTCAACCTCTCCAAACGTGGAAAAATGCTCGATCAGGTCTTCCACTTCAATGTCGTCCTTAAGGCCCCCGACGAAGATTTTCTTAACTTTAGCCAAGGCCTCGGGCTTGTTTGCATCTTCTCTCGCCACTGCACGCTTTAACTCGACAGTGTTGCCGTCGATGGTGTGCGGCCTGGCCGACATCGCCGCGTCAGCCTCATCGGGGCTTGCGTAGGTCACAAAGCCGAAACAGCGGGAGCGCTGGGCCTCCTTGTTCACCACCACGACGCAGTCGGTGAGCGTACCATACTGCTCAAAATGTTTGCGCAGCCCTTCGTCGTCTGTGTTAACGTTGAGGCCACCGACGAAGAGTTTACAAAGCTGATCAGTCATTTTTGAGGAAAAAAGCGAGACACACCAAACGGTAATAACTGAGTTGCTCTCAAAATGGTGGACGAAGAACAGCAGCTCCAGTATAAGTACTGCGCGGCAGTGACGACATAACAGGTCTCCACCTCTTCCGCCAGAGTCGCTTTTGTTCCCGGTCTGTTCCGTTTTAATTTTTTTTACGGGTCTGGTTCGGTTCATAGAACTGGTCTGTCTGGTGACTACATTTCTCGGATAAAAAATATAATCCCTGGACATACAGCTTTTAGAATGATTTATGTTTCACCTAGAACCCAAAACACTGATGCTGCGTATGAAAGTCAACCTCAGTTTAAAATCATGAAAAAGGTTCAGTTTTGTCTCCACAAATTACCAGTTTACCTATTTATGGAGACATTTTAAGGAAGAAATAGCCAGTTCATCAACAACACATCATAGAATCCCTTAATATAATAATTATGTTGCTACTGACGCACCTGAGTAATAAAGATTTGCAATTATATTAACAGTAATATAACAGTAATTATATTAACAGTTCACCCCCACAGCTTCATATCAACTGAGTGGCTGCATTAGCGCCATCACACGTTGACACCTCTGAAAGATAGTCATGGAAATTTGGAAGTCCGCACAGATGCAAATAAAGAAGCATTATAATCTCATTTAATTGAAATTTTTATGACATCTGCCCATGAAACAATTCATTGATCTATTCTACCAACAAACACAGCCACAGGACAGTCTGCAGCAGACACAAAGCCATCGAGGTCAAAAAACAAAAACTATCCACAAATCTTTTAAGTAAGGAAGCAGCTTCGGAATGCTTCATATTCTTTCAAGTCAACCACCATCTGTGCACAAGTTCCAACAAAAACATGTTTTAAAGGGGTCAGACAGAATAATTAAGCATAACATGGACTATCTGCTTTATTGTTTTAAAATTGAAACTCTAAAAAATCTGTCTACAGTCTTCAGAGACTGAGATAGAAGAAAAACATATTCAACGAATCTTAGATTAAAAAGGAAAATGCCTGAAAACTAAATAACCAATTATCAAAATAAAGGAAGACAGTATTGCATTAATTACTATATTTTAAATGCCCTTACTGAATATTGCAACAATTGTTTTTGTTAAAAAAAAACAAAAAAAACAACAACAACACTAACACTTGGATTAGAAGCACTAACATCCAATGTTTGTGCAGACAACAAACATTGGTCTGTCAAATCTGTGTGGTCCTGAACTTACAAGCAATTATCAATCCTCATCATGACATTTACATCCAAAAGAACCTGAACACGGCTCTTGTTTACAGTCAAGAAGTTAAATCAAATGTAAAGACTAGGCTTCTAAATGGAAACAATCAGATCCACCAAAATATAGCATGCAGCACACAAAAATGCCCCGAGTACCCCATTGTTTTGAGACATTGAAATAGTCTTAATGTGTTAATGTTATACTTCTCATGAAAAATAATTCAAAATTAAGAGTAATTTGAAATCTCTTGTATTGTAACTGAACATATTCATTTCTACAGTGTCCATTACTTTAGGTTCTTTTTTAGACAATTGATTGTCCATTTGAGTAAATGATCAAACTGGTTTTCTTAATTACATCAAACATGAAAGCCCCTGTTGTGAAAGATGGCTTGGAGGAAAATCTAATTAGAATATGGTCACATTGAGTATGACCTGGGGCAGTCAATGGGAAAGTATGGGCATTGGATCACAGCTCAACACGCAGCTCTCTGAGAAGGCCCAGTCACAGGTGATAGGCAAATGGCTGTATATGCAGTCGGTCATGTTGATACATGATCACATAATGTAGACTTTCTCAGCCTGAGAGAAGTTGAAGACGTCTTTGGTTCTGGGGCATACCACTTTGTCATCTTGGCGAATTGACAGAAGAGACTGTAAAAATATACACAGGTAAATGGTGTGCTTATTTTAGAGAGCTGCCAGCAACTGAAAGTCACTCACTGTACTTACATTGTATCCATAGACATATCCATTAGGCAGCATCATGGGAGGGTTGTTTTCATTCATTACTTCTCCCGAGATCTTACACACAAGTCTAGAGTTGGCACAGTGTGCCATAGGTAGAGGCTGAGCCAACTTGTTTAAAGATTTGCTGCATACTGGGCAGTCTGGGTTCTTTGAGGTGCCATCCTCCTTGTAGCACTGTCTGTAGAAATAGGTTACGGACAATATGTTTCTTACAGAATGAATACCATTATAAAGTGAAACCGTAATGCACAGCAGTATAACAAAGGATACGGTGTCTTAATGGCAGAGAGACCAGCCTGAAGAGTGATGGTAAAAACAGAGTTGTTTCCCAGTTGGTGCAGTCTGTAGTTGTCATAGCGGAACTGCTGGATCAACATCTTCCACCGGGCTGGATCCAAAAGATCCTATCAATATTGAGAGGTGAAAACAGTTATGAAATTAAAGAGACTAAAAAACATTTTTGAGGGGAACAAAGTGATCGCTTCAGTGGGTGGAATTGTCAGTGAAGGAGATCAGGTGCTCTTCAGGATCCAAAACATAAGTATAGGCAAAAAGAGAAAAAAATCCGAGGCACTCCTATTCTAAGTAAAAGTCCTTTATTGGGTGGACATGCCTTTATTGGCATGTCCACCCAATGCTCAGCATAAATCCTCAGCATAAATGTACATTTATGCTGAGCACTATACTTGCTCAGCATATGTAACATTTTAAACAAAACGCAGCAAACACAAAATGAAATTCTAAAACTTTGGTAAAGTTAAGTTTAATATAACATCTATTTAATGTATAACATGGAAATAAGGTTAATTTTATAACTTAGTTTACACATTTTGTTGTCCAGGCCCTGAGTCAGCAAAACAGCCCCACACCACACTTCACAGTGAGGATAGGGTTTTGATGTTGGTGTGCTGTTCCATTTTTCCTCCACGCATGACATTGTGTGTTCCTCCAAAAGTATTCAATTTTGGTTTGCAAAAGAGCACTTGGATGCTCCACAGCACTACTGGCAAAATATTCTGGGGACTGATGAACCCCAAGTTGAAGAGATAAGATAAGATAAGCCTTTATTGATCTCAAAATGGAGAAATGTACTTGCTACATTCAGCTCTCAGAATAGTTTGGGAGGATACACAACGTCATGTGTGGAGGAAAAAACAGCACACCAACATCAAAACCCTATCCCCACTGTGAAGTATGGTGCAGAGAGCATCATGGTGTGGGGAGGCTTTCTTGCCTCAAGGCCTGGACAACATGCTATCATCAATAGCAAAATCAATTCACAAGTTTATCAAAATATTTTGCAGAAAAACATTCACAACAGCGTGGAATAAGTAAGTGAACCCTTGTATTAAATAGCTGGCTGACCCTTCTTTTGTAGCAATTACTACCTTTCTGTAGTTGCAGATTAGACGTGCACAATGATCAGGATGAATCTTGGACCATTCCTCTTTACACAACTGCTGCAGTTCAGCGAGATTCAGGGGGTGTACTCATTTCTGCCCTACCCTAATTTGATTAAAACTGAAAAGTGTGTAAACTAAGTTATAAAATTAACCTTATTTCCATGTTATACGTTAAACAGATGCTATATTAAACTTAACCTTACCAAAGATTTGGAATTTCACTTTGTGTTCACTGCGATTTTGTTTAAAATGTTACTTGTTCAATCTACTACTACTCATTTATGCTGAGCACTGTAACTATGATCTGGACTACTTTCTCTTTTAGTTGGAGACATTTCAATTCTCATCCAAAAGACTAAAAACTGAGGGGAATCACTTCTTTTTGACAACAAAATTGCTTTTAAATTCAAGCAATTTAAAAGGTCTGCTTAAATTGCTTCAAGATTTAAGCAGACCTTTTATTGACCAAATGTCAATTAGTGACCAAAGAGCGTTTTGAAGACATTCATCTTCAATGTTTATTAACAGTGCTGAAAGTAAAGGGAGGATTCACCCCTCCTGTAGGGGGGGGGGACTATTTGTCTGCTCAGGTTTGCTCGTCTGCCCCCGCAACACCTGCTAAGATCGACATCTACACTGGAGCAACCCCAGACCAAGCACATAATGTTTGTAGTGTACGTTTTAGCAGTAAATTGTAACAAAATGCCGCGGTCGACGCTAAAACGCTGTGTGGTGGTCGTGTCTGGCGAGTGAATTGTTTTCTCAGAGAGTCCCGTCGCCTTTTTATTTCTGTTTATGTCACAAAGAAGTTTGTATATCTTTCCGGCAAGTTGATCAAACAAACAGCAAAATTAGCGTGAGGGAGCCCATTTTAGAGAGTTCAATAACTCAAAAACACAGTAGAAAAGCTCTCCTTCTAACATCCAGCTGATTTGCTGACCAGCCGGTAACACTAGGCCAATTACAGCACTCCTAGTCTGGCGACGAGAGACACAGATTTAACAAATCGGCCAAAACGGGCTACACCGACCTCCGCAGACTACCGTCTACGACCGATTGATGTCCACACCAAACACACGCGTCCCAACATTGGCCAAAACCTGCCTGACCACTCTCGACTGGTGATTATCGTATTGGTGTGAAAGGGCCGGAAGGCAGACAAACTTAAGCCTTTAACAACCATGCAAATTGAGATGGACCCCAGGTGGCTCAGGAGTGCTTGACTACAATTTACATGTTGTGGATTAACTCCAATGTGGTTAGTTTTTGAGGGGTTTATGCTGCAGGATGTCGTAGCTGCATAATGCTACAGGCCCCTTATGCTGCCTTTGAGATGCCTGTTTAATAAGAAGTAATAAAGTACCTGATGTACATATCACTGTTTATACAGTGCCTTGCAAAAGTACTAATACATCTTGAACTTTTGCACATTTTGTCATGTTTACAACCCTAAACATAAAGGTTTTATTTTGAATTTTTTACTGAAAGTTCACTCACAAGTAACAGACAACTGTGAAGTGAAAGCAAAATGATACATGATTCTGTTATATATATTTTTTAAATAGAAAAGTCAAAAGTGGGGCGTGCATAAGTATTCATACAGCATGAATTAATAATTTTGCTGCAATAACAGCAGCAAGTCTTCTGGGGTATGACTACGTACAAGGTTGCACATCTAGAGACTGACATTTTAGCCCATTCCTCTTTACAAAACAACTCAAGCTCTGTCAAATTAGAAGGAGAGCGTTTGTGAACAGTAGTTTTCAGGTCTTTCCACAGATTTTCAATAGGATTTAGTTCTAACACATCCATATATTTGTTTTTAAACCATTCCATTGTAGATTTAGCTTTGTGTTTAGGGTCATTATCCTGCTGGAAGGTGAATCTCCGCCCCAGCCTCAATTCTCTTGCTGACTCCAGCAGGTTTTCTCTTTCCATTTCTGAATGATTGATTGAACAGTGAGATGTTCAAATCTTGCGAAATCTTTGTATAACGTAACGCTGCTTTAAACTTCTCCACAACTTGATCCCTGACCTCTCTGGTGTGCTCCTTGGCCTTCATGATGTTGCTTAGTGACCTATAATACACTCCAACCATAGCTCTGAGGCCCTCACAGAACAGCTGGAATTATACTAAGAGAAGATTACACACATGTCGCCTCTATTTAATGGTTAGGGCAAGGTGTGAATATTCTGCAGTCATTAGGAAAGTTATAAAGGCAATTTAATGCACTCAGAAAAATCCTGTATGAATACTTATGAACGCCCCACTTTTCACTTTTCTATTTTTTGAAAAATAACAGAATCGTGTATCATTTTGCTTTCACTCACAGTTGTCTGTTACTTGTGTGTGAATTTCAGTAAAAATAAAATCAAAATGAAATCTTTATGTTTAGGGTTGTAAACATGACAAAATGTGCAAAAGTTCAAGGTGTATTAGTACTTTCGCAAGGCACTGTATGTGCGTATTTAATAAAATACTTTAACTATTGACTATGACCAGAAAAAAACCCTGAAATGCCTTCCAAAAATGAGGACCTCTTAAATCGTGATTTAAGACTTCTTAATACCTTTTACAGTATTAATGTTGGTTAATTTGAATTAAGATTTGTTAAGACTAAAACAGACGCTCTGAGTTCGATCTGTGTAAAACTTAGATTTCATAGCTACAAAGCCATTAAATTGTCATTGCCCTCAAGAAAACGGTACATTGGTATCGGACACACACGTCTTTTACTCTAAAATGCAAATAGCTCTGACACCGAGCTCCACTGAAACCACTGAAGGTAGTTTCATTTCTCAGCAGGGGTCAAATGCAGGCACTCCTTAGTTTTGTTCATATGCAAAATACCAATGTATTTGACATGCATGCACTAGAGCAGGAGAATAGCCGTTACCAGAAGCCACAGTTCAGCCGTCTGTATTGTTTGTTAACGGGTATAGACAGCCAGTGGAGACGAAGAATGTTGAACCAATATCCGCAGTCTGAAGCCCAGTTTTCATTTCAGCACCACTCCTGATACACTTCCATTTTTTTCCCATGAGAATTTATTTTTTTAAGTGCAACCCATTTACATTGTACATCTTTTTAGCCATCAAAACACTAGATAATAGGGTTGTTCCGATCGTGATGGATGAGCAACATCACGATGGAGCCACCATCGTGATGCCTCACCCCCTCCTGTCAGAAACACGCACTGATCTTCTGTGGGCCTTGTAAACCTACAAACGTTGCAGGGATTGCACTGTAAATTAAATCTCAAATATAGCTAATATGCACGCGAGTTTAAGTAGCCTACCAGAAGCCCGAAGACATGATGTGTTAGCTGTAATGATTAAAATAAAGACGCAGCGCTGCTCTATTTCTGACGCGCGGGGCTCTCTCTCTAAAAGCAGCTATCGTTTGACACCGCGTGGTTTCGCTTTGCTTTTCGTACGGAAACTAAACGGTTTTAAAATGCTGCGATGGATCTCACATCGGAGCTGAGAGCACATGGGTTTCGATATTCTCACGAAGGACCGAGAGAGGAGAAAAGAGGCGCGGTGCAGGAGGTACGAGCCCACGGACCGGGCGGCGCGTGGAGCAGCTTCAATAACGTAGGCTACGATGCAAACTTCTAAATATTGTCCCGTTCACCCACTGTTTCTTAAACATTACGTTAAAACTGAGCAAATGCAAATAATAAGTTCCGATTTACATTTGTATTAGTGTGATAAGAGCCTTGTTATTGTTGAGCAGATGACGCTCTAAATAAGTCGTTCTCCTCTGAGACTTTTACGCACGAGTTTTATAACATTTCTTTTGCAAAATTCGTGTTCCATGACTCTGTTCAGATCATGTTTAGTTTAGATACATTTATCCTGCAATCTCACATTTTTCCATAAATAAAATGCAGCCTATATATAGGCTATGTAAATGTCTTTAAAAAAATGCTTATGATGAGAGATGGATGATATCATCGTCCATCACGATAAAAATAGATAAAAATGTATGGGCAAGCTCTCATTCTTTCAGGATTTTTCTAACATAGACAAAAGATTCCCAAGGTGTATATTCTGCATCCAAAACTAAGATCATTAACGGTACAGAAGAAAGCTTCTTGGATGAGACGTGAATTATCCAACACTTAAAAAAGTACAGGTGATGGTTTATTATCTTTGTCTACAAGATTACAATGTACATGCCAAATGTAGAAACACAATTACCTTATATGGAGAGATGTGTGTATCCGATGGGAATGCAAGCATACCCATTACCTGACGAACCTCATCCAGCTGCCCTCCTTCTGCTTGGCTGAAATGTTTCCTTGCATGTCTAAAGAGAACACAAAAAATACACATGTTTATTTGAAATAAGGTTCTGTGTATGGTATTTGTCTATTTATTACCTGACTGCATCCATTCGCTTGTTTTGTCTGATAAGTTCAATAAACTCCTGGATTCTGAGGCTGAATTCAAGACAACTCTGAAACAAAACAATACAAAAAGAATAACTCCACTTCTGTAAATGGGAATACAATAAAGTAAAACAGATGAAAGAAAACGCGTTCATAGTTTTGATTTGGCATTCTGTTGTGGTTTATTTCACGGACATTTGTGCAAGCGTTCCATGTTCCAGTCTCCTGGTTAATCCTTGTGACTAAAAGGCTTTTTCCATACTGCATGGTTCAACTCTACAATTAAGGACTCAGTACCTGGCTTCACTCTGTACTTCTATTTTTGTCAATTACAGCAGTACTCTGTAGTTCAAGCTCCCACTGGTTTGCTACACTTCTCTGACTGCTTACACTGCGTCCCAAAGAATAGTCCAGAAGATCCGCGGGTTGCACTGTGACATGTGCTGCGAAGATATTGTTTAACTAGCGATATGCTATACGGCTGTGCATAATTTTGATAACTTAACGATATTATTGCGATATTTTACAAAACCATTTCAACACGATATATGTTCCATTCTAATGAAAACACACCAGTCACTAGTTTTTCGGCAAATTGTGTCGAAAGAAGACTTAAAGAAAGACTATATCGGGATCAAAACAGGACTAAAATTTAACTAAGTTAGTAAATGTTAAAACAAAAACTGAACTTTAACACGTTTATAAGTTCAATGGAATGTTTGTTTTTGGCTGAGTTTACAAAAAATGTGTCTCAATCAGATGAAGACTTTAATGATGTTGCGATATATTGTGGCTTCCTGTGATACTGATATTGCATCACCTAATATCGTGATACGATATTCTTTGCGATATATTGTGCAACATGGTATCTGGACTAGAAATGCACCGATCTAGCTTTTTGCTTTCGATACCGATACAGGGAGGGTGACTACTACAGATACCAACTGATTCCACAAGACTTTCTTAAAAGGTGCTTGCTGTGAGTACAAAGGTGAATGGTCCTCTGTGAAAGTGAGTTTCTCCATTGTGAGATCAACTAGGTCTCAGCTCACCTGACTTTTCTACACTAATTATCCATGGCTATATGACAGGCTATTGGGTTACATGAATATTGATTACTCACAACATGAAGTGGTCTGATCATTACAAGATGAGCATGAAAAATATATTCGTTATCCTTTAACAGCATTTCATAAATAAAAAACAAGCATTTACCACCAACAGTGGCGTTACTTTAGGTAACCCAATCATAGTTTCTGTCCTAGACACGATTTGTTGCCACTAGTATTAGACAAGTCCACATTCACAGACTTAGTTGGTGAAAGCAGTTTATTTAAAATGGTGAGAGCCAAAAAAGCATTTTTCCAGGATCGGTTCAGAGATCCGATACCACTATCGGATCGGTGCATCCTTAATCAGGACCCAGTATCATCAAAAGGATGACAAACCGCGACCCAATTAAGAGTGATTATTACAATCTATAAAACAGTTGTGTAAAACAGCAGTGTAAACCACATACTTTTTCTACAGTGACAAGAAACATTGTGGCGTATTAAAGGTGACATATTATACAAAATAGACTTTTGTGAGCTTTTAAATTGGTTATAGTGTAGTTAGGGTACTTGTAGTTTTATGACAGATTCACACATAAGGAATCCTACACTGCCCTGTCTTTGTGTGTTCTGAGCTCTGCAAAATTCCATTTGCCCCCATCCTACCCTTCCTACCCAGGAAGAGCACAGCACTGTGGTCACGCAAGAAAACAAATATGCTCTGAGCTACTGGAGTACACACAAATAACTTTTTTGCTGCAATTGTGAAAAAGTTATCCAGCTAATTTTTATGTCTGGATAATCTATTTTATGCATTCCCTTACAGTTTTATAGTTTTAGGTTATATGTTTCATGTTTGCGCCGAAGAAAATTCCTAGTTTGTGAACCTGTTCACTGACAATGGCAATAAAACCTATTCTGATTGTGTTCAAAATGTCTCCACAAGGAAAAAGTTTCTTTCGATGTCAAGGAGAAGCCCCATTTTCAAGCTTCCAATCACAAGGTGAGATAAGTCAAGTTAGTCTGTGGTGACCATCCATTGTAACAAAATGCTCTTATTTGTGCACGGCATTTTACCGTTGAATGCTTCGTAAACTCATTGGATAGCGGAAAAATATGCAGTTTGCATCAAACCTGGTGCAGTCCCAAGATACAAGACGCTGCAGCTCCCCACAGCCTACAACAGTGAGTAAAACTACAGTGAAATAGTTACATTTGGGTGATGTAATGTGCATTGAGAGGCTAGAAGCTCCAGTAACTACTTCTCGTAATGTAAATACACTAAGCCTGACTGTGACACTAACCTTAAACAACACCATCGCTACAAAACACTCCTCATGTCGGTGTTTGTCAGAAACACGAGAGTTTGTGCGAGAGTTTTCTGTTGGTTTAGGAGAGACACTTAAGCCTTGATGCTGTGTTTTGGTAAAGTTTGTTTTAGGGCAGGGTTTAATCAATTCCGCAGGCTTTGGACAAGAAATAAATGACTAGTCTCTATTTTAAAGTTGTTTTAGGTCAGTATTCGGATTCTGATATTGCTTCTTGCAATGTTTAAAGTATTTAAGAATGTTGTACGTTTGTTATAGATGATTACAAAATGCCATAAAAAAAAAAAAAAATTCCTTTAACATTGCGAGATCTCAGCGTTGCGAACACACAATGAAAATTAGGTACCTTCATTTTACGAAGACGAGACTTGTTGTCATGACACCATGCAAGACATGTAGCGGTCTCTTGTCTTTCCAAGGATTCCTCCACCTCTTTAGCAGTGAGAAACATCTCAATGTTTACAAGATCCTAAAAAATAACAAAAAGTCACACAAACAAATCAGTGACTGACAATTACAGATTGACAATTAAAAACCTAAGCATTTAAAAACTCACACTAGTTATCTGAGATCATTAATCCTATATTGATTGCGGTACTAGGCCTAATCTACAATTTGAAGTAGGACAATCAGTCAGGACATACACTCACAGCTCCCTGTAAAAGGGAACTTTTCCCTTGTGCTACTCTTAAAAATCAGCTTGCATCACCATTTCTCACAATGTTTGCACATGTTAATGTCATTATAAGATAACTTGAATAATACATTTAGTTTCCAAGTTTTTAGTCTCTACACTGGTATTGGTGAGTATCTGGTAAAATAAGATACCCAAAGTCCAACTATTGGAAGCGGGCAAGTAGCTCCATCGATGCACCATTCTCTACCAATGATAACACTTTGTTGTTGTATCACATTTTGTAACTACCTCTATGTCACTCTGTCTGGCCAGTTTTACGGCAGTGTTGTAGTAGCCACAGCGTAGCAGATGCTCAACCATCATACGATCCATGCGCTTTTTCTTCCACAGATTGACTGAGGCTGGCTGGTCGCTGCTGTGCTCCTTCAAATGCTCAATGCGTCGTTTACACAGTTTAGCGCTCTCATCTTCTGCCTGAATAGACTCTGCAGCCTAAGAATTGAAAATAGAATGTAGTCAAAAATATATTTTCTTTAGAAATGTGGTAGCATTAATGTATTAAATGTTTCCAGTGGTTTCTTGCCTTCCTTTTCAGAGCACTAAGTTTCTCCACTACACCATCAAGCAATGATACCACAGAATCCACTACTGGAAAGCTACTCAGTGTCTTCTCCAGCTCTGCAACAACCATTGTGACGTGACTTGTCTCCCTGTCGATGTTTTTCTGAGCGGCTCTAAATCGTTTGTTTAGGGTCTCATAGGGCACCTGGAAAACAAAGCACAAAGAATTATGGAATTTCTTATAATATATATTATTTTATTCAACATGAATTTCATCAGAAATATGTGTCCAAAAATCGTTTTGTGGGGGAAAGCAAACCTTCCATATTAAAATTGTGTCTAGCCTTTTTTATTGCCACTTAAACCATACTTTTGGAAATGTCTCTGCCACATTCTTCTGGTTGAAGATAAATAGCAAAAAAAAAAGAAAAAAAGAAGAACAAAAGTAGGCTCTAGTCAGTCACTAATCTGAGAGGTAAAAGCAACTATTTGTCCACAAGGCCATCGAAAGATGCATTACAATGTTATGTCACTATTCGTTTCTGGCAAATTGTGAAAGCAAACAAAGAAAAGCACAAAAAAATAATTAAAGCCACCACCAGATGCAATTGCATGAATGATGTGTAGTAACTGCAGCAAATGTATGCATTATGCACTTTGAACAGATTAATTCCCAAAATACGTTTAATATTTATTGTATAGATCAAATTGTGACAAGAAGGTATTATCATAGCCACACGTTGAATATTATAGGAATGAATACAACGGACGCAGAAAACCACCGTGGGGGTGTTTCTAAAAATGGTGCCTATCCTCAATTACTATCATAGCTGCAGCACAGATCAGCAAATCCAGAAAACCATCATACTATCAGTAAATTGCCATACACGTATTGTATCAGATTAAAATATAATAACAACACAGTGGGACCTCTGGTACTCACGGCTGGCTTTCTGGCCCACAGTATTCTTTACTGAATGACAGGAATATATCCCGACACATCTGGTTGTGGTGTCGCAGTAACATTATGTGCAACAGAGGGACAAAGCGTGTGCGCAGCACAGACGATGCGCTTTCTCGCTGGCCATTTTGTACCCAAGATTAGCAGCATATGATGGTGACATGGCGTTTACTCGAAAGTCAACTTTGATTGTCATCGTAATGCTACGGCCCACCCACTGATGCGCAACATACATTTAAACGGTCCACAAAACATGTTCAGAAAACCAATGTCTACGTATATGGTTATGTGTATAAAACAGCGAGATTGAATGCTACAACAAAATATTGAACGCTACAAAGACAATCAAGTCTTTGACAACCACTGACGCCAAACTGTCCACACGCAATGGCGACCGTGTTGTTAAATGTGCTGCTGTTTAGAACTGTTGTTAACTTGTCGTAGACAATGAGACAGCACGTTAGGCAAAGTCATATTAAACGTTAGTTAAAACGTTCACAGTGCGGTTGATAGATGTAGGCTACGCAGTCGCGATTTATAAAAGGAGCTACTGTTTTCTACAGGGTTATTGTTCTCATATCAAATCATATGATAGCAGGGACTGCCAAATGGATCCTGACAAATTATAAAATGTACATGTCTGCTGTGGTTGATAAAGGTCGAGTGATTTGTAAACATCCCCCCGCAGAACGAGCTAAGATCAGTTATCGCTCCTCGATGTCAACTTCGCGAATCCTGATTTCTAGTTAGCACACTGTAGACGACCCGTTCAAATATAATGCACTTTAAACCTAGACAAACATCAACAAATTGTCGGAATGGGGCCGATTGTAATGTGGTGTACCTTCAGCGTGGGATATTCTTGGACTTTGAGGGCCATGGACAGTTGAGCTGCTGTCTCTTGCACCGCCATCTTGGGTTTTACTGCTGCTAGTCTCGTTGTTTGTGTTTTTTCTTCCATCTGTAACTACATGGTGGTCACTAGCGCCCTCTGCTGGCATGGTGCCACTGCAGCAGCTGGTCGTAAAAAATAAGTATAAAATATGTTTCTTTGAAAAAAGAATAACGTAGTGAAAAAAAAATCTACAGTTGAAATCAAAACACAACTCATGTAATTAGTAATACAAATAAATCATTAGTTTCATATACTGTATACAGTAGGCTCTATGTTTAGTTAAAAAGTAAGGAGCATGTCATATATTGCAAAATTACTTATGTGGATTTCTCCCTATAGTCCCTATAGTATTATCCTCCTTACTCCTTACTGAATTATTTAGGGACACACCTGAATTGTTCTAGGAGGGGTCTGAGTCTCTAGCTGGGTCTACATGCCACATTTTTTTTGACAGTAGGAGCTGTGAAGCGACTTCTGCGAGTATGGCAGTTTGCATGTTCTTCCCAGGTACTCCAATTTACCCTACCACTTGTTATGACCCTGGGCCTCCAGGCTCCCTTCCGTTGTATATTGGGTCTATATATATTGGGCGTTCATGTTTTAAAAGTAGGCTCAAGACCCACCTTTTTAGCTTAGCTTTTAACTAATATTTATTTATATTAACTTATTTATCTGTTTTAGTTCTATACAATTATTTTTTAGTTTCACTCTTTTTATCTTGTGTTATTTCACATTTTTAGCCGAGTTTTAGCTATTTTTAATTTATCTTTTATTTTTTATGTTCTCCCAGTGTTTCCTCTGAGGGAGCCCTCTGCCCCGGGAGTGCTGGTTGGCTGTGGCCGTGCGGGCGCTTTCCTGTTAGTGCCTGGACGGAGGTTGGACGTCTCTCCTACACCTCCTCCGGGCGCCCTGTGTTGGCGCTCTGTGGCTGTGGCCGATGGACTGCTCTCGGTGCAGACGGCTCCTTGGATGGTGTTTTGATTTAATATTGTGTGCCTTTAAAGCCGTTTATTTTTCTGTGGTCATCGTGGCTGCGTCATGCCTTCAGGCCCTACTGCTGATTGGTCCTTAATTATTCCTGCTTGTCTGCGCCTGATTGGTGGGGTGCCTGAACCCCTGGTCAATCGTTTGGACACCTGTTGCAGCCACACCTTTATAAGCTTTGCTCACCTGCCATTCTGGGATGCTGGCCTTTGTGACCATTATGCCATTTTTGTTCTGTGTCTCTTCATTGTTATTGTTTGTTATTGAAGGGACAATGAAGCCCCAGATGCCTGTTTCACTTATTCCACCATTTCTGGACAAGCTTCAAAGCCTCAGGAGATGGTTCATTGTACTCCACAGCCCCATCAAGTGTACAATGAAATGTAACACATTTAACTGTCTATCATGAATGAAAATAAACCACATAGACGTTTTCACTTGGTTATGATTATATCTAAATGCATGATAGGTTGATTGAGAGAAAAAAAAAACTTAAAATAAAAAATTACCAACACACTTCTTCCAACATCAACTTAAGCAGATTCAAACCCAGAATCTACTGCTCTCTAGTCACTGCACACGAGCTATGCGAACTGACGTGTAACTGCCGGTTTCATATGTATGGTCTTATTGACCGAATGCACAAATTGTAGCTAAGTTAATTGTTGATAGTTTGCTTTTAATGTTATTTCCTTAAGATAAGATAACAACCTCCCTCTCTCTTGGGGAGCTGCACAGGAGGAAGAGGAAGGGGGATATGGAGGAGCTGACCAGTGCAGGACACCACGCTCTGAAACAGGGACAAGAGGAGCACTGAAGGCAGCCAGCCAGGTTTCCTCCGGTGCTCCGGTTTCCCCTACCACCAAAAACATGCTGGTCAGGTTGGCCCACAGTGGTGGCGTGGCTCAGTCGCAGTGGCTCAGGACTAATACCTGAACACAATTTTGTTGTACAGTTGTACAATGACAAATAAAGCACTTGCTTACTTACTTACTTCATTGTTCTCGCAATGAAGAAACTTACTTGTTCCATCAGCTCTCAAGAACACTCGGGAGGGGGGCAATATATATTTGAATGGTTTAGTTTGTTATTTGAAGAGATGCACCATAGTGTGGCATTACAATTAGCAACACCAACACGCACACACAAGAACACTCCAAATTCCCCACACAGTCCCACATCATGAGACAGTGTTTGGCTTCAATAATGCTCAGCTGAGTTGAGTTGTGTTCCTTCCTTCCTCCGAACCACGCTTCACATTCTACTTCCTGGTTAAAGGTTCGAGGTGTGTATCGAAGCTCCGCTTCATTTGCCCATCACTGTTTGTAACTTTTGTGTGTCACTCGTTTAGTAGTTAGTTTTTGTTAGTGTTTTGTTAAACATATTTTAGTAACTTGGTTTTGTACACTTTTTTGGAATAGTTAAGGCTATTTTTTGTTGTTGTTTGTTAACATTTTCCTTTTCACATTCCTTTTACTAAATTACAACTTTATTTAACCTTGGACATCTTGGTTTTTGTTGCAACTTTCTAGTTAAGCTGAGCCAGGTTGTAACACACCAAAAAACGTGTGTGTGTGTGTGTGTGTGTGTGCGCGCGCGCGTGTGTGAGAGTGAGTGGTTGGTGGTGGTCGGAGGGACCGATGGCGCAGATTGGCAGCCTTGCTTCCATCAGTCTACCCCAGGGCAGCTGTGGCTACAAAGGTAGCTTACCACCACTTAGTATGTGGAGTGAATATAAAATGGTTCTATGTAAAGCGATTTCACCAACTCAGTCCAGTTAACAATTACGGTGAATACTTCCTGGACGAATGAAAGCCTACACAAAGTACTCTCTACAAACATCCCTTCTACTCCAGTTGCAATCTCCAGCCCTCCGCTGACCAACAACATGATTTTGAACAGATCCAGTGAAGGAAATATTGAAAAAAAGTTTTTATAATGTCGAAAATGTTTTTAAAAATACCATGGAGTCCCACGCCAACATTGTTTGAGAAAGAAAAGGAAAGGCATACTTTACATTTAAACTTTACCTATAGTTTCAACTAAAACTAGTTTTTCCTCTCCTCTCTCTGATTGCATAACTTCTTTTTACTCCTCCCAGTCGTCTTTCAGGAAACAAAAGATGAATTCTGGCCAGCTTTAGCCCCTCCCCATTCCTGCTCTCTCTCACACACTTTCTCTGCCTTTCTATACTGTATATTGTCTCTCTTTAAGCTCTTGTGCCCTTGCTTGATTGCTTTGATGCTTGCATTCCCTGTGTGGGTACTTTTATGTGCAAGACACAGTTAGAATGACAGAAAGCTGTAACAGAAAGTGAGAAGGAAAAAGGAAGGGAAGCTGAGATAGAACTAAGGGAGGGGTGAGGCACTTCGAGAGCGGGCGCGCGAGCAGCAGGCGGGAGGGGGGAGAGAGAGAAAAAAGAGGGGGAGCACATGTGTATGCTTGTCACTAGGGGCTGGGAGAAGGACTGAGGGAAGCGAGGTAGCTGGCCATAGCCGCCATATGCTGACTGGATTCCTGTTCATGTGTGCTGCTAGAATAGTGCAGTTAGTGTAGTGCTCTGGCTGGCTGGGGAACACGCCATGGGAAGCTCACATCTCCTCAACAAAGGCATGCCTCTAGGTAAACAACCGTGCTTTTATGTGGTGTGTGCGCACCGCGGAGCCTCTGCATGCGTGTGTGTGCGCCTTCCAATATTTGTGAACTAAGTGTACATTATTCTGCCATGCTTTCCCCTCCCCCTTCCTCTCCCTATTCGTCTCCTCCTCTTTCCCCTCTTAATTCTGCCAGTCTATTTTCTTTCACATCTGCCACATCACAGAGGAATGGTTAGCCTTTTCTCTACATCTGATTAATGTGCATGTGTATAGGTGAAAAGGCGAATCTGCTCAATCCGCTCAAATCCCTCTATTTGTAGGGACAGAAATAGATCTCTTCAACTCACTCTCCTTCCAGGGTTAGCGAGGACATGACATATATTTCCTTTTCGTTGTAATTAATTTTATCAAAAGCATTTGCACTTGGCATGCCATTTACAGAAACTGGCATATGCATGCACCCAGCTGTCTAACACACACCGGCAGGTGACGGATGTGGTTTGAGATAGGGGCTGGAAAAAGGAAATGGGATCAAGGTAGGGTTGCAAAAGAGTAAGGGAAGAGGTGGTGGAGGCTTGGGTGTGGAGCAGAAGGGTGTGAGCATACATGATCATCCACCCTGGAGATGCCTGGAGTCACCTGCATGAACATTTCAAAGGCACATTTCTTCCGATTGAAGAGATTCTGATCTGTGATGTCACCAACAGGCTGCGGGTTTGTGTCTTTTGATGCGAACAATGATTTAACTTGCTGTGATCTCAAACTTCCTTTTATTCCTTCATAATGTCAAGAGCATCATACTAAGTGCAAATATACTCTTCAAGTCCAAGGTCACAGGAAATAAAAGCTATAAATAATGAGCGAGGAAGCATCGCTGCTCATTTTTAGAATGCAAAAACACCACAATGCCATAATGGATTCAATCAGCAGCATTATTGATCTTGTGATGGCATCTGTTTCAGCTCCTTGTGAACTGCGTTGAAGCGTTAAGTGTAGTTGGAGAGTACCTTTGTCAGTCCCAATGATTGAAAGGTTGATTTATGTTTCAGCAGGCTGTGAGACTCTGAACTGTGTGAAGACAGAGGCCCCAACTGATCTTCATCTTAGCGTAGCGGTGCTTCAAGTCTGTCCCACAATCAAAACTCATCAGGCTTCCAGCGGAGACAGTACTAGTAGGGTTTGCAAGATACAATTGCAATTGATTCTTAAGGGCATTTTGAATGGTTGCGTTTAGCAAATAAGAGAGGCTGCAGTTAATGAGAAAATACAATACAACAATCTTTGGGGAATATATCCTGTCTCCTTGCGATCTTATAATAAAGCAGTGCTGCGCAATACCTAATTGCAACTTTTCTAAGTATGATGATTTGATGTGCGGTTTGTGTTTTAAAATCAAGATTCAGTTCACAAAGCAGACTTTAAACATTCAAGAGGCTTCATGTTTAAGTGAAGACTGAAATAAAACTTCTAAACTAATTGCATACATTAAAAGTATGTTTGTAGATGTAAGTAAGTAAGTAAGTAATATTTATTTATATAGATGTCTAATCAACCGGGTTAGTGAGTTTTAAGCACATTAAGCACATTAAGTACCACTGAAACAAATGTCATTCTTTGTGATCTGCTAATTGCAAACTTGATTTGATTGTGATTAATTGTGCATCCCTTGTAGTAATTAGACTTCTTCAAGCATACATGTACCGTAAATGAATAATGCCAAACAAGGGACGTATGTAAAACATTAAGAATCCACAACAAATCCACAATTAAAGCAGTGATCATGTATCATGACTGCATTCAGTTTGTACCGAGTCATTCCTTTGTTGTAGAAGTTTGGCCAAAACTGATAAGACAGGCACTACTAGCATTAGGGTATTATACTATCCATGTACCGTTTAAACCACTTAACATCTGCATATAATCTAAAGACTCGTAGTCCTGTAAGCCATTAAATGCACATATACTGAACTTTCAATCCTATTGAAAGTGATTGTGTGCCCTGCTCCAGCATATTAACAGTTAATGCACTCACTGACCAGCGTGTACAGTGAGCCTGTTAAGAGTCTATTTTTCACAAGTCTTTCCAATGATGCCTAACACTGTATTTTCAACAGTTCTTCAATCACATATGATAGGCTCAAAGCAAATGTTATAGTCAAATATGAAGTAATAACTCTTCTCTATAGCTGCAAGCCTTGCTAAGACTGTCTTCATAATTCTATTATATGGTATAGCTCAGTGCTTCTGCTACACAGTGCGCTGCTACACATTTTCATTGAATTATTGATCTAGGCCTGGGCAACATTATTCAGTGTGTAGTTTTGAAAGTACATGTACATTTAAGTTGTGCTGTAGTATGTTGGTCCTCCGCACTCTAAAACAGCACACTGATCTAGATCATGTCAGCTTGCACACATCAGAGGGGGAACGTCCACTACTGTCTCTTAAAAGTAGGCGGGGCAGAGTGTGTGTGAGCTTACAGTGGTGCTACGGATGGATGTCTTCTGTGTTCTCGCGTTACTTTCCTGGAAATCTGTTGCAGCCAGGGGCCATATGAATATGCACAAAACAAACAGCAGTCTATTGAAATACTACGAATAAGGACGCCAAGAATCGCAATGTGACCTAGGAAAACTGCAATAGCTCCACATTTAATTATTTGGTTTTGTGTTTATACTGTATGTAAAAAACTAACTATTCTGCCTCTGTGGGGTTTTATTATGTATTAAACCTGCTAAATCTAGAGATTAGATCTCGGCATAACATATTCTGGAGTGCATGAGAATCTTCTATCTTTATCAGTTTTCTCCCAAATGTTTATGTTCCTGAAGGTGTTCAAATTGTGTATTGTAAAAAAGTAAAAAAACTCTAATCGCAATTGTAATACTTGTCAGAAACATAATAATAATAATGGCTTACACTTACACTTGTGCCACCGTGCCGCACAATGCATGGATGTTTTTCCAGCTCTAAAACATGAATGTAAATCAAATGATTAAGATAAGGGGGTGAGATCTGGGGAGCACAAAATGACACTAGAGATGTGAACGTAGATGACACAGTGGGATGAGATTAGGGATGGGACGATAATGAAATTTAGGGTCACGATTATCTTTGCGAGTAACAATAGTACGATATTTGCCTATGGTTTAAAAATGTCACTAATGCTGCAGAAATGACAGAAATGATAGGAATTGAGTTTCCTATAAATGTTACATTGAGTGAGACCTAATAAAGTATATTTAAACAAATTCAACTCAAAACTCATCAAAAGAAAAAAAAATGCAATAAATTATAAATATAGAACGAAACCAGATGATCTTTTCATAGCCATAATCAACAGAACGTAATTGTTGCTGGTTTTATTACGTAGCACTATAAGGTGGAATTAGCGATTATCTTCTAGCGCGATAATCACGATTATAAAAAAATGTGGCGATCGATTTAATTGCCGCATTTTTTATCGCGTTTAACGATATTATTGTTTATTGTCCCATCCCTAGATGAGAGTCATCCTACAAAGATATAGAGGCCTTTTGAATCACGCCATGTATCTGCATGCCAGAAGAGCCACTGACATTACAAATCAGCTATTAGGCCTCGATGCCTGGCTGCATCGCCCACAGGCAGCGTGTGACTGATCACAGGTGCCGTTAGCGTTCTCCTCTCACTTCCCCCGGCCCCTTTCCTCTTATGTGAGAACAGCAACAAAACATGCAATATGAGTGTGAAACCAGCTAGTTTTCACTTTTAGGTGAAAAAACAAGCTTGTTTTTGTGGTGACAATTGATAACAATTAATACAAATAAGCTGCAGACTATATTAACAAATTAACAACCACCTTTACAGTAGAAGCTTCCTAAATACACACTGATTCATTTAAAAAACACTGATTCAATGGTTTAACCCATACATAATATTTAACATAACATTACAGGGTTGTTATTACATTAAACTGTATCATGGTGCCAGTTTGAGGACTTTTGGCCATTCAAGAGAGAGAATATTTCTTATCTTATTTCTTATCTTTTATCTATTTCTTCACTTGAGACCATGAATTAGTGCTATAATATGACCAATTCTGGCTGGAAAAACAACAAGAAGCAAACCAATGCCAGCAGGAACATCACATTCTTGGTGGAATTATTGGATTGTATTTGGCTATTAAAAATATGAAGTGTAAGTGTATTTGAGTTGAACAAGTTATGCCCTTATTATGTCCGACCATGTTTACATAAAAAACAATGGCGTTGTTTTGGCTCATCCCCCACGTCACATTTGGTCGATTTCAAGAGACAGAACACTGCCCTTTAACACTGGGTCTTTGTTGGGTGACAGATCAAAAATGTTGCCCAGCTCCTGCAAGAGCCAGTTCCAGCTGTTCTGGTACAAGTGGGTGACAGCTGGATTTGGCCCGGCAGTAGGGCTTTCCCTCTGGCTCTTCTTACGCAGCGTTCCCAACAGTCAGTAGCAGCAGATGCTTTTTTTTCCATCTCCCATTGTCAGTCAAATGGTCATGGCACATATTCAGCCTGATTACAAGGGGGCACGATTTTCCCATGAAGCCTTCATTTAGCGGACAATTATTTAGAGACACATCGTGGAGCCTTACACAAAACCCACAAAGCCATGGGAAGTTAATGGTTACCTTTTCTACTGTATTCAAAACTAGTGATAGAGGATCAAGTATTTGCCATGGAGAGCTCCCACGCACAAGTCGCTGAGTGGGAGTGACAGAGGCAGTGTGAAATGAGAGAGTTTTATCATGCTGCGCTGTAGTCAGTAGTAGTTTGAGGGCTGGTCCTTCCAAGGTCATGCATGGAGCTGGAATGAGAGCTATTTCCTCCTTCACTCTGACCACCAAAGTGTTAGATGTACCAGAAAAATACTGTACTGTTGTTTTCACACTAACATGCGGCAGCTTCTTGTATGTGATTTTACAACAAGAGCAAAATGAAATAATAATGCTGCTGAGTGTGCAGTGCAGTATGGTGCAGCTCCTATAGAAAACTATGTTATTCATGATTACCTCTGATTTGCAATGGGTGTTGATGCCTACTTTTGTGCTCTCGTTGGATTCCTATTTCTCAGTTATGCACCATTGATTTTGTATTGATGTGTAAGTGCAATGGCCTGCAGGCACACCCTATTATGGAAAGCAAATGTTTTACCAGACTGCAGAATGCATTGTTAGCAGGATTTAAGTTTCACCTTATTGGTCTTACTGTGCTGAAGGGCTGCGTACAGTCAGATCAGGTTACAAGCCATAATGTGGATAAGTAGACAGTGCTGGAATGGAGAGAAATGGTGCTGGCTTCGTATTTGATGCAATCTCTGCATGATGCAAAGTTTGAATTAGAAAGTAAAGAAGATCACGTCTGGGCTACACAAGCTTAGTATATAAATGTGGACAGTGTACCTTGGCATCAGTATCAGTAAGCAGAAAATGTCTTTTTTTCTTCTTTTTTTCCATTCATGATATTTTCTTATACTGTCACTGAAAGAGGGCTTCTTTAGGATCAATATTCACTAGTTATACCACAGCATAGCAACTATCCAATGTCACTGGTCATCGATTCTGTACATAAAATAAAACTATAATTCAAAATATTTATCTCATATACAATGGCTCAGCTAGCAGTCCAAGTACAAGAAAATGGCAATACTTTTTAATAGTGGTCCACTGCATAAACAGTCAAAAAATTCGGTTCAAAAAGGGCTTCTTGATTACAGCTTATGGCAACGAGTCAAATGATGAAGTTACTAATCAGTTGAATTGTTTTATATATATATATATATATATATATATATATATATATATATATAAACATGATGATGCATCTTTATTCTGTATTTGATAGTTGCCACTATCCTTCAGCACTTTCTTTGCTGCTCTTTCTATATGTGAATGCAGAGGTTTCTTTTTTTTAAATAAAGAGACTCAATTACTCCAGATTCTTACTTCACTGTCTGTTAACCTTGGCCTGGTTAGCCATGTCAGCAGCCCTCTTAAGCTGTAAAGTGTGCCGTTTGTGTTAAGAAGTGCTTAATTACTGGGTATAGATTCAAGATAATAACCATCAACAGGCTTTGACCTTGCCCGGTCATTATGGGTCACGCTCACTAGTTAACAGCCGACCACTAACAGTAAGAGTAACAGATACACAACACACTCATTTTTATCAAGCACAAAACTAAATCGTGCATCTATTAAATTCCTTAATTTAAGTCATAAACACAAATACAAAACACACTACTTTCAACAGGCTTTATCTTGGTGGACAGCTACGCGGCTGCTCCGGGAAAATCTTCATGTTTCACCTCCACACTTTTAGCCACGGTCACCATAGCAACTGCTTCAGCCCAGAGCGAATTATTATGGGATGCAGATTAAGCAGGGACCCCTCTGACTCCAGGCGCCAGTGCACAACATCACAAGTCACAAACAACTGATGATATGTGACACTTAAGCAAAGCTGGAAGTGAAAAAGTCATTTTGTTTGTTGAGAGAGGACGGAAATACACTCTGGTTGACGATAGAGCAGCATTCAGGGTATAAGCTGCACTCAATTCAACATGAGACACTAAGAACTAAAACATATTGTACAAGTTGATGAAGATTGACAATGAGCAATTTAGAAATATTACTGTATATGCCACATCAAAAAAGTCTCCACGCCAACAAAGCAAACGTGAAACATTCACACAGCTCACATGCACTCCATTATCTCTTCTGCACATAAATGACTGCATAAGCCAAATTTACAGTCTAGCCTCTTTGGATGATTTACAACAGAGCCATAATGGTCTTGAATAAGACACCCTTCAGGTCACATCACTGACTTAGCTTGGATAATCCATTCTAAAAAATAATAACAACTCTGTATTGTTTTGTGTATTTTTGACAACTTTGTTTTACCTTCATTTTAAGAGAATACAAATATTTGGAAAACGTCCTTACTCTTCTCTATTTTTTTTTTACCATTCCAGGTATTAGGCCACCCATCATGAATGGGCCTATGCACCCGCGCCCCCTGGTGGCACTATTGGATGGACGTGACTGCACAGTGGAGATGCCAATCCTCAAAGATGTAGCAACAGTGGCCTTCTGTGATGCTCAGTCAACACAGGAGATCCATGAAAAGGTACGCTTGAACATGACTTTGTGTCGTCCTCACGTGAGCAGCTACAAAATGTTATATTTGTTGAGCTATAAAGAAAAGTCAGGGTATAAAAACAAGTGTCCATGAATAAGCCCAGACACAGGTCAGCTGTACCACCCCCAGCGGACTGTTAGTGGGTTTGTATGTCTAGCAGCGTTACGTGTTGCTCTGGGTGACTGCCAACAGGCTATCTCTATGAACGCGCTCAGTAGGCCACAGTGTGGGAGAAACAGATGGCTTTGGCTCAAACACGAAACTCTTGTCCTCTTTGTAATGCTGTCCAGTAAGATTCACCATATTGTGGAATAGCCCTTATAGTAGAATGCATACTAAATATAAAAATAATCAAACATCTATGCTTGTAATACATCAAAACAATAATAAAAATCAGTTTCTTCTTATGTGTGCTATGTTTGGAAAGCGAAACACAGCAAAATATGCCTACAGGCACTAGACACTGAGTGATTCTTGTACAATACGACAAACTGGTTATTGCTCATTATAAGATTATTTTCTGCTCCACTCATCTTGGATCTCATGTGTGTCCAGGTGTTGAATGAAGCAGTAGGAGCCCTTATGTACCACACCATAACTCTAATGAGAGAAGATTTGGAGAAGTTTAAAGCTCTACGCATTATTGTTCGCATTGGCAGTGGCTATGACAATATTGACATCAAATCTGCCGGGGAACTGGGTGAGAACATTCGCTCAACATCAGCAGTGATGTGTTGTGTATTTTTCACATTTATTTTGTGTCTATTTATTTAAAAAAAAAAAAACATTGAATTTTTAAATGCTGACTATAAATAGGAATTACATATAACACATGATAGTGGTATATTGGCAACACGTGAAACTACAAAGCATTATTTCAAAACTCTTTCCCCAAGCTTGAACCTAACACTTCTGTGCTGTGGACTGCAGGCATTGCAGTGTGTAATATGCCAGCAGCTTCAGTGGAGGAGACTGCAGACTCCACACTGTGTCACATCCTCACCTTGTACCGACGCACCACCTGGTTACATCAGGTTTGTTAATGTCAAATGGGTCTTGAAAACTGTCAGTTACTGCAGTCTCATTTACTGTATTTGAGCAGTCACCCTGATGTCTGAAGCCCTCTTGTTTTACTAGGCTCTTCGAGAAGGTACGCGGGCGCAGAGTGTGGAGCAGATACGAGAGGTGGCCTCAGGCGCAGCCAGGATCAGAGGAGAGACTCTCGGCCTCATTGGTCTTGGTGTGTAGCTATTTAATGTTTGTCCTACAAGTGAATATGGGCAATTCAACACAAGCAAGTGCTTTATTTAGTGTTTTAGCTCAGAAGAAATGTCCTCACAATCAGTTACAGCCAGTGAAATAAACAAACGATGACCCCCTGTTGTCTTCGCAATATTTAGATATACGAGTTTAGACAACATAAAAAGCCTAAAAGAATCTGAATTATTATGAATATGTGTACTGTGTTGTGTGTGTAGGTCGAGTGGGCCAGGCGGTAGCACTGCGAGCCAAGGCATTTGGCTTGAATGTGATATTCTATGACCCTTATTTAGCGGACGGTGTAGAGAGGTCCCTGGGTCTACAGAGGGTCACCACACTACAGGTATTACATGCACACATTCTTCCCAATGACACTGTCACTTAATTCAATTTTGGCTCTAATAAGACTACTCACAACTCAGCAATGCTTCCTCTCTCAATTACAAAAGCTGAAGTGTAGGTCTTACATACGTAGACGGTATTACCTTTTGTTGCGCCGGTTTTAGAAGCAAGTTAAACACGTTGTGATTTCTACATTCTCAGGACCTGCTCTTCCATTCAGACTGTGTTTCCCTGCACTGCAGCCTCAATGAGCACAATCACCATCTGATCAATGACTTTACCATCAAACAGGTGACGCACAATACTATAAATGGATTCAAATCAAACAACCATTCTCTCCTAATTATGGACTGGCTGTTGTGAGACAGATGCGCCAAGGAGCATTCTTGGTGAACACGGCGAGAGGGGGCCTGGTGGATGAGAAGGCCCTGGCCCAGGCCCTGAAAGAGGGACGAATACGTGGAGCTGCTTTGGATGTTCATGAGTCAGAGCCCTTCAGGTAGCCACTGGAACATAGATAAATAAGAACCACTACAAAAAATATGGTAGATACAAAGGTTTTCTGTCAGTTTCAGCCAGGGCCCACTTAAGGATGCCCCCAACCTTATCTGCACCCCACATGCTGCCTGGTACAGTGAGCAGGCGTCGCTCGAGATGAGAGAGGAGGCAGCCAGAGAAATCCGGAGGGCTATCACTGGTAAGAATGATGTGAATATAAGGTGATTGCTCATTCAAAGGAGAAAAAAAAAGCACTCTGGTGGAGGAATAACAGCAAAACACAATTAGAATATTTCTGCTGTGAGAATATTAAACAAATGCACTCATGATTAAAAACGTTCATTTTGTCTTTATGTTAACTGATTGCATTGTCCCATTGGCCTACAACTTCAATGTTTTTCATAGGCAGCAAGAAAGTTGCCCGGGATAAAAATGATTTCAGTGTTTCACACTTGTGCAGTTATTGCACTGCCATGAAATAATTCCCCTGTGGGTGAGGTTCATAAATTTAGCTGTAACAGTGTTTCTCTCTTGCTTTTAGGTCGTATCCCTGACAGTCTAAAAAACTGTGTAAATAAAGAGTTTCTTTCTCAAAATAATCACTGGACAGGAGTTGACCCAGCCACTGTCCACCCTGAACTCAATGGAGCTTATAGGTAAGATCTTCAGCATCCTAATCAACTTCCTAATCAAGTATATTGGTACATTGTGTGTAGGCACAGTATTTTAGACTTGCACTCTTGGGGTAGTTCTTGGCACTAAAACGGTTGGCAACCCCATTACACCTACACTTCACAAAACTGTAATTTGTAAAAATACATAACCCTCTTTCATTAGACACTCTTTATGTAATTACCCTAGGTTTCTCCCTGCTATTCTACCTAAATGCTCACATTTTCTAGTTTTGCCCTGGCCTTGCAGGTACCCCCTGGAGTGGTGAGCTTACCTGCCGGAGGGCTCCCTCCCCCTGTGGAAGGCATTGTGCCCAGTGCAGTACCCATCACACACACTTTGCCTCCTGCTGTTACACATCCTCCCCATGCGCCATCCCCAGGACAAAACACTGTCAAGCCACCTGAGGGAGATAGAGAGCAGCACCCACAAACGACCAACTGTAGCTACCTTCAAACACTCATCGGGTTGACTGGTGACCAAACAAATCTGTGCATGATAACGGCGGCAAAGAGTTAATTTCCTCTGTGACAACTTTTTATCCAACAGGGTCAGGTAAGAAGATGTCAAGTCCCAAGATGATAATTCAAAATCAACTTGCAATCTGTTGCAAGTAGACAGTTTACACCCCAAACAGCAGTGAGAAGAACACTAAGGGACACCGGGAGAGATCAGATCAGTACTCAGCTGGAAGATTCAAACAATACCCTCATTACGGAAATCCAAACACTGGATATAATTCTGCCATTTTAGACTGAGTGTCCAAAGTTAGAAGGGGTGCTCCATGTCTCTTTTACGTATCATTCCCTAAGTTCATGTTTGATGCTAAACTAGTATGTTTTGAAATGAATGTAACCGGTGTACAGTTTTAGACTTGCTGAAAGTAAATACAGATAACTGTATTCAAGTCTTAACAAAAAACAGGCGTGAATTATCTTCATGCAATTAAATACTATAGTTTTAGAATACAATATCTGATTTTACATGAATAAACAAATCCCCAAAAGAGGCAGTTTTGCACACCTTCTCAGGAAATTGAGTTTCCGCAGTTGGTATTATTTCTATTTTATTTTTTTTATATCCCTTACAATGCCACTTAGTGCTTCTGTTTTCTACCTGCTTGCCTTTGTTGTGTCCTGCAACATTAGAAAAATAACTTTAACAAGTTGACTAATGTTTGCCTGTTTGTTTTGGTTAAGGGGCATGTGAGTTTGCTCTTGGGACTTATGTAAATGTTTCACCCAAACTGTTGAGATGTGGGAGAACAGGCTAATGTCGGTGGCAAAATGGTGTGCCTGGCAGGATAAACAAGATTATCGGTAACACTTACAAGTGCTACTACAAAGAAAGGTCACTATCTTCCATCTTTGCCCAGGACTTCCTTTATTTAGAATAAGGTCAAACAGCTCAAACAGTACAGTTGAGAGAAAAAAACACAGTAACCAGTAAAGTTGAGGTGCTCTGAACTTCCTTTTGGACAAAATGGGGAAAAAATGAATAAAAAAATCAACATACTGTAGTAGTTCAACCTAATGCTTACGCACAATAGATATATGTATTATATCTCTGATATAATATCTTTATCCTTTTAACATTTCACCAAGAGTCCAGCTTGAGTATACCATTTAGCCACCATCTGTGGCCTCTGTGTCTATGTGTACATATGTACTGCCTGCCTGTGTCAATGTGACTTGGTTGTATCTGTGTCTTTAAACAGCTCTGGGAGAAGCGGTACAACATGAGATATTATTACAACACACTAAACCAAATGCTTGGCAGCACTGGAAGTAATGTCCTTTTATGCATTTACTGTGCATGTTTCCATGACCAAAACAAATGGCTCATATTTAATATGTGAAATATGTGTGAAAGTGTGTTCAACTCAAGAGTACATCACTTTTATTTTTTATATAACATGACAGTGCTTCCTGGTTCCACTTCTCCCAGCAGCTGAGTAGTAAAAAACTGTTCACTATTGCCTACCTAGTCTTTTTGGTGAGGTATGTGTAGCCATCAGGGATGAATATTCAGTGTAGTAGGGTTGAGTTTTCACAATTAATGGAAATGGGGCAACAGTGGAAGCCACTGACAATGATGTAATCATTAGGAGCCCTAAATCCCAACACAAAAATATAGTAACCTTTTCTCGCTAAAAGAGGGTGTACAAAATAAAATGTATAATGTAAGCCGCTCAACCTAGAGAATGGCTTCTTATAAACTGTTAGCATTCCTGATTCAAACCAATGTCTGCCAAGCCAAAAGTGAAACTTTGAATGCGTCAAGAAAGTCGTAAGTCGAAATTCTCTCCCTTGTCGTAACACACAGTCCACTGTTGCCTACTTTTGTCCCCTTTATGGTTAAGTAGTAGGCGTAGCAATATACAGTATACATATTATATAATTCTACAGTAAATATCATTATTTTTGGTCAAAACTGACGAGCTGACAAAGATATGTTTGTGACTGTATGCATTTGTATGAATTATTTTAAAAATAAACTGTGGAAGGTGATGACTAAGCCTTTGATGTCTATATTTAATTGAAACATTTTCTCTAAATGCTGGGAATTTACTAGCCTGGCCTTTGCCATCTGTAAACTCCGGTTATTATCTCTCCCCTACATGTACGTGGGTTTGATCTCAGTGGCTGCGTTTCATCGGTTTAATTCCAACCTACCATTCAGCGATCGGGGATGCAGGTGTTGTAGGTGACGTTACGCATTTGCACCGGATTTGCTGGTTGTAGTTTGAAAACAGATCCAATCGTTTCAAAGGAGTTCATCCCTCCCACCTGAAAACGGAGCTCAATTGTGAAGTTCCAAACCCTCTGTACGAAATGAGTACGAGGGTATGGTAAGACCAGGCAAGGAATTGACATCTTTCTGTGCTTTTCCCAGTGAACTCCACATGGTGGAGCTAGTACAGCTTCATATCCATGCTGAGCTGCACTAGGCTACAGTATTTGGTGGTAAAGTTAATTGTAATTGTGCATTCCATAAAATTAATTTACACAAATTATTCTATAATTACTGTACTTTTTTAAGACATGCCAAAATCCATCATCTTGATCCAGGAAATCTAAGAGGGTGATGGGATGAAGTTAATAATAGGACCATTGTTCTGAGCACCGTTTATTGCTTGTTGCCAATTAGTGCAAAAAACTTTTCACCATTATATTAAACAAATCTAATTTTGCTCACGCACTCATTTTCTATATATTCTTCAAAACAAAGCATTGACTTGATTTTCATTCACTGCTGTTCTGTTTTCTCCATTCAGGACTACTCAGCAGCTGGAAACTCTGGTTCAATATAAACCCCAGGAAGCAAATGGGAATCAGATGGTCTAAAGAAACAGGCAAACAAGCTTCTGAGCATGCAGGGAGACCTAATAGGGCAAAACATTGAGCTGCAGCATAATAATATTGCATCACTGTAAAGCAAAGCAAAATAAAGACAAGACATTAGAGACCACAGCTTCTAAAACACTGCTCTATGGTTAACACTTAGAGGCCAAATCTAAATATTTTAGCAAATACAAATAATTTTCTCTTTGCTTCTTTCGTACTATCCCCTTTCAGCTGTTTTGTTTTCAGAGGAACAAATCAACTTTTTCTTTTAATGGTAAATGTCAACTCTTTGGCTGTCGGATACAGTGTTCTTCCATTTAAGTAAATTTAGCAAATTTCTCCCGCAAAGGAAACGTCCGACATTTGTCTTACTATTTCAAATGGAGCTCGTAAGTGTCATGACAAAAAGTACTTCAAGAACACCTTCAAATAATTTTTGTGGTTAAATTGGCTTCCTCGCACAGTTTATCATGTTTGATCTTAGCTACCATTGCTGTTAGCTTCCTTTTGAGGTGTTTTGGTTTGTACTCACCAGACACAGCTTTTGCATCCTTTGCTGGAGTTTATGTTAACGAAAATTCACCACAACCTTTAGTCCTGGATGTACTGTAGTTTAACTAGATATGCACTTTGTTCTAAGATACAATACAAGAAAACACAAGGCTGAATCCAAATCGTACTAATGTTTCTTCTTCTGTTTCTCTTCAGATCCGCCAGGTCAGGCAGGTATAGAGGGTATACACTTACTTTTATTCTAAACAGAACCCTCAAGAAACAACCTATTTCATAACTCAGAGTTGATGCACATTTGGCTCCTGTTCTGGACAAGGGCCGCGGGCAGCACAGGTCCATGACTACAACGCAGGGGGCCGCCATTAGCCGCCATTGCAGCAATACCTCCATCTGGTGGTGGCAGAATAATGTTTCGCACTAGAAAGCATTGCTTTTTACACACGTTTTAAACAACTGTAAAGCCTGGTTCCTAATTATGTTAAACTTTCTACAGCTAGCTATTCCTCCTGTGATAACGCTGGGTTAGGCACAATTAAAGAAACCAGACGGGTTTTCGTAAGGAAATCTCGTATGTTAATGAGGGCCTGACTTTGATTGACAGGCGGTTACGACTGAACTACACGCCCCATGAGGGCCGAGTCTACAATGAAGATCCCGCCCTTGTGCCCTTTTTAGGAACATGCTCGGTCGGAGCAGGGTAGGAGGAGTCTGTAAATCCAGAATGGATTCCCTGTCGAACGTAGCTATTAACGTAAACGGGGAGGAGTGAGAAGACGCTTTTATTTTTATTTACAGTCTATGGTTCTGATTGGCATGCAGTGACATCATCTGCATACCGAATGTCTTAATTATGAGGGTTGGGGTTTAGGCTCTGGATCAATGGTTCTCAGACTGCGGTGCGCGTACCACTGGTGGCAGTTAGGCTTCTTGGTGGTCCTCAGAGGCATCTGTAATTTTACACTTTTAGACTTCGTTCATTTCAATGAGATGGTTTGATTTTTACCATTTAAGTTTGCCGTTTTCTTGTTTTGACATGGCCGTCTTTAGGCATGATTTATTTCGTTTGGACCCTTTTTGGACCTGGCTTAGTCCTGATCTGATGTTGAAACAGATCAGGTTGTTGGTTTTTCAAATATTTTATGAGGTGATATTTGGTGTGAAAATGTTTGAGAACCACGACTCTCGATGAAGGTGCTGATGATTGACATGAAGGAAATGGGTGGATTTTCACACTTCCTTGCGGCTCCTCTCACCTTTCCTCCAGCATCGCCTCATTCCTCCTTCTGGTTTCTGCCCCTGACATTTCCTGCCTCCTCTCATGCTTTTACTTCGCCTCAAACTGGATTCAATCCATTTGGAGGCTGAGCAGGGATAATTATTCCCATAAACGGTGGAATACAGTGGCAGTCCTAACACGGAGAAGGTGATGCATCAAGCTGCGGGGGAAACGGCGGTAAATGGGACACTTCAGACTGTTTGTTTCCTTTTGGGTGCAGGTATTCAATGGACCTACATACAGTTTAACAAGGTTTTTCCCTCTATGCCAAGGAAAATGTCTGGCTCTAAAAAGACACCAGACATTCGCTTGTAAATGTTATACAAGTGTAATTGTCAGGTTGATGGAATGGAAGTCACCAACTTATGCAAGGTGGAACACTTTTTGATTTAACTTACACAGCACTTTTCTCTTGCATTACCGTAGACTTAAACCAACTAACACATAGGCAACCTTGGCCTGCTAAAGTAGATCATGATGGTATTATCTCTGAGTGGAAAAGTTTAGTTGTAACCATATATTGTTGGAAGACACTGTAAAAAATAAACAGACTGTAGGAGTGAGCCTACGCTACTGGAGAAACCGCAAGGAGTCAAATGAGAGGGGATTATGAGAAAGACAGCTAAGGACACAAAGGCCAGAGAGTGCAAAAACAAGAAAATGGTGACTAGCTTTAAAGCTAATATGGCAAATTGCACCAATCTACTAATGACTTAACAAGTCATTAGTTTGTCCAGTATTTCCCTCACTGTTAAGGTGGTAACTATGGAAAATAATTAAAGTCTTTCATTTTACGCGAGCAAACCTTTTCCATTTCCCAATTTTTCAAACCCTTTAAATTATGGAGGTAGTTTTGTCTCATCTATCATGCAAACTGGGAAAGTCTGGCTGTAATTTCAGTACACCAGAACCATGACAAATAATATCATGTGGTTGTTGTAAACATGAAAGTCGGCTGTTAAATATCTATGCAGAACGTACGTAGGGTACCTCACGATTCGATACGATACGCGATACATGGCTTACGATAACGATTATCTCACTACACGCCGATACTGCGATAATCAATATATTGCACAAAAATAACCTACGATACATCACGATTACTTTTAAGCTTTACTTTAACATACTACATATTATTCATCATTTACATTTCTTTTCAAGTGCTTTGTACCCCTTTTTTCTGTGTCTATAAATGATCCCTGACAGACAACCAATCATTAAAAGTAATTTATTTGTGCGACAGTGTTTGGTCCAAGTGCTTAAAACTGTAGTGCTGCCCCCTGCTGTCCTGACTGAATTCTTGATCATTGTTGGGCTCTATTGACTGCGAAAACAGTGGAGTACTGCCTCATTAATATGCATGACGTCGCTCATTAATATACATGACGTCATCGACAGTATCGATATCGGAATAAAAAGTATCGTATCATCCCGCAAAAATATTGCGATGTACCGGAAAATCGATATAATGTCACACTCCTAACGTACAGTAGCTCTATTTACCGGTATATTATTTATTTACTTGGATGATGTAACAAAAATATCAATAATGTTATATCTATTGGCTATTGGTCGCACTGTTAAATCATTGGATGAGTTAATACTAAGCACACAACTTATCTGCAACAATTTCCTCAGCTGCATTCACAGAAACAATTTAACCTGATCTCACAATTTCCTAGAAGGATTTACCATCTGCATAAACCACAAGTACTATCACAGAACAAATTAAGATCAAGTTTTGTGGATTTAGCAAAGATGGAGATCTCATGACCTCATATTCTCTGTGATGATGAACAGTCTCCTTTTCAAACAACCATTTGGAATCATGGCAACCTACTTCTATCATGACCCGGTAAACACATCCAATAAAAAGAATCTTAAGGTACAGCAAAAGTGCAAAAATAATTATTCTGAAAATGTGTTTGGGTAAACCATTGAAATGAAGGTAACAACCACAAACTTCATCATGATTTAATAAAATAAAACACGAGGGCACGACACATGGTAAGCCATCTTTTGTTCACATTGCCTCAGACTTTAGGATAAGCAGGTTTACGCCCGTCATCATTTTGTGCGTAACTTGAGAAACAGGGGATAAGAAATCCATTCACACTGAATGGGACGCAGTAACTGGTTGCACCTATGAAAACAGAGGGGGACCATCAGCACGTCAGAGGAAGAGCTATAGGAAGAACCGGATTATGCCGTGATGGTAATCGCTTTAAAAATAATTTCACAGCTCATTTTTTTGCCATTATTTAAATAGTCAACAGTGAGAGATATTTTTTTACAAGAACTATAATAAGAGAGTGAAGTGAAGTGCTGTATATATGTATAGCTGACAAACTACAAACGCAGAAAAAGTAGAGCAGTGTATGTGTCTTACATAACCAGAAATGCAAACAAACAGTTTACCCAGCTTCACTTGAGAGGTGCTCATAATATAATTTCCTGCCAACGCATAATTATTAAGCAAACTATTTTCCCCAAAAGGAAACATTGAGACAATCACAGAGTGATACAGAAAGCAACCAAATGTATATATGTATAGCTGACAAACTACAAACGCAGAAAAAGTAGAGCAGTGTATGTGTCTTACATAACCAGAAATGCAAACAAACAGTTTACCCAGCTTCACTTGAGAGGTGCTCATAGTATACATTTCCTGCCAACGCATAATTATTAAGCAAACTATTTCCCCAAAAGGAAACATTTGACACAATCACAAAGAGTGATACAGAAAGCAACCAAATGTTGACTTTGGTGTGTAACTATTGTAATGTAATATCTGTTTGAAGAGGCCGTCATTCATATTATGCAATATTGCAGCAAATCTATTTTCCAGGACATTTTTATTTGCCTGATACTTCAGAGGCCATGTGCTCACTTTATCCTCACCAGGGAAACTGTATTTATGAATGCAGCTTCTTTTCAACACAATCATAATTTAATATTGTTCCTTTTCTGGTCATTTAAACTATGAGTAATTCATCTGACTGCTGGATTTGGATTTCTCTGTCACTAAAGGTCCAACAATCACAAGCTGAGAACTGAGAGAAGTTAATCTTATTCCTTTCATCACCACCCATTTAACATCTGCTTAATGACATCATTGTGTTGGATGAAAAATTGCTCCTATAAATGAATGACAAAAGCAGGGAGTATGAATGCCACCTAGTCACTGACAGTGTTCTGGACGGACTCTAATGTCATGCAGACATCATAGTAGAACATCCCTTCCAGGAAAACATTGACAGGCAGACATTGGCAGCCCATACAAACCTGTGATGAACTACATTTCCTCTGATTTCAGAAGCAAGGGATATTCTACAGGGAATTTCACTTCAGAACTTCATAATCTGTTTTCCACTTCCACTCATCATGCTGTGGCTGGGTCATCACAACACGTATAGCTACTTTTCCACTGGTCCGGCCGCCTTGGGCCGTGTCAGCTCGGGTTGGTATGGTATAGCTTGCCCCAAATGGAGAGATGTGTTCCCAAAGTACCACAGGGGTTTGGTATATCAACACTGACATGATCTCAAGGACAACAGCATTTTGTTATTAATAAATCATCTATCTATCCATTTCATCTGCTTATCCAGGCGGGTCGCGGAGGTAGCACTCTGAGATGTCAGACTTCCCAATCTACGCACACATCCTCTGCCTCCAGCCTGGCGACACCAGGCCAGCTCAGAGACCTGGTCCCTCCAACGTGTCCTGGGCCTTCCGCGTGGCCTCTTCCCAATAGGACATTAAATAAAATATGAACAGTATTCGAAACAATGAACGAGGCTGCAAGACATTTGGCAGTGCAACGCCTTGGGTTCGAGTATTGACTCCAACAATTGTCTCTCCCTGCTCGTCACTCACTTTCACAGTAAGCAGATAAAGTCTATTGGCCAGAAAATCCTTAAAATATTTATTTGGTAATTCTCGATTGGAACCAGAAACCCAGTGAAAAGACTACCACAAGTTTGTCCACATCTTCACTCTATTTAGTTTAGTTAAATATTAAATTCATTGGTATCTTAAGTGACATATTCTCATAGATTCACCCCCAATACGTCTGGGCCTGTTATGCTGTATAATACAATATCTCATCCTCATATCCTCATTCACGCAGTCATCACTTCCAGACTCGACTACTGCAATAGCCTCCTCTACGGACTTCCCACCACTCATCGCCAAAAACTGCAATACATCCAGAACTCTGCTGCCCGCCTCCTCACCCACACCCGGTCCAGAGAACACATCACCCCCGTCCTCCGACAGCTCCACTAGCTCCCTGTTCAATATCACATTCAGTACAAGCTCCTCCTCCTCACCTACAAGTCCCTCCATAACCTGGCCCCGCCCTACCAAGCTCCTGCAACAACACCAACCCACCGCCGCCAGCAACAACACGCCTTGGTGTTGTTGCTGACTCCAACCGCCTCACTCCCATCACCCGCACTAATCGCCATCGCCGCCCGCACCCTCTGGAACTTACTCCCACAGCCCATCAGAAACACAGACTCACTCCCAAACTTTGAATCAGTACTCAATGTACTTCACACATTATTTTTTTAATGTGTGAATCCAAGTATGTTTCTGTTCACAAGTATTTCATCAATATCTACAAGTAATGTAGTTTCAAAGGGTCCAGCATGTGCTTCTGTGCGAGTTAGCATTAGCTAGCATGGCCATCCCGCCTTTGCTCTGTCCGATCCCGTCAGATCTCGGAGGCTAAGCAAGGAAGGGCCTGGTCGGTCCTAGGATGGGAGACCCTTTGGGGACACCAGGAAGCCTGGGTGAATGTAGTGAGTGAGTGGTTGGTCGTGGTCAGAGGGGTCGACGGTACAGACCAGTTGCCTCGCTTCCGTCAGTCTACCCCAGGGCAGCTGTGGCTACAACAGTAGCTTACCACAACCGAGTATGGCGTGAATGAATAATGACTACAGTGTAAAGCTTTGAGAACTTGGTAATACAGGCTTGTAAAGCGCAATACAAGTGTAAGTCATTATTATTATTATTAGCTTGCAATTGGCAAATTGGTCAAATTGTGTGATTCCTGTTAAAGTCATTCCTGTTACCATTCTGAGGAAGTGAAATAGGAAAAATCCATTCAAAAAATAAAAAAGAGAAACTGAGTTGGCCCCTATCCTTTTCAAAAAACGTTTTTATTTCATTTTTCTTTTTTTTTAAGCTGAAAAGGCACCGATTTGGCGGAATGACCCAACTGGCCTCCTCAACATTGTTGTTCAAGAGGTTATAAACATCTTTAAAATATCAGAGGAACTGTTATCAAAGATTCTCATGCACTGAAGCACTTCAGTGCAGAATATTCATGGTCAAAATCAGAAGTCTGTGTTTACAATGGACACATTCCAGCCCACACATGGGAGCACAAAGCCAGGTGTTTCTGAGAGAGCAACTTGACTTCACACAATCCTTTACAATATTGCACATGAGTTAAGTACTAACGATACAGTGCTCTCAGGTTTCCTTAAATTTGATAATATAATATATTTGATTAAAAAGTATAGGTCACAAACATACTGTATATTTTGGTGTTTTTAAAATAGCAATTACGATGTGTCAGCAGCACAGCCTTGGGCCTTCACACCACTGACTGACTTCTACTTCCTCCCTAATTTGGAGCTCCCATAGATACAATTCAACAGAGTGCTTAACACGGTTTTCTTGTCAAAATGACTTATCAAAACACATCTAAACTCCTGACCCTTTTCAAAACTAGACCTCACTGTGTTAGTGAAACGTACAACAGAGCCAAGGCTACTGTGCTGGAAAATGGATTTGATTGGTTTTGCCTTTTTGTTGCATATGGGCCCCGTAAATCATGTGCTTTATACCTCCGGCCGGGGGTTCACCACCTCAACACTGGGTGGGAGGACAGCATGATGGGAAAAACATTATGGGATTTCACTTTAGTGGGCCAGAAAGTGAGAAAGAAAATGGAATAAAATGGCAACGACAATAAGATGGTTTAACAGAAACAGAGGATAAAGGAGAGACACAAGAGAAAGTAATTTAAAGAGAGGACCATAAAGACATGAAACTACAGAAACCCACACACAAAAATCACTCTCAACACTTGGCTGAAAACCTAATCTCTAAAAAATGATCAATACATTTACAAAAAAACAGATCAGAGTGAAATGAGTGAAGATTGGAGAGACATTCGCCAAATAGCTGGAGCTGCAAGGCCTCATGACTGCGAGACCGACAACGTGCGTATGCTAATATTTTAAACAATCTTACTATTATGAATGATTACATTTAAGAATAAATGTCATTAATGATGGGTCAAGCACAATCAATCCGTTTTAGTGTAGATCACATTCACCGATTTGATCCTGCAGTATTTAACAAGAATGATCACCATTTTGAGTAATAGTTATTACATAGAGGACCCCAGGAAGAGTAGCTGGCAAGGTTATAGAGATTACGGGGTTATGGGAATCCAAATAATAAACAATACCAGAGCAGGGATAGGAAACGTGAGTGCTGCCACCTGAAGGTAAAAGCAGGTTTTCCTGCATTTTTACACACAGCCTTTTGAGTGCATACAGGATTTATTTAGACTTTTGACAAGTTTAAATCAAAAGGTTGAAATTCAACAACTGAATTAGGCCTAATATTTAGGGGAAATGTAGTATTTCTTCATCAGCAACTAAGTCAAGTCCTACAAGCTAACAAGGATTAATCTGGAACAATACAAACCTTGGATTAAATAAAGAAAACCTGGGACTAAACCAGAACTAAGACATGCCTGGGGTTAATGCTGAGCTGTTGTGCTTGTGTCATGATGTAGTTGTATGTGGCTTATAGTAGCACAAAGCCAGAAAACATTTTTTTCCTCTCCACTAAAGTCTTCTTATCCCACAAAAGTACATTATTTTGAAAGCTTCCATAAAACATGAAGTCCATGACTGAAATAAAGTCCATCCCTCTCATGTTGGTTTCAACAGCTTCAGTTTTCCTCTTGTAAGCTTTACAATGATAGCAGCTAATGCTACTCTCACATACAGAGCTGGAGCAGACAGGAGTTGTCAGTCAAAGCTTTTTCCCCCTTTTTGCGGAGATAACCAATCACCATTCAGCTGGTGGGTGTTACAACACCACCCCTTTTTTGAAGCTGAGCTTCATAGTTGGCTGATCAGAGGCTGCTTTCGAAAAGTAGAGCTTCAGACAGTTCTGAGGGGAGGCTACAGGGGAGACCACTCTGAAACACCTGATTAACAACTGACTTTCTTACAAAATTAATACAGTCTAGTCTAGTGCATGTACTATTAGGGCTGAGCAATTAATTGAAATTAATTCAATAATCATCATGGCACTTTATAATTGTCAGTCTTGCAGCCATTTCTTTGGCAGAAACAGAACCCGGAGTTTGGAGTTTGTATGAGACAATAGGAGATTTTTGTGCGTTAAATGAAACACCCCCCCCCCCCCAATAAAAAATTGACAATTTGAGTGAAATTTTAGGGGAAGTTCAGCTTCTCTTTTAGTCAATGAGCTTCACTGGTATGAAGCCATGTCTGCCATTTTGGTTTATAGCTCTAGTAAAATGTAAGACTTTTTGCAAAAAAACAAAACTGTACGTCAATTGTTAATCAGTATCAACAAATGGCCATTCAATATCCCTGATCGCCATATGGAGCAGCTTTTAACTTTGTGTTAACTTGACTACTGTAAGAAAACAGTCCGTCCAGGTGCCAGCTGCAAGGAACAGCCGACTCAGCAACTTTGACTTCCCAACAGTGACTTTATACTGCATGTTTTAATACTCTGTGGTCACCTAATACTCATGACAAGAACTGCACATCCATATTTCACCAATTCAAACTGCTTTTGTCTCGACATCTAATATCCACTTGTCTAAATGTGGTGGTTATGGTGATGGATGGCACATGCACTCACAATGCAGCCCCTCACAATAAGTCTGTGTCTTTTAACAGTCACACACGAAACGTAGTAGTGTGATTTGACAAAAAAATAAAAAAATAAAAAATCGGGTGAAACACATCATTAGTGATAATCACACAATCTGTGAATTCTGTGAATTCACTTCAAGCAAGAAGACCAATCACAATAATATAAAATAGGAACAATATTTAACAATATTAAATAAGACCTTGAAGAGGAGGAGCAGAAGCCATGACCTTGATTTGTACTAGTAACTAAGCCATACTTAATCAGCCGGTCAAGGTACTCAACAAGAAGGAACAAGTCTAGCTTAGCGAAACCCCAAAGCTGTCAACGTCATATCCTGTCACCATGGCAATTCTGGCCCTAAACCAAACATCAACAAACCAAGACGTTTTGTTTACAGACTGTCAGCAATTATGGTCGACATGTGTTTGGCTGCTCAGTGGACTTTGTTTTCCAGACATTAACTTACACAGAACCTCATCGCTGGAGTTGTCTTCAGTCTTCCCGAGTTCTGTTAGATAGTTCAGTTATGTCATGTGGCAATCCATTATGTAACCTGTTCGGCTTGCAAATAAAAGTATGTATGTTGTTTGCCTGTGGGAGTTTGTCTGACTCCTCTGCCCAGATAGTTAAAATATCCTGTTTATTTTAGAATAACACACAACGAATAAATATCTAACGTAACATTGTTTGAAGAGCACTGCAATGTCAATTAGTCTTCCAATTTGTTGCAGAAGTAATAAGTCTTCAGTCAACTTCTAAACTAATCCAAGAATCACTTTCATGTTGACAAGATTGAAGACAAGATTTGTTGTTGTTGCCAGAAGATATTGTGTGATATGATTTGTGATAATAAGTATAATTGCAGTCATTCTAATCTAATTGCAACCAGTAAAACAGCAATTTTTATTCAGTTAATTGCCCTAGAGGATTATCAGCTTCTGCCCCAGCTGAAACACACGTCCCAGTGTAATCTCTTTTGGCTCACACAGCGCTCACTGACCTATATTTCCAGATTTTCCTTTCCACCTTAAGTATTTATATGGCTTTCCTTCCTAACATACCATATAATAACTTGGATATAATAGCTACCTACAAAAACACGTGCACAGATTTCACATCGTATATTGGATTAAAAATAACACAAAGTCCTTTGAGATAATTGATATTTAATGAAGGATGAAGCATGTGTCAGATTCTGTTACCGAATTAAAGTTGTGAAATGAGCAGCTACAACTTCCCTTGACCTTGGAGCAACTAATTAGGAATATCTTTCAGAGTAAAACAGTGTATAGTATATAGCAGCCAAGATAGTTAGTTAATCTTTCCCAGCAATTAGCACGAAACTGGGTAAAATAAACATATTAAAGTGTCCTCTTAATATGAACATGAATAAAGCACTGTTTGGCTCCAGTGCATAAACTGTTTTAGGAGTGATTTTTCCAATTGGAAATGTCACTGGCCACAGCAGTTTTGTAAGCTGTGAGACTAAATGTGAAGGTAAATAGTCTGCGTGTCCATAGTGCTAGTTTGTGTTAGTAAGAAACATGAGCATGTGGAAATCATTAGATGTGGGCTGATTCAGCTCTGTGCCATATTTGTGTGGTGGCACGTGAGTGTGTGGAGAGTTAACTGCCACCTCCAGCTTCAGTGAGCAACGCGCCACACCCCCCGCCACAACACACACTACCTCTATGTGACCGGCCTCTGAGACACAGTGCAGGGCGCACAGCTGCTTCACATACACATGGTACAGGCTACTCTTAGTCTTTGTAGAATTGTGAAATGGTAAATACATGAGCTACATTTGCTAGTTATGCATCATCACTTATGAAAAGACAAGTAAAGTGACAGTTCACCAGGCTGATGGACAGATTCTGATGTTGAACTGCAAAGCAGCACCATTAGCCTACTGTAGTATATAAATTGAGAGACTTGCAGTGTTCTGCTCTCAAATGAACAGTAGAGCACTGAAGTGCACTGTGCACATGACACTGCTGAATGCATTAAGGTTAGTTAGAAAAAGTAGGATTGACAGGAGGATCGATTGCCAAAGGGCAGAAAGGTGGAGCAAAACCACAAATGAACCGATATCGAGAGTAAACCTGGAAGAAAGAAGAGGGAGGAGTGGAGCATGGAGGGAGGGAGCGAGCGAGGTGAGTGTCCTGGAAAGCATAAAAAGGCCAAAATGCTTTTGGAACCTTGCAGTCACTGTTGCAGACAGCCACCAGAGCACTGCCCTCCCCCTCCACACCCGCTGCTTCTCCTGCTGCTATTTTTCAATATCAAGTGAGTAACTCTAAATCTACTGCATGACACATGATTTATGCAACTTAAATAATTCATGTTAATGTGCATAATAGATTACAAAGGACACTGACAAGAATTTATCTAGCACCACATTTACAACTCTCAAAAATTAAAGGAACAATAATTCTACATTTTGTTCTGTTTGGCTCCATATAGTCAATATTTTGCCATAACAATAGTTTAAAACCCAAGCATGAAATATTTGCAAATTGTTGATAAATACTCAGTGTTGTTATGTCTTTTCTTCCATTTAGGTCTCCTTACTCTTCATCCCTCTTAATCTCAGTCATGAATGCTTTATTTTACTTTGAGGCACTTTCTCACTTCTTCCTGATGGTGGTAACCCTAACCCTTGGTCCTGGGACCCTCTCCATGCCTGTTCCTACTGATGTACCCCTATGCACTGCTTCAGAAACAGCCCAGTATAACCTCTCCTTTACTGGCAAGTGGAGCCAATCAGCTTTTCCTAAGCAATATCCTGTTTACCGCCCCCCTGCACAGTGGTCTAACCTAATTGGTAAGTCCAAATAAAGCATTATATACCACATTCCTGTTAATTACAATAGTGTGCCTGTTTCATTTGCTTCCCTTCGTTTATCTGCTCCTTAGGGGTGACCCACAGCTCTGACTACCACATGTGGCAGAGTAATGACTTTGCCAGTAACGGAGTGAGGGAGTTCAGTGAGAAGGGAGAGGCCTGGACGCTTATGAAGGAAGTCGAGGAGGCAGGAGAACGCATCCAAAGTGTTTATGGGATCCTCTCTGCTCCCGCTGTTGTGGGTGGGACAGGCCAGATGAGCACAGAGTTTGAGGTCGTTGCCAGGCACTCCTATGTAAGTCTTCCTCCGTCTTATTCGGCATTCCAGCAATCAGCATTTATAGCACAGTATAACACGTTTTCTTGTGCACTGTTTTTTTTTCATGACCAGCTGTCCTTTATCGTGCGCATTGTTCCGAGTCCGGACTGGTTTGTTGGTGTGGACAGTATTAACCTATGTGACGGTGATGACTGGAAAGACAATGTGTCGCTGGACCTCTATCCCTTTGATGCTGGCACCGACAGTGGTTTTACCTTCTCTTCCCCCAATTTCCAAACCATTCCACAAGATAAAATCACAGAGGTTAGATTTTTCTGGTCTGATTTTTTGTGGTGTTAATACAACTTTCTAACTTATGTTTGTTATCTGATGAATAGATCACATCTTCCATCCCAAGCCACCCAGCCAACTCCTTCTACTATCCCCGCCTAAAACACCTGCCTCCTATTGCCAAAATCACACTGACAAAGGTAAAGAAAACGAATCAGATCATCAGTCTGCCAGTGGAGCCCACCCAGTCCAACCAACTTCCCATTGGAAACGAGATCGAGGAGCAACTTATAAGTAAGTGAGAAGACAGAGCACAGTAACCAATCCTAATAAAGGTAGAATAGGTTTGGCAACAATTACTGAATAAGCCAGCCACAGACACATTTACCTCCCACAACCTGAAAACCAGATGAGTTCTGGCCATCAGAAAATACCAGCTTAAAATATAAACTTTAGGCTGTTAATCTAGAACTAATTATGTTAATGTACATAAGGTTGAATTTTCCAATCGATGAAATTTAGGAGGCCAAGGTGGAAAAACAAATGTTGCAAACAGAAACTAAATACAAGGGCATGTTAAAAAAGCAAAGCAACAAATACCACTGATATTAGAGCCTTAAAAATACAGACATCATCTTGAGCCAGAATTTGTGATGAAAAGACTTTTCAGCATCACAGATACGAATGGTTTCCAAGACAACATACATCAACAAACAACTGACAGGGCCAAAATCTGTTGCGGTTTCTAACGTTTGTCCCGGAGCAGGTTCCACGTACCCCCCATTTTTAACAATATACAACTACAAACTTAATATTAGAGCTTACTGCAGAGACTGAGAACATGAACTACAATATTTTATATTTTGGTCAGAGACTCTACATTTAGTTATCCATGCAGCCTCCACCGTCAGAACTCTGTTATTCTACTCAGCCTGTGATACCAATCAGTTGTTTGCAGTAAGGAGGACCAAGAAGTTAGCTAAATACATCACTTTTATGTAAAACAAAAATAAAAGCAGATTGTTACAAAATAAAAGCAGATTGTTACAACTCTCTGCTGTTATGGATAACTGATACAGGTAATTACAAGCTAATTAAGACAATCAGGAATAGAAGGAAAAGACCTGCAACATGTCTAATGCTTAAAATATTTGTGTTTTTGCAGATACTCCTCTGGACTGCGAGGTGTCAGTTTGGTCTCCCTGGGGCCTGTGTAAAGGCAAGTGTGGAGACTCAGGTGTGCGGCACCGCACTCGCTACATCCTGATGCATCCAGCCAACAATGGGGTAGCCTGCCCTCTGCTGGAAGAGGAGAGAAAATGTTCCCCCGACAACTGTTTATGACTAGGCCAGGAAAGGGGGGAACTAAAGGAGAGGAAAGTCAAGAGAAAGAAAAAGGACCAGAAATCCAGAAGAGGGCGAAAAAGACGAAGACAGAGCAACAGTAAACGCTCTGTTGGCTATTTGAATGAAGAATACAGACAGTAAAAGAGACTACTGAACCTGGGTCACAAAGGTCATTCCTCATGTAGTTCTTTCTTTACCAAAAATAAAAAAATAAAAAAAATAAAAAAAAGAGAAATTAAGATCTAGTGTGTCGTTCTGAAGGGAGCAGTTATTACACAAAACATCAATCAGATTTTGTATCACTAGACAGACCTCAAAATTATACATCGTTAAAACAAAAAATGACAGTACATTGCCAAGAAGCCAAGATAAAGTCTTTTGGTTTTGATGAATAGATTTACAATGTAATGCAATGTAATTTTGGCTGACAATCAAAAGGGAAATAACTAAATGACATGTTGCTCTGGCAACCAAATGACGATCTTGTTTAAATCCTATTAAACATTTTAAACTGTGTATGAGCTGTTATACCTTTTGTCTTTCTACACCAAAAGGCAAAATTTGTATTTATTGACAGGATTTTACCTGTTGTGTACAGTCTTGTGTATTCAGACTACATTCAAATTCAAGTGGTTTTATGTCTGTAAATAATAATAACAAATAAAAATTTAAATGCACTTTGACAGACTCCATGCACAATTTATTTCTAAGTAATATTTTGGGCTGTATATTTTGGTCTGACAGCATTCATATTTCATCAACACTGCTGCATCTTTAGGCATCATTGGCTTTGTTCTTAGACAAACAGAGCTTATTACAACCATTTTGTATTTTCTCGACACCTTACAATAGGATTTAGGCAGTTACGCTAGGAGGGTAATGACTTGTGTTGGAGACCATGTCTTACACTGAAACTATAAAGTCATTTACTGGGTACAAAGACATTTCAGTACTGTCAACTTACTGACCCTTTTTGCAGCCCCCATTTTGGCATGGATTGGCTCTGATAAAGTGTCAGCTATAAAATGGAGAAACCTGTTCACCAACTACTTAAACTATTCCGCAGCATTCGTTTACATCATAAGTAAGCAGGAAACTTACTTCTGTGCTTTTATTCAATGGGATATTGTTTTTTTTATGTTACAGGCAGCTTTATTTTGAGACAATGAGTGGACACTGAAGAATTTGTATTATCTGTGTACCCCAGTGTAAATTAAACCTATATAAATCATTACTATGGTATGTTTGCTAAAGTGTTGTTAATATACAGTAGCATGAGACATATTGAAAGTGCATTCATATCAGATGGAACCAAAGAGACATTTAATACTGTATTTCTGACATTCACATTAAGGAGTGACAACTATTGCAGATGTAGAAGGTGCATGAAGAGTTCACTTTATAAAGTGATCTCATCCCATCAAACTCATATTGGCAACATACTACTGTATCCACAGGAGCTGAGACATGAGACATACAGCGTCAAAGTAGCTCTGATATGAAAATCTGTGTGTTGTCTAGAACTTATAATGGGGGCGAATCAATGGAAAACAACTGGATTTACTCAGTTAATGGATTGGACTTAATAGTTGATCTGCCTGGATGCCTAAGAATCTCTATCATCTAAACCAAGGGTGTTCAAAGTGCAGCCCGGGGGCCAAATATGGCCCTCAGACCAATTTTTGGTGGCCCTCGGCCTTCTTGTTGAAGGTATACATCATCAGAGATAGTTCTTTTTATTTGAAATGTAATAATTCTACACAATTCTAACCCAACAACTACATTTTATTGTGAGACAGAGCTGACATGAAGGTTTTAAGCATAAATAACGGTGTGGGGCACAATTTAAACCTCTGCTAGTCGAAAGTGTAGTGGCACTAACCACCGATCTATGGCCCTTAACCCTGTGTACGCTTAAATATGCGGCCCCCCATGAAAAACGTTTGGACACCCCTGATCTAAACCCAATAACAGTTATTACCTGGCAGACAGATGACTGAAAACTCCACCTACTTACGCCAACATATATGACATAGAAAAATGCACTGAGCCTTCTAGGTCATTCCAAGTAAGGTCTTCATGAAACAAAAAGTGAGCATAATATAGTCACCACAATAACAGAAGGCTAACAGTACCAGCAGGAGACAACCGCATTAAATCAAGTTGCTATTGTATAGCTCAGTACCACAACAGCAGAGCCTCACAGGGCAGCACAAATATTACTGATATATTCAATAGGAACTGTTTGGAAACCAGCATTGATCTAAAAGTAAAGATAAAGTTTACTAAAGTAAAGATTCTACAATAGTAAAATTTCATGATGTCCACAATCAGATCTCAAACTAGTGCAGCTTTGTCATTGGCTTTCAGATAAACCAGTGACTCAGTGACTCGTCACACATACCAGCACCTGCATGATTCTCACACTCAAAACACCTTCTTCCCATACGTATACTGCTACAATATGGGTTTTCAGTGCTCAAGCTTCCTAGTTCTGTGTTACCTGATATTAGCGGCGTCTATGTATTTTGATCTTGGGGAGCAGGAGGAAAAATGCATAATCGAAGAGATTCCAGAGGACATGCTTGTCACTGGTAGGTCCAGTTGGGAACACGTTATCCTGTTTGATATCATTTTATTTCAGTAACTTGTGAAATGCAAAATCGGAAAACAAATACTATATCAATGTAATAGTGATAATATGAAATTCTTACCTTAAGGTTATTTCTTGTTGGAGCCTTGGGATACAAAAGCAATGACTCATTCTCCTCATCTTGGTGTCACTGTGACAGTCAAAGATCCAAACTATGAGGTAGTGGCCATACAATATTTATCTTTGTAATTTGTTGTTTAATGCTGTGACCATTGATAAGCATTTGTCTAACCAGAAGTTTGTAAGGTCAAAGAAATAGCATGATGCTTACTGTTATTGTATAGTATAATAAACTTCACTTGCATGTTGCCCTCTTCAGTCACAGTAAGGCGGCTGGTTGGGACAGGAAGAGCATCCGGTGTGGAAATCTGCAGTCAATGACTGGATGGCTCCTGGCAACAATAAAAAACAAAACAAAAAGAGTATTATTAGGTATAATGCAGAATTCTGTCTTTATTGTTTAGGTTGTACTGTCCAAACGGTACAGTAAATTTGGAAAATTCACATTCACTTCTCACGCCTCGGGTCAGCATTTCATTTGCTTCCAAACCAACTCAACACGGTTTTCTGTTTTTGCCGCAGAGCGGATGGTGAGCTTTGCAGATGCAAGATGATAAACAAAAGTTTATAAATCTAATTTGTAAACTAAATTTCTAACTTTTTGCTTAATTTGCAGAGACTGCACTTGGATATTCAAATGGGGGAACACTCAATTGACAGAAATACAGAGAAAACCAAAGACAACATGGCAATTTTAGAGAACAGCCTCAGACACCTGATAGATCAAATGGTGTTCATTACCAGGCACCAAGAGTATCAGCGGGTAAATTCATTTCCCCCACTATCAGTAGGTGAAGACATAAACCATAGCTTGATGTATTAATTAAAACCTTCTCTGGGCATCTTTGTTTTTAGGAAAAAGAAGAAACTTTTCGCATGATTAGTGAGGACACAAACAGCAACGTCTTGTGGTGGGCAGTGATCCAAACCTCTATCCTGCTGTCAGTGGGCTTCTGGCAGATGAAAAAACTCAAAGACTTCTTCATTGCAAAGAAACTAGTCTAATGTGTGTTCTTCTAACAAGCAAGCGCAATAATAAAACTGTTTGAACATACGGTTTGATGACTGATTGTAATATGATGCTAAAAAACATCAAGCCAAGCCTTTTATATTATTGGCGCTCAGTTAAGCTGACTGGTGCCCAAATGGTTTTTAGCCTTGTCTCACAAGGTTACCACAGTTCACACAATTTTAATTCTACTGTTTTTTTGTTTTTTTGTGTGGAATTTATTTGAGTGATTATTTACATTATTTACATTAATAGTGTAGCAGTGCAGAAAATAAATAAAGTAACAAAAAAAGTAACAAAAACTCAAAAGGAGTAGGCCGAAGCAAGAAAGCTTATAAGTGCCTACCTATGGCCTACCCCCATATTCAAAATGAATTTACATTCTGATCACAGTGATACATCATCTCGTACAATATAACACTTTACATTACAAATTCCTGGATTTCACAATTACAATTGTCCACATTAACTTTAAGTACAGCACCTTTGCTAAAGAAAACTTTACTTATTGATCTTACTTTCTTCTTGATCGCTACTTTCCTTTTCTTTTTTTAAGTTGTTAGTTAGTTGTATTTATGTTTGTGTGTTGTTTGTTACTTCCCCACTTTGAATTCATTATTATGTATCACGTTTCTATTAGCTTATCGTGTCAATTAGCCTAGCTAGCTACAGGCTAGCGGCTGATTTCGTGACAGTTAAAGATACCAGTGAACACCACAAATGCCAAGGTAAGTGATGACATAATCTTCCTATGTTATTTTGGACAAAGATTAAAGTTTATCACCGATCGACATACATACAAACTGACTGTAACGCCTGAATTAGTGTAATTTGACATACATTAACTTATTCTTTAGCTTACTACTTAAACTAGTAACTAGCCGAAGTAGCTACACACAATGATGAGCGTGGTTTGTGTTTTTAAAAATGCAACTCGTTGATCTGACAAAGAAACCGATACTAACTAAAACAATGTTACGTTTTATATGCTACACACCCTACTTTTAGTAATGGGATTAAATTTGAACTTCTTTTTGTTGCAGGTGTTTCGATGTCTTACTGGATCTGTTGCAACTCCTGTTTCCATTCCCCCAGCGCTGACCGCAAACTTGCTGTCACAACATGTGGACATCTTATCTGCAATGTTTGTTATCAGAAAGGTAACTAACGTTATGATTGTGAGGAAAGCTTGTTAACAAATGGGACATCTGTTGGACCTTTTGGGTTATTGCACTTTAATAACGTTTTCTGATTCTGATTCAGTACTTACCTATTTAACCGGCAACTTGACATGTTGCTACCAACATCTTGTGATTGTCTCATCTTTGCACACCATAGTAGTGCTGTTAATGTATTATTATATAAACTTGTCTCTTAGGTACTCAAGGTACTTGCCTAATATGCAGTGCAAAGTGCAAAGTATCCCCTCTCTCTGACAAAGTAAGAATCACACGTCTACCTTTAGTTTATTTGTGTAATTTTTCCTATCTATCTTTTACATATAAACTACATTAGGACTATCTTTTCAGAGCAGCTCGGAGGTGAAAGCGCTGTTTTCTGACATCAATACTGTTGCCAGCAAGCATTTGACTGAAATAAGCAAGGTTATTGCCAATATTTTTGTCTAAAATAAAGTGGCAAGTTATTGAGTCATTTTTAAGTTTCATTTTATCTTCCTCTTGTTTTGTAGGTTATTATGTTCCAAGCAAGACACCAGAAGAGGCTGCTAACATATTACCAACAAAGGGTGAGGATTACTTTTGACTTCTGTTTGTGTCTTCAATTTAATTGTTGTTATAATTTTAGAATGAAAAACTGGAACAGACAGTTACTAAAATGAAGCAAGAAATGCAGCAAATGATGAAGTACGTTAATTATGATTACTATTTAAAAGCATTTATGATTCTTTAGTAATAAACAATATGTTTGTGTTTAAAGGAAACTAAATGAACAGAGTGCCCACATAAAAAAATTGGAGAACTCTTTTCAACATCAAAGGTATTGAATGACTACCACTAAAGTAACTCTAAAAGTGATTGATTATGAAAATAGAACACACATTGCCCTGGATGTGAAATCTTATATCATACACAAGGTGTCACTCTTGGCACACTTTTGTTTAGCACTTGAGCAAGCAGTGAAAAGCTTTAATAAGTAGTAATTTGATCATCAGATCACACGTGTATATTTCTACTTCAAAATCATTGGTAATATTTTAATTTAGATGTTACGTGTATTATTAAATGGTAAATTGGTTTATTTAGATAGCACTTTTTCACTTGCATTTGTGTTTTTTTGCCCATCAAAGAAATCATAGCCATACAGAAGAACCATACACTCTACACCAGTTTAATACAAGTGTGTCTTTTTTTTCAGTGCCCTCAAAGCTTCAGTTTCTCAAAAGAATCATAGTTCTCGTACTCCCCTTGGACATCAGCCTAGTAGTCAATCAATTTTTGTAATTTGGCAATTATTATAATTTTTATTTTGATATAGTGATTGTTACCCTTCTGATTACCCACAGTCCGACAGATCCCTTTTAGCTCTCCCATGTCAGTTTTACGTCGTTCCTCTTCTACTGCCAATTTGTGAGTACAAAGTTGCATTAATGTTGATTTGCACCTCTATCATGGCCTGTTCCTTGTTCCTTTTTGTGGCCCCTTTAGTCTTCTTCAAACCTCAGACCTCATAATAGTGAGAGTGTGTGTTGAAGGTATTGCACTGTACAAACAAGCTTTATCCTGGGTTCAGCCATTGGTCTTATGTTAGCTTTAGCTGCTGTATAGCTTTGCCATGCCCTGAAGCTATCTATACACACACCTGAAAAGCCAGGCTTTGCTTGGGTTTAGGGAGGAATCCCTATTGGGTTCCCTAGGAACCAGTGACACATGATTGATTCTTACATGGCAAATATTGCTGGGCTCTATGACTATAAATAAGCACACAGTGAACGTAAAAGACTAAATCTACATAAAGTGGATTTTATGGTCATACAAATAGAATGCAAATCAGGGTACTGTATTTGTCACAAAAAAATTTGAGTTTATTATCATATTTATAGTATTTTATTTGTTTTATTTGTCTGTTGGCAGGGTGGAAAGTATGGAGATGGATGAAACAAACCTGTTCAGGAAAGTAAGTTACACTTTTTTTTCTCTCTCTTTTGTTATGTGCTTATCGTTACCCCATAAATTACAGGCTTATACCAGGACTGGCTCTGGGTGTAGACATTTGATATTATTCCCTCCTGATCAAACCCACTTCCAAATATACAAGCCAGCTGTACATTTCCCCACTTAAATTATCATTCTGATTTTCATTATCAGTCTCACACAAATTTCCAGTTATTTCTACATTGACAGTGATCCTGCAAACTGAAACAAAAACACCTCTCTGAATTCTTCTTTTATTGCAGCCTAGCAATGCCCCGAGACTGACATTAACTAGCCCTCCACAGGATGGACGGATGGGTATGGCCCTCACCTTTTGTTGATATACTTAATTGAAGTTTATTAAAGTAGCATCTTGTTATATTGCTTAGGGACAGTACCTCACAGAATTACCAATCAAAACCTACTAGCCAACCACTCCGCCAGCTCAGCCACAGTCAGGTTTGTGAGATTAAAAAACACACAGACATTTTCATCTGCTTCTTTTATACCAATAATATTTTTTATACTTAAAATGTTGTTGTTGTTTTAGCCGTTTTCAGACAACACCATTAACCCCAGAAATTTCATTCAGCCACTCCTTGGGATGGAAGTCTCCCATCTTCAAACCACCATCAACCTTCAGGCACCCTTCCATGTCATCTCTGATCAACCTGCCTCCTTAAAATACCCACATTATATTGTTTTTAAGATGAGGCTTTGGGCCAAACTAAACCTCTATTTGTGGCAATAAATGCACATTAAATGATACCATTTCTTGTGACTGTTATTTGATATTTTGATTGATTTGATTATATTTGTCAGTGTTTGTGGTTTTTTCCAAGTCGACTGGCACATAAAAATCCTGGTAGTTTGCTAACCAAGACATAACACTTCAGACAGAGATAATAATATTAAGTTACTTTAATCACACTTGTAGTAAACAGCTTTGGGGCAACACTTTGGTTTAGAGTCTGTGCCAGCTTTGGATTTCACCTTTATTTTCTGCACAACAGTTTCAAGTAAAGGCAAAGAGCAGCTGTATCAGAGTCCCATATCACCTGAAGTCATCGCGGCACAGGAAAGATGTGGTGAGGCGGGTGGCGGGACCGGCCTGATCTGTTCAGACAGGTAGATTCTCTTTTTGTCAAGCAGTATTTTGCCTCTATTGTCCCCTGTTGTCAGCGTGCTGAATTGTGTCTATTGAAAGGGGCTCAGGTGTGACTGTGTGTGTGTTCTGGGTGTGTGTCTCTGCCTGGGAGAGAGGATGAGGGGCTGGGGTATTGTACAGAGCTAGTAGGCCTGATCCTTCTTTGCGCTCCAGTGGGATTTAAAGCTGTTTCCTGTTTTTGAAGCATCCACTTAGAGAGAAATGGCTCCCTGGGGCAGGCGAGGCTGTCATGGTGTCGCACATTGACAAAGGGAGAGCTAAGTCACTCACTGTATATTAATATTGAATGTGAAAACAAACTAAGGTACACTGGCTACTTGTGGGGTGTGATTATAAAATGAATATTAACATGAGGCAAGGCACAATCATTTTCATTGACTTTTCCCCATGCACTCTCACTTTCTGCCACACTCAGGCCTCTGCGTTGCTCCAGGCTGTACAAATGAGGCCTGCCACTTCACAGAGCTAAAGAAAACTATTCTGATGTCAGTGGTAATTATTCAGCAGCATGTTCCCACAGATTGTCCGTGGCCTCCCTTGTCCCTAATTTTCCCTCTTCATCTCCATCTCGGTGTGTGTGTGCGTGTGTGTGTGCCTTCCTTAATCTGATCCAGATTTTACACTTTGTCAGTCTTGTACCTTTGGAGCGGTAAGTGTAATCCCCTTTGGGCAAGACACGACATGAAGTAAATGATTTCACACCAGTGCTATTTGTCTTCCTGAGGTGCAGGCTTTAAGTGGAGCTCTACAGAGTTTTACTCATGACCTTCCCCACCATTTCTGTTGCACATTCAAATTAAAAGGACTGAAGTGCGCACAATAAAGCATAACAATTACTATGCAGTCATAAACCACCGTATATCTGTAAATCTACTTTCAGTGTGTTAGTCATTAACCTAAAGTTGTGACCCCCCTGGGGCTATAAATCTTTGCAGTTTGAGCAGGTTTTGCCTAATGACATTTCCATGTTGTTGGAAAGAGATGTTAACACTAAAGTGAGGAAGCACAATTAGTTGGTGTGTTGAGGGATATAGGAATCAGTGGGCAAAACTAGTTCCCTATACAAAGTAAATAAAAAAAAACAGCAGTCATAGCAGCACATTGGATCACTTCACATTCTTCATGCAACTATTAATTTTGCATGGAATGTTATTTCATTTGGAGAGGACAGGGCACATTAATTAACACTCAGCACAGATACTTTAATGCCCAGATTTAGCCAGGGGCTACTTTCCATTGATAGTCATCATACATTAAGACAAAAATATAAAATTCAAAAATAGAATAGAATATATACACTATTTTACAACCAACCCAGGCAATTTTTGAACAATATAATAGTTCTCCAATCTATTAACACTTTTCAGGCCTACAAATGATCATGTGATTGATTAGCTTTTAACCATTTTGTTTTAGCTCTTTTTTAAAGGCTGTAAAGATGGGAGACTCTTGAATAGTTATTGGAAAACTATTCCAGCGCGTGCAGCTTGTTATTAGCTTATTATCATTCATGCATGTATGAAGGCAAAAGAAAAGAGCAAAATTGACATTGGTTAAAGGTAACTTTACTCCACGCCTTAGGATTGGATAACCAGTAAACAAAAATGCAAAGCCCTATTTCTGGAGTCAGTTAAAAGAGGTAAGTTGAAATATAATATAACCTGCTGCAAGTGTTCTGGAGGGAGGCAGTTAAGATGTGGGAAAATGTAAAAACAAAACAAAAACAAAGGTCCACGATATACACAAAGCAGTATCAAGTAGACTTACCACTAAAAATGCAGTTTGACAAATTGGAACGTACAGCGTTGGCCTGCAGATGTCCCTCTTGTCTAGCCCAGCCTGCTTTACATGTTAATATCTGCCCTGTGCATTCTTCACCGTGTGGACTCTGGACCCTGGCTGACTCCATGGAGGTCGTCACCACAAACACACTGTGCTTTTCACATCTTTCACTTGGCTAGTATGTATGAATGAGTAGGGCGGTGAGTCAAAGAGGAGCAGGTGAGCATGTGTGACAAGAACTCAATATTCTCCAGACACGCAAAAGCATCCCACATGTGAAGGCAGGCTGGGTGTGAGGCTTTGAAGGGGGCCGCCTTTCTCCATCTGTCCCATGCTTGAGTGACGTGCGTGGAAATACTCCCTACGTTCCCTATCAGCTCTTTACCCAGACAAACTTTTTACTACCTTCCTGAACAATTAGACAAAGCTTGGCTATAACTTTCTTCCTCCCTCTTCACTCTGGCGCACACACACTTGGCAGGATGTGGAGGCAGAGAAAGACCTCGAAAGACAACACCGAGATTAGTGGGCTTTTGTCACGGCTCTGTGGCATACTTAAAAGCAATTGGCGCGCCTTCCTCTCTGCCAGACTTCTTTCTTTTCTCACCCTGTCTGTCCACATCCCTCTTCTTTTTTTTTTTTAAAGAGTAGATAAACATTTGCTACAAGAGAGAAAGATGCAGAGAGAGTGGAGGGTGGACACAGGATGGAAGTCTCCTGTTGCTCTTGTTTAGCCTGGTTTTGTGTTTTGTGTTTTCTTAGGTTTAATAGCGGCTTTTGTGGCTATGCGGAGGATGAGCCAATAGGGAGAGGTATGCAAACACAAGCGGGATTCAGTGCCAACCAGGTGTTTCGTTCCATGCGTGCGATTCCTACATCTATTTCTTTCAAATAATGCATCTGTGCACACAGCTCTATGCATCGCTATGTTGATCTATTGGGTGTACGCGCCTTCGCCCAGTGCGTCAGAGTGATTTGGGCTGGTGTTTTCTTGCCCAGGTGTGTGCATTAGTGTGTATGTGCGAGTGTGTGTGTATGTGTGAGCTCTTCATGGTCACTGACTCCATTCACCTGAGCAGGCTTTCACAGTCTAAAGGTAAATGCCAGTAAAAAAAAAAAAGAAAAAAAAAAAGGCTCTGGACAGCTTCTCATCAACACCAACCACAGCTGCTGTTGACTCACGCCCAGGAATCTCCTCTATACATTCACACCAGCATAGGACTTACAACAGAGAGAGAGGGGAAAAAAACGTATCCAACAAATGTGTGTGCAATAATGTGTGGCCCTATAAGTCCACCTGAATATAGTGAAAGAACAAGTTATTGCATAATTTTTGCTCTGTGATCATGTGGGCATATTCCATGATGATAATGTCAGCATTCATCACAGTTGTGTAAATGGTTTAAAGAGGGGGTATTATGCTTTTTTCAATCACATAGCACCGGTCTATAGCATACTACAATGATGACGTAACCTTCTGTTGGTCTGTATATGCAGTAAATTAAAATAACTGCCTTGAATAAAATTGCTCTCTCAAAATGGCTGTACTGAACGTCTTGAAATAGGCCTCTGTCTCTTTAAGAAGCTTTCCGACACGCCCCCTTCAGCACACTGCTGTGGCATTTAAACAACAACACTGTGCGGGGAGGGGGCTCTGCTGAGCTGAGGAGCAGTGGTTGGTGGCTTGGCTGGTGACAAAAGGTCCAGAGGCGTCTCCAGGAGGTGGGGGCGTTCCTAGGAGGACTGAGGATAGCTACACCTAAAATGGCTGCCGTCTAAGTTTTTACTGATTACTCAAAAATATGTGAATGAGCCAAGGCAACACTCCAGGCATGTGTTTAATGAGGGAATGACATAATAACATGATATAAAGCTTGAAAAAGTCGATTTTACATAATACCCCCCCTTTAAGGAACATAAGACGTGATTTTCCCACATGGATTGGCCATCACAAAGTCCAGAGCCCATTAAGGATGTGCTGGAGAAGGCTTTGCGCAGAGGTTTGACTCAATACAAGATCTTGGTGAAAAATTATGGCAACACAGGATGGAAATCTTGTGACATTGCTGGAGATTTTTGTAACAATGCCACAGCAAATGTGACCCAAAGCTAAAGGCAGGAAAGGATGGAAAAAAGCAAAAATGTTCAGAATCTGAAAAAGTATTCTAGTGTGGCCTTCTCACATTCAACGGTCTTATGAGGATGTACAAATCATGGTAATAGTTTTGAATGCAGTGTAATTATGAAGTAATGCATTAAGAAAACCAATGTGTTTTGAAAACGTTTTTGACATCAAGTTGTGAAGTGACTGTAAATTCTGACATCAAGGTAGAAAATGCCTTGAATGCCTTTTGTTCTCAGGTGAAGCACTTTCCCACCCTGACCATTCCCTCTGACCTCATAGGATTCAGTTCACTGACACGCCGCGGATCTCCTCCGTCTTTGCCTCCTCTTGTCTGTCCAAATGATGTGAGCTCAACATTTCTGTCAGCAGCTCTCCTCTGTGTCATCCTCCTCCTTTTCCGTATCTGCATCTTTGCTCCATAACGTGTCCCTCACAGCCTCATCCGCCCACGCCGCTTCGGAGCTCAGTCAAAATCACACAAGATAACTTTGGGACACAAAAAGCGGGAAAAGGCTAATCTTCAGATAAGACAAGAATGAGAGATGAATGTCAAGGACGCAAGCCACGCCAGGAAAGTTACTTAAAAAAAACAACAACAACCTTGTGTCTAGTACAAGGCCAACATGATCCCATTTCTTATCTCATTTTTGCAAAAACTAAACTTCACAGCTTACTTTTCATGTATAATTAAATCCCTGTGTTTGTTTATAGGATGTGATGCTGGCCAGATACATGGGAAACCACTGCTTTGTAGGTCAGAGCAATTGAAGTCTGTAGGTTGTGCAATCATTTCAAAATGGCAGATGCCTGGGAGAAATTGTCTCTGAATTTCGGATAGAAATCTCTTTGACCTTCTTGTCTATCAAAGTTCTGTGTGCAGTGTGCAGCTATGTACTGTACTTAAAGCTTGCGTTTGATCACACTTCATTTTTTACAGACGTTGAAGCACATTTACCTGTTTTAATGGGATACATTCCCTACAAGCTCAGGTAGTTGCAGTGTTGAAACAAGCAGATACACACTATAAGAAAACTAACATTCACTCACATATGGGGAATTTAAGGTCATTATTGTTCTTTCGCATCTTTGCATGGTGGGATGAAACTCCAGTAGAACTCAGCATAATTGACAGGATATGCACGTCTCTGTATCAAACTTATAAATGCACCTAAAAGAAGCATTATGGAGCAAAAATATTACTGTCTACCTCCAACAGAAATGGGAACAGAAACATAATGCATGACATTTTGCTACCACTACCCCTTGACAATGTCCCATCTTCCCTGCAATGTTTTCTTTCATCTTCCTCGTCTGAATGAGTCAGCGATACTGTAGATACCAGGACTTCACACCCTGCATCTGCACGCAACTCATGTGCATCTGTCAACTCCTCACACAGTCACGCTGACAGACAAAATACTGGCACTATTTAGAGCAGGACAAGCACCTGAAAACACCCTATTGCAAAAACAGTGGGTTCACAAAGTTTTCATACGTCTTTGAAGTATTTTTTCTTTGTTTTATGGATTTGTTTGGCCTGTAGTCTTTATTGGACAGGACAGTTCCAGCTGAAAATAAGGGGTGAAAAGCGGAGAGACATTCAGCAGATTGTCAGAGCTGGGACTTGAACCTGCGATGATTGGGACATAACAGTGTTGAGCATTAACCGCTAGATAATCTGCTGCACATCATGTTTGCTATTAGCATTCTGACATTTGAATTGTAAGAATTTCTATTGGTAAAAATTATACAGATTGGACTATACTGATATTTTGGACATCCTTTTTAAATTTGGAAGATTTTCCTCAACATCTGCACCTCTAATATAACTTTTGATGTGTGTTGCTTCTCTTTGTCACAAAAACTATACCGATACCAATACAATAATCCATTAAATAAAGACATTTCAAGCTTTGGAGGAAAAACATTGTAAAAAAGAAAAATCTCATTGTGACGTAAATATTGAAACTATATAACAGCAGGTCTATTGACTTGTGCTGTTTTTGAACATTCATAATTGTTTAGGTTGGTGGTAAATTTCATTCATTTCCCAGGAGAAACGTACAGCTTCTCTACAAGCTAGAGTGTAGATTGTTTAATATAACAAACACAATTCAAACTTTTTTAGTATGAAACATCAACAGAATAACAGGAATTAATTAAAAAGGGGGTATGGATACTTCTTAAACCCACTGTAGCTGGGATCGATCCACCGACCTCTCGATCAGTGTTATCAAAATGGAGGACAACACAGATAAAAGAACACAGTTGTAACTTTTTTAATGGCACAGGTAACCCGATTACACACAAAAAGACACAATTATAACCTAAATGACAACAGACTGTACAAGATTGTCAATACAAAGATTAAACTGATAAAATTTTGTATATTTATCATGTATAAATACAGTATCTTACAATGACATGAACATGGTATTTGCTACATAGCTTACATTCTGACTATAACACAACATGAACATGCAGTATAATGCCCAGTTATATGAAACAATAAATTAGACACATAATGTACATTTGTTTGAGAGTAAAACAGGCTAATGATGCTAAGGCTAACAGTGTGGTCCAAAACACTCGTACAATGATCTACTCTAATTTCACACCAGGTCCATACAAAATGGTAGCAGAAGTGCACAAACCTGTTTAATACAGTCTGTAAATGGCAGTCCTTAAGCTTTAACATAAAGTTTACAAATGAAATGACTGAACGATAAAGGTTTGTACAAGAAAAACATTGATATTTGAAAAAAGCCCCAAACATACACCAGCTGTAGTGAACGGATGTGCCTGAACAAACTACACAAGGAACCAAACGAAAATGCAGAGTCTTCATTACTGTATGCAAAGTGTGGCTATTTCTGCCAAGAGGTTGTCAGTCATGGTGAAAAACCCAACTCACTGAAATGATAATTGATACAAAATCCGGTCAGAACAAGCTACAAAGGAAAGGATTTTTTTTTTTTTAATTATCATCATTATTATTTTGTATAATAACACCATGGTCTTATCTAAGAGCTTGATTCATGAGTGCTTTAAAATTTTAAAAGACAGGCTTGAAATGAGCAGGCATTAGAGAGGTTTTTGGATTGTATTATCTTCTAGTTAAAGTGGATGACTGAATGACAAACGTGGGGTTTACAGTAGATCAAATAATCCAATCAATCTCTAGGGACAACTGAGCAATGCCCTGTAAAATTATATTTCAAAAGTCAAATACATTAGCATTACCTGAACCATGAATGATTCAAGTAACATTTTACATTCATTTTCTGGTTTGAACTTCCAGTATAGTGAGCTACAGCAACATGTGTAGCAGATGTACATTTCTTAACCTTAACCTATGACTTCACCAACAGCATTTACACATCTGAGTCGTTGTGCTGACGTCTCTGGACACACTTTTTTTTTCAACGCGGAGTGTACCGTAATGCTCAACAGCTGAGGCCTAAATCTTATCTCGGCGTATTGTTTTACACAGTTATTTAATAGTGGTCTATCCTATGAGCGCGCACAGGCAAATCCACACGGACACCTGGGGAACTGCGCAAAACTAAGTCATGAGGAGTAACAGACGTTTTGACACCAGCTTTAAGCGCAGATAAAACAGCATAGGAGCATAGAAAAGGAAACAAAAGGGTAAAGCACAACAAGCTACTGTATGAATGCAGCGCTAATGAGGTATGCTATTTACATTAAAAAACAAATATTTCTGTACATTGATTCTATAAATTTATTTGGCACTTTGAAATGTAAAGTTTTAACAAAATTATAGCATGGGAATATGTATGACATAAAATTTCTTAATATAGCTTTGAATATGTCAGATATGCACATTTATTTATCAATTTTGAGTTGGTAGTACTTCAGTTTTAAAAGGTACAAGTACCGGTACTAAGTAAGCCATACACTTGCAGGCTTTCTTCTTTTATATAAGAAACCATAAACATTTCATGGCCTATATAGCCAAAACAGGTACAATCCCCGAATATTTTGAGCAGCGCCAGAGGGCTTTATGTCCCATCTTTATGTTACAAAGTCAAAGATGAAGTCTCCCTTAAATCTCTGAATAGATGAGCAGAAACACACGAATGATCCAACAACAATCTGTAAAATCTGGAAGTAATTGTATTCCAAGGCACCGTTTTTCACTGCTGCACTGTTGACGGTCCCTTTGCGCTGCAGGCCTCGGAGGTTAACCTGCTGACGCAAGGTGAGAACTTACACTCTTCAAATGTCCAGAGTCTTTTGTTCTCACGTCAGCTCGGATATACCACCTCCAGAAGGAACTACCAGTCAGAAGATTCACACAACATGGCGGTAATGAATGAGAAGTAAATTTAAAAAAATCTGGTTTATGTTGGAATTATATCATTGCTGCTTCTGAAATGGATCTGTTCATGGAGCGCTGACTCTCCCCTGCTCAGTAACTTATTCTGACATCTCGTCTTTTCCGCGCAGCGTCCGCACAGCAGCTGGAGAGAGCGGCTGCTGGCCCTCGTCTCCCTGGATGTAGATTTAGTGAGGCTTGTCTACTTCTTGCGGTTCTAACGGCTTGGTTTGAAGTACACTCTGAAATTAAGCTATTACGTTACATGTGTTATGTAGCATTGTTCCTTATAAATGAGCCAGGATGAAACTGTAGGCTGCATGCTATATAATTAAAATCCGCTAAATACACAAGTTGCTATATTTGAAGGCTTGTAGAAAAACAGCGTAGTTCTTTTACAAGGGCTTGTGGTAGGTCCTTGTGTACCACAATGAATTGTTACCTCAAGTCGTTTTCTGTTACTTGGAAGCCAAATGAAAAAAATATGTGAGAAGCGCTTTTGTATTATTAAGTTGCTTAAAAAAAATGGTCTTTGTCTTGCTTTTTTACATTCTTCATTGCTGGGTTTTGAATAGGTCCATGTTTTTGACAACAAAGTGGCAGCAGCACATTGAGGGCAGGCCCTGTGTTCCCTTCTCCCTCCGTACACTGTAGTAATGTGGTTATCCTTTTGCTTTTGGCAGTTTGTTGTGAGTCTGTACAAGTTGAAATGAAATGCCACAGGTTGCTGCTAGCCTCCAAGCTGCTAACACTGGTAGTGAATGTGCTGGTGTTGGTGCACTTTCCCGTCCACGTGCGAGTGTGTGTGCGTGTGTATGTCCGTGTACATTTTTGGGTAGACCTTGGGAGCTAATGCCGTGCTCCCCTGTGCCAGGAGCAGCTGCTGATGGGCTACGTAGTCCTCGTATGAAACACAGTCTTTATCCCCATTGGTCGTTGGAGTAGGAAGGGCGGGACATGCTCGGTCTCGGTTGGTGGCAGGTAGGCGCTGCGCAGCGGGGAGTGCGGAAGAGGAAGCAGAGGAGGAGGAGCAGGTACGCTTTGATTGGCAGAACCACAGGAGGGCGGTGCCAAGGATGAAGGCCACACCTGCTGGGATCCCAATAATGACGGGCCAAGGCAGACCCTGGGATGTTGCGGTCGTCACAGGAGTTATGGGCGGCTTCAGATCTGAGAGACATAAAAAACGTTTATAGTATAATCAGTATTACACTGGCTGCTGAACAAACTTGCGTAGAATCTACCTTTACTTCCAAATATGACTTGTGATTTCGTGTTTTTGTATAGAATCATCCTCTCACCTGGCAGCACAGTTAGGTAGGCACTCCTGAAGCTGTATCCCATTGTATTAGCCCCTAGGCAGATGTACATGCCAGCATCATCTTCTTTGGCTCTAGTAATGAGCAGCTTGTTCAAATACGAGCCATCAGGGCGGGACCACACCTCCCCCGTGGGCAGCACCATAAAGCGATGATCTCCCACCTTGTGTTACAAACATACTTAGGTCAGAATGGTCAGGTCATTAGAAGAGAAGATAGTGCAGGTGCCGATTTATACCTCTATGGTGGAGTTGAATTTGTATTCATCTCCAGGCTCAACTCTTTTCAGCCACTGAATGACTGGTTTGACATCACTGCGCACCTTACACTGGAAAGAGGTGGTACCACCATAGTCCACAGTAGTGTTAACGGGATGGGTGCCAGTCAGGATGGGCTTAGAGTTTGTACGTTCTGCGAACAAAAAAAGATCAAATCATTATTTCATCCACGTCTTAAGTAATGTTACATATTAATGAATGTAGGCTCCGGCTCCAAGGACTAATATTGGGGAATTGTAGGATCCGGCTCGACGGACCAATATTCGGGATTGTAGGACTGTATAAAATGATAATTTGGATTCTTCATCCACCCAACACCCTTGTAAAGGAGCGAAGTCGGACACATAAAGGGCAGTTTTGAAGTTTAATGTGGCTTCAATATGTTACAAAGGTCTGGTGATCTGAAAGTACATTAGAATAACTGATTACTACGATAATCTAGCTATTACACACATATAACTGATAATACTTGAGGTAACTTAGCATAAGTAGTAAGAAATATCATTAAACACTACTTATATATTACATTTGACCTAAAACGAAAATACAAATAATAATATATATTTTAACCCAGCTCTGTCACAGACGCAGACATTTGCAACTGCCCAACTGACTGCTCAACTATTTATCTGCTACTCTGTTACCTAGCAACCATAAACTCCTCCCACCTGGTCAACTATAATAGAGAATTTATAACACATACAGTGACTTATTTTTGAATGTTTCGGCAAAATCGTATGTGATAACAGTCGTGGACCCAATTGTGAGCTCCAAAGAAAAACGGGTACAGATATACGCCCATATGAACAAAGATACTATTCTTTTCACTGTCGGAACTGTATGTCTGAGCACCTTTCAGGGAAAAATACCTCTCCACCTGTACTTTAATATGGACCAGATGTGGGGAGCATGTTCAAAATCTCTCCTGCTTTACACAGCAAAACATTAAATCACCCGGCATCAAGAAAGCTTTAGCTTCCTTCCAATATAACCTAATATATTCAAAACCACTCACAACTCATCACCGAACACATTCTGGCTCGAACAAACACCTTTTCAAACAGAACCTTTTTTAGACTCGAACCACAACTGGCTCAACAACAAAAAACTTCAATAAAACTCCATCCACTCTTCACCGAAGTGCACTGACAGAAGCAGTGATCAATAAATGTCACTGTTGGACAAGACAAACTCGAATAACACTTTGTAAAGGACAGGAAATAGTTATAAAGTGCAAAATATTGTTCTAGTATTACGTTACAAACTACACTAACCACCCTTTTTTTTTTTCCTGCACAATGGAATCAAAGCCTGATATCTGGCAAGCAGACTGTGCCAGCAAATCATTAAAATGGGCTAAAGCTAATTATGGTGTTTTCGGTCATATGATCTTAAAGGTTTTTGCATAATCACCTTATTGTGAGTCACAATGGAAAAACCCCTGCTCTTTGCTTCACACAGAACAGTAAATGTTATTGTCTGACCAAGAGGGATTTCAAGTGAGGTAAGATATAGGTCTACCACTAATACATCTCTGATATGCAAGCAAGGGAGTGATGAAAGCACCCTGAGGTGTGTCATGGCAGGAACAAGCCAAACACATCCATTTTGTGCATGCATGGATGTCTTCTTAAATGTCTGGTTTATGGTGTAAATAACTAAACAATGGAGCACTGGATCTACTTTTATTTAATAGTTTTTATAAGTTTAGTTCAAGGGTGTATTTTGGCATGCCACGACATAATGATACAGTTTGAGATCCAGACAAATTCAAGGAAAATTAACACAGATGCCCTAAGGTGCATGGTGATACAAGACAAAGATTTTTTTATTTTCAAGTACGTATGTAAAACATTCAAATGGGTGAATTTAGCAGAGGTTTTAACTGTGCAACCATGAGCTTTTTTTAGGCTTGGAACCTTAATGCCAACTCTATCTCACACGAAAATGTTAGTTATCAAGGAAACAATTGTGAAAAAGTATCATCTCTGGCAATGTGCACTGAAGGCTGCATTTGGCCATAGGTCGCACTTTGGGCATCCCATCATGCAGCACACTTTTGGAATTTTTTATGCGTTTCCGTCATCAAATTCAAATGCTTTCTGTTTTATTTGACACAGGATGAAATCCATTTGTGTAAAGCATCAAAGCACGTTTATAACTCACGTATGACTTCCACTTTGTAGGTGGCGTTGATCTCCCCTGCTCGATTGGACACCTGGCAGGTGTACTTCCCACTGTGCTCAGGAGTGAGGTTCTTCAAACTCAGGGTCCACTTCTTCTTCTTCGGCTCCCCTCCCGTAGCCGCCCTGCTGTCCTCCTCCACCAGGGGCCTGTTGTCTTTGAGCCACACGATGTCGGGCCGCGGGTTTCCGCTGGCCGTGCACTTCAGACGCACTGAGCTGCCCACCGGGCGAATGATGACGCGCTTCCTCATCTTTGCTGGCTGAGTGAAGCGAGGCCGCACTGTGGGTGGATAAACACAAGCATATTCATTTAAAGCTCATTATTTATGTCGCTGCTATCATTCATACAACCATTTTTATCAATTCAGTGGTCTTCAGCAAAGGTCAAGCTTTGCTCAGATTACTGTCCTGAATACGGTTTGCACGAGATAAGTGCAAACTATATTCAGGATGAGACAACAATATGAAGGCAAAATTTTACTAAACCATTGCAACACCATTAAAAAAAGAAAGAAAAGAAATTATATGAATCAAAAATTAGACTTACACAATAAGGATAAAAGTATAAGGAAAATAGTGACTAAAAGTGAACTTTTTGCCACATTTTTATGTAGACATGATTTTGTTTTAGGCTGTGTTAGCAACAGAATCACTGTAAGATTGAAGACCTATGGGCTATAGCTGCCACTTAATATTGTGACAACAGTAATTTAGAAATAATTTAATCTTGTGCCGCCCTAGTCCTGACTCACATTAAAAATTAAAAAAATAAAGTTGGCAGCCATCCAGGTTTAAGAGGAGAGACAGTGCTATTTTCTGTGAACTTTGCTTAGTTTCGATGAAGGGCTGAGATGACCTAAACACGATATTACAGTAAGAAAAAAAAACGATTTTACAACACTGAAATCATTTCAATAACCAGAATAACCAAACCTTCAATTACTTTCGCTTTAAGTGTGAATGAAGCCTACAGCTCCTGGCAGATGAGACAACAGGCTAGAACAGAAGAAGTTATTGGCGGAGATAAACGGTTTGCGGGGCAGTTTTATATTTACAAGCAGTGTTCTGTTCTGTGTCTTATAGAGGGGCCTGGGCCGAACCGATTGGAAAAGATTGAGGAATTCATCACAAATTCCTCCGTGACAGTTTTATTAGACGTAAAGAGCGATCAAAGCCGTGTTATCTGAAAAGCCTGCGACACAGAAGGAGGCTGCAGAAATATTTCAAGCCTGCTGGGTTTCACGTTGTATTATTTATTTATTTCTACAAAGGGGAACCATTCGAACACAGTGGCCCTTTCTTTGAGGGGCAAATGGCGTCGGGCTTGGAGTGGAAAAAGAGTTTGTTAATTGTTAGTTTTTCATCAGTGTATTTTTTTTGTTCATTTAGAAGGGAGTCTGGTATGTTTCCTCAGAAAACAAAAGTGCACAGAGCAAACACAGGCTCCAAGTGCGGCAGCTCTGTGGTGCGGGTTGAAAGGCCAAACGGGGGTAGGACAAATATTGCATTTTCAAAATAGATTCAATATTTCTTCAAGGGCCGCGCAATATATCACAAATTTAATCAGCAATGTCAACATTAACCTCTTACCGCCCGCCTTAACCAAGAGTATTTTTTCCCAGTTCGGCTTTAGCCAAAAGTTTCTGGAGTATACGGTATTGTGTTGTGTTTTGTGAAATGTGTAGCCTCCTATGGACAAGTGTTGCAAATGAGCAGTTTTGCTATAACACTAAAACCAATGTATCTGGTTTGTCCAATGCAGTTGTTATGTCCATATAGGGCTGGGTGATATATCGATATTTAAGATATATCGATATATTTTTTAATGAGATATGGAATTAGACCATATCGCGTATATCGGGATATTTCAAATTCAGATAAGCTATTAAGTTAACAAAAAGAAACGGGTAATCTCAAGCTGATTTTAAAAAAAAAAGTGTATCTTAAACTGAGCACTTTATTTTGTTATCTCTTTATACATATATGCTGCCCTCAGAAAAAGATTGACCTATTTTATTTTATAGGCTATTTTTATTTAAGATATTTTTTTACATTTCATTTCACAGCTCTCACTTTGCGGATATATATCGTATATCGATATTCAACCAAAATATATCGGGATATGACTTTTGGTTCATATCGCCCAGCCCTATGTCCATATCAAATAAACTAATAATAATAATAATAATAATAATGGAGAGCTGACAGCCTTTAGGCCATGTGTCACACCTCATTTGAAAGCTAAGACCTGCAAAACTGATCCAAACTGATCTTTTTCCTTGCGTTGTCACTTTTTTCACTTTCTTTTCCCACTATTTTGTTGAGTTTTTGTCCCTTTTTTGCCTTTTTTAGTTCTGTCACATTATACACATTACTGACAGTTTGCACAGCTGTGTGGCTCTGTGGCAAAGCTGCAGTGCATATGCAACATTGTCCAGCATCATCCAGGCAATGACGCATACTGTGTGACATATACCTAAAATAAAAAAGGTTGTTGTGTGGCGTTATTTGTTATTTTTAGGGTGCAACCTTTCTCATAATACAATAAACCATAAAGCGTTACAGATGCAAACCCTTAATGCATCCAATTAATTTTCTGCTCCACTGACATTCTGCGCTGCTGTGGAACTGCATGAAATCTATTCCTTTGAAGTCCTTTACAATCCAAGCACAAGCACTTGTTATTTTCTCTACACACGCTCTTACAAACTCGTACTTTTTAGCGTGATTAGAGTTCTGGTTCAGACCGGATGAGATCACAGTGACCCAATCAGTGCCAGGGGAAAGTTCGCGCTGGTGAAACACATGGCGCAGGGCATCGCAGCATAAACAACGTAATTGGCAGCAATAAAGTTAATAGCTCGGTTTTGAGACACAATCTTTGAGTCACTTCCTCTTGTTCCTGACACAAAAGATTACCGTGACGGATCGGCCACATGTCCATGAGAACGTGCTATTAAACATGTTATTATTTTCCACTGAACCAGCAGCTCGCAGTAACAGCTCCTAAATGACCTGGCGTCTTTGATTTTTACTTACGGATCTACTTATTAACAAGGTTCCCATAGTAAAAGCAAAGACCCAACATCACTTTAAAAAAAAATCCTGAGGTGAACTGAATCCACATCACAGGCTCATAAAACAACAGATGGTGACACAACACAGAAGACGTTTCATTCAGCTATGCAAATTCTCTCTAATCTGTCATTAAATGCATTGCTCTTCAATATAATCTCTCATCAGTTTGATACACCCTTCTGTTCAAACACAACGGACAGTAACGCACATCAAAGAGACACAAGTGTCCAATGGGGAGGGAGGAGAGGAAATCATTCACAGGAGCGCTTGATTTTACAACCCCAACCGCAGCGGACAGCCATGAGCCCAGGCGATAAATCTGCCTCTAACTACTGCTGACTTTTAAAACGGGTTATTTTTCTGGTTTCGAGAAAACAAACAAGTCTGAAGAATTACGTGGCAGGTCTTAGCGCAGAACTCCGGAGATCTCCACATGACCGCATTATTCAGCGAAACGTAGCTCTCTCCTCTGGCTGACCCCGACCACGGCAGGACAACAAAACAAACACTTCTGGGTTTCGCCATTGTCCACTCAGCTACTGGACTTGAGCTGAACTGTGACCATGCTGATTGAGATGGTCTATCAGATAACGAGGGGAGAAGTGTGGATGAGGGTCAGGGGAGGGAAAAGCGTGGTTGATGGATCATTGCAGGGAAAAGTCTCAGGTCACGGTGACCTTGAATGAATCCGATGTTGATTGAAGAATAGGTGGAGATTTGGAGAGGACTGAAGGATTGAAAGCGTCTATGGTGAGTCACAGGCAAACACACTTAATCAAAAAGTGTTCAGAAGCAGACTGGCTGAGCAATATGCCAAAATAACAAAACCAAAAAACTGACATTCTGCCACAGGATTGGCTGAGGATCTAGGATTAAAAATACCCAAGTCAATAATTGACTTTAACCATCAATTAAATCACGATTTTACTAAAATTCACAAAGTTGCACAGCGGACCTTCGGATACACAATTAGTAAGGAGAAACACAGGGGGTTCATATTGAGTTTAAATTACATCAAGGAGTGACAGATTACGAGCGAGGGCAAAACACTAAAGTGAAGCCAGAGACGGTTGAAGTCAAAACAATAAAAGAGGAAAAGTAAGAGAGAGGGCACATGGAGAGGTGCAGAGAAAGAAAAACAGTTTGGAGAACAGAGCGGCAAGGCCAGGGCCAGAGAGAGCGACGAGAGGTGAGAGCGGCCCAGAGGCCACGCTTGTTCAGGGTCTCAGGGCCACTTCAACGCCACACTTCACAGTGTAAAAATACTGCTGACCCTTTGGCAGCGCGCCTTTGTTCACACACACACTGGACTTAAATTTGCGCCTACGAGAGTCCGTGTGTGCGAGAGAGACAGAATCGAGACGTCTTCGGCAACGATGCGGCCAAACAGATATTTGCAATGGGAAGTAATTTTGGCTGACCTCCAGTTTATGGTTAAGGGAATAGCTTGAGCTGGGAGAGTAATCCCGTTGGCTGGATTTGATGCTTGCAAATCAATTTTCAGCTTATCAGCAGCTGTTTCACATTTAATGGACAGAGAAAATGTGAGACATTTGTATTTCACGCAATGAGACACAGTCCATACAGGAGCAAAGTGTTGTGGGCAAAAATCAATTGTTGTTACAGCTTTGGCAAATTAAGAAATGTTAACACATTCAGCATGTAATTTATCAGGGTTATCTTTGAGCCATGCAAGACCATGGAGTTTGAAACGAAATCTATATAAGGACTACAGCGTGTGGCGTGTTTGTGTAAGCACATAAAAACAGAGCGGCACAGGAGAAATGTAGCTCTAGCGGAGGAAGCATGGAGGGGCAGTAAAAGACAGACAAGAGAATAACAACAAGCAAAGGCAGAGCGGTAAAGTTCCATGACAGAGGGGTCCTGGGAGACTGCGAGGGGCAAAGGAAGGAATGCGTCCCTCCGAAATCACACCTCACACAAATAGACTGCGCTGTTCTGTGTCACAGCCAATTATCCGAGCAAACACCTCCAGACACAGCGCACACTGTCCCACTCTACAACCTGCTACTGAGCGCCGTGACACGTTTAAAACTATTCCATTCATCTAAAGAGCGGCATGCATTATTGTGCAGGTTTTGAGCTCTCACCGAGTTTGCCAGCAAGCTCCGGGATGCTTTCAGACCCTCCATTGGCAGCCCCGTCACTTCTTGAACTGGAGTCATCTAGAAAAACACAGAGGAGGGGGTTATCAGTGTCCTAAAGAAAATACGTACATGTATAGATATTAAGCCACGGTTCATAAGTAATGGCTTCAAGGGTATCCCATTTCATGAAGTGAATCGTAAGGATAAAAGGAGCTGCTTACATAATGTTGAGCACAGTTTATACAGGCTACACATTAATGAAAAGTCATTTACAAAATAAGAATGTATTAAATTAGGCCACAAGAAATTACAACAAAAAAAGAGTTATCATATGATCTAAACAGAACCGTTTCAGCCTGACACAACTGTACAAAAATGGAGATTCGGGAACATTTGGAACTGGGTAAAAACTTGCTTTGTTGTTTTCACATATCGTAGTATCATTGTATCATAGTTTCTCTTACCCACTGAGATAGATACACATCTGTTTAAATATTCAAGCCAAGAATCGTTTAAAATGGATACAGTGTGTATGTGGGGGCCCCCAGCTGAAGAGGGGGGCTGCCTTTGTACAACTGGGAGAAACGCATAGAAAAGTGAACCTGAAACATCAACCAGAACCTGATGGAGTTTATGGAAGAGACAAATGCAAGTGAGCAGCTTCAAACCACCTGGAGGAAATCTGTGGCGGTTAATTAGAAAAGGATATGATCCCAGGTGCATGATGGTACGTATGTGTGCGAGAACAGTCTGAGACCACCTGAACAGCTCTACAGTGTTTAATGCCGCGCCAAATATCTTTACAGCATCACTATTTGGAAGATGGAATAAAGGGCATATTTGAAATGCAAATACAAGCATGACCTGCATCTCTGGTATTAATAGCTGGCCGTGCGCATACGTGTGTGATGGATGCTTCTTTGGGTGTGTCGGCGCATGTAGGGGTGCGTGAGCTCTGGAGTTACTTAACTGAGTGGTAACCCGAGGTGCCAGTACTCCTGTTGCACCTCCCGCTGCCACATGGACAGCCTGTTCTAGGAAAGGCCAGGCGTTTGAAGCGGAGCGGCCAGTGGGGAGGGGACTATGATGTGGAGTGACTGGGGGTCTGAGTTTAGCACTCTCTCAGTCAGAATACTTCCCTGAGGTCCGATGCGGGCCAGTACATGTAGCCTGGCGGACCTCCTACAGAGCTGCTCACAGAGGGGACTGGTCAGCTTCCACTGTGCACACACTACATCTGTTTGATGTTTCTCTTAAAGGTAATGGAATACTTAGTATTAAGATGAGCGATATGCATCTTTAGAAGCTCTCAGTCATTCAGAAGTTTTACATCGTAGAAAAGGTTTTTAAATAGACTGGATTGTTTGAGTTGAGCTAGGTTGTAAAACAAAAACTGCCCAGTTCATTGGACAGCTTTGAAAATCTTCAAAAAAGACTAAAGTGTAAGTAAAATTTTACTTTGAAGATTTGAAAGTCAAATTTATGTTGTGTCCTAAAGTTGTAAAGATACTGTAAAGAGGCTTATATTGTCTCATCTTACTCTACCTAATCTTAGGTAGGAGACACTTATTCCCTATCATGGGACTTGAAGACATTGACTTAAACTCAAGACATTGTGGTAGTAATGAAATCTCCTTGTGCTTTGAATTGTTAATGTATGTTTCAAAATCACCAGAGTCCAACAGAGATCTGACCTCGCTCTGGAAGAGTCGGGTCACTATAAAGGCTATTCAGATCATAGACTTAGATCAGGGGCATCTTATCGTCATGTTTTAGATTAATGCCCTCAGGCCGGCGTTTTTACTTGCATGTGATTTGTACATATCGCTATTCAAACTCATTCATCCCTTCTGCGATAAGCTTCTTAAATTCAAACTAAGAGTTTGTGTTTGTATTCGGTCTTGCTGGACCTTGTGAACCTGTGAACCGTTGTGGCACGTACTGTAAATGTTTGTTCTGTGTGTATGTATGACCCAGTCGCTGCAAAGAATCGTCCTTCATGGGATTAATAAAGTTTTCTGGTTCTGATTCCAGTGGACAGGGCCTTATAAGTTAAGATGAGGCTGTTTAGAGATAGAGTAAAAAAAGACAGAGCTGGAAGAGTACTTATTATAACTATTATTATGAGAATGAAAGGGAAATTCCTCAACACAGCAGTACCATAATATACTTTATATCCCACAAATACCTGTATCGACTCCAGTCCGTGCATTTATTATTCATTCATAAAACGATCTTCTCAATGCAACTATTTGATCCTATGTTATCTTTTGAAACTCAAAACCCTCTCATGCTTTTGAATTATTTGTTGTTACAACCAGTTTTCTCACTGAATAAAATAAAAGGCAAGGGCTCTTTCATCTCTCCATCACAAGACGCCGCTGTTATCACGGTGTCCTGCAGCATTACTTAACGTATTGTTTGACACCCACAACAGAAACTGGTTTACATTTCCATAAAGATTAAAAGGCTAAATAACTCCAGCTTTGCCGATCACGATAAATGAAAAATGACTTGTGTGAAATTAAAGTTTGGACCAGGACCAGGGAGCAGGCCCGCCATGTCAGTTCACATTCATATCAATGAGAATAGACGATATAAAGAACACATTTATTGGGTTGACTAATGATCAAAAACTTGGATGCATGTCCAAAACAACAAAACAATAAAAGGTTGTGCCCTCAAATCTGTAGTCCATGATCTATTTTCAAGATTGCTTTTCTATGTATGCCAGTAAACATGTTTTGCTGCTTTTTCAGTCTAGTAAAAAGTGTTGAGAGTTCAGAAAGTTCAAAGTCAAGGATAATGCTTGTTTAGAACTGAACACACACGGAGAAGTAAACAGCCTCCTGTTTTTAATAACCACATTTACCCCAAACTCTTGAGTACCTTTAAAGGTCCTTCTCATGGATAACTCAGGCTTTTTATAATACTTTGGAAACTTTAGAATTGGTATTTGTCATTTAAACAGTAAAGGTTAAACAAAAAGTAAAAAAAGCTATTTCTAATCCAAGCTAATACAGCACCACTGAACTCATCCTCTGCTCACACAAGAGGCATTGAATCAGCTTGAACAAACCTTAATCACCAGATATTAGATATAGGCGTGCCCCAGGGTTCGTTCATTCATGGGACCACTTTTATTTAGTCTTTACATCAGTGGCGGTTCCCCTCCTGGAACCGCCACCCTAACGTGGTGGAGGGGTTTGAGTGCCCGAATGATCCTAGGAGCTCTGTTGTCGGGGGCTTCGTGCCCCTGGTAGGGTCTCCCATGGCAAACAGGTCCTAGGTGACGGGTCAGACAAAGAGCGGTTCAGAAGCCCCTTATAAGAGACCAACAGGCCCGGTAAGAACCATGAGGCCGTCCTTCTGTGGACCCACCACCTGCAGGAGGAGCCATAGGGGCTGGTGCAATGTGATTTGGGCAGCTCCAACAGCTGCCCCCACGATGGACAAGTGGAAGAAGATGGATGGATGGATCAGTGTGTGCTCTGAATAGGAGATACAAATGTACGCAGATGATACTGTGATCTACTGTATGTACATGGGACGGACAAGGAATAAGTAGCTAAAATACTTTTGATTACAGAAGCTGCTAAATTATTTTTCTTTAATATAATGCTACATCTGTCGTACTGTGTCATTAGCAGGTCTCAGGGCTGTAAGACAATGCTGAAACAATCTATTCCGTCTATAAGCAGGCTGGACATGAAACCTTTCCGTTATCACAACTGTAGTATATTGGATAAATATAAACTGCTGAACTGGGGAAATTTTGTCAAATTTCAAGATGCTAAATCCTATGTGGTTTGGCCCCACCACCACTTGTCTCATGCTGTGTGACGTTTGTCCTGTCACGGAAGCCCTACTGCGTTCTGGAGGATAAAGTAGAGCTGAGGCGCTTTTTCTCTGCAGACCAAAGTGCCGTTTATTTGCAAAAATAGTTTAACCCCATGTCTAGCAACGTGCCACACAGCACCCACACTAGGCAGAGTGAGTGGGCTGCTTTTATAGCAGGTGGTAATAATTGGAACATACCATTAATAAAGTACAAGTATACATTACAGACATGCCAATTATCTCGATAAAACAGTGAAAATTACTACAACAATATAATCTTTAACTCAGCAGTGAATTCCTAATTTAAAAATATACTCAGTTTAATAAAGCTAAAAATCCAGGACACCCCTCCCGTTCTGGCAGAGTGGATGAACCTGGAACCCTCCCTAGGTGCTCCGGCTCTCTGGGGACTCTTATGGCCGGAACACCTACAGAGGGAAGAACAAAGCAAAAGTTACAGTTCAACAATTAAACACTCTAAACATATATGTGTATGTCTGCACCACGACCCTTTTACCCATGTAATGGACCCCACTCCATGACATGCTGACATTTACAAAATTACAAACTAGATCTACCTGATAGTTCCCCTCAAGAAAAGTGCCTCCAGCCAGTCGGCCTCCACACTGAGGCCAGTCCAGACTGCAACACTGTGTCTTCTCATAAATGTCATGTTGATACATTAAACATTAAATATGCTTAAAATCAAGGTCACTCAATAATCAAACTTGCAAACACAACCATTAATGCATGCATATTCTCCTGCTGCTTTTGTGCTGCCTGTGTGTAATTGTTCATGTTCATGACGCTGATGTTTAGTGTTTGTGCTGAGTGTTGCCATATGGTTGTGTGTGAGATCAAATTAACAAATTGTTTTACTATTTTTAAGCTAATAATGATTGCTGTTGTTATTGTGTATTGGTTGCTGTTGTCAGTCTACATCTTGTCCAGGGACGACCGTTGAGACGTAGCTTTGTCAACATTTACAGAAACTGTTGATTAACGTGCATTGTCCTTGTTATGATTAAATAAAAATAAAATCTACAAAGCATGCTTTGTAGTGGAAGCAATGAGGACTGAAATGATCGGAGCATGTCCAGTGAAGCTGTCAAGAGTGGAATTCAAAAACACCACAAGGAGCACCCCTTCATGACATCAACATGAGCTCTTATGGAGACACACTGATTACTCTTCATGATTACACAAACAAGCCTGAAACTAAACAAACCTCCAGGTGCACTGTTTTTGAGAAGGGAACATCATTGCAACATGGATAAAAACTAAAAAAAGAAAACGTTTGTTGCACATTTGCCTTATAAACAAGGTAGTTCACTACAAACAGTTCTCATCAATTTCTCCAAATACAAGTCAAGACGTCATAGAGATCATTATTATTGTGATGTTCTGCTTTATGTCAATATAATTTTGCAGGATTTAGCTACGGTCACGCTCTGTCGTTCTGAAAACTGCGCAGACCATAAATCATCTTCCAACTCCTGCGCTGCCCTTTTAATCCGCGGGAGGGAAATGGCTCAACAGCGTGCTACATTTCACACATTGACTGGGCCTGGGCACTTCTGTGTGCAGCCTGTGTGTGTTTGTACAACGCTTTCTTTTATTTACCTTTGGGTCTGCTGCAGAAGACCAGTAACCCGATAGGAGTATGCAGAAATCTGGGTTCAAGCAGGCGACAGTGTGTGTGTGTGTGGGTGTGAGAGTTTGGGGGCGACTGTTTTGCTAAAAGGTCATGTCCTTCTTAGTTTTAATATAAAGACACGGGATATGTGGACAGAACCTCAGCGTGCGTGCAAGGGGCACAGCTATGGTCATGTTTCAGAGGACTTTCTAATCACTATTATTCGGTACAAATAAATACTTAATATTGTGTAGGAGCATTAATATTTAAGAGAAGTGCAAACTGCTAACCTAATAGAATAATCACACATTTCAGAACAACTTGTAGAGACCTAAACTGGATCCATGCATTACATTTGGAAAAGATATTGTACAACCTAAGCAATGCAATGTTTGTGATCCCCCCCATTCAATTTGCAGTTATTTGTGCTTCCATAGCACAGATAACTGGTTGTATTGTGTGTCATCAAGACCAAGAAAGGGCAGCCATGGTGTGAGTTTGCATATCTGTCAAAAGCAGCATGGCTCAAATTCACCAAAATCACACTGTTTGGCCCAACACAAACCACAAAACCTCACACTCAATTTTGAACGCAATGCCTCAACTTTATAACGCATTCAGAAGCAATATTTAAGTTTTTCTTTCACTGCCAAGATTGATCTAAACCTGGTATATATATATTTATAAATACAATAAGGAAAACGTTATAGTGGACCCCAAATGAGTTTACCAAGTGGCCATGGTATGAGTGGTTTGGCTGTTAAAATAATAGGAGACAGTTTTGTGAGACAGATGTGCTTTAAAAGGCCATTCATCAATACTGCTCTTCTGGAATCCATCTTGTCCAGAGCCCGGACTGTAACACTGAGCAGAATAAACACCATTTGTCCTTCAGCAGAGGGTCAAGCGTTCGCTGCTCTGACCCCCTGCTACAACCTCCACTGTCATTATAAGCCCATCAGAGTGCTCCTCTCTCTCTGGAAACAATAAAACCACACAACTGTACATCCGTATGTCAGAGAACATTGTTGATGCTGTTGCAATAAATGGGATGATTATACGGTGCTGCCAATCACAGACACAAGATCCTGCGCATTCCTCAAACTCCGAAAACCTCTGCGCAGCCACAATCATTCCGCTTCACAATGACTTACTCTACTTCCAACAATAGATCGGATAGATTCAATGTGTTATTATGCTAAGTAGAGCAAAACTTGAGAGCTTATGATATTCATTACTCATACCTAAAACTGCCCTTGTGCAGTTTTAGTACTGTATTTGAATTAATGTGAAAAAATGTGACAGTTCTTTAATGAAATTTCTGTTCAAAATGCCAGCAAAGGACAATGGGGCGCTGAATTATTTGTAAAAAGCTAAAATACTGGCTGTTAACTTGCAAGTGGCTAAGTTGTGATGAGGGAAAGTAAAAGTCTATCCAGTGTTCGAAACCTGGCCCACATTAAAGCCCTCCACAGTTCTGACAATGTTATCTTCTGTGCTGAAAGTCTTTGCATGCATGTTTGAAGTCCACGTGTGCTCTCCTAACACACACACACACCTTCACACACACACGTCACTGCGATTTACGCTCTTTCCTGTGGCGAGGCCATGTAGCCTTATGGAAATCATTATTAGCTGTGTTGCTACACAGTCCTCCATTAACAGCATGAGGGAGAGACAGTAAGAGAGCCCGCGACGGAGAAGGAGAGGGAACAAGACGGGATGTGACGGACTCCGGCAGAGGTCAAGAGGCAGCGGGACCCAGATGAAAGAGATGCTTACAGTCAGAGCGAGGGGCAATGCTAAAGGGGAAAGGCGACATAGCAGTGAGATTTATAAAGTGCAGCTACAGCACAGACAGCTCTACACCACAGTTAAATGCCTGGCTGTCTGTATAACTGCAGACACTTGTATGACGGATTAACGTGTGTAATACTGATAAATACATTTCACACTGTGAGCACTATGAGTGGTTTCCAGGTAAGAGCCTGAGTATTTCTGGAACATCTGATCTCATTACCGCTCGTCATTAGAGCATAGCAGAAACATCACCAACACCTGACAAACAGCCTGTTTTTCCTTTACTTTTCTCTTGCTTTTGGATGAGATTTAGACAACAAACATTTACGAGTGAAACTTTACAATGCAATTTACTAATGTAATTAGTCATAGGACCACTCTAGGCTCAAGATCTGTAAGAAATGACGAACACACGTCAGCCATTCATTTAACAATTGCCTCCAGCCTTTCTACCTATTTGTTTTACTCATATGTGTTTTGGGTGAACTGAAATGCCTTTTACAACATCACTAAAAGGCTATAAAAGTATACATTTTAGAAGGTGTTTGGCAAGCATATTGTAGCGCAAAAATTGTTAAAAGAACTTGATCTCTTGAGGTTGGTGTGGCTTTTGGACCATTGCGTGCAGACTTCAAGTCCTGAAGGTCTTATTCCTTTCAGCCTGGTAAACAATGCATACGCAGAACTGACCACTTCAAATCACAAGCTTTATTTTTGCTTTCATAACCTTCAGTCCATTGGGTCCACCTGAGAGCTGTTTACATTTGCAGTGAAACTCAGGGTGTATATATTTTGAAATCGGACGGCAATGGTTGGACTTATCTACGCTGTAATCCCTGCACCCCACCTTTCTCCGGCTCTGGCCTCCCGTTCGACACAGATCCTCCTGAGAAATCTAACAGAGCTTTGATTGGGTCACAGACTAAACACAAGCAGTTTGAGCAGAAACATTTTGGATGTCAGCATCACGGGCCGAGGGAAAGAGCAACAGAAGGGGAGCCCGGAGCACGCATAAAAGCTGTATATCTGTGGATGTGTGTGTAACTTTAAGCAGAGTTTCCTGAAGCCGAGGCGACTGCAGTTTGATCCAGTGCCATGAATGGGCTCAGAGCACTAATTACAGCCACCTGTGTAGGTTTGTGCGTGGGGAGAAAGACTGTACCATTGTGAGCGCGCATAGACGTACATTTACACACTCCAACAAAGAGCTAATGTAATGTCATAGCTGGAAGGAGGCAGGCCTGCGTTTTTCTAGTCCTAGTGTATGAAAGCAGGTCTGGTACGTGTCAGGCTTGTTATATCCACTTTGTCCTTGACCAACAGCGTGTCCGGGTCTGTCTCCGCAGCTGTCAGTCAATCATCGGAATCCAGACCTCACCGGAGGACACACCGAGTTAAAACATGAGTTGTGCAGCTATGACACAACTCAAGGCTATTTTATAGTCGAGCGTCCGGTCCCGCCCACCGCAGCTCCGTCCGCTTCACGCAAGCCAGAATCGTTCGAACTTCCGCGTAGCTACTCTGCGTTCACGTTGTTATGTCTATTTTAAATATTTTTTTTAATAGCATAAAAAGTGAAAACACAAAAGCACTAAATCATAGGAACAATATATTCATGAAAAATAACTTCAAAGAGGCAGACTGAAGGAGTTTGTTGTGTGTTTCCTTGTTTTGCGAAAGATCAACCAATCACAGCGCTTGCGTTCTGCAGCACTGGCCGCAGAGTCACCTTGTGCGGCAGGTGCACGTCAGCGGCAGGTGCAGCTGTCGCGAACTCCCTGATTGGTTCCCACGTGAGTCCAGCACGTAAACACGGAGCTGTTGCTGAAGTATAAAAGAGCCTTCATGCTTCATTATGCTTAAAAAAGAAGAAGTACAAATTCATTCACAATATTGATTGAAATGATTAAAGGTCCTATATAATGCAAAATCGCCTTTTGTGAGTTTTTAGCCATGTTGTTATGCTATTTCCTTATCAAAACACCCCCAGAGCGGTTTTGGCTTCATTCACGCAGTTCTAAGTAATCCTCCTGAATCCTGCTCTCTGAGCAGCTGCTCCACCCTCTCCTGGTAAACGACTGAGCTGTTCAGTTGTGTCGTCACAGCGAACGGAAGTGCTCTACGTCTGTAATGTAATGCCTTACGGCCTGATTTTTATTTATAAATTTTTTTTTTTTTTGAAAAAAAAAAAAAAAAAAAAAAAACAGCAACTCTCCGACGCGTCTGTGCTGTCCCACGACGCTAATCAAGCGCACCCACGGCTGGAGGAGCCATGGATCCGAGCATAAGTGTTGTTTTTGAAGACTGAGCTCTTTCTAACCTACTCTGGACACCGCCTGTTCTTTTTTCTTACCGATAATGTCACGGATGCGCGTTTGGCTACGAGAGGAACAGGACTATTCAACCTTCCTAAAGAAGAGTGCACTCGCCAGAAGTTGGAATTTCTTTCCGGGATTAAGCTAGCTACTATATCAACCAACCTGATGGATGCTTGGTAAACCTTGGCCAGAATCAAAGTGGATTAACTTTTATAACCAACACGAGGGCCATAACGTAAACACCCGACGATGGGGAGGCCATGCTGAGCGGTGAGTCAATCAAAACGCGTGTTAGCGTGTGTGTTAGCATGTGTGTGTTAGCGTGTGTGTTAGCCATTTATGAAACTGTGTTGCACATGTCAACTCCTTATAACTGCATTATGTGAAGTAACTTCACTTTTGCAGCAATATTATATTTATAATACTGCAAATGTGGAATGAGCGGAGAGAGGGCGGAGTTAACTGAATCGAAGCGTCTGTCTTCCGGGTAGGGAAAATACCCCCAAAATACTTATATTTCTCTCAAAAATGAGTACTCCATAGTGATAGAGGTACAATATATCATATATATGCCTATACTTTACTTTGGAATGGCTAAAATAGCATGATACAGATCCTTTAATTATGTTTTGTTTGTTTTATGTAATACTTATTTGTAGAATTTTTTTAATCTATGTATTAATACCATTGATAATTTATCTTATCGATACAGTTCTTTATCGTTTCTCTTATCAATTCATTAAAAAATAGGCTATAAATTATGTGTTCTTGTGGGAATCAGCATGATTTTCTGGTATGAGCTGAACATTGACTGTAATGTGTAATACCACAGTTTACATTGATCAAGGCACGGATTTTGTTCATTTTCAGAAGTGAATGAATGAACATTCCAAACTAAATGACAAATCTAGCGAGCCAAACACTACTTCTTGTTTTAAAGCAGTAGCACCGGGGACTCTGCTCACTGTAAATTATTTCTCCAAGTTGGGTGTTGATCCAATCACAGGCGCATTATCTGCAGCGAGGCTGTTAAATGCGATAGATGTTTCCCCTCAAATTTCCGGATATCATTCATCAGAGCAAAGTTAACGTCTCTTGAACGCAGTTTTGTTGACTGTTGGTTCTGCAGAAGTCCTCTCTGTGACGCTTATACATTCTGTTGTTTCAAACATTTTTTCTTAGCCTCCATGTACGTATGTTTCTCTGATTGGTTAATACATCTGTCAATCACGCCCACTGGAACTTGTGGACATGCACACTTACGTCTTTAACTTTACTGTGTATTGGATATGAAAAGTCTTGGCTGACCAAGTGACAAAACTATCATCCATCATAACATCCATCAAACAGACTTCCTGAGTTTTTCAATCTTTCACACTTTCTTCAATGAATTCCAAAACCTGCAGAGAGCACAGAATCTAGTCTTTGCCCAGGAAGCTGTAAAACACATGCAGTGGGGCTAAAATGAGGTGTAATGGCAAAAGTAATGAAACTACACAATCACAGCTTGACACATCTGGCGCTCTCGCCTTTCACTCCAGGACAATGTAAGAGTCATATGTGCAAAGAATATATTTGGATTGGGAGAAGCAGGGTCAGCCAGTAGTCCGAATGAGAGAGCGAATAAAATGAATGCCATTGAGAACAGTAAAGTCCCAAAAGCTGCCAGTTGTTCCAGACAAAATCCTGAAAAGTCAAACGGTTCCAGGTAACTAATTTAAGCCAGAGAGCGCTGTTGTAGCCAAACCTGCTCGGCTATAAAATTTTGTTCCAGGATGTAAAATTTGCCACCACTGCAGGCTGAAAATACTTCCAGACCTTTTAGCGCAGCAATTTTTATGGATTGACAGTAAAGCTGCCCACTTCTGCGCCTCTATCCCCTCGTCAAACTACCCATCCAAGCACATCCATCATCACTTAATATGTACATGCCCAGAAGACGCGGCCACAGCATTAACAGATGTTCAGTGTTTTTTGGCCAAATAAGCTTTAGTTAATCAAAGAAATGTGTTCCAAAAGTGTTCTCTTGACAGGCTCTAAGTGGTTTGTGAGACTTGGACCAAGTCAAGATGAGCTGAAGGATAAAATGGAGAAGATTGTAAAACGTAAATATGTTAAAAGCGAGACTCAATAACAGATTTTAAAAAAAGACGACACTCGTTGAATATTATAGCTTTACAAGACTAGCTTAAAAACTGAGAATGCTAAAATCCAATTAAAGCTCCAGTACCAGATTTAGCCTCATGCTCAAACAGTGGGCTATGGCTTTCAACTTCTAGCTCTCACCGCCTCACATTCAGATTCTTCATGTGTCATGTGCATCTTTTTAAAATTTCACACGGAGAAGCCAAGTTTATCATTGCAGCCGCGGCATTGAAAGTTTAGCCAACATAATTGCACGGAAAGTTTCTTTGTTAATGACCTTCAGAACAAGATGCAGGCAGTACACAGCTGTTTGATTATTCTCCATAAATTGTTTGCTTAACAGTACAATAATTTTTCTGTACAAAAGGAAAGAACCTTAAAGAAGTGCTACAAAATTCTTGTACATCCAGAGAGGGCCATAAGTCAGTGTACTAGAAGAAAAACGAGACAAGACGTGTAACTTATGCCAAATGAATATGTACAAATAATTGTATTCAAAGACTTCCTAGCCAATGGAAGAGCCAGCTGATGCACAGAATACTGCAGTGAAAAGAAAGACGTCGGTGGCGGATCTTCCTGTAATGGTGACGCGTATTCATGGTCTGTTGTTTGACATAAAGAACTAATGATGTCAGCTACTAAGAGCTACCTGGTTGTCTGTCCATATTAACTTCAGTTTAATGGCGCATTGGATTGGAGAGCTTACTGACCCTGGCCCCTGACCTCTCTGGGAGGAGGTACAAGGACGGCATTTTTGCGCAAGCGATAAGTAAAGTATCATATTATTCTGTCTTTCAGCATTTGAGCGGCCCTCTAAAGAGCCCCCCCCCCTCTGAATAACAGCAATTACGGCGAGTTAAACTGTGTTGCACAAGGCTGACAAAGCACAAATCTACGCTCCAATCCATCTCCATCTGATATTATCCAAACACACAAAATGTGATTTGCATGCCATGCTTTTATGAGGCGTTAATAAGTCTTGCTTTCCAGAGCTCTGTGACATTTCAGTCTTGGTTTACTGATTCACTGATACAGCGGGCGGGCATGGGCCATTTACGCTATGCGGTCAAGTTTAGGTTAACAATGAGGTCTGGGTTGGGTTATGATATGAAAAATGTGGAGAAAACTAACAGTGAGAAAATCCTCCTCGTCCAGTGAAGAACATGGTATTTGTCAAAGCGTAAAATATCAACACAGCGATGAAATAACACTCAGGCATGAGGCGAGCGCTTGCATACACTGGCTCATAAACGTCACTGGTTGATGGGGTTTATGAGTTCTGAAAACATACAGTTGAGGTTCATGTTTCTGTGAGTGATGTTTATAAAACATGCGCATCTGGCTTTGTTCACTCTGTTGTTTTAGTCTTCAAAAGTAAAGTAGCCCCATAACGTCCCTCCTTTTGCTTTTGCCTCTTTTGCTCACATCTCTCTGCACATGCAAGTGCAGCAGGCTGGGACAGTGCGTTTAAATAGGCGGCGCGTCTCTCATCCTGGTCCCTGTTTTACATCAGTGTTCACACTTCGTCGATGGAGCGGCCGGGTCAAGTGTGGAACGAACGGAGATTTGCCTTAAATGGAAACAATGCGGATGCCACGCAAACAACCCGGAAAATCTGCAGCTGCACCCCAAGGCCCTGAGCAACACCTGACAGATTATCATCATGGGGCCATCCACTCAAGGGCATGAGTGAGTCAGAGGAATTAGGGAATTACTTCATGTCCACTACTTATCAAACGGTTCTGAGGTCATAAAAGAAGAAAAACATGCACTGTACACAATGTTCTTGAGTTTCTCTGAGTTATAATCTGTGACTTTGTCAGCCCCCAAGTTGGATTAAAGACAAATTGATTTCTTTGTAGCATTGTTTGTAACAATGAATAATAATCTAAAACATCAAACAAATCATGAATCCTATTGCTTACAAGCAAAAAGCCAATGTCTCCCTACTCATCCAAACAGCTCCACCAAACTGTGTTGATGACTATGTTGAGGGCAGTGAAGTCCAGCTGTTTCGATCAATGCTTTGATCAACAGAACTTTGTGAAAAAAATACTGTATTTTGATATTATGCAGAAAAAACAGGGCCAGAGAAATTGTTGTCATTATATTTTAGACTTTTCAAATCTCAAAGCTCCACCAGTTGAGAATCACTGGTCAACATATTTGATGGCCCATATTTTATCTGCGCAGAAGGATACATTTTAGTGTATAGACTGTAATCCTTGCGTGGGCTGCACTTTCCTGATTGTTAATGGTCATGTGTCTGTGCCAAGCTGTGAACATATGAATGCTATGAACTATCTGCTGCCCACGGTGCGCGTGGCCTCTGTAATGTAATTGTGCATGTGTGTGTATTTATAGGTATGTTCCTCCAGCTGCTCTGTGTGTAACCCTAGTAAACATCAAGGCGGCGCTTTTGCTTTGCTGAATTAACAAATCTCTCACATCCATGGCCACGCGCCGCCTTTGAAACGCACACCGCCGGCATCGCCTCGGCACTTTGAACCCTCCATCGTTCTCCTCCTCGCAGCCACCTCCGCTCTTCCCTGTATCAAATGATTCTTCGCTTAAACATCTTCTCATTAGTACCGCCCTGGTGCTCCCTGGATTGACCCTCCGCTCGTCTTACATTACCAAATTCATTTTCAACCGTTTAGCAGGAGGGTCGCTTTCTTTCTTCTTTCTTTCTTTCTTTCTTTCTTTCTTTCTTTCTTTCTTTCTTTCTTTCTTTCTTTCTTTCTTTCTTTCTTTCTTTCTTTCTTTCTTTCTTTCTTTCTTTCTTTCTTTCTTTCTTTCTTTCAACTAGGGATAGATTTTTCATGGCTTCTGTAGCCTGTTGTCTACCTGTGGAATAAAGTTTCATTTATACACATACTTTATGTACGAAGTATTTTAAAGGGTAAACATCACACTATATAAGGATTTTAATCAAAACTCCCAGTAAAGACCATTAAATCCCATCACTAATTTTGACCCATGACAACCACAATAAGCCATCTGCCTTTATATCTGACGTCCTATAAGACTTGTTTGATTTATTTACCTGTTGTGCACAACGGGTTTACTCATTGCGGCTGGATGATAAAGAAACTTCCCTCTATTTTATGTACAGTACTTTGATAATAACAATGAAAGAAAACAGTGCTCTGCAAAAATGAGCCAACATCCTTTTTAATTACAAACATACAAGAGCTTACTTTATGTGCATGCCAAAAGTGGATGCACCTTATGAGGGAAAATGCTCCAGCGCTTTATAGCACTGATGGAATCAATTACACATAATGACTGTACCTACAGCCAATATGTTCCTGCCATCTATCTATAGAAAAGGATGCCGCACTATCAAAGTAAGTTGTAACGTCTATCCAGGGGTGATGAAAGATGGTTTGACATTAAGTGACAGATCCAAAATCCACATCAATCTTTCAACATTGACAGCGAAACATAATTAAAGATTCTACTGTTTGTCCTGGAGCAAACCGCTAAGCAACCTACCAATAGTTCTGACAAACGATTTGATCTTTTGCAGTACTTCCTGTTTTTATGAATTCCCTCCCCAACATGTTAATGCGTCTCCATGTCCACGTGTTTACTGTAATTGGGGCTATGCTGTTCAACTTCAAAGACGCTGGCACGCTTTCTACTGCACGGCTACACGCTGACAGGCTTGTCTTTGATGAGCAACTATTTACAACAATGTAAAAAACAACCTGCTCATCCCATGCGCCGCTGGGCAAAGTTTCACCGTGAGTCACCCTGGTGCTTCCTTTGTTTCATGCCTGCTTGTTGTATTGTGTCGATGTCTCTTTTTTTTTGGCTCTAATTATATTAAATAAAGCTTTGTACGCAGCGCCGCTGGAATGCTCTGTTCCCGCTTGGCCAGCACTGATCGTCTTTAATGGAGCCTATTTGTTTCCGTGCAGGTAGATAATTACATAAATAACAGCACTTTTATCTCAACAGGTGCACCGAATATGTTTGTGCACGCTTGGCCATAAAAAAAAAAGGAAAAGAAACCGTCATAACGCAACAGGATGCGGGTTAAATGTTTTACAAATGAAAGGCCATTGGCAAAACTGAGTCAATGAGAGGGATTATGTCATTATTTACAGCTCCTTTTTTTACAGCTCGGTTTTTAATGAGTTTCTAATGACCAAGTTTATTACTATCTGTTCTGCTCAAATCATTTTCACATCATCTGAACGGAGCCACTTTCTATTTTTGCTTGTGTTGAAATAGCAGAACAAGACAGAAAAGTCAACACTGCTTGTCATGGCTTATTACAATTTACACATTGGCAGACAGCAACAAGTCTGCTTTGAATGGAAGTGTAGACAAACTCGTATTAGCACTAAGCAAACATTGTGCGTATATCATTTTAACACGCAGGGGCTGCAGGAGGAATGTAGAAATATTCTGGTTTTAGCCCGAATAAGTGTGTGAGAGTGTATCAGTTTTCAGCATGCTGTCACTTGGATCAAGCTCTGGGCTGATAGCACAGGCGCCGCATAACCATCACATTGTTTGTCTAAGAACCATGGGGAAAAACCACCACAGTCTCTGCCACAAAAAAAATCCAGCAAAACATATTGAACATGCATTTATGTGAAATATAATGTGCAGGAATGTGACATTACAAGTGCTCACATGCAGACTCACACCTGAACAAAAGCAGTCTAATCTGTGCTTTCTTCAGCGCGTGTCTAGCCAAAAGCATACACCACAACATACAGCACTGGATTGTATTATCACATTCACGGAGTCTCATTATTTATGTAAATGTTTAAACATTCATGTGATAAGGAAGTCTTATCGGTCAAAGAGCTGTGATATGGCACCAGTGCAGCAGTTGTGTCTACGCTGCTGCGACCACATGACAAAAGCACATTGTGATACAGCTCCAGTGATGGGATGTACAAGTATGATAACTATTGATAAGAGCAACAAGTCTTTCCATGTCTGCTGCTGGTGAACACATTTCTGTGAAGGTTTTTCCATTGCACTCCACCGGCCTGTTGTCAGGTGCATCTGTAAAAGCCAGATGCGACTGGTGGAATCCGCAAAGTGACACAAAGAGACTGCGAGCATAATTCCCTCTTCGCGTCATCATTAAGACTTCAAAGCAGCTTCAGGCTGATGCAGGGCTTTTCAGCACTAACACAAATGCATTCTTATGGTGAAGAGTAACGAATGAGAGAATAAGAGCAGAACAGAGGAAGGGGAGGAGGGACATTGCGTGTTAAAGAACCAGTCTTTGGCTTTGATGATAGAGCAAGAGTGAAGCAACGAAGAGCAGACAAAAGTTTCTAAAACTTCAAAAGAAGCTTTTTTGTACTTCAGGTCCGCTCCCTCATTCTCCTTGATTCGTCCATTCTATTCTCTCTGTCCTCTCTTCAAACATGTCTTTGCTAATTGCCAGGCCTCCTCTGCCCTTCACAGACTCTCCACTCCTCTCCAACCCTTTCAGCAGGGGGCTGGCTACAGCGGGACAGCCTAATAACCTGCTCTGAGTGGGACAATGGTGCCTGCAGGGCCAGCGACAAATCCCAGCCCTAATGAGAAAAGGCTCCTTGAGTGAACAAGCAGCCCTGTCAATGACTGCTCTGACAGACTTGAGCCAGGGGGCGGGCAGGGGGCTGCACTGTGGGCTTTTGGTAGTAAGCCCTGGGTGCACTGGTCCATGTGTGCATGTGATCAAGACATTCTGTACAGTGATAAAACAACATTGGCCCATGAGATAAAAGATGAAAAAAGTGAAGAGATCAAAGATGTATGTTTAGTATTGTGTGTGAAGATAGGCGTGTGCGTGCCTGTGAGCGCTCGTACCTCCCGAGGAGAACAATAGTGAACAGCACTAATCCTACACAGCATATAATGGCCACTAAGCTGTCTATTGAGCAGTACACCGCTCCCCTGCTAACTGCTCTGATCGCATACAAATGCTCATGTTTGCTCATTCAGACTCCCTTCCTTCCATTTTTACTATAACTTCTTTGATTTTATGATTTGAAAGAGCAAGAGGAAGGCTTTACCTTCCTCTTGCTCTTTCTTTGGCAACTTCCAAACTGTTTTTTATTTATTCATCTTTTATTGAAACAAGGCCAGACAAAATCTCTGCCACTTTGACAAGAACATATGCTGCAGAACAGGGAAAAAGTAGTCCATAAAATAAATATTAAATAATCAAAAATAGAGTTCTAGTACCTTCGTGTCTATAGCTAATTATATTTATATCTACTCCTACCAATAGTCCATCCAATTTCCCAGCATCTTACACAGGAAGATTTGCCTCTGACAAGGTTTTATACAATAAATCCTGAAGTACAACAAACCTGGTGAATTTGCTTGGAAGGAAGTGAAAGAATGAGCCTAAAGATGCTCAAGCCCATTACATTAACATGTTGCTAGTGTGAGATTGTGCTTGTGCATCAGTTTGTTGTGCATCAAGTGTCTTCTAACAGTAGCATTTTCTTCCACATTTTGTTGATTGTTGTTACCATGAGTTTTAGTTAAAGCTGTTGCTAGTGATGAGTAGCTCTTTATTTTATTTTCAATTCAAACATGGCTTTTATTTGCATTTTTACTTATAGAAAGTCCAAGAACTATGACCATGTTTGTAAAATGTCACATTTGTTCTATACAGTCAAAAGAAATGAACATCTAACTCCAAACTCGGAATTCATAACAAAGGGAGACATAAATCCAGCGTGCAACTCTAATGAGTCATCCTAATTGTGAACAGTAGATTAACAACCCAACTGTTTTCAATCACATTTAGGGCTTTGTATTTCCTAAATTCCTTCTCTTGTGGTGAGCCAGATTAAACATTGGTTCATTGCGCCTCATATCTCTTCTACTCCATCCCTCATCACCTCCTCATTTCTCCCATCTTTTATTGCCGCTTGTCACACACTGAAAAGTAAACAAACAGAAAAGTATTGTTTTACTTTTGGGGTTTTAGATTCACAATTCATTATTTTAAAAGAAATTTGAGTTTACATTACAAAAAGACAGACTGAATTTTTAAAAAGTACAAGTGGCCCTACAATATTTTGTTGTTTGCAATCATTACTAAATAATGGTAGTCTTTGCAAATAGCAGCCACTCAAAAAACTAATTTCGATTTGATTGCAATTAATTGTGCAGCCCTACTGTAATAGGCATGGCTTTTTGAAAATCATAAAAATTGACTGAATATAGCCTTTCATTGCAAACCTAATCACTGTAAAGCTTTTGTTTCATTCCACTAAAGGAACTGAGTTGACTGATGCTGCAAACGTTACGTGCCCGCGAGGCCAAAACACACACAGAGAAGTAAAGCAACACCTCTTATTAGGCCTGGGATTGCCATGGCGATGCGTGGAGAAAACAATACCTTTTTTAGACGTTGTTAAGAGCTGGCAGATGATATTAAGGGAATTTCCAGCCACAACTATAATTCATGTGAAATGATACAAAAAGTGAATGATCTCAAATGTATTATGTTGAATCCCATTAGTAGCAGTCGCCCTGGAGCCAATGTAAAGGTTTATCAAAATGTCATTGACTGAAGCAACTTTTGACTTGAGGTGGACGGGGTCGCGGGAATGAGTCCATCGCGCTGACGGACAGATGGCATGGTGCTGGAGAAAGAGCAGTCAAAGCCCGCAGAAGGTCTTGAGTCCCATTAAGGTCTAGGAGAGCCTGACTTGGCATGGTCTCACGAGCTGTGGGCCATATTGACTTACTGGCACACGCACGAATGTCAATGGAGCATGAAGGCAAGCGGAGGGAGGAAACGAACGAGAAAAAAGTCATCAGAAAGAGAGAGGAAGTGTCGCTGCAATAGACGAAGAAACTGACCGGATGTTTGTTTTTATATATTGTGAGCTTAAATAGGTCTACAGTTGGATGCTGGTCCCGACTTGGGTCAGTCTGCTCCCTGTCAGACCCCTTACACTTATCGTCAAAGGCAAAACCACAGCCTCTAATTATTAAAATAACAGACATGGACATAATGAGGAGATCTTAGGAGGGCCAAGATACTTCTACTTCTGCTTGAATTGATGGATCCATTTTGATTTCATTTTCCTAGACTCCATACCTTGGACCACTCTGTGCTTTCTATGCCTTTCCTGGAGGTGAAACGGGGCAGAATGAGAGGATGTGGGACAGACAGGCATGAAATGGAGGCTCGGGCCCCTGAAGAGAGGCAGGACGCCCATTCGTCGACGCGTGCATCTCTCTCCACATCTGTCTTCTGTGTGCCTTCACAGATAAGCAGTTTCTTTATAACCTTGTTGATGTAAATATGGATATATAGTGTGGAATATATGGTCTCGGAAGATGTTTTTCGAACTGTTGCGGTGTAAAACAGTGTGGAATCTGACACTGGTTTTACTCCTTCCGTCTGCACAGTATCTCGGGCTTTATCTCGCACACCAGCATGTTTACATCTGCCTTTTCAATAGCGCTACCATGATTTCCGGAGCCAAAGTTATGTCTGGACCAAAACGACCAAAGCAAAGCAGGACATCTGATAAAGTGAAAAGGAACCAGGAACAAGCCTTCTTTCAAACCTCATTCTTATATCCTGCACCTGTTGTGTGCCCTGAGTTTTCTGACTGGAGTGACTGCCCCCCTCGTCGGTATGTAGATCTAGTTAGTGAACATTTGGCATTCGGTGAGAGAGTAGGAAATATGATGTGGCGTTTACAATATTCTTTGGCGCGGCTCTGCTAACCAAAATACTCACTGAGGAAGTAATGAGTAAAACATGTTGAGACCAAAAAGTCAATTGAATTTGTTTAATAAAGGGGAAACATCACTTGAGTCTAGTAGCTTGCTATTAATTGACAGCGTTAAAGCCAAAAGAGAATTTTGCAACACTGTTCTACCAAATCCGACACTATCCAGCCATGAACTTGCACTTGACACCATTAAACGACGGCTTACATTGAACAATCATCCATGGAAATATCACAAGGAGAAAACAACCAGTTTACCTGTTTTGCATGTAACACAGTTTGAGAGCGACTAGTCAAAAGATCACTCCTTGGAGCTCAAAAGTCAACAAACTGGAGGTATAGGGGCCTAAACCGCTCCATGATTTGTGGGCTACATTTCCAAATAACCTCTTTTTATGTTCTGTAAATTATGACTTGGACCCCCCAAAAACACTCCCCTGTGAGGCCTCAAACCTTAACATCAACCGAGCGGTGCCTCCAAACCGGGGAGCAGCAGCAGCAGCAGCAGCGCTGGCTTCACCCTATGCATTTTTCTTCCATTAGTGAGAAATACTGCGTGAAACCTGAGCCGGAGGAGAGCTTAAATCTGCAACACACACACAGCAGACTTAAGACTGCATGGCATTTACCGCTGCGCTGGCCCGCTCGGAGTACATGTGTGAGAAAGAGTTATTTGAGATTTTGTAGGGGCCAATCGCGCAGTCCACGTTCGTATGAGTCATAGCAATTAAGTGCGGAACCTTGGCCACCTCTACATCCTCTCCAGACCAAGGCACCAGATATCTCAATTAAAAACCGGGACATTCGAGAAGCCAGAGACACGGGGCTCGCAGAGATGATGTAGGTCTGCAACCGGAGCCGCTCGCGTTTTTGGCCCGGAAGACAGCTGCAGTTGCACACACGGTCGCTGCAGTTAAATGGAATAAGTGCCGGGCCTGGTTTTGGTTTTCAAACAACTCGAAAACTCAATGCTAATTTCAAACGTAGGAATGAAATGGGAATGTTTATTGTTTGGTGGCCAATACAGCAAAAAGAAACAGAAACTAAAGACAGAATTTTTGTGATCTGGATTCAAAACTTACTATACGCTTGATTGACGAATATCAGAAACCGTAGCTCAAAAAAGAACAGAGCTCAGGATCTTACAGCTGCTACTTTGAATCACGAGCTCCTTTTGTCCTGCTCCATCATGTATTTCCATTTTCCTATGTCAACACTTACTACAAATCTTGATCAACATAAATCATGCGCTAGATCATTTATTTAAACATACACTACTCCAGGTTTGATCTCTCTCTCTTTGTTCTCCAATCATGAACAGATGTCAAGAAACGAGGACGCAGCTTTTAATTCAACACAAATCAATGCAACGGTTGCTTAAAAAAAATAAATAAAAAAAAAAGTGGATGAAAACAACATTAGCCTCTGATGCACACCGTCAAAGCCACGCAAGCCTTTGATATGAGCGCACAACACTAAACCACTTCCTTCCTCCACAGCTTCCCTGCACCACTCCAGACACGCTCCTTTTGTCATCACATCTGGTTTGGACTATAAATCTTCTGTCATTCACTCATACGGGCTGGTAGGGATATCAAACAGAGACAGAAAAAATTATTAGAGAGACATGAAATATAAAGGAGAAGGAGATTTCTGCTGGCACCTAATTTCCGAAGGACAGTGTTGGGCTGTTGGCTACCGACTTTACTGCGGCCTCATAAATCTGTGCATCCCAGTTGTAGTTGTCTGGCAGTAGCTGAAATTGGTTAATGTCAAAAGCCTATCTACCCGTTTTGACCATGGCGAGCTGTTTTAAATTGTCTTCATCTTGACTTACTTTCGTTTTAGAGGGTCTAAAGTTATACCATGGTCTGGGTGAATACTCGATTCCGATTGGCTGGAGGATGTCCGTTAAATAAGGGATAAGAATGCCGGTCATTATCGGGAAAATAAAAAGTAAAATTTATTTAAAAAGTGATAATGTACACCTAGCCCGGCAACAGTTAAATAACAGTTAAATCACATTCCGCTGTTTCCATAGTAACAATAAACAATTAAGCTGGAACTAGCTTCAGGTAAAACAGCTTAAAAAGTGAAATAACTCCTGCCCAGGACTTAAAAAAAATAAGCAAACAGGCCCCAATGAACAGTTTCAGTTCTCGGGACCATGGTATAAGGTATAAGCGGGATAATGCATGATCCCTTACCTATTGGCCGGCCGATATAACGGGCCGATATTTGGGGATTTTACAATATGAGCTATCAGCTGATCTCGCGCCGATAAAAAGCCGATATCTCTGGGACTGAAAGTGATAGAGACTTCCCATTTTTTGCATTGAAAACGAGTCCTCCCATAACTCCATAGGCCTCAGGGGAACAGAGAAACATTGCAATGAAAATGTGTTAGCTACAAGTTTGTTAAATAGTAGGCTAATGCTAACGGCAGGATGCTAATGCTAAAGCTGGGACAGAAACTATAACCTAAATCACCTAAAGTAATATAAAATAAAATCAGTATTTATGTTTTTACAGGATTATAGACTAGACATTTGGAAAAATCGGCCAAAAATATCGGTCAATATCGGCCAAGCATATCGGCATCGGCTTTAGAAAAACCCATGTCGACCTCTAGTCTAAACTGGTAGCTCGAGTGTGGTAAAGTACCTAGCTTCCAAATAGCCAGGTGGCCAATATAAGGGTCAGCTTGGTAACATTAAAATGGTTGTTTGGAACTTAGGATGAATTGTATTGTCAATGGAAATAAATCAAACAAGACAACTGCAAAACTAGAGCTGAAAAGTGATATTTCTGCACATTTACACACATTACCTAAGTCACTACAGAGGTCCTCAATAATATTGAGATATTTCTTATTGTCAGTACCGCTTAACCTCAGGGTTTTTTGTGCGAGTCGACAAAAAAGGGGTCACTTGGAAGCAAAGTTTCTGTAGCGAATGCCATTCCTCTTACCTGCTCCAAACCATGTCAAATCAACTAAAGGAAACCGTACCACGGAATAAAACATGCCTTAATTTGGCCATGGCTCTCACGCTCAAGATCAGACACAAGACAACTGGCACAAACGAATGCCAATCAACACACAATAAAAATAGAAACATTTCAGGAATGCCCTGAATGTGCCCACTGCCAACAAAAACCTCCTTTCACAAAATGCCCTCCATAATATGCCACAGCAGCATTTATGTTTTTTTTTTTTTTTTTGTGGCAATGAAGTGCTATTACTTCAGGGGAAATGCCGGGAAACTGTAAAAATATTGATACAAATTAAAACGTGGTAGGGAAAGCTGAGCCGAGCGGCCGAGGAAAGGAGGAATGAGGTTAAGATTGAGCGCTAATAGGAAAAAGGTGTCAAAGATACGTTTGGGTTTGAAAATGAGAAAGGAGGACAATAAGATGCAGGTGTGGGCTCATTACTGTGAAATGGAGCGGTCACTGAATAATCACCACGGGACCACACAGGAGATGAAAGAGGACGATGAGGATACACCAAATGTGAGTGATGAGGCAGTAAACAAGACTATGATGTCTGATGGGTTACCACAGAGTAAATAGGGAGCAGTGTTTCCATGTCAGAGGCAACTGGACACATTCCGTCATTCATTCACTTCATGCTTTAGCCATCGTTGTGTATGCTGATTGTTCCAGCCATGAGAACACTGTCCTCCAAGCGAACTGTCAGGCCGAGAGAGGCCTCTACGTCAGCACCCGAGAAACCAAAGGTTAGTGTGCTTGTCTCACAGCAAGAAGGGTACAATCCCCAGGCCCGACAGGGTCTTTCTGTGTGGAGTTTGCAGATTTTCCCAGATGCAAAATAATCATGGCTACAATCTGGCATGGCATGTTTACATGCATGAGTCCCATGTGTATTCATTAGTAGGGATGGGTACGAACCCCGGTATCATAACGGCCCCGGGGCCACGTGTGTCGGTCCACCCGGACCGATAAGCTCCAGCCTTAACGGTCTTCTTAACGGGGGCTGCTGCGCTCAAATAATCACTCCGCCCTCATGGATGCGTTCGATGCATCGGATCTGTTCATCCCGCTAAACCCACACGAGAGTGCAGGGTGCCACCCCTGCGCTCTGCCACTGCCCTGTCTCCCCTCTGCAGCCGTGTGCAGCGAGACAGGTGCGCGCGGGAAAGACACGCGGTGTTACGAGCTGCTGCCGCTAACCCGCGGTAAAAAGCGAAACGTAACGACTTCGTATTGAACAGACAGACGAGCCACTCGCACTTTCTTCTTTCACAAATACCCAAACTAAAGAGTTTCGGGTGGAGTCTATTTTTCCACAAACGGCGTACACAGCGGCATGTGCGCGCTCCACGTGCACGTCAGCGCGAGCCGGTGTCGACCCCACTGGACACAAGCTGAGAGGCAGAAAACAGTTCATTATTTTACTGCACATTTGGACTCATTTGGAGCTACAGCCAAATCTAACCAACAGCCTTGATTTACTAGATAATAATAATGATTTTTTTTAAAGCGACGTAAGTGAAGTATTTTAACTCCCATATATTAAGTGTATGCGCAAAGTGGAAATGAAATGTAGAGTAATAAATAAATAATATAGACCAAGGATTAATGCCTACGTATACGGTAGTCTCAATCTACCTATATACAGTATATTTTTCTGTTAAAGTACCGATAAGAGTACCGTTAAAGTACCGGATCGATAAGGAGTATCGATAAGACTAGTAGTATCGATAAATCCTTAACGATACCCATCCCTATTCATTAGCATACACTGTCTCAACCAAATAAACAAATAAATAGAAATAAAACTCCTAGATGACTTTTTTCAAGGAACACCAGATTAAGATAAAATTCATTGACAAACCGCTGCATCTGTGGGCTTCCCCAGTGCTTTGTTTTCCCAGCGTATATGTGTGTAAATGCAAATGTGTGTGAATGAAAGAGGCCCTGAGAAGGGGGTGCAGCAGCTGTCTGCTTGGATGACCTCAGCGGCAGCTGTAGCCCCCTCCACCCCGCTGCCCTCCTGATGCCAGCGCGCCTTTGAAGTATGGGTCAGCACCAATACAGTTTGGGATCACATACCGATAATGATTACTGGAGAGGAATACAACTGTCCTTTTCATTTCCAATTGGCCTTTTTGTCTCATCAAATGAATAAAAACTCTTTAAAGGACTGCCTATTGAATGTGAACAAGCAGCTGTGGCGACTTTCCAAACCATGATACAGTGAATGAATAATGACTGAATAATATTTGTACTTCTAAGTACAAGAGTCCCTTATTGTAAAATAAGCAATATGGACCGATCAGTAATGATATTACACAGGTATAGGATAAAGTACAGTGGCTGGCAGAACCGATCAGAAGTCTTTTACTCTGGCTACTTTTTGAAGAGCCGACAGCGGGCAGGGAGAGATGCTTTAGTCAGATTCTCTGGAACGCTGCACAGCCTTAATCTGTCTTTTGGCATCCACTCGACCGGCTGAAATGTGACACACACAGAGGCAAGGTGCATGTGCACAAACACATGGACACAAACACACACACACTCAGGGTGCGGAGTCCTCAGGGAGCAGACACTTACTGACACACACTCGTCTCTCCAGGTATTTTGTTTACATGGATAAGAGCGAAGCAGCTATAGTGTCCCAGTACAGAAAAAGACACACACCTCTATTTGAATAAGGCTGTGAGGGTCCACAGGGTCACACATTAGAGTGCTGTCACTAAGACGTGATGAACTGGCTCAACCACATCAAAAGGGGCAAAAGCATTGGCAAGCGTCTCATTCCTACTTCAAATATACAAAACTAAACTAGTTGTGGTACCCAGAGGGCTTAAACACATGGAGGCACAAGTTTAATTACTTTTATTTAAAAGTACTACGCTTTCAATAAACCAGCCATCAATACTTCATCTCATGTAATAAACTGGAGAAAACCTGAAAAAAACCTTTCATGTTGAGTTTTTAGTGTGACTTTATGTGTGATTTGAACCCACCTATGACGATGAGCGTGTAGTTGATGTTGACGCTGCCAAAGCCATTAGTGGCTTTACAGATGTAAGTCCCAGCGTCGTCAGTCTCCACCTCTTTGATGCGCAGGCCCTGCTGGAGCACTCGGAAGCGCGTCCAGCCGCTGTGGATGTTACGCCCGTCTTTGGTCCACATAATGAGCGGAGGGGGATCTCCCTCCACAGGACAAGGCAGCTTCATGGTACGTCCCAGACGGATGCTTTGCCGGTGGGTTACTCGATCTGCCACTCTAGGGGGACCTAAAACACAGAAAATGCAAGTACATATTTTTAAATCAATCAATCAATGGTTTTGTATAGCCCATTATAACAGGAGTTGCCTCACAGGGCGAAATAATAGGGCTTTAAATAGCAATTACTTTGTTAGTCATTTATAAATCAATGACAACCTTTATGGCCAAAACCTTTACAAAACATTCATGGCCAAACTGAATTAAAATAAAAAAAGATGATGCATAACGCTTTTGCAGCATCTTCCACAAATATTCTCGGGCCTCTCGGGTCAATTCACTCTTGATACAGAGGTTAATTGTGTAGTTCCAAACCACTGACTTCTCAGCAAAGTCATCCTGTGGTCATGTCTGCACTTTGACAAACTTTATATTGTTCACAGTGGCTTATTATCAACCGAGATGTCACGTTGAGTCTGAAAATCAGACGTGACCAGGGTCGCTCGGTAGTCGCTGTACTGTGAAACCTCACACTAGAAAAACAGGAGGAGGAAAAGCTGACTGATTGACTGGGAAAGGTGGGAGGAAATTGGACCGTGATGGTGAGAAGTCGGGGGGTGCCAGGGAAGGAGTTTACTGAGATAAGAAATAGTAGAAGAATTAACAAAAAAATGACATTATAATACTCTGAGACTGAACCGTTTTGGATAATGATCTAATAGTGATTTTTCGTTCATGAATTGCACTTTAAAAGCCATTAGACTGATATAGCATGAGAGGTGTCCTTGGTAGGTTGTGCAGTAGCTAGAACATTCTCTAACAATAGTGTCTGCAAAACTAATACAATAGTTACATGCATTGTTGACCATGTTTGAAGGAGCTAAACTACAGTTGGCAGGTTTACACAATAAGATCCCAGGGAGGCCGTCTTATGTTCTCTGCAGAGGACATTAGATTACCTAAATGACTGCAGCTTTTGCAATTTACATTTCTTTTTGATTGCGATTAGGCTTGCTACTCTTTAGGATAATTGATAAGGGTTGAACCAAGAAGACCTTATTGAAACTATGGCTACATAATGATATAGTTACAAACTCATACAAGATGAGAAGAGTCTTATGTTAAATTCCAAGCTTTTATTACATTGGGTTAAACAACATTATTAGCCTTTTATGAATGGAACAAATGTCCGGAGAGAAAACAAAAGGCAAGTGTATGGAAAGCAGTGGAAAAACAAGCTTGGTTCAGGTCATGTCCTCAAGAAATGGAAATTAGGATGAATGGGATCGTATCTTTGCAAAATCCAACTTGGGATAGATAAAGAACATGTGTAAATAGCCAAGTTATAAACATTGAGGCCATGTTTAAATTATCCCTGCATTGTTTAACGGTCATACTATTTTATGCAACATAGTGCTTTCAGTGTCTGTGCTCCCCAGACAGATGTATAAATGAGGTTAAGTGTAGTATAAATATGTCCTACAGAATATAAAACGTTACAGTAGCCTTACACTATGTGCTGTCCCAGCGGCTCTTGTTTTAACAGGGGAGCGGGAGGTAGACACAATGATGGATGGGAGAAGGTGAAATGTGTGAAAAAGACATTAGTCACGCAGAGGTATTCGCTGAGCCTCCTCCTCTCCTCCCTCCTTCACTCCTCTTGGTCCAATGTCCCAGGGAGAGAGTATGGCTTTCTCATCAGACGCAGACAGCTCACTTTTTCTTTGTCTTTACTACTATGTCTCACTCTTTACGAGCCATATTCATTCCACTTTTAAAGACACATCCTTCATCCACTAAAAACCTCAGACCACTTCTTCTTTTACCTGCCTTGCTTTTATCATCACTTTTGACATCAGCATTTGATAATAAAAGGCTCTTTTTATACACGAATCGTCCAGAAGGGCTGCACAATAAGGCAACCGTTGAAATTGCAATATCAATGGTTACAATTACAATGCAGATATTTTGTAAATTATCCATTGTGCAAAACAACAGACAAATGTCGCAAATCTAATCAAATTGCTAATAGATATTTTCCCAAAATTGTGCATTTCTAGTCGCGAACACAATTTGAATCAGGATACTTCAGATGTAACCGCTATGTTAACTAAGGTACTAAACTTTTAAGATACAAAACTTGTATTATGTTGCATAAATACAGTATAACTTATATATATGACTCAACTTGCATGACAGTGTACTCTGTCTTGGAACGGACACTGCAAATAGTCACTTTAAAACTACCAAGACTGACAGCGTGATCCAGATGTAAAAAGTGAATACTAGCTGTATACTGTGTGTACGGATCAGCCCTGGCTATCAATATCATCCATTAAAAGTCATCGCTTTAAGGCTGAGCCTTCAGAGAGTCAAACATTAAGCCAAATGAACCGCTAGAAACATACATACAAACTTGATTACTCATTTTTTATTCTATTTTGTAGTACTGGAATAATCTAGTGGAATAAATTGCGTCTCATTGTGTTCACTGCAACTCTGTGTTATTGAAGATAATATTTTAATATGTATTTTTAAAACAAGAGATTATTGTAATTCTTCCATGTTTGTGACAGGTGTATTGATGATCTATATCTACAGTATCTATTGTGGCAAATGATTTCTTGCCAAGTAGCAAACTAAGCGGCATGGTGGCTGAGTGGTTAGCGCTTTTGCCTCACAGCAAGAAGCTTGCGGGTTCAATTCCCAGACTGAGGGTTCTTTGTGTGTGGAGTTTGCATCCATGATGGGTTTCCTCAAGATGCTCCCGTTCCCCCCATCATCCCTCAACATGCACAATAGGTTAATCTATCAGCCAGGTCATTCTGACCATTAGCCTGGCTCCACATCTGGAAATGGCCAAATTTCGCTATTGTAATAGGTGACTATAATTGCAGTGGCCTCAGCTCCCTTCTGTTGGATCTACTACCTATACAAATGCAAAAAACATCCTGCATTGAAAATCTGCTCCAAAAGCACATCCTGTTTTTATCATCCAGTCTGTAATTTCTTTTCCCTAACACAATAATTCCTCCTACTTTCCTGGCATTCCCCATTCTGCTCTACCTTTAAGTGTTCCCAGTTCCACTACTACCCCCTACCCGCTCTCTTTCCCTGTCGTCACTTTTCCCCCTTCTTTCTGCATTTACTGCTCTGACTCCCTTTTTTTTGCCCTATTCAAACAGTCATCCCATGAGGATCACCGGAGCAGGACCTCTGACTGAACCTCTAACTATTCAAACGGTTAACCTCTCCTACACTTCCCTGCTCCACCGTTTCCTTCTGTCCTCCCTCCGCGCTCCTAGGCTCATGACCTTCGTAACGTCTTTTTAAAATGTGTCTCCAGGGGCTGAAACAAAAGCCAGCGGACACTATACTCTTCTCTTTCATGAGCGTCAGTGCTTGAACTTGACGGTAGTTGTTGTGGGAGTGAATCAACATATGATTCAGTTATGTGTTATTTACAGTGGTATCAAAACGTTTTCAGACTTCTTTTAACAATAATTTTATTACATTGCAGTCTGACAATAAAATCATATACATTTCCTTTCTCGTGGTAAAAAAAAAATCTATACTGTGCACTATTTTTGTGCCTGCAATCATTGTACTTTGATGGTTTTAGATTTTTGTCCAATTTGTAGTGGCCAAACGGAATCATTGCACCTACAACAACTCCATTGCACAGAAATGTAAAGCATCAATATAAGCCTGAGTGTAGATGTTTGTTCAGAATAGATGAATATTGAGTACTTTCTGCACTGTAGGCTGTTCATTTGAAATCTGCTAAGTCCATTTAGTTCTAATAGGCCCTCCACAACAGCACCTTAGAGGTTGGGAGCTTTGCAGATGCATTGCACATGCCCACGCAGGCATACTCCATATAAGTTCCCACACAACAGGGAGTGCGTCGGGCAGCGCCTGGTGTTTTGAAGCTTAATAGCAGGAAAATGCAGCCAGCATCACAAGCACACTACTCCCACAGCGGCTTCCAGCTATGATCTGCACATCCCCTGGTACCCAGAGGAGCCAGACTGAAAGCCAAAGAAAGCTGGCAAGAAATCACTATACATTCTCTATATTTGACAGTTGCTCTCCAAACAAGCCCGAATGCACGATAGAAGCAGCAATACAATAAACATATCAGTTAATTTATTATTGGCGGAGTAGTAACAGAGACGAGCACTTATGATTTGGGACCGAGTTAAAAACTCAGGTAGTTAATACCCCTTAAAGTTGCAGGGGTATTCAAGTCGGATAGGTGTAGTATGAAGTTGTACGCTGGGTTGTTGTTGGCAGGGAAGTGAGTCTGGAGAGAGAGGGGAGAGCTGAGGAATGCTTTTGATGGAGAGCACTTAACAGCAGGACACAGTGCTGATCTACTGCACAAGGTGGAGGTGTGTGTGCGCACGCTGGGCCATGCATCACACTGTACGCTACTCACGAGTCTGACTGAAGAGAAGATAGGTTGACAGTAAGATAAATGGTGCATCCGATTTGTAAGTGGCAATGTCTATCCTTGGACTTCTTAGGTGTTCAAAACTACTTAAATTCACACAAAAAAGTACAATGGGAGGAAAAAGATGCAAATGTAGGCAGAAATGTTTCTGCCTGAATTGGTCATAAAATGTGGTCTGATCTTTATTTAAAGGAGCTATATCATGCAAAATCGACTTTTTGGAGCTTTTAGCCATGTTGTTGCTATTTCCTTATCAAAAACACCCCCAGAGCGGTTTTTGGCTTCATTCACGCAGTTCTAAGTAATCCTCCTGAATCCTGCTCTCTGAGCTGCTGTCCGCCCTCTCCTGGTAAACGACTGACATGTTCTGTTGTGTCGTCACAAAGGAACGGAAGTGCTCTACGTCTGTAATGTAATGCCTTATGGCCTGATTTTAATTTATAAAACAGCTTTTTATTATTTTTGTTGTAAGAGAGAAATAAAGAAAAAAAAAAAAAGAAAAAAAAAAGGGAACTCTCCGACGCGTCTGTGCTGTCCCACAAGGCTAAATAAACATGGATCCGAGCAGAAGTTTGTTTTTGAAGACTGAGCTCTTTCTAACCTACTCTGGACACCGCCTGTTCTTTTTTCTTACCGAACGATAATGTCACGGATGCGCGTTTGGCTACGAGAGGAACAGGACTATTCAACCTTCCTAAAGAAGAGTGCACTCGCCAGAAGTTGGAATTTCTTTCCGGGATCCAGCTACTATATCAACCAACCTGATGGATGTTTGGTGAACCTTGGCCAGAATCAAAGTGGATTAACTTTTATAACCAACGCGTGTCCCATAACCCGATGGGGAGGCCAGCTGAGCGGTGAGTCAATCAAAACGTGTGTGTGTTAGCCATTTATGAAACTGTTTGCACATGTCAACTCCTTATAACTGCATTATGTGAAGTAACTTCACTTTTTGCAGCGATATTTATATTTATAATACTGTAAATGTGAATGAGCAGAGAGAGGGGCGGAGTTAACTGAATCGAAGCGTCTTGTCTTCCGGGTAGGGAAAATACCCCCCAAAAATACTTATATTTCTCTCAAAAATGAGTACTCCATAGTGGTAGAGGTACAATATATCATATATATGCCTATACTTCACTTTGGAATGGCTAAAATAGCATGATACAGGTCCTTTAAATCACAAGAATAGACAAACCAGTACCACCCAAACAATTATATGTTATAATATTTTCATTGGCGATAACATGTAAACATTCACAGGACAGCATGGAACAAGTAAGTGAACCCTTGGATTTGGCTGACTCTTCTTTGGCAGCAATACCTGCGATTTCTGTAGTTGCAGATTAGACGCTCATAACGATCAGGATCAATCTTGGACCATTCCTCTTTACAAAGTTCAGTGAGATCCTGGGTTCACTGACTTTCCTGTGAATGTTTACATGTTATGGCCTATAATAATATTATAACATGTAATTGTGTGGCTGGTATTAGTTTAAGCAGACATTGTTTACTCATTCTTGTGATTTTAATAAAGATCAGACCACATTTTATGACCAATTTAGGCATAAATGTCAGAAATTCCATAGGGTTCGCATACTCTTTCCTCCCACTGCTTCACAGAAAAGTAGGTTAGTACTTAGTGCTATACTTTTGCATCAACTCCTCCCCTCAAAAACATATGTGGTTATTCAGCTTCCCTTTTTATGTATTTATGTTCTGTTTTTTTCATGCCCCTTTCCCGAAACCAAAGTGTCCCTGTTCAGCTCCCAGATACAAGATATCCATCAATAATTATTCAAAGTAAGGCGTAGTCAAACCCACATGGTCTGGCCTTCGTTCCCACTGTCCAAGTACACAAACCTTTTGCCTTCCTCTTCTATTCTCCCCCTCTTCAATCACTAACTCAAACTTGAACTGCCTCTTGCTGCCCCGGGGCGAGAGGCGAAGTGACGGCCGCACATTAAGTTGTCTCCTCTCTCATTGTAACCCATCCACTTGCAGACCATCAATAGGTCAACTGCAGCTTGTTACTCCATCCTGACAGTTAACACTGGGCCCGGGGCAACAGTGGGCTAAGCCTTCAACACCGTTTCTACATGTCACGCACACACACCCCTCCACGGAGTGCACTTGTCTCACTCCGGCACAAAAGAGAAAACCGCAGCGCCACGAAAAATCTGCTGAGTGTTTCCGACGGCAACCTGATAGCTTTTCCCAACTATTCAGACATATCTGTACACCCAAGCAAAACAAAACTACGTGAACACTTTTTGAGTCCATGTAGCAATGATTTATACCAACTTTCCCTTTGTGTCCATCCCACTCTTCCTTTGGTCCTTTCATTATAACAACTCAAATTGCTGGTTGTATTGTTCCCCTTTCTTCTTTTCAAGCAGCTGCACCTGTCTTCCTACCAAAGTTTACAATTGACATTAAGGGGAAAAGGTGTTAAAAACCTGCCAAACAAGTTGTTGTAAAAGACTATGGTAATATGTAATAGAGAGCAGCACCAATCATTGTTTGAACTATTTAAGAATTACAAATAATTAGCGAATTACAGGTTAGCGTCATGTTTGAACCAAAAGAAGCAGGTGCAAATCTTTACAGAGTTGGGGAAAAAAGTGTGATACGTAACAATGAATAATATCATGCCATATTCATATTATTACTAGAAAGGCATATGAAAAGAAAAGAAAAAACAGGGTCACCACAAAAATGGCAAAAGAAAATAGTCCATGGAAAGTTGGTGGTTGAACAAAATGCGCCCGTTTGAAATATTCAGTGAATATGCAGCACCCACATGCATAGGATCCCGGCAATCCCGTAGCTTATATGGGACTTTATGTAAACCCCATTATGAAGCAGATGTCTGAGTGCAAGACCTTGAGCACATTACATAAATACAGATTAATGCTCAAGGAAAAAGAAGGGTCTTGTGGGAAACAGACTCAGGAGTATAGGAGCATCACCGAGCGACGGATAAAGGACGGAAAATTAATCTGCACCCATTTAGGGAACAAAACATTACACAAAACTAAACATTAACTGCTTTTACAAAAATGGGTGAAATACAGTACTTTGCTCCAGCCGGCTATAATAAAGCATACCGCCCTGTTTATGGTCACACTATGTTTGTTTTGTACAACATTAACCATACACATAAAGCATTAACTAAAGTCGTCAAAGTTTCTTTTAAAGATTTACAGTGCAAGTGCAAGAGCCTCAGCAAAAAATGTATTTCTCCGTTGCCAGACCTCATGATATTTCTGTTTATTGAGTACAACTGAGTGGCATGCATAGCAATCGTTGGACAATTAAAAGCATTATCATGTACGAGCGAGTTAGTAATATTTAAACAATAACGCATTAAAACAATATATTTATTCATTACACAATTAACACAAAACACACAACATTCCCAGGGCTAATTTGCAATCTGATCACCATGCAGCCTATGTGATAGCCGTGTCATTATTATAGAGGTATTACGATAACAATACACTAGAGCCCACTTCACATCATTGTCAATCAGCTGTCTTTGTTTTAAAGGAACAGGCCACCGTTTTTCCATACTGAGATATGCTCTTACCTGAGCTAAGACGAGTTGATGCGTAACAGTCTGGTCTTTGTGTGTGCGCTCAGTACCGCAAAAAGACCTAAAATATTGTTAGCCTCTCCTCCTCTCCTCTATGGGGCCAAAAGGGGGTGAAGTTAGAAGCGACCAAGCTCTTCCACATTTTCCCTATTTAAATACGGTTACGTGAGGAGTTACACGATACAAGTATAGTTACACAAAATTAAACATGTTGATTTTCTAAGCGGATAAAAAGGGGTTCATATTGTGAGGCGTAATAACAGCTTAGGAGCACTTCGACGTCCGCGCAGTAAAGTGAAGATATTACAGGTAAGAACACATCTCAGTATGGAAAAACTGTGGCCTGGTCCTTTAGCATATTAAATATTGGCTGTGTAAAATATTGAACAGACAAAGTGGGCTAAGGGGAGGGGCCACATGGTCCTTAAAGTGGGTCAACGACCACAAGCGCAATACCAGTCAAGTGCGGATTCTTACCGGTTAAGTTATGGCCCCAGCAGACTGGGTTACACTAAGTACCAAATCAGAGCTGACACCGACAGGCAGCAGACGTTATGACCCCCTGCCAATTACCCAGAAGTCCGACATGCTTGGTTCCTTCCCTCGCCATTTATACAGCAATAGTCCAAGATTTACACTGGAAGTATTTAGAGGATCTAATTTAGGGGCGTGTAAAGTAAGAATAGACTTTTCCACTTGCAGACAGCTTGACTATTTTACCCAACCTTCACCAGTGACCTCCAACTATATGGCTTGTAAAGCTGAAAAGACACCCCCATCACACTGCAGCTGTGGCAGGTGTTATATATGTGGCATCATGGGTCAATTTGCTTATTCGGTCAATGTCAAGATAGACGCTTTCAATTGTAAAGGTCAGTTTAGTCATGGACATCGAACCAAAACAACCACAAACTAGAAAGCGTCATAACCTTAAGATTAAAATCAAGCTGCCACTGTGTCCTCGACCTAACCTTTATCAACTTTGTGGAGGCAGACCCAGTTACTTATTAACAGCAGCGGCCACTGCCCACCTGCTGCAGTGATAAAGAGGTGAGTATTTGCTGTAAAAGAGGCTTTCATATTGACACAACACATATAAAGATAGTCACATCATAAAAGTGTCCTTGTGAACACTCTATATGAGGATGAGCTTATTAAAATCATGCAGTATTAATAGAAGTGAAACAAAAGTGTATTTAGTAGTTCTATTTTTAAATCCAAAAGCATTGCCACAAAACACATGACAAGTCTGTCTTATATTGCCAGGTTAAATTGAAACCAATGAGAAAATGCAATAAATAAAATGCAAGAGGACAATGATCTTTAATTGCACTAGTAGGATCAATGCTATTTGGGGGTTAACCAATACATCGACTGATGTGATTAATTTGTACTTGTGGCTATAGTTCAAAAATAAGCATTACAATGTTATTGATGGTTATACGTTTACCACTCATAACTTTTTTTTAAAGATTTGAAACTAAGATTCAGATAAAAGGTCATTGGAAGGACTTCAACACAGTATGGCCATTGGTCATCATCAAGAACCACTGACACTGTATGGTGAGGAACAATCTCAAGTAATGCCAATGTCCTGATTCTGTCTGTAATAAGACTTGTATAACATCCAGGTTTGATATGGGCCATCGGTCTCACAGAAAAATTACAGCATCAATAATTTAAACCAGCAAATGAAGATAACAGGAAAAGAACATACCATTCCACATACATTATGAGTGTGTAATCCTAAAATTGTAATGTATACCCTCTGATCTGTATAATCTTTTTTGGCCACTCCACACATTTCTTCCCGGTCCTCTGCCTCCTCCACCTGTGAGTTTTCTGCTTGGTTGGGTGGGGAGTTGAACATTCCAAGCATGCACATAACACATAATACACACTCGTGCCCCTCTCCTGCATTCCTCACCAATCCTGAGCCGTGACTAAGTCCATTTGTTCAGCACAGGTCAGTGTCTCATCAGAAAATGCAAGAGGATTAACCCAGGGATGGAGCGCTTTGCGTATTTTAACTTCTTCGGTTGTCTCCCCTTGTTGACTGACATCTCAAAAGTGAGCCAATGCCCCAAAACGGGATGAGAGTGGCTACACAAGAAGGTAAAGTGCTACATAGAGACTAGAGATGTTAATACAGCAGACAATTGGCACTATTAAGACTGGAGGTGAGGCTTCACTAGACATTCATTAACCCGTTTCACCCTTAAGAAAAAAAATGAAGCATTATGTGTCCGTGAGCCTAAAGATTCAGAAGATTTCTATTGATTGGTTTGTGTCCAAGACATTAGAAGAAAGTGCCAATGCTTTAGAAAGGAATAAGAGCGTTTTTGAATCCACTAAAATTCAACACAAAAGGCACGCCAACTACCTGTCATAACATTCAAGAGTTTGCACATAGAACAAGTTTAGTTCTACATTAGGTTTTGTGTATACACAACAAAATATGACTGAGAGGTCAAAGTGAAAGATTTGTCACAACACTGCTGAATCTACTGCTGAAAAAAGATTGTTTAACTTTTGATTCATCCGGTTTGAGAAAACATCCTTTCCTTGGACCCCTCCTATAAACTAAAAGTGCATGTCCCGGGCCGAGCAGCGGTCGCCATGACACGTTGTGAGCCAAGAGCAGAGAGAGAGAGGTGTTGATGGAGAGGGGACACACTCACACAGGCCGCTCCAAAATACCACCTGAAATAAATCACTCAGCGTGTCACTTGTACCTGTCAGAGCACCCTAATCTCCCGTCTCCCCGTTCTGTGCTTTAGTCATGTCTTATTCTTGTTTGGGTTTCATTGGACCACGGTTTAACTGAATGTTTGTGCGGCATTAATTACAGAAATCAAAATCCCAACTGTTAACACTACAATCAACAACACCATGAAATATCACTAATTGTAGCAACACAAGCAAGAAGCTTAATTTCTTTTTTGTATATCTAGTTTTGCTTCAGTTAAAATGATTTATTAGCCAATCAATACACAATGTTTTCACATTTGTAACCCTGGGCGTCCTACATCATAAGCTGTTGAAGAGAACTGTTTTAGCATTGGTTCTCAACTCGAGAGTCAGGACCCAAATGTAGATTGCAGGACCATTTTCCGCGGGTCACAGGCCTTACATGTTTAGACCAAATACATCAAAAATGTATTTGGTCTAAACATGAGTCACAACACAAATTTATTCCAATGCACAATAAATGATGAAAATTATAATCAGCCTCAGAATCAGAAGTGTCTTTTTCATAAAAACTGCAAAATGTTTTTCAATTATAAGCTGAAATTAATATTTTTTATTTGGGTCATGGCTGGGCATGAAAGTTTAAAGCTGGTTTCCGAAGCTATACGCCACTGCTTTAAAGACCATGACCTCTCCAAATCTAAGCAACACATTACAGCCTTCCATATAAAACTTGCACGGCTACAGTTCCACCTAAAATCTATCCGTCCTGAATGAGCGAGTCCTGGTTTGACTCAGCCTCTCCACTTCCCACCCAGTCCCGCTGCCTTTGTAAAACCTCAGTCGCAGCAGTTAAATCCCAGAAAGCAGTGCACAAGTACTTTTGTTAATTACGCGTGGAAGAATGGGCCTGTTGTGTCCCGGTGTGATAATGGTGCCAGCACAACAGACGGATTACCAGCGGATAATGTATGCTGAGCTGACCAGTGTGACGAAGCCTATAGTAGGAAATTATTACCCCAGCAAACAGCAGTAGCCTGTGAGCTACTCCACTCCACTGTTTGGGAGCACTCACTATACAATGGTAAAACTAAAAATGGTAAGCATAACTAATAACTGCTTCATTGGAAAGTAATGCCATAGTGGGCCTAGTTAGCGGCAGTGGCTGAAGAAAGGGTCAAAATGCCTAAATCAAATTGCCAAACAATGAAAATGTATATCTGCTTCCATCTGTTTTATTCTAGCATTCTTTAATCTAGGAAATAACATGCTCATTGCCCAAAATACCAATAGTAAACGATTTCCAGCGGCTGACAGTAACTAGTCTTAATAAGACCAATGAAGAAGGCCTCTGTTTGTTGTGCACGTTCAATACAAACAAGCGTCCGAGGCTAAAAATATGTCCGAATGGCCACACAACAGTCGGAGTGTGTCCCCTGTCCCAGTGTTTTGGAGCCCACCCCCAGCTCTCCCACAGCCCTCTCACATTCCCACTGCAGTATGGATTCCACATCGACAGCTGGCACCGGGGGAACCATGGCATTTGTCTGTCCCTCTCATGTGTACGCTATGCTTTCAATTTCATGCTATACTGTACATAGCATAGACTATATGTCCTTTCTACTTAAGGCTTTTGTGTAACTAACCACCATGAGACCTCAGTGATTTGCGATATATTCTGGCTTACAGTGATACGAATATTACGTCTGCTAATATTGCGATAACAGTGATTTGGCGTTATATTGTGCAGCCCTATTAACAACAGGAGCCTAAAACAGCTATTCCCAAAGCCACTCACCTTAACATCCTGCCCCCTGAATAGCCTCAACTTCCTGGGGTCAAAGAGCACCTGTACGCCTCATAAACAATGACAAAGAATGTCCCTGACCGTCCATAACACGTCAGTCAGGTTTGATGGCGGTATTTTGGTTGCAGTTTTCTTTGTCTTCACGTGGAGTTCTTAAAGGTGTGCACACGCTCACAGCTGCCCCTGGGAGCCCCTCACCAAACCCAATCTGACAGACCGGAGCCTAAAGAAAACAAGGGTCGCTGTCTCCTGTCGCGGCTATCACCTTTCAACATCTCATTTGTAACGCCATCAGGAATAACAGCTGGAGACTGTGGCAGGGGAACGGGGGCTCCAAGGGGTCTGTGAAAGACAGTGGGGCCCAGACAAACAAAGTGGCAGAGGAATTATAGATAGAGGCAGAGACAACACACAGAGCAGAGCAGAGCCATTAGGACACTCAGCAATACACACACATCCAGTATGAATAATAGTACTCTGAGGTGCGTAATATTGCAAACACAATGCTGCACAAGGATGAGGCAGCATGGAGGGCCGCAGATCGGTGGTCAGTGCAGTTAAATATTCAACCGGGTGTATTTAAGAGAGGTTTTAATCATTCTCCGCACCTTTATTAAGGCTTGGAACCATAATGCAGCTCTGTCTCGCTTATTATTTGAGGAATTATTAAACTTGCAGGAAAAAAGTACCATTTCCGGCTACGTGTGCCAAATCATGAAGAAACAGCCTGAGGGCCCCCAAAAATTGGTCTGAGGGCCGCACTTTGGGCACCCCTGCTTTAAAGCATATTCAACTTTATTGGTAACATTTTAGAAAGTGAGAGCACATGACAGATACAATCTGTTGTTATTCAAGTAATTTAACACGTTTGCTTAAATATAGTAAATACAGTCCTTTGAATGTGTAGCATGTTAAGTTTAGGACATGCTTCACTCTTAATTGGTTTCTTAGTTACATCTATTGCGTGGCAGGGCTTTATCAGAGATATTTCATCTATTACTCTGAAAGTACTTAGATAAAAAAATACTGATAAGCCTTATGTCCCTTTTCATTGTGGCTTACACGAGCGATAATGTGCCAATTATAACCCCTAATTTTGCAACTGGAGACCCTTATCAGTGCTGTCTGAGGCCTCTGTCATGTCCATCTTTGGGACAGAGGTCAAAGCGAGGCACAGAGCAGAAAACGCAGCAGATAAACCAGTGAAAGCAAAGGGGCTTCCTGGTGTGTTGTTGTAGTCCCCTCCAGAGCTGGCATGTGCTTTCTCTCCCTGCTCCCGACCCCTCCCCTCTCTGCTGACTGCCCTTTGACCCACAGTGCTGTAGCACTGACCAAACATACCCCAACCCCACTGAGAGCACAATACGGCAGTGTGGCGCCGTGGCCCTAACAATACTGCACTCAGAGGAGCAGAGTTGGAGGGGCTGAGGAGGCCACTACAAGCAGACACTGGGCAGTACATTTTCTCACAGTACTGAGTTATAGTGTGTGTGATTATTGGTAACTAAATCAAGATTTGGTTAACTAGTGACATTTCAGAAATCCGTGAAATCCGAGATATTTCATTCACAAACTTGTTTGTTACAATTTTGAGTGACACAAATCTTCACATCAGTGTGAAACGCTGCCATCTCTGACGGCGAGCATCCAGACAGCTCCATTACTACCCCACCATTAGCAAAGTCAAAGCAAACATTGGCTTTATCTATATGTGGCCTAATAGCCTTTAACATTAACAGGCCTTGTAAAAGTCAGAGCTGGAAACCAGTGCAGGAGCAGTGCATTGTTAGGACTAGAATAACCAATTCTTGCATCATCTGTCAGAGAGATTCTTATCTGAGCGAGTGCATTTCGTCAGACAATGCTATGGTGACGACACAAATAAAGGACGCACTTTTTTTTGTTTTGTATGTCAGTGTCACACTGACACTGACATACAACAACCTGTCCCAACGCTCTCAAAACAATTAGGCAGGATTATAAAAGTGTATTTGCCAATGAATGGAAGACATTTATGGTCTACTTGTGGATAGCCACTAATTCAAGCAAGTCAACATTTGGCTGGGACACAATAGAGTTTAACAAGGGGGAACAAACAGAGTCATTTGTTCCATTTGGAGCCTCCCTTTGTCTTTTAATCACTGTGTAATCAGAACACACGCAGCACACAGGCACTGCTCTGTGTCTTTATTTTGGGAACAAAAGGATCACTGAGGGTAATTAGAGTATATAAACCCTCTGCAGCCTCATAAATAACACTAAACCATTTGGGGTGACAGAGCAAAGTGGCCCTCTGCTAGCATACCGGTCAATGTGTGCATGATCCCTGTTAGTTTGTATTTTCTAGTCTAAGGTGTGTTTTAGTATGGCATGGATGAGTTCTACTTTATTCTTGTTTTGAGACTTTGTTTTAGATCAGCGTTTTTTCCCCCAGGTTTGCTCCTTGAGTTGTTGTTTGTTTTTTTTTTACTAAAACTGATCCCTTGTAACTTGTATCCCTTTTAAGATTAAACTGAGTCAGGAAGGATGTTTTAGCCAATTAAACGTGGTGCTTGGGAAGCTCATTATTGTATTTTCGGTACTTTTGAGAGAGACGTAAGAAAAGGCCCCCGTGCTAAAACAAATATGGCCAAAGCCGACCTCTGTTCTTTTTGGGTGAGCAGTCAGTGGTCCGGCCCTCCTCCCCGCGGGTCGTATAATGGTTATCAGCATGTCAAATGGCATTTACGACGCCTAGCTGTGACTCAGAACACATAGCAGCGGGAACGGCGTTTGAGCGAACTCTGTCTCTTCACAATGAGGTAAACTTCTGCGTGTTTGAGCATCTGTCTGTGGTATGCGCTAGTTTATACTACAAGCATTTGGGATGCGCTCATTCTCCTTTAAGCCCGAGCAATCTTCCAATAAGCCGGCTTCTTCTACCACAACCAACAACCACAATGTTATGGATTTGCGACTGTAATGACATGGTTAATCAGTGCTTAGTTGAGACGGCTTTTATTTAGATCCATGTGTGTGGGCAAAAGCACTGGATAAGCAGACATACTCAGACTCAGGATTGATCATATGCTACTGACGCGCATCTCAAATAGGGACCCACTTCATTCTGTTCTGAATCGCATCACTAATGTCCATTTCAGCAAAAAGCAAAGGCTGTTTTTCAAATTATTTTTAATTCTAAGTCGCACAGGAGTGTTCTATCCTGGATGAAGGTTCTTAAGTCATCGTCAGTACTCTGTAGTTAAAGTGTCCCACACACTTTAACTACAGAGTGTGAATCAATCTTGGAGTTTCCTTGTTAAATCATTTTATATACTGTAAATTTTCATTTCTAATTATCACACTATTTCTCAAAAGTGGGTACAATTATAAGCATTGATTAACTGTTGGAATGTGACGGCTGTAAAAAGAAAAAATGTTCTCCCCTACACACCACAGTTGGAGTTAACTTGTTAGTCACATCCCCTGTCATAAGAATGTGAAACAGGAGGATGCTAAACGGCTAACGACAAGCATCTTGAGTGTATGTGCTTTACTTTTTTTTGTTGCTTTCTTGTTTCAGATTTTGCTCGGTGGTGAAGATGCACATTTAAAGCGTGTGGCTCTGTAAAACATCTCCTGTCACTGTGTCTCTGGCTTTGTCTTGATATTGGGTGGTCCACACCGTGATCACCTGGAAGGCATTAGAGTGTTTAGGAAGAACTGTAGCGTGGAACCTCAAATGCAGACCTGTGTGCATTGTCCTCGCCCTCAATAAACAATTGTTTCTAAATCAGCTCCTTGGAAAACACAGCAAAGACAAGTAAGAGTAAATACGACTTATTCCAACAAACAGGGAAAGAATGCAGAATGCAAACTAGCCATTCCTTCTGTACCATCTGATACACACATGATTCACACATCACATGCTGCATCCTGTTGAAAGCTCCAGAAATATCTTGTGCATTTGACTGTTTGTTATCAGTAATATGACAAGCACTTTGCCTTCAAAAGGTTCTGTATTAGGCAAGCTTTAGTCCCAGTTTAGACCTGGTTCGGTTTAACATTGACTGGCATTCAGTAGTCGCAAAATAGGGATTCGTAGACTTTTCTATTTGCAACTGACCCACACATCAGTGCCGCTGGTGATACTGACCTCAAATCTTGGTCAGGACAACCCAGCAGGAGAATTGGCCTGCTGGTTGTTCCCTTGGGATGATGAAGAAAACGGGACACAGAGAGCACTCGAAATCTCCATCGCAAGCAAGCCCAGTTCCATCTTGCCGTGAGGCGGGCGTACTAGCCACTAATATAGTATGTTAACTTTCAAACATTGTGTCAGAGAACTTTTTTTTTCTTTTTTTTTAAATGGGGCTATGCTGACTCTCCTCTGACCTTCAGGTTTGAGCTCAGTGCCATACAGAGGGGAATGCTAATCTATCAGCTGCTCGGTCTCATGCTCCTGCCTACACAGACAGATACACACAGAAGCCAGACACTCATTCAACAGCGGATTGCATAAGCCTCTACACTGACGTTTTTATTGAGGCTACATGTGCTCTCACAATCAATAGTTCATTTTGGGGGGATATTTTTTAACTTCTTGTATTTTTTATTTTTTTTACAGCGGTGCCTTTAAAATGAATGGACCAATCAAAGATGCTCAAACCTGTGCATGGTTATAATCCAGAGGGGCTTGTTTTAGGTTTTAGGACACCTTTGCATTGGTATTTTATAATTCATAACTTAAAACAAACATAAGACGAAAACAGGTAATTCAACCCTTATTTCTGAGCATTAACATCTGTGCTTGTCCTCTCCAGATTAAGACAGGGGCAAGACTATAGCTGCCAGCGTATGTAATGAAATCCTTGTAGTGGAGATAATTTGGGTGCTGAAAGAATCGGAACAAGTCTGGTAAAGCGGTTGGGATTTCAAACGCACATCACATAGGGGCACCACCTCATGGGTAGATAGAGGTTTGAGTGCAGAATTAGTCACTTAAAGGTGCAGAAAGTGCTTGGGGATTGCAGTCAACATAACAACATGGTCAAAACAGCCACACAAAGTCAATTTCAGCAAGGCCTTCAAATGTCCTCAATATCCTTAATATTAAGCATTTGATTATCCTTTGTTTCGACAGTTGCCATGGTGATCCTACCTTCAGTTAGCATTATTTTCTCTGGAACATAACGTTGTCTCCACATCAGCAATTCAAGTGAAGTGGAAAATAGACGTAGCCAATGAAAACAGCCCATTACTCAGTCTATATTTGATATAAATATTGTCGAACTTAAGTAAAATGACAATAATTGTTGCCTGTTATTACCTATCATTACCTCATTAAAATGTAATAGATTCAGATTATTTTAATGAGCTGTGATTTCTTTGGAAACTACCATTAATGCCCCACATATGCCCTAATGATTTGAGTAGTATGTTCATAAATCAAATCTGATCAAAAACAGATACAAATATGTTATTGTTCAGCTATTAAATCTTCTGTATCCACTGCAATGTTTAATTTAGCCTTTTTTCCCCCCAAGCAAAGCTGCAAGCACTCGAAGGACAACGATGACACGCCACTTCACTCCATTCAAAACCACAAAATGACAATGACGTGGTATGAAACCAGGAGCCACCAGCAGCTCTGTACTGTCAGATGACTTCCAGCTGTTTCTGTATAGTCTGCCAAATAATGAAATTCATTCAAGTGAAATCAAACAAAAAAATGTGCACTTCACAAGCTTGGCAATACAAAATCACGCAGTCTTTTACATGGAAACAGGACACACACCTTAAATATTTCACGTAAAATGATCAGTCAGTATCACACTAACCCAGTATTTAAAAAAAAGATAAATTAGCAGAAAACACGGCTCAAATTTTCTAGAGAAATTGTCAAATTTGGAAAATGTTCTTGGTACAATGTGGAAATTGCGCTCCGAAATGCATCATCCCTTGTTACCATGCTGTTTCCATGTTGCGACCCAAAAAAGCAACGTTCAAAAAAGCCAATCGGTCCTATTGTCCTTTGCATGAGTGAACCCAGCCTATTGCATGAAGAGGGCAAGGTGTACAGCTTAAGTACATAATAGAATCTGTTCGTTGTGTCCGTTTCATGCACTCTTGGCCTCACTCTCACACTGCTTTCCTTGTCCACACTCTCTCCGGTGGGTTCAATCAGTCGACTCCTAAATCAGCACTTATGCAACTGTTTCTCAAGTCTGGCAGAAAAGTAAAATCATAACAGCATTGCTTTCATCATAATTCGAATGCTTATTGTCAAAAGGTTTTATTTACAGACTAAAAATCATTAAAAAAAATTCTTAGCAACATCAGGAATGAGTAGTTGTTTTATACATTCACCTAGTTCATCTTTGGGAAGGATAGAAATATACTTTCCTTGATTAAAACATTTCTGATTCCAAGACTAATTTCAATCTTTTCCACAGTGGTGTGCCGGGACTGAAAAGCGGGACACAGAGCCATTTGGGTCTTTACAAAAAATGACTGTTCAGAAATAGTTTTGATAGTTTTTTCTCTTCAGTGTCATAATCAGTGCTTAAATCCACAATACTCTCTCAGTTTTCTGTATTGTATTGGTCTCCACTTATTATGAAACGTTCAAAGTGGAACCCGAAGCTTCCTCGGTTAAGAACCACTGCTTTACAACAACTTTTACGACATGCTGTTTGTTTTTCTCACTATTGTCTTTTGCAAACATGGCCCACCTCCTGCTGCCTGTCACTGTCTTGGTCCCACTGACAGAAGAAGGGGGAGGAGGTGCTGTGGCATTGCACAGCAAACATCCCTAATAGGCTAATCTAATCTCATCTCTTTTGCGGTCTATGGCCCTGTGTTTACTTTCTGCCCCGTGTCTGTGCGCTGCCTTGGCCTCGCTTCAGTGAATGCAGCTTTGTTCCCACTGAAAACTCATCATTGGTGTGATCTGAGGAACGGGCGCCAACTCTGCAACCGTCTGTTGTGCAGCCGGCGGGGAACTGTCCATGTCTCCACTGTACAGGACCCATCCCTAGCCTTGTCTGATAATGTGAGAGGGCAGACATCTATTACGCTCTTAACAATTAGCTCTCAAATAAGGGAATGCAAGTCCACAAAGACGCATTTTATGCAAAGCAAAAAGAGAAAAAGGCCAACAGAACGTCATGACAATCTGATGCAGTAAAGATATTTAGAAAAAGCCCAAACAGCTACTTTGAAGTGGCGCTTCGATAAAATGAGTTCAACATTAAACAATACAGTGAATATTCTTTAAGAGAAGCTAACATACCTCTGGCAGCGCTGGACATCAGGATCATCATCTCCAACGCCAGTAGAAAGACCCAAAGAAAGTCCATTTTAGATCACTCTGGGGAGAAAACTCGACCTCTTCAAACTGAAATGTAGTAAGGTAAAAAGGTATTTACATCATGAGCAAAAAGATAATTAGTTTTTACACAATATTAATAATAACAGGGTAATAAATATGAAATAACATACAGCAAAGAGAAACCAAAATCTGTGCCCGCAAAAAAGCCACACCAGTAAAGAGGACCGAGATAGATAATATTTAAAGCCCTGGAAATCACATTGCGGCTTAAAAATGTAATTTTGCAAAAACCCAAAACACATCCATCACTGCTTGAACTCTGTTGTAAATCCCTTTGTACTCCAACCAGAGACTTTGACCCACTATTATTCTAATACATTTATTCTCGCCATCTGTCAAAGTCTCTCTGCCTACAGTGGTTTTCTGCCTCATGCATTTCCTCAAGACCATACCTTACCTTATGTCTTCACTTTGTGTATTGCCTCTTAACAGGTTACCCTCAGGTGCCATAACATTATAAAGGACATAAGTCTAAAATCCAACTGTTCAAATACAAAACGTAGTGGCATGATGTATTGCAAATATCTCTCTGTTATGTCTGTACAATCCACAAGATACAAACAATAGCAACGTTTGATGTCCCCTCCGCCAAAACAATTAACTAAAGCGCGATGGCAATTTAAAAAAAAACATGTTTTCATTTTATTTTTTTATTTGTGTATTTATTTATTTGGTAGGGACAATGCACATTTATGAACATCTGCACTGAAACAACAAAGACAGACGTAAACATGCCGGATAACAGCCACAAGACTAATTTACATCCGTAGTACCTATAATGCATGACTTTAGATAGCAGATAGAACATTAAGGCAACTCTCAGTTTGATGATGTCCCATTGTGTTGCTTTGTTATGAACATAAGCAAATAAATCACAGCACAGAAAGGTCTATTAATCAACAATTTGACCTATCTAATACCTACATTGTAATTGCCAATAGCATAAATGTGGTGAAATAATTTAGTCCTTACGATGTATGTACGAATATTTATATTAGAAGACCTTTGAGCAATAGTAAAAACTGATTTAAGCAAATAATAGAAAGTTCACATATCTATAAAATATATACACTTGAAATATTACAGAACAAATGAACTCACCTTGTAAAGTCCAGTAATGCGGACAAGCCATAGACATAAGCTCGTAGTCCTTTAGCAGCTGACCACATGTACCATCCCGTTTAATGTATCCACTAACTTTATTTCCCTCAACTTAATTTCGACTTTAATGATGAACACGGCGCAATCACATAACGCGCGTCTCACGCTAAAACAATCACAGTGTAAAAGTCTGAAAGCTGCACGAAAAGAGCGCAAGAAAGTCGTTAGTGCACGAGCGTAACCGCGTCGTCGCCTATAATGTACAATAAAACGGATAAGGTCAAACACGTGAGCGCCGTAGTAGATTTGTGAATGACAGTCTCCTTTTACAACTCCAAAAAAGCCGCTCGAGAGAGAAAAATAAAAGCCGTGTCTATACGCGCATTACGGTAAGTATTCGGGCACGGGAGACACGGAGGTAAGCTGAGCCCGGGGGGTGTCCACTTTGCCTCCAGCGACGGGTCCACACAGTCCAAACTTCAGCCGCAGGCGAGAAAGTAAACTCCCTCTACGGACAGTCTCAGCGAGAAACTTACAACCAATCACAGCTCAGGCCAATCAGCCAGCGAGCCAACCGGAGAGCAGGATGGTGAGAGCAGATTCCAGGTTTGTTTTTTTCTTCTTGTATTACTATATATATATATATATATATATATATATATATATATATATATATATATATATATATATATAGCTAAATGTAATTTTACTGAGAATTCAGTAATATTGTTAGGTTACTTGACAGAGCTGTGCCTTTACGATTAAAACACCTAATTCTTATTTATTTATTTATTTATTTATTTATTTGTTTGTTCTATTGTGAAGAGGCCAGAGCCAGTTGTGGTGAGCATGGACAGTTTGGGACAGCAGATTGACTGAATGTCAGCCAACACTGCCACCGTGTGTCGATATTACAAAACACACTGTGTTGAGCAGAAGCATACTTGCCAACTCTCCCGATTCACGCGGGAGACTCCCGATTTTAAACCCTATCTCCCGCGATGCTCCCAGTCAGTCATTTCTCCCGCTAAACTCCCGATTTTACTGTGAAGGAAACAAGTATGATGGTGGGGATATATTTGCATGAACTGGCAACCCTGATCTGGAGAAGAAGTGCCTTTGCCTCTATTTCATTTCGACTCAGCGCTGTTTGCGTAACTATTCATTTAGACTCGACACCGCCGCTGTGGGAGACAACCATACAACATCCACTTTGGCTTCGCACGTTGTGCCTTTACCGTGAGCGGTCCGACAGGACAGCCATACAGTGCACACGCTCACACTCAGGGGGAAAGACAGGTATCACACGTTCATCGCTCTGTTTGTTTTTGTACTTCATTAGCATTTGAACCAAACGAGAGAGTCGGCTGGTCCGCCCCTCCCCTCAGCGTTACCATGTAAATTCTTATTTAGGCGTATAATATTTTTGGGGTTGCGGTTGCGCAGATGGTAGAGCGGGTCGTCTCATGCTCGGAAGGTCGGGGGTTCGAATCCCGCCTCATGAAGGTGCACATTGTCGTTGTGTCCTTTGGCAAGACACTTCACCCTCCAGTGTCTGTGTACACTGGAGTGTGAACGGGTGAGTGGATCCGTTCTGTAAAGCGCTTTGAGTGCCTAATGAAGGTGGAAAAGTGCTATGCAAGTCTAGACCATTTACCATTCTGCAAAAGTATTTTAAATTAATGTAAGATTGTTTTATAGCCTATTTTCCACAGGTTTTTTTTTTACCTTTGTCTTCACTCAAGTGTCTGACTTTTCACTGGTCTCTGTACTTCTGCTACTATTTTCAGCAATTTGTCCTCAATAGAAAACATAAACATTTATGGAATATCAAATAAACAAGTTTCTCAGAACAAGTTTCCTTTATCAGGTACAAGGCAAGAAACATTGTATTACACACACACCAGGCAACGGAACGCGTTGTTCTTTGGGCCGATACACAGATGGAAAAAATCTCCCTATTTTCCACAACCCAATGTTGGCAAGCATGCAGAAGATGGAAAAAGAAAGAATTTAAAAAATATATATATTTTTTTTAATGATGTGCTTTGCATGTTTGCAGCTTTATTCTAAGTGAGACTAATAATAACCTATGAGCAAATGCAACATTCAATCTTAAAAATAGGTCATTGGTCACAGGTTAATTGAGTAGGGCTGCAGACCAAACTAAAAACAAAGAGGAAAGGTGGTTGAACTAAAAATAAAAATCGAATTATTTCCTCACATTAGCTTGAGGCTTGATCTGACTTCATACTATAACCTGAGGCCTTTGTCAAGTTAACCTTTATGGGATTGTTTCCAGCGACATCTGGTGGCAGATTCCGCGAGATAAACCGAACGCCTGTTAAAGTAGGGACATGTGGATTCAAGGCTTTAAGATGTCATTTTAATTGTTATTGAGGCAATGATTGTTGGACACTATACAGGCTATTTTAATCCCGCAAAAAGGCGCACAATCAACTGAAATCTTTGTTCTCTGTGAATTTAAAGGTAAGAAATCTATCAATAAAATCTCTCTCTTTCTGTAGTTATGTGTTGTTTATTGTCAAGCAGTTCATGTGTGTTTAAAGAACATTCTTTCAAGGACTGATCAGATTAAACCCAGTGCTATATTCTGTCTGTATGGCTGTTGGTGTGGAAGTATGAGGGCTCAGAGTATTGGCCTCCCCTGACTCTGCCTGGAGTCTCAGCTGCAGCACATTTTCTTCAGACCAGTAACCTTTTAAGACCAGGCTGCTGGACCAGGACGAATATATTCCAGCAGAGGGTAGCAAAGTATAACAAAGGGACACAAGCGATTAGTCATTATTTGCACGTCCAGTTGAGGTAAGGCTAAGAATCGAAATCAAGTAGGCCAATATTTTAATCACATTTTCCCCTTATAGGGATTAGCACTGAACAGGTTATTGAAAAATGGCTTACAGTTTATGCTTTCTTTTTATTGCTATGCTACGTGCCCCCTTTATTTCTATCTTAATTCACAGGTGTTACTTCATTGTTTAATTTTCAGTTATCATGATACACGCTGCTACTGCAAACCCCAAATAAAGTTGACCTTGACACAAATCCGGAAACAAGCAATGACAAATAAGCAAGTTGTGATTTGACCCAAACTTGTATAACGAATATTGTGAAAGGTTGAAGTTAATTTACGGGGCCCAACATATTCAAAGTTCTTTAGGCTTATAGAAATCATGTTATTTATTTATTGGTTTATTTGGAAGGGACAGTGCATGTTGATAAATGCACATGGGACTCATGCATGTAAACAAGGCATGCCGGATTGTATAGCCATCCTCAGCCAAAACTATAACCGGAAGAAAGCTTAAAATACAAACACATTTAAAACTGTTTGGATGAGCAATACATTTCTTAATCTCACGTTTGATTTTCCGTTTGCAGTTTACACCCACTTAGCGCTCATAAAGTTTGCATGCTGTTTTGGTCAGACAGTGGCCTTTCTGCTAGATCTAAATCACAGGCTGAGTTATCCAATTAAAGGGGCGGCTGAAACACAGTTTAAAAATGTTTGTAGAGGATGGCTCGGCTCTGAAACCTGTTAACTCCTTGAAAGGGATTTTTTCCAGGGGTCACTCAGTCATCACGCCTCCCATTATGGTCCCTGTGCAGTAATGATTTCCCATAGGGGCCGAAGCCAGGCTGAGAAAGTCCTGCTGTAAAATCCATATTCAGTCCACTCGGTGACACCTGGTGGCCCCTGGAGGCACTGTAAGAACCCCGTGTTTTCATTTGCTTCTGTCTGTGTTTAGCTGTGTTTTCTTTAAACATAATGAAGGCCAGTGGAGAGTGGAGGACCATGAATAGCTCCCCTCTCTGTTGGGCCATGGTTGTTTTCATTATTAAAGTTTTACCGAGTTTCAGCCAGTGCAAGAGGGCGTTTATATTTTGCAGGCGCAGCGAAATGTCACATTGAATCTGTATACTTTGTTTTCAAAAGGTCATAATTAGCCAGTAGTTTCGAAACAATTATGCCCAAAATTGCACCAATTTCCCCCCCGAAGCAAAACATAGAATTAGTCTTTTGCAACTGAGCAGCCCTGTACTGCATGTTATGTGTGAAAGGCTTGTGGTTTGATCTTGTACCATACTTACTCCTTGGTCTTGAGTCAAATGCATCTCCACTCTAATTGTTTACAAACAATGCAAGATGGAGTGAGTAAAATGTATGCAGTTTGTTGCAGTCCAAAACTCATCCCTGTAACTTTCCTCACACATTTCTAATAATAGCTTTTTGTTTACTCTCATGGTTTGGAAATGCGTCTGGAAAAAAATAAGAACCCCCTCAATTGGACTGTGAAATGGGCCAGCTAGCTGATTGGCCAGCCACAGGTGAGCCTGGAGTCGCTCCATAACAATCAGCTGCAGAGACTCAGCTCCAGCTTCATGAAGGATCTGCACCAGTTGAAACACCACTTCCAGAACCTGCCATCGGGACAGAGGCTTGTGGTTCCAAAAGAGAACCAAGGGATATAGGAACAGCTTTGTTCCAGCGTCACTGAGGGCAGCGGGCTCTGCACTTTGTCTTTTGCTTTACTGTTTTTACTGTGACAGTTGTGTGTGTTATGAGATGCCTCTATTGCACTACACTCTAATTTACCTACGGTACGAATAAAGAAACCTAACCTAAGGCAAAATGGAGCTTGTCGTCACAGTAATGCTAGTTCACAAATTATACAACTTTATAATTAGATGTATTTTTTATTTTTAAAACAAATGTCTGGATTTACAATATACTCAAAGAGGACAAACGCTTTCTGCTACAAGAAAAAAAGAAAAGAAACAGGTCCTTGAAACAGGTGGGTCAGTTCATTACTCTATTAGTGCCAGTGTTTTAGTCTATTGGCAAGTATGTTGATGTAGATGCACAGAGACACCAGGGAAATTAAATGCCAGCTGTCACAAAAATAAGACAAGATGTTTTATCTCAGTCATTTTCATAGCCATTAACAATGCAGTTTAAAACTGTGATCTGGCAGAAGCAGAAAGTTACATAAAGCTACACACTGCATTTACATTATACACAAGAAATTACACAAGATCTTATACAATAATACATTTAATTTATTTCAAAACCCTCAAGAGAAATTGACTACAGAATTTACTGCAAAATTAGGAGGACAATGAAATACAATTATGTTTGTGTGTGGAGGGTTTTAAGGTCCAGCTCGTGGTGCATAATGACACTTAAAACAAGGGGAACAGGGCCGTGTCTGTAGAGGGCTCAGCGGAAGGTTTTCATTCTTAAGACCCACTTTTATTCCCTGGCTTTTAACTTCAGTCATGTGGTCCTCTATGGCTATTATTGTTTTATTGTTTGAATAAAACAATAAATAAATAATAGCCTTATTATAGCCGCTTTATCCAGCCCCGGATAAAGCGGAAGAAAATGGATGGATGGATGTTTGAATGTGTTATTCATTTTTTATATGATTTTATTTCAAAGTTGTTTAGTGGACAGGAGTCACAGAACAGAGTGAAAGGGGGGGACAGGAGCGCATGACACTGGGTTTTATTTCTATTATAATTTTATCAACAACTTATTGTTTTTAATTGACTTTACTGTTTTATGTGAGCTAAACAGAAATACTTATTGTCTTGACAAAAATCTACAATGTTGGAAAAGTTAAATGTGCTTTACAGATAAAGGCAATGGATTGAAAGTGTCTTCCAGCAGCATTGCAGCTGAAGATCTAGTTTATCCTTAAACTAAATCCAGCACAAATCCAGCATGAACATTTTATCAGGTTGGATTTGCACGTTCACATTTTGTTTAGTTTTTTATATATATTTTTAAAATGTACACTCATTACCTTTTCAATATGGTTATGGAATAATCGGTGCCTGAGGTTTGGGACTTGCGTGCTGTCTGGTGATTTTGTTTTGATGGCGCTCTGATATGTTTTATGCTGTTGTTTGTAATGCACATTAGATGCAGAACATGGTGTGCATATGTGTGCCAGTGTGCCTATGTTAATGGTATGGCGGTCTCACCTCAAGCCTGAACCCAGCGTATATTGCTGCGGGGAGAGTTGGCCATTTATGGAGGAATTCTGTAATTTTGAAAACTGTGGTTTGAGTTTCACTCTTTTTAACAAGCTAGTTTGGGCACTGATAATGGAAAACGGCTGCAGCGAGCGGAGAACACGAAAGGGAGATTTGGCAACCCTTAAAGTCACTTCCCTTTCCTCAAAATATCATTTCTGCACGGACTTTTTTGCGTTATCATGTCTCTCGTACTAAACACTGGCAGGGGTGAGAGAGGAAACGGGACATGTGAAAAAGTGTGTAGAGTAATTAAACAAAAAAAAGGTTGGTTTGACTCATTCACCTGGGCTGATTCATGAATATAAAGTACAACTTCTGACATTAAATCAAGTGAAATCAAGTACCAGTAAAGGTATTTAGTGCTCACTGCCGATCATTAATACAATGAACGCATACTTATTTATTTTTTATTTTTTTATTTGATCGGGACAACACACATTAATGAACAATCATATACGAGTTGTACACAAATTGTAAATGTGCAAATTATAGCAGATTATAGCAAAACTGCTCATTTACATCTGTAGTCCCGAGGCAGGTCACACAAGTGAAACAATGTATGAATACAAAACACAATATAAAAACTATACAAATTATATTCATAGACCATTAAAAAGAATAGACAACTCCTCCTCACTCCTCCCCGTTTACCATAATGACCACGTTGAGGGGGAATTCATGGCGGATTTACAGACTCCTCCTCCCCAGCTCTGACGAAGCATGTTCCTAATAAGGGCATATGGGCGGGATCTTCACTGTAGACTCGGCCCTTGCGTGACGTGTAGCTCGCGCAGCTCCAATGCTAACAGTCCAACCTCCGTTAAGTAGGAGATTTTTTAAAAATTATTTCGAAAACCAGCCTGGTTTCCTTTTTTTGTGAGTAACCCAGCGTTATGTCAGGAGGAATATGTAGCCGTAGAAAGTGTTAAAAAAATTGAAACCAGGCGTTAAAGTTGTTTTTAACGTGTCTAAAGTCCAATGCTTTTCAATGGGGGCCTAGCGATGATATGGAGGTACTACAGCAATGGCGGCCTCCAGTGTGGCGGTCATAAAGCAGAGCAGCTAGCGGCCATTGATTATATTTTAGTTACAATGGGATTTGTGCTAATTTAAAGGGATTTTGTTAAACGGTCACATTTATATAGCGCCTTTCTACTGTACCTGCTTGTGGCACTCAAAGCGCTTTACATCAAGGAACCAGTCACCCATTCACACTCTCATACGCAGACACTGGAGGCAAGGTGGGTGAAGTATCTTGCCCAAGGACACAATGACAGTGAGCAGGATTTGAACCGCCAATCCTCCGATCACAAGATGACCTGCGCTACTCTCATCATTCATCTTCCTGTCGCTCATCGTACATTTAGATTGTATTATGCTTCCTGAATAAAGACATGTTATTCTAGAAAAATAATTCTTTCCTCAATTGCTATGCATTTATGAATAAATCAATAAACAAACTAACTAAAAAACGTTATTAATTAAGCGCTTTGGAAGTCATTGTTGATGCGCATTAATGCTTTGATGTGAAAGTAGTGCATATTTGCCCTCGAAACACTATAGTTGCAATCAGTTATAATCACCCCGGAGCACATCTGGATGCCAGGTAGCTGACCCCCTGCTGCACTTGAGCACACACGCTCACACACCTCCATATATTACACACTTCTGCAGCGGAGCGACCGACTGAGCGAGGGGCGGGGCTGGGGCTAATGGGAGATATTTAGTCCAGACTGGGAAAATAAAAGTGTCTAGTGTAATGGAAGCAGCTGTAAAAGCAGAGAATGGCTACAGGACCGTTCTCTGAGGGGCACAGCGTACAGTGGCCGGGCTGATTTAGGGTCGTCCGCTCGAGTCCCAGGAAATGAGGAAGTATGATGTCATTGACAAATTTATACATTTCATCAGAGCAGGGAGCAATGAGAAGATTTCGTTTATATATTTTAAATCTCATTGTAGAGTTCAGTTAAAGGCAATGTACTTACAAGGACATCACAATTGGCCAAATGTACAGTATGTCATTTCCGTCTTAACCAAGTGCATTTCCTCTAGTTCGGCTTTACCCACATCTAAAAGCTTCTTGACTGTAGAGCAACAGTGTAATGCCTCATTTGAAAGCTAAGTCCTACAAAAACGCATTTTAGTCATGTTTTGTAAGCTTTTTTATTTTGTGTTTTCGTCTCTTTTTTGTCATGATTTTGTCGGCTTTGTTGCTTTAACATTGCTTTTTTAAATTTCTGTCTTGTTGCTTTTTGTCGTGTTTTTGCCAAATGTTTGTGGCTTTTGTTGCATTTTTGTGTCACTTTTTTGTCGCTTTATTGTCATGTTTTTGTCGTTTTTTGTTGCATTTTGATTGCTTTTTTTCATTGCGTTTTTGCCGAGTTTTCGCCATGTTTTGGTCACTTTTTGAGGCTTTATTGTTGCCTTTTCATCCTCGCGTTTTCACCGTCTAAGCCAAACTGGAGAAAATGTGCTGTGATCAGGTGCACAGTAAAGACGTTAACGTCATAGCACAGAGCACTGAATACTGTATAACAATAAAATAGGCTACTTGCACTGTGTTTTGTGCTCCTGTCTTTGCATAAATTGTCTTAATGGGATTTGTGTTTAATCCTTATTTGTGTTGTGTGCGATATTTGGGTAATGTTATCATCACTCATCATTCATGTGTTTACAAGAAGCTTACATTTTTACACTTCGGCGCAGGTCATTGATGCCGAGCACAGAGATTTAACAAGCTCTTAACAGCAGAGTTACTCTACTGTTACATGAGCTCTGTTTCATGAGTCTCTCTGTCTCTTTGCTGTAGAGTGTTATTTCGCAGACTCCAGCCTCTAAGAATTACTCTCTACTAAAATAGAGGAACAAATAAGTCATGACTGTAGTGTGACCAGACATCCCAAAACAATTTGACCTATTTATTTCCAGCTCAAAATAATTGTATAAACACGTTTGAGTTTAGAAGTAATTTCAAGATTTTTTCAAAATATTTTTTTTGTTTTTTAACCCTCTATGGCATAACATTGCCCTCAGGCAACAAACCACCCTGTTGGTTCTAACACTGGCTTTTTAAAGTTTTTTTTAATGGAGCAGTCCTTTCAGGAAGAAAATTGACAGGTAACGCATGTGCCAGACAACAGTTATTATCACTTTACTACAGATTTGCATTCGAATTAGCCCAAGGCTATAATCCAGTGTAGCCTGTTTACATGCATGAGACCCATGTATGTTCATTAGCATGCACTGTCCCGACCAAATAAACAAAAAAGAATAATAAAAAGAATTAAAGCCGCAAGCGGCATTTAGAGGCCCTCGAGGGTCTCGTTTGGCCGGTTGACGCCGGTGGCCGCACGCCGCCCCAATAACCGGGAGGCGCTACCGCGCCTACCTGTCCACTAGGTCGAGATTATAAAAGAGCAAAGGCAAGAAATGGCGCCTTCAGCGCCAGATTACTACATTTTCCCAAAATGGCCGCCTCCTGTTGGTTGCCTAGCAACCATGCAACGTACTTTTTGTTCGGACTGTATGACGCACGCGTGTACCAATTTTGGTTTGGCTGCGCCAAGTTGACATCGGGTCGTTGCCATGGCAACACGGTGGGAAAAGGGGCGTGGCCTCAATGACTTTTTTTGTTCGGGTCACGTGACGGACGTCTGTGCCAAATTTCTTCTGTCTACGACAAAGTTCGATTTTATTCATTTTTATTTGGTGCTCTGCAGGAGGCGCTATCGCGCCCATTTTCAAATCTCTTATATCACAACATCCGGGGTCGAGGACTTGACCAACAATTCAAGTTCCGCTTAAATCGGCCACGGTTTGTGCGAGTTATGACTGTTTAAAGGTGACGGCGAGCACCGAAAACGGACGCCGAATTCATGGCGTTGCCATGACAACACCGTTAATCCTATTAGAAAGTTTTAATAACTTTTGATGTCCCACTTGTGTAGATGATCTGGAGCGAACGGGGAGTCGCTGCGTTCAACGCCCTAGGACGAGTTCGTTCAAATGGGAGAGCATGAAATGGCGCCTTCGGCGCCAGATTACTACATTTTTCCCAAAATGGCCGCCCTCCTGTTGGTTGCCTAGCAACCATGCAATGTACTTTTTTGTTCGGACTGTCATGACGCACGCGTGTATCAATTTTGGTTTGGCTGCGCCAAAGTTGACATCGGGTCGTTGCCATGGCAACACGGTTGGGAAAGGGGCGTGGCCTCAATGACTTTTTTGTTCGGGTTCACGTGACGGATGTCTGTGCCAAATTTCTTTTGTCTACGACAAAGTTAAAAATTTTCCTCATTCATTTTATTTGGTGCTCTGCAGGGGGCGCTATCGCGCCCATTTTCAAATTTCCTATATCACAACATCCGGGGTCGACGACTCGACCAACGATTCAAGTTTCGCTCAAATCGGCCACAGTATGTGGGAGTTATGACTGTTTGAACGCGGCGGCGAGCGCTAAAAATGGACGCCGAATTCATGGCGTTGCCATGACAACACCGTTAATCCTATTAGAAAGTTTTAATAACTTTTGATGTCCCACTTGTGTAGATGATCTGGAGCGAACGGGGAGTCGCTGCGATCAACGGCCTAGGACGAGTTCGTTCAAATGCGAGGGCACGAAATGGCGCCTTCGGCGCCAGATCGCTCTTCTGGCCAATATGGCCGCCCTCCTGATGGTTGCCTAGCAACCGCATAATATCTTTTTTTGTTTGGCTTCACGTGACCAATCACTGTGCCGAATTTTGTTCGTCTACGACGAACTAAAATTTTCGGGGATTTCGGGATTTTGAGGGGTCTGGCCATAGGGCGCAATGTTAACGTGGTTTTTCCAGGGGGCGCTGACGCGCCATTTTTTTGAATTTTTACATTTTGGAGATGTGAAGTTTTTTTTTTCACCTAATTGAATTTTGGGCAAAAATTCAGGACTTTTCATCAGTGGGAAGTTGCCGAAACTGGCTTTTTAGGGGGAGAGGAAAAATAATAATAATAATAAGAAAAACCCGTACAATAACAATATAGCGCCGCCTTCGGCGGCGCATATTTATATATTCGGAAAGGTCTCACGTCCAGTAATCCAACCGTGGGGTTTATAATCAAGTACGAGCGCGTTGCGCTCGTCTTTTACCTGTTCTTTTTCAATATTTCCCAATGGGTTTTTTTTTTGGTATTTTTGTGCGAGCAGAAGCAAATATGCCGCTTTCGCGGCAAAGACCTATGTTATCGGATAGGGCTCGATGCCCTGAGTCACTCTAGCAGTGTTTTGAGTGCTGGTGAGTGGCCATGGTCGATGACGAGCGCGTTGCGCTCGTCATCGACTGCTTTCTTGTCCATGTTGCGCCTTGCCTGTGGTTTTCACCTTTTTTCTTCGAGCAGCAACAAATGTGCCGCTTTCGCGGCACACGCTTATATCACCGGACAGGTCGGGGTGCCGGGAGTGTCGTTATTACTGTGTAATGCATGGGGAGCGCTCCGCGCTCTGTTTCTTGAGCGCTCCGCGCTCTTTTAGGACGTGCGCTACGCGCACGTCTTTCGTCAGTGCGCTCCGCGCACTGCTTGTAGAATAACAACAGGCCCGGACCCTGTCAGGCTCTCGGCCTAATAACCTGATAAAATAAATGTGTGCATGTGCATGAATTATGTCAAGAAGCATATTAGATTGTTTACATAATGTGTTTTGTTTGTATTGTATTTATTTACTAAAACTGTGCTTTTTCAGTTTGTTGCCTCAAGGCATTGTTGTGTTGTAGCACTTTTGTTAAAAAAAAATAATAATATTGGAGATAGGGATGAGCTAGCTTTTTGCATTTCTACTTTCTATTCTATTCTGTTCTGTCAACCCAAAAAGGGGGTGGAATATTATTTTCCCTAAAATAAAAAGTCATGCCATAGAAGGTTCAGCCTATTTGGGAACTCCATTGACTCTTTATTATACTGTATGTTTGTTTTTCGTTGTCATTATGTTTTGTTTATGTAAGTAAAGTGGTCAGGCTTAGGAACAAACATATCAAAAAGTAATGCAGCGGTAGACTCAAACAGAGGGCATGATAAAATACAAAACCAGGATTTGATAATGGTCACATACGCATCTACATTTAGAATCAGTTTTGTTCTGTAACATCAACCTGCCCAGGGACTACAGGTGGAAATCAGCATGTTTGCTCCAACCTGGTACAATGCATCTTTCCTTTTTTGTTAATGTTAAATTGTGCACTGTCCCTGGTTAAATGAATAAATACCACACCATAAAGGAGTAGCACTATTATGACATGAACGATGAGCTAATCCTCTTTAGGGTAGCCTATTGTGCAGTCCTGTGTGTGCTGTTACTATTCCTAAAGTAAATCACTAAAGGCCTCACACTTATCAGTTGGACCCAACAGGCTGTATTTATGAGCTGATCCAGGTCCACAGGAATTCCACCTTATTACAATAACAATGACTGACTATCCATTAGGTTTTACACAGGCTCCTACAGGTTCACATGAAAGTATATGAATGTAGGTGAAGTCACACACAGACCCCATGCAAAGTGCCATTAATTTTTATGCTGCTTACCACCGCAGCCAGAGTCTAATCGGCTGATTTACTGCCCCTCAAACTCCTTTATATTGCACTCAGACGTCTGTTATGTTTTGCTTTGTTTTATGAGCCAGTTTAGGACTATAATTCTGCACACTGTTAATGGCCTACATTGTTCTTTGGTGATGGCTAAAGCTTGTTTATTTATATGTATTTTTCAGGCAGAACTTATTCTATAAAAATAGGTGTATAATATGACATAATGAACAATGAAATTGATCAGGGTTGTTTAGGTGTCGAGTGCTTTATTTATATTACGTCACGCTAATATCTATAAAATATGTGGATTTGAATGATGCATCTTTGTTAATCAAGCACTTTGTGACCATGTCTGTGAAAGGCGCTATATAAATAAAGACCTTCTTCTTCTTGTGCATTTTACTTCTCTGTCACAAGTGTTGAAAAAGTGTTTTTTGCAGTGGTTACTTCCTTGAAAACATGCGACAGTACTCAAACTGGCTGTGTGCTCACACTTGTGGAGAATAAATTCAAGGGGTGTTACATATGGTTTACGTCCAAATAATGAGCATTTCATTGTGAAACATTAAAGAAAAATCATAATGGAAGATGTGAGTCATCGCCCCGTTCCTTTGACACTATCAGTGCTGTATTTCATTGTTATGTTCCAGTTTTAATAATTGTGAACAGATAAGACCAAAACATTGGACAACAACAATCCTTCAGCACAGGGCGCGAAAGTATTTTCCCAGTCCCCCATGGCCAGATTTAGATCTTTTCAGATAAAATCTCTTTTTCTAAAACATCAGCCTCCAGCTATCAATGCTGCTTTTATTTGCAATAGGTCTACACACAGATCCTTCATACAATATTAGTGAACGTTATTTAATGATTAATTTCTATTATTTAATTGTCCTCCCATCAAGAATCCAAACGTAGTCATTTTATAACAAACAATGACTAAACTTGATGATGCGTAGAGGACAAAAAACCTGAATGACTAATAGAGTAGGTTATAGTCAGCAACATTGTGTCAACAGAAATCACAAAATTATAATTTTTTGCTTTCATTGACGTAGCAAACGTGGCAGCCATCTTGTGATTGGCCGGTGAGGCTAATGCTAATAGCAAGTCATATCAAAATGGGGACACGGTTTTTATTGAGAAATCATCACAATTTGAGAATGAGATACAGTAATTGTTTTGATTTGTTGTATTGCTGGTAAGTCTAGGTATCTCAGGGCATTTTGTTTGGGAAGGAGCAATGTCAATCAACCATTTTCTTTCCTTCTGTAACTTAAAGGTGCACTATGAAACTTTTTATATGAGAAAAAAAAAAGTTTGATATTTGTGCGTATTTGACCCAGCAGCTGTATGAATGGTCAGTGTAGTGCCTTTACTTTGGATCACAGTGATCTCTACGACGCTCCAGGATCAATTGTTTAGAAGATTTTCACTGTTGACGGACCCTGTCATCAGAAAACCTACAAAACAATTGATCCTGGAGTGTTGTTGAGAACATCATGGCTGAAAGTAAAGACGCCATGCTGACCATTCATACAGCTGCTGGGTCACTACAAGGTCAAATAACACTTTTTTTTCCCACATAAAAAGTTGCATAATGCACCTTTAAGAATAAATAAACTTTACTTAATGTTATGTAATAAAATGCAATACAATTGTAAAAAGGTAAAATTTTACAATTGTAATATACATCATATATATTAATGCATAATATATATGATGTAATTATACAGTCCAGTAATAAAGTGTTAAATAGTATGAAACAAGTGTAAATATACAGGTTAACAAAAGGAAAATCCATGTCAAATGTAGCCAATTATAATCAATAAAAGTCTGTGCTACTGTTTAATAAACATAAAACTTAATTTTCTTGATGAGCAGTTTAAAAAGAGAGGATACAAAAGCGAGTGGTGTTTCCTGTTAGTTTACACAATCACAATGTGGCCGCCAGAACTGCCATTTGTTCCAATGTACTGTATTACTATGGCAATGTCCTATCTAGAGTTTTGTTAAAGATGAAAAGTGCTGACTTCTATCCTGGTACAAGATGACGTTTTATGAACACAAACTTGACTCCATGAGCCATTTGTTAGCCCTCAGCCCTGACACAGTGTGAGCTCAGCTTGCAAATTCACTCACAGTAATTAGATAGAACGTCACCCCGGGCTGCACGATTTTGGATTAGCGTCCACTCCGAGGAAAAACGATGACATACGCACTTGGATTTATGTTATTTGTGTTTCTCTAATTAGTAGTAAATCGTGTCGAATCCTTTTAATGTGCATCCACCCTGGCTCTTGAACCCGGAGTGCTAACATCTGGGTGTAATCGAATGTTCTGCACTTGATAATCAGCAAAACAAGAAGAAAGGATGTGAACTTTGTTTGAAAGTGTGGAAAAATAAGAACCTAAAATCTGTTTATGTTGGTTGGATTTTCAAAGCTCCCCGTAACACCCATTAAACAAAGGGGTATGTGAAAAATGCATTGATGCATCTTCAGAAATACTGTTTTGTTTCTTTGTTCATTGCAATCAAGAAACACAAACAAAGTAATGGGAACATTTCAGAAACACCAGCATCATTAACATTTCACTTTAAGCAACATTCCTTATGACAGGAAAGAAGTTACATGGCCAATTCTCATCTTTTCCGTGAATCCACATGATAAGGGAAGTATGCTTGGAATACTCCAAAAAGGAGTCTATCATCTGATGCAGAAATCAACAGTAAGCCAACATTTACAGACGTAAACCTCTGGGCTGGGTGGTCCACTCCAAAAAGTCCTGATAAGGTTTCTGATAAACAAGGCAGTAAACATGAGTCTGTTGAGACATGTGGACTTTTTAAATTTTATTTTTTGGATATTTTCAGGTCTCTGAAACGTTGGGAGATGGGTCAAAGCTTATCTTTCTGATATGGCAGTAAATAAGAAATACAATATGCATCCTAATATATGGCGACTGAGTGGGGTTCTGTGTGGAGTTTGCACTTTCTCCTGTGTTTGGGTCGCGCCGGTTTCCCCCATCAATTTAAAACATGCACAATATTGGCTAAATCCTTCAGCTTGGTACTCTAGACAAAACCTAGCTCAAATCTGGAGATGGGTCCCAGGACGATGCCTTGCGGTCACCCACTGTTCCTGACAGGTTGCCCCAGCAGCTTTGAGTGATGAATCAAAAGCAGAGGATACATTTCCCACCATAGCCTTAGTCATATATTGCTAAATGTTTCCTAAAAGAAGCACAAAGGAGAGACATTTTGGGGTTTGGAGCTGGGACTGTTTTCTGTGTATCTGTGAAGGCAAAGGAAATGATATTACATCCAAACCCCAAACACTGACATTTTATTTGTGACTGATTATGTATTCGCTTTGTATGAATAATTGTCTTTGCAGGAGCCATATGAGGAACTTGTTTATTAGTATATGCAGCCTGGACATGCAGGGTGTGATGCTTAACTTTACACAAGTCATATAAAGCAGAAACATTCCCTACATCTGTGGTATGTACAATATCACTCAGCACAAAGACAGACAGGTCTGCAGAGTAAGAGCTGTGACGTGCTCACTCCACTGTACACGGATGAAAAATGATTCTGCACACGTTTGTTTGTCTGTCCATTCTGTTTAAATGTGCTATATGTCAACTGTGGGGTATAAGTGAACCCCCTCCTTTCCCCATGTTACACAGATGAATATATGCCTGAGAGAGACTGAGAACCGGAGCCAAATATAGAAATATGTTTTAAGTTTGGTCTTAAATTGCTGGACCATGGGGATATAGTCATACCGCCTTTGCTATGCCCAATCCTGTCCAGAAAGGCGCGATATAAAACTGATGCATTATTATATTATATTTTATATATACATTCCCGAGTTCTATATTAGCTGGATGCAGTCGTTCATGCCTCTCTAAAATTACACTCTTCACCAGTGTTTTTGTCGATCATGATTTCAGTCAGTGTGATATTTTTGCTGACTAAAATGAGACTAAAACTAAATTAAAAGGTGTTTGTGAGACTAAAACTATAACTAAAATGTCCAGATAGGTTGCCGCATTTTTGTCGACTAAAATATGATTAAATTAAAATGAAAAGTAGAGTCATCCAAACGTCCAATGACAATTTGAAAGAGCCTCATGTCTGAGTTTTGTTCATGTGGGAGAAGAAACAGAAGCAGAGAACTTAGATTTTTTAAATTATATTATTATTATTAATGTAAAGTTTACTAAATTAATTTTAGATTCAGTCAACTGAATTTACATGCAATTTTAGTCGACTAAAACTAGACTAAAATTGAAGAAAATTATGCGACTAAATCTTGACTAAAACTAAATGTTAACGCGTAATGTAAAGTTCAAGTTCAAGTTTATTTGTCAAGTGCATCAAGTACAAGGTGTCAAAAGCAAAAACTATTAGCAGGACTAAACTAACAACAGCGAGAGAAGCTCTTAGTATGTCGCCCTCAGTCGGCGCCACGCCGCCAATCAAACCAAAGCGTCTTTGAGTGTCCAGAAAAGCACTATATAAAATCAATACATTATTATAAATGACATTTTCGTCAAAAGAGTAAAACTAAATTTAAATATCTTGTCAAAATGAACTCTGCTCTTCGCTCCCATGTTTACACACGTGTATCTCCACTGTCAGGTCACACAGAGGAAAGATCTCTGTTTAGTGGTGACGACAAATTGTGACTCTTTGTAAATCTTGATTATGATACGACACCATTCTGAAGGGGCTGGTAATTTAAATTATGCAATCATTATCCTGTTGATGTTTCTGAATGTGGCTTAACACTATTGTTACAGTGTCATTTTTGCCATGATGGTCGTGTTGACATCTGCACACACTGGCCCTCATTTATCAACATTGCGTAAAAAAATGGTGTATGCATAGGTGTATTTGCGATATACGCTAGAGCGTGACATTTATGAATCTATGCTTTCCGCTCAGATCTTATCGTACGCAAGAGCATCTGATGGTAAATGAGAAATCCTAGCGTCATTTGAATGAAACGCCCAAAAATATTCATGTATGAGGAGGCCTCACCCACGGGTTTTACGGCACGCATGCACAAAACAGGAAATGATGAATAGTTTTAACACAACACATATGATATTTTTGCGCATGAGGAAGATTAAAAATTCTGTCAGTAACCCACATTAATCTTATAGCCAATCCAAGATCACATTTACTAAATAAAAAAGAGGGGAAAAAGGAAATCGGCTAATAATAAAAAGTGACCTTTATTAAATAAGCTGTAAATAGCCTATATAAAAAAGACTCAAACCACCAGAACACGGAGCATGGTGAGCCCCAGTGTCCCCTGCAGCGGCTGCAGGTGTGAGGCGGGGAATCCACACAAAGGCTGTTTCCCAATTGTGAGGATCCGTCCCAATGGCCGCTGGCTGCTCTGCTTTGCGACGACGACACTGGAGGCCGCCATTGCTGTAGTACTGCCATATAGCCGCTAGGCCCCCATTGGAATCCATTGCACTTAGACACGTTAAAAACAACTTTAATGCCCGGTGCCTAATTTTTTGGAACTGTCTACAGCTAGATATTCCTCCTGTGATTACGCTGGGTTAGACACAATCAGAGGCACCGGGCTGGTTATGGTAGGATAAATTTTAGAAATCTCCTACTTAACACGGTCGGACTGTTAGCATTGGAGCTGCGCGAGCTACACGTCACACAAGGGCCCAGTCTACAGTGAAGATCCCGCCCTTATGCCCTTATTAGGAACATGCTTCGTCAGAGCTGCAGGAGGAGCAGCCTGTAAATCCGCCATGATTCCCCCTCGAATGTGGTCATTGTGGTAAACGGGGAGGAGTGAGTATTAATGGTCTATTAATAATATGTCTATGATCTGTCCTCCGTTTGACCACTTCGTTGACGTCCTCGGTGGTGGGCTCCTCCCAAACGGAGGCGAGTGTCCTCTCATCGCCACATTTGAGCTCAATTGGAAGGCCTCCGGAGCGAGCAGCTGTGTCCTGACATGTCACGTGTCAAATCATATAATAAAATGTCAATCTATGCTTATACTAAAACTACTGTTTTATGAATAAAAGCTGTTTATAAACTGGTTTTGGTTGGATGTCTTACTGTTTGAACATTTTGGCCTGAATAAAATAATAACATTTCTGCAAGGATTTGTAAGAAATTCAATTAAAATATCAAATATATTAGCAGGTCCATTTTATCACTAATCTTCTAGGTTCAGACTTACGTTAACAACCATAGGCCTGATTTATCAATAAATAGGCCTATTTATTAGGCCTTTCATTAACTTTATATAAACCTCTTTTTACATCTTTAGTTGCTTACAATACTTCTACCAATGATTTTTATTACATTGATTTTTTTACACAAATGTGGAACAACACTTCAAACTAATAAAGAAAAGAAAAGGGAAGAAAAAAAAACAGTGTTGCAGTGCATCATGGGTAATTTCAGCTCCCCGGGGCAGTGGAGGATCCACCGGTGCATCCTTCGTAAATGAGCCAAACGTAGGAGTCGAACTGTGAGGAGGCGAGTAGTCTGATGCTCCATCCGAAACCAGTAAATTGGTAAGAGGTCTTACACCAAACCGGATGTGCGTCAGCGTCCACCATGATAAGATGCGTCCGAATTGGGCTTCAGTTAGGAAGGAGTTAGGGAAAGTGGCCTGTATGCTAACTATCATAGCCACTTTAGCATAGGGACCTCTGATGCTAACTCACTGGCGATTAGGAGCTATGTGCCATCCCATAAGCCACTGCGCCAATCTCCCCACCCCTCTCGCCCCCACCCTCGAGTGATTCATGCGCAACCACTGTTGGTTGACAGGTGTACATTTAATAATAATTTAAAAAAAATAAGATTCTGCACAAGCTAAACTTTATAAAAGTGACAAAATACATGTTGTCGTCACCACAGCACAGTCACGTGGTTTAAAGAACCTCCTCAGTAAATGGCCTGAATGAAGGCAGTTTGTGCTTTTGCTTTCATTTAGTAGAAACTTCACATGGCTAATTGCATACTGTAGCTTTATGAAACCGCTGTTGAGATAAAATAAAGGGAAATGTGAAGGATCATTTGGATGTTTCTCGTTTTTTCATCTTAAATGTCTTTATTTGGACACTATGTTGTTGTTGGACATATACAGTATGTGGTGGTATGCGCTTTTGTTTGGCCTGCACTGAACTTTAAAGAAGAAGAAAAACAGCTGTTGGTGATGTCACTTCCCCTTCCCCTGGGTAAGAGTGGTCGAATTGGGCAAATGCTGCTAAAGCTCTAGTTCACTAACTGCATAGAGATCTAACAGTTGACCCCTTGAAAGGTTAAGGATTAGTTGCTAGTGTTAGTGCTTAGAGGCTACAATTGGATGGTTTCGGATGCAGCATGAGTGAATTGGAACACCACTTGGCGGCGCTGTGATGACGTGAATTACGTATGAAGTGGTCGAGACGCCGAGGATCCTCACAATTGGGAAACAGCCACTGTTTGCGCATGTAGCGGTCTTTTGTTAAACACAAAAACGAAACATAAATATAAAAAACACCATAAGCTTTTAGTCCAGGTTCAAGTGTCTCTGGTCCGGGCTGAGCCTCTGCGCTCAGCTCGTGGCGTGGAGGAGCGTGTCGATGCAGCACAACATGCTACCAAAGTCTGTCCATAAACATTGACGCTGTAGCCTTGTTTCATGTTTAAATCACTAATGTGGATTATATGCGATGTGGCAATGCAATTCATGCTGTTAAAAACTGTTTTCCAGCGCTGTTTAGTGTTTACTTATAATTGGTGTATCATGTACACCACCTCCTGACTTGGTGTAGGATTTCCGAGCGCACCGTACACCTGCGTACGGTGCGCTCAGATTGATAAATGCCAAAACAGGCGGTGATTTTTTGTACCTCCCACATACGCTCTGATTTCACCGTACGCAAGTTTGATAAATGAGGGCCATTAACTCATAATATAATGTGGGCAGAGCTATCACTGTGTAAAACAGCTTCTTGGACAAATGTTTAGACAGCTGAGTCAGTATTCACACATTTCAATACAAAAAAGTAACTCTGGAGAAAATTAACTGCCACGTGGGCTTACTTGCACAAGGATTTGACCTGTGGCCTCATACCAAATCACGCAATTTCTCCAAATATCAGGTCTCAAAAACAGTTGTCCGTGTTCGTACTGTTCCTTAAAAAGCTGTCCTTAAAGGGGCTGTGTGGAGTTTAGCAGTTTTGTACTCACAATTGCCCCCTCAGGTCAAACGCGTAACTGCAGCCTCGATGATAAGCTCCTGCATGAGGCGCTCAGGCTTTACGAGCACCAGAAATAACAATCCCGTCCTGGTCAATTTACAGATTTGCAGGTTTGACTTCAACTGAGGTAAGAAACGTTACTGTTTTGTAAGATATTTAGACCAAATCAGTTTGTTTGAGTGAATGTTTTCCAAGATAAAATACTTGAGCAAATGCAGCAAAGTGAATCGAGTGAAGAAGCCAAGTAATACATATAAACGAATAATTGACGTTTGAAGGAGGAAAAAAAAATACTCGTATACGTTGTATGCATAAACGTAGGCCTAATTGTAATAATAAAATAATTCCACCGGTAGAAATGCTACTAGGAAAAGCCAAAATCGTCTCTTCAATTTCCTAGGCCCAAAGTCAGCGTAGCTAACTCGTAAACTATATTGTAAACGGCACATGTCCACTTTTTGTAGTCGTTTCACTACTTATAAATCCGTGAACAGTCGTGCTTATTTTGCGGTCAAGAAAAGCTAACATTAGCAACATTATTTTTGCCATTGTAAATACAGCACCATTTCCACTGTTACTACTCAAATGTTTTGTAGGTACAGCACAATTACTATTATTACTGACACTACTAGTCTGCTACTAATACTACACAACTTCTCTGTAGGTATAAAACTATTAGATCAACTATTTTGGTAACTTCCAAATATGATTATTTTATGGCTTGTTTCAGTGAAGTTTGTACAACATGCACGGACAGTCGGACACCGTTGTTTTGAAGCATCAACAACACTTTTCCCCCACGTATTTAGTCATAATTTCTTACCTTTCAAGCAAAAATAAGCTGCGGGTCTTTTAAATTTGTATACATTTATTTGTGGTTAAACTTATGTATAGTCCCTTTAAAGGTTTAACATTTCCCATATTCATATTCAGTTTTATCAGTTTCTTGTGGTGATGATTTCTCAAAATTACAACCGATGAAGAGACAAACAAAACTGCACAAAAGCTTAACACTCCTTAAAAACACCAGGACGAAAGCCGTGTTTGAAGATCTCCGGGACACCGCTGCGCTGCGGTAAACCGAGGACTTGATTGAAGACAGTCCGTGTGATTGGTGTAACGTTAGCTCGTGTGACCTCTCCGAGCACGAAATGAGGAAATGACCACCACACTTGGAGCGATTTTGTGGCATTTGACGGAGATCAGCTAGCGCGCATCGGTCTCAGAGTGATGTCACCTAAACCAGAGGAATGCCTGAGGAGCGCGCAGGTCCATTTCAGTGATAAGTGAACGATTACGGGAGGTGACTAAAGGCCTGATCCCGAGAGAGGTTGTAACTGTGGGTAAATAGAGAACCTTGATTTTCGCTGTTTTTAATGGTTTGAAGTTGACCTCAAATTAACCTGAGCCAAGTCTGGGTCAGCATACAATCCTGTTGTCGTATAGTCAGACCTGTACTGTACCACGAAAGCACTGAATAATAAACCTCTTAACCCCCACCTTAACCGAGTGCATTTACTCCAGTTTGGCTTCACCCAAATCTAAAAGTGTCAAAATAGCAACAGAAATGAAACGAGGATGAAAATACAAGAAAAAAGCGCCAAAACCTGATAAACACAACAAAAAGCAACCAAAGAATAACAGAAAAGTTACAAGAAAGCGATGAAAATGACAAAAATGGCGAAAAAGTGACAGGAAAGTGTGACGAAAAAGCAGCAAAAACGCCACAAAGAAACAGAAAAGTGACCAAAAAGTGATGAATATGCAACAACAAAGCCACAAAAGAGCAACAAAAGAGTAACAGGAAAGTGAATTTAAAGAGGGGTATTATGTAAAATCGACTTTTCAAGCTTTATATCATGTTATTATGTCATTCCTCATTAAACACATGCCTGGAGTGTTGCCTTGGCTCATTCACATATTTTTGAGTAATCAGTAAAAACTTAGACGGCAGCCATTTTAGGTGTAACTATGCCTCAGTCCTCCTAGGAACGCCCCAGCCCCCACCTCCTGGAGACGCCTCTGGACCTTTTGTCACCAGCCAAGCCACCAACCACTGCTCCTCAGCTCAGCAGAGCCCCCTCCCCACACAGTAGTGTTGTTTAGATGCCACAGCAGTGTGCTGAAGGGGGCGTGTCGGAAAGCTTCTTAAAGAGACAGAGGCCTATTTCAAGACGTTCAGTACAGCCATTTTGAGAGAGCAATTTTATTCAAGGCAGTTATTTTAATTTACTGCATATACAGACCAACAGAAGGTTACGTCATCATTGTAGTATGCTATAGACTGGTGCTATGTGATTGAAAAAAGCATAATACCCCCTCTTTAAAAGTGACAAAAACGCCACAAAGAGCAACAAATAAAGCAATGAAAAGAAAATGTCAAGAAAGTGACAACAACGGGAGGAAAATGATCTGTTTAGATACGTTTTGTCGGTCTTAGCTTTCAAATGAGGCATTACACTGGCCTATAGGCTGTAAACCTTTAGATTTGGGTAAAGCTTAAGTGGAGAAAATGCACTGGGTTATGGCGCGGGTTTAAGGCAAGAAAAGACCCTTTCATTAGAGTACTTTTGATGTCACATTGTTTCACATTGAGTATATTATAAATGAAATTAATTGTAATCTAATTTCTCCTTCTTTGGACCCATATGTTGACGTTACATTTTCTTAATTATTCAACGGCCCACCACTTTTTCCAAATACCTCATAACTTCTTCAAACTCACACACACACACACACGCCTCAGGAGGAGATGCTTTATGTGATATGTGGTTTTAATTACCAGGAGCACAGTAACTAGTAGCACCTTTACACTATTTTATACCAATACACTTTATGGGACTTTACGCCATTGTTCTTGCTCTTGCCTGTCCATGCGGTTTTGGACTTGGAAGCTTTAGTCCTAGAGCCGGCTGTGCAAATCTCGTTCAGGAAAGTATGAGTAATGCTTTTATTTTGCCAAACACTGTGATTGTGTGAGAAGTGTGGCAGGTAACCCCCAGCAGGCGAAAACAGTTGCAGAAGAAGGCATGTGGAATTACAGGTTGCACAAAGTTAAGACATAAATAAATGTAAGTCATCACTAAATCTAGAGGGTTAGGCAAGGCAAGGCAACTTTATTTATACCGCGCATTTCATACACAAGGCAACTCAATGCGCCTTACAAAAGAGTTAGGTCTGTCCTTGCATGTCCTGCTTTTTTTAATGGTGCAAAGGGAACTAACTTTTGTCTCATGCGTCTTCGCTCCCCATTTTCAGTGTAGTTCCAACTCCATGGCTGGTTTATGTTGAAGTGAATGCAAAAATCATTACACGTTTAGAAGTGAGGCGGCTTATAATGTGATCTTGGGGGGTGACCATGTTCAAACTGGGTTCCTGTCCAGCAATGACAGTTATTTAACAAGCCGAGAAAGGGCAATCATAATAAAAGCACCCTGAGAAATTTCCTCTCTGCGCTACTGTCCTTGTGGTGGATGGGAAGTGGTTTGTTGCATGTTGTCTACAAATGGTAAAAGCAGACAATTATGGTGTCAGGAACAGAGACCTTTCTTTGTGTGTGGAAGTGCATGTTATCTGTCCCCATTTAACTTATAGAATATACTGTGTCTTGATTCACACAAAAGTTCATTTTAGGACATCTATTCTAAAACCCCCTTTGCTGTGTTTAACATTGACATGACTGAGATTGGTCCCAGTAGATTTTAGATCTGATGGTTATTTTATATACTGTAGGTTCAGCCCGATTAAATCTTACTTTTTTAGAGGCTATTTGAAATGCATTTTAACTACTTTTCTTATTCTAATGTAACTAAGCGGAAGAGGCCCAGGCCCCAAAGTGCGCAAACTCACACAATAGTCAACTCTGATAATGAGACCAAATCATCAACTAAAATTAAAAAGAAAAAACCCCAAATGTTTGTCTAATTTCTGTAAAATCTCTCTTAAAGCAACCCTGTAGTTCTTGGCCGAGGTCTATATAACAATAGCGAGTGTCAGTACTTTTGTTTTACCCAGTGCAGGGACTGATGGAGGGTTTTGAAAGCACTGATCTAGACCACTATTTGTGATTCTGGTTTCGAAAATGCACTCTTTTTGCCAAGTCACAAAGGTTGACATGCAGACGCCAAACAATGGCCTCCTCGAAGCTTGATATATACAAGGGTAAAGCAATAAACACACGTCGGCTTTTCAGGAACTACTTTTTGGAACCACGGTAAGAGTCCACACACTGAATGCAGTGTGAATTACTGCATAACCAGCTATTCATATATTCCATATTTATCATAACGCAGTTTCCCACATTTTCTCTACATTCAAATAGGCTGTTTTTTTAAATGATGTATAAAGCATATCAAATGCTGCTTTTTCTTCCAGCTTTTGTTCAGAAACAACTAAAACTTTTTGACAGTTAAAATAATTTATTTTGACAGCAAAACCCATCATTATATGTTATGAAATATTTAACCTTACAAGTACAAAATAATTGACCTTCTCATCATTTCCAGGCCAATAGACCTGAATGAGTCTAAACCACAAAAAACACCCAACCTAAAAGTCTAAAATTGCAGATGGTCCTGAGAACCATCTTAAAAAGCCCAAGTACCTCCACGGGTACAAAGATGAAGAACCACTGGCCTAATATTGCACCAACAGCAGGTTTACTTTTTGTGAGAAAGTGAACAAGACGGAAAAGTTATAAAGTGGAGCCGGTGACTGAAGAGCTCAACAGGAACACTAAAAGAGCACTGAATTAGTAATAAATCTATGTCGCACTAATACAAAGCATCTTACAAATCCTACCTGAAAAACAGACACGGCCCATATGTACGTAACCTTAAGCGTTAGGGAACTGGAAGTTAGTTTTAAGGGGCTGTCACATGCAACATTTACAGTGGGTTACTTAAAAAATAGAAAACAATGTGTGTTAATAGGTGATTATCAGTCGAGTTCTCAAGAAATTGTGTGTGGTTTACCTCAAGGGTCCATTCTGGGCCCAAAATTGTTTAATATGTACATAAAACATATTTGTAAAACTTTTCAAATACTTAGATTCATCTTGTTTGCAGATGATACAAATATTTTTGCATCAGGAGACAATTTACAACAACTGTGTCAAGTTGTTAACTTGGAACTCAAGAGTGTCAATAAGTGGTTCAAACAAAACAAACTATCTTTAAATCTGAGTAAAAGCAAAATGATGATATTTGGCAACTGTAATTCCAATGCTCAGGAAGCAATTCAGATAGAGGGTGTTATAGAGCGAGTGCATGAAATCAGATTCCGTGGAGTTATTATAGACGATAGAATTACTTGGAAATATCACATTAAATATATAACTACTAACATTTCTAGAAGCATTGCAGTAATAGCAAAAGCAAAGCACATTTTAAATATCAAAGCTCTACATATCTTATACTGCCCTATTTAAATTGTTGCACTGTGGTTTGGGGTAGTACTTATATATTTTAAAAAATCATGAAGTTTTGTGACATTGTTGAGTTCCAAACAGTACAGATGTTATACAAAGCAAGGTACAAACTGTTACCAAGCCAAATACAAAGAAGGTTTCAAGAACGTACTGGTTGTTATGAATTACGTGACTAATTAAACTTTAGGATTCAGAAACATAGCACGACTTTGAAAAGTTTTAGTCCGACAGTGAGTCGTGTACAATTGTGGAATAATTTGGAGATGGAGATGGAACAATGTCCAAACATCAACCTGTTCAAATATAAATACAAACAAAAGACTTATAAAAAGTATAGGGAAGAAGAAATGCGTTGCCTCTAGGCGGAGCAGCAAGACCTAATTGCATTTAAGTGTTGTTGCTCTGAATGGTTGTCACTCTATTGCTCAAAGATACAAAAAATAAACAAATAAATAAATAATTTTAAAAAGGGCTATGAATCTGTTGAGAGGGACCCTGCCAAAGGGATCATAAACCTCGTCTTTAAATGCACCACACAGCATAGAAACTTCATCTACAAAATCAGCTGTTAGGGCAGCTGGGTGGGGTTTGTGGATGGGGAGCTACTGCCCTCTTCAACTGGCCCGCTCTACACCCTGGCTTTTTAATGCATTACACTATGTAGGGCTTACATACTGTAATACATTATACATGAAAAAAAAGGAAAAAAAGAGGAAATTGTACACAAATTAATATTATACTGAGGATGGTAATGACCACTGGGAAGTAGCAAGATCACGAAGTATAATATGTACTGCATAGTAACGTGCGTTTATAACATAAAATTAGTGAATTTCGGTAATGTTACCAAGGTTTGGCATTGGTAACATGCTGAAAGATTATAGTTCTGTCATGTAATGTCTTTATATAAATGCTTTTTGTAATCTTGTAAATATTGTATTGATTTTGGGGATGGGCGCTTATAAGCTCTTGCTTCAGTCCTCTCCTTTTGAGCAGAATGTTTACAGCTCAAATAAACTAATAAACTAAACTAAACTAAACATTTAGAAGATGAGACATGTGACATGTAGATATGTCCAGAGACAGAATGTACAGACACAAATCTTCAGAATCCTCTCACACTTTGACAGATTTATTTTGTTAAATACTTCTACTGCACTGGGTGGTTCTGGGCTTATCTGGTGTGTTTATCCAGCACTGATCGAGCTTGGCCTGGAAGCTGTAGACCAGTCAGGAATTCAGAGTTGTGACACGGTTTACGTTGGCCGTGCTGCCTGAAACTAGAGATGAATGCCATAAAGCAGTATAATAAATCATCTAAAGTTAGGGAATCCACACAGAAACATAAACAGATTACTTTGTAATAGCCTCTGTTTTGTTATTACTGATTCAGATACCAACACAAAATACATGTTTGGTCAATAGGTACATTTATAGTGGAGGGTGCAGTGAGAGATTGCTGGTGTCATTATTATTATCATTATTATTCCATAGTGCTTTATAGATTAACTAACACATAGTAACATTCATATCGATCATTCATTAAAAATTGTATGTTAGGCTTACAAATTTCAACCCTTGAGGAGACACAACAAGATGGGGAAAATACAGTAAGAAGGTAGGATAGATAACGTATACTGAGGGAAAACAGTGGACTAAATAAACCCAAATGGAATTACACTGAAGGACAAGGAACGAGGAGACCTTGAAGAGTTCAGGAAGCCCTTACAGCAATAGCTCCTGATGGGAACAAATTGCAGGCCACTTTTCTAATCATTGAAGAATTGGATGAGGAACTGTCCACTTTCCCTCTGTCGCACTCCGACCTCTGTTATCACTGACAGACATATGGTAAGGTACACAGGACTGATCTGTGTTACTTCAATAGACACCTTTAGTCAGTTTATTCACAAAACATCTGAGCGGAAGGAGACATGACTAATCTAATGATAATGCAGCTAAACTGTTTACTAAAGATCTGAAAAAGGAAATTAGTCACAGAGATTAGAGACAGAGAAATCACTAAACAGGTGTTTCCAATGCAACACGGAACTGATTGTTTTTACAAATATGTTGTATTTTGCAGATCCAGACCATGACTCAAGATCGTAATTGTCATCACTATTAAAATATTTCTGTACTGTTATCATCATTTCATTCTGCTTTCCACATACACAGTATATATTGTTTTGATAAAAAGCAGTCCACTGAACACTGTCCAAAAGGAAAAAGTGCCTAAATCCATATACAGTTAAACATTATTACATGTGTGTAGGTTGTAAATGTTAATAGAAAGTATCATTAACTCAGTGTGGAGCCTCAGCTCTGTGGTTTGAGTCCGGCTGTGCTGGTGCTGTTGTAAACTCAGCCGCGGTCTCACTGTGCACTCAGTGTGTGAGAAGTTGGAGGACTTTCAAAACATGGACCACATCATGGCATATCTCATAGGGGTTTAGTTACGCTTGTAGCAAGTCCTAATCATAAAGCTCTTGGTTGAGATCAGCTCAAGTCAAACCTTGAATAGAGTTGGTCATTTCTTTGGGTGAATTATTAGTTGTGAATGCTCTCTATCAAAAATAATGAAGAAAACTACTACTAACTACTAATAAAACTAAACTACTATTACTACTACTACTACTACTACTACTACTAATAATAATAATAATAAATTATTAATAATAATACATTTTATTTATATTGCACTTTACATTTCAACAAAACCAATGACAAAACAAAACTAATGATAAAGTGCAACCTTGCTGGAGTCGGACTTACTGTACGTCTGGAAATTCAAATCAAGTTTTTAACAAACCTCATGGTCCTGGAGCTCCTAAGATGCCCTGATGATAACAACTCTTAGGATAAAATAGAAAAAATAGTACCTGTTTAAAGAACATTATATTATTGGTGTATGAAATCTGAGATTGACATTGTTTTATAACATTAAGTGAATAATCACGTTGTATAGTCAATTTGGAGATGGGGCAGAGCACTCTGAATCTGTTCTGATCTTTTTGATTCTCTAGGTTTGCTCAATGTATTTCTGTTATTCAAGCCAGAAAACTTGAATGCCGACCTATCCCAAATGTGCTTATCATCCCAAGAAATACGCAAATCATGCAGAGTTTGATAGCAATTATATTCCTAAGGCTGGGTATCCATCGAGTGAAAACAGGAAGTGTGTCTTAAACCCAGTTCTCCTGAGTGGAGAACTTTAAAAGTTATCCAAATTACTTTTCTAAGTTTTAAGTTTTTTATGGGGCGAAGCCGCAAACTGTACGAAGTATTTTGCCATTTTTCGCAAACAAAAAATGGCTCCCATTCGGGAAGATTTCGATCATTTTGTTATCAGTTTTTAAAGTCACAGTCCTAAACACTTTCATCTGGCAAAATTCAAATTGGGCAAGATAGCGCGCCCTATAGGAATTATATGGAGAGTACAAATTTTAGTTTTACGAAAATTTAAATAATTTGGCACAAAATTCTATTTGGTCGTTCTGATCAGAAAAGTCAATCACACCCATGCCATATTTTTCACAGTGTTGCTGGAGCAATGACCACAACGTCCCATTAAATGGGACGTTGTGGTCTTTGCTACGGCAACCAGAATACAATTTTTATTCTGATGGAAAAATGTTAAACTCCATAATTCAGCGAGAAGTGAGGAACCAAAGGTTATCCAAAGTACTTGGATAACCTTTGTGGATTTTCTGCGGCGCAGCCGCAGCCCTAAGTAAAATGTAAAAATATGCTTCAGTTTGCAGATATAATGTGATACAAATTCATACTAATTTTTCTCTGTATAATGTCAAAATTGAGCACGGAGTGCTCAGCATTGTCAAAAAACACAAAAACCTCTTTTTTTCTCAGAAAAACTTTGTCAGGGCGCGTTAGCGCATTCCAAAAATCCTAAAACTAAGACCCTAGGGAAAAAGTTAAAAACAAACAAACATAAAGGCAGTAGCAATACCGTAATTTTAGATTGAGGGAGACAAAAGGGTGCGAAGCGCCCGCTTGCTTTGGGAAGGGCGGTCGGCGAGGGCCGATAATCGCTGCTTTGCGGCTATATTCACTGTCGTATCTGTATCTGTGCTTTACATTTACTTCTCCTTTTCCATTATAATGTGTTTTGGCATTGCTGTACAGCCCTGACACCACTTTGTAGAAAAATGGACCAGAATGGCAGGGTACTTTTACCATTGTTCTAATGTTTCCCAAAGGATCATGGGATTGACTGAGAAGCCTGGCAAACATGGCTAAATTACAGAAAAAACACTACACAGACCTCGTCCTGGGGTGCAAGAACATTCACAAAACAAATGATGTAGCAACATTTAGCTTTTTATTTGAACCACAAGCTCATGGCTGCAGCCCGGAGGAAGTGGTGCAGAGTTCATTTATGAGAGTTGAAGATGAAGAATGTTGGCTGCGTGATGCATGTCCTCTTGTTTTCCATGAGGTAAATTACTACGACTATTACCATTTACTGACTACATTTCTGAGTTGAAATATACACACGCGGCTTATTATGTCTTTTACTGATAGAAAACCTCACACCCACAAGCCCAGAAGCTAAAACGCTCCACTAATAACAACACACAGCAAATTGGAGCAGCTATTAATGTAGTTCTTATGAGCAGGGGCTTCTGGGTAATCACAGCAAGTGTCACACTGATTAAAAGTTGAATCAGCATGTGATTACAAAGTGATGTAATCACATGCTGATTCAATGCAGTTTTGAAACAGCTGAATATGTTTACGTAATAAATCAAGACCAAACCTCTTTGATTTGGAGTAAAATGTAATGGTCTGCATGATACAAAAGAAGCACAGGCTGAAACTAAATCAGGCAGTTACCAACAAATACTTGAACGTGTCTTGGGCTGTACCGTTAAACAATACCAATCTGCTATTGAAAAAAAAGGTTTAGGTACTACGGGTCTCGAAAAAAAGTATCGAAAGCAGGTACTTTTGATGCTGTTGCTCATCAACATTTAAAAGAAGAAAAAAGGTAAACACAAGTTGAGATTTTTTTTTAAAGTGGAAAAAATTTGGAAAAAAACAAGAAAATAAATTTGGGAAAAAAAATTAAAATTTGGGAAAAACTAGGAAGAAAAATTGGGGGAAAAAAAGAAAAGAAAAGAAAAATCGGGTCAAATTTGGTGTATAAATATGGAAAATTTGGAGGGAAAAAAACGTGAAAAAATTCGTTAAAAATGAGGAAAAATAAGAAAAACTTGAAATGTGTTTTTTTCCTGCCCTTTTGTAGTTAAAGGAAGTGTCTTGGTTGTTTCACCTCAAACAAATGATATGGAAGGAAAATTAAATATGTAAAATATTAATCTGTTTTATTGGTTTATCTGGTTGGAACAGTGTATGTTAATGAACACACATGCATGTAAATATGCCACACCGGATTGTAACCTTGGGCTAATTTCCATCCGTTGTCCCACACTCGCACTCTCATTCATCCTGGCCTATTGTACATGTTTTTAGTGGTAGGGGAATCCTGAGTACCTGGAGGAAACCTACGCAGACACGGGGAGAACATGCAAACGCCACACAGAAAGGACCCGTCCAGGTGGAAATCAAACCCGAGACCTTCTAGCTATGAGCCTCTATAATTTAGTATAGGTATCAAAAAAAGTATTGTTCAGGTATCGGTATCGAAAACCAAGTATCGCCTATCAAATTTTTGGTTACGGTACAGGTCTTAAATCAAAGTAAAAACACAAATAAACAAACAGGATTTACAGTAGAGCTCTTTAGAGTAGGGGTTCGGTTTATGTGTAACAGGGGCCATATGATGCCATGGGGGAGGCTGGCCCGCTGCTCTCATCTGAAGGGAGTTTGTTAAAGTCATCTATCCATAACATGACCGTCAGACCTCTGGCTGAGGGAGAAATCAAACACCCCCATCTTATCTGTGCGTAATGGCCCCCTCCCAAAGGCCGGGGCTTTGATCATCCACAGGAGAAAGCAAAGAAGGGCTGAGGTGAACCCAGTGTGGTGGAGCTACGCCACAGGGCCCAAGTTCAGTGTTTTGTACTCTGCTTCCTTGGTATGATTAATTCGAGAGTATTTATTATGATAACCCTTTCGAAAGAAGGAGAGTTAAAATATCTGTACACCAGGCTCTGCTTTGATGGGGAGAACAGCATTGGTTAGCGGTCAAATACATGGCACACATTGACCTTTCAGGATATTGAAGGTCACAAGGTCAACTCCTACACTTCCTCTTGGTGCTGTTTTCAGAGTTCACAAACTGTGATAGGAGATTAAAGTCAAGTTTATGGTTTCTGCGGACACAGGGCCATTGAGAGGTATGGTGAGTGACAGCTGCCAGTTTACGGTCGAAACCTCAATCAAATTAGTGCACAGGACTGGAAAAACAACAACAATTCAAAACAATGTTAGGGTTTTGTCAATAAAACAAATCAATATCAAATAAATAAACAGCAAAGATTTAAATCAGGGGTGTCAAACTCGTTTGGGTCGTGCCCACAGCGGGTCACAGGCCGCATATTGTAAAGGACTGTGGCCAAATAAATAACGGCCACACTTATTGCGCTTTATCAGCCTTTATCAGCCTGTGTCCCTCTGCTGGACACGTGTGGAATTCTTTCCTTTTTTTAAATTTAAGCTACCCCCAATGGCTGGAGTGAGCATTCTGGCTATTTCTTTAAAAATCCATAACTCCGCACAGGAATGAGTGAGAGACATACTATTTTGACATACTCAGAAATTCATGCTCTACAAAGGGCCACATCAAATCATCTTGCGGGCCGCATCTGGCCTTGTGTTTGACAAATGTAATTTAGATTGTGTGAGTTGGTTAGACTAATGTTTGTACATCTCATTCACACAGCCCAGCTTTTGGTGCAGACTAGGGCTGCACAATATACGTATGGTAAAATGCTAGAGGTTTTCCATATGACTGAGATTTCTAACATAAAAAGCAAAAACAAGCACACAAAAAATATTTTCCCCTTATATTTTTCTTAATTTCCATTTTAGCCTTATTTTTGGCCCAGATAATACCTGTTATCATTTTTTAAGTCTTGTTTGACAAATGTGCTGGAAAACTGCTTACGTAAAAATATAAATAAAAAGCCTATACATTTATATTTTTGTAAAAAATAAAAAAAAATTCAATAACAGTCTTGAGTATCAAATACTCAACACTGAATGTTTGTTTACTCTCTATTAACGTAAAGATTTCTGTTTACGAATCTCTGCTCTTCATCTTCTCTTTCTGTGCGTACGATTCAAAATCCACTTCGAACTTAAAAACTACTACTTTTTATAGACTCTGAAGCACAGCATTATGTGTATTATTACTTTTTCCTATCTTGATTCCTCCTTAGCACTGCCTAAATTTAGACCTACTTCTCTTGCGGGGTCAAGCCTGCGCTGAAGGCATGCCTGTGGGAGGTCTGCGAGGCCAAATGAAGTGGCACTCTGGTTTTCCGAGGCGCTGTTGCATGGCACGGTTAGTAAAGTGGGATTTAACTGACTGGTAGGTGAAATAATACTGAGATGAAACTATAGTTGTTTTTTTATAGGGGAAATGCATGGTTTTGGACGATGTGTGACGAGTCCCTGAGCTCCAGCCGTAAAGCAAAGGGCTCAACACTTTGTCCAGATGTGGCACATGCATATCATATCAAATTCCGGCGATGCTTTGTACTGGGTTATCATCGCGCCCTGTTTAGCTGCATGGGGACTTTGTTCTAACAGGGCCCTTTGTAATTGGACACAGGTGGAGCGTGGGTCCGAGGTCCATGTGACAGTAAAGACAAACAGCCCAAATGAGGAGTTAGAGGTGGCACCGCGGACGCACACACCTACCTTACGCCACCTCACATCTGAAAGTCATTTTGGTTGGTTTGCTCGTGTGTGTGCGTGTGCGTGTGTGAAGGAGGCCGGGCAGACTTCAACCCCCTTTCTCACCAGGATGGTCCACGGAAAGGGGTAAAGGAATGGGGTGAGAGCGGAGTTGTAGTGTTTGGGGAAACATGGAGGGAACGCCAATTAAATTCCCCTTTCTGAGTGCTTTTTTTTTGAAAGTCCCGGTGGAGTGGACACACAGTGAAACTAATCACCAGCCTGAGTCCCACTGAAACTTTCATCGCTCAGACGCTCTTGTTGGTTCTCACTGTTCCCTCCTTTTCTTTCTTCATAAATGTGGGTCATTTCCTCATTAATATCCAGGGTAAAGAAGCCAGTGCGGGCAAAAGCAAAGTAAGAAAACTTGCTCCGATTCGTTCCAGATCTTAAACAAGACAGAAATGATCGCTCAATCTGACTTTTATATTCCTTCTTACCTCCTGGCACATGAATTTCCTTCAGGGTTAATACAGTTATATCTTATCTTAAATTACCAGTGTTCTGGAGCCTGCAGTGTTCAGCGTGACTTGTAATGGGGTTGTTGCTCTTGTATTCGAGTGGGCTTGTTATCAAAGCAAGCCCTGCATTGTATTCAACCAGTAATTCAGTTTACATTGCGTTTGGGAAAGCAGTAAATTACACGTGTTCCTTCTTCGAATGAATAGCCCACCGCTTTACAGTTGAGACAAATGTTTTTACTTATGCTACTGCAGGCAGATTTTTTGCTAACGCTGCTTAGAAACATATAATTTTGTCCCAAACTCCTGGCTTTTAAAGCAAAGCACAGTGAAATCTAATAAGCTACTTTCAAAAGGGCTTTTCTGCTGGTTCGTCAAATAAATCCAACTTATGTGCCTCTCCCAAATCACTTTCGGAAGAAATTCCCACTTTTGATCTGTCTCCATCTGTCTGTGTGACCATTTCTTCAAACAAACAAGTGAGGAGTGTCTGGATATGCCTGCCATGTCATCACTTCCATTAATTAAGACCCTGGCTCTGGATGTATCAGTCACCTTCCAGCCCAGGCCTCTGCTATTGCCAGCATTAGATGTAATGTCTCACTGACTGATGAACAACACATTTATTCACAAACGTCTGAAGAGTGCATTGATTATGATACTTTTCATTATGGGTTCTTAAAAAGCCAGGGAGAATGCACAGTGGGATTACCTGGTCATCCGTGAGGGACTGAGATGTAAAGATTACCTCATCAACACCACTCTATAAAAACAAACCTTTCCTTCCTGCGACCCCTTGTAAAAAAAAAAAGGCTCAAATCCAAGCGTGTGTGACTGCAGCAGGGTGTTAATCTGACAGACTACTGAAAGAAACCATACCGCTCCTGACAGCCTTCAAATTAAACCGAACAAGCCCACATAACTGTGTTTTTTAAACCAAGACCGCAATATGTTTGCTTTGCTGTAATACCTCGGAATATTAAATGTGAATCTGTACTTGATGTAAATGGCGAGTTCAAGACCCCGCTAAGTTGTTACATATTTTGCAAAAATAAATAAAATATAAAATAGTATACTCCGCTACCTCCCATGCAGTGCGGAGTCCGCGGTGGCTTACATGTCCGCTTGCTGCCCATGCCACTGGACCCGACCCCATTCCTGGTCTGTCCCCGGTTTACACTACAATGCAAGCCGCCCACAAACCCTGACTCATATAAAAGCTATTTCATTATAGCTTGCACAATAATAATAATTGGAATGTGCAGTACCTGATGCCCAGCAATTATGTCTTTAAAACATGTTTAAAATCCAATACGTTGTTATCGGTCTGTGTATAGGCGTATTGAGTTGCCTTTCATACGAAATGCGCAGTTTTATATAAAGTTGCCTATTTAAGAGAAATCTGTGTATTTGAGGGTATACTTTTGCTGTGGTTGTTGAATTGGTTGCAATTTCTATAAAAATGGTGCAGAGGTGTGTTTTACATGTTTTTAGACATATGTGAATTTCATCCAGTTCCGATCAATTCTGAGACATTGTTGCGTGAGAAGTTTTGTATCCCCTGGGAGTGGACTGGGTGACTGTATTATTCACCTCCCATCTCTAAATCTAGGTGAAACGTATTTTTTCTGCAATTTCCCATTTTTGCCTTCTAAGCCCTTTACATTTTTGCAAAGATAATGTCATCATAAATTTTGCCCACTTTTAACCTCTTCCCTGGCCTGTGTACAATCCATGTATGCCATTGACTTTATACAGTGCCTTGCGAAAGTACTAATACACCTTGAACTTTTGCACATTTGTCATGTTTACCACCCTAAACGTAAAGATTTTATTTAGAATTTTTACTGAAAGTTCACACACAAGTAACAGACAACTGTGAAGTAAAAGCAAAATGATACATGATTCTGTTATTTTTCAAAAAATGAAAAGTGAAAAGTGGGGCGTGCATACTGTAAGTATTCAAGTCTATTCATGCAAGTCTTCAAGGTTTGCACATCTAGAGACTGACATTTTAGCCCATTCCTCTTTACAAAACAACTCAGCTCTGTCAAATTAGAAGGAGAGCGTTTGTGAACAGCAGTTTTCAGGTCTTTCCACAGATTTTCAATAGGATTTAGGTCAGGACTTTGACTGGGCCATTCTAACACATTAATATGTTTTTTTAGCCATTCATTGTAGATTTAGCTTTGTGTTTAGGGTCATTGTCCTGCTGGAAGGTGAATCTCCGCCCCAGCCTCAATTCTCTTGCTGACTCCAGCAGGTTTTCCTCCAAAATGTCCTGTATTTGGCTTCATCCATTTTCCCAACTATTCTTATCTTCCCAGTCCCCGCTGAGGAAAAACAAGCCCCCCACCATATTTGACACTGGGGTGGTGCACTCAGGACGATGAGCAGTGTTAGGTTTGCGCCATACATAACGTTTTGCATTTGGGCCAAAAAGTTCAATTTTTGTCTCATCTGACCAAAGCACCTTCTTCCACATGGTAGCTGTGTCCTCCATATGACTTCTAGCAAACTTCAAACGGATTTCTTATGGCCTCCTTTCAATAATGGCTTTCTTCTTGCCACTCGTCCATGAAGCCAGATTTGTGTAGAGTACGACTTATAGTTGTCCCATGTACAGATTCCCCCAGCTCAGCTGCAGTACGTCGCAGCTCTCCAGAGTATCTTGGGGCTTGGTTGCATTTCTGACCAGTGCTCTCCTTGTTCGGTCTGTTATTTAGGTGGACGGCCGTGTCTTGGTAAGTTCGCAGTGGTGCCATACTCTTTCCATTTCTGAATGATGGATTGAACAGTGCTCCGTGAGATGTTCAAATCTTGGGAAATCTTTATATAACTTAACGCTGCTTTAAACTTCACAAGTTATCCCTGACCTCTCTGGTGTGCTCCTTGGCCTTCATGATGTTGCTTAGTGACCAATACACTCTGACCATAGCTCTGAGGCCCTCACAGAACAGCTGGATTATACTGAGAGTAGATTACAGATTGGACAGATTTGTCCCAGTGCTCCTTTTATGTATTTGTTTGGTCAGGACAGTGCGTGTTAATGAACATACATATGGGTCTCATGCATGTAAACACGCCACACCAGATTGTAGCCTTAGGCTAATTTCCATCCGTCATCCCCCATTCGCACTCTCATTCATCCTGACCTATTGTACATGTTTTTAGTGGTAGGGGAAACCGGAGTACCCGGAGGAAACCTACGCAGACACGGGGAGAACATGCAAACCTTCTAGCTGTGAAGCACGAGTTTCATTACATAATGTAGTAAATAATAAAGGTTGGAGTTTTCATTTTTATTCCAATTTAGTAGGATCAGTCTTCTACCTAGCACTGAGACAAATTTAATAACAGTATTCTGCTTGTTAGTAAGAATACATTTACTGGGGTACTCCAAAAAGTGCAAGCACAGGGTCAGGGTGTAACTGTGTTCCATAAACGTCAGATATCAATTTGGTGTTGAATGCCTGAAGCAGGATGAGCAGCTGCGGTGATTGTTGATTTGAAGGTGAATGCGGCTCAAAATGGGGCTGTGATTGGATGATTGGATAAAGGCTGCAGGTAGGTCTTCCAGGTTGAATTTCAAAGATGACATTATCCACTTTTCTCCCCCCATTTTGCAAGAGCAAGTAGAGAAGGCCACTTTCTGAATGCAGCATTAGTGTGCAGAGCAGAGTTTACCACATGGCGACACAGCGCTCTTTTTGTTTGTTTGTAATTGATCAAAATAAGATGTAGTAGTTTTATTTTGACACAAGCTGATGCTTGAATATGGAAAAAAAACCCGCAAGTTTTCCATTTAAATGATCCAAAACTCCAACTGTCCATGTTATTTGCGTCCTTTGAGAATTCGATTACAAATTGGACCAAACCTTCTCTAGAAATTCTTGATTATGTTTTATGTGAACACATCTCCCTGGCCTTTGTAGAGCAGCAGGAAGTGGGTTGGGGAACACTCCACTTTTATAGCCGTGTCTCAAGAGCAGGTCCTTTGAAGACTCTGCGCTCGCTTGGGACTTGGGAATCGCTTGTCACAAATCAAAAGGCTCCTTCAAATGTGGCCAACAAATGCAGACTTGGATTGTGTGAGAAACAAAAGATACAACTGTGTCTCAAACCTCCAGAGACCTGCGGGGCAGATGTGCAACAGTTTGTTGTTTTAAATGATAATTGGTGAGATTTGCACAGCTTGAATCAATGTATTGTGCGCAACCAAAATGTAACTCGGCACAAAATATTCTCCCAGCCTTTTACCCTTTAACAAGAGAGTTTCGGCCTTTGATTAATCCAATTAACAAGATAATGCAAATATATTAAAAATATATGAAACCCCTGAAATCGCCTTTTCTCTATTCTGCTCTGTTTATACTTATGTAACTCATACGGTATTATGAGGGATAGAGAATCTTTGGGATGTGCTGGGGAAGCCTTTGTGCAGTGGTCACACTCTCCCATCATCAATACCAGATCTTGGTGAAAAACTGATGCAACACTGGATCATTTGCAGAAGCCTATTGAAACAATCCCCATGAATGCATGTTGTAATCAAAGTTAAAAGCTACCCAATGAAATATTAGAGTGTATGATCTTTTTTATGGTGATTATCAGTGGCATTATTGTGTTTTACAAAAGTTTAACTTTTCTTGTGGCGTTGCAAAATATAATCTGGAATGGTCCACAGCACTTGTTTGGCAGGATTGGTAGGTCTGACTGATGTTGTGTCATTGGGCAAGACACCTCACATTTCACAGGATGGACAGTGTTGGGAAATAATGTAAATCACATTTTGAATATAAGTATGTGTTTTCAACCATGTCAAGTCCTTCAACTGATGTTTGGATTACAGTTACTTTCATAATTAAACAAAACAAAACAAAACAAGGTTTACAGTGAGAAGTGCTTCACTTTACAATGAGGATGAAGCATAAAAATGGCACACTGACTAGGTTTAATCAGAAGTAATCAGATGACCCAATCAGCTCTGATGCGTTTATATTCACTTCTGAAGTCTGATCATCCAAATCTCAGGATTCTACATGTGCCAGAGTGGATGTGGATTTTTCGAGCAACTGAAGCATTTCCCCACCCCTCCCTTCAATCAAACCAACCAGGTAAATGATTGCGCCTCCATATTTGTGAAAGTGTCAAAGTGCTGTCAACACTCAAAGGTCTTGGGTTCAAACCCAGTTGTTTATTATTTTCTTTAGTAATTTTAGTGATCTCAGCAAATTAAACATGAATGGCACAAACTGTGCTTTAACGTTTATTAAACATGTGTTATGAAGCGAAGGGAGAGACAATTCAGTAAATAATCAGAACTCAAACTCACAACTGTAAGGATATAGCAATGTTCTGCCATGTGCAGCAGCCTACGCCACTCACACTATATTCCTCTATATTCAGATTTATTTCTTGGATAACCTTTGTTTCTTTTATTTAATTATTCTTAAAAATGCTTTTATTATTATAATAATATCTTTAGATCTTTGTCTGTGTGGCATTAGTTTGGGCATCGCTGTATTTTTCTGGTTAGTTTATGCACGCATGTGAAAAGATCAGAAATCAGTTTATATTAATATCGCATAATGTACATTGTTTACATGTCACTTCAATAACCTGAGTACTCCAAAAATCAGATCATGTTCCGGTTTTTGGTCTGCATATAAACATAGCCAGTGTTAGCAACACTAATATGCTATTAATTACTTTATGTAGGTTAAAGTCTCCAACAACTGGACAGGTTTTTGATTTGATGTTTTTTATTTGCATTTCTTTGTATGCTATGAAATTGTCTTCTGCCACTTTCCGAAGCAAATATGCAAACACTGCAGTGAAAGCCCAAGAGCTCCATGGACGACGGTCAAAGCGCATGCCTCATGCCTCTGATACAGTATTTACCTTTTCAATTGCTCTATCCTCCTCATCTTACACACCGCCCTTCATCCCTCTGTCACAAAGCCCCAGTGAATACACAACACACACTTCCCCCTCGGCTTCATCCTTCTCACATTATCTGATCTACACCGTCTGATTATTTCCAAGCCTGTTATCCCACTTTATTTCATCCAGGTTTCCAGTCTTTTCTTAGTTGTTTTAGCTCATTCGTTCTTCTCCTGATACAATGTCCTCAGAGAACCCCTCCTGAGCCACACTGCCATCTTTGCTGTTGTTTTGCCAGACCTTTATTGCAGCTCTGAACACTGGTGAGTCGAGCTTTGACCGAGTTGAGGCTGTAAACTAAGCCACTTTGGGATATTGTATTACTTACACTGAATCAATGGTTTTCCTTTATAACTAGTCTGCCAATATCATAGCATTATAAAGGGGGAACATAAATAGCATTTACAGACACAGAGACAACTCATGGTGCTTTACGCAAACAGACAAAAATGAAAGAAAGAGATTATCAAGAGAGGATTGAAAATAAACTATAAGCTGCTGCCCCAGCTCCTTTCCAGCTCTCACAATACCTGTACATCCTCATTGTGAAATGATTGAATGGACGTTTTGGGCACTTGTAGAGCTTTATGGCGAACTGATGTTGAAATACACTATATTTAGATGCAGATAATGTGCCACAGTTGTTGTGGCAAAGTACATTTACAATAAAAGAAAAATATGGCAACAAAGCTACTTTATTTATTTATTTATTTATTCATTTATTTATCTATCTATCAGGGACGATACAGTCAACATAGCTACATTTAATGTTTGCAGCTGATGCGATGCATGAAGAGCTTATTCACAGCTCATATCCCTGTTTGGGCTTTTGTACACAATTTACAATAATAAAATACATGAGCACAATATTTGTATAAAACTTTGTCAATCACACACACACATACTGTATACACCTACATTCACACAGACTCTAAGACAGATACGGTTTTAAGTTCTGTGGGTAATGAGTTCCACAGCTTCGGACCTGAGTACAAAATGGCAGACTGACCAAATTAAGTCTTGCGGTATGGAATTGTACAGTTGTGACTGATGGAGCCTCTGGTGACTCTGTTCCTGTCTAGTCTCTAGTATAAATGAACTGAGTGGCTTGGGTGCTAGATTATTGACACATTTGAATATTAGTTTGAGAAGACACAACTTGCCAAAGTTTTCCAAAGCTTAGCAGTTTATGCTTCTCAAGGATATTGCAGTAATGGTAGCAGATTGGCTTTTTGTCCATGATCTTTATTGCTTGATTGTATAATGATCCAATAATTTAGTGGCTGAGGGAGCGGCCTGGGCCCATGCTGTCTGATATATGTGAAAATATCATAGCATGCATGTACTGGATGGTGGCCTGGTATTGTCTAATTAACTTAAACTTAGATTTCTTTGTATTGTTTGTGAGATTTTCTTGATATGTTTATCACACTTCAGTTGGGGGTCGAGAACCAATCCAAGGTCACATATTGTATATTTGAACTCACATTCAAACTCAACGCTGAACACATTTTTCAAAATGTCAACAACGCCTCTTTTTTCTCCGTAAGCTCCGCAAACTCCAAGTTCACCAATCCATTTTTGCCTCTTTCTACAAATGTTTCATTGAATCCATCCTCACATTCAACATCACTGTCTGGGTTGGTTCACTCACTCTCACCCACCGCAACATGCTCAATAAAATTATCAAAATTAGCAATACAATCATCGGTCAGGAGCAGGACTCACTCAGTAGCATCTATGACTCCAGAGTTCTGAAGAAAGGAACCCAGATCTCCACAGACCCTTCACACACGCTGCACTCTCACTACGCCCTGTTGCCGTCAGGGAGCAGGTTCAAGTCCCTCCTCTGGGACAAGAGGGCGATCTCCACTTTCCTCCCTACCTCCATTCGCCTGCTGAATAAATGACTGTGCAGACCTGGTCTATCACAGGCCACTATATTGTTTTAATGTATTTATTGCACATGTTGATTGTGTTGTATGTCTGTGGATGTACTGTTTTTTATCGGGCCCGTACTGGCACTTCCTCTGCAAATGAAGTTCCTAACGGATAATAAAGTGAATTTGAATTTGAATTGAATATTTTTATTTTGCAAATATATTTCGAAGCTTTGGTTTTGTTTTCTAATAGAGAAACACATGGAAACAGTTTTTGTTAAATTTAACTGATTTTGATTGAGCCACTGATTCACCTCAGCCATACATGCGGACAGAACCTCCGCCAAGTCACGGTTCCGGTGACTTGGCGGGTGCATAATAAACGGCATCATCCGCAATCTGAGATTAGTAATTGTAATGTATTTACTATATTATGTCATCTACTTCTTGGGTGGACACAGTCAATTTTAAATCATAAAAGGACTCAAGTTAATATTAAAAGAAAAGATAGTTTTGTATCAGCGGCACACAAAACAACTCTGTACTTCCCTTAATTTTTCTTAATCTATCTCTGACTTCATCAAATCCTGTGGCCTCATTGCTTCACATACTTATACTGTGATCAGGAACAGGTGCTTCTCATTACACTCGCACACGCACATACAGTAAGTGCAGCAAACATACAAACTTTGAAGTCCCGAGCTTCATCACATCCAAACCGCAGGAAGAGAGATGGCGGATGGTAGATAAGAACACTGCGTGGAGCCCAGTGCGAAGAGGCCGGCTCCTGGTGAGCGCAGCGGCCTGGCTGCAGCAGGTGGTACCTTTTGATGTTATGGCTTCAGTGTCTCGGGCTCATGGGGTTTAACAAAACACACAGTGGAAATTACAGCCAGCAAAGATTTATTTCATTATGGCGCAGTCAGGCTCCCATTTTTCAGGCAACAATTTTGATGAGGCTTAAAGGATCTGTATCATGCTATTTTAGCCATTCCAAAGTAAACTATAGGCATTTATATGATATATTGTACCTCTACCACTATGGAGTACTCATTTTTGAGAGAAATAGAAGTATTTTCTGGGGGTATTATCCAAACCCGGAAGACAAGACGCTTCGATTCAGTTAACTCCGCCCCTCTCTCCGCTCATTCCACATTTGCAGTATTATAAATATAAATACCACAGCAAAAAGTGAAGTTATTTCACATAATGCAGTTATAAGGAGTTGACATGTGCAACACAGTTTCATAAATGGCTAACACGCGTTTTGATTGACTCACCGCTCAGCCTGGCGTCCCATCATCAGATGTTTACGTTATGGCACTCGCATTGGTTATAAAAGTTAATCCACTTTGATTCTGGCCAAGGTTCACCAAGCATCAGGTTGGTTGATATAGTCGCTGAATCCCGGAAAGAAATTCCTACTTCTGGCGAGTGCACTCTTCTTTAGGAAGGTTGAATAGTCCTGTTCCTCTCGCATCCGTGACATTATCGTCGGGTAAGAAAAAGAGTCCAGAGTAGGTTAGAAAGAGCTCCTTATTCACAAACATGACTTCTGTTCGGATCCTCCGGGGGTGCGTTTGTTTACTCTCCCGGAAGGAACAGCACAGACACGTCGGAGACTTACTTTTTTTTGTCTTTTTCTTTCTTTGTTTCTCTCCTACAACATAAATTATGAAAAGCTGTTTTATAAAATCAGGCTGTAAGGCATTACATTACAGAGGTCTGGCCCTTCCTGTTTGACACTGACATAATACGTCAGAGTGTCACAAGTCAGTGGTTTTCCAGGAGAGGGCGGAGCAGCTGCTCAGAGAGCAGGATTCAGGAGGATTACTTAGAACTGCGTTAATGAAGCCAACTTACTGTATACTCTGGGGGTGTTTTTGATAAGGAAATAGCACAACAACATGGTTAAAAACTCCAAAAAGTTGATTTTGCATGATAGGACCTTTAATTTCAGAAGGCCAAATAAATGCAAACCCTATGTCACTGGCTTCATGGGCCGCTCATATGAGAACAGCCTAAATCTTATTAAGGCAGGGCACACAACATGATTTCAACTTTGATTTTCCGCTCACCGACTCTTAGTCTGGCTCACAGGCAGAGCATTGGACAATTCATGAGCAACCACTTACGTGAATAACCACAAACAGAAAGGCTTCTCTATGGCTTCTGTTTATATTCATCTTTTTATGACTGAATTTTATCCAACGACTAACTCCCGCACACAAATGAAGTGGGCTGCCCAATGTTTTTGTCCAATTTATATGACGAGAGCAGCTACAGCAAAGTTTGTGAGCTATACAAATATATTTTTGTATTTCCACAATATTAGCTATTTGTTGTATCATAATTTCTTCTTCCTTTTCGATGTCTTCCCTTGTTTTTACCATTCATAACTGGCTAATTATGCTTCACTGAAAATTAGCAATTTAATGCATGTTACTGTATGTTAATCATATTTTCGCAATAAAGTTTCATTGTTAAGCTCTCTCTGACTGGTATAAAACAAACCACAGCTGTGTGCATCCTATATCCTAACCACAGCTCAGAGAGTAAGACCCTTTCAGCGAACTGCCTGTATGGTTAAGTCTTGTGTAGTGCCCAGTGAACAGCGGGGGGAGAGCAGGGGGCAACAGTGCTTCAGGTCTGTGGGGTTTCTGGGGCTGAGAACACAACAGTTGGGCAGTTATGAGTGGACACAACATGCCTTTCCTTGAGTTTTTTCCCAGATCCTCCTGTGTGCGCTGTCATGAGGTGTATGTTCTAGATAAACAACCGCTTTGTTTTGACATTGCTTATTAAAACCTTTTGCGCTCTTGCAAAGGTTTAGGGTAAAACACCTTCTTTGAGGAAATCATAAGCACATTTTTTGTCTCAAAAACATATTACACATTATAGCCGTGTCTGTTGAGGCTCATTGTCTTCTTTTTAAACAATTTTAAACTTTTATGAAACTTATTTTATTATTATAGACAGCTGAATAAACAAAACTTTGGCGTCAAGTCTTATTTAACACGATAAAGTTTAAGTGTTGTTAGGCCTGGTCTAGATCTGATGGTACTTGGAAAGCCAAATGTTTCCTTCGGTCGTACTTGTTTATTTGTTGTTTGTCAGTTTCAGGTTTAGTTAATATCTGAGTGTCTTCAATGTCAGACTTAAAATGTACATCCTAAAGTGACATCTAATAGGCGTGAACACTTTATTGTATTATTTTAGTTTTTATCATAGAAATAAATAGTACCCATGAGTTCTACAGTAAACACAGTTCCCAGGAATTAAAGCATTTAACCCCCACACATGGACATCTCCCTGAAGCTGGGGCGATGCATGTTTGTAATGATATCTTCATAAACGGAGCCGATAGCATCGCAGTCGGAGATCTGTGGGTGGAAATGAGTCGCTGATAGAGTAATAGCATTACCGTGTCTCCTCCAACACAGTCACACACACACACACACACCTATTCCCCAGTCGGATCAGGTAACATGCTGTAAATTAGCCAGTGATCCACACTGGCACTTAAACAGACCCCCGTCACTTCACATCTGTGTCAAACGTAAAAAGCAATGCCCTTTTTTCATCAGGACTTCAATGCCATTTCCAAGAATCAGCCCAATAAAAGCACAAAACAATAAAACAATATTTAGATGGGATATTTCTTTGGAATTGAACCGTCCAGAATTGGTTTTCGCAACGCTAAAAGTCAACAAACCTGATCCGGTGTCAGAAATGGAAGATTGGTCACACTTAATACCCATTGAAAAAACAGCCCTAACTTGTGATTTAATTGAAGGTATAAATATATTTGTCCAAACATTGACACACAGCCTGGTGCTTTGGTTTAGCCCTTTATATCCGCTTGAAATTTATGTCTGTTTTGATTGGCTTCTCACGCAGAGCCTGATGGAGCTGGAGGTGGCAGAGTGGAATGCCGTGCGCACACCATGTATTTTCACACACAGCAAAAACCAAACAAGTGGAGTATTTTGCCACACATTTTGTCTTTTTAATATACAGTGGTTAAGTTTGATGTCTTTAACTTAAGACATGGCCATTAACAGGAATGCACTGCTGTTTAGGTGGTGCTATTGGAGCAGCCTCTGCAGACAAGATGGAAGGACAGAGCAGAGAAGTATGGAAACATGGAAAATAGTAGAACCTGGAGCTCTTTTTCTTAAGCTTTAACTCAATTTTATTCTTTTTTCATATTTTTGTGTTGAATAGCTCACACCTTTAATTAAACGATCTATATGTTAAGTGTTTCTAATACAGTTCCGAAGAAAAGTTGAAAAATGGTATAAATATATTATATTGTATAGGCTTTTTTTTGTTGCCTTTGCCATCAGGACGTGATGACAGTGTGAATACCAGACATTACACTGAATCCACATTTTTGCACAGCTTAGTAAGTAAGTAAGTAAGTAAGTGCTTTATTGTCATTGTACAACGAAATAGTGTTCAGGTGTTAGTCCTGAGCTGCTGCCACTGTGTCAACCTGACCCGCATGACCTTAGAGGTTGGGGAAACTGTAGCACTCGGAAGAAACCTGGCTGGCTGCCCTCTGTCTCCTCTGATCCTCTGAAATGGTGCAGCGCCTGGGTTTGTCCATGTTTCAGAGCGTGGTGTCCTGCACTGGTCATTCCACCTCCTCCTTCCTCTTCCTCCCTCCGCTCCCTCCGCTTCACAACAGTCTTTCACCATCTCTCGTTTGTCCTGTTTTCACGCCGCCATGACAACAATCTTAGGCCTTTTAAAAGCACATGGTCCTAGCTGCAAACTGTTGTTTTCAATAAAAGGTTGCTGAATTTCATTTTTTGTCTCCCATTTTTTCTTATTGCATCTTGAAGTTCTACTTGGAACCTCGATAAGATCCATCCATGTAAAATGTTTTTGCATGCAATTTTTCAACTGGTCTTAAACTTTTGCCTTTGTTTCTTTTACCAAAACTATCTGTGCAGACTTTGCTGTTGTTAATAAATTTACTGTTTGTTAAAGTAACTAAATGTAATTATAACAAATTAAACAAAGAATCATATAAATAAATAATGCACCGATCACACATCACATTATAGGATTCCCAAAGGACTTAACAGTTGGCACTGGTTGGTTAATTCAGTGGTTCCCAAAGTGGGGGTCGGGACCCCTCGGTGGGTCGCGAGGCCTTGGGTGGGGTCCCCAGATGATTTCAAGATGAAATAAAAAGACAAATGCTACTGTTTTTAGTATATTTTTGAGTGTAAACAGCATATGATTTGTGAAATCCTTTTATATATCCAAAATAAACAGTTTAAATACATATTAACTGGATAACAAAAAATCTTCCATACAGTAGCATAAGAGGGAATAACTTTATGTAATGGGGGTCCCGAGTTATTTACGTGTCAATTTTGGGGTCCCAGTCAAAAAAGTTTGGGAACCCCTGGGTTAAATGACAACCACCTGAGCCGTGTCAGAAACAGGAAGTGTCACCTGCCTCTCTTCAGTATCCATGCCTCCACGTGTGCACAGCTTTTCTTCAGTATCAGAGCTTGTGTCAGTATGAGTTTAATGTGGTGTGTAACAGAGCATTATTCAGACAGTGGAGTCTTCTTCAGAATCACAGAGAGACGTGCCCCTGTTTACTCAGCCTGTTTCCTTTCCTGTCCACTAATGATTGTTCACTTATCCAGACCAAATGTGTCTGTTAGTTTGTCCAGTGATTACATTATACCACTGTCAGTGTGAGGGGAAATATTTGAGTTGGGTCCCGGCCATTTGGAGGAATCTTTATATGTCTGGACTACGGCCTGTCTGTGTCTGTTTTATCTCCCTCGACAAAGCAGCACAGAGAAGCAAGTTTGTCAAGTCTGTTAAACAAATGTATAACAGCATTCATTACATTTGCTGTCTGAGCTTAGATGTGTTTGAATGCACGTATAAGTAAGCAACATTTCACTTGCATTTATTGCACTTGCCAATATCACATGACCCTAATGACCCTTTTGTCCTACCTCCTATCACTCCATTCATGTAGCACATTCACATGGCAGTGTGGGTGAAGCGTCTTACCCAAGGACAAAATAACACGACTGGCCGAAACCGGTGTCAAACAGTCAACTCTACCTTAGCCAATGGGTCCATCTGAAATCCTCCAATACGTAGCTCCTATGTCCTGATCCTAACACTTATGATGTGATAAGGTCAACCGTTAGATCGCTATGCAGTAAGGAACTAAAGCTTCAGAACTGCCCAATCCGACCGTTCTTACCCGCGGCGGAAACAACAGGAAGTGACATCACCAACCGCTGTGACATGAAAAACTACATCCCCCATATAGTATTGGACTACAAAAAAAAAACACTCCTACTGCAGCCACTGACTTTAATAACACAAACATGAACCACAACAACAATATGAAGCCACACAGAAGACAGGCGATGATAAAAAGCTGTTTCAGATTTATCTTACACAACTACAGCTTCATCACAGAAAAAGGAAATGCTCTGGTCAAATATTCCACCAAAATCCTGTCCTTTGATTCATCATCAGAGAAAGATGCCGCATTAACACACAGTGAGGTCTGCTCCTCCGCTGCGCAATGTTTGCAAATTAGCCATGTGGCTGTAAGTTTCCTCTAAATGACACAAACTGCCTTCATGTCGGCCATTTACTGAGACAGCTCTTTAAAACAGTGACATGTGACTATGGTGGCCCAGTGGCTTATGGGATGGCACACAGCTCCAAATCGCCGGTAAGGAACCACCAGAGGTCCCTATGCTAAAGAGGGTATGATAGGAAGCATACAGGCTCCTTCTCCTACCTCCTTCCTAACTGACAGCACTATTCGGACGCTTCTTATCATGGCGCATGACGCTGATGCACATCCTGTTTGGCATTAGACCTCTTACCAATTCACTGGTTTCGGCTGCAGCCAATGTCTTTATTGTTCTTTCATTAGCCATAGTATATCTTGTATTTTATAAAACTAGCTTCAGTCCTGCATTGTAAAATCAGCCCCTAACACAGAACACTTGTGTGGGTAGAGTGATATGTGAGAGGTAAAGGGGTAAAGAGTCTGCTTCTGCTTATAGGACTGGAACAATTAATGCAATCACCCAAACATGTACTTCACTATATTTAAATTGAACTACAGAGGTCACTTGACCACAAATGTATCCATCTCCCTTCAGCACATTCCAACAACTGCTCTTTACTGTCCTCAGATATATGCTGTTGTTTCTCTGAGTAAACAGCTTGGAGCGATCCAACCCCGGGGTCAACCTTGGCTCTTGCCCAATCAGTCGACCGCTTACTGCACACTTTAATGAGCTCTTATTCCACTGCTTCAATGATACAAACTCAGTGCCCAGCGTTATAGATGGTATGCTCCGTATATGAGACCAAGTCCTACAGTGAGTACAAATAGTTTTATACCTCTGGCTGTTCAAAGTGTTTCCAGATCTCCCAAAGTGTCTGAGTGTTAAATTAGATGAACAAAAGGGAGATGTGCAAGGGCCACTTTAAAGAACATTTAATAGAAAATAATGAAATAATGAAACATAATAAATAGAACTAAAGCCGAGATGTCAAACTTGAAGGACTGCCACAGTTCATTTGAAGAGACAGCCTCATAACGTCCTTGTTATATCACATAATTACAATGACTAAACTATATTTTAGTGAATAGACTAAGCCTATTTTCTAATCTAACAAGTTGCCCGGATTCATGATTGATCATTTTGTGTTGGCCTATTACAGACTTTTCCCAAACAAAACAAATTTATGAATGTGTTTTTGCTCGTTAAGTTGAGTTATACATATACCACTAACACTGTTGCATAAATATAAGCATTATATGAAAGAAAACACTCTACACACTTCTGGTGCCACACTGGGCCTGTCTTTGCACATGTGCATTAGGCTGGTGAAAATCTCCAGCTCTCTGTGTTTATGTGCACATGTGTGTCTGTGTGATATTGTAGTAAATTAGACCATCAATCAAACGTTCTATGAAAGTCAGAAAAAAAAAAAAAGTCCACATGAAACAAAGAGGCTAGAGGAACATGTGGCACGGTTTAAGTGACCATTTGTCAAAATACTACGGCATGAGTGGACTGGACTGTGTACTGCACACTGTTGAGGCTGTGGACTGGAGATATAAATGCCGCATTGATATGATGTGTTTACTTGTGTGTGAAATGTTCCCATCAAATTCTGCTGAGTGACAGGAGATGAGCAAACTGTATGTACCATACAAATACAAAAATAAATGACAGGAATGGAAAAAAAATCTAGCACAATGGTTCTCATATCTGTCACAGCAGCAATCTAATATGTATGACCTTCTGAGTACCACCTGCCCTGGATCAACGTCAACTTTACTGATACTATAGCACATGAAAACAACTACAACTACTGTAATACAAGGATTAGTGCAAGTCAAAGTCAGTAAATACAACAGAGACCAAAACAAAAGTACAACATAAAAGCTTGTTTCGAAGGCCATTGCAAACAATTAGGTTTTCAACAGAGAGCGAGCCTTTAACATTCAAAGAATGGTTGTTCCAGAGTCTCTGAGCTACTAGCGACTAGTCTCCTCTAGTCATCAAGATCCAATCAGGACTAAACAGGATCTAAAATAGACCTACATCTGACTAAATTATGGGTGTAAAGCAGGTCTAAACCAGAAAAACACCTAACTTCAATGCTAAAGCTTAAAGCAGTACTAAGTAACGTGTTTACCTTAATAAATCCTTTCCGTAGTCCCTGGTTGGGTAATACAAGTGTTAATGGGATGATTGGGGTGGTCTTTCATCTCCCCTGGTGCCTCTGGCCAGAAAACCATGCTTGCAACTTGACTGCCACCGGGGCGGAGCAAGCAATACACACTAATAGAATAACGGAAAAGAAGCTAACAGGCTAACGGGCAAAGCTAGCTGCGGGCTAACGCCATTTTAAACAGTATTTACAGCCAAGTTTGAGTGAAAAAAAATATTTCCATTGTATAACTGGATGTACAACACCTCTCTCTCCCTTCACCTTTCTGTCAGCGTAGTATTTACTCTCCAAGACATTTAATAAGTTAAAAAATCGTAACTTGCTAAGACACCTGCAGTTGCGCTTATGGCCTCTAGGGGCAAGAGTTACTTAGTACTGCTTTAAATACAATTATCTTTACTTAAAATAATCAAATTCTAAAATTATAGATGACCCTGAATACCACTTTGAAGAAGCTTTGAAGGAAATAGATGTTTTTGAGGCTATTTGTGCTTTTGTATTAAACACTGGCTGAGTGTTGTTGGATCTGGGTGTGTGGAGGAATTCCCCTTCTCAGTCCAAACTTCTTCACATGTGGACCCGTGTATCACAACTACGGCTGTGTGTAAACACTCAAAGGGACATCAACTGTTATGATAGCTCCCATTAAGAGTTGGCTTTTGGCTTTTTCCAGCCCTACTCTTTCTCTAACTGCAATGTGTACACAGTCTATGGAGATAATAGCTTTGCAGGGGCCACAGTAGATCTAAGCCAAGGATCTGTCTGGCTAAAGGATCCATGAAACCACACACACTTACATGCATGTAAAGGGATGTACTTCATCACTGCTATGCTCCAAATGCACAATTACACACTCAGTCCTGCCCACACAAAGACTTAGCACGCGGACGCTCCTGTGTGAACCCACCGTGTGCCATCAGATATCACCGCGGTTAAATAAATACAAGAGCCCAATGAGAAATGTTCCACCAATTATTCTAAATGTGTCTATAAACGTGAGATGCAGAGCGAGGGGAGGAAATAGAAGATGGACAAAGATGAAATGAAAAAGAAACCAAGGCACTCTTCCTGCATCAAAATTCTCGTTTTACTTTTTTACTGAAAAGCTTTCATTTCAAAGGGCTAATTCATTTAAAACATGTTTTGTTTTTGCAACCCAGCAAAGTATGTATATAATGTTGTTTCATTTCTGGATTCTGGTACTATGAATTGAAAAGAAGCTTCACTTAAAATATAGCATTCAACACACTCTTTTCACATCAAGTACTACTCATAAAGTATTTGTCCAATCAATCAATAACCTATTCTAATGTCTTTCGTTCTCGATATCCATCAGATTAACATGTTTTTGAGGGAGGAGTAGTGGGAGTGATGTGACTGACAGCAGAGATCCAGAGCAGACCTGCAGTGGTTCATTTTCAGCCCATAATCCTAAAGGAGTTTCCAGTTTGACTTTGTGTGTAATGGCTTTTCCTGTTATTCATATTGTCCACCACGTTCTATTGGGATTCAAACATTTGTAACAATAATATAATTCAGACTGTGACAGCAACATTTAAGAACCAAGACACAGTCAACAGCACCAAACATCTGTCAGTGAACAATCACGTTCTCCATGGTGGAAGCGTTTTTCTTGCTTTCAATGCACATCGCTTGAAAAATAAAACCACTTTTCTGTCGCTTGAAGAACAAATGGAACATGCACAGTGTTTACTAATAGTTTTCCCCATAAAGTTTGAATTGTTATGATGTTTAATAAAAGGCGTGTTTCACAGTGCCTCCCACAGTGTGATGCCTACAGGGAGCCGACCTCAGGCTGGGCCAGGGAAACTGCAGACAGATTTAATCTCCCAGCATGCCGCGGGACACCAGGGGATCTCCCTGAGGAGCCGGGAGGGAAGACGTGACTGCTGCTGCTACTGATCTGATGGAGCAGGTTAATGGGTGTCACTGCAGCTTCCTCTATTTTGTCACATGAGGAGCCCTTAGTTCAGGTAAAAATAATACTATGCTTCGGCTGGAGTTTCTATAATATAACACAAAGAAACTCATGATAACATGCCATTGTGAGTATTAAAGTGCATATGACACATCTTGGCTAAAACATAGTTAAAACGATTATATTTAAGACTTTGCTAAAGATTGTACCCAGTTTTCTTTAGTTTGACCTTTTTTGTAATGTTTATAGTTTCACTTCCTTATTGGACACTGACAGGAAGTGAAATAGAAGAAGGTAAACAATTTTAAACTGTTGCCGTGCAACCATGTTAATGGGAAATGAGTCCGTCAAACTGCTATGTAATGTTACCTTCTGCTTAGGGTGACCAGAAGTCCCAGTTTACCCGGGTCAGTCCCAGTTTACCCGGGTCAGTCCCAGTTTACCCCGGACAGCCCCAGTTTTGAGTCCTCTGTCCCATGTCCCCACACATTCCTCCAAAACCATTCATTTGTCCCAATAAGCCAAATGCCCATCTCGACTGCGCATGCGTGAGTCAATCAGGCTCCTAATTTCGGCTACCAAACAAATCACTCCGCCATTGAAATGTGTGAGCGAGTTCAGGTAGCGGAGCGTGAACACTGAAGTATATTGAGCCATAACCGTGAACAGTAAGGCTTACGGGCATTGGTTTAAAGACTTTAAGTCTCAAGTGACATTTCTTGCAAATATTTAAGTTGTCAATATCTTGAAAGCGAGGGAACCATCGCGGACAGGGGAACGACAGAACCCGAGATGGGCATCCAGCTTATTTTACACGGGATCTGTCCCAAGTGTCCCAGTTTTTGGCCAATATGATCCAAAAAAGCAACAAACTTCGCTTAAAAATGCATGTCTTTGGGCCATGCAAATATCCATTACCAAGTAGAAACCAATACAAATATCAAGTCTATCATGTTAATGCTGATTGGTGCATGGTGTAAGACATTAACAAGCAGATGTCTGTGTAAGCTCTCAGTCGTACAGGAGTTGTCCATCTTCAATGAAGATACTTGAGTCATCTTCTGTACTCAGTAGTTGAAGTCTTGAATGTTTCGAGACTTCTACTGTATGTACTACTCAGTGCAGAAGATGACTCAAGTACCTTCATTGAAAATTAACATGCAGATTTACCATTTAGCGTGGGAAAACAGTCAATAAATGGCCCCCGGGTTGACCATGCAACTAAATCCCAAATAGTGTCCCAGAGTTTTAGTCAGAAAATCTGGTCCCTCTACTTCTGCTATGCCACTTCCTGTCAGCAGCTTAAAAAATTCATATAAAAATAACTTTTCTGCCCAACATTTAAAATTGCTGCTTTACTGAAATAAAAATGATAATTATACAACTGATGAGCTTGCAACTGATGTTATCCATCTAAATAAGTCATATTTTCAAAAGCATTAAAACATGTCATATGGTTGCTGGCAGCACTGGTCGGAAAATAACATATGACGACGATACTTTGACAACTTCAGGGATAAATTGATTTCAAAATGAACAGTCATTAAATTAATAAAAAATGAATCGTATCGAGCAGAATCAAAGGGTGCTCAAAAAAGTGGAAAATGCTGTGACGGATTATGCACTGCCTCATGTTCGCGAAAGCAAAGTGTGCGTTGACCAATAGAGGGCAGCATTACTATGACAGCAAAGGGCAGGAGGTCTAGAATAATCAGCACTGAAGAAGTATTGATGAAAGAATCACCGAAAAGCACGTGTAAGTTTAAATTATTATTTCATCTTAATTGATTGTTACTTTTATTCTTTGTGGTACCTATCAGTCCATTAGACCTTTTCTTTTAGTCAGTGAAACCAGTGGCGAATGGGTTTCCTCAATTGTAACTTTTGTCGAATACTGAATATTGTGGTTAATTTGTCTTAGCCATTCATCAGCTCGTTCCCCAAGGACAATAACGCATTAAAGAAATGACTTAAAAAAGACATGAACCATAACCAGCATCACCAGACAGATCATTAGTATGATATATGAGCCATGCAAACCAGAGAAGATTGCTGGGAAATACTGGTACCAAATGCAGGCTAAACTTCAGGTTTGTGAGGGAAAGTTTACACCGCACACAGAGATAAGGACGAGTGAAAGTTTGGTGCTGCCTCTGCGCTCTGGTGACATCAGAGAGATAGAAGTGAGTGAGTGGAGTTTTTTGGAGGGGGACCTAAACTCCAGCGCTACTTCCAGTACGTAGGCTACCAGTGTGCGTACGCGCTCCTATCAAACTTTCTTCGCTGTTGTTAATCACTTTCTCTTTTTTCCTCCCCTTGTATTCACTGCCAGAGGAGGGATGTTCCTTTGAAGGAGAGTTTTCACCCCGGCTGAACATTTTTCACCTTGGAAACTCCACGAGACACACGCTGATAACTTTTCGCAGGACGCGGAGAGTTTGTGACCGGGTGCATTTGGGGAGAGACTTTTACGCATCGACTTCACTGACGCACACTTTTGTTACCTATTCATACCCATCTTTTCCAATGGCATGGTGGTGTTTTGAAAGATATTTTTTTTTTACTGATAGTTAAACTTTTTGTTAAACTTCCTCCAGAGCGGAGTCTCTTCAAACTTCGAACTTCAAAGCTTATTTACCTTCCGTGCTTCATCTGACTTGTGTTTGGAAATTACTGGGTACGTGGATACGATGCCAAGGCGCGGACAGGAGACGCGGACATCGCTCTGCTGGCTTCGGGCTCTTTTTGCCGCGCTGCTGCTGCTGCTGTGCGCCGTAGCCGTGGATGGATGCCCACACAAGTGCAGCTGCTCCGGCTCACATGTGGACTGCCAGGGGCTGGGCTTGAAGACGGTGCCCAAAGGCATACCCAGGAACGCCGAGAGACTGTAAGTTGACGGTATTCCTTGTTTTTGTCCCCATCTGTTAGATATGATTAGAATCTTTTATTACTATTTTTGTCATTATCAGGTAAAATGGGTATGTTGGGTATGCTTCAGCCACCCTTTGCCTCCATCAGTGTTTGTAATTTGGATTGTTATGAGAGAAGTTGTATTAGGCTAACATGCTGCAGTTGTAATGCTGTCTGCTGTGTGAATCAGTTTGCTGGGATTTACTCAATGCTTGCTTTCCAAAATGTCACTTTAAAGTTTCAATAATGAATAAATGCAGTAAATCTAAAGTTCTGAAGCCGTCCTGAAGCGAAAGGCACTGGTGCTTTAACAGGGGTCACACTGAAAGATGAGAAGATGCTCCCTTAGATGCTACTTCACCTCTCACCCACTCCTTTCAAAAAAATTGACTTTCCAACCTGCTGACCATTGAAATCATATATTCTTCCTTGCGGCAATAACGGACTCCTGACTATACTACCACCTCTGGTCCCCATCACTCAGCAATCAGCAGTTACAGCTACTCTCGCACACTGTCTTTAAAACGCTCTCTATGGCGTTAAAGGTATGGAAGCGATTATGCATGATAATGGGGCAAGACTCAGGAGAATGCCAGCGGGGGACCAACAACAGACCTAACACTGAGACAACAAACATAATCAGTGGGAGTGGGGGCCGGCCGGGACATCTCTGTGTGTGGGTGAGTGGGGCCACTGATTGACTGACTGGCTTTGTACACCTTATTTGCATGCGCTGTTTGTGTTTGGAGTGTGAACTATAAGCGAGGCCGGATCACTTCTCTGTCCCAGTAGGATTGTGTGACCTCCCAGGACCTGTTAGCTTTACCTTAGCCAATCCCCGCAGGACTTTTTTTTTTTTTTTTTTACACTCAAGCAAAATAAATACCCGGTGTAAGTCAGGATAAGGGGTCCAATACCTCAGGCTGGATGTCCCATGGGTGGAATATTTGGTGGTAGCAGTATCACCCCCTGCCCTCCTCCTGCTGCCCTCACTAAAGCGATGTGTTTATGTTGCTCTGATTTATTCAGGTCAGTGTTTCAGCTGCAAATTTGGCCATGGATCGCGTTCTCCCTCCTCTCTTGCGGATACATTTTAGGGAGTCGGAGTTGGAAACATTAAAATGGATGATATTTCAGTGCAAAAGGTTACCGCACTAACTGTTTGTCAAGGAGAAAAGAGTGATGTGTGTGTTGTTGCCCACTGCAGGAATTCGAAGTTTGGCTGTTTTTATAACTGCATAAAAATGGTGTGAACATTATAATGGATCTTTGTGTAAAAGTGTTGTATTGATTTGTGTATTGATTTCTTTTTTTTTCCAGCAAAAGCATTTAGAAAACAGGACCAAAAAGGAAACTTGTTTGAATTGTGATTCGTGAAGGTGCTTGTGGAAGGTATTTTATGGATGATGTTGCCCATCCAAGAGGGCCCAACGATATTTATCACAGTCAAATCAAAATGGACATTTTAATTATTATTTGCATATCACAAAGACTGCAATTATTTACTGTATTCTTTGCAAACAACAACATTTTAGATGATTCCACGTAGAAGCAGGGAAGAGGAAGTCATCTTTCCTAAGCAATATACTGAAAGGTTGTACAGCCGAAAATGTTGCCATAATATCAAAGAAAGAGTGAGATCTTTTGAATCTTTTGAATTATTCTGTGTTCAAAGTCTATTTCAAATTCATTTCCACATTTGCACACTACTGGATAGGTCTAAGGGGTATAGGTAAGGTCTGGCACTGGGCTGTATTAATGTTCATTTCACTTGCTGTAGGCAGGACAAATCCGGTGGGTCTGAAGGCTTCCTTAAGAATTTGGCCCTTGATCATTACCGAGGCACATATGTAACCAATAAAAGGGAAAAGAAAAAATACTTTGTTTTACTAATGCCCAACATTACATTTTAATAAAGTCGAAGTTGAGAATAGTGACACAATGGCCCGTATTATTAGAAAACATGGAGTCAGTCTTGGAGGAAGGAAATCAATAAGTGTGGGATCCTGTTGGCAGCGTGCAGCGTGGAAAGCAGGCAGTGTGGCCTTTGAATTGGCCCCTAGATCCCTCAGTTCGGCACAATGTATGGCTTTCACTCCCTTCCACCACATATAACTGTTATACTCCACCTGTCATAACTGCCCCATGGATTTTTTATTCACAACCGTAAACAGAGCATTCGAAATCACACCCTCGTAGTCCCGCAAAAAAAAAGATTACCTCAGGCCAATTCCTCCAGTAATGTCCTGCTTGGGAAGCCACTTGAGACTTCATTTGCATCTAATTTGAGCGGAGGGGAGACTGTTTCTTGGTTCTTTCCACACCTGCCCTCCACTCACTCTGGGGTGTTGATTTTCAGAGCGGCAGATTCCAAACTGTTGTCCCAACCGCTGCGAAGTGTTGGGAAATCCAGCGCCGGAGGACAAGAATTAGTGGTAATCAGGACATTAAAGCGTGCGCCTTATTATGTCCCCTTTACATGTGTTTCTGTTTGAGGGTTTACCTTAAAGCCTGCTCTACTCATCAGGTTGCAATACAGTGGTGAGCAAAGGTTGATGAAGCATCGATGGACAAAATATATCGAATTACAGAAACTAAGCAAAGAAAAATGTTTCTGTGGCTATGGCTTTTTTCTCAAACAGCCATAGTAATTGTACTCACAGTAGCAAATGACAAAATATCCTATCTCCGTAGCGTCTTCCTAAAGTAAAACCTTTGCGTGTCCCACTTTACTTTGCCTGCTCTGTCCGACATGATTTATGTGCTATATGATTACATATTGGACATTTGAATGAGTCTGGAAGTGGGGAGTCTGACTTGAGCCAACTTTACACAAACTAGCCCTCAGTTTTACAGGCTGCTCTCTGCTCGCTCCCTGCCGGCGCTTTGAAATGGTTTGGCAGGTTTTTTACTGCCAACACCTTTTTGTTTTCCCCACCACTCTCTTGGCTTAATTATGCGCTTGAATACCATTTCTCTCTCTTAAAATGTTGACTCCACCTTGAATTACATATCTTTTCCTAGGTTTTCAACATTTGCTCGGATTATAGCTGATAATAAACAACATTTCCTCCCATTTGGCCTGCAGCAAACAGCACTGCCCTTACGTGTGTTTTTAAAGTGGACACAGCCTGGGGATCTTATCAAAGCTGGGTGTTGAGTGGTCAGTGGACACGAAAACCTCCACACCCTCGGCTATGAAACCGCATCCCATAGTGAGACGAAAGGGTGAAATGATTACTTTGACGAGTGACACATTTAAGAAGAATCTGTTTTGTATAGTGACGTTTGCTGAATCTATACAGTTGGGAGGTTGTGAGTTTATTCCTGCATTCTTTTTGAGTCGTGTCAGCGTGTCGTCTTTATGTTGTTGTTTTTTGGGACTTATACCAATACATGTAACTGTAACAAAAATATTAGCGAACCGATATTGAGTACAAATGAATTGTCTAGCATGTATTTTGCATCAGGATCATATATTACAGTGCTTGAAGCCAGCCGATTGAAGCCTGCTCAATAAATATGAAGATCAGAGACAATACAGATATAGACTTATTGCTACTTGTCAAATAAGCAAACTCCTCTGACAGTACTAAATGTTTATCTAATTATGGCAAATCAGTTTAGCAAGGTCTATGGATAGTAAGCTGTTGTGTGGTATACAATTTTTGCCCATTTTGCTTTATACCCACATATACATGAAGTCATTTAGACTTGTCAACAACATGGCGCCCATAGCCAAGCACACTTTGATAAGTCATAAACGCTCTTCAACATTTTTTATTATTACCACAAAGCAGCACTGACCACACTGTACTGGTATTGTGCCAGGCTTCATAGAAACCATGGAGTTAATTAGTTTTGTTTGCGTGGTATTCTTGCATGTATACTTTGAGAAAAGCCATTGCTTACAGTTGGATATGAGCCATCATCCATCGCTTTATCGTGGTTCTGATGGTGATGTAATACATGTGAGGAGTTATTGCTAAAGCAGACAAGTCTAAACTAAGAGGAAAAACCACAATGAGCTTGCTCTTTTCATGCCGTCTCTTAATATTATCATCTCGCGGTAGCTTTGGTGTGTTCGTCCAAAGATGTTTAATTTAGTTATGGGACGCCAACTGGCTCTGCTGAGGGTAACCAAAGTTTAGGCTCCAATTCTAGGTCAGTGGGTGATGTTCTGTTGCACAAATTCTCCAGTGTGCGGGCGCTTGACCTTTTGGTATAATGACATAGAGGCTGCCAAAACAGCAGCCAGCTGGCACTCACTATAGGCTCTGCCCTTATGGGAAACAATAGCAAATCTGGATGCTACATTTTAAACACACAACGCCATGTGCGTGTTTTGAGCGCAAGGAAGTGCACATAGGCTCGAAATGAACGACAAAAGGACACATAAACATTGAGCTGTTTTGGTAATGAGTCCCAGCCCCATAGCCCCAACCGTGGCCAGCCCATGCCAAAACCAAAAGCCAGAATACTGTAATTCTAAACTTAACCCAAACCTTAAAAATATCCCCAAGAAAATTAAGCTTTATTACATCGTCAGATTTCCTTTTGTAGTTTACCTCAAACTGTATAAATCTTGGTTCCGAAAAGTGCTACAATTATAAGGAAATTTTACAAAGTAACAACATGGGTATTGAATCAGTGGGCACCAGAAGTTTGGTAGATCACTTAAAGAACTACTCCAAAGTAATTTTAAACATAACATTTTAATAATGAACACATTTAGTGTAGTCCACAAAAATGACAAAACCAGAGACATACAGCTAACCTTTTTAAGTTCACTTTGATCATATTTATGATAATTCGTCCCGTGTCTCCCACCGCTGTCCTGTCTCTGCTGATGTCTCTTATAAAGAACAATTTATGTTTCAACTTATGCATCTCAGAGTGAATTTGGTCCTCCAAAAATCATCACAAGCATAAATTAGTTACATATTGATTTAATAGTGGCTTACCATTTGTAATTGGCGTGTGTGTGTGTTGGGGGGGGCGGCAAGTCTGAAAGTAGCTCAAGTCACGAACGACCTCCGGTGACTTTGCGCTTTAGCAGAAGTTCTCAGAGCGGCTGCACAGTGAGCGAGAGCGTGAGCTTGTGTGAAAACGTGTGTGTGGCTACCAGCGGTGGCAGTAACCGTTTGATCTTAACAAGCTCTGCCACTGTTTTGTTATGCCACTGTCACCAAAGCAACACATCCATTCTGCAGACTTAATTTGTGACTGCGGACTCTGCCTGTGTGAGTCCATATATGTTTTTATAAATGGGCCTGATACGCAGTCAAAGACAGGTGGATGTGTAACTTTCTTTATACGTTACTGTGTGTTTGTGAATGGTCAGTTAATAATAATCTGAACTTTATTAAATACATTTTAACCTCTAACCCTCATGCCTTAACGGAGCGCATTTTCTCCAGTCTGGCTTTACTCAAACCTAAAGAGCTTCTCGACTGGAGAAGCTTTTGAAAGATAACGGATTGTAACTTTTTTGTCACGTTGTCGCTCTTTTCTTGCTGCATAGTTGTTTTTTGTAACTTTTTTTGTTGTGTTTATGTCACATTTTTGTTGTGCTTTTGTCACTTTTGTATTTTGTTATTGTCACCTATGATCAATAGCAGTTTTTCCCTTTTCTTAGCTAAGAATATTTGTTTTGACACAGATGGACCATGTGTTTCTCTGACTGGTTAATCTGCCTGTCAATCATGCCCATCAGAATTTGAGTGAAAGAGGAAAGATGTGTAGTCTTGGCCGGATAGCTACAGTGTTATTGGGATAGAAACAGTGTACAACACAATAGATGCCCTTCATAGGTTGTGTTGTGACTGTATTCCTTGTGCTACACTATATTATTTGGATGATTCAAGATGAAATATTACATTTGCATTCATAAGACTTTTATATTTAGCTTTAATGTTATTCTTTTTGCGAGCTAACCCCTTTCTTCCCGTCTCAGTTAAGTTTTATTTGAGGTAGCAGAGCTCTTTGTGAAGTGGGCTGCCAAATGATCTTTTCAGTCCCCTCCTGTCTATTCACTTTCTGTAGACCAGTAGTTAACGAAGAAGACAAAAGAACAGCAGACCAATAAACTAAAGCCAGAGAGAAGAGCAGTGCCGGTCAACTGTAATTGCTGTGCTAACTATTTTTAGGTCGGTTGTCTTTATTTAGACTTGGACTTTTTTTACAGATCTAACTGGACCGAGATTGTGACAAACCATACTGGGGATTCCTGAATGAGTAATGGGACTTGATGATTTAAGGTGCACCCGGCAGGACTTCCCTGTATGGACAGAGTATGTGCGTCTTCGTCGGTTCAGTTAGCACGAGCGGAAGTGTTTGTATGACATTTGTTATTAGAGCATGTTGATTCTTTTCACAAAGCAAATACATTTCTCTTTATTTCCTGACCTGATTCCGTTTTAGTTGATTTTGTTACATTTAAGCCTTTATGTAGATCAGTGATGGGCAGGTTGGTTGATCAAAATGAAGCCAAAGAGGCACATTTAGAAACGTATTCCTTGTAGAGTGATAGAGACTGTTGATATTAGAGCTGCCAGCAGGCCTTGATGATGACCATAGATGTTATGAAAAAAGATATTAAGTTGGTGTGTGCGAGGAGCCACTGATTAACTACAAAGACCCCTAAAAGGAAAGGTCCAAAGAAAAATGATTATGTCAAATAGTGAGTGTAACAGCATTTCTGAGAAGCATGCACAACCCACACGAGAAACGATGTGCAACTGAGTCTTTCAATGTGACTCACAGAGGTCCTTTGTCTTCTTCCCCTTTGAAAATGTTTGTTTAAGTTGTGCTAATTTATTGCCAAGTGTGGTTTTCAGTGAACAAACGTGCAGGCTTACAAAGCACATTTTAGGTCCAGTCCACAAATCAAGTTTTCACGAATGAAACACCAGATCAAGTAAGAAACAAAAAACATGGAACCAAATCCAATGCTGTGGTCTAACCTCTGATCATTTTTAACTTTCACTTTACTGAACAATCATATCCTAAATTCAATTTGTGATTTTTAAATATTAACCTTTTGCGATTAAATATATGACCGTGAGGACAAACACAACAACTTATAAGGCTCACTTTATTCCTCCCTTGATCCATGCTTCAGTTCCACCTGTGGCGCCTTAGCTCCAGTTAGGTTCATGGTCAAGAGTGTCTCGAAGATTAGGCTAATGTGAATGTTTGGGTTGATTGGAGAAACTGAAGCACCGGGAGGAAATTTCACTTTATATTAGTAACAACTTTGCAAAACCGTGCCTGGAAAAATACAGACGCACCGCTGTAACAATGATCTGGTCGGCATCAACTATACACGTAGACCAATCAGTGAAGGGCGGGCGTGTGTGTTGCGAGATTATTAGCAGTTCTGCATTAATGTTCAAACAGGGTTATAAATCACAAAGTCACCTACCGATTGGAAAAAAAGCTCACGCTCTCCCTTGCGGCATCCGTAGGTTGCTATTGCAGTCACAAAAACATGTGACTGCAAATAAACAAACTGATTGCACAGATCCGTTTGAGTCTGGCAGGAGCGGCAAATGAGAGCGTCCCAGACTGATATCCCTGTGTATAAAAAATACAGAGGGGTATCATCTGGACTATGCAAAACCGGCAATAAAAATGTGAATAGTTATCTTTATGCTAGCTTGTCAGTTTGATCTAATCCTTGAAAGCCCCCTGATACATTTGTTCACAGAATATTTTTCCATGCTTTGACATCATCACACTCAGTGCTCATGATTGTATATAGAATGTAATCTCTCGATCATGTTGTGATGATTGCTGAGTATCCTTGTGAGCAGTTTGGTAATAACTGAGATTTCACTGCCTATTACCGTCAATGTGACACAGATCCACCACAGCAGCAACTGGTTACACAAGAAGCCAGTGTTCCACAAAACTGCACAAACTTTCCAAAACTTGTAGACTCCCCTAGACAATACATGGAGGAGTGACCGGGACAGAATGTGGTCTCTTCTAAATGCCTGCCTTCATCACTTCTGGGACAATAATGCAGTATTAGTTTGTTGTGCTTGGCTTGTTAGAATTAGTTGAGGATTTGGAAAATAGACCATCTGTCTTTAACATTTTATCCATCAGCTATAATTTTATTTGATTGCTCGACTAAAACAGTGGGCCTAATACTCCCATTTCAACAAGTCTTATTGTGATCAAGGGGTATTGGTAGAGTTGGAAGAAGCACTTATATCTGTAATACTGAAAGGACCTAAAAGTACTCAAGAACTTAACTCCATTTTGAAGTACTTGGGTTGTCTTGTCATTTACTCTTTGCAATTTGCTGTTTTCAAAGTCAAGAACTGATTTAGTGGCATAACACATTAAAGCTACTCTGTAGAACATCCCAGGGTAAAGGTTGCTACGTACGTCACGACTCACTAGTAATAAACATAACACAAAAAACCTGTCAGCAATACCAAATGTGCTGCTTTTGCTGTGGTTTATCAAAATAAAGCATTTGTTAAAGGGCTCAATCTATTTAAGCCTCATGTTTGGCTACCAGTCAAAACAAAGTAGCAACTTTTCCATGAAGATGAGATGGTGATGTCCTGTTCCTAGCAAAGTTAGGAGTCTGGCCTTAGGAGAGGCGAGCCACTCACAGTAACGACACCTTTTCTTCGGAGACAAAACACCTGTAATAACATAATGCGTGCATTTGATTTTATTTACTGGGTGAAATGCTGTCCAGTGTGACTAAAAAAAATCCCTCTGTGGTCAAAATCACGCAATGTTTGTAAAACAAATATTACCCAATAAAATCCAATTGCTTTTTATATTGCTAAAAACAATGCTTTTGCTAATACTATATGAATTAACTTCCACTACTATTCTTCTGCTACTACTGCAGTATCAATCCTACTGCTACTACTACTGCACCATGCATGTTTTGTCCAATTGCATTCAATCTGTTCTATTCGTTCCATGGTCTTGAATTCAAACTGGAACTGACAGGAAACTTTGTACAGAACAGAAACAAGAATCACTCGACTGGCCTAACTAGATTTGAGCTACTGGTCCTGGGTGATCCAATGGCATTACAGTCAGAAACACTGCCTTAAGCAATTTTGTTTGAAGTCCCATCACCATAAGTCAGTCTGGCTAAACGAAACGGCCAAACAGCATTTCATCCGCACGCACGGAGGACCCGGCTAAATGGGCTCGTTGCTGCCTGGCCTCTGCTTCTGGTGACAGACAACGTAGCGCGGGAAGGAAAAGGAAGAAGGCAATTAGGATTCTTTGCGTAACTGGGAGATTTACAGAGCCAAATGGAGCATACCTATCTAGCACACAAGAGCCGGAGTCTGGGAGAGGAGCGGGGAACGCGGGGGAAAGTGGACCGACCCTACATGGGCTTTGTGGAAAATAACAGTAGATAAAGACAGGATGCCAACGCATTTAGAAGTGAAGCATTGGGTGAAAACAACAAAGGATGAAAGGCCTGGAGAAGGATGAAGGGAGAGGCTGAGATAAGGACACTAGCACTGATAGGAGGAGAAGAAAGATGGGGAAATATCACAGTTAGTAAAGGGGATACTACGTGCACCAGTTAGACTAATATGAGAGTGTAGGACAGGCTATAATCTGTTTAACTATGCTCTAAAATAACGCTAAAATGATAGGAAACTAAAAACTGCAAAGTAAATATACCATTCTTTCCATCTTAATGTTTAAATCCCCTTGATTTAAAAGTGTTCTTCTTCAACAGAAGATGCCTTGTGTTTTAGTGTGTTTATTTGCTCTACTTTAGAGTTTGATTATAGATTTTGAGGAATTGCACCACAGTCCAAATCAGGAGAATGGATGTTGTCTACAATTTAAAAAGTGATATACATGCATTTTGTGTCATTTCAAGCCACTCTAAGTGACTATAAAAGTGAATCATAACCTGAACTCAACAGGTTCGAGCTAATTATGTCGGGTATGGAAGCCAGACTACAAGGTTCACTAGTCTCTGCATTCGGGTGAGTGGAGGCAGTAGCTGCATGTGCGAGTGCCGTTTTATGCTATATTAATTCACTTAACTCCTGCTGTTGGGCGTCCCTGCCCCGTCCGCTGGCCCCAAGCGCACCTCACCTCCGTCTGTGATGGAAACAATAAGAGTTAAAGCCTTGTTAGTGGTCTGATGGCCAGCTGCTCTGTTAAGTTTAAGGAGCTCTTCTTTACTATACGGGCCAGGTGTACATGAGGGGGCTGCTGACTAAGGTTTAGGCCATTGAGGCATGTTTTACCCTTATCTGCAAACCTTTGAAAGTGCTCTTTGTTTTCTCACTGTATTTTTTCCAAAGATATCTAACCAAAGAAGCTTCATTTGACTTGATTTCGGCACTTCTTCGAGTCAAGTGATTTTTATAATTGTTTTGAGCTAATGTGCTTTAAAGATAAACACTTCATTCCTATTTCAGACTGTTAAGTCTGGCCTCTCTCCTCTCACTGTGACACTGTTTACACGCCCCTGCCAACATTCTTCCGGTTAAAGTTGCCCTCCATCACCCCATAACTCCTTTCTCAGCCACTTATATTGACTTAATGAACATATAATGAATGTGTATATTTTCTCAAGTGCAGATTCGTTATCCCAGCTGAAATTGTTCCGATTCTTTTGCTTTCCAGCAGCGCCTTGGCTTTCGCGACCACACCACACAATAATGAGGGATATCCCCGTCACGCGGTGCACTTTACGAACCATTTATTCATTATATTTTATTCCACAATTTTCACTCGTAACCACCCGGGCTTTCCCCACTCGGAGTTGTGAGATTTGGGCGATGCCATGACCTCCACCTGGCCCGAAATGTTTGTTTGAGGCTACGTTTCCATGGCGATAAGTTTCCATTCAGAACAAGAGAAGATAGATGGAGAGATTAGAGTAAAAAAAAAAAAAGTGAAGTAAGTGTTTGAAAAAAAAAAGTAGCCGTGTGTGAGATTGCAATAAAAGACAAGAGGAAAACGTTGGGGAGGCATAGAAAAAGTGTTTAGTCAAGTGTGTGACAGATAAGATGGCAGAGATTGGTGAGGGCCGATGGAAAACAGGGAGATTAAAAGAGGAGGAGGGTGGGAACAAGATGAGGATAAGCAAGGTTAAACAGAAACAACAAAAGCATGAGATTTTACTTTAAGGGATAAGTCACGCTCCATGTGGTGGAGGCAATGGGACCATTATTCATAACTGTAAAGACGGGTTCATGTAAAATGAGTTCTCACAAATTGTCAATGTACTTAATTAGGGGTTAGCGATATGGCTAAAAGAACCATATCACAGCATTATTATTCATGTTTTCTATTTAACTACAGTCATGTACTTTTAACACAGGAAAACCCAACTAAAACGCGCCATTTTTTGCTTCAGTTCACCCTGATCCAGGCATATGCAGTTATAGCACAGACTTTTAATGAAAAAACAGAGCTTACTGTGTTAAAAGTAATGAATATTTAGCATATGTATTAGTGCTAAATATGGTAAATATTTAGCATTAATGTATTTCAATTAGTCTAAGCTTTGTGTGCCACACTTGCTGTACCATAATCTCCCCTTGATTTTATGAAATGATTAAAAATGCTTTGAGGTCTGGACCAAAACCTCTGGAATTCAAATTTGGACCCATGTTTGAAAGTTGGGACCCCTAATTTAATAACCTTATCATGTACTTAAGAAGTGAATAAAGAAAACGTTTTTTTCTAAACAACCTCAATTCACTCTGATTGGTTGGATCCACCTGTTACTCATTCAGATTGTGGCGGAGATCAACGAATTGGAGAAGGAGGACGATGCTGCATAGAGCTGCATTACAGGGCAGCACGATTATTTTTGGGAAAAAAAGAATAAATCAATTCACTCATTTGGCACATTTAAAGGGGGGGTATTATGTAAAATCGACTTTTTCAAGCTTTATATCATGTTATTATGTCATTCCCTCATTAAACACATGCCTGGAGGTTGCCTTGGCTCATTCACATATTTTTGAGTAATCAGTAAAAACTTAGACGGCAGCCATTTTAGGTGTAGCTATGCCTCAGTCCTCCTAGGAACGCCCCCACCTCCTGGAGACGCCTCTGGACCTTTTGTCACCAGCCAAGCCACCAACCACTGCTCCTCAGCTCAGCAGAGCCCCCTCCCCGCACAGTAGTGTTGTTTAGATGCCACAGCAGTGTGCTGAAGGGGGCGTGTCGGAAAGCTTCTTAAAGAGACAGAGGCCTATTTCAAGACGTTCAGTACAGCCATTTTGAGAGAGCAATTTTATTCAAGGCAGTTATTTTAATTTACTGCATATACAGACCAACAGAAGGTTACGTCATCATTGTAGTATGCTATAGACTGGTGCTATGTGATTGAAAAAAGCATAATACCCCTCTTTAAACATCAAGAAACATTTGAGAAAATATATTTGATATTGAGACTGACAAAAATATTGAGACGGGGCATTTTACGTTATGTATTTAAAGTTTGCAAACAATACAAATGGTTGCTGTCATTGTGATTTGCTTATTGCTTTTGCTCAAATTGCCATTCGTTCCATTGTGGTGTTTTTGCGGTACGTAGAGGATGACAGTGGATTGAGCAGCAGACTTTCACCTGACCTGTGTCTGAAACATGCAGAAACTGTCAGCGAAGTGCCCACATGACTGACATTCTTACAAGATACATGTCTGGAAACGGTCCAGTTGCATCATGTGTAACCACGTGTCAGCATGTCAGTGTGAAAACTACCAAAATACCAGTGCAGTCTTCATGCACAGATGCTTATTATGACTGGAAAAAGAGCACAGAGGCAGTAAAAAAACAACAACTTTGCATTCAGATGTTGACTGTGATGGTGCTGTTATGAGTGAAGGTGTGTAGTAGTTTATACTGAAATACTGTAGTCCACTGTCCAATCTCTTAAGACGAATGATTAAACATTTATCTGATTTGGTCTTTTGTCATTTTTTCCATTTGTGACTTGTTGAGGAAGAGGTTTTATGCGAATGTTGGTCCAAAGTATTTTTATTGCTCCGTATTGGATTTCAGGACATCAACTCCTGATCGCTTGGAAGGCTGTGGAGAGGTGACAGACGAGAAAAGAGGATGACATGCAAAAGACAAGCTGGAGCGGAATATGTGATATTGTGGACATTTGTAATATAATACATGTTAAGTTTTGGATAACACTGTTTTTTTGGTTTGAGGTTTTAGGACAAATGATGATATCAATGACGTGATATGACGTTACAACATTCAGACAAAATTATTATTATTTTTGGCCTCAAAAAGGTAATAAGACCACTTTAGAACCACAAACGTCACTCTAGTCACTTGCCATGTCTTGCAATAGTAAGGTGTTGCCAAACCCATCAATCCATCAATACAGAATCAAGGAAGCATGGTGGCTGAGTTGTTAGTGCTCATTCATCCAGCAAGAAGGTCCTGAGTTTGATTCTGTGCAGTTTTTATGTTCTCCCCATGTGGGTTTTCTCGGTGTGCTCCGGTTTCCCACATCAATCAATAATATGCACAACAGACTAATCCTCCAGCTATAAGCCCAGCTCAAGATGTGGAGATGGGTCCCTGGATCCTGCACTTTTGAAGCCCACCGACCATTATCCTTACTGGTTACCCAGAGGCCGAGAAGGAAGGGTCAAAAGTAGAGGACAATTAAGTACATTTTTATTTTGCTAAAACATAGTTAACTCAATTATATTTAAGATTTTGTTGCAGATAGTACCCAGCCTTCTTTAGTTTGACCTTTTGGTGATGTTTATAGTTTCACTTCCTTATTGGACAGCGACAGGAAGTGACATAGATGAAGGCATACAGTTTTAAACTGTTGCCGTGCCGACCATGTTAAGTCAATGGGAAATGAGTCAAACTGCTTTGGAACTTTACCTTTATCTATGTCACTTCCTGTCAGCAGCTTAAACACTAAAATAAAAATAACTTCTAACAACATTTCTTCATTAAAATTGCTGTTTCACTGAAATAAAATGATAATTATGTAACTGATGAACTTGCAACTGATGTTATCCTTCTAAATAAGTCATATTTTCAAAAGCATTAAAACCTGTCATATGCACTTTAAATGCTTTCATTTGGTTGGGCTAAAGGAAACATTTCATTATTTCACAAGCAAAAATAATCACAATTTAAATGTATATCACATTACTTCAATGTGGATCTGCAAATTTCTTTGTAGATACAAAATACACATATCTTATCTCTTCACATATTCTTCATAGTTAACCAGTGAACGTGTTCTCCCTTTTCTCTTATCAACAACCACAAATTGAACGCCTCTTTCCCTCTGACCCCATGTGAAGAGCATATTTACTGTTAGTTATAACTCAACATTCCTGTCCTATCTCATGTAATTGTATGTAGCGGCTGGGAATGGTCTAAAATGTCACATTATTTGACCTGTTGAATCAGTCTCAGACGCTACTTGCTCCAGTGGAACATTTTTAAGCACCCAGAATCCGGACTTAAGCTTTGGGGAAGTCTGGCCCGTCCTCCCTGTCTTGGACCTGGTATGGCTCTTATTAGCGCTCCTTACCATGGCAGATTGGAGAAGCCTTTTGAAACCTAATATGGTTTTAAATCAGATTTATAAATGTTTAGGTGTGTTATGAAAAACACACTCGCCGACAGTCTCTTGTTGGATACTGGTTGTTTATGTGGATGGGAGTTCGGGGCACTTCGGTCCTGTGTGTGTGTTAAATTAATGGGAAAATTGTGTGTGTTGTTTGTCTTGCCCTAATTCCTCCAATGCGACGGCGTTTCAATAAACAGTGGATAGTGGAAGTGGATAGAAGAAAGTCCCGGACCACAAGTTCATATTGCATTATGTATACAGTGTGTGTGCAGTTAAAACAGATTGAATGACGGCCAGGAAACATGATCAGCTTTTAAAATGATGGAAAGACAAACAAGTTTTTCCCTCTTTTTTTTTCTTTTTTTTTTTAGATGTGCATCACAATGAGGGTATCAAGGCTTTTCCAATGTTTGTTGTTGCTGTGTTGTTGATCTGTGGGTTATTGTACTTGATTAAACAAATTGCCTGAGAAAACAATTTAAAATGGATTATATAGCCTGAAGCCTCACCAATTATTTATTTTCTCTCCACAAATAATTAGCCTGGTTCGCGTTGAGTTTAATTCTCTGGGGGCAGACAAAACGGACAAATTAACCTGGAAGCTCAATAAGGCAAACATAGCAATTTAGACAAGGAAACCATTGCATGAAGCCCTTTCACATTTGGTTTAACGGTTATGAATGAACGCTAGCATGGGTGTTATTTGAAGGTTGCTTTAACACTTAATTTCTCTCCTACACTTAATGAAAAAACTTCACGGTCTTTCCCGTAAAAAGTAAGCAAAATTTGACACTGTTTTCCTTTTCACAGGGATTTAAACCGGAACAACGTCACAAGAATCACCAAGGTGGACTTCACTGGCCTCAAAAACCTCCGGATTCTGTGAGTCTCTCTCAATCTCTGTCAGAAGTCTGTTCTTTCTTACTTCTTGGGTTGTCTTTCTGCTTTTTTGTACATGAGTTACTCCGTCACACTCAGTTATTAGACACGGTTCTGTGAGATAAGACCCGTGTGATCGGATAGAATCACGATGTACAATAAAACATGCCAATTTGGTAAGAATGAAAGACCATTCATTTATTTGACTGTTTGTAATACCTACATTAGATTTATGTTCCAACAGTCCCGAAACTAAACGATTATATCAGCCTTCGACCATGTTTTGCACGGAGCATAAATTGAATCTTGTGTCTTTACAGCTCAGGAGGAAGTGTAGTGTGATGTTTTTATGTGACCAAAATCAGTCCCACATTGGTCTCTTTGAAGCGCGAGGCTGGTCTTTTCCTATTATTAATCTAATAGCATTACTTGGGTAAACATTCCTATCCACTTTCACCACCTCTCCCCTCAGTGACTCATCAGGTTTAGGGCCCAGTTAAGACGACCACGCTGCAATGGGAATTCCTCTGTCAGGTACAAGCAAACCTCATTATGACTAATTTTTCCTTGATTGTAACCTGAATTCATCTTTTACTAGAAAGCGCTTATCCTCCCCCAATGTCACAAAATGCTCCATCCTGGCGCCATTAAACAAATACTACATTAGCCTAATAGGCCTGTACATAATAGCTATAGGCTAAATGTGGCTATAAAGTGAAGTTTCCTATCTTGATAATGATGTCAGACCAGAGTACCCCAAATTAAAAAGTGGTCTATCCAGGGAGTCAGCTTTCCAAATTACTGCACATTTACAAGGTCAAAAAATGCAGTAATCTCAATGCCATTAGCCACCCCCAGGAAACTACAGAGAAGTATTTATTTATTCATAACCATTAAGAGGGAGTTCTAAATATTTAATTGTCACCGTTTGAGAACCGTTCCCAAACTCGTTTAAACTTTACCGGGAGTGGGTACGTCTCCATGGAGATGTGACTAAAGTCAGCAGTATTTCAGTAGGTTAGTTCCTCATCCAAACCCATTCTTTGATTACCCAGTGCAGAAATAGCATTTTCTATGTCGAGCTGCTCATTAGCTGCATGTTTTGTATCGATGACAACAGTATAGTCCAAAGTGTTATATCTCACTCAATAGGACATTTACAGCAGAGGATGAAGAGTATATATTTAATAATTGCCGAATCCCCATTGTTTCTGCAGTTTCAGTGATTTTTTTAAACCATTGGCAAATATTGTGATAATATTGTTAATCGCAATTATTTTGGCCAAATAATTGTGACCCCAAATTTCATTATCGCCCCATCCCTAGTCACATTCAGTGTCACAGTCTGACTATGACTGATTTACGGTTTAGCCAGAGACAACAACATTGCACAGTTTTTTCAAATGCAGACAGGATACAATTATTTTTTCATGGTAGGCTTCAATAGCTTTAGTTTGAAAGAGGCCTTGATCAAGCTGGTATAATTTTATCTTTTGTTCCCCAAACCCAAATATTGATCTAACGTCTCACGGCTAAAATTCAAACTGTCATGCCGTTTGAGATCATTTGAGGTTTTAGCGCCAATACCGCGCTACAAGATTGACCATTGGCTTATAACGAGACCGAAATCGTTTTCAGAAAGTGACTTGTTGATTGCAGACTAAACAAGATGGCTGCCAGGGTCGGCGTTAGGATTCTGCCACATTAGCACAGCGTTCACCTCCCGCACCTCCTGATGTTACAGAGGTCTGGCTTGTCAGAATCGGTGCGGCTCCGTCAGATTGACTTGGGCTTGTAGCTTTCAGATGTCCGCACTGACTCTGAGGGCTCTCCTGTGTGCGCACTCTGCTGTGTGTGCATAAAACTGTAATAACTATAATCACTGTTGGCTGTACGCGGCTCCTCACTCCGCTCTAACCAGACCGGCAGATAAAAATACACCAAGCCAGCACGTGGATGGAAGGCATGGCTAGTTTGAATTTATAAGTATTTTAGCCCATGTTTCACAGAGACAAAGTAAAAACGTAAAGAAGAATACCAATGCCTATGAAGTACATTTGTGAGCAATTTTTACATTTACTTTGTGTAACTGAGTTTTTATAATGTCTCTTTTACAATATCAACAAAATGTGTAGTAGAAGCTTGTCAAGTTGTAGTAGTGTTTACTGAAATGATCCTATATTATTGATGATATTTCAATTTAACAAATAACATTTTGAAACCCACCTTATTTGAAATACTTCTTCCTGCACTAAAATAACCAAGCACAACATTCCTGGTGTTTCATGTGGTTGGTGATAAACTACTGTGACATTTCCCTGCGCTAAATCTCCACACTAAAACTGGCTTGGGAAACAAAGTGGCTCGTCTGAGAAAGTAGAAGACACATTTATGTACAAGAAATGTTGAAAAATGCACATCCCACGGGAAAGCCCTTCACATTAAAAAAACAAAACAAAACTTGCTTGTCACCATTGTTGGTTTGAATGTACAAAAATGCTAATCTGCCCTTTGGAAGCACACTTTTGATCATTTTAAATATTTTTGAAGTGATATAAGATGTCATAATATTTAGCTTTGAGTATTTTGTTTCACTCTTTAATTTAAAAACAATAGTGTTAAAACACGTGAAGCTCTTTATTCTCCAACTTAGAATCCCTCTCTCATAATTTACTACAAGATATGGACTAAACATTCAGTTTTATGTTGTGATTGCAACATTAAGTGATTGAAATCTGAATCATATTGTGTCCCATGCAATGCAGTGCAAGCCATCTTCCAGCCTATGTTGAAATAGTGTAATCCCAAACTAATTTAGAAAAGTCTGAAAACTGTTTTTGATATAGTCCCTTTGGCTATGACTATGTTTTCTCTTACTTCATGTCAACAGCCGCAAAGTTAATGCAATCCGAAGTGTTTTCTAACTACAACTTAATCCTGAGTGCTCAAAGTTTGCTCTAAGGCAGTGTGACATCATTGTGTCTTTTAAAAATACTTTTTTTGAAAAAATGTTGAGGGAACTATTAGCTACAACACGCCCCGTGCAAGAAATCAACTTCTTTGTCTATGACTAATGGCTGATATAAAACCAATACCTCATCTGAACTTCATGCCAGCGTTGACTGCATTCACCATGTGTTTGGCTCCACATCTTTAGGCTTCTCTTTCAATAAATCAGCACGCTCTTGATCCCTCGTTTAGTCATATAAACTTTGATAGTTAGTCAAAGTCTCGACTGTGCCCTGTCTGGCATTTGGAAAATGTTTTGTTGTAAGATGAGTGTGAGTAGCGTAAACACAATTTGGATGTATATTTTGACATTTGATGGCTGATATGTGTTTGAAAGTTTGGAAATGAATGCTGCTTGTGTATGTTTATGTTAGAGTGGATGAGATGTTGCAACCTTGTATTCAACAAAAGCTAAGTTGGAAAAATGGTCTAACTTTGTAGCATTTCTGAAGTAGTTGTGTATGTTTTATATCAGATGTCTCCAAGTAAATTTATCTGGGGGCCAAATTGAGGAGTGTGTTGCCGGGGTCCATAATCAAAAGCTCCAGTATGTTTTGATAGGGAACATACAATTGAGGAAACTATTTTCAATACACTGGTTAGACTACTACTGCACTACTATAACCCTCTACTGCTACTGCCACTGATACCACGTTACACTCAATGGTGGATATGGACCTCAACTGTACCAGTCACCTTAAAGCAGCTATGAGTTGCAAGTTACTTAGTTCTGCTTTAATGGGAATTTCACTTTTGTAACTCAAAGGTTATACTCACTATACTCACCATAGTACTGACACAAATATACAGGCAATATTTCTCAAGTGCAAGAAAATGTACCCCAAAAGTCAAGTTTAGCTAATATTGTTTTAAGTTAAAGTATCTTGTTACTTTTCTCCTCTGCTCCTAATATGTCACTCCTAACATCCTCAGACAGCATAACATAAACACTTCTTCTGTCTCCTGTCCCATCTGGAAAACCTTAGAACCCCCCCAAAACATGACAAGACACATAATATACAAGTACAATAAGCATTACATTGTGAACTCTGTTACGAGACCAGTATAGAAAAGAGTCGATAGTCTCTGCGCTGTCTGAAGTGGGATGGGTCGTCAGCTGTTTGTTTTGGATGTGTATCTAGTGACATTCATGAAATTCTGCAAGCCGGTGCTCCACGCCAGAAACATCTCCCTGTACACTCGGCTTGTTTATGAATCCATCCTTTAGGAAACTGTCTCCCTCAATGTTTGAAATATGTCTATATACTTTTGGCAGGCAGCACACTGGATCAGTTCAACAGCCGGAAAAATCGATTTGTCAAATTTTGATTCAATATTTGGCGGAACCTCTCAATGTCTTTTACTGACACATATTTTTAAGTATTTGTTATTATTTAATGGTAATATTGTGAACTTTTCTTTCTTTTCTGTTTTGGATTAGTCACCTGGAGGACAACCAAATAAGTGTCATCGAAAGAGGAGCCTTCCGAGATCTCAGACTTCTAGAGAGACTGTAAGTACACATTGAAATGGCTTACTTTTCCCCACCAACATATGAATCAGTGGTTTGACTTTGCTCTAGTTTCGAAACCAACCTTTCCTTACGGAGGTCATTGATGCTGTACAAGCATCAGCTTTTATTTGGCACAGACCCGTGACCCACTGACAATAGAATTGAGAACCAATGATAGAAAGTGAATTTTGGGTTTATCTGTTACAGCAATCAATCTTGCAATGAGTCACAAGCAACTTCTTGTATCAGTATAAAACCCGGAGAAACAGGGAGGGCAGCCAAAAAAGAAAACAATGCCACAATACCAAGGGGAAAAAATCAAATTGGATGATTGGAGTTTTGAAGAAAAAAACCCAAAACTAATAAGGGGAATTTTCCAAGACACAACGTGCGCAGAGGCCAGTACTGGGAGGAATATATTTGCTAAATGAACAGGAAACACCAAGTACATGAAAAATATTCAAGGTTCTATCCAAAGGTAAGGAAATTGCCAAACATTTTCTCTTGCATTGTTGTTGCTATTGGATATTTTCTTGGTAATGATGATAATACATTCCCAGTGGAGCTCCAGGAATCCAAAACACTTCAAGACAAAACCTTTACGCGAAATACTGGAATTACTTTGTTCAGGAAGCTAACTAAAGCCTTTTACAAACATGCACATTCAGACGGCTTGTTTGTACACAGTCGCACCCACTTTTTTCACCTGGAGGAGATATTGCCTTGGCTCTAGTGCTGTTCTGTTTTCCCAGAAAAGGCGATGGTTTGTGCGACAGCCAGTGAAGTGCGTCTCTCTCCCTCGAGGCGACTGAGCACCTCGTAAAACCGGATCAGGGATGTTTGGTGAAAATGTCAGCCTTAATATCACCTAACTGTGTAGAACTTTGCTCATTTCTTCAGATAGCCGTTAGCCGCAGCGTTATTAAACCACCATCTCCCTCTACTCTCACACCCCCTGATCCCCTTGGAGCAGACGCAGGTGCTCCTTGTTTGTTCACATGCAAAGTACCACAGGCTACAACATAGTAAGAGAATACTAGTCTACAGGAGCCTCAAATAAACGGTATCCACTGTTTGTAAAAGGCTTAACAGTGATTCACTTCCTGTAGAAAAGACATGCTAGCCCAGAGTTTACCCCGATGCTCTGCACTTCACAGCAGTCCTCAGAATGTGATAGATCCCTCCCTCCTCTTTTGTGCCTGTGTGCTGTGTGAGCTCACACTCAGCCTCCAGTCTGCAGATGGAAGTGTGAGCGCGCACACAACACTTCCCACATGCGCATATGCACACTAATACACTAACACAGAAACACACACACCTGCGTGTTTACTGCCTCCTGTTCACCACTTTTTGGAAGGGCTAGCATGCAGACTCTCTGTGCTAAACATAGAATGTTTAACTTTTCATTACTTATTTTCAATGCAATTTACTTCATAAACTGTTTGCGAAAGGTAAATACTGCATATGTGCTGAGTCTATGTTAAATTTAAAAAAATGTTAAGTTGTCAAAGAAGGCAAACTAAAGAGATACCGTGTTTTCTTTCTTTTGCACTACGTGTATAAAGGAAAACTATTCTCTATTGAGTGCATCAGCAAGTCTCCTTTATGACTTGAGATGACTTGAGCAAGTTTGGAAATACCTATATGTAACACCCCAATTTCACAAGTCACTTTGAAATGATTGGGAATGGGACTTCAAACTGATGATGCAGCGTCTTGTCTGTCTGCCTGTAATCTTCCTTAGTCCAGTGAAAGTTGTCCCTCCAGGGCACCAGTATGTGTATGTTGTACCTCAGTAGAGATCTAACATGAGATAGCTTAACCTGAAGGGTGATGGCCCACTGTTATGTTAAATTCCTTTTCCTTGCTTACGTGTTTGCTCAGTTCATAGGTCAAAAGGAGTGAGTGAACTACTATTAATGCAAACGCTTACCAGTCTGATAATGGGGCTTATGGAGTCTCTTTAGGTTTCGTTTTTTAACTCTTGATAGTGAAACGCTTTTTAAAATGCTTAGCTGACAGAGCCTCAGATGTCTTTGCCTGTTGGGGCATAGGTTATGGGTGATAGGCTCCGGTGCTGAGTCGGCGTGATTTACAGAGCTGCTATGTGAAAAACACCTCATTTAAGTCGTCGTCTGTCCATTGAAGAGGAGATGAACGCTGATGTCAAAACATGAGTTATAAACAGGTATTTCTTAGGGCCAGATGTCTGCATGATTTCTGCACACCAGCTCATTGTGAAGATCCTATTTCCAACGTTTAAAAACACGATTTGGCTTATTGGAGCAATCGCTTTCCAAAAAGACCATCTAATTTATTATTTAAGACACACGAAGGATTTGTTTTTATGCTCACCTGTCTCATACTGGTAATACTGTCTTTGCCCCAGACACCGTGATATTTCAGACTAAGGGGTCAATGATTTCCTCTGGCTTGATAGTCCAGTTCTGATTATCATTATCCGTGAGGTGAATCTGTGTAGAGATCTGTGTCTTCTCCAGAAGAGAAGACACAGACGGCTGTCTGTGTCTTCTCCAGAACAGATCCTTCCTCATGACCTTTCGCCCTCCTTAGCTTCATCCGTTCCCTTTTGGGACATGTGTGTCAGCTTTCAAAGTTTGATTAAGTTTGACTCCTACACACCTGTTCTCATCTATCTTTTCTTTAAATTTCTCTACCAAAAATGTGCATGTGTAACTGAACTCTCCCCTTTAAATCTTCTGATTCTCTGAAGAATAAACATCCAATAAGCATAAACTACGGACAAAAAAGTAAGATAAAGTTATTTCTACTTTTATAGTATTTTTGACTATGAATGGACTCTATTCCGTCCATTCACAAATAAATTATTACAATAATAGCCTTGAGAAGTCCATAAAAAGCACTGTGTGTGGATAGCTTTGTGAAACACTGTAATTCTTTCCCCCATGCTGACAAATTGCTATATTTTTTGTATTTACTTTGCACAGCCTAAGTTATTGACCAAGCTTGCTGCATTACCCTGAGTTGTACGTTCCCCTGCATCAGCACATCTGGCTGTTCAGGGAGGACAGAAACCTTAAACCTCCAACTCTCTTTACGCGGAGGTCAGAGCAGCGCGGTGATAACTTGTTTTTTAGTGCTTACATCGCGGTGCCCCCTTCACTGACACGTCGCTTGGGCAAACGCAGGGTGATAACCTGCGGGTCATGAACACAGCCTTTCCCATGAGTTTCACTTTTGACTCGACAACCTGCTAAACTTTGATGCTCTGTGAGTTGCCGCGGAAAAAACGGGGGAGTCGTATATGCCATTTCAGATCATGAGTATCACTATGGCATGTCCACACGGATGTGTTTTGAATCTAAGGCCAGTATTGTGTATTTTTGCTAACTGCTTCTACCCATAAAAAAGTTGATTTGAAGCAGATGGGGGCAAGCCAGCGTTTGCCATGACCCTCTCCCCTGAACATTGTAATCTGCCAGTTAAATATGACCAGTTTTATCGCTCAAGATCAGGGGTTTAGTCCCCGAGTGCTGCATTTTGACCAGAGACAATGCAAATGCTGAGGAAAACAAAACCACACGAGCCTCTGTCAGGGGGCAGTGTAGCAGACCTAAACGTAAAACTGCTTTTGCACAATCAGCTTTCTCATATAAAGCAATACAGGAATGGAACAAGCTCACAACTGACCTGAAAAGTCAAACAGACTATTTTCAGTTCACAGTAGAACTTAAAAAGTGGCTTTGGAGAACTCAAAGCTGTTCACACTGAGGTGAACACTATGTTTGAACCACAGGACAATTTATGTGTATATATTCATGTACGAGAACATTTTACTATGAAATTTAGAATGTATTATTAAATTTGTGTTTAGTGCTTATGAATGTGAATGTGACGCAGTAAATGAGAGGTGTGGCTGAATTATACAGGTGTGATGCTGTGTATGTGTGTGTGGTGTGAGGGTCAGTGTTAGCGAGAGGGCTTGTTATGATTGCTTATTCATTGCATGCTATTGTATATATATATTTTCTTTTATCTGTACTTTGACTACAATGTTACTGTATATTATTTATGTAACCAGGGACTGCAGATGGAAACTAGCTATTTAGCTATAATCTGGTGCAGAACATATCTGTCTTTGAGCTTAATGTGTCTGTGCACTGTCCCTTCAATAAAGACTAAACTAAACTAACTAAACTAAACTAAAACCTGTACAGACAATATAATCATCTACATAAGAATAGGACACATTTAAAACCTAAATAGAGCTTAGGAATGTGTTGTCAAAACTGCTAAAAATACTTGATATCATGGCACATTGCATATTCTAAACCTGTGGAGATTTTTAGATGCACTTTTCTCATGTTAGCACCCACATACAAATATTTACTCTAAAGTATATTTATTTATGTTTTTATATCACTTTGGCTTATGTAACTCTATGGACGTTGTTTCCATAAATAAAATATTTGACATATGATCCAGATCCCTATACAATCATTGCAAAACATTGAGCATAGTCATAGGAGAGAGAGGCATCTGGTCTCAGTTTTAAGACTACGAAGCCTATATCTCCCATATTCGTACATGTATCCATTGTAATGTTTTGTCCTGACCCTGTCTCTACAGTCGCCTGAACCGAAACCGTCTCCAGTTCCTTCCAGAGCTGCTCTTCCAGTCCAACCCCAAACTGGGCCGCCTGTGAGTACCCTATGCCATACTTCCTCTGGAAGTACTTACTCTCTACCTCCCTCCTATTGCCTGTTGTCTTTCTCTTCCCCTTCTTTTGATGTGCGTTACCTGAGCTTATGGCCAAGGTGCTCTATGCTGCTATATAAAGTGTGTGATTTTCAATGGCAAACGTGTGCCTGGAGTCAGTGTTTTACTTGGACCACTGTGGAATTTTTATGCAGGAGCATGGAGATTTCCCATAGTTTACTGGGTGTATGCGGAGGTCAGATTGATGTAGCCATCCAATTGATGGGCCATTTTCATTTGACATTCCCACACGTCTTCTCTCTCTCTTATTTGGCCCCAGATGACCATACACCCTGTCTGCTTACTCTCCCCGTGGCCATTTCTCTTTCCACACTCCAGATTTTCGATTGCAGCTTTTGTGTTTCGGGATCCTCGGAGAGTCTTTGTCGGGTTGGGTTCAAGGGTGACACACCTTCTGGACTTAATGGTTGTTTACTTTGGTCCGCCTTTAAGAACAGCACAATGTGGAGCTGAGAGTGTGTTCTCGTTTTATTGCTGTGGCCCCAAAGTGTCAGTGTGAGGACAAAAATGGAGGTCATACTAAAGTTAGCACAGAGGTTCAGGCCATGTCCACACAATGGTCCATGCTCCCTGTTCAAACACTCAAATATAAAGCAAGGACTATTTTAAAGGGAAATATTTTTTTCTTTTATATACATATTTAAAAAATGTGTTTTTCTTATTTCTTTTTTTTTTACCATGGAACCCAATAGAGCTGGACGAAGCACTAAATAAATTGACTGATTATTGATTATTTGTATAGAAAGAGCCTGTTGTATTTCCTGTGTTCAAACAGACTTGATACCAGTTGTAAGATCCCAAAAGTAGAGTCTCATACGTTCCATGAAACCAGAGTAACTTTGTGCATTTAAGAATATGAAATTCTAGTAGACATGAGTGATATCATTTCAAGATGCATGCAGCTCGCTGGGGCCTATTTTCACTATTACACGGCAATTGCGTTGCATTAGTCGCAGCATTCATTTTATCAGAGAAATCCTGTGCTTTTTTGCAGACTGCTGGAGTAATAAAAGTCACCCATGAGCATAAATCAGCCCGCAATTCTGGTGCCACTTTCTCATTGTGAAAAGCCACAGTAAGATGAAATCTCCTCCACAGTGGGGTGCAGAGTGGTGGCTCAAGGGTCATATCTGGATAGACTGAGTGTTTCATATATTTGCGGTAATGTGAGATGTATTGCTGACGATGGCTAACGCGGCTGTTATGGCTATGGGCAAATTGACTTGTACGTTTAGTGCGGCTCCCAGGATCTCACACACAGTTCTGGGGTGAAAGTTACACACATGGAGGAATTACATTGAATCAAACAACAATCGGTTTGTTTTTTTATCTCAAGGTTTGCTTTTGCAGTGTTGCTGGTTCTTACGTTATTAAAAGGGGAAGTTGCTTTGAATGGAGCAATGGTCTTGGAAGGTCAATCTCAGATGCTTTTCTATTAAATACTTTCAAATACAGAACTGAGAGATTCTGTGAACCAGTGGCTTTGATGGTAGAGCTGTTCGTTCTCCACAACATGATTGGCAGTTGTGTCCTTGGGGAAGACTCAGTGAGTAATCTGGCAAACAAAGCAAGAAGTCAAGGAGATGCTGTTGTCAAATGATTGTTGTTTGACTTTTTTTTTTTAAATTTGAGATTTGCAAGTTTGGAAATCTTACCTTTGAATCCTTTGTAAATGCGTTCTCACTTTAAGGATTAACCACACCAAACCATGCCTTCCCAAGTCGTTCATGCAATGCCACAATGAAAACATGGCTTACTAGCACTCAGCTTACTGTCCTCTCAAACCTCTAATTGTTCTTGATAGTTTTTTTTAATTTATCACCGGTTCTGGTGCAGATCCCAGCTGACAACTCCTTTTCAGAATGGAAAGGCTCAACTTGTTCCAAACGTAACATTATAAATCTCATGTTCTTTATATCCTCCGTTTGCCATCAGCACAAACTAAATTACAGTGTCTGGAGTTTCCTGCTGTTTTCCTTGTTTTTTGTTCCACCTTTTTTTTTTTTTTTTATGGTTTCTCCCTTATTTTGCGTTTCTACCCAATGCATGGCTTGCCTTTCCCTGCAAATAAAGGAAACGCACGGACAAGACAGTGGGTTGTCTCGATGGGCCATAATCGCAGCAGGAGGGGAAGACGGAGGAGACAGGGGGTTTTGCTGGTGGCTTTTCTGGTTTCGGGTTCGTAACCTTCTCTTCTGTCAACCTCGGTTAGGTATTAAATGATGGTAGTGCGATAGGAATTACCTCTTAACCCTCCTATTAAAGCGCTGCGGTCTGAGGTTTGGAGAGGGGAGACGCTGGACCACGTTCTGGGGGAAAACCAGGCACAGATTGGGCTGATTTAGACCCAGCAATAGTGGGAGGTGAGGGCAAGAGGCATCGGACTGGGTAATAGTTTTTTTACCAGATACTTAGATCTCGCTGTGATCACAACGCAAACAAAGTGTTCATTTGGGGATTCATCAATTTTGAATATGAATAGTAATACACAAACAGCTAAACACCTCTGTTCTGAGCAGCTTTGGTCGTTGCTTTGGTCTAACCATCAATATTTGGAAGATTATTCTTGATATGGAGATGATAGGACTGGGTCAGATGCATGTGTGTTGTTTAAGGACTAATGTACTCACTGAGAATTATGGGTGTAGTAGTCTATCGTAAGTTTTGAGTCAATTTTATTCGTGTTTCTGGTGCCTTTTGGGTAGGTTCTGTTAAGCCCTAGTTTAGACTTATTCAGTCCAACTTTAGACCTGCCACAGTTGGTGACAGATCTGATGATACAGAGATTATTTGTGGTAAGATATGAGCTATGCCCTTTTTCCAAGACAACTTAACCTGCACTGATTAAAATCAATTATTCACTGCAGCAAAAAAAAAGAAGAGACAAGAAATCAATTCAAATAAATAAGACATTCTTGATGCATAAAACACTGATATTGCATTGACAACATGAACATTTCAGTGCGTTCTGATTTCTAACTGAGAAGTTAGAAACGTCTGACAAAGATGAACAGTTTTTGGGGAGGTCAGACGGGTGGATGATGGGCAGAAGGATAGGACTTCTGTGGGTCACTGAGGTTTAGTTCCTCTGCAGGGGGCTGGTCAAACACAGATAGCGGAGGTGAGAGGGATGGATGGAGCAGTAGAGTCTGTGGCTTTGGGGGTTTGTGGTCGTCTACCTCTTACAAACACACACAGAATTCACTTGATTTGTGACTTAAAAAGCGCCATTCTTAATCCCGCTCACTTGGAAGCTAACTGGTGGCTTCTCGCTTCGCTGAACACCCCGGTCCATCGGGAGTTTTGCTTTGCTAAGTGGTATGTCTAGAAATGGCTACGTAGGAAGTTCTGTGTGATTTATGCTCGTTGGATGCTCAAGTATCTGTTTCGCGCATGTATCCGCCATATTTGCTTTACTGCCAGATCATCGTGAAGCAGCATCTTCCTCCCATTATAGGGTCTCAGGTTACAGCTGATTGGTTTGCCGTGCGATGAACATGACAAATGAGAGCAACATCAGAGCGGGGAGATATTTCCTGCTAACCGCCGGAGCACTGCTTGGGCCTCTGCTGATGAATATTACATAATGGAGGAGGATGATTCTGACTGGCTACAACTTTTATGAATGCATTGAATTAAAACACTGCAACACTGGATAAATGATTGTTCTGCTAGATGTTTAACAGATGTGAGCAGCCAAAAATGACTGCAACACAGAATATGCCCTTTCTGCTCTGGACAAAAGGGAAAGGCAATTGTTTTGAGTTGTTACAACGTAATCTTCATGAATGACCAGAGATTTTGAATATTAGTACACCTTGTCATAGGCCTGATACATTTACTAATTATTCTCCCACTTTTATTCCCAATAGGCAAAGTCAGTGTCTCTCAACGACTGCAACTGGTAATTTTCATTTGGTTTGTGAGCCTATGCATCCACAACTCCATCCACCACTTAGTGTTGATGGGATGATTGGGGGGTCTTTCATCTCCCCCGGTGTCTCTGGCCAGAAAAAAAACACTTTTTTGCCGGAGGCACCAATACTCACTAATGGAATCACGAAGAAGAAGCTAACAGGCTAACGGGCAAAGCTAACTGCGGGCTAGTGCCACTTAAACTGTATACAGCCAAGTTTGAATGAAAAAAATTATCTCCATTGTGTGATTGGATGTACAATATCCCTCTCTCCCTTTGTCTTTTCTGTCAGCGTAGTATTTACTCTCACGGACAATTAAAGAGTAAAAAAAACACAACATGCTACGACAACTGCAGTGGCGCTTATGGCCTCTAGGGGCATGAGTTACTTAGTTCTGGTTTAAGGCTATTATAATCGAAATTGCTTTACTCTTGGTGCAAAAAACAAATATTAGTTAATGTTCATGTTCACGCTTGGAGCAGCAGAGGAAGTGAAGAGGAGAGTTCAACAGAGTTAGCCCATCAAAAGATTTAACTCATAACCTTGTCACAAAAGAGAGTAATGTTGATCACTTTGCCACCCCCACCCGCAAAGGTACCTTGGGCAGCCATTCCCCCAGGGGTGAAACCAAATACCAGATCCTAAGGTAGTTAGTTGTCTACATATCAATTTACATCATGTTACGTATGTGAGCTCGCATCAATGCCGTGAAAAGGCAAGAGAAAATAAAAAGTGTGGCATCGTAAGAGTAAAGATACAAAACAAACAAAAACAAACATTGTCAATATTGTTGATGATAAACAGATGTCTGACAATACCACTCTTACCAGAGCATTAATGATCAATAAAAGCTGTCCACAAAACCCTCACTTTTTCAACTTATCCTATTTTGTCATTTTACCAGTTGGGACAGACAGAGACTTTGTTTTATTGGTCTGTGTTTTGGAAAAATAAAAAGAATGATGACTTGCCACTTTTAGCCACTTTCATCTGCGTCCTATTCTTAACTCTGCTGCCGTGCTCCCTCGCTGCCCTCGCCACATCCCATAAATGGGTCTCAGCAGGGACGTTCTGCCCATTAACTCCAGCCTAAAAGGGTTTTGTAAGCTTAATGGAAAGACAGGCAAGTTTGTGTCTACGGGGGCGCAGGTGAGGGATTTCTCTAGAGTTTGAAGGCTAAAAATATCTATTTTGCCTCAGTAACATGTTTCAAATATGCACATAAGTAAACATGAAAAGCATGAGAGGGTGAAAGGTACAGTATACAGGAAAAATTATAACATGTGGCTTTGTGTTGAACAATTTATATGTTAAAATCTTATCCACGCTCAAAGATGGTAGTACACAAAATGCACAATTACTCTTGTAAAGGTATCTAGTTACTTTTCACAACTATCCAATAAACAAGCCACTTAACCTCTGAATGCACAGGTACCACTAAAAGTAATAGCGTTGACCTCACTGGTGACTTAAACGTGGCTGCTTACATGAAACGAAGAAATGAATGAATTTGGGCATAGTGATGGCTGCGGGGAGCAAAGGTCATTCGAGATGTATTTTCCTCCTAATTTAGTTAATGGAGAAAGACGAGGAGCTGGCCTTTAATCTTACCTAATTGTCCATTTAGAGGCGACCGCCATAGTTTACCTGCTGGAATGTCTTGGTTAGTGTTTCAGGAAGTGGGAGTGTTCTGTCTGGCCGCTGATTGGCTGCAGCAGGTGAGGTCTTCAGTGATGATTCGTGGAAGCGGACGATAACAGTCGGCCTCACGTGTATCCAATCATTACTACATTATCCAATCACCGTCGATGTGGAATGGAGACATTTTTGCTAAACAACAGAGTGAACAGCCTTCTTGTTTGTGTTGCTCGTCAGGAATGGTAAGATTGTTTGCTTGTCTCTAGGCTCCAAGCTTTTTGTTTGCCTTTCACGCCATTGGGTCCTAACTGGGAACAAATAAATGTGTAACATACAAACAGACTCTGAAGCGAGCACATATATTATCTCTCTCTCTCACGCCACGTCTCCTGCTGATTTACCGCCACAGTCTTTGAATATGTGACTCCCTGCGTGTGAGTCAGTGTATACCAAACCGCACACCCTTTCTAATAATGAAATGGCTTGAATGTGCAATCCGTTAACCGTTACACAGAGCAGTGTCTTGGAGCAACAAAATAGCCGTAGTAATTTATTACTTTTATTCATGTCAGTGAGAACCGTGGTGTTTATCATCCTTTTTAGCCAGAGCATCAAAGTTCAGTTTTGCATGAGACACTGAAGTGGCACCAAGAGCCCCCTACACCTGCAGCACAGTGGAAGCATCACAAGGGGAGCTACAGGAAACAAAAAAGGGACAAACGAGGCGTTATCCGGGCGAGACTCACAGCTAAGCCACACATGCCTTCTATTATTCTGGCTAATGGACGTTCACTGGAGAATAAAACAGATTAACTGCTAAGCTCTTCCCAGAAGATGGTGAAAGACTGTTGTGGAGTGGAGGGAGCTGCGCAGGAGGAAGGGGAAGGAGGAGGTGGAGCTGACCAGTGCCAGACACCACGCTCTGAAACAGGGATAAACCCAGGAGGCGCTGCACAGAGGTCAGAAGAGACTGAAGGCAGCCAGCCAGGCTTCCTCTGGTGCTTTTGCTGTATGCTGTACATGGAAACAAGCCTTATTTACTTACTTATCCTCAAAAATGATCCATGGTGTTGGTCAGGCTTAAATATTTTATTCGTGATAGTACTTTTTTATACATTCCATTCATGATTTGATTGACTTCTGGATAATTAAAAGTACTTTTCCACACTAACAATATCAAAATCAGTAGCAATAATACAAATGTACGTCCCTGTAATGGCTGATACCACTGCACTATATGACATTCCCACTGCTGTATCAAGCAAAAGGAAGATGGATAACTTTACGTGGCTATATCAGCTGAATGAATAAGCGCTCACTGGATCCCTTGATGGAGCTGCACCACAGAGCTCATGTTGGTTTCTATTTGAACTAAAGCTTAAGGAAAGACAAACTCGGGGACCAGACTGGTGAGCCTCTAAAATAAGGCAGCTCTCCGCGGCTTGTGCGAGTGTGTATTTCCCACAGGCCAGACTGCAGAGCCGTTTGGTCCCGGGACATATTTAGATAAATACACAGTGTGGAGATACCCGGAAACCGAAGCCCTGGAGTGGATGAGGAGAAAACAGAGGGAGAGATAAAGAAAATGGGAAAAAGAGGAAGGAAGTAATAAACCACATGAAGGACAAAACATGATGATTCAAAAATGTGATCACGGAGTTTGCTGCTATTGTGAGATTGTTTTTACGATTGTGTTGACGCTGTGTGGGAGTTGACCGTTTAGTACAATGAAATGCTTAGACCGACTTTACTGCGTTATAAATGTCTGTAAATATAGGTGGTTATTAGCATTTTGGAATTTATTTATTGCAATTGTATACCCTGGCTGCCTCCCTCGGGAGGTACTCCAGGCATGTCCTATTGGGAGGGGGCCTTGTGGAAGGCCCAGGACACGCTGGTGGGACTATGTCTCCGAGCTGGCCAGGTGTCGCCTCGGGGTACGCACAGAACAGCTGGAGGAGGTGTGCGTGGATCGGGAAGTCTGGACATCTCTGTTTAGACTGCTGCCCCCGCGACCCGGCCCCGGATAAAGCGGAAGAAAATGGATGGATGGATGGCAATTGTATGCTAATGACTACATATTTAGGATGCCTTTTAGTGCGCATACACAGATTGAGAGATATAATTTATTTATTGATACAGGAAAATAAGTCATGTGGATGATTTGAAGGAAAGAATACAGAATGAAGATCAGTATGGAGATCCCTCTTGTTTTCTTCCTCCTTCTTGCACAGTAAAGTCGTTATATACATATAGTGGTTCTCTAACTTCTCACAGTGCCATCTCATAAAATATTTGGCCTTCCAAGTACCACCAGGCCTAGGTCAAGATTAAATAAGGACTAAACCTTGTCTAAAATGTGTCTAAACTGGGTGTAGTCCATGCCTAAACCAAATAAACCGCTAACTTAAATGCATTGTGAACGATGCATGAAAGTATCTATAACTTAGATAAAAAAAATCTAAAATTGCGAGTACCATGAAGCAGCCTAAGTTTGAGACCGCTGATATAGAGCTTGTGAATGCTAACAGAGGTTTAGCAGTGAACAATTCAACACCTTTCTCTGCTACTTCGTGCAACCCATGAAATGTTCGTGGGAGGCTGGGGGCCGGTAGGTTTTTATACTGTATAAAGTATTTTTATGTGTTTGCAGTGAAATTGCGCTGAGGCTGCATGTGGTAGTGATTTAGTCGTGCAAATGAAGGTGAAGGAGAAGTAGCCGTGGTGCGTTCAAGTACATTTCCCTTGACCTGTTTATTTTCAGCCCTAATAGCAGTGTGTGTTTTGTATGTTGTGTACCCAGGACTTTATGGAGACAGACTGATTGAGCATAATGGGCTTGGATTTGTCTACAGTTCATTCATGTCCAGTCAAGAGAAGCAAATTTGACCCATATTTACTTTACGTTAATGGCATCTATGCGTATGTAGGTGAATGCAAATACAGAAATACTGTTTGTTTAATTTAGGTTTACATACAGCACTAATCAAAAACAGAGCATGGCTCCTTGGGGGGAAAAAAAATGAATGAAAGGAGGAAGCTGCAGAGGAGAGAGAGAATGTAGGTGGACCAGTGGGGAACAGAAGGTGAAAGCTGAGACGGGGCAGGTAAAGATGCCACAGATAAAACTTAAGTTAATACATTATGTACATCTTTGTAATGATCTGAGTTATAGTTATGAGCGCCATTTGCCCTAAGTGTGTGACAGTGTTGACGAGTGGGTTTCAGTAGTAAAAACTCAATGGAACTGAATACACATTACACTCCATCACTGACAAGGCTTCGACCGCTGAGGCTAACGTAATGCCTCTCGTAATTATGATCATGTGTTTGTGATAGAAAAGACGGGCGCGCAAGCTGTGGCCCTCAACTTTTAGCCTTGCAGTTCAATGTCAGGGTGCACTGTTTTTGCATTTCAGTGTACGTTTGGAAAAGACAAAAGTTCTGTTTCATGTCACACCTACGCGAGATGTAATCAAATTTTAAGTTATGGTCCTATTTAGTTACATGTGTATATATGGCCATTGTTGGAAGGTTTACTTCCTGTAATTTGTCATTCTCTGCGGTGCCTAAACCTAATGGCTTTAATGTATGTAGTGAAGAATGGTAGCTGCTGTAACCAGATATGCACTGTAACTGCTCTAATGGTGGGACCTGGGGGTGTCTTCAATCTCCTTTTTTGAGTTGGAGGAAGTTTTGTTTCTGATCTGTTTTACTACGCCATGTCAAGTGCGCCTACGCTGGATGTAAATTAAAGCTCGAGCACAGCATGAGAGGGCATTGTAGCCAGGTCTGTAGTTGTATTACTGTATTTTTTATATTATTGAACATAAACTGGCAATATTTTTTAGTTGTCCTTCAAAAATGTATTGTGGCTATTTCTGTCTGATTTAGAACCCCACACAAAAACAATACACATGCACAGATACTGGATCACTTTTTGGTGATTGGATATAAACAAAATGCTGTTGAACTTTTGCACTTCCATTGTAATATGTTTGATTATATTAAATTTAATTAAATAATACTGAATTATTGATATTGTCAATCTCTTGCTTAACAATTTAAAGGCCAAAATATTATATTAAATTTGTAATAAACAATAAAAAACCAGAAACCAAATGCTGTTGGATAATGGGTCTTGGTAATATTGGCGCAGTGGGAGGTCTGCATAGCTGCTGCAGTATTTGTTGAGTGTTATTATGGCTACGGCGACCTGGCTGAAGCTGGCTAACGTCAGGCACACGGCTCACACGTGTGGGAGCATGTGTGAGTGCATGTGTGTACCCCAGTGATTCATTCTGTTTAAGTCGAGTTGGATTGTTACAAATGAAGCCAAACTCTTGTTATTGCATTGGTACAATCAGAGGCGTACACAGTCAATACTGGCTCTGTCTGTGGTCATCGGCAACAGAGACTTGTTATTCACCTCAGCGATCTCACAAACAAACATGAACCAGTGCTGTCGTGGGCTCCGATCTGTCTTCAGCGTCTCACAAAGAGCATCACAGTCACACGTCCAACTGCTAGTGCTGAAAAATAATAGCAATAGGTAATTTATCAAAGCATTTTTGTGTGTGTAGATTTTAAGTTCTTTAATGCTTACTAACATTAATATTGTAATGTACTTTAAACTAGTCCTGGTTGTGAATCCAGATTTGTAATATTGGATTAGATTTTACAAAATGAATACTTTCTCTGATATGAAGGTCATGTCTGTTCGCCATTAAGTTTCTATGGTGTAAAATGCCAGGACCTCGCTCAACACGTTGGAAGCTTTTACGTCATGCAAACTCCAAAAATAACCACGGCAATCTCTTAAATGTAACACTGTAACTTGCTCAAATCATGACCACATTGGCGCTGAAACTTTAGACAGCAAACGACTCCATGTTAATAAAAAGAACATGGAGCATTTTGGCACATTCTACTGCAATGAGTAGCATGCTGCACACTTGTCTATTTATTTATTTGGTCAGGGCAGTGCATGTTAATGAACAAACATGAAACTCATGATGTCAACACGCCACACAAGGTTGGGACCTTCTTGCTGTGCAGGAGTTGCAATATGAGGCAATAATTAGAAGTGGAATGAAGATTGCACTCTGAAAAACAAGTTATCCTATCATATTTAGCTTTTATAATTTGGCATTTTCTCAACAAAGGAGAGTTTCAGTTTGTTCCAACCAGTCAGTTCAAATCATGTGAAGTATGTTGCTATTAAAACACTGGCAGTGATTAAATTTGTCTACCCCAGTGCCTGCTATGGGTCATAAGCTCAAGCCACAATGTGGTCATCTTTATAGCCCAGGTTTTGTTCAAATTTGTGCAATACACAGCAGAAAACAACCCCAAGGGTAGTTTACTTTGTCCTCATAGGGATTGTATTCCTCTGGATTTGTGCATTCGACCCACTTCAATGGCACAGGCAAAGTGGGTGACCACAGGGGTTTGGTCATGGCCACCTGGATCTAACTCTTTCACAGGAAAACATAGTTATTTATTGGGTAATTTCCAAATGATTTTGATATGGAATTTGTAAATTACCCTCAGATAAATCAATATTTAGATTTCAAAGATGGTTGTTTGAAAAGTTTAAGTTAAAATAACTGTATATTTAACCTTACTGTGATTCACATTTTGCTTATTTAGGGAATCTACGGACCGTTAATAGTAAAATCGTCAGTCTCTAAATTTAACATAGCCATCTTGGGATTTCCCCTCTTGTATTTGAAACAAGAACATGCAGCTTTGAATATAACAGTGGTTATGATAACATATGCTACATCACACACTGTGGCATAGATTGTGGCTTGTGTAAAGATGAAAGAAACTAGGAGCTGTACCTCAGTGTAGCAGCTATATGGTTAATGTTTTACTCAGGGCAGCTACATGTACAACCGGTGAAAGCAACCATCTCAGAGAAAGTATAAGAAGCTGAGTAGAGATAGGGAAATGCAGGAGCTGTCAGGGAGCGAGGAAGAGCCACATGAATGGGTCTTTAAATACAGAGCACCGCAAAGCCACTTTAAAACCTGGGTAGATATTTTTATACTCGCACAGAAGTTCACTCTTCCCTTCTTCCAGACTCTGGTTGTTACATAACAACAAGGTTCCACCTGTTAGATGGCAGAAGTAGTAATGGCTTTGTATTTGTTATACGCATACGAAGCTATGTCATATCAGGGCAAGGATCTCCTCAGTTCAACATCTGTTTATGCCCCGAACCCGTACCCACCCAAATAAGAACATGCGCAACGGGGAAAGGGGGTCATTTTGTCATAAGAGGAATGTAAAGATCATTTACATGGAAGCAAACAGAGAAGGTTTATTTTTGGTCCTGAGAAAGATAATTAAAGATTCTAAAAAGCCTTGGCAGTTTGTGTTTGTTGTTCAAATATGGACGCACAAACATGAGGCTCAATCGTGTTTTACTTTGATTTCTTCTCACGCCTGGGACTCAGTGCAGTGTTGTATATGTTTTGTATGTTTATGAAGGCTGTTCGTGTGTGAGGGAAACATAGTAGCAACCGGCTAAACAACGTGCCAGGAAAGTGCATATTTTGCTCTAAACAAAGAGACATAGACCCATATTAAAATGCTCATCCCCTTTCATTTTTATCAGTCTCTCATTTCACAAATTTACACTTCAAAGACACATATGTAAACAGATGTGAAGATGAAGTATATTGTGGTAAAGTTAGCGCACTTGTTCTTCTAATGATACTCTCAATTGGTCAGTGTATTTCCTCTTCTCTCACCATGAAAGAGCTTGCTGCAGAGCTGCTGCTCCATCGTCCCTGTCTTAATTGCCATATCTGGCATTTTGCCATTTTCCTTATTGTGATAGCAATATCCTGAACAAGAAAGAACAAAATTGAAATAATATGAAAACAATAACTTTGCAATTTAGAAATATACATAATAAAGGAGTTTGATGGCGAGACACAAGAATGTTTTTTGTGGAGCAGCGTTTCAGTCTGTGGCTGAACAAGCTCTTGCAGCTGAATAGCATATTGTCAGTAAGTGCAATCAACAAGAGTACCAAAAGTAATTAAGCTCAGTTTGACGTTATATTAGTTTGATACCATTTTCCTCCTCGTATGTATACACATTGGCATCATCAACAGTAACATTCTGCAGAAGTAGAATGAAAGGCGCTCAGTATGTAGTGGAAGTGAGCTGCATGAAAGTTGGCTCTGGGACAAGCAAAGCCTACACAGTGCTGACAGGCTGGGCCTGTGTGGCTACACTCACATTGTTCTCTGTAAACTTGTCCTAAACACTGGTCACTTTTACGAGTGCGGCCTCACGCTCGCGGTCTGATCTCTGACCCCGTGTGTGCCTGAGCATGTCTATGGAGGGTTAGCGCCTCAGGCAGAAATAAAAGGTACAGTGGCCTAGTGCTAATTCCCAGCTTTACTTCATAAAGATCACTTCTGTTTAAAACAATAGCATGAGCTCACATGTTAACATCACTTGTTCTTTTAGCTCATGATGAGGATTGTGTGTCAATTGCTGGGTTGCAGGTTCTAGAATGTGATGAAGTCACAGGATCCAGTGGGGAGCAGGAGCCAGTTTTTCCTATTAACTGCATTACACTTTCACAAGTCATATCTAAAAAGAACAATTATGAATGACAAAAATGATCATTAATATCAGTCACTGGGTCCATCATCTCTCTGTACAAGACCAGAAATGTCCTCAAAAACAAAATAATATTACCTCTATATAATATTATAGGCCATTCGAGCGCTGTGATCTGTCACCTGCAACCCAGCAATACTGGTATTCTCAGCTGTAGCTGTAACTTGGGACATGGTGTCAAATTCCTAAAGCTTTTCCTAAAAGCTGTTTTTTTCAGTGGAGTTGCTATAAACAAACATGTCAGGGTGTTTTAGCTCTAATGATAGTATCACTGCGTAATTAGTGTCATTATGGAAATGCACACCATGTGGTATGATTGTGCACTCATCATGTAGCCAAAGAGGGGTCACTGGGGTATTAAACAGTATTAAACAAAAAAAGCCAGTTTTCATTAAATGGTCCTTTTTATATTTTTTGAAGGTTTTTACCAAAACAAATCCAATCAAACCAGTATTACTAATTACTGTATCTCCACTGCAGTCACTATGTTACCTTTTGTAAGCTAAAACAGTCAAGTAGCCCGATCTTCAGGTCAACTGTACTTGTTTTCACCACGTAACAGATCGCCCGCTGCCAGTCTAAACAGTAGTTCTGTGTTTGTTAAGCCTGAAATAAACAGTAATTGAACCCTTCATTAAATCCTCGAGTTGGTTTTGCATAAATCTCATCTCCCATGTGTTTGGGCTGTATCTATTTAGTCTGGTTACAATAACTGGACAGTGCTGGAGGTATTTGGCCTCAGCAACAAAAGGAATCTGAATCTGTGTGAGAGAAAAGACAAATAATCGGTGCCAGTGGGAGACGATGATGATGATGGCAGAGGGGCGTTTGATGTGTGGAAAAGTTTGTCTCCACTGCTGAACATCAATAAACATGGTCTGCTGTTACCAACACTGGCAGAGGAGAAATAAACTGTCGCGGCAGAAAAAATGAGACACATCGGACAAAGCCAGGAACAAGAACAAAAGGATGGACAGAAAATGGTTAACTTGCATGCAAAAGTAGAAAGTATGGCTTCAATTTAAAAGTCATACATTACTCTGCAAAAGTCTGAGACAAATTTAGCTGCTTTAGAAATGTGCCTTATTGTACCAAAATCCCATATCAAACACACACAAAAACCAAGATTGGGACTCTAGACCTCAACCAAGTTCATTCAAACAAAACAAAAAAGAGTAAGACAAATAAAGGAGAAAATATGAAAACAAATAGAGCAACATTTTTACCATACAGAAATAAAATGCAACATACTGTACATCCTTCTGTCATTTAAATTGCTTAAGAGCCTCAATAATTGCTTTAGATCGATAGATATAGCAGAATGGGAGTGAAAGAGAGCGTGTAATATCGAGGAACACACAGAGCAGAACAAATAATCCAGTTAGCGAGGTGTTGTAAATGTCTGGGAAGGACGTATCCTCTTGCATCTGGAAGAAATGACTTACACGCCAGAGACACGGCGAGCCAGAGAGATCAAGCACTCGAGGGGGCAAGTGCAAATAAATGCCAGCAACAGTTAGCAGGGATGAGATGGTGAGCAAAACAAACATTCACAGGCGTCAAGTGGTGCTGCTGCTACTGAGGTCCACACCACCCACAGCCTGCGGTCCTTTCATGTGGTCACCCCAGGCTGATGTCACCCGTCTCTTCTGGCCCTCTGTGTCTAATAGCCCTCTGGAAGACATGCGCTTTTGGGTAGAGGATTAAGAAGCAGATTCGCACCAGATTTGTCCATTGCAACCAATAATTAGCCTCACTTTGGAGATGTCACCTGCTATCTTTAGGGCTCAGATGTTAAATAAGGAAGGTTTTTATAGGCTCACGTGGTCTTTACTTTCTTTAGAGCAAAATCTAAAATCTGCAGGACAGTTTTGGAGCACGCAGCATTTCTATTTGTTTCAATGGGATGGATGTAGAGGGTCGTCACTTTCTGCTTACAGAAACAAGACCACACGTATTAAGATGCTCAATGATGCTTCTGTCTCTCATGGTTATGGGATTTTGTTTTGTTATTCTATATTGGTGAATGTAATGGTTAGTTTGAAACATACCTGCTTAGATTAGATTGTTAGTGCATCATTAGCTACAGAAGACTGGCAAATCCTCCAATCATCTGAAGGCTTCTCCTGCCTGTGTTGGTACTGTACACAAAGAGGTGTAAGAGCTACGTAAATTTGTAGCCACTTGGGTAGATACTTTACATGCTGGAAAAAAAACAACGTGATAAAGCAGGAAAAAAGAATCCTTTAGATTTGGTTCTGTTTTGTTTGTTAGCGACATATTTGGCATTTCTTCCATTTTTGTTGTGAATGAGTTGCGTCTGAGTCACTCGGACATGTGGCTCCCATTACTCTGTAGTCTTTGTAGTGCTATTAAGATGAGCACATACACATGCTCACATGCACTGCACTATTGCACAAACACACACGCTCCTCGGGAATCCAGCCCTATGTGCCGGTGTGGTGCCATAAAAGGTGTCAAAGATAATCCTTAATGTTGGGTAACAGTCGGAATATTTCGGGTAACAACTTTAAGTGAAGGTTAAGGTCCCCATTGAAAATGTGTCCTCTGCATCTGACTCAGCTTCCATGGTGCTGGGGAAAGCCCGAGGAACCATCTCCAGACCTTGAGGCAGGATTAGTCAGGACAATCTAGCGAGAGAGTTACCCTATTGTGCAATTTTGGATTCATAAGGATAACTGGAGCAGCAACACACATGGGTAGAACATAAAAAACTCCATATGGAAAGACCCCATGAAGTCTACGAATTGAACTGAGACCTTCTTGTGGTGACGCAAGAGAGAAATTGTTCTGCTCCAAACAAAAAACAACAACAACTTTACAGTCACGCATGAGTAACATTGAGTTTAGAATATCAATGTTCATATGAAATATACATGTCAATTGTCAAAAATGATCAGATTGGGAAAGTTGCACTGCTGGCATCACAACCTCCCTGTCACAAAACATCGTGGGAAGGAGAGGAGACGGCTGGAATACAACTTTGTTGCTTTCAACAGACCACAGGGAGATGCCAGAGATTAAAGTTTGTGTATCATTTCTTGTGCTCTTTGGCTAGCGTTGTCTGCCTGTGTGTGTGTTCCAGCTTGTATAATATTTTATGCGATGACATGTCGTAATATCATGCATAGCAAACCCGGCTTCTCTCTGACTTTAATTAGCACTGTCTCGTTAACACACGGAGATACGCCGTGCTTCCTGGAACGCATCGGACCCACCACACTCATATATGGATTAGGTCTGAAGTAACGGGAATAAGACTTTGAACACACACACACACACACTGAGGGGCCCCGGCACCCAAACTCTTTGAAACCAGGGCCAAGTCTGGAGGGGCAGACAAGTCGCTGTGTAAATTGTGTGTCATCTAAAACATATCACTGTGGATAATTACAGGCTGCAGCAGGGCCAAAAAACATCTGCTGGACCCAGTATTTTCAAGTATTTTATCAACTTCATTTTTTTTTCTTTTTTTCTTTTTTTGATTCTGGGCTGCTTCTGCAATTTAGATGTTGGGGCCCAGCATTCTTTTTTGCTTCATAATTGGAAGGTACACTTCTTCCTTGGGACATCTGGTGACAAAGATAACAAAGGCCTCTCCTGAAGAAGTTGGCACACATGCTATGCTTAAGATTTGCAGATTTATTGAACTTGGCTGTGAATTATTCAGTGCAAAACTGTGTCTCAATTTCTGAGCAGAGTGATATGAATACAACAGATCAGCTTTAGTGCAACGAGTTAATTTCATTGTAGGATTATAATCTGTAACTTTCCCAGTTATAGGGACTCAATGTTATTTGAGATAACGGGGAATAATGGGGAAAACAAAGCTCACAGGAAAGAACTTTTACATTGCTGAAAGCGTAATAATAATAATATTAATTGCAATAATCACTTTTTTGTGTGTGTCTAGCTTGTCTGCAAAATGTCTAATCATGTTGGTGCCTGGTAGTCTTTTCATTTACAGTTGGAGTTTAATTTTCACCAAAGCCTGGCAATTGTTATGAACCAGAAAGGGTGAAAGCTACATGCACATGCTAAACTATAAAAATAGCTGAGGGAGTTGAAGAAGTCTGTCCATAGTCCACAGCAGCATAAATCAAAGCTTTATATGTCCACTCCTGTTTCCCATTTGCTCAAATATTGTTGCCAGGGGCGACATCCCCGCCATTCCCCGGGTCAACGGCTAAACGGTGTCGTCCTGACATTGCACCAGAAAAATGTCCAGTCCCACTCACAGAAACATGTGCTTTGAAGCCGATAGATCACCTTAAAGAATACTCTTGTCATGAGTTATCTCCCACTCAAAATGAATGTATTCCCCAGGAAGAAGAAGGAAGACTTTTTTTCTCTATCCCTGTTTGAGTTGGGTCACCCCGTTCCCATGTGTGGTACAAATAGAGATGCATAATAAAATCAGTGACACTTAGCAAAATATTTCCAGTACTTTCCCTTTTTAATGAACTCTCCGCTGTAAACAGTGTAACGCTCACCGCTAAGTAGTACTCACTTGTACTGAGCGCCTATTAACAACAATTATATACACAGTGAGTGTTGTTTAAATACGGAAACTCAAGGGTTTTCCACCAATTCTAAAAGCGGGCTTATAAAAAGGGAACCTCCATTGGTTTGGATGGAAGTGCTTCCATTAAACTTGGAGAAACAAATATAAAAACAAACAACTGACAGAAGTGATTTGAAGTTCTCATTTACTTAACAGCAATAAAGCCATTATTGTCCCTCTCTCATTCAAAAACGTCACACCCATCCTGACAAAACCTGGTTTGGACCCACCAACTTCAACAACCTACATCCCATTTCAAACCTTCCCTTATGGTCCAAAATACTTGAAAAATCTGCTGCCGCTCAACTCCATAACCATCTCATCACTAACAATATTCAATTAGGTTTCTGTCCCCTTCACAGCACTGAAACAGGACTTCTCAAATCACCAACAACCTCCTCATGGTTCTGACTCCGGTTTACTTTCCAACCTTATCCTCCTTCACCTCACAGCAGCTTTTGACACCATTTTTCACTCCACTCTCCTTGACAGACTTTCTTCTATCGGCATAACCCACACCGCGCTCGCTTGGTTCACTTCTTATCTTTCTGGTCGCACACAATTCATTCAACTGAAATCTCACAAGTCCAACACTTTCCCTGTCCCTGCTGGGGTTCCCCAGGGCTCTGTCCTGGGGCCCCTCTTCTTCATCATCTACATTCTCCCACTCGGTCACATCTTTCGCAAACACACCATTCATTTCCACAGCTACGCGGAAGACACCCAGCTCTACTTTCCCACCAAACCATCTTTGTCTTTTCTAAGGAATAAATAAGAGCATTAATAAAGAACAGGAATAAGAGGAATTTTCAGTGACACTGATAATGATAAAGTCTTATCTAATAACAATTCCCACCCCTTTTAATTTGTTTACTTGGTTACAAACTATACAATACCAAAGAAAACAATGCAACAACTTTGGCTTCATAAAATGGAAACAAAAGAACAACGTATATCAAAATCTCGTCTCGTGTCTCGTCTCGAGGGATTTGTATCTCGAAAAATTTGGAATGGCCTTATCCACATATAAAATCTGTATTGCATTTGTGAATAGTTTTCAGTTGCACTTGCCTTGAGCTGCACTGTAAATCATTCTTTCTGTTTGAAGTGCGCAGATAAGTGCAGTCGCAAATGCCTTAAAAGTATCCCTTGATTTATACAAAGAGATACTTAGCACTAAACACTTCACTTTGAGCTTTGAAATACTTAATGGGTAATAAAGGAGACATTTTCCCCCATATGCCTACTTTAGTCCTCTTTGCTGTAATCTCCAACTTCCACTACACGCACTCATACAAGCAGTCTATTAATCACCGGCCTAATTCGGGACCCAGATGCAATAATGGTGGCTTGAGCCTGCCTTTTCCCTGCGTTCCCCTGGCAAATAGACCATCTACCTTCTTCCGGAAACGGGCAGATGAAAGAGTCCTTCAGGAGGTGCATAAATGAAATCTGCTGAGTGAAAACTGCACTGTAGGACACGCACGCATACACACTATATGCACAAAATCGGAAGCCAGGGGAAGGAGGTAGAGTATGGATAACATGCACATTGGTTTACATTCCAATATCTAACCTGCCATTCACACACACAAGCACCTGAATGCAGCAGCGAGGGAGTTTCCTGCCCTCCTCAATGGGTCAGTGAGCAGTGCTTGCAAAGGCAGACTTCCTTAGTGCGCTGTCTTTGTTTACTCTGCGGGCATGCTTTGGCTTTAGGAGGATATTTTGGTGATAAGGAAGCAATTGATAGATACATTTAAACATTCTTTAGAGATTAACAGTATGGGCTTAAATGTTCTCCTGATGCTGCTTTGTCATTATATTCCAAATGAGTAAAAGTGACTCCTAGAGTCAGCTTGTATGATGGTGAAAGATTAACCTGACAAGCCATATTCTATACAAAGAAGTTATTCTCGAATCTTGTCTTATCCTCCTTGTTTCAGATGAAGATTAACATTTGGCTGCAATGAAAACACTGGATACTCCTGTTTTAAAGTGGTTCACCGGGCAAGTGAAAGGTTATCTGTTTACCCACAGTTGCTTGACTTTCTTAATAAATGGTCATAAACCACTTCCATTCAAGTCGTCTTTGATCTTACCAATCAGTCAATCAATTTATAAAGCGCTTTTCATACCGAAAGGTATCACAAAGTGCTTTACAGATTACAACATTTAAAACAATACGCCCCGCATCATACATCCATATATATACATATATATAATATAACACACACACACACACACACACACACACACACACACACACACACACCACACACACACACACACACACACACACATATACATATATATATATATATATATATATATATATATGCTCTTCTTCAGCGGGGCCTCACCACCGCCTCCTTAAAGGCAGCAGGGAAGACCCCTGTCTGAAGGGAGCAATTCATCATGTGTAATAGTTCGTCCTTCAAGAATCCGTAGAATGTTTTAAAAAACGGGTTTGGGACCGGGTCTAAAAGACATGTGGTGGGCCTCACTGAAGAGAAAACTTTATCAAGCATCTCAGCATTAACCTGGACAAAACTGTGCAGTGTTTCTTTTGGAACAAGTACACAACCAGATGTATTTAAAGCCGTGTTACTTTGGGTAGATAAAATATTCCCTGAAGTGGTCTGCAAACGCCTCACAGAAAGCGTCTGTGGGGTTCAAAGGAGGTCTGTTAAAATCAGGATTTAAAACATTTTCTATTGTTGAGAATAAGACTCTTGGGTTATTTTTGTGGTTGGTGATTATTGTGGAAAAGAATTTATTTCTTGCATTTCTTATTGCTGTATTGTAGGTCTTTTGTTGAGCACGGAATATTTGAAAATGTATTGTTATTTTGAATTTCCTCCATCTCCTCTCGGCCTTCCTGCAATTTCTCTTGAGTTGCTTTAGCTCCTCGTTTCTCCAGGGGGGAGGGGTTTGGGATTAATCTTTTTAAGTTTGAATGGTGCAACTGCATCGAGGGCATGAGTAGTTTACTGTTAAAATTGTCAACAATAAAATCGCAGTTAGCAGGTAAAATCACAGGAGGAATTTGTTGTAAAGCATCAATACATTTTGCAGCCACTTCAGGGGTGAAATTACGTTTCCTCACAGTTTTTGCCGAGGATTCTCGCTGGATAAAACTGGTGACATTAAAAAACACACAGTAATGGTCAGAGACGGCCAGGTCGATAACAGAGGACACAGTAGTGGACAGCCCATACATGATGACCCGGTCCAGACTGTGCTGCGTGACGTGTTGGGTGAAATCCATATAATTAAGAACATTTAAAAACTCGGCAGAAATGGGGTCTAAAATGTTGTCTATGTGTAGATTAAATCACAGGTTAAAATGATATTATGATGATATTAAAGGAGCTATGTAAAATAGATAGAAAGTCTGAGAATTCATTAATAAAAAGGGGACATCTTTTGGGCGGTCTTTAGATAGTGACACATAAAATAAAAATAATTGTGTATTGATCAAATAAAATAGGTTTGGTGGCAAGAGTATTTATGCTTATAGAGGCAGTGCCACCTCCCTTTTTCCATTTCTGGTTGAAAAGGCACTGCTAAAATTAGGTGGAGAGGCCTCAGTAAGAACGGTATTCGCATCCGCACACAGCCAGGTTTCAGTTAGAAACAAACTATCAAGATTATTATCTAAAATCAAATCATTTACAATAAAAGCCTTATTCGGCAGAGAGCGGACATTTAAAAGAGCCATGGTCACTGTGGTAGGGGACTGAGTATTTAAGGAACTATGTGATGACTGAGCTTTGGTGAGAGATCTGAGGTTATTAGTATTAACAGTGCGAGTAGTCTTACCTTTGGTGCGTTCTCTGCTGATAATAACAGGAATATCCGTTATGGTGGGTGTGGAGGGAGCCCTTCATGCTGCTGATTCTATTGTAAGTTGAATGTTCTGTGAAAACAGGTGGGATCCGGTAAAGTTGGGGTGTTTTTGAAAACTATATTATCTCGGTGGATTACCACGCCCGTGGTGTAGGCAAAGTGAGCCTTATCAGCCGCCGTCTCATCTGCTGAAGTTGCAGGCGCACTCTGTAGCTTACAACCAAAAAAAACTTTCTCGGAGCTGGAATCATGTCTGAGACGACAGCGCTCAGGACGTCTATCAGCCTTTAAACACGACCAAGTCTGAAGTCTGGGTATATTTTGGGTATTTTATGAAAGCCGAAGGACAGTTGATAGAAGACAGTTATCCTGTTTGCGGAACGTGCAAGAAAAAAGTGTCTGCTAAAGGCAGCCATACTTCGAATCTCATGACTCACCTGCGTGACCGTCACCACAACTCTATAGCCAATGCAAGTAAGTTAACGTTAGCGTTTTAGCAGAAATGCACGATGTGGGGACTTTGGGTTGAGGGAGAATGTAACGAGTCATCCCATAGTGCAGCCGCACCGGCGCCACCGCCAGCATATAAGCCGTGTCGCGGATACCTCCATATTGAAATGGCACAGGGCTCCTGGAGGGCAGATTAAAGTTGGTCGCCAATGCAATAGATTCACTCTTGCCGCATTATTATGAATTTAACAATGATTACTGTCTGATGGCATTTCCCAAATCTGCAGAGCGAAAGCACACTGGAAGGACACAAACTGAGAACAATATTCCTGATATAGAGGGTTTATCTAGTTAAAAATATTCTAACACGGTTCTGGCGCTGTAAATAGTACATGTAATACCCTTCAAACGATCAACAATACATAGTTATAGTTCATTTACTTTGATGTGACTCCTGTAGTTTGCCTCTGATAAGACCCACACTACAGCTGTGTCGTATGCAAACTTAGTGAATCCTCCAGCCAGGTGATTCTAACCATCAGCCTGACTCCACATCATGGAGATGGGCCCCCGGGCCACTGCCGTCGACCACTGCTCCTTACGGGTTGCCTCAGTGGCATGAAGGATGGGTAAAATGCAGAGGACAAATTTCCCTACGGGGACAATAAAGTATACAAACAAACAAAGGTTTGAGCTGTGGCTTTGGATTCTATTCATGAGTCAGAAGAGTGAACAGGAGGAGCCATAGTTTATTAAAATGGAAAGAAAACAGTTTTATTTCACTCTAAACACCTCCTTTATGTTTCTTCCATAGCTGCAGTTGTGTATTATTAAAGAATCCCATTGCACCACTAATTGTATGCTGTAAAACGGCACTTGCCCCTTTACTTCTCATGAGTTTCCTTTTACTTTACGATGTTGAATAAATAAATACTTTCCCTTTGGTCAAAGTGATATTCCTGGATTGTGTCAGTGCTTATGGGTGACGTTGTTTTTAATCTTTGGGTCATCTGTGAATGTGGCATAGTAGGTGTCCTGTCATTGCTTCTCACTTAAAACTTCCGTTTGGAGGTTTGTGTTATTTCCCGGTGCTCGACTTTGACCTTTGGAGCAAAGAGAGTCTGATTCAGAGTCTTGGTTTATTTCTGCGTGAGGTGTTTCTGTCAGTTTTCATTCTCTCTTAGTGCGCTGTGGGAAAGGTCAAGGCAGCGGTGTTCAAGTGTACCCAGCATTTAAAGAAGGCTGGAAAGAGTGTGTTTCTAAAGTTATAAAATACACAACATACAAATAATGGTTGAAAGGCCACGTCAAGATTACTTTGGGGGCAATATACATTTGAACTACAGACTCTTGTCCATGTTTAACATATGTTATCGTAGTCTATCCTTAATGTGTTCAATCAGATTTAAATTTCACAAATGGGTATCATTTATTTCATCATACCTCAGGCTAGACTCCCCTAGTAGGCTTCAGAGGTAGAACAACTGCAAAGGTTTCTATAGTGTTACTTTTTATTAAACTTCTTAAAATCTTATTGAATAGAGTGATTGTAATTAGTTGAAGGGTCCTGTGCTAGTTTGAAATCAGTAACGGATCCCTGTACCTTTATTTGGGAATGGGCTGTATCACACAATTACTGTTTACACAACGTCCCAGAGCTCTTACTTCCTGGCCTTTTCAAATTCTTACTTTCCAATCCGCCTGCACACCTCCTTTATCCCTTGACTGGACCTGACCGAGCTCCACAGGCTTAGGTGTTCCTCACAATTGGTCATGCATGCTGGGTCAAAGGTGACGGCCAGGCAGCAGACCAGACGCCAGGGAGGTAACGTACAACTCCCATGATGCTCGGTTCCGGAGCCGCTTGTTGTTGGTGTGGGCCTTCGACGAGAAAGGCATCCACATGTGCCAGGGATGAGTGGCTGTGTGCTCAGACGCCTGTTCCACCATTTTGATTTTTTGCTTAGGAGCAAATGTGTAAATTGACTTACCTGGCAGCTCTGTGCTTTGGGATCTGGGTGGGCTTGTGATTTGTGAAGGAGAAAACTGTCCATCTTAGGACTTGGTAACTTTTTGACACTTTTGAAAAGCAATAATTTATCGGTACAAAGAATGTATAATTTATAGGTGCAGTTTACAAGAACTATACAACATAATTTACACATTTCACAAGGCAAACATATCGGAACATCGGTGGTAATAATCAATTTGCGACCTTGACTTGTTTTGCAAATCTGTCTGCTTCATATTGAAATAAAGAAAAAAATGCATGTCTTCTTTGATTTCACGCCAAAGTTGAAGCTTTCTCATAACTTTGGAAAATTAAAGTTTGTTTTACATCCCACAACAGTGGCAGCTCAGATAGTTTAATTTAAAGCATTTTAATATTGAGAATTAGTGCAGATCTTTCAGATTTAATTCACTTCTCTACAGCTCCTCACCTGTCTGTCTCTTCAGATTGTGCTGTCTCCTCACTGCTGCTGTCTCTGCGGACGGGCAGGAACTCATTTCTGCTGACATTTGTTTTCAATAAAGAGTCATCTTTACTTTTTCCACTCTCAGCCCTGCAATAAAAGTATTAACCTATGCGCTGGAGCGGCCCACTGGAGAATATACTTTAGTCTGTTGTTTTGTCATCTCGCTCTCCTCTCCAACTTTACGCACATGTCATTGCCCAAACTCTATTGCTTAAACATAGATTTGTGTGGCTCCGTGCCCCACGAGTGTTTACGTCAATGACATGTGTCAGGGCAACATACAGTATTTGTTTAGCATGATCATATTGTGTTGTAATCAAGGGAAATGTGTGCAGTTTGTTTTGTTGTTTTCAAATCTGCTACAGTCGAATCAGAAATCCCTATTGAGTAACCCTTATAGTTTTGTTCTTGCTAGAATGTGTCTTCCCATAACTTCTTCTGCTCCTAACTCTCTCTGAGCCCCCAGTATTAACTCTAGAGGGCACAGCTTTGGCCGCTACACGCTTAGATCTTTCTGTTTCCTATTATTCTTTATCCTCATTCCTGATTCACTTCCCCTTGAATTACAGGACTTGAGAACAAACCACAGTCTTACAGTCGTCGGAAAACAGGTAAAAAAACAACATAGTGACGACTTTTTCTAATGTAAAACACTACTAATGGATAAAATACTGTAGACATTAATTTTTAAAATTAGGGCTAGAACTTAATTTAAAAAAAGATTAACTAATTAACTGCATATCGACAGAATTTTAATTGCGATTCACTTCAGTAATTAATTGCTCTTATTCACAATTATTCACACAATTATTTGTCAAACTATTGCCAGTATTATAATGATATTTATTTTTAATTTAATCCAAGTGACTAGTATCTAATTGGCCAATGACAAACCTATTTGTTTATAGTGAAATGTTTCATATGGAAAAGTCACCTAAATAAAGGTATTTGGGCAAATAAAATGCTTAAAATCTCTTTAAGACCTACATGCTGTTGCCAGTTTCCCATGTGCCATCACCTCGCCTCCCCTTATGGACAGACCCTGCCTCTATGGAGATTATAGCGTTTTTCTTTAAGGTCAGCAGAGCGCTGCTGTGGAGTGACACGTTTCATTCATGAAGATCATTTGGTTGATGTTGTTGTTGTTGCTGCTGTGTTTCACCACCGATTGTCACAGTTTCTTCACTTTGCATGGGCAACTCTTGCCCAAAGATAAACTGTATTATTTTATTCATCTATTTATCTTCTTTGTCATTCAGAAACATTGTTAAAGACTGAAACACTGAAAAGAAAAAATGTCTTCATTGTCCACATTTCGCATTATGTTGAATGAATGCCTGGATATAGTTAGTGTTTTAGAAGTAGATCCACAAAGATAGCTCTTCTTACATATGTAAAAAAAGAAGGAGTTTAAAAGCATTCACCATATTTTATCAAAGGATTAACAATTTTAAACAAATTGTTTAACACATTTAACAATTTGAATCTTCCAAAGACCCTTGTCAATTGTAGGTCAAATGCTTTCCCCGCTCTGGCTTTACTTTTGAATGCTATTCCAAAATGTGCAACCTCCACGGTCCCAACAGCTGTAAAACCAGTTAGATGAACGCAGAAGACTTTCGGGTGCAAAAATATCATCAATTCTCCCCTGCTCTTTCATCACCTGACCCCTCTCCTCACGGCGCTGCCTCTCAAAGCGGTGCTTGTGGTCGCTGCGTACGTGTGCATATGCATCGCTCTACAGATGCGTTAAAGTTTGTCGACAACATGACTCTACCCATGTGTCTCTAATTCAATAAAAGCTGAGTGCACTGGCTCTAGATCCATTTTGATCCCGCCACTGGAGGTTAATTAATCATTTTGTAAAGTCGTTTCAAAAGTGTAAAGCAGACGTGAGCGCTTTTCCCTGTGGTTGATCAGTACATTAGCAAAACAGCAGGAGATTCTTAGTTCTTTTCACAGAACAGGCCTGCTAAGCTCATTTTAAATACCTGGCTATTTGCATGTCTCTACAGGCAGTGAGCAAGCCAGATAGTAAATATCATAAGTAAGTAAGTAACAAGTAAGGACGTGAGGAAAGAAAAAAGAGCATATGCAGTATCATGGTCAATCTGCTTTACATTTTATTTTATTTTAAAACAGATGAATAAGACTTTTTTCAGTCAAGGACCATTGAATAATTTCCATTTAATCCTCCAATGAACTGTAACTACCATGGGCGATATGCACCTGGTTATTTTTCTATGAAGACAACATTGTTATCTAACATCATTTGTGATGTAATGTTGTTTGAGAGTTTGAGAGTCTAAGAGTCATCCCCTTTTATGTTAACTGGTGCTTAGAGTGGAGCTGTCCTTTGTCAAGTTTGCATGTTTTCCTTCCTGTTGTCTTGGTGATTCTCCACCAGGTGCCCTGGTTTCCTCTATGTCTATGACACAAACCCACGATTATCTAATCCTACAACTAGGCACTCCAGACCAAACCTAGTTCCACATCTAATGGGTCCTGGGACATAGGGTTGGTCAAATGAAGTGTATCTAAATAATTCTGAAAACAACTTTTGTCGTTGTCTTATTTTTACATATTATTTAAATTTTGAAAACAAAACATATAAACGCTGCAATATCCAAAATAATGTTTTTAAGCCTCAATTATGCATGATACGCTCATTTAACAGAGCAAATTGCTCTAAATGCCCTTAACCATTGTCTAAGACCCCCTTTGAGTTAGCTCATCACAAACTCTGCCGTCTGAGCCGTGGTATAATTGAATTTCCTGTTGTGTGTCTGTCCTTATGTTGTCATGGGGTTTGTAAACTATAGTTTATGAGCGCAGCACAAAACAAGTTAAATGACACAGTTTGCAGTCGGTGTGTGTCCTGGCAGCTACCCCACCACTACCGCTGGCCCAGCTGGAGAAAGCTTTCTGCCGTTCGCTAACTTTCTCTCTAATCATAGTTTTCCTTTGACTGTAAATAGGCGGGTTGGGAAATCCATATGAATACATAGGCCTGTGCTGCACTGCTGGCTTGTTGTCGCATTTTGAACCTCCCACGCTCATGCGAAGTGAAAGCAAGGAGGAAATGCAAACTCGCTACATGGAGTTGTATGCTGCCCTTCTGTTCACCCATGATCAGGCCCAAACCACATAGAGAGTACAGAGAGAAGCCGCTCGCCCACAGCTTCCTCCCGCCGCTGTCCGCTAAACTGAAATTACACACACACTGCCGGGGACAAGCCGTAGATTTGGAGGGCAAAGCTAATTATGCATCTATGTTTTCATAGCTCATACGAGAGATTGGGTTTCTGTGTGGCTAATGGCGATCTGGACAGAGGATACGTTTGAAGTCAGGCCAGTTCTTTTAAAACATGCTCAGTGGGGCATTTGAAATTATCATGTCTTAGTGATCATGCTACAGAGAGTTGAGGATTGTAAGCTTCACTGTATTGGATCTAGAAATTGTTTGGTTTTTGTGCTGTTTGTACGTAAAATATGCACACAATTATCTCCTAGTACTGTATTCCTGACCAGAGCTTATACTCAAGATCTGGAAATGGATCCCCTGTGCCCACTGTTACTGACATGTGAGAGGACACATTTTTCTATGGAGACAATGAAGTATCTCTGATTCTAAACCAACATGTTCCCCGTTATTTTGTGTATTTTGGTGTATTTGTGTGCAGTGGATGTTTCCCTTATTATATCTTTTGTAAATAACATTTCAATAACAATGCAGTCGCATACAGCATTATTTGTAAACAAGATTATATATGTGACAATGGGGAAATGGAAGAGGTTATTATGAGGATTATTACTTTGACAAATCTGCAGAGTTCCTGTCATTATTTTCAAAACAGAGGCAAAGACAGGCTTCATTTTCCAAGCTGAACTGCTCATATCCATCGAGTTCGGTTTGCTCAAATGCTCCTTCACAGAGAATGCATCTCCTTTGACTTGGAAAGGCCCTGTGTACTGTACACTCCTCAGACTGAGGTTTACACTTCAAACCTACATGAGCACAGACAGACAACCGTACATTTCCAATACACGATGTACAGTCATTCAAAGTTACGTTTTTAACCAAGGATTCTGCAAAAAAAACTATAATGGACAAATAAGTTTTAGTAATATCTTTTGGTTAGCTGGACTAATTAATTAATCTTTATTAAGGACACAGAATCCTGGTTAGTTAAGACTCAATGACAAAACTTTTTGCCCTCGCAGTATAGCACCCAAGCAGCCTCCTCCAGATCTGGGCAAATATCAGGACTACACAGAGGGGAAGCCCACAAAAACAAACATACAATTCGATAATCAAGCCTATGACCTCTTAAAGTGCGACTAACCTCTTTTCCATGCTGAAACTCACTGTCAACTTTGACCATATGTTTCTTAATATTGATGACATTGATAGACAATTCCAACATGATAGACTGCTAAACGTCCACTGGCCAAAAGCATTTGTGTGGCAGCAGCTGTGTCCGGAGCTGCTCTCACTGAAAACATGTCTTGTCTAACTCTCTAAGACTGACAACAACATGCCTGCTAAACCACTGGGAAAACTAAGTACCCCCATTCTGTGTCACTCTCCTTTTTTTTGCCGCTCCCGTGTTTGGCTTGGTCAGAAAGACTGCAAGCTGCCACCGGCTCTGTTTGAGTTCCCCAGCTTTTAATGAGCACTTACTTTCTGTCTCTAATACTGTCTCCTCTTCTTGTGCCTTTCCCTGTCCTTCCATCGAATGGCCATATTGTCTGGTCTCCACTATTTACCGGCTTAGCCCCTAATCCCAAGACAAACTGCTGCCGTTAATGACTTTCTCACCGGATGTGCTCAGGCTGGACCACAAGCAGGGAGGAGGTTGGATACTTATTAGGAAGTCTAGCTTTTTATTAGATTTTTTTCCCCCCTATAACTGAACCTGTATCGTAAGGATTCCAAACATGGTTCCAAATACATTAAATCCTTTACTCATATTAAGCAGATATACTTCAGTAAAACTGGTTTAAGAAAAGACAAAAGCTACACTACACATTTCCTCCCATTTTCCAGCAGCTCTATAGTGAATGTTGGAGATTGTTGAGCACAAGCTGCTACCTGATACCCCAACATACTTCTGGTACTCACAATACCCCACGTACATCCCCATTGTTATGGAGCATAACCCTTTGTGAACAGCTTAATGTGACAGTGGAGTGAATCAGAGCCGAAGTGAATCGGGGCCGACTGCCACAGTAGCGATTGCGAAAAATGTGCTTCCCCCCCAAAGGATTGCTAGTTTTCAATACAGGCCGGACAATCAACCACTCACAGCCACACGCAAACCAACAAATTACAGAGGGGGGAAAAAAATTTAGAGACTAGCTTGTGTAAAGATGTGGCTACTACAAGTTCTAAACTTTCAGAAAAATCTACGTCAATGCCAGTCGTCACGCTATGCAGGAAATGGAGAACTATATGAGGTATGTGGAGGGGTGCAGGTAGACAGACAGCAGTGAGGCCAACAGGTAGCTGCTGCCCAGTCACGCATGACCCTCTGTTTGTGTGGGTATATGTGTGTGTGTGTGTGACCTGTGACCTCAGGCGCCCTGCAGGTGTGTGTCCACGTGCATGCTCTCGCACTGCAGACGCATTCCTCTCTGCTTTGTCTGGGGGATGTAACAAAGGCAGGGTTTGTGGAGAACTACCGACAAATGAAGGGTTTGTTTTTAAAGCAAATGTTTTAGTAGCTTTCATAATGAAATCCTGGTACAGCTCTAAGTAACTGCAGTGAGGTTGCTTCGGCTTCTGGCGTCATGGTCACATAGGTTGTTACAGTAAGGTTGGATATAAAACGGTTTTACTTGTTTGGTTAACATAGCCCTTGCTTTTCCGAGGCAAACAGCCGACAGGCCGCACTCAGCACTCGGGCCCTGGAAGTATATCTCCTGGGTGGGAAAACTGGGGGTCTGTGTACAAATAAGCAGCTTAGGAGCCACCTGGGATCTGTCTGTTTGTAAAAAGCTTTAATGTGCCACCTTTAGCTTAGTATTAGCCTCTACTTGATGCATTCATGTACAAGAAAACACATTCTCCTTTCTCTCTCATGTGATGTGGTTAAACAGTGTGTTATAATTGCTCATACATTTAGTCAAACCATTTGGAGCAGGTCTGATGAGCAACATTAAAGATGCTACAACCTCCTTTGACTGCCTTGGACATGGAATAAGATCCAGGAATGATGTCTTTGCACATAAAAAAAAGTCTGAGTCCTTTTCACTTCCCTTGCTGCAGTTCAACTGAAGCCATTATTAGTGTGAAGTAGCTCTCGCTGTAGGTCTCACATCTCCGAGCGTGACCGCAAACATGTGCTTGCCCATGGACAGCAGTAGACTTAAGAGGAATCACAGCAATGCCACTCATCATTTACAACCAACATTGGACTTCCTGTTTATCTACATGAGACTGCGACAGATATGAGAATTCGAAATGTCAGTAGAGAATTCAAAAAAGGAAGCTTCAGAGAAATTACGAACATCCGCAAAGACAAAGAAAGAAGGAAAAATGAACAAAGTTGGTTGTTGTCACTACACAGGCCTAAGGGACAAACTGCACCCACCCACTGCAATAGCTTCTTAGAGCTACAGTATCTGCTAGTTGTTAGCCTTTGTTATGTGCATTCGTTTCTATCAATGTATCTCTGAACCACGCAGACAAACTCAGAAGTCATGGAGACAGCACATTTTGCAACAGGTAATACTGTAAACCAACAAATATGTAAAACAATAAAAAAAAAAAAAAAAAACATGGTGGCCTAAAGTGAAAATGCACCAGCACAAATAACGTCGACACTACTTTACTAAACTGAGATTTTGGAGAAACTGTTATATTTCGATGTTTCAATCACATGACGTATGATTTATAATCTTAATCAAGTTCAATTAAGTTAATATCTTTTTTTCTGTTTTATCCCTTCATCACTTCATGGTCTTCCCAATCAACCAGACAAAAGTTTACATATTAGGTGGTTTATTCATATTCTAGTGAAAACACTTCCAACTCATTTCATTCAGTGCTTGACTTCAGCGCAGTGTTGAAATGCGCTGCTGGTGAAAGTTCCTCTGACTCATCAGCCCACCTCTCTCCAAACACAAAGGCACGCCAGCATCTTCCTCTTCAGCGTTCCAGGAAAGGAGACCCACTCAACTCACTTGTCTATGGGTTCCATTGTACGCCTCATGCATCATCCTGTCCACCTGCGTTAGGTCATGGTTCATGTGACATCATAACTTAACTTAAAATATAGTCTAATTTTGTTATTATTTATGTAATTACTGGGCCTTCTACATGAAACACCAAAATATTATAAGACTCAACATTTCAGTTTTGTTATGTCTTCTAAAAACAGTGAATCTCCCTTGGCCTTGGTGTTATATTGGTCATAAAATTCCAAAGCATCTTGAACCTACAGTATATGCGAAGGTGTGAGTGTCCATTCGTGGAATATGTGCAGTGTATAGGTGTCATCAAAGCATCATGGACATTCACATTCCAATACGTACGGGCTGAAGGTAATCCCCGGGTGCCTTGGTATTCACACTGCATGTTTATGTGAGAGAATCCAACTTGTTGTGTGAATGTGTAGCTATTTTGGTTTTGTCATACTCTGTGGTCTCCGAAAGACTCTGGGATGTAAAGCTGTCAGGTCGAAGGAAAAAGGCAATCGTGAATTAGGTTTATGTCCTATAGGAGGCAGAGCATCAATGTGAAATATTTGGGGTTTGTAGCTGGTAGGTACAGTGAATGGAGAAGTATTGTATCAGTACAAGAATATATTTGTCTTCAAGAATCTAGAAAATTGTATAAAACTAAAAACACACAAACTTACACACAAACAGATAATTATGCCTAATTGGATCCTAATTACTCATTTGTAATTCATTAAGCATATTCTGGATGCACATTAGGTCTGAAATCTTGACTGAAAATCATATCTTCTGCCTGATCCCGTCAGATCTCGGAAGCTAAGCAGAGAAGGGCCTGGCTGGTACTGGGATGGGAGACCTTTTGGGAACACCAGGAAGCCTGGGTGAATGTAGTGAGTGAGTGAGTGAGTGAGTGGTTGGTGGTGGTCGGAGGGCCGATGGTGCAGACTGGTTGCGTCGCTTCAGTCAGTCTACCCCAGGGCAGCTGTGGCTACAACAGTAGCTTACCACCACCGAGTATGGCGTGAATGACCTCAGTGTAGCGCTTTGAGAGACTTGGTAATACAGGCTTGTAAAGCGCAATGCAAGTGTATTCCATTATTATTATTATTATTATTATTATTATTATTATTATTATTATTATCATTATTATTATTATCATCATTATCATCATTATCATTATCATCATAAGATCTTTGCACTGTGACACCAAGACACATTTAGTTGAACAACACTATCTTCATCTACATTATACATTATAGAAATAAAATAAAAAGCACTATTTTCTCAACACATTAAAAAACAGATACACAAATAAATGCACTGACTTATCCTTCAGTTGTTGATTTTTCTACCATTACACTAGATATTCAATCTTTCCAAATCTTTCTCATTGCTCCCATTGTAAAATAACTTGTAAAATGAACTTCTTTCTGTTAACCTTTCATCTCTATGCAAAAGGTGATACATTGAAGTGAGTAAAATGAGTTGCCTGGAGCCTCTCATTACTTTGTTTATCCTTTCTCTTGAGCCTACGCTCCCTTGCCTATTAACATAATCGATTGCAATGTGTGAATCATTGCTGTTGTTGCTGTAAAAGATCCTGGCACGAATAGTCAACTCACTGTTACATTATGAATTAAACAATACCTCGAAAGCTATGAATCTGGCTTCGGCACTTGTTACATCCATGTGGTTGTCTGTGATAGGTGTGAGTTTTTCGTTTGGTGCGCTTACTGCAAACCTCAGTCCCAATTGAATTAGAATGATTTGTTGCCTTCAGATGCCGTCCTGTCAAGTCCAGGGTATTTGGAAGATGATTTAGGGATCGACAGCCAATTCGTATACGCAGATTTCAGTTAAACGCTGCACAAATCCTCACATGGGGACCGCATTGGATGAGGATGAAGGGAACATGTCCTGTAGTGAAGACCAAAGCAGGAGGGCGGGAGGGGAGGGTGATGGAAATGTGGGGCAGGTTTTTCAGGCAGTTCATGAGCCATATAGGATTTGGTGTTTTTTCCCTTCAGTCTGAGGGAAACCCATCCGCCCAAAACATGATGATTACATGTAGGTCAGTCTTGCTGCCAGTCGAATTGTCAATCTACTCAACAAGGTCTATACTGTGCAAAACATCATCTGGATTACCTCAGAGAAGGAGTAATGAGGGGTTTTGAGGCAATTGTTGAGCGTTTTTCAGGTGGTTATTGGCAACACAAAAAGAATAGACAAAAACTGTAGAGCAAATATTTCAGATCATCATTCATGAGTGAAGTGGAAGACTTGTTCTGTTTCATAAGAGAGACGTTAGATTTGCACAATTTGTACACAAAGTAATTAAAAATGGATTATAACAAGAACAATATATTAAAGGTAAACACATTATACTTTTACAGAATAATAAAACACAATCTATAGTCTTTATAAAATTAAGAACAGATAAGATACTTTCAGTTTTCATATGCACAGCTAAACAGAAATATTTTCAGCCTGGATTTGAACATTCTCAGAGTAGAGACCTGTCTCACATCTCCAGATTTATATATATATATATATAGATAGTCTATTTAGGACATCTCATGATTATTAAAACACAAATGCTTTTTATCACTTTTCTTGCCTTTGAAGTTTGTTCTTTTTTCTTTCTTTCTTGTGACTCTTGAAAACGGCCCAATGCTTCCCCTCAACATTAACTACAGTTTTTCCTTCACTTTAACAAACTTTGTATTAAACGACTTCCCGTGCCATGTTTCATTATAGGAAACAGCCCGAGTTCTTGTCTGCTGTGCTTCCTCATTAGAGTCCCACACCTTCACGAGGCGGTGCGTAATCGATTGGCGCCGGTGCGCTCTGTAATTAAACATATAATAAATCAGCCTGTGGTAATAGGAATGGTGGGTCGTGACACTCCCGGACTCTGCATTAACGGGTGGACTGTGAACTTTGGCCCCTGTCCGCCCTGACCGCTGCATAACTCCGTGTTACCGCGATGACCCGTTGTTACCACAGTGCCCTGGGCAGTCCCGCCAATCACTGCGGAGATACCACTGCTGGGCGGATGTCTGAGCTCTCTAATAACAGCCTGCCCGGTCTAATTTATGATTGCTGATTGGGCCATTGGAACAGCAGTGGACCTGACGCATCGGGTCAACTGGGCGATCTGTCTTTTTAAAGTACTTGTATCTCTCCCCGGACGACAGGGACAGTCATTTGTGCTGCATGAAGGACAGCAGCAGAAGTATGCTATATAGTATAGATTATGTGATAACCTTTAGACAGTGGCTTTGTTGCAGTTATGAATCACAGTGGTTTTGATACATTGAAAGACATACAGTAGCTGGCCTATAGAAAAAAATCTTATATGTTTCATCAAAGTCTCCAACTCCAGCCCTAACTTTGTTTGCCTTCTTTGGTAAATAAAGTTTTTTTCATGTTGTTTAGAATTGTTGTTTGCACATTCCCCCCACATTATTTGTTAAACACTGCATGTTCACATTTTACCAGCTCTGTAGTGTCAGCACTGTGTTTTCCTTCAGTTTTCCTCAAATATATTCAGAAACAGTGTGCTCCATTCTCCCAGTGAATACCAATAGAGTTCCCCGTCAGTGGGAGGTGAAGTTATTATGGAGGATGCCGTGTTTGTCTTTTCCAGCTGAGTGGCCTGTGTGGACCTTGTGCAGTTGTCCTTTAAAAAACTGGGACTCTGACTTCCCACTTGTCAAAGTCAGCCATACGCTGAGACAAGCCGAGCAATCTCCTGTCAGGTCTACTCTGCCTTCTGCTCGGAAAACCTGCAATTGGACTTACGTCCGACAGTAGTTCAGACCGGTAATCTTACACTGTCAAACCATATTGGGTTTAGTAAGGTCTGCAGAGTGGCTTCATGACACATGAGAGCGCTTTGTCATTTTAACAGTGCACTTCTAAGGCTTTGACACTTAAGAGGGCATGCATGAACAAAAACAGCCACCTACGGTATGATATGCCATACTTAAAAAAATATCGTTTGAAGGTAGCCAGCAGGAGATCCTCCTCTTCTCGCCAAAGGATGTATAGATTTTCTTATAAGCTGCTTGTTTTTTGTCAGTGGTCGCCACAGCAAACTGAATGCAATTGTGATTCAGCTGGTTTAAACTGGATGCCCCTTCTCTTGCTGCATTTTTATGACTGAAGTGGACTATGGGGTTCAATGTCTTATTCACCCTCAGTGTATGTCCAGGGCAATTCTTCCCCTATTTTTTAATTCTCTGATTGGCATTGGGTTTTCATACACTTTACATAAATAAGAAAGCAATTAAAGACAAAGCATTTAAGCCGCGGATTTAAAGCAGACACTTATAATATTATTGTGTTGAACAAGTGGATTGAGTGCAGGACTGAAAGACTTAACCTGGCTATGGCAGCACAAAGCCTCCTTGGATTACCGCCACACAAAGAAGCAGAAGAGGCACAAAGGCCATTCAGATGAAGGTATTTAAGGGCAGAGGAAACGTCCGTCAGCGGCAGGATTTTTGGGACTCTCTCACCCAGATAAAATTCTCTTCTTGCTCTTGTCCCCCCCCCAATCACATCTCCTTATCACCGCCCGCCATTTTTCGGTTGCCTCTTCTCTCCCTCTAACTACTCTTCTGCCTTTATGTCTTATCTCCGACTCGAGGCTTCCCTTCTCAAATATTTTCCCTCATCACGTCTTCCTTCCTCTCCGTGAGATTTTTTTTTTCCTCATAAGATTTCACTTTCACTCGTCCCCTCGGCGAGACACTGTTGACGTTGGCCCCAGTGTATTTCTGTTGCGGGGCTTGTCAGCGAATGACAAATGGCTCTGCGTAGCGTGGCGCTGCATGGAGCTCAACGGCAGCCCTCACTTTCCATAAACATGCGATTGTAACAGTAACACAATGTGTGAATGGGAAGGCCCAGGCCAAATGCAGATGTCAAGTGAAGAGTAATGTCCCTCACCTGCAGCTGCATCAATAATACATAAGGAGAGTTATTTGAGATAAATCTTAGAAACCTATTCGACAGGTGTTTTTGATAATCGGCTTCTTAGCAATTGTCAAGTAATTGCATGGACGTTGACACTGGTAAAAGATTGTTCTTCATCTCTATTAATGTACCATGTGTTAGCAATTATCGGTGTCATACATTTTCGGGATAAAAAGCACTCGAGCAAAGAAGGAAAACCAGGATGAAACACGTCCAATGCAAAACAAACAACTTTTGTGTAGTTTTAGATTCTCCACACATGAAAGTTGCACAAATGATGAAGATTCATAACAATTAGGTATTATTATTACTGAGCCCATCCTTCTTATTCATTGTTGTTGTCGTGTCCATAGGTAAGCTACTGTACACAAGTCACAGTAATGCTGTGCTAACCATAAATTGTGAAAACCATGGACGTAGCACCGCTATTAGCTCTGGGAAGCCTAATAGGAAATCGGGGCAGGCTCTGGAGATTCCTTGCTGTAATGGACTTTCCACTAAAATTGATTTGGCCCTCTTTATGTCATTATTAAACATAGGCATTAGGCTTGTCTTAACACAAGCAACAATGTCCTTTCCCCCCCTTTTGCTTTTTTTTGTCCTATGGCTTCAAAAACCCAGCCAAAATGCTTGCATAAACAGGCTTCAGTTAGCTTCTGAACGCTATGGGGGAAGGCCACCCTCAATTAGTCCATTGCTGTTCTACAGGGTCCTGACCTGTCTGCATATTAATTTGCAGCATGTCCGGGTAAAACAATTCTTTATCTACATACTCTCTGTCCTTGTTTATCCTCCTCTGTGACCTAGAAGCTGACAGCCACTTCCTGTGTACACGATCTCCATTATTCTGATAGTGAGACATGTTCAACTGTTGTTCTGAGTAATCAGGTCCTGACCTCATCCTGTCTGCTCTCTCATATTACTGATAAGGCCCGCAGTGTTTGTTTATGAAGCCATGTCAACCATTTGATCTTAATTAAAACAAGCGATATGCAAATTGCCCCTGCCCTGTCTTTTTAATCTGACCTGTGACCCATGTAATGATTCGCCTGGTTTAAGGCAGAGGCGAAGAAGGTAAAGGGAGGGAAGGATAGCAGGTGGGAGCGGCTGATAAAGGTGTGGGTCACATTTTGGGGTGAGGGATTCTTCACATGCTGCAGCACAAATACAAAACACACAAACCAATGCACATATGCGCGCACACACACACACACACACACACACACACACACACACACACACACACACACACACACACACACACACACACACACACACACACACACACACACACACACACACACACACACATGAATGACAGGTACAGTATATTTCCATAACGACCGGAGCAGACGCCGCTCGGGGAGATCTGGCCTGACTGGAAAACTTTAACCCCCGTCATGTAGCTGTTTAGCCTCATGTCCCTTTTTGTTCTTTCTTTCACTCCTCTGTACGTCTCATTTGTCAGTGTTATTCTGCTTTTTTTCTGTCTTCCTCTTGTTTCCAGGCTGTCTGGAGCGCTTGCACCTGGTCGTATTGTTTTATCTTAGACATGCAGGCATGCAGTCACCACACACTCACCCCATATACAGTACACAGTGCACCGGACATCCAAAAGGTTAAATCGCTGACTCTTTGTAATTGCACTTTAATGGGCTTAATCAGTTTCGCCAGAGATGTCACATTATTTGCTGCCCCAGCGTCTTTCGTCTCAGTGCACTAATTTACATGATGTCACAATTGTTCTATTCTTGTTAACTCTATTACTCTGACAAGATGTGCTGTTTGTGCTCACTGCTCATGAATATGGAAATTGCCTAGTACTAATAAGATTATTATTTTGCAGATTTTTCTTCTCTGAATAATCTTGAAACACATTATGCTAGGGCTTGGCGATATATCGATATTTAAGATATATCGATATATTTTTAAATGAGATATGGAATTAGACCATATCGCGTATATCGGGATATTTCAAATTCCATCCATCCATTTTCTTCCACTTTATCCGGGGCCGGGAGAAAATGGATGGATGGAATTTGAAATTCATTTCAAATTCAGATTAGTTATTAAGTTAACAAAAAGAAACAGGTAATCTCAAGCTGATAAAAAAAAAAAAAAAGTTTATCTCGAACTGAGCACTTTACTTTGTGATCTCTTTATATATAAATGCTGCCCTCAGATAAAGATTGACCTATTTTATTTATTGGCTATTTTTTATTAAGACTTTTTTTATTTAAATGTGCATCTTACGGAGCTTTGTTATACAGTGTTTATGTTTACATTTATAGTGAGTTTTCAATAGAACTACTCGTATTTGACTTTAACTTAACATTTCATTTCACAGCTCTCACTTTGCGGAAATATATCGGGATATATATCGTATATCGATTTTCAACCAAAATATATCGGGATATGACTTTTGGTCCATATCGCCCAGCCCTAATTTATGCCTTGTTAAACTTTTAGTTTTACATGCAGTTGTCATCATACTGAATTGGATTTCAACAACAGCTTCTAGCTTTAAGTTGCTTTTTAAGCAAGATATGTGTTGTGGTGAAGGCCATTTGAACGCTGAAAGGATGATGAATCTGGTGAAGGTGTATGAGTGGATATTAAAAACACAGTAGTTCCTCCTGGACCAGTTTGGTGGAGCTCTGGAGATGACCTAAATGCTTGCGGTACATACGCAAGCACACAGGAAGCGGAGTAAACCAGTCAGCGAAGGGCGGGCGTCTGCCGTTGATGCGGTGTTTTTAGCGGTTCTGCGTTAATCGCACAGGATTACAGTATGAATCACGAAACTCACCTACTGTCGATGTGTTTTTGGTCATGTCGTGCCGCTCGTAGATTGTTATTGAGGGGAGTTCCGTGTCCCATGTGAGACGCGGCTAGTGAACAACACGTGACCGCAAATGAACAAATCTGACTGGACGGGCTCGTTTGAGTTTTCTGATGCGAGGACGTGGGTCCCAGACTGATATCCCTGTATAAAAAAATACAGAGGGATCATTCTGGTCTCGCCGCGCTACTAAAATACAGGGTCACTCAAACTGAAGAGTTAATGTCAGAAGATTTAACGTTTTGACATGTGTTTGTCCTTTTTATGAATAGACAGAAGTATAAACTATGCTTTTGAGATATGATTCTGACCATTGCATGGGCTTAAAGTCTGATATTAAAAATGAGTGTTGTTCCGATACCAGTTTTTCCGATCCAATCCGATACTTGGGTTCAGAATAGATGCTGATGCCGAGGACCAGTCCCGATACCACAGTAAGTGAATACACACAATAACAAAGCGTGTAAAAATAGGCCAAAACCTATAGCATTATGCAGATTAAACTAAATCCGTGCATTATGTGACTAATGCTGCTTGATTCTACGTAGGCAAAAAAAGATAACACAAATGTGATTATTAGGAGGTTTATAGTCTGCAAAGCCCGACAAACACAATTTGGTATTGGACAGGTTTGGGTTTAGGTAGCCCTGTCCCAAAAACAAACATCCACTTGTGAAGCAATTGCTGATCTTGAATATGAATAAATGGTGGTAGATTAACACTGCAGCTGTAATTACTCCAGTCACTTGTCATCACACACTCAGCCTGCCGCTAACGTCTATTGCTTCGAGTAAAGCCTGGGAGATTTAAAAGATTAGCACTTCCATTCTTGCCCAGAACAATTTCCGTTTGATAATAACCCTGATCCGATGCCTTAAACACTAAAGAAACATGGACAGAGATGGAGAAGTAATAAAAGCGCTTCATTATCAACATTGCGTTTCATTGTACTTTAATTAAAAAGAATTGAGATGGGCTGCGTGGGGAAAGTTATCTAAAAAGGCTTTCGCTGCACTCACTCATCCCAGTGCTTGTGTAAATGTGCAAAGTATTAGAGCAAACAAAGACAGTGGTTGCTCAATGGCCCTGTTTATACTCAGCGCAGTAAACACGTCGTTGTAACCAGTGCACTTTTCCCATGCACAACTACTGTATATAAAGAATATGAATGTGATACAGGCACGGTTACACATTCAAATGACTGATTCTGAGTGGATACAGGAATGTCTTGTGTAAAACTGTGTGTACTGTCCTGCATTAGAAGAGACAGTAGTTTAGGCAAAGCAATTTCAAACGGTTCAACACCTTCAGGAGAGAAGACTGAAATATGAACCGCTAAACCAACATGTTTGTATTTAGGTAAATCATCATTAATTAGACATGTGTTTTTCATTGTGATTTTGCAATAATGTGTTATTCTTTTCGATTTATCTCAATTTCTACATTCATCTCTCTTTCCCCGTCTCTTCTTGTTATTCTCACTCTTTTCGACTTGTCATGATATGTGCCACACTCTCCTCTCTTTATCTCTCTCTAGTCGCTCTGTCCCTCCCTCACTCCACACCAGCTGCTGCTCATTCTCGCTCGGACCTGTGGTGGCCCATACACACATGTACATATGAGAGCTTACCGATGTGGCTGCGGGCTGATTTGTTGCCTGTTAGAATATAAAACTGAGACAGCACAGACACATACCACCATCCCTTCCTTACCGCGCTTTCACGATACACACATTTTCTACTGCACGGTCACTTGTCAGCTGTTGGTTTGATTTCCGTTCTTATGTCACAATACCCCCTCCGTCTCTCAGCCTGGTTTGAGTTTTCTTCTCCTCCGTCCTCGGGGCTCGCTATCTGCCAAAACGTTTTGTGCGGTCTGTTTTAGGCCGGTTTGTGTGTGCATCACTGACTTTGGGTAGATGATGTTGAAATTAATCGTAATCTGATCCTGTGACTCGTTGCCACTTTGGAGCGGGCGTCATATTGTGTTTCAGTGCTTTTCTGTTAAATGCAGCTCTATTCTCAACTACAGACAGTGACGTGCTGCTTACTTGATTGATTAATAACGGACTCGTCACAGTTGGGTTGCTATATGATTGCTATATGATTTCTGCTCTCCAAACATGAGCTTGTGAGTGAAAAATGGATAGGAAAAGCAAGAATACACCTCTAAAAATGCAGGAATTGTGAGAAACTTCTGTGACCTACAGTGGGAGGAAAAAGTGAGTACATTTCTGCCTAAATTGGTCATAAAATGTGGTCTGATCTTTATTAAAATCACAAGAATCACTGTATATTCGCCAAGAAATATTATACACATTTTTTTGCCTTAGCGCCCCATGCTTATGGCTTAACACTTCAGCTACTCTTCCTGAGGTCTTATCAATGAGAAAGTGCAACCCCCTCTATACAGTATGTTGACAGCATGTAAAGTATATCTGTTGGATAAAGTGCTGTACATTTGGCCAAAGGCTGTGTGGTCTCTGATATTAGTCGCTCTAAGCTGGCTGCTGCTGAAACAAGCCAGCTCCTTGATCTGACATCTCTATGGGGAATAGATTTGGTCTTTTTTTTTTAACTTTTTTTTTATCTCCATTCGCTCCTTCTCCTTTTTTTCACACACACATACAGTTTCTCTTTTTCTGTAGTAAAATGCAGAAATGCCTCATGAATGTGTATGGTGAAATGAAAACCATATGGGCCTATAGGTAGAGAATGGCCTCTCCAATGCAAACGTTGGCTTTAGGGTGTAATACACACTCAGAGACGCACACCGCATAGGAGTCAGCACCACTGACATACTTAAACAGACACACTCACAGAGCACTATTTCGGGAACGCTCTGTAAGTAAGCATGTATGTATTTTAGGAACCGTGCTGAGTGACTTTTGTTCCAGGTAAGAAAATGTAAATAATTATATACCCTCAGTTGTTGTACAATGTGGGAAAATACTAATTACACATTTTGATAAATTGGTAGGATAAGATACATGATTTGGGAATTAGAACAAGGAGAGACATGACAAGATGGGATTTAAACTCACCCTGCCTTATAAATAAATGGAGGCTCATGCTAGGTAAAGATATGGTAATAAAAAAAAAATCCACTTATACACAAGCATAAAACCTTAAAGAAAACTGTGTACCTCAGGCATGTTTGGACACACTCATAAACCACCTGTCCGTTGGTGTAATAACATTTTACAATTCAGCTTTTTACTGTTTAGTGTTCAGTGACCTCTTGGTGTAACTCTCCGTTTTGTTGGAGACACATTGCCCTGTTGCTTTTTTGTAATTCTGGGAGACCGGCTTGACCCTTACCTCAGTAGCACATGCTCTTTGGCTCCGCTCAGACTTGATCGTCAGTGGGGTTCAGCAGGCCACACTTTAATACATCCATTTGAGTAAAACTGCTCCTCTTGGACTCACCCCTTCCCTTTCAACTGCTATGTGTCGTAATCCATCAGAGATATGGTTCCGGCCCGAGCCATCCATAACAAATGCAGACACACATTTCATCTCATTATGTCAAAATTTTGGCATCTAAATGAACCGAGGACACAGTAGGACATGGATTTAGGGTGTAGCAATGACTCCTTTGACGCTAACTTACTTTGAAAAGGTTTTTTAAATGCAACCTGTATCGCGTATCATACTATTCTTAAATCAACAAACTGGGACGGAGAAAGGTAGTTTAGTTTAACATGGTTCACGCTCATTCTCACCATCCCGGCTCTTCATGGGGCACATTTTACAACTAACCTGCTAACAGTTGTTGCTAGTGGTTAAAACATTGAGTACAACACCTTTGGATTATCGCTTGAGCTGAAAAAGTATGTGATTTCCATCTGGCTTGACAGCATTTGTCATTAACATTCTGCACACTTTGTAAAACATAGAAACAACTGAAAAACAACTTAAAAGCCAATTTCATATCTAATCAAATGATTCTATGGCTTCACTTAAAGCAGTAGTAACTCATGCCCCTAGAGGCCATAAGCGCCACTGCAGGTGTCGTAGCGTGTTGCGTTTTTTTTACTCATTGTCTGTGAGAGTAAATACTACTCTGACAGAAAAGACAAAGGGAGAGAGGGATATTGTACATCCAATTATACAATGAAGATCATTTTTGTCATTCAAACTTGGTTGTAAATACTGTTTAAGTGGCGCTAGCCCATAGTTAGCTTTGCCCGTTTGCCTGTTAGCTTCTTCTTTGTGATTCCATAATTGTGCATTGGTGCACCGGGTCGGAGCAGGGAAAGCTGCAAGTGTGGTTTTCTGGCCAGAGACACCAGGGGGAGATGAAAGATCCCGCAGTCATCCCATTAACACTTGTACTACCCCCAGAAGGACTACGACAATGATTTATTAAGGTAAACAAGTTACTTAGTACTGCTTTAATAATGATACGTTAAATGTACACTTATTAGCACATGTATCAAAGTGAATTCATACAGATGCGAAGACAAGTAGGTGGTGCGAAGGTGCTAGAATTGGTCATCCATTCTAAATTGTTTACATGTCATCTCTGAGCACTTGTAGCTTATGTATTTGTAGACAGTTTAGATCCTTGGGCATCTTTTCCACAATGCATGGAGCCAGGAGTCTTGGCCTAACTTCCCAAACTCCGATGGTGGCTTCAGAAGTGGCCTAGAGGTTTTGACGACCCAGACACCTAGAACCTTCTGTGACTCTTTGATGAGGGATTCCTGCGGACTACGGGGCAACTACGGCTTGGGGCTGGAACACACACACACACCACACCACACACACACCACACCACACACACACACCACACACACACCACACACACACATACATACACAAGCCAAAACAATCAAACACACTGCACTTTGAGAAATGGATAGCTGTGGGGCGCAGTCCTACAGACAGACAGACAGGACGTGTTGGGGCGGAGAGCAGAGGGAAGCTGGCTTTGATTGCTTCGTTGACCTGTGACCTGGAGGTGAAAAGGTACCGGAGGGTTCAGCCACACAAACACACACACACACACACACACACACACAGGGCTTGGTTTAGTTGCAGCCTGCAGCGGCCCGGCAGAAGTGTGCATGTGTGGCTGTGCGCTGGTGAGCTGCAGGGTCGCGTCCAACTGCATGAAGGTAGGATCACAAGCAGCTGTCTTCACTTTGATCTAGGGGTGTGTGTGTGTGTTTGTGTGTGTGTTTGTCAAGGCCCAGTCACCACATCACGCTGATAATGTGTCACTAAATCAGATTGGGCTGATACAACAAGACAGGCTATAATCATATTCTGTCACCGTAGACCGCTACTCCAGTTCAAGTTTATGTAAAGCAAGTTGCAGTCAAACTAAAACAATGCTGTACTTCTGAGCAAACCTGGCTGTGTGAATAAACCACAGTATATCAAATGAAAACTTTAACTAAACTCTAACATAACTTTGAGCTTACACAGACATACGTACGTAAATAACAGAGAGAGTCACTGAAGAAAATTTCAAATCTAGCTTTACAGTCAGGCAAATACAATAGACCCTTCCCAATAAAACTATGTTATTTTACAAGTTTGGAACTGGCACATAGTTTAGTTTCTCTGTATCATTATTTTTTTCCCTTTGCACTGATCACTATGCGTGCACCAAATTGCAACAATGACAGCACCTAAATCTATTAAACGAGCGTGAGATAGCCATAGCCAATGTGATACATGCGCGACAGTGAATAATATGTCATTGATAGTTGTTGTGATAAAATGGATGAGTAGAAGCTATAAATGCAGTGCCTAAAAATACTTGTGGTATTCCATCAGAAGCCTGAATTATGTTCCCTTTTTACAAGTAGATAAAGTGCTCTAAGTTCTTCTGCCCGGGCATGTATAATATTTGTTTGGTTCTTTTAATAATTCAGTGCGCTGAGTAGCAGAAGAAGAAACACATCCATCAATAACAACTCTAAACTGTTTGTAAATGTGCTGCCGGCTCATTCTTGTGGAGGATTTATTCTGGCTAACACATGCACCAATTACACACTTCTGTCATCACAAACAAAATGGCGTTTTATTTCTACATTCAGCATGCTGTGTATATTCCCCACATATGGTTCTGACACCATTATAAACAATGTGTTTTTGAAATTACCGGCCAAGAATGTGATACTATGTCTCTCTCCGCACTGAACCAATTTAATTGTGGAGTGGCGTAATGAAAACAGCCTGTTTGTCCTTGTTAAAGAGGCCGAGTGCTCCCCGCCGGCTGACACTCACAAACACACTGCTGCCCCACTGGTTCATATTTATTCAACCGACTATAGCAGCCTGCCTTATTCTTAGTCTATAGTCTCAAAGGTAGACGAAAAACTTTGCACATCAATTGCTACAGGCACGTGCGTAGCAGATCAGGGAAAACCCAGTGCTCATAGGTAAAGACAATTTGAACATGTAACAATGCTATTCTAAATGTTGACTTGCAAGGTAAGCAAAAACAATGAAATGCACAAATTAAAACTTGTCTGCAACATGGTTTTAGTATATACAGTAGTTCCATATGCTTTTCACTCTTCTTTACTTTGTTCAGGTCGTATCCAGATTTACAGTACATTGTACATTTAACAAGGAGTAAAGATTGTGGCTGTACTAAAAGTTATTTTGCGTCTATAGCAAGACAGTAAATAATCCCCCATTACTTTTAACTCCTGGCCTTATCAAATGTTATCTGCAACTGCTTCAGTAGGTGTGTCACCCTGTTTAGGGTCCCGTACGAGCTGCACATGGTTATTGTTTACCGGCGCTTGCCTGTTAAAACCAGTGTGTAAAAGTCACGCTCCCGTCTGCTCCTCCGAACTGCAGACATCAAACAGGACACTGCTGTGTGACTTTACGAGGCTGCCAGAGCTGTTTGGACCAGTTATGGTGGACAGAGATTGTGCGGCAGCTGTGACCAGGGTCTTATAAATCTGGACGTTATGTGACAGGCAATTTTTTGGTTATAAATCATTTTAGAGGAATGATTCTTAAATATTGTGTTGTTTAAACTTTCATGGTCTTGGTGACTAAACTTCTATCAATTGCCTTTTCACCTGAACGTTCGCTGCTGCAATACTTTCTTAGATATTTGATTAATAAAAAAAATTGCTCAAAAATATCAATGAAATGCTAAATTATTGCTTGTGGACAATCCATAACAAGTGGGTGCACCAAAAATGATACACCCACACAAACTTATGACTCAAATTTAACAATGTTTTTGATCAAATAATGTCTGCAAATATCAAAACATCATAGTAGATGGCAAACATGTTGTATTGTGTTGCTCAGATAGTTAAGTAGTCGTCAGGTGGTTTATCTTATTCCAGCAACTATGGGCAGTAGACAGGGGTACACCGAGACAATGGTGTGACAGTGGCAAGCATTCCCTTTTAAGGTTATCCACTGTCAAAAAATCACTAAACTGCTAAGTAATACTAACATAATTCCAGCTCAGCGTGTCTTTCAGCAGCTCTGCCCTCCAGCAATAAGGCGCTGATTAGGTTTTCTCAGTCCACCTCTCTCCATACTCTGTCATTAGTGTCATTTCACTAATGTTTGACTAAAAATACCCAAAGGACAGGCCTATTAAAAACACGGCAGCCCAGTGTTAATCGCCTCGAAACACTACACTCCCCCACACTCCCTGTTCTGTCACTCACTCCTGCCCTGATCTCACTTTTAATGCTTTCGCTTGTTCTCTGTCATGTTTGCAATCTCTCTCGAGTCTTATTACCAGATGCTATCAAGCTTGTTCAGTGTGCCTCTTTATTCCCTAATGCTCAGGCTAATACAAATTATGTTATGACGTTCAGTTTAGGGATTAAGTCAAGCGTGTGTATTTGTAGGGATGTTTTTTTTTTTTTTTTTTTGCAAGGGGTTTTTATGATCCGTGGTATTGGCTTCAAGCAGACTGACCACTGCATATAAGATGGACCATTGGATTTTAATGTCCTATACCATGGATCTTTGAAGGTGCGGCGGTAGATGCGAGTTATTGAAGCAAAAAGGTAGTGAAAGAGTCATGGCCAGTGGTTTTGTATTGGCATCTTTTGTGAATTATTTTTACGAAGAAATATTAACAACTCTTTTTGATAATTTATACATCATTAACATTGTCTCCATTGTGGCATGCAATTCAATCTATACATTTTGTACAATATGAATTCTTTTTTTAACATTTTATCTTTTCAGAACTTGGACACAAACCGCACTTCCCTGTACAATTGTGTCTTGCTATTTTGATGAACTATTCTACCTTTCCAATTAACTGGCATAGTTTTTGTTTTGCTAAATTGTAAATGTAGCTGTAATACTTGAGAACTTTATGCTGACGTAATGCAGACAAGGCGAGTGAATCAATCAATCGGCCAATGTGTCCTTTTGAAATGAGACCAAACCAACCTTGTGTTTAGCAGCAAAAGCTCATTCAAGGAAGCCTAGATAGATTTTCTTTGGCATTAAAGTCTTTGGCATTAAAGTCTTGCTTAGCCATGGTATAATTTGAGTACATTTCTTAAATAACCTCGGGGTCGTTTAAATGTTCCTGTCTTGTCCATCACAGTGCAGACCTTCTGCCTGTGCCCGTGTGGAAGTGTAGCTCTGGATGAAGGAGTCCTGATCACACGTGAAGCCCTCAGAGTATAGACAGCTGTGCTCCAGATGTCCCGCGCCCGGTCACGTCTGAAGCACATTTGTTGTCTTTATGGATGTGGACATCAGTACCAATCTCCTGTAACACCGCTGACCACTCGGCCGCCATCCCCCACTCCGCCCCACTTCTGATTAATTAAACAAGTGACCTCCGCCGTTTGATACTCAGGATGCAGGACAGTTCCAAATGGCCATCTCTCTTTTGTGCGCGATAACTCCCTGCCTTCTTGATTAGTCCGGCAATATTTCAGCAGTGAAGTAAGGATTACAAAACAACCATTAACTATGCCCTGCGGAGTTTGCTTGTAAACAACAGATACATTTCACAGTGTCTTTTAGTGTTTCTTATAACCACCCTTGTTACAGGTTTTGCTAGCACTTTAAGGGCTTTATTGAAGGATGACACAATATCAGTAAAACCTGCAGAGCGCTAACACCACTATGCTCTTTATTGTGACAAAGATAAACAAGAAAGAAAGTTACCAAAATAACCAAAGAAATAACGTTACTTGGCAAATTGAACAGTACAAGTACATTGTGCAACTTTTTATGCATTTTTTTAATATTTGCGCCTATTTGACCTGGTTGTGCCCCAGCGGCTGTATGACTGGTCAGCATGGCGTATTTACTTACAAGGTGGTCTCTACAAGGCTCCAGGATCAATTGTTTTGATTTCTGGTGAGAGCATAGATGTAAGATAGAAGAGATAACCGCTGTTCCATTCAGCCCCATTCATAGTAATGGTCGCGAATTAACATGGCTGCTCATGCTCCTCCTACGAAGCCTGTTCCTTAAAAGGGCAAAAAGGCGGGACCGGCGGACCGGCTACGAGCCTCCGCAGAAGCCACAGGCTTCAGTTTTTATTTCTTAAAACAGCGTGGTAATGCCACCTAGCCCAGCATTGTCACATGGGTCATACAGTAGCAATTTTAGAAAAGAAAAACTCTTTGGAGCCAAGCTTTAAAGCAGTGCAAACGAAGTCAAAGTCTTATTTATGGAATCGCCCCTGGCCACTAGGGGGTGGTATTACAGGAATGTCAGCTCCCCGCCATGAGGACCAAGAAGCACTTTTCTTCCCCATTGGGTGAGAGGGTCCATCAGCAGTGAAAATCTGTAAAACAATTAATCCTGTAGCGTCCTAGAGACTACTGTAATAGAAAGTAAGGCGCCATAATACTCACTCATACAGCTGCTGCGTCACTACAAGGTCAAATACACACAAATATCAACTTATTTTTCCACATAAAAGTATTTGGAATTTAGTGTGAATTGCACATTCACAACCCAGGGTTTGTTGTGTAGGTGTTGTCGAATGAATACTAATAATTAGCTTTAATAATTAGCTTACAGTTTTACAGTTTTGCTTTATTGTTTGACAAGCTTCTCAAAGTGCTACTGTGTAATGTTGTCATTATCTTTTTACTCCTGGTAAACAACTATTGTAGCCACAGCTGCCATGGGTAGACCAACGGATGTGAGGCTCCCAGGCAAAGTGGGTGAAGTGTCTTGCTTAAGGACACAATGCAGTCTGCACCAGTCAGAGCAGGGATTCAAACCACCAACGTTTTGATTATAAGTAGTACTAGTAATAGTGGTATCAGAAGCAAAAGCTGGAGGAAAAAAAGAACTATAATGCTATTTCCATTATGGTTAAAGCAATACTAAGTAACTTGTTTACCTTAATAAATCCTTTTCGTAGTCCCTCTGGGGTAATACAAGTGTTAATGGTATTATTGGTGGGTCTTTCATCTCCCCCTGGTGTCTCTGGCCAGAAAACCACACTTGCAACTTCCCTGCACCAGGTCGGAGGCGCAATTCACATTAATAGAATCACAAAGGAGTAGCTAACAGGCTAACGGGCAAAGCTAACTGTGGGCGAGCGCCACTTTAGAAGAATTTACAGCCAAGTTTGAGTGAAAAAAATTATCTCCATTTATGTAATTGGCTTGTGGCACAATGTACAATATCCGTCTTTCCCTTTGTCTTTTCTGTCAGCGTAGTATTTACTCTCACGGACAATTAATGAGTCAAAAAAACGCAACATGCACCTGCAGTGGCGCTTATGGCCTTTAGGGGCATGAGTTACTTAGTTCTGCTTTAAGTTAATTTGTCTGCATAGTATTAGTAAAAAATGCAATGAGTAATGGATGGAACTATAATTGAGCTACATTGAGGTAACAATGCCGTTGCTACAGAGGGCATTTGAGTTGACTTTTTGCGATGAGTAGCCTACATTGTGCTGTTCCATAAAAATGTGTGGTGGCCCACTAATGACACAATAGGTCGCATACCTCTTCTTCCTTTCTGTGAGCTCACTGGACCACCTTGCCTGTTTATCTCCTCCCCCTCCATCCCATCTGTCTTCAGACCAATTTCTCCGTCTATAACAGACTGATTGAGCTGTATATATAACTCAACACCCATCTGTTTTGTGGATGCAGTTGAAAACCAATGCGGACCAAATTTTGCCGCTTCACGCTACGTTTGAATGACAAGCTCAGTTCAATGATCGGTGCAGGAGGACCGAGCACTGATAGTCGAGGGGCAGCCGAAACATCCAGGCACGATTAACCTGTATTTCATGCACTGTCAGCATTGATAAAAGAATTGGTTGTTTTCAAATGCCTAGAGTGGAGAATTCATAATGAAACGCTTTGTGAATCTAATTTGCAAAGTTATACCAATGTCTTAGTACTTCCAGAACTCCTGACTTGAATGTATTAGTATTGTAGTTGTTGTAGTTATCAGCCCAAAACATCCATAGTAGGCTCATCCTCTCGGGAGGTAATCCTGACTGAGGTCCTTGCTGAAGATATGGAGATGGGTTTCTCATGGACTTCTGCTTCTCCTTGTGTAATATGACATAAGATTTAATTTACTTGCGTATGACATAATTTGAAATTAAATGAACTAAGCAGATAGTTATAAAATCCTGACTGACTTCATAAACCACAACTGATTAGAATGATTTTCTCATCCAATGGGCAAGAAAATTCACTGCAAATGTTCATCTTGTAAAATCCCCAGTAAAATGTGTAGTCAATAACACAAAGGTTGCTTAAGGCTGGGCTCGTGTCGGCCATCATTTTACTGGTTTGTTATTTTAGCACGTCATTGTTTCATTTGTTTTTATAGAGGTGGGTTTCATATGCCAGGGTTTGTAATACCGAGCTAATAGCCACAGAACCGCAGCGAGGGCACTTTTATGTGGCTGAGGCGGCAGGTGTTACATCTATGGTGCTTTTACGCACACAATACTGAAACATACACAAGTGATTTAATATTCGTTCTGTGGTAATAAAGTTGAAGCGCAGGTAGTCAATGTGTTAGACTGACGTATGACATCATGCAGGCCTACACCTTTAAGTGTAGCTATAAAATTGTACTATGAATTTGCTTTTCGTGCTAAATACTGATGGTTTCACAGTGTTAGAATATGAACCTATTCCATAAAGCTCTCTATGCGCTGTTATTGGGCTAATCTGAAGGCCACATAAAGTTTGGAGGTGCGATTGACCTGTCCTTTGGCAATACAGTCTAGTTTGATGTTGGATTTGACATTTGAACCTTTGAACTTATTTTAGACCATGTATTCCCCTATTCTCTGGCACGCTGGCCTATTCTCTGTGTAATAAAACATAGGCAACTTTAGTGGCTACTTAAACCAGCCGTCATGTTGGGCAATCAATAACGCCTGTGTGAATGCTCTCTGCAAGTCTCCTGACAAAAGCTTTTTTTTTTTGTCTTTGTGAGAATTTTTTTCATCTCCAGGTCGTGTCTGGTAGTGATCATGCACGCTGATGGCTTCAAAACGGGCAGAACTAATGCAGAGCAGAGGCCGAGCTGTGATGTCCACGGCAAAAGAGAGGGGAGTTAATGCTAGACGCTCTGATGCAGCGAGGAGATGAGAGAGATTGTGTTGAGGTAATTGGTCGCCTCGAGAAAGGCGGCGGGCATTACAAAGCGCAAGAACGAGCGAGCGACAGTAACAATGTAAATATTTGTGCGCTGGAGGTATAGTCTGGAGTGTGTGCGAGTGCTGCGTTATGATTGGCCATCGGGTTCTTGTTTCATGTACCATGGACAACAGCTGGAGTCGTCCCGTCTATTCCTCTGCCCCACGCTCCTCGGAGATCTCTGCTCTTCCTGCCATACATCAAAATATTGATAAAAACACGCAGCTTTCTTCATTTTATTTCTCCTTAGACGATTCATGGGCTGGTCCACTCAGCTCCTCAGAGGCTCTTTCTGGTTCCTGTCATGCCTTCCTTGATTCATTGGAGTTCATTTTCCCTCGATCATCTTTTGCCTTTAGCATACACTCCCATGTGAAACACTACACAGATGTACCCACTGGATTGTGTTCATTTGTCAAATAAGTCACGTCTCTCTCTCTTTATCAATTCATGTAGCCATTCAAAGCTCTTTTCATCTCACACTAGGGATATCTCAATTCACACAGGAGACTATCATTGTCAGAATCTGCAGTGCAATTGGAAATGTATCATAGTGATTCTCATAGTTAATGACAAGACAGGGCTAGTGGCTGGATTTGTGTCAAATAAACTAATGCAGGGGTCTCCGACCTTTCCCTTAACGTAACTACATTTGCTGAATATAAACAGCAAAGAGCTACTTCAGTAACTAATGGACTTGGGTAGAGCACATCCTGGATGAAAACATATTTGATTATATTCACCTAAATGATGTAGAATATGTTACTCTCTCAATAATTCGATGCATACAGAGAAAATGCATCTATAACTATGACTTGATTCAAATAAGTCAAATAAGTCAAAGACCTTTATCCGATTGTGTAAAGATCCTTATGAAGTTACTTCTAGTAGTCGTTCTAGAGCTGAACGTCAGAGTCTACTGAATGTTATTATTATTACAGTTTACTTTCAGTGTTGTGAACTTAAAGTGTTTACCTGTCACAAGGCCTGCATTATATAAAGGGTTTGAAAGATTTGTGAGCTTCTGTGAGTCCAAGAGTGCCTGCAGAGATATAATAAGCATAGTGGAATTGTTGAGATATAGAGGTCTAAAAGTCTGTTGCCATGATATAGCTGTGTCTTTATCAATCTACCATAGGGAAAGAATGGCTATGAGTTGCATCAATATGTGGTTTGATGAGGAATAAACTCATGTATTCTGCAAGATTGGGTTAGGATTATTTATTTGACATGTTTCAAGTGAGGATGATATGTATTTAAAGGAACAGGCCACTGTTTTTCCATACTGAGATATGTTCTTACCTGAGCTTAGACAAGTGATGTGTACCTGTTTGGTCTTTGTGCGTGCGCTCAGACCAAAGATGTTGTTAGCATTTAGCCTCTCCTCCTCTCCTCTATGGGCCAAATGGGGTGAAGTTAAAAGTGACCAAGCCTTCACGTTTCCTATTTAAATACAGTTAGGTGAGCTGTTACACGATCACGTATAGTTACACAAAATTAAACATGTCGATTTTCTAAGGGATAAAAAGGGGTACTATAATATAAGGCGTGATAACACCTTCTCTGTCTGTGCAGTAAAGTGAAGATATTACTGCGTTGACATCGAAGTGCTCCTAAGGTGTTATTACGCCTACAATATAGTACCACATAGAGGAGACGAGGAGAGGCTAAATGCTAACAACATCTTAAAACATTTTGCGTGACTGAGCGCACGCACAAAGGCCAGACAGTTACGCATCAGCTCGTCTAAGCTCAGGTAAGAGCATATCTCAGTATGGAAAAAACGGTGGCCTGTTCCTTTAAAGCTTTGTAATATGATGTCAATTTTGTTTTGTTTAATTGTGTAACTTGACATCAGGATTATGTATAACAATGTTAACTCACACTAATTACCCAAACTGTTCTTATGCTTGTGGTCATTAATTTGCTCGTCGGATCGCTGTAGTCAAAGCCGTCTCCTCATTCGTTCAAAGATAATTGCTCTGTGGTGGACTGAATAAATAGGCCTAAAACATTTGCAGTAAAATGTCAGTAGCCGTCAGTGAAAGATGTAAACAACCAAACTCCTTCTGACACTCTGACAGCAAAATGGGAGATAATGACACACAGATTATGAATGCCTTATAATCTATAGCTTCTATGAGCAAGTCTGTCATCCATATGCCAACACAACTCCGTCCTTCAGCCCTACTCCATCCATCCTACCCCACCTTTTTATTGCCAACTTCTAATATTATTCTGCTTCATATTAAAGTAGCTGCGGTTAAGTGCTGGGTTTGCCTTTTGTTTTTGCTTTGAGCAGAAATAGCACAATGGCTAGCACATGTTGACAGAGATGGGGAGAGTGATAGGATCAGACACGGAAGAGAAAATGGAGTTTGGTATCGCAGACGAGAGCCAGAGAGGTGCATGTAGTATGTTGAGATCACAGTGGTGTGTGATGGGGGCTAATCCAAAAGCAGGTCCTCATTATTCTGTGCGTTCTTCACTCACCGCCGCCTCTGCTTTTTGTCCGGTATAAATTTGATACAGTTCATTGGCAGGAATGTGTGAGACGTGTTGCAGATGTATCAAGATCCGATGCAACATACTCTGCCTATTGTCAATGGGCTCCCTAATCAAATAGTTCTCTGACATTTTATCGAGATATTTGACCTTTTTTATGCACAACACAAAACATGTATCCTCCTTTTCAGATTTGATTTGGATTGTTGGAAATGTTGTGTGAATAGTGAATGCTATAAGAAAGGTTAAAAAGTAAAGTTGACCAAAGACAAATGTCATATGCCAGATTGTTATGGTGAAGGAACTAAATAGAGTTTCAAAGGTGTTCTGTATTTTATTTTGTTTTAGCCAGGAAAGTTCCACTGAAATTTTGGAATCTCTTTAGGGGAGTCTATTATACATGTTTTTAGTGGTAGGGAAAACTGGAACGAAAAAGCAACACGAATACAACAAAAGAGCGATTCAAAAAGACGAGCACAAAACAAAAACAATTCCAAAATGTGACAAAACAACACGTCCTGGAAAAGCAACAGTAACCCAACAGAAAAAAAAGTGACAAAAATACGACTAAAGAGTGATGGAAAAGCAAAACAAAAATCAACAAGAAAGCCACGAAAGAGCGACAAAAAAGTGACAGAAATGCGATGAAAAAGTGACCAAGACAACAAAAAAAGCGTTGACAGCTTAAAGAGGGGGTATTATGCTTTTTTCAATCACATAGCACCAGTCTATAGCATACTACAATGATGACGTAACCTTCTGTTGGTCTGTATATGCAGTAAATTAAAATAACTGCCTTGAATAAAATTGCTCTCTCAAAATGGCTGTACTGAACGTCTTGAAATAGGCCTCTGTCTCTTTAAGAAGCTTTCCGACACGCCCCCTTCAGCACACTGCTGTGGCATTAAACAACAACACTGTGCGGGGAGGGGGCTCTGCTGAGCTGAGGAGCAGTGGTTGGTGGCTTGGCTGGTGACAAAAGGTCCAGAGGCGTCTCCAGGAGGTGGGGGCGTTCCTAGGAGGACTGAGGCATAGCTACACCTAAAATGGCTGCCGTCTAAGTTTTTACTGATTACTCAAAATATGTGAATGAGCCAAGGCAACACTCCAGGCATGTGTTTAATGAGGGAATGACATAATAACATGATATAAAGCTTGAAAAAGTCGATTTTACATAATACCCCCCCTTTAACAAAAAAGTTACAATCAGTTTTGTAATTCAAATGAGGTGCCTATAGACTGTAAGCACCAGTCGAAAAGCTTTTAGATTTGGGTAAAGCCGAACTGGAGAAGATTTGCTTGGTTAAGGTGAGGCATCACTTTCTATTATTTTTTTGTTTAGATCTATGTTGACACCTCATAGCCCAGACTTTGAACGTGTGGTAACAGTAAAGGCAAGTATACGCACATATTTGCTGAACTAAATCCTTTTGAAGAAGTTGTGCATTTGAGTTTTTTTTCACTAGACCGTTTCAGTGCTTTCTAATGCAATGCTGTGTTTTTTTAAAGTTGTTTTATAAAACTTAAATGTATTCCTCCCCAGTCCCTAACCCCCGACATGTGCACAACCCCTATATTTCCCATGGACCGTCTGTGTCCTTGATGACTTCAGTGTGTCTCCTCCATCCTTTTATCCCTTGTCTTACCTCATATTCTCTCATGTTTCTTCTTCTTCAGTCTGATCTCTTTTGACATATCTCTCATCACTTTCTTTTTATCCTTTTAATCTGATTTCTCAGTACACACACCGCCGCAGCCTCATAGGAGCGTGCGCATGTGTATAGAAGGTGTAAAAATATTAACACGTCACCGCAGCCGCCCCGGCCTCGTGCGCATCGATGCAGATTAGTCTCAGGTGTTGGGCCTCATTGAAAAACACACACAGATCTATGCAGCTGGAATGATGGGTGTGATTTATGGCCCTGGGACACTGGGCTGCTGCAACAACATGCTAAAGCCCTGCAGAGATAACGCGGGAGGCATGTAATAGATGGCATAAAAACACATGTTGTGGATATTTGAGTGACATGGCGCGCTCCAGATTATGCGATGAGAAACTTCCTCATGGAAACAGCGCTAATTCATGTTGAAAACGTGAGATGCATTAGGTTTTGTATGTGTGGGCCATAACTGCACCTGGAATAGCACAACCATAGACAGGAGACACTAAATCTCAATGTCAAACACCAGTGGTTGGTGGTGGATCATTAATCCTGTAATCTACTGACAGATGAAAGAGAACAGCATAGCTCATGATGTGCTCTTGTGTAATAATAAAAATAAAAAAAACTTATGAAAAGAGACAAAGTATCAAAGAGATGTTGTCCAACTGTGCAGTATGGTAAAAGGTAGAGGTGCACATATCAGGATTTTTGGGACCGATCACTAAATTTTGATCTGCCGATACTGATCACAGGGTTCATCCATCCATCCATCCATTTTCTTCCACTTGGCCGTTGCCGGGTCGTGGGGGCAGCCGTTGAAGCCACCCAAATCACACTGCACCAGCCCCTATAGCTCCTCCAGCAGGTGATGGGTCCACAGAAGGACGGCCTCATGGTTCTAACCGGGCCTGTTGGTCTCTCATAAGGGGCTTCTGAACGGCTCTTTGTCTGACCCGTCAACTAGGACCTGTTTGCCATGGGAGACCCTACCAGGGACACGAAGCCCCGGACAACAGAGCTCCAGGATCATTCGGGCGCTCAAACCCCTCCACCACGTTAAGGTGGCGGTTCCAGGAGGGGTACTACTGTATGATTCACAATTTATTAATCACAGTGAAAGATACTGGGCTTTTCTAAATGTGAATTGTTGAATTGTGTGAATTTATTTGTCATTAATATTACTTAAACTTATAACATAATAATATTACATAAAAAAAACTACACCATAAACTATATTATAGTTTATGGTATAGTTTTTTTTTTTATATATAGTGTATGTTATTTCGGCCAATCAAATCCCAGCTTCAGTTTGCGACTCATAGGTGCTTCTTATGCGAGTTATGAATGGAGTTATGGAGCGGCCAGGCGGCGCACACAGCCAAGACACAGTGGAATTAGGAACAGCATTTTCACATTTTTGCCTTTGAGCTGTAAAGGTTTCATAGTTTTTCTATAACTTGTTCAGATACAAGCAATTAACTGTTAAGGGACAAACAATTTACTGTCTGGCTTGTGACCTGATGAATTTGGATTGTAGCATTATTACAAAGTCAATGCTCACTGTATTACCAGCTATAAAGGGACTATTTGATTCTGAGATATAAAGTTAAAGACTAAAAAGGGTTTCTTCGGCACAGCATACAAAAAGTATTGCTTCTTGGGATTTATGTAAGGGAAATTAATTTTTCCACAAAACTGTTTTAAACGCTTATGACTGCTTTTGCTATGATTAAACAGAGCAGGTAAATAAAGACAAGACAAAGACACTACAGCGTAATAGTAATAAGATTGATGGAACATACAGCAAACGGTCTTCAGTGCTGCCACAGTGGGTTCCAGTGTATGCCGGCGCTGCAGACAGACCATTAGTCCTACTGTCAGGAATAATTACTCCCTATGGACAACACTCCTCTCCACTGTCTTTTTACTTTCCTGTAATTCTATTCGTTACGGGGCCTGTCTATACCAGAGCACTATATTTAACTGATAGCCTTTTGTCCATCCCACATGCTGCATTTGCCATAATTACTCTTCTCTCTGAGCAGTTGGCCTCCCTTTGTTTAATGATGTTGTTTTGCAACAGTTTTAAGCATGAACTTAATTCAATAATTGATGAGAAGATAAATAGCTCACGTTAATAGCAGGAAATTATTGATTTTTGTGCGCACACACTGACACAGACTTGAGTAATAAGTAAATGGGTTTTTGTTGGGGAGGGGGTGGGGGGGGGTTAATGCGATGGAACAGCTTCACTTAATGTAATGGACTGTACGGGGCGGGTGCATAGATCTGAGCGTCGTAGATAAATGGTGCGTGGTTATATTTATGTTGTCTGTCGGGAGCACTGAGAATCCCAGCTGTGCCACTCTTATGGACCCATTTCCCTATATGGACAAGGGCTGCTGAGATGCAGATTTCCTATTGGGAGAAAGATGCTGACTTGGCATTGAACGTTCGAGTTAAAATGTAAATAAAATTCACACCATCATCATAGATTAGAAGAGTGAAGTAATATATAACTATGGTTATGTACTGGGACAATTCATGTGCAACATAATTAAGGGCGACTGCTGTTTTCAATGAGCCATGGCCGATACATTAGCATTACATATCACTATCTGTTAATGGCACCCATATATCAACTGCTTATTGTATTTTTTATTGGAATTAACATCATGTTATGAGATATGCTGGAGTTCTCTTCAGACATAGAAACATATAATAATAAAATACTTCAAACTGAGCCTAAATAGGTGCAGTGTAATATTTTAAAGAACTGCAATTTGTTGATATTCTTTGGTAGCGGTACTTTGAAATCATAGTATTTTTACTGCTCTGATACACTTTGATTCATTTTGAACATGAATGGAAATAAACCGTAATTGGATGGAGTTGGATCAATAAAGCTTCCAGATTTTATGACTATGTTGAACAAATAACGCAGTGGTATTATAAGCGCTCCATTACAGTAAATAAATTGTTCACACAAACACCAGACTATTATACAAAGAATGGTCATAAAAATATCAAACGAACTGATGCTGTTCCAAGCGTTTATTTAGTTGTGAATACTGTAATGACTATCGAACCTATAAACTCAGATAACAAGTTGTAAAAATTTGGAAATGCGCTTCTGTGTCCAGTTTTCGAACAATGAAAACAATGAGGGAGTTCACAACGACCAGTGGAAAGTTAACAATTAGTGCACGTAATGAGGCGGGCGGTTTGTTTGGTGCTAAAGTGAGCGGGCCTTTTCTGGCTGGTTAGTGTCCGACTATGTAGGGGATAGGGGAAATCGCGGGGCCCTTTGAAGTATCGGGAAGAAAGTAAAGCGGGGAGAGGAGAGGAAGTGATTAACAAGCTGCCATTTAGGGTTAAAGATGGAGACTGTTAGACGGCTGGTCAATAATATGGGCAGAAGTGATTTATGGGCATGTTTAGAGTATAATGCTGTGGCTATTTCAAAATGAACTGAAGCGATATTTTGCGTACTTGTTTGTGTAACGCTTGGCTTACAGGTTTTATAGTGTGCGCAATGATGAAAGCCTTTGAAATGAGCCTTTTCACATCTATATTTGTGTGAAATAAATCTACCCCTAAAATGGATTTACATCAAAAAAATAAAGCAAGAACGGCACTTCAAAGGAAATTGGGGGAAGAATTCTATTTTCAATCATATTTTTACAGTGACATTACGTGACACTGCAGTTGCAACTAGAAGTGTGACAATATATTGACTTTCCGATAAATCGCGATATTTTGCGGGACGATACGATACCAACTTTTATCCCGATATCGATACTTTTGATAACCCCATGCATATTAATGAGCTACTCATGCATATTAATGAGGCAGCAGTGCTCCACTGTTTTCACAGTCAATAGAGGCCAATAATGATCAAGAATTCAGTAATGCTGGCAATAGAGGGCAGCATTACAATAACATATTACTTATTTTTTTAGAATTATAAATAAGATTCATTTGAGGTTGATTTATTCCTTTTGAATTAGGACTGTGACTTTATTCACACTGAAAGAAATGTAAATGATGAATAATATGTAGTATGTTAAAATAAAGGTTAAAAGTTGATTTTTTTTTTAATTGTGATGTATCGTAGGTTATTTTTGTGCAATATATCGATTATCACAATATCGGCATATCGTGAGATTGTCATTATTGCATCGCGTATCGTATCGTATTGTATCGAATCATGAAGTACCCAGAGGTTCCCACCCCTAGTTGCAACAGTGTTTAGTTTGAAAATAAATGGTGCTCAAAAATGGTTTGCAATTGCTCGTGATGGTCCTGATTCATCCTAGCGTGTTGTGCAAATCTGTTTCTATACGATTTCAGGAAGTCCTTTTGCCTGTAAACGTTCTATACAGTTTTGGAACCCTGTAAATCAGCGCGTTGGAATCAGTTAAAGACGGAGTATGAAATAAATCTATCATGTTGCTTTAGCTGATGTAGATTGATTGTCCTTCACCGGGGACAAGACTCTCTCGCACACTGACCCAGACACATAGTACATCATGTGTTTGTCAAGGTCCGATGGGGAAGAGTGGAAAGTCTGGAATAGCATTTGTACTGAAGTGTGTGTGTGTGAGTTGGCCATTTGCCCCGTCCTACCACGAGCCACAGTGTAAAGGGGTTGGGGGGGGAGTGGTGGTCCCACCTCAGGATTACCCCCGTGAGAACATCCCGCTGTGGGTCGTCCTCAAAGCCCCGCCTCCTCCTTCCTGTCCGCTTCCTGTTCCTGTCAGACACGACACAGGCGCCCCATTCATTTATCACCATTGGTTCTAATAGGAGCCTCCTGCCTTTCATCCTGTCCCATCCATGGCATTATTTCTCTCTCTCTCTCGCTCTCTCTCTATGTGCCTGCTCTAACTATGGCTCGTCATTGTTAATTGGTGTAATTAACCTGTTGCCGTGGCGATTAACCTGGCCCACAGTTCCGTCAGCGTCAAAATGACAAACAGATGGGAGCGCTATTGCGACGCACAGACAAAAAGAGGTAGCGGCACTGATTTATTGGACTGAACTTGCATAGGCATAGGCACTAATGTAGCGTGGACCAGTTACTTTAATGTTCGGAGTATATTTATTGTGGACATTTTTAAGCAAAAAGCAACTACTACAGTACGTTGTGTGCCATTGTTGGTTCTCGCAGAGCTTTAGTGTCTGGATTTCCCAACTCGCTTCTACCTTGTCTCACCGCTCTGTCATATAATCCAAGTCTGCTTTTTTTGTCCTATTGTTGAATCCTCTTTCAAAGCATTGATATAAATGCACTGTCTCTCTCCTGCTGCCATTTCACATTCATGCTCCAACCAACCCTCAACCCCGCACTGATCTAGACCTGTTGGTGCATTGGTTTATGCTATCCTCGCTCTCTCTTAAGCGCCAAAGTTTATCTAGAGACTCTTAACTGTTCACCTCTTATCTGTTGTGGTCTGTAACAGTTTCTCAAAGCTAAACTGCTCTTTTAAGGCGTCACATCGACTAAGTGCTTAGCGCTCTTGCCACAGAGCAACAATGTACTGGGCTCAGTTCCTGGACTGTGAGGGCTGCTCCTTGTGTTTGTTTTTTTCCCCTTCTGGGTTCCTTCCTGGTTCTCCAATAAACCCAAAACAAGCACAATAGGCTAAATTCTACTGCTAGGTACTCATGGCAATAAACTTAACTCAGGATCTGGAGATAGGTCCTCGGGTGTGCACTGTGCTGCAGGTAATAATAATACAGAATAGAATAAAAATACACCTTATACTGTAGAAGCACAGTGGCTTTTATTCAAATTATTAATTTTCACTCAAAATTGCAATAAATCACATATCATACAGACAATTATTTAGTTGCTTGATATGTGTGAAATCAGAATGGTATAATTGTATACTGACATTTATGGTAAAAAAAAAAAAGAGCCTAGCAGTTTCTTAGGGGAGTTCCCAAGGTCATTTTCTCATGGATTTGCTTAATTCTAAATTTACTTGGAAAAACTGTAGCTGCTGTAGTCGTGCTTTATAGGACTTTTCCAACCATCTTAATCAGTAGCTTGTTTAAGCTTATCAACCCACACTCACATTTTAATAAGTAGTGGGAAATCCCTGGCTGAAAGCAAGTGGAACGGACTGACGTTAACAGCCACGGCCCTTTCCACATAAAAGTACAATATTGCGATAATAAAAATTGCCAAATGAGTGAAATAGACCATAGATTGAGGAAACATTTATTTTGCCTCAAGCTTTTCTCCACGCTGATACAGTCACATTTGCTTTGATGATTCAGTCACAGCCACTGTGGGAAAAGGGTATTTATTGCGTGTGGATTTCACGCGTCACCATCACGGCATTCCTGTTGTGCTCTTTTTTTCCTCTTCCCTGCGTGGATAGTACAAATAAAAGTGTTGTCAAATAATGTAACCAGTGGTGCATGCATGGCGTGGGCTTTGACTGATTACTCCCTGCCGTTGTAATCATGACATGCTTTTCGTTGTTGCCGTTTAGACCCAAAATGAATCGGTGCATTAAAAGTAATAGTGATAGTTCAGGGCCCCGCCGGCTGCACAGAAATAGACCTCGAAAGCACAAGTTTATCTTGATGAAATGCAGGGCACCATTAGGCTCCTCGTGTGTGTTCTGAGCGCGTACGGCGATGTGATAAGTTGCTACGGGGACAGTTTAATGGCTGCTGGAACTATTAAGCAGCAGTCCCACCTTCTCCAGGTCCCACCTCGCCCACAGCGCACAATCAGCCCCGCTCTCGCCCTGACAAACCCCAGGTACAAACGTGTGCTAGTACTTACTTACTCGCAGTGGGGCCGGGTGGCTACATGTCAAGTGTGTTATCCAGACGTTAGGATGGGTTACGCCTGTTAACATGAGGCTCAATAATTATCAGCATTGTATATAGTTTCTTTCTCTTTCACCAGCAGGTTTTGTTTCATTATTAGACAGGGAAACATAGTATAAAAGTGGAGAGAGACATTCTGTCAGGACTCAACTCATGCCACTGTGTAAGGGCCTGGCTGCGACATACCCCTTCGCCGGGCCTATAGGTCCTAGTCCGCAGCCTTGACTTATAATACCTGTTCTTCATATTTCAAGTTGATCCACGGCTTCAGTCTTCACACTATTCTCATATTTTCCTCCATGCGTCCAAATGACAAATAGATAGGTCCAAGTAATGACGGCAGCCGTGCATTTTTAAGGCCTGACTGAAAACCTCCTCTCATGTGAAATAGCCGTGTCACCTTGGATTGGAGTGTTTGAGGTGGTGTGGGGTCCTAGCGGGGGATGACATGTGCGTGTGTGTGAGAGTGCATAAAGGTGTCTTCAGGGAGCCAGGGGGCATGTGCGCACAGGTCACCACGAGAGAAAACATCCAGCGGGACAGTCGGGCAAGATAGGAAACAGACGGTTAGATAAATACAGCCATCCTACTTTCAAGGTCCCCGCGTGTGTGTCCCTGCTGCACTCACACACACACCACACACACACACACACACACACACACATATATAGGCCTGTGCTGCACATATTCTTTTCAGCTGTGTGGAGCGTGGCACATCTGGAGAAGTGCCACGGTACACAAGCGCTGGTCCCTGTCTGCTCCTTAACCTACTTTACCGGTATTCGACAGTGAAATTAAGTTGAAAATGTTTTGAGCTATTCCACCCGGACCGTGTTCCTTATGCTTTTTATGTAAATGTATAGAGCTTATTATGGTATTGTTTATTCACCGAGGGGAGAATCAAAAATCTTCTACGCCTTAACCGAGCGCATTTTCTCCAGTTCAACTTTAGAGCTTACAGTCTATAGGCCAGTGTAACGCTCATTTGAAAGCTAAGACCTACAAAACTGATCTGTTGCCGTGTTGTCGTCACTTTTTTCTAATTCTTTGTCATCTCATTTTGTCACTTTTATATTGCTCTTTTCTTGCTTTTTGTTTTCTTTTTTTTAATTGCATTTTTGTCCCATTTTTGCCACTTTTTGTTGCACTTTTGCTCCTTTTTCTTTGCTCTTTTGTTACTTGCTCTTTGTTGTTGTTTTTTTGTCAAATTTTGCCACTTTTTTGTTGAGCTTTTGTAATTTTCTGTTGCCCTTTCATCGCTTTTTTTGCCAATTTTTTCACCCCTTGTTGTCATATTTTTGTTGCTCTTTTGTGGGGGTGGGCGTTACGCTTTTGTGTTGCATTTTCATCCTGTTTTTTGTTGCTATGTTGACGCTTTTTTTCAGGAAGTTTAACTGGAGAAAATGTGCTGGGTTCAGAGGTTAATGTAATAATAATAATATATTTAACCTCGGATTAAACTATGTTGGCCTTTTAACCTGCACAAAGCTGAATTACTTGTACATTTAATTTCCTTTACTGTATGGCACAGCATGCAGGTATGTCTGATTGTACGGGGTCGACGTTTACAGTGTTTTATTTTATTACACATTTTCAAAGGACACCCCCACCTTCTTATGTGCATGTGCAAATCTCCTCATGTCTTACAACTACGTCTAGGTACACTTAATCCCATGACCATTTAAAATCCTGACATCACTTTTTTTTTTTTTTTTTATTGTTTTTCCCTTCAAACATCATCACATAATAGGCACATTTGTGGAACTTGTTTCTGGCATCAAAGCGGAGCCTGTGGTTGCGCTACCTGCCTGTGTCCAGCAGGGTGCGCTGTGTCGTAGTGTTTCCAGCGGCCTTTGATGTGCCGTGCAGGGGGGGAGGGGTGGGGGGACAGGTGGACAGTCCGGGCAATGAGAAGGGGGAGCGCGGGGTTCGCTTTACCTCACGGCACGAGGTTAGGCAGCTGTTGTGCGGACATGTCAGGTCTCCGTCACTCACTTTTTCTTTTTTTTTAACGTAAAACAGGACTGTTGTTGACCGGGGCTAAAACAAGTGAACAGATGCAGCTGCCCGGTTCATGTGGCGTCCTCGTATTGTTGGCTCTGCTGTTTGTCTTCCCTTCCCCACATTACAGTAAGTAGCTGAAGCCCACATAGCCCTAACATGTACATTTGAAGCGCACTTCTTGTGTAGTGAATACCACTATCCCAGAGTTGTCTGCACTTTCAAACCGTCGTCTCCCTATACAAACAAGTGTAGTGTCGTGGAAATATTTCACAAGATTCAGCCTAATATCTTTCAGATTCGAGAGGTATTCTCGCAAAGTTCACACAGCGAGCGATTGAGCCAAACTACGCCTTTTTTTTTGTATATAGTGCAGTTAAGTCCATCATCTTTATATGTCTTTGAAGAATACAGTGCTGTGAATGTAGAACGCCCTCTGCCCTCCACTTCCTAACTTTTTACGTGGGTCATTTTGCCTTCCTTCAAGCCTAATAAAAAATCCACAAGATGTCAAACTGAAACTGTATTTTGTGCCTCCAGGTGGATGTGTGCAAAAGATCAAATATTTGTGTCAGTGTATGAAAATGGCATTAACAAAGGCAATAATTTGAAGCATTATATTAATAATTGGTTGTTATATGGATACACCCAAACTTACTAAAATATACAACAACAAAAAAACACGGTTCAGTCTGAATTTTCAGGTTTTAATAAATCATGCTTCAGTTTGTCGTATTTTGACATCTGTTTTAAACTTATGTTTCTTTTAAACCTACTAAATGAATTGACGAGCTAAAATGTTAATGCTGCGTCCATAACAGCGAGGACTGATGTATAGATGGACTGATAGCTTCAGCACCGCACGGCTAAATTACGGCATAAGGAAATGAGTTGCAGAACGAGCGAAATGACATAAAAGATAAAAGGGGGTATAAAGAGACAGAGAAAGAGGCGCGGGGGATTTCCAGTGATCTCTATAAGGGCTTGGGCATTAAATAAAAATGATTAGATCAAGGTGACGTCGGCCCGTTTGGCAGAGGGACAAGATTTCACAGGCTACTGATCTCTCTTGGCACAGCTTTATCTGCAAAAAGGCGGCTTCTCTTGTTTAGGGTAACGAGGTTTGTTTGTAATTACTTGAGCGTCTTTCTTTGATCGGGGGCCCCAAATTTTCATCCTGTTAGTACAGAGCGTGAATCTAGATAGAGGCACAGTGTATAGGTTGGAGTATATATAACCTAAGCAACTATAATCGTTTTCATTTCCACAGTTGGAGTATTTGGTTAAAAGTGGCTTTGAATTGGCTCTATGTCTCAGTTACACATAAGGCAGTATGACCATCGAATGCTTTTTTAACCCCCTCCTGAACCGAGCACATTTTCTCTTAGTTTGGCTTTACTCAAATCTTGAAAAAAAAGCTCCCGCACACTGACTCACTCTTTTTACTTGGCTTTTTTGCAACGTTTGGTCACTCTGACCTCAATCAGACTCAAATCTAAAAGCTTAAAAAAAACCCCCATCAAAATCACAACGAAAATGAGGATGAAAACGCAACAAAAAAATAAGCAATGAAAAAGTTCAAAAAACGTGACAAAAACATGACAAAAGAGTGACAAAACGTTTCACAAATTAGAGGAAAATGCAGTGAAAGCATGACAACAAACTTACACTGTTGCTCTCAAGTCGAGAAACCTTCAGATTTGGGTAAGGCTGAACAGTTTGGCTTTACCCATATCTTAAAGCTTCTGGACTGGAGCTTACAGCCGTTATAGTGTAACGCCTCATTGAAAGCTAAGACCTACAAAACTGATCTAAATTGATCTTTTCCTCTTTTTTTGTCATGACAACTTTTGTTCTTTTTCCATCTTATTTTGCCACTTTTTTGTTGCACTTTTATTGATATATGCGCGTTTGTTGATTTTTGTGTGTGGCTTTTTTATTGCGTTTTCATTGCTTTTTGTTGCTTCTTATTGCTCTTTTGTGGCGTTTTTTTGTCATTTTTTTATGCTTTTTTGTCGCGATTTCATCCTCGTTTTCGTCTCTATTTTGACTTTTTTTTTTTCAAGACCTATTAGATTTGGGTAATGCGAACTGTAGAAAATGTGCTCGGTTCAAGTGGGGTTAAGAGGTTAACCATGTTTCAACCTGTTTGCTCCTTATTCCCAAATGTATATAAAGACGCATGTCCTTGCTCAAAGGCGGAATTTCCCTCCTGCCATTCATCAATAATCCACATATAAAGGTTATTTTGAATTTTTCCACAATGGCTCCTTCATAGTTAGGATAAGGTAAACAGCGAGCATACATGCCTTCTTCAATAAAGCTGCTTTAAAATCACTTATAACAGTAGCTCCGGGATCAAATGCACGGTCTCTTTCATGTGTTATTGAAAGCAGGCACTTAATTTGCAACTCGATATGTAAGAGAAGCTCACATTGCTAAAACTGTACGTACTGCCTCATGAAATAATGTTATGAAACGTAAATTGGCTGTGTTCTCTTCTCTTTTAGCATTATCAAACCAAAAACGTCAAACATGACCTGATAAAATGCCGTCGCCATGACTACAAAGTCCTTGCAGTGACCCCTAAAATAATTTCCCGATATTTAATAGAAGTTTACTGATTCACTCTGGTTTATGGACCCGCTCCAAATTGAAATGGTTCTTGGCCCATGTCCTCACATTCTATTAATTTTCGTTGCATTAGCATTCGCCGTGCGCCTAATCCATGGAAAAATGCGCTGGCCTGGTATGAGCAGAATTAGAAAACACGCAAAGTTTGGTTGGGGAAGAGAAGCAGATGCAGAGGCTCAGTTATTATGCATCAATTAGACGTTTGATTGGAACATGTTTGGTGTTTTACGCTTAACGCTGTTGACACTTTGGACTGCAGCTTAAAGTTGTGAAGATGATTAAAGGCGTTGCTCATTAAAGACAGAATGTTGCTATTTATTTTCTCCGCGCTCCTCTTTTGTCTTTTATCGTAACGCTTGAGGTCAGTCCCAAACAAGTCTGACTGCGTTTTGAACCTCGCACATCATAAAGTGGTTGAGCAATGGTGTGGTGCCAGGCCAGATCAAAGTGCCTCGTGCCCCACAAAATAGTAGCGCATTAACACAAGGGCGGACAGGCGCAGACAGACACGTGGGGGCTGAGGCCACGCGCAAGCCCAGAGTGAGTTTCTCATGATGTAATCTAGGCTGGGGTAACTTGTGTAGGTAACTGCGGGGGGGTGGGACGGAGACAGGTACACAGGCAGCTAATTAGGTCAGAGGATTAGCCTGGTGATGACTGCTTTTAATTAGTCTTTTGTTCCAAAGTAAATCACGTTCTTCAATCTGAATCTGGTTATGCTCTCATTCCCCCACGCATGCGCTCGTGTCTGCTTTCAACAGGAGTCTTTGACTTGGTCTGGCAATATATATCCTGGAATCTTGATCTGCTAAAGATTGGAGATACACTGAATTTGCAGTTCACAACATTACCCTTAATACTTATTTACAAATTCACTTATTTACTCATTCATCTTTTTTAAACCAGTTTGTGCACACATTGGCTACAGTCAATTAACATTAGTAATGAATGATAGACGCTACAATATACAACCACTTCTTTAGGTGAATAAAACTTACAGATGATAAACTCAGTTGTATTAAAGTGGGTAATATATATTCCCACCTTTAATCAGTTATGATCCCACAAAAGATCATAACTGTTCTTTTGTATAATATGCAACATTTTATTTTTCATGTCGCTATCCAGGCCAAGATATAAAAGCCCAGTTGATTCCAGTCTCAAAACTGTATTGTTATGAATTTTTAAATGAAAAATAAATGTAAGCTGTTCAAATAAACTAAACTAAACTAAACTAAACACAAAGTGGTGATGATAGTTGGATGACTATTGAAACTTTCTTGAAGAAAGTCAAATCAAATACAATCTAAACCTGGCAAGTTGATGGGGGAAAACCATGCAAAAACTGCTGTGAATAATAAAATATACTTGCAGCGTAGTCATAGTCACAAAGCGTAATATAAGTAATACATTGGTCCTCTTTTGTAGCCTTTTGTTGAGCAACACATTCATCTTAATTAAAAACCTGCAAATGCACGTTTCTTGATATTTGCATAATAATTTTCGCCTATTCCAAATGCGTCCATTCCATCATGTCATGTCACCTCTATGGCATACATAACTGTGTGAAGGTTGACTGGTCCCGGGGCCTTGACTGCGCCTCTTTGAGACCTTCTGAGCCGATGTGGAAGTGAGCACGCTCAGCCACTCGTGTCCTCTGCTCGTTTGGATGGGCACTCATGGTAATGAGCCTTGGGAAATTTACACTAACGAGTGAAACGAAGGTTACATGCACCGGAGCTGGTGAGGCCGGGTGAATCCTTCCCTTCTGTCTGCTCACTATCCCAGCATACGCCACTGTGTATGCTTTGTATTCTGACACTTTCCGAGCATTAGTCACACTTTAGCTGCAGGTGTGTGTGTGTGTACTCCGTGGAGAAGTATTTTAGTTTCAGATGGCGGGGCTGATAAGAGGTTCTGGAGGTCAGCCAGGTCCCATACTTGGCTTGAGCATGTGTGTACGTTACCATCCTTGGCTCTGTCTCCAGAGCGGTGGGTGGTTTGCTCTGTTTTTATGCATCCTGCCCCGCGCAAACTGTTGCCTTATATCTTGTGAATCACCTTTGTGTTAAATAGGATATGCTTTATTCATGCAACAGTGAGGAAATGCAAAATGATGTGGTAAAGACTCATAGAAAAAGCAATTGGACTGGCACTATATAACTATGTTTGCAAAGTAAAAAGCTACAGTGTTGTGAAATGAATAAAGATGTACTCTACCATCAAACCCAGAAAAGAAAACAATATCCTGTTTACAAAGCCATGTGTGAATACATTGGAAATACTTTGTTCTGCTGCCTTTACCAGTAGTAGTCTAATGCTATTGCAGGGTTTTCCGATAACTCCTGATCTTTGCATGCTTTCACAGTAATTTTTATCCAGCCTTTAGTTTTCCTCTTAAACCCTCTTGCCTCCTGGTCTCCATCGTCCCCATCTCTGCCTCCCAGTTTTTCCCCCCCGCTCTCTATGTCAGTGTCACCACCTCTTTTAATGGGTGTCACCTGCTAGAGTAATGGCCAGGGCTCAATGTGCCATAGCAGTAATTTAACACTGTCACACACTCACCCACATAGACGCACGCACACTGGAGGCGCACACACATTGATGGATCACCCGGGGGACCATTGCAGAAGTGCTGTGTGCTGGACAGTCCGGCGTGGATATGACACTAGTAAATTAGTCTGTTGTGGGTATGTGTGCTAAGGTTGCCCACAGAACTTCTGCGAGTGGGGAAACGTCTTCCAACCAGCTGCTTTTGGAGGCATTCGAAATTTGTGTGCCTGGGCCGCCGATTCATTATTTTTGGACGGATATATTAAAGCAAGAAGTGGCATTAAAAAGCGTGATTAACGACGTCTTAACTGGGTCGGGCTGACAGGGCCTGTTCAAGAAAGCTTTTGCGGATCACGAGACAAGGTCAAAAGCATTAAAAGTTTCAACTAAGTCAGCATAATGACAGAAATATGGCCGCAAAGAGTTGTTGCACACAATTCTGGGAAGTGCAGTATAATTCTTTGCGATGAAATGAAATGTAATCCACGCTTAATTGCATGTTTCGCTCATAAATTCCCTCTCTTCTCACCCAAACAGTCTGCTCGCCTGACGCTAAAAATATGTTTGGTAATAAAATAAAGATTGAGGGGCTTATAAGGGATCTTTAGTGATTGATTCTCCCCCCCCCCCATCCCCACCCCACCCCCACACCTGCAGCACAGAGGAGGCAGCAAAGGGGAGGCGTCACAAGAGGTGCTACAGGAAACAAGGAAGGGACAAAGGAGGAGGTATCCGGGCTAGACTCACAGCTAAGCGACACCTTGCCTTCTGTCACTACTATTGTTCTGGCTAATGGACGTTCACTGGAAAATAATACAGAATAACTGCTAAGCTCTTCCCAGAAGATGGGTAAAGACTGTTGTGGAGTGGAGGGAGCACGAGGAAGAGAATGGTCCAGTATATACATTTTTAAAAGTTATGTATGTATAAATAATAATAAATAAACAAGTCATTGATGCAGATTGATAGTAATCATGCTGGTGAGCTGCGATAAACCAAAAAAAAAAAGATTGATAAATAGTACGTCTTAGTTAATGGAAAGTCCCGGTGGAAGGATATCACACTGTTTTGTGGCCAATGTGTTACAAGAAGAGACTGGCACAATACCTCCGAAACTGGGGCAACCATTATTTGGCCTGGCAGGGGTTCTCCAATTCAGATGCACTGCAAGATGTAAGTTGTGATGTAGGTGGTCGGAAAAGCGGCGGAATCACACAGAAAGATCAAAACACGTGCGATCTTTGGGTCATTAACACCACGCGCACACACATCGCCTCCACTTAAAAGCAGTGGCATGGAGGCACCGAAATGTTTTATGTTCCTTTTCAACACCTGGTTAGGAAAACGAGACAAAGAGAGCCCATTTGGAAGCGGGAATGGCGATGGAAAATGGCTGCCTGGTTACTTTTTGCTTCCCATTTGATGCTTGTGTACCATGCAGTCATTATCGGCGTTGCAAGCAGCTGCCTTGTATGGCACGACTTCAGTCACTCCACATAAGTGCTGATCTATAGCATATGGGCATTGTCCCTATATACTTTTATGGCTTTCAGTGCATGTATGTTGTTTTATAGTGGCTTTGGATTTGTAAGTGCAGGCGGATCATGGAGCCATTGCGCTGTAGGAGAGACTATTCAATAAAACAAAGCACTTTGCCACTGCCTTTTACTGAATGAAATGTAATAGTATCCACTTTCCATCATTCACAGTTTACAAGACACAGTGATATTAGATTTGTTTGATTCATAATGTGTAATTTAGTTCATGTTGAAAGTCAAACACGGTTTTAACTGTGATTGTCACCTAAAGTGAAATTTTGTCTATACATAACTGTCACATTGTTTTATGTCATTGTTTAAATGACGTTTAACCAAAACGTCGGCTGAATTGTTATTTTTTTGTGAGAAATTGCACTTTCAATAATGATAATTCAGGTAAAAGATACCCTTGTCCATCAGTGATAATGACGTGGTGCCTAAACCATTACTTGAAACTGACTTCCTCTAGTTCAGGGGTATATGATATATCCATTGAACTACAATTCTTACTGCATTTGCTTAAAATAATAAGAAGGTCCTAAAGAAAGGATGAATACAAAATAAATAATATAAAATAAGCAATAGTAAGAAACGACACAAATGGTAAGTAAGTGTTTTATTGTGTTCAGGTGTTGGGTTAGTCCTCCTGTTAGTCCTCCTGAGCGAGCCGTCATTGTGGGCCAACCTGACCAGCATGTTTTTGGAGGTAGGGGAAACCGGAGTACTGCCTTCAGTGCACCTCTGAAACAGTGCACTGCCTCCTGGGTTTGTCCCTGTTTCAGAGCGTGGTGTCCTGCACTGGTCAGCTCCTCCACCTCCTCCCTGCATAGCTACCCCCGCTCCACAACAGTCTTTCACCATCTTCTGGGAAGAGTGTCCCAGACGAATAAAATCCTTTGTTCCAGTGAACGTTCATTAGCCAGAACAATAGTAGGGACTGAAGGCTTGTGTGGCTTAGCTGCGAGTCTTGCCCGGATACCTCCTCGTTGGTCCCTTTTTTGTTTCTTGTGACGCCTCCACTGTGCTGCAGATGTGGGGGGCTCTTTGTGCCTCTTCAGTGTTTCAAAAGAAGAAATGTGTAGGTCTCAAATGTGTTTAGCTCATAACCTCATGAATCAATGCACCTAAAAACAACAATGAAATAAAGAGAGATAGTAAAATGTGGCACAAAAATGCGTGGGGAAAGTAGAACTCGAGCATTATTTAGACTAGTCTGCATATATGCTTAAATGATTATGTACCCGCTCTAAATGCTTTTAAAGCCCCTTGACAGCAGACTGACAGCTGAGGAAGATGGATGTATCTGAGAAAGCGGACAGTGGGGGACCGGTAAGGCTTGGCCCGATAGCGTGGCAGGGACACCTGCTGACTGATCGACACTTAAGTCTATGGGGCATTGGCTCGAAGAGATGAGATGGCCATATGTGTGTCACAGATTCCTTCCTCAAATATGTCTCCATAGCAGCAGCGCGAAACTGGACACAAAACAGAGACAGGCCCTGAGCTCCGGGAAGAAAAGATGGCGTCCAACAAGCACTCGTCACCAACATCAGCAGCTGCTAACTCTCTGTTTGTTCTCCAAGTCGTGTACAGAGTGCCACGGGAGGGATAAGAAGTGTCCTCACACTCAGAACGGGGGTCTGGAGAGTTTTATGTTTACGGGATTCACACTGTTTTTATTCAAAAGCATGTATATTTGAAGGATTTGAATGACCTGACTCTAGAGATGAGATATCAAGTGTGGATATGTATGCAGAGATAGCAGGTATAAGTTAGTAGGTACCATAAGGTTGTAGACGTGTAAGGGCCATGACATGAAAGTTGATATTTGTTGAAATTCTGAGTCAGGGCCGGTGTTTTGTTGTTGATCTGTGGTGCCATAGTCTTCAAACAAATCAAGATTCCTTTCCCATCAATTTTTAGGACAACTTTCAGCAACGAATAGTTTGAGATTTCACGCTTTATTAGAAACAACACTTCATTTTTACTTCACAGATACAGACATGCTGTACCATTTTGCGACAGAACGCTTCAGGACAAACCTCGATCTTGTTTTAGACTAAAATCACACCTGGGAATACTGAAAGCCATATTTCGTGTGCGTTTGTTTGCCGCGGTCTGGTTGCAATAATGTGTGCATATATCAGCAGCACAACACCTCTCCCATTTAAAGATGAAAGTTATTAAAGGTGGAATGTGTGTCTCAGCGTGGCATCGGCGACATATCACGCTTGTGTGTTTAGCATTCAGACATGAAAAAGACATTTGTGGCAACGATTTGACTAACTGGAGAGACTTAGGATCATAAGATACTGTGCAGTTCTATCTGCAAAGTAAATGTTTGCGCGTGCAAGCGTGTTTTTTGTGTCATGTAATCAAAATTACATTGAGGTATAATGAAGACATTGAGCAGAAGCCCAGAAAATGAACAAAAACAACCACAGCATATCTGGAAACAGTATGGCATGGATGGCTTTAATGCAAGTTGAAAGCATCCCCCCCTTTACACGTTTTCTAAACTCAGTTTTATGAAATGATAAGAATCAAGATGCTTTGTGACCACATCTGGATATCAGATGAGTGAACTGTAGCGGCACAATCACAGTGCTTAGATCCTTGTTTGACAAACTCTCATCATCATGTCACAATCAAGTTTGATGTTACAATGTTGTGCATTCATTACGACAGAATATGTTTTGTAAGTAAAGATCTGAATCTTTCTTGTGGATCTTATTGTGCATATGCCACAGCTGATTGGACTGACAAGGAGATGACAATGTGGTGTGCAAAAGCTATGGACAATACTTTTAACATATCTTAATTTGGTAATTGGCAATTATTATTAATGCGTTTCAATTATTTAAAATGACAAATAATGGCCGCTGACCTTTAATCGTCTCAGGCATGATTTGTCACAATCAGTGTCTTGTTGAATGAAATAACATCGGTTTGAACGTCTGCTGCCATGCTTGACAAAAGTTGAATTTTACATGGCTATTTGAAAACAGCAGCTGCTGCCCAGTGGGTCAAATAGCTGAGCTGTAACGGTACAGAAGAGCAGAACCCGACTTGTATGTTGGTTTGCGTGTGAAAAATATGGAACACCTAGGGCTCCGTATTACCCAGTTATCCAGTCTGCAGCCAATAAAAACAATCTCTATACAGAATATTTTATGTATTGGACATATGTTACCACTCACCCAACACAGAACATATGAGGAGGAGATTTACTTTAGCTGGGCCAGTAATTTCATCTAACTGTTTGGGACTATTATGGACAATAGTGAGAGAGTTTGGTTTGAGATTTCTGTATAATCAAAACATTTTGGGATATTTTGGGCTTTACCGTTTGTCATTTTTGTGGACAGTTGCCCCACATTCTTTACAAAGACGCAATTGTTGAATATTTGAATATTATTTATATTTTTTTAGCCACCTTGTACAAACTGTTCATATTTTATTCATCTTTAGAGTTTGGTGATAGGTGGGTGGACCCTAGACACTTTTCTTCCTTATCGTAAAGTTAAGCTGATATACTACAAAGGCACCTGTTTACTTCCATGCACACTAAAAACCTGCATGTTCACTTGGAGGTGCTGGGAGAAAGAACCCCTCTCTCCTCACAGCTCTTATGAATTATTGCCTGTACAGACTTGAATCAACACAACTACTGACAGTGTCTTTAGTGTCATCACAGTTGACCAACATTATCAAAGCTATAGGCCACAAACGCAACGACACTACTGATGTATCTCCCCCCCCCTTACCCCCCACCCCTACCTTCCTGGGGGATCTGCAAAGCGCCACATGTCCTCTTTATCTGCGTGGATAGATAAACTTGCGCACATGGTGGTCTGGGTGAGATCAGCCGCGTCTGTCCAAAGAATTTTCAGCAGCGCCCTGAGAAATGTTCTTGATCGGGAGCGGACATCTTGGACCTATTGGCTGGCTGCGATTATGGCGACCACAGCAAACTAGGGGGGAACCACAATCTCGCGCACCCACTTCTCCGCCACTCATGGATTAACAACTCAGATCAAAGGCGGAAGCTGGCGATGAAGAAATACGGCCAGGGAGGAAGAGAAAGTGAGACAAGAAGGTTTGAAGTGGAAGTAGAGAGGGCAACATGAAAAGGTAGAAAGATGGATGGGAGCTCTGGAGAAGACTAATGTTAGCTGAAGAAAGCGCCGTGCATGTCATCTCCCTGCCCAAGTTGTTAGCCCCTCGCTGGGAGATGAAAGACTTGTAGCCTGGTCCTGTCATAGAGAAACAAAAAGACACACTCGCTCCGTCACCAACCACCATTTTCACACATATATATACATACACGGGCTTATGACTTCCAGATGAAGACATGCCAAACTACTGGGCTTTGGCGGCTGTGTACGTGGCTCTATACAAGCTCCGTGTGGGTCCCGATATGAAAAGAGCAGCCTTATAAATGGTTCTGTAGCTGGGAGCACATAGGTGTCATTGAGAGCCATATGTAGAGGCATAGCATTAATGGTCCATGGTGAAGGGAAAAGTTGTGTCGGTGGAATTGTATGGTTCATCTGCATTTGAAAGCTGCGGGGAGCCTGTGATATTACTCTCAGCTGTCAAAAAATATCACCTTGTAATGCTTTTTTTTTTAGCCTGAACATGCATTCAATATAGATCTGTTCATTTTTATTTTATCTTTCTGTCTTCTTTCCATATGTCAGTGCACCTAAAATGCCACATTCTGCTGACTTCATTAAATAGTGAAATCCGTGATTCACACTAAGATGACTCTTAGGGGTGTCCATGGTTAACCGGTTAACCGTTAAAAATTGTGTAACCTAATGAAAGCATTTTGCTCGGTTAACTGGCGTCTTTAATTTATCGTGCCATTGAAAATACTTGTAATACATTTTGCACCACCAGAGACCGCCAGAGTGCTCTCAGAGATTTTCCCACGAAAAGTAGCTTGGCAGTTTGCTATGAAGTGGGCCAAAAAAGCACAGCGTGGGAGCACTTTGCAACCGAGAATGTCATAATTTAAGTATTGCATTGCAGTGCTTCGATACATTCAAGTACAACTTTGTTGTACCATCTCAACAGCCAACACACTGGATCACTTAGGAGGTAGCTAGGTAAGCTATAGGCACAAAACTCACCTTTCTCGTTATTGTTAAAAAGTGTGGAGATAATGTTGTTGTACGCATGAATCATGACTGTTTCTTTGCACAATGTTTAAAAAAAGCAGACTAAAGACTGCAAGTAAAATAAATTAAAACACTCTAGGGCCTTGTGAACGCAAAAGTCAGTTACCTACTTTTACTGCTCTATCATTACCACTGCGTTTTATTTCTATAAATTAATTTTGTTTTAAATGTGTTCCAGCCATTTAATAAAGGTGTTAACGATGAAATACACTTTCGCGTTTGTCAGTATAACGTAACGGAGGGGGCAGCGCGCGCGGGGGTGGGGGTGGGGGTTGGTTAGTGCGCACACTAATGGTTAACCGAGTATTAACCGCTAAGGGCCTCGGTTAACGGTTAATGAAAAACTTGAAAACGTGCAGCCCTAAACTCTAAAACCGTGGTGCATAATGATTCTAAAGATACAAAAGGGAGAAGATTCTGGGCTGGTATTCCTGCATCACCATATGCGACTCGTAAAGGTGTCAGACCAGGCAGCATGGGGTAATCTACGTTCAGACATCCCACTGTTGAGTCTTTATATCATCTCTCAAAAAGCCTTTTATCCGCTGCACTGGACGGAGTTGACTTCAGGTGATCTGTTCGGGCACAAATCACAGACTCACAGCAGACACTTTATGTAAGGGTGCATTTTGTTTGCTGGACATTTACATTTGAAATAGAAAAGCACCTCAAATAACACGCTGAATTCTTTCAATCCACTCCTTATTAAAAGCTCATTTTCCAAATTACCAGTCATTTCCATCTGAAAATAAATAGTTGGGAAAAACAACTGCATGTGGCCGTGTTCTTGTAAAACACATAATACAATGGAACGCAATAGAGAAAACACAAGTTGTAAAAAAGGCAGGAAAAGCAGCCACATTAAAAAATCATAAAGATGTGGAGAGATTGTGGATTTGTTGCATACTTTCATGTTATTTATTTATAAGCGTCAGCTGCCTCAGAGTCACGCCTGCCGTTAGACTCTGTGTTGCCCCAAACTCAAACCAGATTTCTGGAAAGCTTCGAGGTGTAGGATATTTTCAGGGTCCTAAAGGAAAGATTGGATCAAGAAGGAGGAGATTTCATGGTTTTTGGGGGGTTTTAAGAAGAAGGAAAAAAAAAAAAAAGACTTTGAGGGTGAGTGACAGCGAGCAAGCTCACCCTCGAGTCTGCCCAAGTGGGATCAACTGTTGCAGCAAAGATAATATTTTTTAAGGCTAGATCACTTTATTGGCAAAGTTCAATAAACATGCAGGGTTCGGTGTTGAGATGGCTCCAGGGCGGAACATCGTATTTTTTCTCGAGTGTTATAAATGGGAGTTAAGACGGGAAGCGCAGGAATCATTGACACTTGTGGAACTGGGGGCTTTGTCTTGTCTGTTCTGGTGCTGCAGAGCGGGCACACTGCGTGATGAGTCTAGCGAAGCTCCAGGGCCCGCTCCGCTGTGGTCAAAGGGGAACAGTAGGAGACAAAAAAGACTTTACCAGCCTGATGCGGGGATCTGACCCGCTTTCTGGGGCCTCTGTGCTTCCCGTTGGTCTTTTGTTTTCAGTGCTTTGTTCATTTGTGCTTCTAAGAAAAGATTCTGTGGAGCGTTGCTGATAATTATCTCCCTAGCTTACAATTGTCTTTCCAAAGTTGAGTTTAGGTTTCCTGTCAATACCTGTAGGATTTAATACCCAGAATCTTTTGTACACACTCTTCCCCTGTTTCCGAACCTAGTCTGACTTTACATTGACTTTGTGTTTTGAGGTCAAGATTCTGTGCACATTTCCATATTCAGAAACATTAATATTGGAGACAAATGGAATATGAACTGCTACACGAGAATCATATGCTTTTCAGATCATGTTTATAGAAGTCCAAACTACAGGTGATAGACCAATGGGTTCGAGAAAAGCCCCGGAGGAGAGACAAGCTAACGCGTCAACGAAACATGGACTCCGCATTTGTCCAGGGCTGTCGTCCGTCCACACGTGTAGATTTTGGATCGCAGAGCAGCAGGGCCAGTGTGTGTTATGTGAGTAATGTGCCATTTGAGTGAGTTTGTTTCTGTGACTGTGTCCTAAACTCACACTGAGCATGGGTAGCCATTTATCCCTGCATGTCCACACATATAAGATGTCAAAATCCGACCATTCTGTGAATTTACAAGATCACTCCGACCGCGATCCTGCTTTGATTGCTGTTACTGGCTCATAGTTTGGCAAGCGCCGTACTTGTAAAATTATGGCTTAAGTGTAATGAACGTTTACAAAACTCAATATAGGAGAATTTATACGCCCGGTGATATTTTTCCACTTTTCTCTAAACTTGGGTTGTTGTAGTGAGAGTGGCCAAGAGAGCTGGCGTAGAGGGGGTTTTCACCAATAATTTTCAATTTGAACCGCGACCAAAGGGAAGTCTAATTATATCAGAGACTATAAAAAGTTCGGTAAGAGGAAGGAGGGCCAAATTTCAAAACTAAATCAATATTGTATATCGAGGAGTGCCAGAAGAACATTCGTGTCCAACTGTTAGAAGTCAAAAGGGCAAATAAGTGACGCTTGAACCAAGCTGTGTGCATAATCACTTTAAGGAAACACATCTGCTTTACTTGGCCCTGACGTATGTTATAATTACTACTAGTACAACAGTTCGGGCCACCTGGCAAAACAAATAGACTTCACAAGAACATTGGACAGAATATGACTGAATATGAAGTGATCCGTTCTCAACGTATTTCTGGGATGAACCAGCGGCTTGCCCTCAGTAGCAGTGAAGCTCTTAGCTCTCAAGTGGACATGTTTACAGTTCCATGGGGGATAGTTAAAGCTTCAGAGAGGCTTGATTCATGCACGTTGCAGAAAAATGAAAATGGCCTCCGGAGGCATGAAAAGGTTAAGAATTAATATGTGATGGCTGTATCGAAGCCTTAAAACATGTAGCGCAGCACTGTTGGGTTGAAATTTGTCAATGCAACGCTGTCATAGGAGTTTTCACTGAAGCATCAAGAAATTATTTTTGTTCCCCCTTGAGGTCAAACTATTGTCAACATGTTCTACAGACTTTGCCATTGTATATTGTACCTACCACAGGTTTGATACTGTATATTTTTTGTTCTTCATGTACTTCGTTTTTGTCAGGGGTTGTTACAGTGAATCTGATGGATTTTGAGTGATTTTTACAGATAGACAGTGACAGTTTGTTTTAAAGCTGGACTCGAGCTAAATTCCCAGAAGATTGCATTGCACTACTGACAACTTTTACACATAACCGGTATAAGAAAAACGTCATCATTACGAGCTCAGTAAGTCGTAGTTTCAATTTTCTTACTGTGTGTTAAATATACTCTTCCTTTTGCATCTGTACTGTAAGTGTGTCTATAAGCAGGACACCCATGTTCATTGAAGCGGGGGGGTGACCTCTGCTGATATCCCGGGACAATGCACCTGGCTATGATGTAAATGGATCATATAGCCTTACACTTAATCATACACTCAGCCGACCGGGGCAAGCGTGTGTCAGCCGCACGGGACACGCGGAGGTCGTCCATTCATTTTCCATAAACACACACGATTACCTTCCAGTTCCTTTTTATCCTCACGTCCTCATTACTCTCCCGATATCCGTCCTCATCGCCTTCCTATACACCCGGTATTGTCTTTTACTCCCCACGCTCTGCACCTTGACGGCTTTCCTCCACCGAGGGGCTCCCTTCGGCTTCTGCTCCGTCTGAGTTTGTTTGAATGTGCTCCCGACACATAAATCAAGCGTCCCTCATGTCGTCATGGTTACCGGCGGGGCCATACGTGTATTCAGCTGGTGGTCTGGCCCCTCATGTCGTTCGGGCCGTTGGTGTTTAAAGTCGAGCCGGATTACTGCACCCGTCGCTATAGCTGGTGTCATGGGGCGCAGTGGGACTTGTAGTGCGGTGTAGTAGTTTGTCATCGTAGCCCTTAGCCTGTGTCTATCTGAAAGCCTTGCTGGTCAGCGCACCCCCCTCGACAACCCCCCACCTCTGTGTAAGTGACTCTGAGTGTTTAATCAGCCCCAGAGGATCCAGTGAGGGCAGCACTGTTACGAAAACACCACTGTAGATCTTTTAGTGCAGCGAAATTAATTTTCCACTTGCCATAATGGTGGCATAGTTGGAAATGGCCTCCCTCGATAGTGATTAGCATTTAGGTTTCACTGCAGCACTCATACAAGGGGGATATCGGAATTTGCAAAACGACTTTTTTATGAACTAGTGATGGAATTTACTGTGGTACAATAATAGAGATTTTCTTCAATAACTACAAAAACGCAAGGAGATGCCGACATGGTGATCTGTAGTTGTAGTATTTTGTAGTAGGCTATAATTGTGTAAATTCCTGTTTAAAATAAGTACGTTGTATGTAATTTAATGTATGTATACTTGATATTCTGACGGTTCTCAGTGTGAGATCAACTGCTGTTTTAGCATCAGAGGTATTCCTGAGTGAATCCTTGTTTAGCTTTTACATTTAGATTATGAGTTTGTCCTCTGCACTTGACCCATTCTTTAATGCCTTTGGTCCAACCTATGAAAGCAGTGACTGACACGAGTGCAGCACCTGGAAATCTTTAGCTGGTTTGGTCAGGGCAAGGCTGGAGGACTAACTTTTTTTTTTTTTTCAAGTGCTTCTTCCAACCAGTAAACAACCTTCTCTTTACTGAATGAGATTACCTCATTCTTTGGCCCAAATTGCTTCATCTGTCTCCAGGTAAACAATCCTGCGGTTAGCCATTTGACACAGATGATATTTCGGGAGTTATAGGTTCCGAGGGAGGCCTTTTTGAACCGCCCACATAATGTACACAAATCCAGCATTCACTTAACCTATTCCAACCTGCCATTTAGCTCCAATTAACATTTACACAGCCTGATATATGGAAGCTCTTGTGTGTGCATCCTCCGCTCCACTGCTGCAGCTTTTCTCGCAGGTCAAAAAGCACCAGCCACCCCCGCAAACTGAATTTCTCCTTCGACCCCTATGGGTTTTTGCGTGGAGGAGTGTGTTACACTTAGCAAAATAATGTGTAATTTTGGTGATTATGGAACTTTAAGTTTCAACATAAAAAAACAAGTGTAACAAAGTCAACACATTCGCAGAGACATATTACATGATTGCAAATAGAGAGCAACACAATTATAATGGAAATAATAGTCATAATTACGTTGAACTCAGGTCAGGCTGCACTGGACATAATAACTGGCTGTGGTATTTAGCATCAAAATGCCAGCAGCACATTTCTATTGATTGGAGTCAAAAGATTATTTTGTAAAATCTTAACACATTATGAATTCAGATTTCTTTTAATAGCAAAGCAGGCCGGAGACAGTTTGAGCTATTGTGCCATTGGCTAGTTTTTGTAATGTATGTCCATTAAAACTGACTGCTATATTAAGGAAACATAGATAGTGCATCTATTCACCTTGACACAGGAATTTGTGTGTTTTTTGTTGTTGCATTTCTTAAATCACAGTTGGCTGTTGTATTTACAATGTTTTCAAGTAATAAAGCCATCATTTTTATCACAAAACATGTAACCGCAAACGGCCTCTGCCTCTCGCTGTCCAGTGGCTGTGGAAGCTGTGGAGGCTTAACTGTGCTACGGACATCTTTTAGCCAATCAATATATCAGGTCAAATGCATTGATTACAGTGTTAAGGTAAACTTCGATTTAGACAAAGTTTATTGATCAACAAGAGAAATTGTCTGGTCACAGTAACTCAGTAATACAATAGAAACAATCCTTAAAACCCAGTAACCTGTAAAATACAAATATGACTCAGGAAACAAAGTTAACACGTGTGTAATGAATTGATACCAACATATTTCAGTGTTTAAACATTACCACAAAAAAGAAAATATAAAAAAAAAAAATCCCCGTCCTGTTGTAACATTCGAGTCTTAGTGAAGATGTGGAGAGGTTGTAATATTTTGCGTGAGTGAAACACATGAACTATTGTCACGTATTATATGTGACTGGAGGTGTTAGTTGTGTCCGGTAGCTGTCAGTATGAGTGACCGTTTATTTCCCTTCTCTTCTGTTTGGGTGAGAGGACAGATGGTATCGACGGGCTGGACAAACAAACATACGCACCCCCCCCCCCCCCCCCCCAGCCACTGACACATAGGCTGGCTCAGGCTCAGCGCTACAAGGTGTGGGTAGCACAGGGATTTCCTCTCCTTGGTGCAACAGTCACACTCGGTAGATGCAGAGCTGCAGATAACAGAATGTGTTTATGTGCGAGCTGACAGGAAACGGTGTCCTGTTCTGCACGGTTCACTCTCGCTGATTCGATTGGGGAAAAGCGATAATAAACTTAGTCTGGCTACCACTTCCTGGAAATACCCAATAGAGTTCTGACCTATGAGCATATGCACAGTGACAGATTGGTGGCTGCTTTTTTATTCATGCTCTTTTCAATTTTGGTGCAAAGGTAAGCCACAAGGGATCACATTAGTGTGTTTTATCAGTTCCACAAAATATAAGGCTATTTGCCAAAAACAAAATATAGCTAATTTCTGATCATTCTTTTTTGTAAATGTATGTATTTGAGGTTGCACACATTGCAGTATGCAGTATCGTATTTATAGTCCACAAATAGCCTGCATCCACCATCTTAGTGTCATGTCAGAGACCTCTAATACACACACCTAATATTGTGTCATAAGTAACAGATGATACTGTGATGCTTATCTGCAGACATGGCGCTGGGTTTGTTTTGTTGTTATTGTGAATAAGGGAAAAGTCAGGAGACGAGGAAAATAAATGGGAAACACAATATGACACAACATTGTGGTACATCATGTATTTGTTATCCCTTCCCAATCAAACTGATTACATCGTGGTTAAAAAAAAAAAAAAACTAACTTAAGGAGATGTTTCATGACCATTTTTTTTTGGCACCTTTTGCTCTCTCTCACTCTTTTTACCATGTTATAATGTTCCCTCGTCAAAAACATACCTGGAATAGTATTTCACTTCATTCATGCAGTATTGAGTAATTTGTCCTACACTTTTTTAAAGTTAAAATCTTCCTGCGCAATCAAAGTGTCATCATGGTAGATCGGAGTTCCTAAACACGCAGCAAGCTGAAGCTGAATGTTTGTTTTTTTATTGTGTCATTCCCACCGCCCCTAAAGAGGGAGGTCCTGGTGAAATCCTGCGCTGCCCCACCCCTGTTTCTAAGGGTCAGCGTCTAATCCTTATATGGACATTGTTTCAAATTTGAAAACATAAAATATAAATGATGGGGAATCCAAAGAATGTTTAAATTATACATGATATACCCATTGTAAGAACAAAAAAGGCATAGACAATTTCAAACGTATGCTGTATACAGTTATCTATCAATCATCAATCAATCTTTATTTATATAGCGCTTTTCATACATTTCATGTAACAAAGTGCTTACAGATTTAAAACATTCTCTCACACCACTCCTCCACAAATACAAACACATTGTCGCACTCACACTCTCCCACCACCTTCCAGAGACACACACACACTCAAGGTAAAACAATGGACACAATGGACATAAGGCTGAGGTAAGGCTGGTAAGATAAACCAGGTAAGGAAACACATCCAAGAGCGTCTGCATCGGGAGCAGCATCTCGGCTGCAGCCACAGGGCACCAACACAGGACGCCCGGAGGAGGCGCGGTAGAAACACACACTCCATCCAGACACCCACAGGACAGCACCCAGCAGCCACAGCCAATCCCGCTCCGAGGCAGAGGGCTCCTCCAGAGGAAACTGGGAGACCATAAAAATGGTTAAAATAAGTAAAAAGTAAAGGTAAAAATAAGAATATAAGGACCACTAAAATAGGCCGAGAGGTAAAATACATAAAGAAAACATAAATAAATAATAAATAAATAAATAAATAAATAAATATTAATAACAATTAAATAAATAGGCCTAGCAGTTAAAGCTAAACTAAAAAGGTGGGTCTTAAGCCTGCTTTTAAAAACATGAACGTTCTCTGCGGTCCTGAGCTCCTCCGGCAGGTCGTTCCAGAGGTGAGGGCCATAATACTGGAAAGACGCCTCGCCGTGAGTCTTTCTGTTGACTTTAGGAATAACTAGCAGACCTCTGCCGGTGGAGCGAAGGGGCCGTGAAGGTTCATAAGGTAAAAGCAATTCTGAGAGATAAGAAGGACCAAGACCATTTAGACATTTAAAAACCATTAAAAGAACTTTAAAATCGATCCTGAAACACACGGGGAGCCAATGCAGCGACTCTAAAACCGGTGTAATGTGGTCCCGCCTCCTGGTCTTTGTCAGGACACGAGCTGCTGAATTTTGTAAAAGTTGTAAACCTGAGATACTCTTTTTGGGAAGACCAGAAAGCAGGGCATTACAGTAGTCGATACGACTGGTGATAAAAGCATGCATCAGCGTCTCCGTGTTGGCCCGAGAGAGAATGGGGCGGACTCTGGCTATGTTCTTTAGATGGTAAAAACCTATCTTTGTGATATTCTTAATGTGTGGAATAAAAGTCAGCTCAGAGTCAAAGATCACGCCCAGGTTCTTCACCTGTGAGGAAGGATTAAAAGACAATGACTGTAGTTTGGGTAAAAGTTTCTCTCTCTGGGCCTCAGGACCGATGACTAAAACTTCAGTTTTGTCCTGGTTAAGCTGGAGAAAGTTTTCTGTCATCCAGGATTCGATATCCAAAATGCAGTTAAAAAGTGCGTCCATTGGCCTGGTGTCATCAGGAGACATGGAGATGTATAACTGTGTAATTGTCTAATTGCTCATACCTCAAACCTATTAGTGAACTGACCCTTACATCTAATCAATACTTGAATTTAATTTCTTAAAAGAGCACGCGTCAGATAAAACTCTGTCGTCCATACATCATTTATTGATTGCAGTGAGATATTCGGGACAAGATGGGGTGGATTAATGACTGATGAGGCAAAGTATTGAAAAGTAAGAAATAGTTGTCTGTGGCTGTGTCCTGAATCCAGGGATGGATGTTTAAGTGGATAGACAGGTGACAAGAAATATGATGTCTCTACAGTGAATGGTCTCAAGGAGGCATTGTGTGGCAAAAGCAGAGATTAAACCGAGGTGGAGAGGAGGATGAGGTGAAAAGGACAGAGGAGATGAGGGAGGAGAGGATGGGATGAAAGGGGCAGACAGAGGAAAGGTGGTCCCCTACCGAGATCTCATTTCCAGCTTTCTGATAATGCCGCTCTTCTTCTGGCCCTAATCTCTACATAGAGGAAATGACAAACACGAATCAGAGCCTCTCGAGGACTGCTGTGGACAAACACTCTAGGCTACAGTATACAGCAAACACTAAATAACTATAGAAGTACATTGTATGTTTGTGGCTTCAGAAAATCTCATGCCCTCTTAATTATTTAAATTTAGCAGTCTGACACTACAATCATGCATATTTCTTTTCTATTGGAGTAGTATTTAGACTTATTATATTGCTCTGAATAATAAAGTTTTCACTGATGCAAAAAGATGCCTTTATAAAAGCCAGAGTGTAGGATTTTTAAGAACAAAAACCGTGTCAGAGAGTATATAACAACAGGTATGGAGAGAGGGGAATATTCCTGAAACTACTGTTCATCCACACAATGAACACAAAATCACAAGTATTTATACATACACAGACAGACAGCGTGAAGGAAGGAGGGCTTGGGTGCAAACAACAGATGCGCTGGAGGGAAATGCAAGAGGTGTTTGTGTCGTGTTGGGTACGGTGCAAATTCTGTCAACAAATATACTTTATTATATACTGTGCATTATTCATTTGCACCATACTTGTGGTGGTAACCTACATATGTTGCCACAGCTGCCCTATGGTCGACTGATGGAAACGAAGCTGCCAATCTGTGCCTTTGGCCCCTCCAAACACCACCAATCACTCATAATATATATTTTTTTACCTTTTTTTATCAAATTCAACATTCAGTCACTATTCAACATTTCACTGACTATACTGAACTATACTGAAACTAAAAATACTGGTTTGACTTCTTAGTCTTTCTACTCAAGCTATAATACTTAAGCTTAAGCACACTGCTCTGTGCTGACAGACGGCAAGAAGGAAGGAGAGCAAAGGATATGCACAACAGGTGCGCTGGAGGGAAAATGCTAGCGGTGTCCGTTGGTTGGCTCTTTGTATGTGTGGTAGCTGTTGCACTGCCAGCTTCTCATCAGTCTGCCTAATGACCCAAGTGCCACTTTGATGCATGTCCAGCAGTGACAAATTTGGAGGACATTTACTGGAGAACTGGGAAATTATGTCGTCATCTATCTGAATTCGCTTAGCCCGCCGCCGCAGAGCATGATATATCTAAGGGAAAGCGTCCAAATGCAAATGGAGAAAGAGGAGTGTTAGTGGACAAAATAAATAGTTAACCCTTTGTTTGTGGTGATCAGTCAAGATCGAAATGAACTGCAGATAATATCTGCAGTTCATTTCCATCATTTCCATCTTCCAATACTAACCATATTATGGTTAGTATTGTTGACTATTTTTATCTCCAACCCACAGCAGTGATGTTACATCCAGACAATGGGTCAAAATCCAGCTAATGGTACTTTTGGAAATGGTTGTATAATAGTAGTTGAAGTATATTTTACTTGAGTATCAGTACTTTCACTTGAGACAGATCAGTCTTTCATCTTCGGCATCTACTGCCTCATTTAGCTGGGACAATGTAGGTGCAAATTCTCTACTTGTATGGTGTACTATTTCCATTTTTCAGATTACAATCAATCTAACACACAAAACTCTGTATATATTTTAATGTACTTCGTCTCATTCTCCCTCCTCATCTGCGTTCCCTCATCTATAGTGTTGGGATCTGTAATGGCTCTTTGATTACCGCTCCGTGCCTCTGACCTAAATGTCTAAACGTGGATATGATTTCATTCAAACCGTCCATTACTTCACAGCGCATATGAGCCGCTGCAGACTCTCGCTATAATTTACCGTAATTGTGTCGGCCACGGTCTAACGTTGCGTATGGGTTTTTGTTGTCAGTTTGTGCTGCTGTTTCAGATCTGGGCCAAAATAATGCTACTCCGACAATAGTTTGATTTATGGAGAGGCTCAGAGTCATTTGCGCACTCGAACGGATGTGGCTTGAAACGTTTTGGGCACCAGTCATTGGTGTATATGCATATTCCTCTTACAGGTTTCGGTAATGTGCCAATAGCAGTTAGTGAGCGCTGTATGTTTTGGACCCTTGGCTCGATGTTATGTTGATGCTGTTTCTTAGATACAGTAATTTGCTGGGGTCCTGTTTACTATCAAGATAATGCAGTTGCCATGCGGCCTCGCTCTGTTTGTGCAGCTCATAGTGGATTGCTGAGGTTTTTCGGTGCACTTTTTGGACTCAAAGCATAGAGTTTATACGGCTCTGACCTGAGGTTGATTTTTCTGCCATATAAACTATAATGATCAGAGGCATGTGAGTCATAAAAATGATTTAAAACAATATCATATGATACAGGACCATTTCATACAATATGACAGGCTGCCAGTGTGTTTCCTTGATGCCTGGGGAGGCCACCCAAACAGAACAAGGTGAACCCATGTTATGATTGGACGTTTTGACCCCATGCCTGGGCTATATTAAATCAGTATTCCATTTAGAAAATAAAATCACAAGGGTTGATAACAAAACTAAACAATTCTTTCTTGGGTGTCTGTTGAACAACGCGTGGATGCTGCCAGTCATTTCATTCACATTGTACCATTCATGTACACTGATGGTGTGTCTACAAACATATTGGAATGTTTTTCCCTTTGAGACAGGATTGTTTTGTGTCACCAGGCTTAAAGCAGAACTAAGTAACTCATGCCCCTAGAGACTATAAGCGCCACTGCAGGTGTCGTAGCATGTTGTTTTATTTTTACTCATTAATTGTACATGAGAGTAAATACTACGCTGACAGAAAACACAAAGGGAGAGAGGGATGTTGTATATTGTGCCACAACCCAATTACACAATGGAGATAATTTTTTCCCTCAATCTTGGCTGTAAATACTGCTAAAGTGGCGCTAGCCCGCAGTTAGCTTTGCCCGTTAGCCTGTTAGCTTCTTGTGATTTCATTAGTGTGTATTGTGGCTCCGACCCGGTGCAGGGAAAGTTGCAAGGGTGGTTTTCTGACAAGACACACCAGGGGGAGATGAAATACCCCCCAATCATCGCATCAACACTTGTATTACCCCAGAGGCTACAAAAAGTATTTATTAAGGTAAACAAGTTACTTGGTTCTTCTTTACGTTAAGGAGCTTTAGATATACCATCTACACAATGTGACTCACCTTAGGTCCATCATTATCATAAACCAAGCAGAGACAAACCACATCCACAGAGGGGTTTTACCTGAAACCCACGACATAAAAAGTCAATATCAAGTGGCAAATTTTCAATCCAATTATTAAATATATAGGACCAAACTGAGGTATCAATATGCGTGAGCTTATTTTCTGATGCATCTAGTTTGGGAGCATTTAATGTGGTCATCACCCATGTTGCTGAGGTAAAGACATGAAGTTGTGAAATTAGCCTGGCCTTGTAAAGACTGATGTAGTTTTATTCTGGAAAACATTAACAGTCTGGCCCAATTACCCCTGAATGGCTGCCTTCTGCTCGTGTGTGTGTGTGTGAGTGTGTAGGTGTGTGTGTGTGTGTGTGTGTGTGTGTGTGTACCCAAACGTGCCGTGGCTCGGTCCGTGTGTGTGGCGGACATACGTCATGTATACAGCCTGTGTATGTGTGGGAGAGCTTAGCGTGGAACATGTGATAGCAATATGTGCTGATTGTGCTCTCCCGGGTGCTGCCCTCTCTGTGCCTCCACCCCAGGTTATTTCTCCAAACTCACCTCCCATACACACTGTGCCCTTGACCACTTTCCCGCCGCTTTAGGTGTGCCTTTCTGCTTTGCATTTGTTAAGCAGTCAATATTATTATTATTTTTGGCTTTGCAAAATGTGATGTGAAAACAGATGACTAGGATGCGCTGGTTTAAATGCACGATGCTATTGATATGCGCATTTTTCAATATTCATTTTAGTGTTGTTTTCTCAATGTATTTCAAAGAACGCTACAGTAAATATTCCTGGGTAGCAATTAGCATAGAATCAGAAATAAACGCGATAAAAGTCACTGGCTGCAACTTCTGCTACACTACCGCTCCTTTTTGTCTTTATTTTTGAAGATCCCTAACCCAGGGTATTCCAATGTGGTTGACTCCAGCTGGCTTCCCATAGAATACAGCTTCGCTTTCCTGTGTAAGACGGCGGACACACAGTCGGAAGCTTCTAGGCAGAGAGCTGTCTGCGCTTTGCTACTCCTACTTTTTGGCCATGTCATTTGAATTATTGCTTTGTCACATCCTTTTATATTCTATTAATATTCCCTCTTTTTAGAACGTTTTTATGTGTCCTGCACACTATGAACCGCAATTTTGTTTGAATAAATAATTAAAGGCACATTGCGTAACATTTTGGATAATATTGTTGCCAGCAATACAAAACATGCTCCAACTAGAAACAGAAAATGCCACAGCAATAATAAAAAAATATCTAATGAAATAAATGCTTGTATTTAATTGTATTCATTGAGTGAAGTGTAGCACGCTTGTGAAAAGATGGCCACTTTGTAAATCCTGTGGCCACCAGTGGATCTCATTTTGACACCCAAAACTTAAGAATGCATACTTTTAGTTAATACATTTTGTGTTAAGCAACTACTTCATACATAATTATCCCAATTTGAATCTTAAGCTTATCTTGCTTTTGCCTTCCGCTTCCTTCCTTGTCCTCTACCTCCTGTGCCCTCTTCCTCTTTCCCCTCCTCCCCCTTCCTTCCCCCATCCCGCTCACGCCCCCCTCTCCATTAGCAGATTAGATTTAGTCCCATAATGCCACTGGGCACTATGATTTTACCGGCTCTCATTACTCCTAAATCATCTTTCACTTCTTCCCTCACACACACAGTAATAGGCGTGCACACACTGCTCTCGCACACACGCACTAACCATACGGCATGTGTCTGGACACCTCTGAATTAGTGGCGGCCTGTGATTTGCGATGTGCTGTGATTAGATGGGAGGGGTACATTTGGTTCAATTCCGCTCTGTCCACATCCATTCTTTATTCGTCTGCCATATATTCCCCCGGGCATGAATGATTTTCATATCACAATGTTTGAGGCACCGCTACACGCTGTTAGACAAGGCGCTTTTTTGGAGCAGAATTCAGTGAGAATGATTGTGACTCAAGGGACGCTCAGATGAAATTGATGTAAAAGCCGGGTATTCCATTTTCCGTCAGGGAGGCACACATAGCATTGCAGCAGGTATCTGTGTGGTGCGGAAAGTACACTCCCTTGGCAAATAATTTGGTATCATAGTTTTTTTTTTTAATATATAATCAACCAAATTACGTATGGTTTACATTTGCATTGCGCTTTACAAGCTTGACAAGCCCCCCAAAGCGTAACACTGAAGTCATTAGTCTTTCACTCCGCACTTGCAATGTGGGTGAAGTGTCTTTCCCGAGGACAGAACGACGGCATGCACCATTTGAGATTCAAACTGCTGACAACCTTTGGATCTGTGGGTGAACGCTTTAACCAACTGAGCCATCGTCACTTACTGTACGCATGCATTTACATACTGGCATTTTGATTGTTAGATTTGTCAATATCTGCCTGACCAAGGACATTGTGCCCCGTCATCTTCTTGTGCTCATTTTTGGTATTTTTATTTATAAGCACTGTATGGTTGTGGGTAAAAACAGCAGCTTAGATCAGATGACAGTTCTTGTATAATAACTAGGTCTAGTGCTTTCAATCACTTTTCCCCGTCCTGCCGCTTAGTTTGACAAGTTTCAAAGGCTTCCCCTAATAATGTGTCCTTCAGCTGTACAGACATGTAAGGTCTCTGAGCAGACGAAAGAGGAAAAAAGAAAGGAAAAATGTGCTGGTGTATTTTGATGCATGCGTGTGAGCGAGTCATGAGTGCTCATCATTCCTGTAATGTCAGCGTCTTATCGTTTACGACGGCAGCCGCTGAGTTAGACGTACTTTGGTCCGTGTGACAAAACTGCTGATCACCATGTCCATTTTAATCACACCGTGACAGCTTGGAGCACATTTACAATTCATCTGCATGCAAGACCGACCGTACCACATAAAATAACACCGCGAGATAATGGAGGAATTCAAGGCAGACCTAAAAAACTCGTATAGAGTAATGGAGGAGAGTTATACAGTGGAACAACACTATGGATACAGAATTATACAAAAAATACAGATTTCTTTCCCCCATCTTAACAATGTAAGAGAATTACGTTGACATAATTTCGACATCATCTTAATATCTCACTCTTAGACAATCGTAACATAGGCATTTGGTATGTTTAGAATTAACAGCAGGAATAATAATAATTGATAGCGTGTTTATTCTAATGCACGTGCTCTTAAGCTAGACACTTACTTCAATGGTTTTCCTGTTTTTGAATGTCCCCTAAACGTAAAGGCCTTTTTCCAGATGGGGCCCCGTTTGTGCTGCTTAATGTTAAGTGCAAGGAATAAAAATATATACAATATTTTCCAAGTAAACAAACACATTTAATTTAATTGGCATCTTCATTAAATATAATCCTTAATGTCAGAGGAGGACTCTTTATTATCCCCCACTGTGTCCAGCTGTTAAGCCCAATTTGCTTTTTAACCCACATTTGACCACACAAATTAGCCGCAAATCCATTTCCTGCACCTGTCTGCTCCGTTCCCCTCGGAGCCCACCGAAAGGCCTGCGGGAGACCCACAATAGCCCCTGAATCTGGATCCACTCACTCTAATCTCTCGGCCTTAATGGGCGCGCTGCTGTTCCGACACACCCTTCCACTACACATGCTGAATAGAAAGCAAGCAAACTGTGCCATAGCTGCAGGTGCAATCCCACTTATCCAATAACACAAGTGATTTGGGAGGAGGACCTTTGCACCGCTAACGAGTTTATGCTAACATTCAAATGCAGCCGCACGTTTACAAACACACAATCTGCCTTCCTGCTAGCTATGACATTAGCCACTCACTGCCACTAACCAGATCATGGCCGCACTAAACTGATTAGTGCCTGGAGACGACATGGCAACCATGCGCACAAATGCTTTTTATATTTCTTCGGTCTGCAGCTTGGCTATCACTCTCCCTTACACACACACACATGCACTGAGTGGGGTAGACTGTGCCCGCGGCTAAAGAGACAGCAGCCAGTAGCTATTGTAGAACACACTGTGTCAGAGGAATTAGCCCAGCGCTGCGCAGAGGCGGGATGACAGTCAGCTCTGTTAGCCATCACTATCACTTTAGTTCACCAACTTCTTTTGGACACATGAAACCACATGCGGAAAACCCACTCTCTTCACGTCACGTTTTCAAGGCGGGTTTTGAAAAGAGCATAGAGGAATGTTCTTGGGAACATAGAAGGCTGTTTAAAGTGAATTCCACAACAAAAACAGTCTGGCTTAACAGACATAATATTTAACATTGAATTGAAAGGACTCTGCTATAGCTTTTAAATGGCAATATCTTTGTTAGCCAAAAAATGTATAATTTAATTTCTAATTTTGGGCTTTATGCTGTATCAATTCACTACAGTGTTGTAAGCTCTGGCAGCTCCACAGAAGGGCACACTTCCCATGTTCTAAATGCGTGCATGGTAACTACGTGCTACTCCTAACCCTTCTGTGGTATGCCTACTTCATATCCACTTCACTCGCTATTGTGTTAAAACATAAGAATCTGTGCATACGAGTTTGGCTAAATTAGATGCCAATTTTGGGCCTATTGCTGTATCAATACCTGAATTCACTCCACAGAAGGGTTCACTTTCCTTGCGCATAATGAATACATGTTGACGAAATTCTCCTCCTGACCTTTCTCTGGAATGCTTACTTCATACTCACTTTACTCGCTATTGTGCTGAAACATAAGAATATGTGCTTGTATTTCACTCAATTACAATAGCATTCCATGGCTAACATTCAAAAGCATCGTTGCATTGTAATTATAATACTTTAACATTTACAGAAAATACCCTCGATCAATAGAGGACATTTTCTCGATCAGTAGGGATTTTGTGGCAGGCAATTTTGATATCACATTTCCTGCATTCTTAAGTCGTAGAGCTGTGCAGTATGTCCCGTTTTTGTAACATGATGTCATAGGTTTCGCGTAATCCCGTAGGTGATGGCTCTACCTCCGGCTAACTTGTTTCCGAGGCCACCCTGTTATTTACCCACACACGCTACAAAGGCGTCCTGCTCCCTTGTAAACTCCCTGTGCATGTCTTGTTTGTTGCTGTCTGTGCTCACAACTACAGACATCATCTTTCTTCCTTTTTAGCCGCACTGTTGCAAAGCCGAGGCCAGTGGAGACACCTGCATTGCTCTGTTGTGTTTTCAACCGCTCCACAGTTAATTGGCCCCACGGCAAAATGGCCACTCGGTAACTATGGCGACGCTGACCCGCTGCGAGTTCCGCGGCGGTGAACTCCAACAGATACACCTTATAGACGCGCAATGGGGTAGGGGGTTGGCAAGCGCGCATATATCAAACAGTCCCCTCTTCTATCCAATCTGCTAATTTGTGGCATGTTATTTATGGATGTCGATGTGCTCCCCAGATGATAATAAAACAAAAACTGCACAGTCGGCAACTTACTTCACGCCCTCTCCCCACCACACCCTATGTGCCTGCTCACTCTTCTAAAGCAACTTTGGCCTGACTCCAGCTATGGCGGTATTCTTTGTCCTTTTACTTTTCCCCATTTGGCGATTCAGTGACAATCCTGACACCATTCGCTGCAAGCCAGTGTGGTATTTGGGCTGTTTCCTAACCCAGATGAATTAAGACTAGGTTTATTTAACAGGATCATCCACCTTAAATGGAGTTGACTAACACATAAAGGAGAAAAGCAAGTTGTACAATTTCACACTGAGCTGTTTATGCTTTATTTTCCTCCTTGGAGATACAAATACAGGAATTTTTCACCCGTATCTATTTGACAGAACATTTCAGGGTAGAAGGGGGTGAAGAGAGAGATTCAGCAAATTGTCAGAGCCGTGACTCGAGCTCACAACGCTGAGGAAAGAACTGTTCTGCCATTATGTGCAGCAGCCATAACCACTTGATGCCCACTTAACACACTTTACCTGTTACCAAAAACTACAATTACTGAAATATATTCAATGCATGCATCCTGTGGTAAGACAAGCTTACGTTAGGCTTTGGGTTCCAAAATGTATTTTCACATTTGGTATCACAGGGTCATTACATAATGTGAAAAGTCACAACAAATCTGATTGAGATTTACTTTACTATTTTTTTTTTGCAAACACAGCCAAAATGAAAAACATACATTAGTTAAAAGTAGTTTTTCCTGATATGATTTTTTTAAAGTCTTATTTTGGCAAAATTTGATCGTATTTTCTTACTATTTTCATTTAAATTTGATAAAATTATTTTGGAATATATCACAATGATATTCAAGACAAATACCACAATTCTGACTGATGTACAGTACGATGATTGTACGGCCCTAATTTCTACCCACATAACATTTACAAATTTCTATACACGCGCTTGTTTTTCTCCTTGTAAGTCCATTTCTCAGAACTGTGGATCCGTGCTGCTGCTGTTGAGTTCCAGTCAAACATGGGTTGCCAGGTTCATGCTCATTGTTCCTCCTCTTTCCCTCTCCCTCTCCCATATCCAGCTGTTACAAAGCACCTTGCGTACTTTAAAAGGTTCCCCAGGCATTTACCACATGCAATTATCCTGGTAATCTTTTATTCTGCTTTTATTCTATAATGCACGGCTCCAAATGACTTCCCGGCTTGTCTTTTGCTTTAATACAAAATCTTCATTGATTCGAACACTTCATTTTGGGAAGTGAAATAACAATACTTAAGACCGATCACTCGGCAGCACACCAATTTAGGGGATTCTAAAGAACAAATCCTTTTCGTCAAGGAGCTTTCGCATTCTTAAATTGAGAGTCTGAATCCTTTGTAGCGTGAAATGTCTCAGATCCATTTTTGTTTAAGAAGCACTTGCTTCACAAGGAATTCAAGAGTGGTTCATTGTTCTTAAAGGAAGGCATGGCTGTATACAAATCTGTCAGTTAGTGAATCCACTTGTTCGTGTATAGGACTATGTGGTAAATGTCAATGAAAAGACGCCAGGAAAAGTCATGACAAAAACTAATCCTTCATATCAAAATGACTTTGTGTTTGGTGTATGATACTGTATGTGAATGAGTTGTGAAGCAGAATTCACCAAGCGTTGGATTGTTCACCCACTAATATGGAACGTGAGCTGGGTTTAGACCGTCGTGAGACAGGTTAGTTTTACCCTACTGATGATGTGTTGTTGCAATAGTAATTCAGTAATTAGTAACCCAAAGCTGAAAGTCACTGAACTAATGGCATGTAGCACTTTTGTATTTGTATTATAACAGATGCTTATTTGCTCTTCCTAGACTTATATGGCTATTTGTTTGTACTTTAAAAGCACACATTTTTGACCCACTGTTGTTGCACTGTAATAAAGATTAAGTTGAGATTTTAAATGCACAATTTTTACAGACTGGCTTTTTTAGAAGGCTGCTGTTCAGAATTGGTGCTCCAGTGATAGCAGAGTTGGACCCTTTTACAGTGAAGTTTGCTCCCTAAGTGGTCTGACTTGCTGGAAAGTGGGTGGATGAATCTGCCAGATTAGTTAGCGCTGCTTTCCTTCATACATTTGTAATTTTTCTCTATCCTTGCTAGACCTTCAGAAGCTTTCAGTTTGAGTGGTCTCAATAAAACATCTGAGACTAAGCCAGTTGCAACCAGCATGATTAATTATATTGCTTTAACCATTGATGAACCTTTTTTGTCAAAATTATAATTTGCTTATCATCATAAAATAGAACCAAATACCAAGACTCGAAGAATACAAACAGTTTGGGATTTTTATTTTTCCCAAGCACCTTGTAACAGTGCTTCCATGACAGATTCATTCTTTTGTCATGTGACATCAGCAAACAAGATTGTTGCTAACTGCAGGTCCCCAAACGGTTCACTAAACTACTTTAGCTGTCGGCCCATTTTATCAACTCTCCGGCCCCTCCATCTATCCCGCTAAAGCCCGGCTGTGTCTTTTGTCGCGTGGCGGTTAATCCGGCTTCCTCCGCCTCTATCTATCTCTTCTCTGTGTGTCCGGCATAATGCCTCCTCTTGATCCTCTGTTGAAGTTTTATTAGCTCCATAAACGTCCCTTAGCGCCTGTGATATCGCTTAGCCAAAGAAAGACTGGGAGCAAAGGAAGAACTAACAGAACAGTAGTGATACCGCTTAGACCCTCATTCAAATAAGAGAAACAAAATGGCGTTGGGGACATTAAACTAAATTAGCCAATAACAAATGACCATCCCTGCCCTAACCTCTCTGACTGATTTTTTTCTTTCTCTGATAGTAACTCATCTAAATTTGCTGGACGTCTTTCGGGCGGGGAGCCAGAAAAGCTTTTATATCCATAAAGGCCTATGGATCACAGAGAATTGCATTAAGCTGTCCAATTTAATTACAGTATCGACAAAACATAATAGATACTTACAGGCGCGCACAGAAGGATGGGGAGAAAGGGGGAAGCGCGCGGCAGAGGCACAGAAAGAAAAAGTGCAGACAATGTCCATTTATAATGCTGATGCAGGGGGTGTATAAAGATGTATGTGTGTGTGCAAAACTGGGATGCGCGAGGACCCAGGAGGGTATTCGAGAGCGCTTAGTTTGATTACAGTATGGACATCTGTTTGATTCCCGGGTGGGGCTTTTCTGTGTGATTTTTGCACGTTCTCCCTGCCTGGGTGGATTTTGGTTTTCAACAATCAACCCAAAGGTTAATCGGCTGGGTAATTCTGGCTATATGCTATACCATTCAGACCGGATTAAGCATTTTTTATTTTTTAAATGAATATGAAGTGAAAAATATGATCTCCTTCGCCCCAGTTTAAGAGATCTTATAGGGAATGTTAGCTGCGTAGATGTCCAGTCCACGGCTGGCTGGAGTCTGACAGCCAGTGTCCCGTTCACCGAGATCAATAGTGAGGGGCAAGATTTTTATTCATAAAGCGCCCTCTTAATTAAATCAGGCTGAGAGGAGCGGGGGGGAGGAGAGAGGATGGTGCAAAGGGGTTACAAGACGGAGCAAGGGCACGGAATCAAAAGAGAAAACACGGAAATACAGACACAGCAAGAAGAGGGCTGGAATTTCGACTTGTACAGGCTGCATTGTGTTCAGTATGAAATAGGTCTAACATTTGGTGCATAAAGAGACACTTATGCATCTATAATGATGTTACCTATGTTTTGGAGACCTTCTTGAGCTTTTTGGACAGCACTGTATAAGTGTGTGGTTGCATGTTATTGCTGCTGTTACATTACTTGGATGTAAATGCTAAAATATGTACCAGTAATGCATTGTTGTAGTTAGTCCAGTATTGATGCTCATTGTTTGTACTGTCAAACAATGATAATCCCACATTCGAGTGTAGCCTTTAAAACAGGAGCGATATGAGCCTGCCAGCAGTCGATATTTATTACTCCCTTTATGGAACAATATCAAATGCAGTTACAGCCCCCATGAGAAATGGTCCAAGGAGAAAATACAATAGAAGATGAGCAAGCAAACAAAAAGTGAGAAGTTCTAACAAAATGTACAGGCTTTTGTTGTTGTTGTCATTTGATAATTGTCCAGAAATAACATGAGCAGTTAATCAGGAACAGGTCAATTACAATATACACTTTGGAAAGCAAACTGCAGCCCCGGCATTAAAACGATGATTTTATGTTTGAACATTTCACAATAACACCACAATGTCGTTATAAAATACAGTACGTATCACAGTAAATCACATGCTTTTGAAACATAAACATTTTGCAGTCTAATTTCAGTGTTGTCTCTCCTTTTCCCCTCTGCTGGTGTCTGTCTTTCTTCATTTATCCTGGAGTCCAACCGAGGGTCATCGGTCACTCTTCTCCTAAATAAAAAGCACTCACTCGCTCACCTAGACATGCAGACTCTGATACATGCTCTGTCTATGCGTGTGGAAAATAGGGTTTGATGAAAGTTTGTGCTCTTCAAGGACGTCTTTTTCAATTATTTTCCAATAAACTATAATGACATAATGATCTGCATAGAATATTGTTAGTGGTAAAAACACTGAGTGTGTTTACAAGGGCTCGAGATTCCCGGCTATTCGCTATATTCCGGTTATGGCAGTTTTCGGGGTATGTTTTTTATATGTCACTGAGAAATCGGGAAACTCAAATCCTTTTTTACATGATCAAATAAGGAAACCTGGCGTATTTAAGCTCCATTCGCGCAGGCGTATACATTACATTTTTGAGCATAATGCGGTGAAAATATTAAAAGCATAAATATGTGGCTTGTTGCGGGGCTTGTTCTTTTGAATGCCCACTTTGGGCTAAATGTTTTGCTCATCCATTACATCCTGAGCTATGGCAGACGACAGCGACATTGTGGATAATTCGTTACCTTTACCCGTCCTGGGGCTGTGTTTATCACATCGAAGCGAACCAGGGAGCACTGGGAGAAGGTTCGAAGCCGGGGCTGGAGGGAGACAGTGGAGCTGACGAGTTCACAGATAGTTTGTGGAGGAAAAACTTTATCCTCTGTGTTGTGGTTGAAAACCAGCCGCCTTGAAACGGTCGCCGACAGTTTAGCATAATCTGCATTACAATGCTCCTTTCCATCTTAAATTTCACTTCTTTAGTTCATTCATGGTTAAAAAAAAACCCTCAGTCTTCTCTTGATTCCAGAAACAAGAGCTCTTTGGACTTGCCTCCCCGCCATGTTTGTTTACGATTAACGGCGCATGCGCAAGAAATGGGAAGTTCCTTAAAACCGGATAACAGCATATACATGCTGTTATATCCCGGTTACTGTCGGAAAATCCCAGCCAGAAAATCTGGGTTTCTCAAAACCGTAAAACCGTTTTTTATAATCGGGAAACTGCGTTTATATGATCAGACAAAACCGGAATATTAAAAACTCATGATAATAACCAGGAAACTTGAGCCTTTGTAAACACACTCACTGTTGGTTCAAAGGTGGGACCAATTTTAGGCTTTGTGTTGTTTGAGGTTGGTTTAGTCCAATTATATACATGGTTTTTAGTTTAAATTAGCTAGTTCATGATTTATAGGTTAGGTGATATTTAAAAAGGTCATTTGCCCCACACATTGACAATTATGTGGCATTTGGTGTAAAATGTGCCAAAAAACACCATGCACTGGTTCACTGTGAAGTTTAACAAAAAAGGCATAAAATAAGATGATGATAGATTAACAAGGCCTGCTAAGGTGTACCTATACATCATTGTCTTCTCTCAAGAATGCTTCATTGTGTAGTACGGCTTTTGTGAAAGGGTTAACAATAATATCCGTGCAGACTGACCCTTCTTCTGGTATTATTCTGTGCACATGAATAATGGAACCCAATATGGAGTAGGTGATAGCTGCGAGCTTCCACACTAACCTGGTATTACCTTAAAAATACACCCCCCCGCTCATACACACACATTCCCCAGAGGATAACCTTACTGTCATCACCAACCCCTCCAGACTCCCAGGGGCCACCGAGAGGCTCTGCGCCCAGGGAACAGGGGCCTCCGATGGGGAAAGCTGGAAGCGTGAGTGGGGGGTCAGTGTGTGTTGAAATAGCATGGTCTGGAAAAGATTTGGTTAAGATTTAATCGATGATACAGCACTTATAGGAGCCATGACATAACAAGAGTTTCATCGCTGCTGCTGTTGGACTTTGACCTCGTATTCTTGTTGTCTCTCTCAGTTTTTCTTATCACTTTCTGTTTGTCGAAAGCGTTTCCATTCCCAGACAGGGTTTTCACAATCGCGAGAATTTAACAGAATTTGTCATCCTAATAGAGCTGATGTATTATTCACACAGCCATCCGTCGCTTTAATAGAATTTTGAGAAGATTAATTGCCTGCTGCCTGCAATGTTGTAGCAATAGAGAGCCACCAAGAAGGCTAAATCTAATATCGAAATGTGGAAGAATGGAGGATTGTGCAGTGCATTGGTGTACAAGCCATTTCACTAAACAATTAGATATTATGTCTACCTGTTGTTATGGTTCACAAGCCGATGTCCTTTAAGAGATGGCAGGCCAGTCTCCTGCTGGTTATCGCTCGATTAAATATTCTCTTTGAGCTTTTTAGATGCTTAAAAAATGTCTGTACAGTGTATTCTGATGATGTGAAGGAGCTGCCATGTTGTTTTAACAAAATTGTTACAAAAATTATCTTCAACTTCCTACCCTGATTTGTAGATTTACAGAACATCACAATATTCAATAACAAATATACATACAAGACTCCTTCAGCAACGCCTACACTTACATCATATAATTAGAATATCATGAAAAAGTGCATTCACTTCTGTTATTCAACTTAAACTGTGAAACTAATATATGACTCATTACATGCAAAGTGAGATATGTATAGCCTTTGTTTGTAATACTTTTGATTGTTATGGCTTACCTTTTAAAAACCCCAAATTTAAAATATCATTCAATTAGAGCATTTTGAAAATGGACTGTAGCCATAATCATCAAATTATAACAAATAAATGCTTGACATAATATGTCACTTTGCATGTAATGAGTCTATATCATATATTAGATAATATGATATTCTAATTATATGATGAGCACCTGTATATCTGGTGGATGTGGCGGTCACTAAAAACTGCCATGAGGAAGCGCTCTACTTAAACACTGGTGTCTTTCTAAATGTAAGTTCAGTTGTTTGTTTTTACAAGATTGTAAAAAATATATGCTACATTTATTTATTTATTTTATTTATTGTTTATTTGGTCGGGACAGTGCATGTTAATGAACATACATGGGTCTCATGCCCATGTATGTTCATTAACCTCACCGGATTGTAGCCTTGGGCTAATTTGCATCCGTTGTCCTCATGCGCACTCTCAAACACACTCTCATTCATCACGTCTATTGTACATGTTTTTAGTGGTAGGGGAAACCGGAGTACCCGGAGGAAACCTACGCAGACACGGGGAGAACATGCAAACTTCATACAGAAAGGCCCCGTCCAGGTGGGAATTGAACCCGGACCTTCTAGCTGTGAGAGCGCTAACCGCTGTACTTCCGTGCCGCCCAACTGAAAATCAATAGAAGCAATTATTTTTGACAGCTCGAGTAAACCCACAGTTTAGTCTGTCACACTAAAATAATTGAAATTACATCTTTATTCACATATTCTGTGAGAAAGACATTCTTTTACAATTAGTTTTGATTGTAGACTTTGGTATCGACAAGATCAAATTCAAAGCATTGCCAGTTAACTTTTATGTTTCTCTTGACAACTAGAAAAGAGATTAAGTGAAAAAGTGTTTTCTTTGTATTTTTTGCACTGAATATCAATACCATCCGCATCTGTTGAACGTTTGCCCTTTTGTTCTCCACCATTACCACGAGCAATGTGCCAAACTGCACAGAAGAACTCATGTCGTTTCTATTTTTTGTCCTTAAACATAGACAATGCCAGGCACATACTTTTCCCATCAGGGCCCGCTGAGACGAGTTGGGGAAACGCTCTCATCTCTCGTCAAACAAAAGGAAACAGCCAGAAAACACAGCGCTGAATGAGACACGTCCAAAATGATGAAACCTTGTTAGTCAGAGAAAATGAGACTGTGTGCTGTTTGTTTTCCAAACACGACTCGGCAATTAACATTCAGCATAATAACTGCGTGGAACAATGCAGAGGGAACGCTCCCTCGTGTTAGGAAGAGGCTGGACTAAATGACATCACCATATAGAGATACTTATGTGGAGTTCATCATTTCAGGAGAGTCAAGGCACACTCACTGCACAGCAATTAGGCCCCGGATTTGATTCCTCGACCCAGTGAGGTATTTCTGCCCTAAATCCTGACACAAGGTCTGGAGATGGGTCCTGAGTCACTGGTTGACAAATTAACAATTACTTATAAAGTCTATATATCAAATTATCATTGTTCTCAGGATAGCACATTGCATTAGATGTTGTGATATGCCTTTTTTTTTTTTTTTTCATTTTGTTTCAACATATTCAAAATGAAGGGTTATGTTTTTACATTTTTTAAACCTACTCCCATAAAAGTTCTTGATGACAGGAGTGGGTGCTGACGTCGTACCATATGCCTTCACTATAAGGACTACAGTAATAAGATGGAAGGAAGTCAAAATTAAACGTATTTTCCCACATGCTTCTGTTCTGGTCAAGTTCAAACAGTCCATGGTTAAAAGTACGTTTCCTCCGCTGGCTCCAGCTTTAATGCATTGTGATTAGTGTTTGGACATAGCAAGCGCTGCTGTTGATTAGCCGTATACATTTACCCCGCAGTGGGGAGTGCGTTCACTTCGGGCCTGACTGGCAGCACTACGTCGTGATTAGCTGCTCTGATATTTCATACATGTCCTCCTCTCTTTGTAATTATGTTGTGCTTGCTGAACCCTGTGTGCCTGCCAGGCCTGATGCCTCACAAACAACACTAATAGAGTTAAGGCTGGGCTCTTGTGTAGTGTCAGAAATTGTTTGGCTCATGAACCATAGGGAATGGATGGAGTTGTTGTGTTAACCTCTTAATTCCCACTTGAACTGAGCACATTTTCTCCAGTTTGGCCCTACCCAAACGCTTTTTTCAAGAAGCTTTTAGATAAAAGCTTCTTGAAAAAAAGCGTCAAAATAGTGACAAAAACAAAAGAAAAAATGGCAAAAATTCGATTAAAAAAGTACAAAAATGCAATGAAAAATGCAATAAAAGGAGCAACAAAAAAGTGACAAAAAACTATGAAAAAGTGAAATAAAATAGGTCGAAAACTCAATAAAATGAGCCCCAAAAAAGCAGTTAAAGAGTGACAAAAAAGCGATGAAGAAATGGCAAAAATCCGATGACAACAAGGCCACAATGCAAGGAAAAAGTTCCATTTAGATCAGTTTGTAGATCTTAGCTTTCAAATGAAGCATTACACTGGCCTATAGGCTGTAACCTTTTAGATTTGGGTAAAACTGAACTAGAGAAAATGCACTCGGTCAAGGCGGTGGGTAAGAGGTTAACTTCTATGTTTATAAAGAAACACCGCCTGTATGTGCATGTCCTCAACTCAGCAGGACTACCAGCCACCTCATCCGCTTTTCATCTTCCTCTTCACCACCACCACCACGAGTACCGATGCCCCAGGGAGAGGTTTTTCCCCCAATACAAATATATTACATTATTTGTTCATGACATCAATGATTCACTGCGTACCCCGCATTGGCTTATGTCCAATGCTTTCACATTACCTCCAAATGCTTTTATGCTTGCATGCACTTTAAGATGATATCTGTCATACATTTGTTTTTCATAAATATAAATGAACTGGACTGAATAGGAAAATTCTCTTCCGCATTCAATCTGCATGTATTTAAGGCAGATATTTTTCGTAGAGCCCTTTTTCCTCATTTCTATAGGTCACTGTTCAAAATGTAAAAAAAAAAGTTAGTCGGTTTCTGAATCTAAATGAACTACTTTACCTTCAGTGAGCCTGGTATATCTGATGCTTTCTTTCGGTGCCAGTGGCCTTCTCTTCATCGTATCTACGCTCACATGCGCCGCAGCGGCTGTACAGGCTCGTGCCAGCTATATTCCTGACAGATCTTCGTGTCTTTGAAGCTCTTCAGTTCAAATTGTCTCCCTGATCATAAATGTCACTCCATCCTCTGCCTCTCTCCATCTCCTTTTATTCACTGCCTTTGTCGGGTAATTGCGCACGTGTGTGTGTGTGTTTACCGTGTGCGAGCTGCTGTGCGACATAGATCAAATGTTTTCTTTCCGTTCCCCGTTTGACTCTCCTACATCTTTCAGCTCCTTGGAATACCATCCGTAATGTGTGTGTGTCTCCATTTGTCTGTGCAGAGACCTAAGCGAGAACCAGATCCAGGCTGTTGCCAGAAAGGCCTTCCGAGGGATCACCAATGTCAAGAACCTGTAAGTACTGATACCTGCGCTCTATCCACACTTATCTCACGTCTTTCCTGTTCTCTTTTACTCCTTATTCACATAATACTCAAGGGAACAGGACTTTCTTTAACAGTAACTAGAACCAAGAGCTGATAGTTTGAGGTAGTTTCAGGTAGCTCTCTGATTTGGAAACATAATTACTCATTCTAAATACCGTATTTCCCCCCATTTTGCTGGGGGTGCGACTTATACTTGAGTGCGACTTATATATCAAAATGTATAATTTCACATGTTTGTTATTATCATACTGACCGCTGTGAGAGGGCGCTCTAGGCTTGTGTACCAGTGTCTGCTACTCCTGTACCACTGGGAAAAAAAAAAATTGAGCAGCAGAAAAAAAGTGTGGACTGAGCGAGATCCTAGTGGTGAAAACGGGTGGTTATTCTGACTGCAATGAATAAAACAAAAAAAGCTAATCGCAGGCTAAAAGCTCGATGGCCACAGCTAGAGGAACGAGTTCACAAATGAGTGCTTGAACAACGTGCTGCCGGGAGAGGCTTGTCAACGGTGCAGTTACGCCTCCATGCCCAGGTAGTTGCCAAGGCTGGGGTGCGACTTATACTCCAGAGCGACTTATAGTCTGGAAACTACGCTAGTGCTTTTCCACCTCCATTGTGCACTCATATGTATGGTAAGGACATCTACTGCAGTTGCAAAGGTTGTGGACTCCTTATTGAGAAGAACATTGGGTTTTGGCAAAATAGCATCTCACTTTACCCAATCCTTTATCAGCAACAAATAACTTCTAAAACTTTTATTCGAGTAAATGTGTAGAACAAATGAATGTTGTTTGACCACGACTTTGTTCATTATACAGTTTATATTATATTGTATTGAACAACTGCAATCAAGTAGTTGTAGTAAAACTTAACAGTTATCCAAACCCCGCAGCAACATAATCAACATAATCTCCCTTCTTACCTCTTTCCTCTCGCTCTCACTCTGTCCGGAGAGGTTTTGTCCTGGCGTCAGGCGCTCAATAGCTCCCTGTCATTTATTCATGACGTCCTAATCACCAATAATGTGATCGATGGGCTGCCTGATCAATGCCCCTCATCAATACCATACGATCAATCCCTCCTGATGCTGCAGAGAGGAATCCTGGCAGACTCCTGGGAATGAGCAACATGCACCAAGCCAAACAAGTCAATGCAAGTGGACCAAAGACAGTAAAACTCAGCAATATAGCAGGTTTTCGCAGAAAGTTGTTGCACGCATGTCTGCTGCTGGAGTCTATCAGTCATGCAGTGTTTTCTCGTTGGCTTTCTCAATATGGCCAGTAAAGAAGATTATCACTCCTAGGTTAAATGGAGCTGAAAGGGGGTTATAAGGAGTGCAGCAGAAGTAGTGCCCCAGGATGAGGTCCAAACCTTATGCTCTGGTCAGACTGTGTGTGTCTAACTCACTCTGCCCAACACAATCAAAACTCAATGCCTCACTGCCACCTTTTCTGTTTTACGTGTCAATCACTGACACACGACTCTAACTGTATTCACTGTGGGTTCAGGAAGTATTCTTACCCCTCAACTCTCTGTTTATAATAATAATAATAATAATAATAATAATAATAATAATAATAATGCATTAGTCTTATATAGCGCTTTTCCAGACGCGCAAAGTCGCTTTTACTTTTGGTGCATTATTCATTCAGTCCATACTCGGTGATGATAAGAGAGGCAACCAGTCTGCGCGCATCAGCCACCACCACCAACCACTCACACTCCATTCGCCAGGCTTCCCGGTGTTCCCAAACGGTCTCCAATCCAAATCCTGCCCGGCCCTTCCCTGCTTAGCTTCCGAGGTCGGGTCGGGCTTAGCAAAGGCGGTATGGCTTTATGGGTTTATGTTGAAGTCTGATGACTGAACATTTTCAAATGAATCTGCAGTTGTTGTATTGAGTCTGAATGACATTTTAAAATCTGTTGTAGGGTGAAGTGTCAGTGTAGACTTTTTAGCAACAGCAAATAAATGTGAATGATTTTAGTACAGGACAGCTACATAAGAAAATATAAATAGTTAAAGTGAGCAGACAACTCTCTGAACCCACTGTAAATGAGAACTGAGTGCTTCACAAATGATTTCTGCATTTGATGTCTTTTGCAACAACTACAATAACAACAACAAATATTTTATTGTAATATTGCAGAATGGTCAAAACTTCAAGAGAGGGGCAAGTCTTCAAAATTGAAATTGATTCTACTTTTTGCAAATCTTAAGAGCAGTGCATGCTCCCTCAGTGCTGCTTTTTATTGGACAAGAAGATAAAAGGAGACTGTCTTTAAACTTGAAATGCTAATGTACTTGTTTTGTCACCGTTTGTCACTGTCACATGCGGTACAAAGGTAATAATTCCCAAAAAGAATTGACCATCCATAATAAGTGTTAAGAGAATTCGCCCAAACTATGAAAGTCTTCAATGGAAAGCGTATTGAAGATGCACGAGAATAAACCACAGTGAGTTTATAATTTGGTCTATGATACATTTACCACATATTTTGTTTGTAAATGTGTTAATTTAAAGTGTTTTACTCATGTGATTGATTTCAAGATTCAAACTGACAAGAAAGTTTACAAACTTTCTGTGCCGTTTCGATGTACTGTATTCCATTAACAACCTGCCCTTCACTTTTAAACACCTCTCTTTAATGCTCCCCACTTCCTGCCAAAGTCTTATCAATCAAACCTGACGGTAAAATTGTCTGTCTTCAGTTAAAATGTTTTCTGCTAGATTGCTTTGACCTACAAAGTGAGACGTCTTACATTTGGCTGAGAGGAGGGGCTGAAATTAGGAGTGACTCAAGCATATAAAATCATTCATTTCTCCTTAGGACCATTAGTGTTTAAAAGCACCTCTTCCTTCTCCTCTGTGCCTTTGCTTTCTCTGGTGTCAGCAGTTCTCTTGTTCCTGTGATGTTTCCTATTCTTTTCTCCCTATAATTGCACGTTGCATTACCTTATTGTATTTTTAGACTTTTTCTTTGTTCCAACATTGTCTTTCTGTTAGAAACGGTACCACTTCCTCTCATAGAATTACATTTCTGTGGGGAGAAAAAAATGATGTTATTAGGAAAGTTCTCCATAAGACCTTCAGTCAGTTTTATACTTATTTGGGTACAAATCATGTTATAAAGTAAAATATTTCAAAAGCATAAATCAAAGGTTTGTAGTTTTATTATGCCAAATGCTTGGAAAATGCTTTTGAATTTATGTAATGCAAAAGTTATAGAATAGAATAGAATAGAATGCTTTATTTGTTATTACACATGAGCACAATGAAACTTGTTTGGCTCTCAAAGTCTCAATAAATATAATAAATATAATATAACAATAAATTATAATAAAAACACTTGCAGACATAAACAACAAAAACAGCAAAAACAGTAGTAGCAGCTACAATGTGGTGCTAAAGGGCTATTAAGGTGTGTTATGTATTATGTGGCGATTGTGTAGAGGATGAACCAAAGTTGATGAACAAAGTGTTTCTGACATTTTATTATCTGTACAAAAGCCTCACCTTAAAGGAGCTATACCTGACATGTTTTTCTTTTTTGTAGGGTAAAATTATTTTTCCCCCATAAAAGTATGTTGTAAAAGTAGTCATTTGTGGAAAAAACAGTCTGCTGCGTGAAATTTCCGCCATAATATGATTTGTTGAAGTTGTGTATGGTCAACCCAATTATTCAATATGTGATGAATAAGGGGTTTACCTTTTTCATCACATATTGACTCCGAAGGACGGTGGTGACGGTAAAAATACCAATTTCACTATTTGACTAAAGAGGTTCAAAATTAGGTATAGTCCCTTTAAGTTCTCTCTGTGGTGTACCGACATTGTCCGTTTTTAATGACACAACCCTGTCCAACAATTATGACACGCTAAAAATGTACCTTAAAGGGACTAGATGCAAGTTGGTCATTGTTATACTCACTACTGCCACCTCAGGTCTTACGTGTAACTGCAGTTTCTATATTAAGCTCGCGCATGACGGCAATTCTGACCCGAATTAACACCTTTTTGAGTGACAGTGCAGGGTTTTAGCGGCAGTTGTGAAAAGGTCTGGTCTCATTCTACACATTAGGACATTGCTGGAACATGTAGGGGGAGGAAAATACTTGGTTTAGACATTTTTAAACTCTTTATAGTCCCTTTAAATTAAGATATTGGCCTAAAATTTCAAACCCCCTGTATTTCCTGGAGCTGTATCGTTGAACCCACACTCTGACCGCCGCTATGGTGCACTTCCAGTCTCCTGCACCCAACATGGTCCGAAGATTTCCTCCTCATCCACTTCCCCTTCTCCCAGGTTGGCCCTCTCTCGCTCCATCCTTTCCTCCATTAGACAAGGTGACTCATGCAGTAAAAGGCTCACCCTCCATTATAGCGGCCGGTGAAAAAAAGGCTTCATGACATTCTGTCCCAAGTGGACACAGCATTGATTTTCTCATATGTCTCAGTGCCTGTCTCACCCGCCTCGCTCCCCTCACTCCCTGCTCCATCCAAAATCTCCTCTTTGCTTCTCCTCTGTCTTCTTCTCCATGCACCAGTATCAAGAACACTTACTGACGTTATACACATTCAAAAGAGAAGTTTGTAGACATGTCATGAGTGTAGTAGCTTTTAAGGGAGTATGAACTGTTAGGAATACTACATGACTTCCTAGTGAACTTTGTTAACTCTTCTTTTGATTTTTAATCCAGCGCATTTACTGCAGCTATTCATGGAAATATCTCCTGAGTATATCTTAATTTTTACAAATAAGTCTATATAAATGTATATTTTCTTACGTCTTAGAAGGTTTGAAGTGGTACGCGCTGCTAAACCTGAGCATAATTTGACATTTGACGCATGAAACAATTTCAGCTGCAGAAGTTCGTATGTACCGTAATGCTGATGGCAGACGTGCGTAACAAATCTCTCCTATACTGTTTTATCATCACATTATCACTTTTTCTCCTGATGATACGTAGCAATATCTATATAGAAGTTATTTCAAATTAGTACGGGGTTCATATTATTACATCCACCACATTTTTGATTGCTAGCGCATTTGATTTGAAGAACCATGAAGATATGAAAGGAAAATCAGCCATATAACTTTTTGCCGCTATGGGAATCATTTTGAGGAAGTTTCTCCAGTCAAGAGATGGATTTGTTTTTGTCAAATCTTGATTGCTAGGGCACTGGTCCATGTATTTCCTCGCTTTGGACTCATGTATAGATTATATTCAATTCCCCAATACAGTGCTTAACCATTATTTTATTGGCTAGCACACCAGTGCCATTAGATCGCCATACGGAATCCAGACAAATTTCTTGTGCACAGTGTTAAGTGAATGGCCTCTTACCAAGAATATAAATCCAACCTGTATACACTACATAGGGCCTGGCTTTCTATCTCCTCAGTGCTTTGTGGCGGCCATTCCCATCCTCACACACACACACAAGCCTACACACCTACTTGCACATGGATCACTATCAGATTGAATGCTTTGCTCAATCTGCCAAGAAGCTGGCATATACAATTACCAGTTCGCTCTGCTAACCTAAGCCGACAGTTCAGCCATACATCCCTGCATGTCCGTTTGTGCGCACCTCAGAGCCCCCACTATACATTTTGCTGACCGCTGCTCCTGTCGGCTTCTCCAAACTGGCCTGTCAGTCAGTTACACAAGATGGAGCCAAATGTAGTATGGCAATTCAGGGATCAAAGTTATCATAGTTTCTTGCTTTTATCTTTTGTCAAATTCTGCATGCTTATCATATTGAAGCTAATCTTGTCTGCTGTATAATGTAATCTGCTCATGTCTTGTCTGCTCATGTCAGGTTTGGACAAACAGGCATTATGCTAATAACAGCTGCTCTTCCAACAGCATACCTCTGCATGCAGACACCTCATGTTTGCCACTGAGAAAAGTGTCATTTTATAAACACAGTAATGAAGAAATATTACAGTCTTATGAAACAAAATTGTGTTTTGCCACTTTTTATATTGGTGTCAAACTGGGCTGCAGAGATATTGTGATTGCTTATTGGTGGATACCAGTGGGACAAAGGCTGTAAATAACCATACATAAAGTATTTTTATTGATCACATGTTTAAATGTGATGAATGTATTGGTACTCAAATGATGCCAATAATGCTAATACATTTGATGTACTTTGTGTTTGGTGTCCGTTTTACAATCCCAGTAGTGTACTGAACATCAATCATTTTGCCTTCGCCGGCAAACCTGCATTGCGTTTTATTCCGAATGACAGCTTGGATAGCCCATTTTGGATACATTAGTAATGTACAATTCACAACTTACTGTACCATGTGTTCAGCCCGAGATAGAATGAGTGCATCAGATAAGGCACAATAGGTATAGACAGATTCACCTTATTTCCATGCATCCTCCTATTCAACCTAGGCCATAGTCCGACTCTCCTGCACTTTTTTTATTGTGGTGAAGTTAATTTTCCTCCTGCTGTATCCATCCATGCCCGACGTCCCCATTGTAGCTTTATATGTTTGTGTAAAGTGTGTGTTGAGCAAATGCAATGTGTGATTTGTGCCAGTGTTGCAAGTGTGTGTGAAGTGTGTTTCCGGGAATGAATTGAAATCCACCCCATGGCTTTTACCTCTTCACCGTCCTCCTTACCGCCATTGTCTCCTCTATCCTCTTCCTCATAAAACGCCTCCGTGCTTCACGCTCCCCTACCCACAATGCAGTGCAGTCGGGGCCGTTTGTTTGAGTTATGGCCATAGCGCCTTAGAGAGAGGTGAGAACATTGTGTCGTCCCAGCCACAGAGCTGTGCCTTGTCCGTCTTCACCCGTGGTTTATGTTCGGCGCAACTCCGGCGTTGAACAGTGAGAGACAGGTATGCATCATGTTTAGAGGCGGGTTGGAAAACATAGATTAAAAATGCACATTATTTTGGAGAAGTCTTCATCTCAGCTTGAATTATATTATTTTTCCACCAAGCTCTGTCCAGACACCTTCATGATGGCACAGAAGAATTAAAGCGGTCCGAGAATTATTTATACTCTCTTACCCTCAGACAACATGGTCCCACATCCTATATAGCTACTGTACCTACGAAAACACACATGTAAAGGCCTTATGGACTCTGGAACAAATACGGATATAATAATGTTGGTAGTAATGTTGTCCTTGTTTTCTAAGATACAAACAAGCACTCATTGTTGAAGTAAATCACATTTGCATAGCTTGTCCCAATATGTCTGAATCTAATAAAAGCCTCATATACAGTAGCACAAGCAATCCAGCTTGATTTTGAGACAGACTATATTTTTAAAATTGTTTTAATGTGTTTTTAATTTGTGAATATTTTGTTCTCCAGTATGCATATTTATAAAGAATAAGCTGAACTCTTGATGCTCAATGCAAAATTGTAATAACATAAAATTACCGGCCCAGCTCCATTTATTCATCATTATGTATTCAGCCTTTATACTACAAGGCCTCTCAGGCAAACTGGTCTGATCATTTCTTCTGAATATTTAAGCTGTTTGAACTCATTTTCAGCAAATAAAGAATAATTTATTGAAATCGAGTGGATAAAACAGAGCCAGTGCATTTGTCTTGTCCCTTCATTAATTCCTCAGTCAGTAGTGGTTGCACTAATGGACTGGTGCACAGCCACACACAGACTGAGTGTGCTGCTCCAGATGGCAGCGCAGAGAAGCATTGACTCACTCTGCCAACAGACTCTCTGATAGACAGGATTCAACTGACTCTCTAATTATAAAGAAGATCTCATTTGGGAGCCCTCTTTTATACCAACTCCCAAACTCTCCAAGGACTGAGACTGTGCACCAGCAGAACAGTACACAGACACAGTGATGATCCCTATCATGTCGCTGCTAATCAGTTTGTTGGTGAACAGAGCTGTCCCAGGAGCCAATCACAGCTCACCTGATAGAATCATTTACTGTGGAGGAGGCTTAAGATGAAGAACATGATCGCCAATACCAATTCACCACTTACTCCCAATGTAGCTAAATGACAAATGTTAGCTTTCTGAGGGTAGCTTATAGGAAAACTATCTGAGAAAACTCCATAAAGTCAGGACTTTAGTTTAACACAATTCAGCAGCTGTCAGTCCTCATCAGTTCTGCTGGACCAGGCTCCAAGGAGAGAACGCTGTTTGTTACACACCACTTCACTGAACCGTTTGAGATGTTACACGTAAGAGTAGTGTAAAATATACATGTTGAAGCTTTTGCATGACTTAGTTCTTACTGTCTATCGTAAGCATTGAAAAGCAATGTAAATTTTACTCTCAATTGTAACAATAATGCAGTGCTTGTATATATTTATGCTGGCTTTGGTTAATGAGGCCGAGGTCCAAACAGAGAGAATGGTGAATTCAGTAACGTAAAGACAGACACTACGTAGACCTCAGCCTTTGTTTTTGGGTCATCTCTTAGAAGCTTTCACTTTGAACAACAGCTTTGTCAGACTTGACCATAGTTAAGCTTTACTTTAATGATCACTGGTCCATCTTTACAAGCCATGCTCAATTAATCAAGTGCAGCATGGGCCGCCCATAAACAAGTTATACTGCCCTCATCTCAAATATGTAATCACATTGCATCAAAGCAGATCCAAACATCTCATCAGTGCACTGGCCTTTAAGAGAACAAAATAATGATGTTTCCAACTGGAAATGGCCTCTGGGAATAGAATTAGTATTTACTAACTAAAATGAATGTATGCCAACCAGCATGCACGTGCAGCTGCTCACTAACAGGCAAAAAATGCTTGTAAACCGTTGTATTCTGGTAAATTTGGAGTTAAAACATTGTTGTTGCCTGTTGGGGAAACCATAACTGAACATTTTGTTGCCTGATGTCAAATCTTAATCCTGTCTTTGAATTGTTCCTCTTTTAGCACGCACAGGTGAGTTTGCCATAGAGTAGTAAATAAAGTTATGTTCTCAATGGAAATTCAAATCCATTTTCCTTGTTCCCGCACAGTCATCCAGAGCCTTTGAAAACAAATCAAAAACCCAGCTGTACCCTCCTATTACAGTATTAAAAAAAACAGTAACCTTGAACTTGCATGACTTATACGTTCACAGCTGCCCTTGAAAACTTTTTTTTTACAAACGCAATATCAAAGTGGAACTGCGTTTGCTATGGATGGATAAGGTGAGTCGAGTCCAAAGGTGAAGGCGAATCCTAGACAAGGGAACAACACTGTGGAGGAAGAAATGGATTATGAATGGGCAGATGCTCGCGGCGTGAAAAATGAGTCCGACAGATGAGCTGAGACAAAGGGAGGAGGAACGAAAGACAAGGAAGGAAGGATGAGGCCAGAGGGAAGACGTATGAGAGTGTTTTTTTGGAGTAATGTGCTTTTCTTAACCACTGTCTGTGAGGAGACACTAACTAGACATGCAGTAGCCTCACACAGGACCTTTATGATGGTGTGTGCGCTCCACCTGTCTCCGTGTCTAGCAGCCGAAATACCACTCGCCGCATTTCAACTGGGTTAACTTCTGCCCTTTGTGTGGCTACATGTGCAGTCTTGTCCGCCGGGACGAGATGAAGAGTGGCACAGGGGACTTGAGGTTTGGGGTTGTTGGGTTCATCAGCGGATAGGGGATGGGATGGGTAGAGCAAATTAAAGTAAAAGCCCAGGATGGATGGGACAGGGGTGCGGGTGCGTGTGGGACCTAGCGAGGGAACGAGGAAAGAGGGAGGAAGGAGAGGAAGGAAGGGGACGGGAAGAGCGTCGTGACTGGAGGCTTGATTTACAGAGGCTTTCCTTTTAATGAAATTGTTTCAGTGACAGAGCCGGTAAAAGGCCCTTAATGGATTGGCTGGCCTAATGTAATGAAATTACTCCCTCTTTCACTACAGAGAGAGGGGGAAAAAGAATAAAACCAGAGGACATGGGAAGGGGGAGGAGAGGAGGAGAAAATGCAATTAATATTTACAGAAGAGACAAGCGGGGTGGGCTGCTGCTGTGTGCCGTGCTGTGAGCTGGCCAGTGCTGGCTGGGCATGCGGCAGGGGAGCGAGGTGATAGGCTGAGGCAGGACCACTTCAGCTCAGCTCTCCCCCTGCCCTTTCCCCGTCCTGTCCTCGGGCACCACTCAGGTGAGATCAGCCTTAGCCACGTAGCCTCTGGAGCTAAAGGTTCCCCCAGTGTGTTGGTGGGAGTTAAGAGTCCCGTACCTGCTCAGCCCGGCTGCCTCTCTCATTCACAGCGCAGTCTTACAGTGTTAGTCCCTCCCCTGAGCGCCTCCGCGGACCTGACTATCTCTCTCTTCTCTCGTTTGTGTGTCTGTGTGTGCGCTGCAGGCAACTGGACAGCAACCACATCAGCTGCATTGAAGATGGAGCTTTCCGAGCGCTGCGCGATCTGGAGATTCTGTAAGTAACAAAGCTCTTCTCTCTCCCTCTCTGGCTCATATCTCTTGTTGCGTCTTGACTCAGAACTGGGGCTGTCCTGGGTTTCTCCTCCACTCCTGTCCTTACTTTGGTTTTATTCTTATCTCTCCTTCCTGCGTGAATCTTTATTTTTCATTTATGATTTGTGTCTTTCTGCACCACCTTTCTTTTTCTGAATGCAATTTGAGAAAGTTAATAACTGCATATTTATAAGCTAATTTTCACATCATATAGTTTCAGTGAGTTCAAATGTGACAGAGGTCATTATAGCGGTTGTATGAAGTAGCGTGGGGATTCATTGACCAGCGCATGTGTTGTCTTTGACATTAAATGTACTGGCTAAGCGTGAGTGCCACCTGCTGAGAGCTGCAGGATGCTGTGATGGTGCGTGCTCCAGATGTGCACGAGGACACAGCTCTGTTCTCCAGTCTCGTTCCGTTCTCATTTGTCTCACAGTCCTGTTGCAGCCGCGCTGCTCTCTCCACTTGTTGTGTATGCTGCCGGCGCAGCGTCTGGCACATGTGGATTAATGTGTCCGCGGGGGACACTTCCTGTTGCACAGAAACACTCGCAGTTTGCAGCACCTGACAAAACTACACTGAGCATCTATTATTAGGCTGCAAAAAGCTGCAGTCATTTTTCACTTTTATGTTGCTAAGAGATGGGATTTGAGTGATGCTGTCCATATATACTGAAAATCTCTAATGCTGCTTTAAGAATTACTGTAAAACAGTTTAAGTCGCTCCATGTTGCTTTACTGGCTTTCTCTGCAGGCTTATTGGTTATACTACTCTCTCATAATATGGAGAGATGTCCAGGTTGAGTGGGAGGCTCTCTTGTGCAAATCAAATCAAGAATAAATTGCAAGATGTTTGCTGTGGGGGAAAACTGTCTTACGACTAAAATAAATGCATATATTTGCAACAATAGTCTTTACAATTACTAGAAACATTTGGTCAAAGTAATTTAGTTACGTAAGAAAAAAAAGTGATGATAACTGCGTTTATTGAATCTCCTGAAATAGTACAGAGTATGTAAATGGGAATCCCACTGGCACATGGCTGGTGCAGTGTAGCCCTGTTTTATGTGACCACATGAATGATTAAAGAGCTGAGAATCCTGCAGGAAATGCTTCAGCACAGGGCTGTGAACAACTACAAAGAATATCCAATTCTACAACATCCTTTATCGCCATACAATACATGATTCTGATACCACAGTAAAAGGCAATATTGTATGCGCCTCAATTTATATTAGTTATACTTCAAATGAACATTTACATTCAGTCCGTCTTTCTTTTCACCTTCCAATTCGTTTTGGCAAACTTGGCTTTTCTATTCCCCTGTCATGCTTTCACTCAGCGCACAATAGAAGTGATAGGGGGCAGATAGCAAGGGATCAGCGGTGCAAGATACAACATTAGCAATTCATAAGAGTCTGACAGCTGAGTGCTCGGCCCAATTTACAATTCACTGTAAATATGGAGCCATGCTCATTCACACAGACAGTGACAGCACACGGTATATCTAGTGGAGGTGACGTTTTAATAAAGCAGGTGTGTATGTGTGCCGCTGGACTCATCTTCATTTGGAGCATCTTACACACACTCACATTAGGAGAGCAGCCCCATCTGTTCATTTCTGAGCTGGATTTCGTGACTGTGTTACCAAACGGGACAATACAGTGAGCGCTGGTCACATGACTGCAGCAGCAGGTAGCTGCAGGGCCATATGTGAAGAGTGGCGCTTCATCTTTATATGACCTTGGAAGTTAAGCTGCAAGTGCTTTAAGTCGCCACTGTAGCAAAATTATCTTGAACTGTTGAACAAGCAAAATATACAAGCAAAATACAAATTTGATTGTACATTGTGTTTATTTATACTCAAAGCACATATTAACATTGGTATGACATTAACAATAATGCGTAAAATGATAATTGGCGCTGAACGCTGATATCAAAATGATTATTTATTCATTATTATTTAGTATTCTTCAATTCTTATTATTCACAAATGCAATAGACCATGTATGCTAATGTCCACCCTGTAGGATGTTGTCTGTGGCATCCCAATTTGCATCCATGTGGGACATGGTGTGTGTGTGTAATGCGTATCGTGCTAATTGAAAGAAGTGCAGTGCTGGGTGTGTGCCGCTAATGAATCTCCACATTAATGAATCTAGTCATTTTTAATTAGCCGCTGTTTGGTGCTAGGCTTGGCTTTATCTGGTTAATGCAATTGGTGGGAGCGGTGTCGGTGAAGAGGCAACCTCTGAATACGGAGCCACTGGGTTCATTTTCACATATTGATTTGAGATTGTTAAATATGTTATTGTATTTTGCTTGCATGCTTGAACATGACAAGAGGTGACAGCATATTTCTAAGTGAATTGTGTTATACAGTCTCATAATGTACAGACGGCAATCATCAATAACCACGCATACTTTTTGTATTTTATGTATAAGTGATTTCAATGACACGAGCAAAGATATAATTAATAAATACATAAAGAAATAAATATACAGCACAATAAAGAACAGCCCTGATGGCACTGGGGCCTTAAGATAACAGCAACTTGATCAACACAGTTAAATATTAAAAATCTGAATATAACATACATTAAGGAGATATACAATTGAAGTATATTGGCCTGAAACCCTGGGTGTTCTGCCTGAGCTGTGTGGCATGTTCATGTTCTTCTATATAATGCCACTACATGAAGGAAAAAAAAAAAAATGCACTACTTTACTTCTACCTTATATTCAGTGCCTGTTATTTTTAATTCCTGGACCAATCTAAGCTCGGTGTCTTTTAAGATGCCAGATGAACAACTTAAAAGGCCGTTCTCTTGGCTTTGATACCGCTCCCTAGTGTTCGTCCCCTGATAGTCACGCTCCTTTTCATGTGTACCGCGATCAGAGAAGCATATTGTAACAGTGCACCACCCTTTACTATGATTTATTTAGACCAGGAATGCCTTGCACTTAACCGTCAGCACATCCCTTTTGGTCAAGAGAGGACGGATACATGGGAGACATGGTGGGTGAAAGGTTTTTTTCCCCCAGCCAAACTGAGAGGAAAAACTGCCGATTTCCTCGATGTGATTTATTTATCCACAGCTAGAACCAAGGAGAAACAAAAGACACGGAGGATAAGGCAAGGAAGATCAAATTCACAAGAAAGACATGCAAGGATAAAGGTGCAATGAGATAAAAGAGCAGGCAATGTGATGTTGGTGGGTTGTGAAAAAAAGTGCGGTGATGAAGAATGGCTTGGAAAGATCAGAGTGGGGAGAGCAGGGAGGCATTAATTATTGATGGGACAAATGTCTCCCTGACTGACTCAATTTGAACCTCTGTTGTTTCCAGACCGCCACGGCTGTCAGATAGACTCACACGGACACAAGGGCGCTTTCAAAATGGGGGCAGGGACCCTCAAAAGGTCAGCGTGAGATGGCCTGACAATACACTCTATTCATTTTTGCATGGTACAAATGCCTAATGCTATAGCCATATGTATTGAAAAACGTCAGTGTATTGCATATGTGTTTTTTAATGAAATATGTAAGTAATTCACTGAAGCTCAAACAAAATTAATTCAGGCAATGTCATGTCTTCTGTGATCATTTTTCCAAGAACCCGGATCACCGCACCAACCGCTGTGATCAAATGCAACTTCTTCCTAACACGGTGAAATGACAAGAATGCAACCGCACACAAGAGGCAAAACAGCTTCATTTAATCAGGACCACAGATACGCAAACCAGTGTGTAATTTCTCCTGTAAAGTGCAAACAGACTGCTGAGATGGCCTTATCATATTCATCATTAAACGCCTATCAGAGACAATTAAGGCCGCACAATAATCCTAAACAAGTAATGGTGCTAATGGAGGGAGCGATTGAAGTGTGAGGGGGAAACTTTCTAGTGCTCATTGGAACACTAAACAAAAAGATTAGTTCTCATTTGGCCACAAGCTCCGACTTCACAAAGCCTTATAAGCGCAATTTGTCACCAACAACAGGAATTAAGATGCCCAAATCAAACAGGGAACATTGGTAACAAGGGGAAAAATGAGGAGGTTTGAGAGAGAGCTTGGCAGTTTTGATTAATACTGTATATACATTGGTTCTCAAGGGCATTTAGATATAGTTTTTGAGTATGAAAGGTATTTTATGTGGATATTTTTATATTGTTTGTCAGGAACAGTCAGTATAATTTTAATGCAGGACAAACTAATAATTTTTTTTTTTCTTAAATTCAGGAGGTGTCTGAAGTGATTCTGTGCAATTTTGAGAAATAAAACCAACAAAAATAAAATAAACGGTTACTAAAAGTCTAAATCATTTTGAACTTTGTGTTTGGAGCACACAGTGTGATGTATTAATCTTACGGCAAGTCTGCACATTACTCACTAACTACCGTGTATTAGCGCTGGAAGCTATACAGTAGGGCATGCCTGAGTTTCATAGTTACTACTTTTCCATCCTGAGTTTTACTTCTAAAACACAGTTTTTAAAGATACAGGTAATCTACCACCAAACATGAGATTAAACTCAACCACCACTTATACTTTCCATTTTTTGTACAAAGTTCCTGTGACAGTCGGTCTTTGTGTCCACACTTGTGAGTCTACATAGAGCACAGTTGACCAGTGGAAATGCAATTATGTGATAAAAAGTATTTTTTATATTTGGCAAAAGTTCTTTTTTGTGGGTTTGATTTTGGGGAAATTCTGCTCTGCAATTACGTCAGGCAGATGGAGGCTATCCTGTTGTAGAGTGTAAAGGCTCAGTTAGATCTTAGTGTTGGAAATGAACATATCCTCCTCCCCTGCTGTATTCCTATGGTATGCTTTAACTAAGTGACTCCATGTGGGGTCAGTCTCTCCCCATAAGGTCCTGGGTTTGATTCGCGTCAAATTAGAAACAAGCACAAAGGCAAGACTTTCTAGTTCTGTCATAAAATGTGCAAATGAGGCCGACACGCATAGTCTATACTTCGTCTTACCTATAGACTTAGATCATTTTAACTTGATTGACATGTTTTCATTTATTAAGTCCCTTAAAAAGAGTTAAGATTTGAGTGAGATAAGCAGGAGCATCTGTAGAAAAGCATAGTTTCTTAGGCCCTCTTATTTGCTTCGCAAACCAAGTTAAGACAGTATGATTTCCCTGGTCACCGCTGGGACTTGTGCAACAGCATAGAGTGTCTGACAATTCCTCAACTTTGTATTATAGCACAACTAAGAAAATAACCTGAAACAAACCTGTGGCTTTGTTACGCAACGATCCCATGCCCTTCATATTACTCTCCATTCCTCCTCGTCTTTTGTTCTATCGCATTAGGTGACGAGGAACACATTTGGCAAATCACAAGGGCACACCAATCATGGCTAATGCCCTCCAGCATCTCAATCAATAACACATAATCTATATTAAAACACTTACCAAAATGCTAACAGCCGATTTGGGATTCGCTCGCTACCTCTCGGCGTGTCTGTGAATGAGTTAATCCAGTCAGCGTGCTGGTCTGCCAGGCCACATCATGTTAAATGATGGATCCCCATGTGATGATGAATGGTAATTTAGATTTAACATAACTGGACTAACGAGCACGCTAATGACTGCAAAGCTAGCTTGGACAGCTCCGGCTCGATGGGCCCGCTGCCTCGCATCCAAATGAGCTGGGGAAAGGACACACTCACAAAACACAGACAAGTGGTCTAATAAATGCGGCCAAACACGATCGCAAAATCATAACTGCTTCAAAACGGGCCGGGGCACACGTCCATGCAGATCGGCGTGTGCTAGGTGGGCCGCTAATGACTTCACAAGGACCGCAGAAAATGAAGCTGATTAGTAGATAATTATTCAAAGAGTAGTTTTCAGAGAGGTGAATTACTCGCAATTTTCGCCCAGTGATCTCTCAACCATATTTTTTTCCATCCAGTTCCCGCCCCTTGACAGTGAAAATTAATAAAAATAAATGATAAGTGCTTCATCATTTGGGGGTATAAATAGATGTAATCAGTTTCATTTTTTCATAAGTACTTGGAGCTCATACTATACATTAATCACCGTGCCAGATCTGAAAAAAAGATATATATTTGCATGATTTGAATATTCAGACTTATGCATATAGTAATAAAACATTTACCACAGAGAGATGGACTCCTTGAATCCTAAGCATTAAGTCACATGTTGAACGGATACATACAATCTTGAGAAAGGTACAGAATTTTGTAAGGCCAAAGATACTACATTTTTATTGATATTGTTTGGATTATTCACAATGAGATAATGTGTATTTTTAATATATTTTTTTGCAGCCTAACCTTGATTTAATAGCAAATGTATCTGTGGTGAGGGGCTACTACCATTATAGATTTCTGAATCCACCTGTATGTTGTATGCTGGCTCAATACAATCCATACCACGAGTGATCAGATACCGCAGCCCCAGAAAGTGCCAATACAGTAGGTGTCCTGTCCTCGCACAAACTCTTAAATGCCGCTCAAATAGATGCGCAATTCCACCTATAAAAGCGCAAGAGAAAAAAGAGTCGCTGCGAAGAGAGCACGCTATGAATAAATTCTGGTCGAAATGCTTAGGTGCCGCAAATAAAAGCAAAGGTTGGGCGAGCGGTCTGGTAGGTAGGCCTCTTGAATGTTTTACCTTTCTGCTGATAGGACGCAAAAATAGTCACACGCTCGGGGATCGGGGATGAATTGAGTTTGAGAGATAGCGCGACTGAATGAAAAACGGGGTCAGGTGTCACGACGGTGGCGGGCAACCTGAATTGAAATGAATTGTATTTCTAAAGGGGGGGGGGGGGACTGTCTCGGAATGAAAACGAAGGGCGTGACCTGGGGAGACAGATGGAGAAGAAAGTAAGACAGAAAACTAGCATTATCGCGACGTGACCGTAGAGATGTGAGAGTCACATGTGCGCGGCTGGAAAGCACTCTAAAGAGCAGAGGAACAGCTGCATATTTTATGAGCGCTTTCTGGCGGAGGGTGTGCCACAGGGAGACGTGAGAGGTGTGTAGTGAGTGTGTGTGTGGTGCGGGCCAAACCAGCGACTGTCATAATTCATAAGGGGAGACAGACAGTTGCTCAGTGCACTGGATAGAGCTGCAAGGTGACTTTGCCTCCGCCTTAGCCCTCTGCCACACACACTTGGCTTGCATTTTCTTCACTGTTTTTGACGTCCTTACAGTTTTATAGCCATACGATCCGACAAATGAATATGCCTTTTCTCATATATTGTTGTGTGGAGTCCAAATCCTCATCTTCCATTTCCGCTCCGTCTGCCCCGTTGTGTTTCAGTTATTGGTCCTTTCATTTCATCATCATTTATTTATATGTGTGTTGTTTTCAATCCTATTACCAAGACAAACTCTCAACCGACATTTTAAAAATGCTGTGTTTTTACTTTTGAATCAACCAGAGTATTTTCTCTCACCAGAAACAGAAAACAGCAAAGCAGTCAGTGTAAACCTTGTAAGCTGTAGGCACCGAATTGTATTTCCACCTGCTGAGCCGCTGACTTCTCTGACTTTCCCCTTCAAAACTTCATTCAAAGCATATGCAGAAAATATGGTGCCAGATATATAATAAAAGAACGGCTCAAAGGTTATGCAAACTTTACTATGATTCTGGTAGAAATGGTAGGCAGTTGTTAGTGCAGAATTCCATAGTCAGTATTTGACATCTTTTTCTTTTTTTCTTTTTTTTAAGTAACTGAACATTACTTTAAAAAATTCTTATTTGACTTGAACGCTCTCCCCTCTCCTTCACAAAGAAATCGTTGCTTTCAGCTTTGCACCCGTTTTGAACTGAAAGATTTGTATCAAAATCTTCTTTTGTGCTGTGCGTTACAGTACTTGTTGCTTGTGGGAGATGGGTCAGAACAGCCAAGCTCAGTGGAGATTTTTGATTTTGGTTTGGCTGCCCTCTGTAGTCAGGGTCCTGGCACCGAGCAGGACTCTGGCTGAAGCGTAGAGGCCCGACGGAGAAGCTGGTATGTGAGAAAGACTGAGAGGGTCAGAGAGCATCAGCGTGAGGAGAAGGCATGTTGCAGAAGAAAACGGACTTGTCAAGAAGCTGAAAGGAACAGTAGCACTGGTGAAGTGAAGAGGTGATGTAAGTATGTAAGGTAACCACTGTCCACAAGAGGGGTTTGAAACCTTTGACTGTTTTAAAGCGAGTTTCGATGGAGACTCCTTGAAATATTTTATTGCTTCAACTGCAATTTTCAGTTTATATGCCCTAACATGGACTGAAATAAGGTTGAACAAAAGTGTTCAGGTGACGTTATCCTATATTATGCACATTGTCTTATATCCTATAACATCGTCAGGCAAGTTTTTCAATAATCCTGCATATTTATTCTATCTCCTTCTACACACAAAACATATGCATGGACTCTGATAGACCTCACAGTGTTATGTGAACCTCTTCCACATTTTGAAGTCCACACAGTTTATCTTTGCAGTTTAGCAGATTTTAGTATTGCGCCCTCTCCTGGACTCTATCTATCTAGAAGTATCTACAAACAACAAGATATGCTAATTCATACAAGAAATATCTGAGTTTTAGTTAAAAAGAACAAAACATAACTGAATAAAACATATGATACTGTAGAAACTTTAAATTGAAGGGATCTATACTTATTGTTGGTTTGTTCTAAACAATAAGTGAGGACAAAAAAGAAGCAGAGAAAAACATTTGATTTGATGTACACAGTATGTAAGAAGTGTCAGACATATTCATGATACTAAAGTTAGAGTTCTGTAGTCTGTTACATAAAAGTACCTAAATGCTCGACTTACATGAAAACTACAGTTTGATTCTTCGAAACAGCCAAGGCTCTTCAATGAAGCTGCTGAGGAGCTCAAGATATCCATTGTCATGATATATCTGATATCTGTGGCAGCTGGGGCAGAACTGGGGAACACAGGAACACGGCAACAGACTCCACCTATTTTATCGCCCCACCGGGTGAGAGGGCAGATAGTGGTGGGCGGTGCTACGAGGGAGGGGGTGATTTAAGGTGGGATAGAGTCTGAGACACAGAGACAGAGCGTAAAGCAATCTGGGACCTCATTTGTTCTCATTTAGGCTCAATTGTCTCATCAGTGGATTGTTCAGAGCTCCATTTGGCCCCAGTATTAAACGCCTCTGAGAAAAGAGCCTTACTCCAAACAGACAGTTCCAGTGCCAAACCTCACTGGATGATGATGGTCCTGTATGTTTACATAGTGCCAGCTAATTGGATTAGAATCAACATCATCAGGTCGTGGTTATGGTGGCAACTGATGCAATGTTGGGATATCATTTATTTCCTCTTAAAGGGGGTTCACCGATACCTCAGATTTGGGTAAAGTTTTGGCTTTTGTCCCTGTGCCCAATGTGTAAAGCACCCACTGGTGAAGAAAAACACAAACATTCATTATTGAGTCAATTACAGCAAGTGCAGAGAAACCATCCCTCTTTTCTAATCCTATTATCAGCCAGGTTTCCAAATGCCAACCCGTAATTTAGCCTTTAAGTGTTTTTTTTTTTTTAAATATGTAACTGGTTCTTTTCTATTCTCCTGTTTTCCACTTAATTGAATATATTAAGTAAATATATAGTAAGTAATTCTATATTTTTTCCACTAGATGTTTCTCATGATCTATCAACTGGTGTTGTATATTAAGAACAACGCTATAGGCCAAGGATCTGCTCAATACCTTAGCTTGTAATTATCTCTACCCATAGTGCTTGTTTAGGCCAGCTTGTAAACAGTCAAGTTTTCCCAGAGCAGTTTCCAACGGCAACACTCTGGAAATGTCATTTTCTTGTGGATGAGAGTCTTTGGTTGCTTAAACAACCAAGGTTTATTAAATCGGCCTTCCCTCGCACATGCATTGACATACACACTTTTTCCAATGCAGTGACAAAAGAGGACCAACAAAATACGCTCATGCTTTTACCGTTGACGTGGTCGTGTTAGCTCGGTGAGGAAGCCAGTGAATGCCCGTGGGAAAGTTCAAATATGAGACTATTGAAAGGCTAAAAGACCTCGGTCTCTCACTGGTCATAAAGGTCCATAGAGCTTAGTGCTTCAGTCAACAAGGTCAGGAATCACTTCAACGCCCTGAAATTAGCCAATCTGAAGAGGACAGTGAATGAACAAAAACACGGATCTGTCACTGAGCTGTTGCTAATCTGATGCTTCAAAATCCAATTATGAGGCACTTTTAAAAGAAATATGTGCCACAACCACTTTAAAATTGCATCCCCAGAGTGTCTGTGACTCTGATGTATCAATCTGAGAGCTTGTCTCTGTAAATCGTGAAAACGTTACTCAGCGTAAAGCCTCTATTTACTGATACCACTTTCTTAAAAGTGGCTTTCTCTGAGTGAAAAATGTAATTGACTCTCCATTTTAAGATCAATAAAGTCATATGTTATTGTCATGATATTACGGTTCAATAATATCTATTAATAAACTCTTGGATAAACATTTAACAAGGATCACTGGACTTTTCTACACTAAATATCCTTAGGTTACATTAATATAAACAACTCAGATGAAGTGATCTAATCATTACAAATATGTTAGATCAGTTATTTCTTAAACTAAAATACAAACACTTGGCTTCAGCAGTGGCAACAGGTAGCCTATTTTATTAGGCTACTTTAGGTATTTCTATGTTAGTCTCTGTCCCAGCCTTGATTAGTTTTTCTTTAGCATACTGATGCTAACCGCGGCATTTTGCGCGACGATCAAAAATGTGTTTGTGAAGGTTGAAACTAGCGATTTAATTCTCCTGGTTCTTTGCTTTCCAATGATATGCAGCATGCCCATATTCACTTAGATTTAGGTGGTAAAGGTTATGTTTTTCAGGCGTTGAGAGCCAAAACTGGTATCATTTCAGTATAGGATATTTGTAGCCAATACCCAATATAGTATTTTTTTCAGTATCGGCTCCGATTTCTGATACCAGAATCAGATCGGTGCATCCCTAGTTACCAGACAGGACGTCAGTGTTACGTGGATCACCTGTATCGCCCTATGCGTCGAGCCTAGTGATGGGATTTTCGTCTCTTTTTGGTGAACCAGATCATTTGGATCGGCTCACCAAAAAGAGACGGCTCTTTTGGCTCCCAAATGGCTCTTCATGTTTTTACATAATACAGTTTAAATTTAGGAGAGGTTTTGATGCATGGCTTGTTAACTGAGCTTTTCGACTACGCCCTGCACAAAACAACTGTAATCAAGTAAGAATTATATATATATATATATATATATATATATATATAAATATATTTTTTCCCCCATTGCTATAATGAAGTGATATTGGCTTATAGTGGTGTTGTTTTGTCTTCAGGAATCAAAGTTGACTTTTCCAGGTGGTGGAGCCATTGTTTATTATAGCAACACACGCACTTTTAAGGCTGGTACACATATGTACACTTTTTTTTTTTAATTTAGAGTCAAAATCCTTAGTGTTTCGCCCATAGCATCTCCCCAGTCCCTCTGCTGCGTGTGTCAGCTCTGCCCCGGTCCTGCTCCGTCGGTAGCTGCTCGAGCCTCGCAATGAGACTCCAGACATACTAAAGTCCAAACTTTAGCCTGGACTCCTGTTGTACTTCTGCTTTAGCAATACGCTCATACACTTGAAAGGAAAAGGCAGACACTGCGACGTATCGCCGCTCCGCGCGTGATCGCATTGTTTATTCACTCCACAAACCCAGCGTAACTTGATCTAACCATAAAACTGAAAATATGAAGCAGATCTCTCTCAAATAAGAAGTGGCTGAAAGCTAGAGATGTACTGGCTACATTTATGGATTAGTTTAAGTTTGTAGAGATCTAGATTTTGTGTAAACAGCATGTTCGTTACTCGCAGACTGGCTGCAGCTGCAGATGTTTTACATCTCCTTCTCTCCCCAAACCCATTCTCTTACTCTTTTCTCTTTCAGTCTTTTCCCTTCTTTGTTTTTCTCTAATGTAGCAGAGAGCGGTGTATGTAGAGCTTGAATAAACATGCAAACTGAAAAAAAAAAAAAAAAAAAAAAAACACGGCTCACTGGTGAGACTCGGCTCTCATCGTTCACTTAAAGGAGCCGGCTCTTTGTACCGACTCGTTCGCGACCGACCCATCACTATTCGAGCCATTGTGACTGTCCAATGATAGATTACTTACTGGATCAGTGCTTCTCAGTCCTGACTCAGCCACACTCATCACCAACCCCTTACTCCACCCATCGACAATATATGCACCTAATTAGGGCTGTCACGATAATTACTATATTTACTTATCATTCAATAAATTACAGATAAACAATATATTTTTGGGCTCGATATTTATCGTCTATACATTTATTAGCATTTTCCCCCTGTTTTTTCTTTGTAAAACTTTGTTTTCCAACTGAAGCAAATTGAGTTACATTATATTTCATGTTTAGGACAAAGGTTTACTGTCATTTATATGCCTGAGAGTTAACCGTATCTAGTATCATTAGAGTCAATAATATCCTGCCTCAATATATCGAACTTCACATTTGTTATCGTGACAAGCCTACACCTAATACATATGTATTACCCAATCCAACAGAGCGCTGTAAATCATGCTATCAGCCTGATTATCCAGATGAGATTATTTGGCTTGCAGAGACCCCCATCACTCGCCGTTCATAGAGAGAATGAAGGTGCGAAGGGTTAAAGCAATGCAGTGATTGAAGCGTTAGAGTGCTCATAGCTCTGCACTTGCCGCCTCTTCAGACTGTAATGAGGCCTTAGGGAAGATACCAAGGGTCCTTCACTCAACTCAAAGACTCCTTTAGGCTTTTCATTGTTGCCCTCTTTTCACTGTCTGTGTGGGAAAGAACTCAGAGGCTGAAATTTCCCTCAGAACTTGTATAGCACCGGGCAAAATGTGGAAAAGACCAGCTTTTGCACACCCTGAAAATGTTCTTTCTCAGTTAGATTTAAATTCTAGATTTCATATTTGATCACAGTGGGGCACAAGATACTTTTGGGTTATGATCTGTTGCTGGATTGCTTTCAGACATTTTTAATACACAAAAAATGCTTAAATCCTACATAATCGTTTGAAAGGGTCCCCGGTTTATCTACAACAATGCTTTGAATAACAATGAGTTTTTTCTAGTCATAAACTCTAAACACTATATACCCCAATCTTCACTCAATTTATTTTCCACCAAATAACATTCCACATGAATCTTTCCGATAAATAATATATTTCAATCATTTCGCTGGAATTTCTATTCACCTCTGGAATTCAATAGAAAAAATAACAAAAAGAAAACATGCATGTCACATCAGCTCAACCTGACAACGTTATTAACCACAACCTTTAGCCTTTCAAACATTCTGCACTGATATTTGTGATTGTTAGGACCACAGACAGATCATTCTGGGGTATTTATTCTGGAGCAAGTGAACTTTTTATTATAAATGCTTCTAAAAACAGGAAAATGGGCACACAGATATAGACTTAAGATTTTGCAAAATTGCATTTTTTCAAAAGTGATCCTAAAACTGTGGTGAACCAGAAAATGGGTATTAAAGGCTGTTTGTATGGTTCATTCCAACAGGCAAGATTTTGTCATTAGAACTGCTGAAATGATTATGGGTATTGATAGGAAAAAGAGACAATACTCAGGTGAAAGTTGTAAATACTGTATATACCAAGACAGGTGGTCATAGTATATCGCCTGATCTTTGTATTACTCACTTTGCTATAAGTTAGCACCACAGTCATGTTGAACAGTAATGAAGCCCACATCAAGCCTTATGTTTGGTAAACATTACATCGCACCATGTTATTTGAGCCACTAAAAGTGAACAAAATGGCAACATCTATCATGGAAATTATTATCACAACACGGCGTATACAAATATAAATAGTCTATTGATGTGTAAATGATGAAATATAGTTTAGGAAGTGTGCAGCTATAAGTGGGGTTATAAAATGCCCAAGTGGCGTGCTATGTTGGTGGTTTCATTTCCACAATGGACTATTGATTTGAGAGTGGAGAAAAGGTCTTAGCGTGCCGCCAGGACTTCCCTTCAGATTGAGACATCACCACGAGAGAAACTACATTATAATGAGGCAACTGTTGCGGAAAAGTGGACACGCCGATATTTCAAAATAACACTTTTATGGGTCGAAATATTGCTCGACCATATACCATAAGTAATATGGTGATTATGAGACAATAATTGCATTGACTGAAAAGTCGATAAAGGATGCTATCAGAGTCATAAAGTTTCATTGTTTTGTTGTGTTTGAGTGTCAGAGGTAATTCTGCCGCTGTATTGATCTGTGTTGGATAGGCTGATTGAGCATAATAGAGCATAATACAAAATCACTTTATTTATCTTTTTGTGAGCGCTCTTAAACACACCCAGAGGCGTCACAGAAAGGCTGTGTACATGATACAAACACCCTCCTAGCTTCAGCTTATCAAGTAGTCCTCAGTTAAAATACACATTTATCATCATTGTCCACAGCATCATTTTTCTTCAATACTGATAAGCCTGGTCCTGTTTTTTTTATAGGAAGTGATGCAAGCAAACACATTGAAGTCAGACAATGTTGGGCCTTATTATGCCCTACACAGACAACAATGTTTCATCTTTGGATTAGATTTAAACTTTAATGTCATTACACATGTACAGTTCAACAACATTTTGTTTACCATCTTAACAAAAAAACGGTGCACAATGTAATATTTATAACATTTAACAACATCAATATGCAATTCATTTATTCATTCAAACAAACCTTTATTCTTACCAGGAAAAAATCTCATTGAGATAAAAAAAAAAATCTCTTTTACAAGAGTGCCCTGGGATACACATTGTATTTACAGATAAGTATGTCTTTAATAATGTGAATAGGAATGGCTGAACATTTAGTATTTGGCTATAACTAATATACATTTCCCTCAGTAAAAAAAGAAAAGAAAAGAAAACAGATGCTAAACATGATAATGGACACCTAAATAACTAACTAACATACATTTGTTTGTAAAGATTAAGTAATAAAACATTACTGTAAGCGTCTGACCAAAACGTATTAAAGGTTATTGGTCGTGGGCATCTTTGTAACAAACACACAGCACAAGTGATCAAATCAGTGTGTGTAGAAGCCGCAGCCACACACACAGATAGCATCTCCCTGTGGGCTGTTCCTAAAGACTCTCCTCCATCACTGACTGCAGAGGCCTTTTTACTGCATCAGGAGGGACCGCTGCATTATAGATACACACGTGCTGAGTCAGGGCACACATGCACACATACATAGTAATGGGACAGGCCACTGCAGCGGTCACTGCAGACCCGCGCAAATTAAACAGAAACAGTAACGCTGAATAGGCACTTCGGGAGTGTTGGAGTATTAGGCCAACCTTTCTTTTGTGCTGAGTAAAGTTACAGTTTGAACATAAAACAGTTGCAGGGAATTGATAAGAATAGGAAAAAATATCGATTCAAAACAACAAGCAGGAACTCTCATTTAAAAAGACTGTTATAACTGCTACTATTACTATAACTACAAAAGTAACCCTAGTAAGCTTTGGTTAATAATTCATCATTTGTAATCCATTTACTGCACATTCCTCCATCATTTGCATATCATTATTATGCACAAAATAACTGACCCATCTATAAGACAACTATAGCCCAAACCCTTATTCTAACCTTTAAGATTCCTGGTGTGTGCAGTGTTACTATGGAAACACATACCACATCCATTCAGGAGCTTGTACATGTTTAACAAATGTTTGGTAAAGCTCTGAATTAAGTATAAACCTCGCTTTACCAACGCATGACAAAGGTGGTGTTTTGTTATTATAAAGTGCTTGCTTTCTATATTCAAATCAGTCGGATTGGACAATTACAGCTAACAAAGCAACAACAAGCTTCTAACAAAAATATGTATCGTCATTTTGGAAACCGCTGTGAGTGAGCTAATCACAGAACACAAAGTATTTTCCTAACCGTATAACATCAGCGGCTAAACATTTGTAGAAGAGGTTTTGAGCACTCCGCCAATATTCCGTTTTGCGCTTTCACAAAGGAAGTAGATTATAGTGTTAAGAGATGTGTCGGGGTGGCAGCAATACAAGGGCTGGGTGCAAAACCAGTGGAAAGTACCCATTTAAGTTGTGAGAGCGAAGGAAAAAACGCTAAGTGTCACGTAGTATCGAGGTAACAACATTAGACTGGATCTGGGAAAAGGCAAACACCAGCAATGACGGAGTTCTTTTCTACTACAATTTATATTGAAAGTAACTATTTTGAGTTAAATGAATGATTAACGTGTGCCCCTTTGCCAAAACGTACACATTCATTAAAATCACTTCATCTTTAAGTGCGCTGGGCAGCGTAAAAGAAGCGGAGGAGAATGTCCGCAGTTTAAAACGTAGTTGCGGATTTCTAAATGTTGCTTGTAGTGTTTGTCTTGGCCTCGGCTCGGTCCGGTCCACGCTTTTATTAAAGCAGAGCGACGTGCAGCGAGTTTGAACCGGAGAGTAACTGACGGAGAAATTGTAGAGGAAAATGATTGTTATTCCACGATTAAATTATAGATTCTGTGTGGAATCGCCTCTGACAGGGCTGGACGGGGCGGCTTTCCCAAAGTGTGTGAAACTCAATCTGTCCGACAAGGCCAGGGCCACTGAGGCTGCAAGAGGGCGAACCCAGGAGGGGAAAAAGAGAGGCCAGAAGTAGGGGAACAATACAAAGTCTAGGCTATTTTAGATCGCTCAAACTTTCCACTAATTGGGACTCATATAAGATAGGCCATATCTTAACAGATTCCATTTGCATACAACAACGATGATCATTTTAATATCAGGTAAGTGATGAGTACTTTATGTCTTGCGTGCATTTCACGTATCCTGGATCATTCCTCGCTCCTTAACCCTGCCCTTGTCCATTCAGGCGTATTGTCATTTGAATAATGACCTGGCCTCACTTCACTCTGTCTTCATTCTTCCAAAAACAATTCGTTTTTTGAAATCACGAGGTTTTGGCTGGCGTAAAATAAACAGGCTCCGTGTTTTATCCATTTAAACTAATGATCCGTGAAAGTTGGGCAAAAACATCGGGGTGGCACTGACTTGTGTGCGTTGGCTTCTGGGATCTGACAGAAAAATGATACCGTGTGAGAAATTTTACACACTCAAGGCCCTCCTATTAATTCTTGTCATTCAGTACATACCTTTTCTTCTCAAAATAACTTGGCAACCAAACACAGTGAGCTATTAGTCTTATATCAACACCATTTTCAAATGTTTGGTACATTTTTTGCTCATTGTGGGTTTCCAATTATCCCCTATTTTTAGGTTTCTACAAAAACCAAGTGTTTTTGTTTTACCTCTTTAAACATCCAACATACTATTTATTTGTTCAATCAGTTGCTTGTTCATTCATTCACAAGAGTTCTGTGGTGAAGGTGCTAATTTTAGTCGACGTAATACCAGCTGTACATTTCTTTGGGCTGTGTGCAGTCTCGCGGGATATTGTGATTTCCTCCATGTTCCAATACCTTTCAATACTGGAAGCTTCACAGGCTTGTACTAGTCTGTTAATGTGGTCCCGTTGTGCACTGCTTTGGTGGTGTAACTACCTCTCTCCCTCTCTACTGGTGTACATGAAAAGTGCTGTGAATCAATAAGCATCGTGTTTCGATGGCGCGAGCGTGATTGTGCTTTTGGTTGTAATGACAGTCGGCCTTGTTTTTCGTTCCACTTGGGGTCGATCGTACATATGATACACAGGAGTAGTTTATGAGAGGACTAATAGCGAGCGACAGTGGCGACCTGCGCCTGAGCTGGAGATGTAAAGAGAGCACATTTTCCAGGCCGCGTGGGAGTGTGCATCAATAAAAAATGAGTTAAAACTGTGATGAGCGGCTCGCGGGAGAGGCTTCCTACACAGGAGGTCAACACGCACCGGGGCCTCACACCCTCAGCTGATAAATAAAAGAAATTCAGGGCTGAAGAGACACTACTGTGCAATGACCTACAAACTACAAATGTTTGCTGATGTATGTCACATTCACAGTATGAGTTACTGTGTGATGTGATTGATGTTTCCTTTTTTTTTTTTTTTTTTTTAAATGGGAACACCCAGCATTTTTAGACTCGACCGGCAATTCATCAGCACATAACGAGAAGTCAATGACACTCATAACCGCGTGAAATTCATCCTTTCAATCAGTTTTTCTTTTTTCTCTATCATTTTATGTACCTCTGATTTACGCAGCTTTAAGCATAAACAAAGAAAAGTTTTTGCCTCAGGTATTTTCTGCAGAGAGGCTCAGTTCCGACAGTATTTACTTTCCCACAGTATTTCCGACTTTATTTCAACAGGGCAGTTTGGAGGTAATGATGTTGTTTTGACACACTTTTTTTGTCTCTCTCTCCACAGCACTCTCAACAACAACAACGTCAGCCTCATCCCTCTGTCCAGCTTCAACCACATGCCGAAGCTGCGGACCCTGTGAGTATAACCCCTCATCTACGACGCCTGAACGCTCTGCTGCCTTTCAAATGCCACTGTCACACACCGCCTGCCCCTCACTCCGGCCCTGCGTGTAATCTCCTAATCACACCATTATCAAAGAGCCACTCTGGCATTGTCTCATGACTGCTAACAATCATGCGGCCAATCCCCGCTTATACACACAGCCACATGCAGAGAGATGGATGCACAGGCTAAGCCGTGCATGTACCGCACACACGCATATAGGCTCTTAACATGAGTAATGCTAACCTCGCTAATGCCACAAAAAAGCCCTGGTGTGACTGCACTGCTCAGCCTGCTTTGACTCATTAGAAAACCTCCTCTACTGATGTCAGCACATTTCGGAGATACAAACAGTTGTGGGATAGGACGACCTCTGTTCCAATCATCGAGTCCCGTTAATAGGAAAAGATTGGCTTTGCTCTTGACTTTGGTGAAGGGTCGGACTGTTACCAAGGCAATGCAACAACACTCCTAGGAATAACGTCTAATAAAGATCCTGTGGGAGCATCCAAAAGGCAGCGGGCGCATTCTCTCTGACCACACGTATACTCGGCTTGTGCCAAACCATCATGTGCTGAGCGGGGTTCCCTCACCGCATCTCCAGATTGTAGTAGTGTGGTCACGCAAGCCCACTCAATGCTTTCAGAACGGGGGTTTCTAAAGAGGCTTTCACACACACACGCAGAGTAACGAGTTTATACGATTTCTGCTGTACAATAAGTGCCATGTGAAGCTAGTCAAAGGGCAATGTCTGTGATACTTCCTGCTTGTACTGCAACTGTGGTGGCAATGCAGCAAGAAATTGGATTCAGCCAGCACTCGGGGCAGACAGTTGCCAACAGATTGAGAACAGAGTTACCAATATCCAATATCTTTTAATCAGGGGCTCTTGTCTGCTGCTCTTTTCCGTCAACACTGACTGAGAGTCTACGGCGATTTCTCCTCCTTCCTCTGCCCTTTCTGTTTCTATGGTTTCCTATTTCACAGTCCTATTTGTCCTATTCTTCAATTCATGTGTTTTCTTTTGCCAGTGTTTCTATTGAATTAGCTAAATTAGACTACACTTGTTTACATAGATTCCCTAAAATGAGAATATTTAATCTGCAACATTACATGTGAATAAGTCTGCAGTTTTTGTCTAGAGCATAAACTGACACGTCTAATGTTAATGTAGTGAATGCATCCAGACATCATCTAGTCCCAGCATGAATCATAATTCAAATCCTCAAAATAATATAACCACAAAGCCTGTCTGGATGATAGAAAAAGGTTATATATGTATCTTCATAGAGAAAGAAATGTCAATGTCACTTTGAAATGTCAAATTGTCTTGTTTTAATTGCTCAATTTCACCTGTACTGTCTTTGGAGGATGGGAGGAAGCACTGAACAACTAGACAGATTGAGATTGAGGGATTGAACCTGCAGCCTTTTTGCTGAAATGTCCTGTAATTCCGAAACCACTCTGCTTCCATTTACTCCTGTTCCAAATATAGTCCACTGTATTTTTGCAATCCCATTTCCTATTAGCAGAAATCATATTACAGTTTTGACTTTTATTCAAAAGCACACAAAGATGAGATTACGCCTCCTGCTGTGTGGATCAAAGCTGTCCTCATGGTCCCCCTCAGGCGTCACCACAAGCCGCTCTCGTTCACTGTAACATTATATGCCCCGAGTCACCTGCAACAAACAAATTGACCTACTCTGGCGCACATACGCTAGCTTCGCCTGTAGACCCCCGCCTGTTCCATTCTCCCCTGGGTTTTAATCCTACTTGTCAGTAATTAAAGCTGAACCGAGGGTGGGCCGGGATGTGGCTATCTCCAGGCGGGGCCTTGACTATAAACTGGATTTATAATGGGAGAGCGGTATTAAAACTCACTGCCCCCGCTGCTAGCATCAATGAGCCCATCTCAGTTCCATAACAGGATTTGTCCTCTGCTTTATTACAAAGGGAGGCCTGTCTTCTGAAAGGGTAGATATCCCGGCTGGCATATAATACGCTGACAACACATTCTGCTGTTGGTTGCCCCTCTCTCTCTTCACTGTTTGGGTGCGGGATGTGCTATTCCTAGGCTCTTAAAGTGGTCTAGTCCACCTGATGCTTCAGAAATTGATGAGTCCATTTAATAGGGTCACCAAGGGGCGACGTCGTATTGTGAGTAAACGTGTCACCTCCCAAAGGAAATACTAAAGACTTTATTCACTGACAAATAGAGAGTTATAAACATTCAAATGTCAGACAATATGAATCGTAGACACAATAAAATTATACAATTACAAGCAATGGAAAGAGTGCTATGGTTCACTTAATAAAACTTGAAGGCTCAGTATCTTTAATGCAAGATAGTGTGTAATGTCTTTAGGGAGCTCCTCAAATTGCAAATTCATCATTTAGTCAGTCGATTGCAGTCAATTACACTGTAGGATGAAGTGCTGTATTAGGTAACATGAAATCCATTATCTACTGACTTCATATTTAGATGGACGTTGTTGGGTGTCAATTCAGTTAGCAACATGTGGCAAGCGCTACAATGACTGGGGCACCCTTTTCTGAAGCAATCTGTCATATTTCAAAACCCTGGCACATTTTGATCCAGTTTCTTTGCTTACCTGTCTGTCCTCTGTGGCCCTCTCCCTGTGAATGGACAGGGTTTCCTCTCATATTGGGACAGACCTCCGAGAAAAGGGGCCGAGGATATTGCGCTGCACTTGTGAAGCTTTAAGCTGTGTACATAGTAAAGCTGAGGCAATCGTGTTCAACTCTTGAAATCGTGAAGAGTTATTGACTTGTGTGATGGGACCCCCCTTGAACCCACTTTTTTTTTCAAGAAGTTTTTAAGCCTTTTGCTTTTATTTTATCATGTTGCAGACCCTCTCAATCGTAATTGTGCTGTTCTTGAACATTTTTAAAAGTTTAGATCTGTTGTAAATTCATTACTTGTGCAATAGAGTAGATTTTATTAAGATAAAAAAAGATGTATTAATTTACCTTTTTTGTATCAGATTATATGCATTGGAATAAAAAATGGGGTTTGAATACTCCTTAAAACGCACTTTAAGTCCTAATTTCCATTTTTTATGTCCCTTTAGGCGTCTGCACTCTAACAGCCTCCATTGCGACTGTCACCTCTCCTGGCTCTCTGATTGGCTACGTGCCAGAAGGGGCCTGGCCCCCTTCACCCAGTGCATGTCCCCCGCCCACATGAGAGGCCTCAATGTCCCGGACGTCCAGAAGAAGGATTTCGTCTGCAATGGTGAGCTCACAAGATGGCACTAACAACTGCTTTTAATGTCCATGTTAAACTACATTTCCAGGCAGTTGTATGGGCTGTTATTATCGCAGGAAGTAATGATGTCATGCCTCTAAGTTATAGTCATAATAAAACAGCCTGACTTGGCTTTCATAACATTTATTTAAACAATGCTCATAAAACACTTTTTTGGGAAGGCTATGAAAAAAAAAAAAACAGTCTAGTGATGACTGTGGATTCAAACATAAGACTTTCTAGTCCAAGAAGAACTAAGTGTAAAGACCACAAAAGTAAAAACTAGAAGCACAGAAAAAGCTCAGACCACCACTGGTCTAGAAAAAGAACATAATGGTCTTGATCTGCACACACGTAAGTGTCCAGACCCAGACGACTAATAATGAATGTGTTGAGGAGGAAGTATCTCACACTGTGGCATTGAAAAACAAATCATGTATTCTTTATGAGTGAAATAAGTATTTTCTGTCATGTCACGGTATAGATTCCCTTTAAATATCCCCAGCTCTAAACAGCTATTTGCATCACGAAAATCAAACATTTTATCCATGGCCCATTACTTTTTTAGATATTTTACTGTGACTGAACTATATATTTAATCACTTTATACAGCAGCTCACTAAACATTAATTGTATTCAATTAAATGAGTTGTGTCAATTAACATTTGTAAAGTTTGTCAACTTTCATGTCAACTCACACTAAGACATAGTTATACAATTAAACCAAACAGCAATTATTATAAAGAGCATGGTTATCCAGAGCTTGGCATCAAGTTCCCAGAGAGAGCATTATACTTTGTAAGCGTGCCTCATCAGCCATAAAGCCGTGCGTGAGTGTGGTGGTGTTATCAGCAGCAGATAGTATAGGATGTTTATGGGTGTCTGATTCAGCTCTCTGCGCTAATAGACTGTCAGCCCACGCTCTCTTTATTAGCCGTTAGCCTCATCTCCTCTGCTCTGCCGGGGACCTCCTCTGACTGCTCTTTCCTCAGTCGCAGCGTCTTGTCTTGTTTTATTCCAGCTCCAGACCCAGTCCTCTTTATCTAATGCACTATTCATGCCCCTGTTCTCTGGCCATTTGTCTGCTTTATCTCGGCCTACCTCCTCGCTGGGCTAATTTCCTGTTTCTCCCCGTCTTACCTGGTCTCCTGTGTTTATCCAGAGCTATCTGTGTCTTACTTAAAACTTCATTTTCATTTGAATTTTTAGTGCAATTTCTGGTATGCTTTGTAAGCGTAATGTATTTAAATGCATTCATAACCAAGATCCAAGTATAGATTGCTTTTTCCCATCTTCGGGATATACAGTATGCTATATATTCAAAGGTTAATAGGATGCACAGAAGCCTAGGAAGATGTAATGTTTGTTGTTTTATGCCATTAATTACAAAACTTATTTTAGGATGGGAAATTAAATTAAGATAGATAAAACTTTATATACTCTTATTTATGAAATATATTTTTCATCATATAATTGCTCCAATCACTTACGTCTTCAGCAAAAAAAAATCTGAAACATTTGAACTCCATTATACAGTTGTATAATGGAGTTCAAATGTTTCAGATTTTTTTTTTTTCAGATTTGTATTTAAAATTAGGATCAAAAGTCTTAAAGCAATTTCACCTTCTTTTTGCTTGCATGTGTGTTTGGATGAAAATATATTCCCCTCATTTCTGGGTCCTCATGAATAAAATCTCAAGCCCTATTCCTGCGCTTTAACCGACTATTGCTTCATTCCTTGTTCCTGTGGTCTTGAAACACAAACTTCAGTCAAACTTCTTCATCCCAGTGTTTATTTGAACTGCCCCTAGACCACTACAACGCCCTCCAAAATGACTTGCAGATTCACATTCATACATTCACCCATTCGCACCGCCACAGGTCCCGTCCAGACTGAATCGAAGACGTGCCTCCCTCCGGTCGCTGTGTGTCCCCCGAGCTGCAGCTGCAACAACAACATCGTGGACTGTCGCCGCAAAGGCCTGACGGAGATCCCTGCCAACCTGCCCGAGGGCATTGTGGAGATGTAAGCTTTAGTCAACTTTTAACTACAAATAACACAGTATGATGTCTCCTATTAAAACTTGTTTTATGTTGTTCATGAATGACTTATGTTAATTTTGTATTTTTTTCCATTTGTCACAAACGGTGTTGATTTTGAGTTTTAGACCCTGATTTGCGTAAACTCTTATACGGACCACATTAGGTATTAAAACAATGTAGCAAATTTACTTGAAAAATATATGAAGGTGCATTAAAATATATAAACCTCTAACATTTTCTACCTGTTCTTTGTGGCCAATTTGCTTCCAATAGCTTTGAGTTTAGATTGTCAGCATTGGGCCAGTGTTGGATCAGCATTGGGCCAGTTTTGGGTCAGCGTTGGGCCAGTGTTGGGGCGTGGCTTACATGAGCTGCACAAACAAAGCAGATTTTTCCCAGGAAGTGAAAGATTTTAGTCGATGAACTCCCATTCAAACTTAGGTGATTTAATCTATAATACATTTAGTCAGTTCAAAATATTATTATTCAAGATGCCTGGCATTAGGGAACTTTGAGCACATGCAAAGAACCAGACCTTTTCCTTGAACCTTGTATGGTTTGAGGTTGTAAACTAAGAGGAAATATATTGGACAACAAAACGAACACTGGTCTTGAGTGTAAATGTAATCCTCTGTGCCTCTGCCACCGTCTGGTCCACACAGCGGGACGTGTTTGATATCCATATTGATCGCTGCTCTGTTTGTTTATATAGAGGACAGCTGCTTGATTGCCCTGTGCGAAAGGAGCAATTCTCCCCTGCAATGCTGCACCACCCCCAGATAGCTCCTCTGCATAAGTAATCGGGCCGTACACACAAACCTCTTACAGGCACCCACTTTCTTTACTTACATTTTACTCTGATCGATACAGCAAAACACATTGGCCACATATGCATTCCTATCAATTTGCCAAAGCGTATCCGATCCGCGGGGTGTTTTTTGCATTGGATCTATTCTAATAAATGTTGCAGCCGTGGCCCGAAACAATAGCCCATAATAGGATGATGAATTGTCAGTCCTCCAATGTCGACAAAATCATCTTTCAGCATGCTCGTGGCAAGGAGCACTGCCAAGATTGTGCAAGCGCCTGTACATTAGCAAACAGCACTGTATGTAGATTGATACTACCGTGTCAAATGCACAAATGCGGTGTTATAACAAAGGGCTTGGGGCAACAGCAGAATACCTGTCCAAGATTGTAGCGTGCCTTGTCAAATTTATCTCTCATTCGACTTGTCATTTTATCATCTCCGAGACAGTATCGATTTTTCTGTATACGCTAGTTGCAAAACAGTCTCTTTCTTAATGCATGCCTTAAGTGGCTTCGCACTAACCTTGTAGAAGCACCTAAATATAATTTCTAACCTGTTGTGTGTGCAGATTGTCCAAGTCAATATCCCTACGCTCTATATTTATTTTGACCCCTTCCTCTAAATAAGATCTTGTGGGTTGCCAGAGGAGGGAGGTGGGTAAATTGAAAGAGGGATTTGAGCCAAACTACAAAGCACCTTGGAGTGAAGGCTGTTGTGCCAGGACTATGTAAGTGTTTCATATCAACTCAAACTCAAATTGAGGCAGTAACATTTACTGGATGTGATTGGAAATGCGTTAGACCAGTGTAATCAAACATATGTGCAATTTGGTGATTATGTAAATAGTGTTAAATGTAGAAGTAGATTGGAAGGCCCTTAAGTGTACCTTTAATGTAATTTAGTTATTCAGTAATGGGGTTGAATCTGTGTTGCAAGTCATTTGCAAAGTTGCTAGGAGTGGTTGTACAACGTGGGGGACTCTGCGTTGTGTTGTGTGATGCAGGCAATCGGCCAGGAGATGGGATAGTTTGCAAAATGGTCTTTATCTCTGTGCAACAAATATTTAAAAAAAAGCGACTCAGCTGCCTCATTGTGAAAATGGACTCCAACAATAAACAATAAAATAAAATGATAAATACCTGAGCAATAAATATTAAAAGTCTTGGACCTTGGACACCCAACAGTTTAGCAGTGACTACAATGAGCACAGCGTTAGTGACATTTCATGTAAAATCAAATCACAAATGACAAGTTATGAAACTTCATATAGCACACTCATACAATAAAGAAATCAACATAAAAATAGTACTTTTGCACCCACACTAGCAATCGTGACCTTACCTCGGCTTGCTCATTATCAAAATGGCGCGGAGCACGCCTTGTCCCAGAGACGTGAATTGATCACCACAAGAGGGCTCTATCCCGCCACAATACTCTTATAACTTTTATTGTCAAGTCTGAAGCTGAAGATTTCACAGAGCGCCGCCCGTCAGCACGAAAATCTAGTGTACAGTCGACGTACGCACGACCGGGCCCTTAAAGTTTTTCTACAGGTGGTGCTGCTAGCTTTGCTGGTGTGGCCGACTGATGCTGTCTGGATGCACTGCTGAATGCTCACATTCCTACTCCTTTTCCTGGTGGGTGTGTGCCACTTATCAGATCACCAGAAAGATCATTTGGCTCCTAAAAAAATTACAGTTCACCCACCGTTTAACTACAGAATGTGCATATTAGTAAAGTTTACACTAAAATGTCAGAGAACGGAGTGGGAACAGTAGGCTCCTGGTAGAGCACCACATATAAAATTTAATCAGCAGAAAAATGTTGCTTTAGTATTTATACTCATTAAGAAACGCCTGAGAAAATTGGACTGATCCCTCAAGAATCAACCTTAAGCTCAGGATATGGATTAAAACCAAAATTCAGAGTAAAACACTCTCCATTAAACTGCAAAGGTCAAAAGAAGAATTTACATAAGCGCTGTGCACAATCACCATAGTGTGCTGTATCTCTGTATCTCCTCCTGGTTCTCTGGCGAACAAGAGGTCATCATGGCAGGTCACCTTTTTTCAAGTGCAATTTCATTAATGCTATGCTGCTTTGTTTATCACATAATATCCCACATTAGTCCTTCACTTCACAAACCATTATTGATTTTTGTAAAAGCTTGCTCGAGTTGTAAGAGTACAAATAGGTGTAACCAAGGACAGTGTTAACAAAAAAGCATGGGACGGAGAGTAGAGGTCAGGACGTGGTGTTGACGGAAGAGGGGCAAAAAAAAAAGAACAAGAATACTGGATTAGTTCCCATTTATCATTCTGACAGATGACCCTGCGTCTGGCCTTGGGACCTCACCACAATCACTGCTTCGCCTACAATTTTGCCTCTCCTCTATTGTACTATTCCCCTTACCCCCATGGAAAACATGGGGACATGAAAAACCATGGGCTGCATAAATGAACGTGTTGGCCAGAGCATCACTTTAGGCATTTCCCTAAAGGGGGCTATATGGATCTGTCTAATATAAGAGAGCAATTCAACCTGAACAATACGATGAGTATGCAATGTCCAGGGTAATCATGAAGCGCCTTTGGCACCAGAATGTTGAACACTGACCAAGCATAACATTATCAAAACGAAAGAGGAAAAGGAATGACAGACATTTTTCTCTTTGTAAATGATACATTATATTATAAGTGTATTGTATATTATGTAGAGTATGAACAATTCAGCTCTGAATATCCAAAACCTAAGTTCTAGTTGGGTGGGCCAGCCTGCAGTGGTCAGTATCGAAGTGCTCCAAGGGCGGAACAGGGCAAAGTGGTCAGGGGCATTTCAGGTACCTCCCCACTTAGAGGGACACTATATTAGGGTTAAATGAAAGTTGACTTATAATAGCCAAAACATGGAGAAAATGGGAAGAGATTAGTATGTAACAGTACAGTATGTAACTGTAAATACTGAAATTCAAAGAACTAAGTAACTTGTTTATCTTAATAAAACCTTTTCGTAGCCCCTCTGAGGGTACTACAAGTGTTAATGGGAGGATTGGGGGGGTCTTTCTTCTCCCCTTAGTGTGTCTGGCCATAAAACCACCATTGCAACCTTCTTGCCTCCGGGTAGGAGCCACCAATACACACTAATAGAATCACAAAGAAGAAGCTAACAGGGTAACGGGTAAAGCTAACTGTGGGTTAGCGCCACTTTAGCAGTGTTTACAGCCAAGTTTGAGTGAAAAAAAAGTATCTCCATTGTGTAATTGGGTTGTGGCACAATGTACAATATCCTCTCTCCCTTGTCTTTTCTGTCAACGTAGTTACTCTCACGGACAATTAATGAGTAAAAAAAAAACATGCTACGACACCTGCAGTGGCGCTTATGGCCTCTAGGGGCATGAGTTACTTAGTTCTGCTTTAAATATTCAATTTGCAATTCAAATTTTGTTTAAACTATAACACTTGGGCCCGTCCTAATGCTCCTCGGTCAATAAAGTCTGAACACACCCATGAAACCAGTGACTTAGAACAGTAGTTGTTGAAAAAGTGATTGCTAGTTGTGATAGAAAGATGTATCCTTTTGTGGCTGCATTACACATTGCATAGTAACACATATTAATAGGCTGTTGGTCTACAATAGCAAAATGAAAATTGTTTAGGGACCACTGTCAGTATCCAGCCATTCCTATGTACGATTTATGCAGCGAAAGGTTTCATTATTTCTGACTGACAGCAGGCCTGATACCGCTAGTTCGTTTGGCTTGGAAACATTATTTACATTGCCGCACCTCCAGGCCACTGTGGTCACGTCCGTTTGTGTGCACACAGTGAATGTGGTCAGAGGGGCCAGATTCGGTTTGCTGGACTTTAGTTTTTCTCACAGTCTGTAAAGTTCCCCTGTTCCTGAAAGGGGCCGGTCCCTTGTAGGCTCATTATTATTGTGCTGAACAATCTCACTCAATATTTCACGCAGCATGACCCGGAGCGACCCCCGCTGTAAGGCACAAAGCTAGCGGCCCTAAAGATGCAGATATTACATAGAACAGGAACCTTTTGATCTCTCTGTTCTGCCGGGGCTTGGAGCTTAACAGGACTGTGCACTGGGTATAATGAATATTCAGAACTCAGGATTTATTGTTGACTGTTCTTACTCATAGTTTTTAACCACCCACGCACATTCTTGTTCTATCTCCCTTCAGCCGTTTGGAGCAAAACTTGATTAAAAATGTCCCGCCAGGAGCCTTCACTGCCTACAAGAAGCTCAAGAGAATGTAAGTATGTTTCAATTAATAAAGTGAACCATAAAGTTTTATCTGTATGACTTTATTTAGTCACAAATTAGCATAACCATCTTAAAAAGTACTGGTCCCAATGTTTTTGAGATACATAGTAATGAATTAAATGCAATTTTTAGATCTTGCCACATTGCAGATAAGAGCTTCTAAAAGTAAGGTTTCATGTTGGAGCTGTCCTTTTTTTTTCAAAAGGGCATTTAAAGTTTTAAAGGATTTATAAATATCTCAGTGCCTGTCACATTTCAAGACAAAAATGTACCAATTTTTGCCCATCCATCAGGCTACTTCTTTTTCTCTTTCCATAAAAAAATTACTTACTTAGTTAATGTTATGTAAAAGGTAATCACGAACAAGTCAGTGTGAAGGTTCCTTAATGCTATGTCTTTCTTTAGTTTGAACAAAAAAGTGGCATAAAGCTGCATTACTCCAGTTCTGTTCTCTTAAGTCAGACACTTGCCTGTAATGTAAGTAATGGAAGGTAAAAGTCTTTCCATGTGATGATGACTCTTTTATAGACTGGAGCGCATCTCTTATATTCTCTGCCACACTTCGTCTCTTTACACCTCACACCATAAAGAACTCTGATGAAAAATGTCCATTCCATGCCAATGTTGAAAGTGCCAAACTTGTGAGAGGTTTTTAGGTGATACTCCCCAGTCCTCTTCTCTCAGTCACCGATGGAGTTTTTAACCTCGACAAAAGCCTTGAATAATATATTTTACAGAGTTACAAGTCCATGACATGAACTGCACTTAACATAGCGCCGCTGTCGATTCTCCCTCTCCCCCGACGCTTCCCTGTCCATCACACTATCGCCCTCTCACACACACTTTACATTCTGTCAGGGTTTTTTTTTTTTTTTAACAGGGCTTCTGTCCTCTTGCCTTGACCTCTGCTGATGTATCCTCATGATCATTTGTCACACAGTTCAGAGAGAATGTACCTCCATTACTGTGTTATACGGTAACACACTCGGCTCCTCTCTGTGTCTCTCCCACAGCGACCTGAGCAAGAACCAGATTTCTGACATTGCTGCCGACGCGTTCAGCGGCCTGCGATCGCTCACTTCATTGTAAGTACGGGACAAGCCCTGCCACCTGTCATCTCTCACTCACAAACCCAAAATTCAGTCAGGAAATGCCGCACTTTTAGTCAACTTGAGGTACACTGTAAAATGTAAAATTTGTTTCAACTCAAAAAACTAATTCCAAGGGCTGCCAAGAAATTTTATGTGTAACCAATAACCATTTTACAATCTAGTCGATTTGAAATTTGAGATTCACCTCTTTCGTTCAATTGTATTCTTAGGTTGACATAACTGTTTCCAGTTGTCTGAAGTGAAAAACGTCAGTTACAAATTAAATCAGTTGTGTCAACTTAAGTTTTTGACTTCAGACAACTGGAAACAGTTGTGTCAACCAAAGAATACAATTGAACGAAAGAGGTGAATCTCAAATTTCAAATCGACTAGATTGTAAAATGGTTATTGGTTACACATAAAATTTCTTGGCAGCCCTTGGAATTAGTTTTTTGAGTTGAAACAAATTTACATTTTACAGTGTACAGTACCAATAGTTGTTACTTACAATTTTGACTCACTCATGATTTATCTTGCAATCCCTAATAAATCACATTAAACAATGTCATACTATAGCATATTAGAAGGTGGACGCTTGGCACATATTTGGCATATTCCTGACATTGCGGCTGATGCGTTTAGACACTCTCTGCTCATGTCACTGCACCAGTCACATCACCTGTCATGTCCCAGGGTGAACGCAAACATTCACCTGGAAATCATGGCTTTTCCGGACATTTAACACACAAAATATTGGCACTGACACAAGGCCGCGTGTTTACAATCATAACCCGCGTGTCCGTGCATCTCAGGGGGCGACTGAGATAAGAACATGAAGGACAGTTTATAATTCAAATCAGTTCGGAGCGTGGAAATTGGACAGGCAGACGAGAAGGGGCCAGACAAGGTGAACTCGACTAAACATACACAAGTCAGCAAGCTCCATGGCCCGCGCTGCAGCGGCCAGCCCAGGCGTGGTGCCGCAAAATATAAAACCGCTGGACTGAATTAAATGCCTGCTTCGGAAATGAGGAGATCGGCTGTAATCTCATAATCGCTCTGGAGCAACGGGCTAAAACGCTGTTAGCTGTGGAAAAATCTTTATTTCTATGCTCTGTGGTTTTAATATTCAGACCATGATAGGTGTCACCTCCAGCAACAACTCAACTTTTGATTGATTAGATCTGTCTTGTACAAGTGATGATAGACACCGTCTTTCTGAGTTAGAAACAAGAGCTTAGCGTGTCAAGCTAAGGTAAATTAAAAAAAAAAGCAATACATTTCTTTGGACTGAGCCACCAAAAACTGTCCATATTACATTTTAGTTGTTGTAAACTGAAACGTAATTTGAACTGGCTTTGCTGTAGATGGAGGGTATATCAACTGCACCACTGTAACCACTATTCCTGATAGTGAATGTACTACACAAATCATGGAAGTTCAGTAAATAGTTTTTTTAGTTAGTGTTCCCTTTTAAAGTTATGGAAAGTGGCACTTTTGCACAGCACTCTTTGAAAGGCTTATAACTGCAGTACATCGGCACCCACTGAACAGTGTAGGTGGTAAAGGTAAGAAAACCTCTGATTGATAGTGTTTTTGTGTTCTTGCTCTGTCCTGTGCAGGGTGCTGTATGGCAACAAGATCACCGAGCTGCCCAAGGGACTGTTTGATGGACTGGTTTCCCTGCAGCTGCTGTAAGTACTCTCTGCGCACTGTGTTGTAAACTCATGGATGAATCTGTGTGCGCAGGAGACAATGGTGAAATACATTATTTAGCGCACATTCAGCAAAACAAACCATTTTGTACTAAGAGGAAGAGTTCATATGTAAAGCTAGAAACTCACCTCAAAGGTAATGCAAAACGCCAAATGTCGGTCTCTGTCATTGCACCTCAAAAGATGGAAGCACACTATGCAAAATCAAATCATGGCCACAGAGTTTTATGAGTGTCGGCTGAGTGTCGACTGTTGTAAAAGACTTTGGCATTGACACCATTGTCAACCACCGCGCTGTAGTTCGTTGTGAAGCGCCAAAGACAATATAAAGTCTAAGCATACAAATCAAGACAGCAGAAACAGTTGAACCAAGGCCTTAAGAAGCTGTAGAAGATTTACTGAAATTAGCTACTATATATTTTTTCTATTGTCTCAAAGAATCTACATAGTAAGACTTTGTTCCATAATCGCGAGCATGAATCATAAAAATACTGCACATCTTATGGACCTATATTGCTGTGCATCTCTGTATAATTTGAGACTTTTGTTCTCACAGGTGCATGTCTTTGGAATTATCATTACTGCACAGTAGTAGCTCCAGTATAACTCCCTCCTCATGCATTAACCTTCCATCTGCTCTGCATTGTGTGTACGAGTCTGCAGGGGTCTTCGCTAAATGATCAATTTGAATCAAAGCGGTGCGCAAAGGTAAAAAACGCGATGAAGGGGTGCTGTTTAGTCATGACTAGTGCTCACAGTGCAGCAGTATGGGAGCGCAGAGAAAGCTACATTAGTGCTATATATGTGGCATATGGTGGTGGGAAATGCCGCAGTCCACCACAGAAACAGCTAATGTTCGGGTTTTTCCGTCGTAAAGAGAAGCGAGGCAAAGCGAATGGGGATGAGTGGGTCTTACACCAAACACCTTTTACAGCAGGCTGAGGCGGGTCATTAGGATGCACGCTGGGTAGTTCCAACCAGGGAGGGGGGCAGCGGCGTAGGCGGGGGTTAAACAGATAGATGGATAGTGAGGCGAAAGACGGCTCGTGTGGGATAAGAAACAAAGTCAAAGCGTAAAGGGAGAGGCAGATGCAATGTAGAAAATTTACTGGAAATGCCAGAACATTATTTGCATTCAGATTATTTTTTTTATGTTTGGGGGGGAAAATGTGTATTATAAAGACTCAGAGAAGCAAAGGTGTTCTGAAGTTCTTGACAAAATAAATATACATATCTTTGAATTTGTGAAGAATGTTAAAAATGTGCACTGCAAGCTGACCCCAGCTTTGAAAACATATTTACCAATCTTGTCAGAGTAATTACGCACAATTAGATATTTTCTTTTGCAAAATTATTTTCCCTCATTGACAAAGGTTTACTTACTAGTACAACATTAGTCTAATTCAATCTGCCAGAGTGTATCTTATTTCGTGCACATACAGTCGTGCTATAGCCCTGGATTGGCAATAAATTTGCACCAAGCCATTTGTCACCTCCTGAAGGATACACCTACAGGCCCTACCCTTCCTTTGAATAACATTTAATAATAGGATGAATATTCCACCCTACATCACTGTCATGTGGTCATAGCCAATTGCCGTCGAGCACACAGTGTAATAATTGAAAAGCCTATATTGTCTTTGAGCAGTAAATCATGCAGGACATCAGCTGTCAGGGGCGAAGATGTGTTTATTGCTCTGTATAGCCACCAGGCCGCTCTTTATTATATTGTTTGCAGTGCTTTGTTTTAGTGTTGCAGTCTGAAGTAATTAGTTCCCCCTGTGAGCAGACTAATGAGGCGTGAATGTGGCACAGACGTGTGTGTGTTTTTGATATACCTGCGGACGTGTGTGAGTGAAGACACTCTTGTTAGGATGAGCCCAGATGGGGAAGCAGGAAGCCTAACCAAGGTCTGAGTTGGTCGCCTTACATGGATAAAGAAATTATAAGCTGAGCAGTTAGAGGGGGGAATGTAACCTTGACACGTAATGGGGAATACGATGGTCCACTCTATTAAAAGTAAATGCGATACAATGCAGTGGCTCCTTACTCTCATAAACCTGTGTTTCATTCAACACAAACAATTTTGAATGTGCCACATCATTCGATTCTTAGACAGAGTCTTTCTGTGTGGAGTTTGCGTGTTCTCCCCATGTCTGCCCGGGTTTCTTCATGTATGTACCATATCAACCCAAAACATGACAGTAAGCTCACGACCTCCAGCCACACTTTCTCTAATAACCATTGGATATTGTTTTCTATGCAATTAACCTTTGGCGGTAAAACCTGAGCTAAAAGATGAGCTGATGGTATAGTAATAGTTTAAACTGACATCTTAGTCTTGAACAAAGTGCAGATACATGGCCCTCTCGCTGTCATTTACCTAATCCCCTCCCATCACGTTTCTCATTTCCTTCCTCCGTTCTGGCAGCTGGCCTATTCCGCAAAAATGTATCAGTCCAAATCAAATCTTCACCTGTCCGCTCTGTACCTCACGCCGTTATTTCATACATATCCCGCATTCCTGTTTCTTACGCCTGCATTCATATGTTTGTCCAGGCCAAACAAGGTACACCGAATACCTGATATTTACCGTTCCCTATGTGAAATATATGGGCTGTGTGAGGATATATATGTCACAACCAGAAATAAAAATGAAGTGACTAAAAGGCAATGGGAAAGGATTGCATTGAATTTATGTCCTTGTTGCGTAGGAGTTTAAGAGGACGTTAATATTTCAATGATGTATTTGCATGTGTTTCAGGTTATTGAATGCCAACAAAATAAACTGCCTCCGGGTCAACACTTTCCAAGACCTGCAAAACCTCAATCTGCTGTCTCTGTATGACAACAAGCTGCAAACCATCAGCAAAGGCCTTTTCGCACCACTGCGCTCCATCAAGACGCTGTATGTACAATGCTGTCACCGTACAGTTTTGATTGCAAATGCTATTATCATTGATTTATCCTCAGTTTTGACTAGGGCATTCATATCTCTTAAAGCCTAAGTATAATTGTATATTTTTTAATTATGCCACTGTGTAATGCAGCTCTAAAAATCAAGGGTTCACAACCTCCAACGTACCCTTTTTTTTCTAACATTGTGCAGCCCTAATTAAACGTACACGCTCCGAATACCAACAGAAGTCCATTAAATAGCACTAAAACTGGCATTTTAAAACAGATTGTGGAGCACTAGTCGATGTCACAACACACCGATTTCCTAATTGTTTTTTAATTGTTTTGTTGTTCCGTCTTCTCTCCCAGTCACCTGGCTCAGAATCCCTTCATGTGTGACTGTCACCTGAAGTGGCTGGCTGACTACCTCTTTGACAACCCCATAGAGACGAGTGGAGCGCGCTGCAGCCATCCCCGAAGGCTGGCCAACAAGCGCATCAGCCAAGTCAAAGGCAAGAAGTTCAGATGCACAGGTAAGGCAATAGTGCAATCGGGTTTACCTTGTATTATGCAGGAAGGGAATGGGGTCAGTGCTGCTGGAAATAGAGATCCAAAATAATTCTTTATTCTGGTTCTAAAAGTATGTTTGGAGACCTTAACATTGGCGTTGTATAGTTTTGAGTGTTGAAACCATGAAGAGTCCAGTAACACATGAATATGAAAACTAAAAAAGTCAGTTTCCCCAGAACACAAGCCTTTAATAATAACATTACAATTGCTACATACATCTCTATTTAGTCCCTCTGCCCAACCGTCCCAACCCCCTCAGCCTGTCCCAGTGGTAGAATAGTACCACTGTTATTTTCTTTGATACGAGCCGTGGGTCCCACTAATTACACCACAGGCCCATTCACTTCCCTGACACAGCACAATAAGAACGTCACCGGGGAGCAGTGCAGGCTGTGATCGCCCACTTGTGTGAGTGAATAACTATATGAATGCATACGCCCCACCGACACAGTGCTCCTCTCGTACCTTTGTTTTCTAATGGGTTTTATATTGCTCTAAAAAGAAAGAAAAAGAAAATGCTTCCAGCCACATGTTTTGTTAATTAATGCTCATACATTTACTTAATTATAGCAATCATTGTTGGTAATCAGTAATATGGCAACTTTTTTATAAAAATTAGCTTTTATGAATACATATCTAAATGAAATATTTACTTACTCTTATTCGGGGTTGTATTGTATTTCACCAAGACTCACACAAATCTGCTCCACATAGCATTCTGATTGTATTTACTCACAAAGCGGTGCAAAGACTTGCTGCGTTCTTTGCTTGGGCCCTTTCTCTTTGCCGAACCATGCCTTGCACCTCCTCTTCCTCTCTGGACATGTTCACTGTTGGTGGGCGGTCCTTCCTGTGTTGTCTCTGCTCACCTGTATGGATGGACCCCGCCCCGCCTTCTTCCTGTGTGGACCTGCCCCTTCTGTGCAGCTGTCTCTTGTGCTTGATCTAACCATGTGGCCCCGCCCACAGTGAACTCACATGGTTCCGTCAAGCGCCAGGGACCGCCCAGCACACACCTGCATTTTCCAGCCAATCACAGACCTCGGACACAAGAAGCGATATAATTTTAATATATAGATGTTTGCTGATCAACGCTCAACTGTGATAGCGCAACAGGGTATTGTTTAAAACATCATTTTTGTTGGGCCAGTAGGACAATGCTACTTAATCAGGTACCTGCCATTTGCCTCATTACACACACATTTTTCGCCACTCAACATCTGGTTGCATAATCATATGAACTCCCTCTATCCATAAATATCCAGTGACATGGCGGTGCTTAAGAGGCTGGCACCGATCTCTTCAACAGCTGTTCAATGGAATGTGACATAAAAGCTGAAGTTTCAGAGCAGATCAAACTTTTTCATGATTGTGGTCTGTTGAAATGTTTTACATCTGTGATCTGTTGAAACGCTTACATAATGTTAATCATATAGAAATGTGTATCTATGAAACATTACACCAAACAATTGCACTCTGTGGCTTTTGCCCTCTGCAGGTCAGGAGGATTACCGCAGCCGCCTGAGTGGAGACTGCTTCCAGGATTTGGTGTGTCCAGAGAAATGTCGCTGTGAGGGCACTGTGGTGGACTGCTCCAACCTCAAACTGACCCGCGTCCCCCCTCATATACCCGAACATACCACTGACTTGTAAGTCATACTCCCTGTCTCTTCACATACTTGTTCTATAGGCGTGTAGAAGCAGCCTAATCTCTTTCTGTGAATCACATCTGTATGCATACAGGATAGGACAGGAAACAATATTAATATGTAGCGTGTGTTGCTGTGCTTTGGGTGGTGATAAAATAATGTGTTAGGGGAATTGGGGATTATATTTAGTTTATGAAAAGGGCTTGGGAGTTATAAAGCTTCCTGAAGGAACACTAGTCCCCATAACAACATGACCTCTTATTCTTGGTCCTTTTACGCATTTAAATAAGACTGGGGGGGAATGCTTGTTTTTTGGATCAGACCATGTACAACCACTTTTGCTTTCATAAGATTCATTAGTTATAGACAGGGATACACATTATTTTCTATTTCTTTAATCAGTGGATTATACAATGTTTGACCGCTGTTCATAAACGTTTTATAAACAAAGAATAAACAGTAAAAACTATAAACTATCAATAATACACTAAATAACTTACTTACAACTTAATTAATCATTTAATCAAATCAGTAATTTCTGACTTAAGACAAATCATGTACTTACATTTTGGAAAACAGCAATTTAACAGTATGCTCATTTGTCCTTAATTATATGGGTTCTCAAATATTACAACATTTTCTGTACTGTGAAGTTATTATTTGTTTCTTTTTTTCACTTGAATACCATAAACCATGAAACAGTGCTAACATATGAACCAAAAGGCTTTACTTGTCAGTGGTTAGTCTGATTCTAGTATTAGTATTCAGTGGGATGCTTTGCTTGAGACAGCGATAAAATAATATTATATATGTTTGGGGAATTATGGATTATTTCTGTGTATGGAAACGGTTTATGTCCGATAAAGAAATGTTCTTAGAATGCAAATAAGCCAGTCAGTGGCAAAGTTGGGCTTACTTTATCAAATGATAGCGCATGTAGCTGTACACTATGGGACCACTGCAGCATGGAGCATCCTAAGTAGTTGTGAGTGAATTACTTAGAGCCATTAGTAGAGTAATGGTAAGTTCAACCCTGGCTGCCACATTAAATAAAAACTAATGCCAGTTTTGCACACTCCATTTAGCCTTGCATTCAGCTTTGGTTGTTGCATCTTGAATTCGCTCATGCCTTTTCCCATTCGCCTACTCCCAGGGTGCATTGTGACATGAAAATAAAATCTCAGCTTCGCCCTTTACGCCTGGTTAGAGGGCACATCAGGTCTCGACTATTTCCAACACCACGTTTTTGTTGATGATTTTTCTTCAACAATGGCCAATGGGGTTTCTCGTGGGCCACACACTCAGTCATCCCTGTGTGCCCTGTGTAACCTGCCTTATCAGGGGAAATCATCGAAGTCCAAGGCTCAGCTACAGGCTTATATAGACTATAAGACTTTGCTGTTCCATCTCTAGACATGCGTTGTATTTCTACCAACCATTGCACTTCTTGGCACATGTCTCTCTCGACGTTGGAGTTTAAAGAGCGAAACTGTCAAACTTAAAGATATTCATTGGTAAACAAAACAACATGGCTGCTCTCAAAAGGCTGGGTACAAGGAAATCGGCCAACAATACTTTTCAATAACAGAACTATGATCTACCAAATATTGCAGTTCAATAATTATTAGTCAACATCTATATAGTTTTGATGATTGGCTAAAGAATACACTATCTGTCTTTGCTCTAAGCTGTATAGTAAAACCTAACTGTGAGTCAATCCCTGCACAACATTGTCCTCAGTCAGCGATATCTGATTGGATGTGTCCACCTGTGTCTCGTCAAAAAAAAAGTGTCCCTACAGCAAAACTTTCATTTCGTTTTTATCTCCAACCCACAAACACCAAAAGCGCACTCTTTTAGGTGCACCCTTTTAGTACAAATTACCTCAATAAAGCAGATGTCAAGCCTCCTATCTCTTAGACTGTTTTCCCCTGGCTTGGGGCAGTTTGTGTATCGATGAGTGCATTGAAAAGATTCATTGTCTCGCTTGTCTTCTATTCCTCTCCCTCCCCCTTTATGTGTTTTTCCCTTTTTGTTTTAGTGCAGCCTCCAAAGCCCTGTTTACCTCACCCGCACGACCGCCATGGTATTCGGCTCAGTCTAAAAGTGTGTGAGTGATGGAGTGCTTCAGGTTTTCTCTGCTTCTCTCTGCAGGCGGTTAAACGACAATGAGATCGCTGTTCTGGAGGCGACGGGAACGTTCAAGAAGCTGCCAAACCTGAGAAAGATGTAAGTGTTTTATCAGCACTTCACAGCCAAAGTTAGAGGAATGCGGGGCTTGTCATGCATCTTTTAAGCAATGTCAGACTGAAGTTGGTCCTTACAGAAACATTTACACCACCGGCAGACCAACATAATCATAATCAGATTTCTATAGCGCTTTTTTGGACACTCAAATACACTTTACATTGCAGATGGAATTAACTTACGATAGATAGATGGAAACGCAGCTGCCAAACTGTACCAAAGGGCCCTCCAATAACCACCAGTCTATTTAATTGAATGGTGGTGAGATGCCGGTTTGATCAAACAAGGGACTGGTTGAAAAACATCAGTGACACAGATATCAGACAATACAAAAGACAAACAACTATCAAACAAGCTGTTGCTGGATAACCACACACTCTCACATGGGCTGAAGCATCTTGCTCAAGGACGCAACGACAGCATGCACTGCTCTGAGATGAGATAGAACCACCCAACCTGTGGTTCCAAAGACAAACGCCACTGAGTCACGTAAAATTTGGTAATTCGTTTTATCTTCAGGAGACATGTCACTTTCTTAATCTTAGAAGCTATTCCTGTACACAAAACTTACTATGACTATTATTTCTTTTACAAGCAGTAGCAATAAATGAATGCACAAAATCAGTATTTGTAGCCCTTTCCTCATACAGTTAATTCCATAAACTGTTTGCAACTATAGATATATAAAACTGAACTTTTCTGAATTTCAAGCAAAACTTCTATCTGATGCGGCAATACAATCTGACCTCTGACTATGATTGTTTCCGAGGCCAAGGAGAATAAAAAATTCTTGGAGATTGAAGAAGAGCTGAAAAGTGATTAGAATGTGGAAAATAGGCAGCGCGGGCGGAGGCAGGTGTAGAGCGGCTACAGAGGAAGTGCATATTCATTGTAAATGGAAGATCGGCCTTCAGTTGAGATTTACAGTCAGGCCTTATCAGCAGCCTCCTCTCTAGGTGAACGCATGTGTGTGTGTGCGTCAGGGCGAGATAGAGAAAGACAGAGCAGAGTGCAGGGCTTGATTTATTGGAGAGGAAATTGCTAACCATCTAGCAGTGTCACTGACAATATAGATTGGCGAGCACTCATTTCCATTTTGCCCCTCTCGATGCTTCCTCACTCCTCTCTTCCTCTTTGCAATTCCACCTTCCCACCTTCCTGCGTCACATGCCTCCGTCTTTTGCTGCTGCTCTTGGATTCCCTTGTGTGTGATGAGGCTTTCTTATAACTATGCATCTTCCTCGTCATCAAGTTTATTGAGTGACCTCTATGGGGGTAGCAGAAGTCCTAGCTAGTCCTGAATGAAAGCCGTGGTTGTGATTGCTACATTCTCATCCTATTGTTTCCTTTGGTATTTTAACTTTTGTCGTGTGTTGAAGACATTTTAGTCCTCAGTGGCATGATGGTGTATATTGCATATGAGTAAACAGATTTCTATGTCAAAACACAATTGTTGATTAGGGTCCTATGAAGAAGATCTAATTCCAAAGTCCCAAAATCTTGTCTTGTTTTTCTTGAAGTAACCTGAGCAACAACAAGCTGCGGGACATCCGTGAGGGAGCGTTCGACGGCGCAGGGGGAGTCCTGGAGCTGCTGCTGACCGGGAACAAACTGAGCGGTCTGCAGGGGCGCATGTTTAGAGGACTCACCGGCCTCAAAACACTGTGAGGCTCTTTATTCAAATTATCTAAATGTATTGTTTGTACAAGAAAAGATAAACTTGAGGATACATATTTACCCCATTGGTGAGGCAACCATTATAAAAAGGTTAATATCCACTCTGCCATTTTACGAAATCCCCAGCTAATGTTGCCTGTTTTTCCTCAGTAATGACAAGCTAATGCTATCACGTTTATATATGCTAGCTAATGACTCTGTAATGGCATCAGTACAGTTTCTACATTATGTTAAGGGTTCCCTGCTCCAGTAATAGCCATGCTAACTAGGTTAGCTTGTCCCAGAGATTTTCAGGGCTAACTGAGTTAGCCTGTTCTCAGATGATGTAGGTCAAAAGAATGTCATATTGCTGCCCAGGTTTTAGAATACATATTTTTCTCCTAAAGCAACATTTCACACACTGCATTTAAACATGTTGTTCATATACATCTAATTTAAATTGTATGTATTATCTAATAGGTAATTTATATTCCAGAATGCTGCGTAGCAACCAAATCAGCTGCATTGATAATGGCACATTCACTGGTCTGAGCTCGGTGCGTCTTCTGTCCCTGTACGACAACCGCATCTCCAGCATCGCCCCGGGAGCCTTCTCCACCCTGCACTCCCTCTCCACCATGTGAGTCCAGCCTGCAGGCGCTTTTTTCTACCTGTTTTGTTGTGTTTATCCCATTCATATCTCCAACAGACCTCCCCATCCTTCATCCTCCATCTCCTAATTTTTCACAGTCAGGCCCCGCTGTGGAAGTTATCTGGCACACACCCACATGGACACACACTCGCTCACATGTTGCTCGGTGGATAGTGTTCTCCTCACAGATGCTCTCCATCATTATCGACTAGATTGGTCCGGATCCCAGGACATTTGTTATCAGAGCTATATATATCTCAGCATCTGCAAAACCACACACACGCACACACACACACACACACACACGCACACAAACACACACGCTCAAATGAGGCAGGCGTAGCATCTGCAGTCTTTGATTTCAGCTTCCTGTTGATGCTCACACCTGCTGTGCTCAGGACATGAACACAGCCTGTAGGAGTGGGCTGGGCCTTAAAGGAACAGGCCACCGTACTGAGATGTATTCTTACCTTAGCTTAGACAAGTTGATGCATACCCTCCTGGTATTTGTGCGTGCGCTCAGTCACACAAAAAGACCAAATATGTTGTTAGCAATTTGGCCTCTCCTCTATGGGGCCAACCAGGGGTGAAGTTAGCCGGACGACGAAGTGCTCCCAAGGTGTTATTACGCCTTACAGTATAGTACCGTATTTTTCACACCATTAGGCGCACCTGATTATCAGGCCCATTATCAATGATAATGTATATTTTCATAAATAAGGCGCACCGGAATACAGGGCGCATTAATTGATGCTGGTTTACCTGTAAACAAAGATGCAGTACACGATGCAGTACACAGCCAGAAAATGATACATAGGGCGCACCGGGATATAAGGTGCACTGTTAAAATTAGGGCTTAAAATTAAGGTTTTTATGTGCACCTTATAGTGTGAAAAATACGGTACCCCTTTTTATCCTCTTAGAAAATTGACATGTTTAATTTTGTGTAACTATACTTGGATCGTGTAACTGCTCACGTAACCGTATTTAAAGGGACTAGATGCAAAATGGTCATTTTTATACTCACTACTGCCACCTCAGGTCTAACGCGTAACTGCAGCTTCTATATTAAAGGAATAGGCCACCGTTTCTACATACTTATATATGTTCTTACCTTAGCTTAGACAAGTTCATTTGTACCTGTCTGGTCTTCACGTGTGCCTTGTAATTTAAATACAGCACAGACGGCGTTAGCATTTAGCCTCTCTCTTCTCCTCTATACTGTAGCTCCAAACGAGGTGAAGATAGAAGCTACCAAACTCTTCCACGTTTCCCTATTTAAATATGGTTACGTGAAGTGTTACACCATAAAGTATAATTACACAAAATTAAACAATGTGGATTTTCTAAGTGGATAAAAAGGGGAACTATATTGTAAGGAGCAATAATACCAGGAATACTTCGGCATCCGCACAGTAAAGTGAAGATATCACTGTGCGGATGCCGAATTACTCCTGGTATTATTATGCCTTACAATATTGTTCCCCTTTTTATCCACTTAGAAAATCCACATTGTTTAATTTTGTGTATTTATACTTTATGGTGTAACACTTCACAGAACCATATTTAAATAGGGAAAACGTGGAAGAGTTTGGTAGCTTCTATCTTCACCTCGTTTGGAGCTATAGAGGAGAAGAGAGCGGCTAAATGCTAACGCCGTCTGTGCTGTGTTTACATTACACACGTGGCACACGTGAAGACCAGACAGGTACAAATGAACTCGTCTAAGCTAAGGTAAGAACATATCTCAGTATGTAAAAATGGTGGCCTATTCTTTAAGTTCGTGCATGACGGAGCTTTAGATCCGAACTAAAACCTTTTTAAGTGACAGTGCTGGATTTTAGCGGCAGTTCTGGTGAATAGGTCTGGGCTCATTCTACACATTAGGACATTGCCATAACATGTAGGGGGAGGAAAATACTTAATTTTAACATTTTTAAACTCCGTATAGTCCCTTTAAATAGGGAAAACGTGGAGTAGCTTGGTCGCTTCTAACTTCACCCCCGTTTGGGTCCATAGAGAGGAGGAGAGGCTAAATGCTAACAACATCTTTGATCTTTTTGCGTGACTGAGCGCACGCACAAAGACCAGACCAGTACTATGTGTGTTTTTGTCATAGATTTATGTTTGTCCGTATGACAGAAATGTATACCCCAAACAACTTTCTGTTTGGAAGCAGATTTAATAGAATATTATTATTATTATTATTATTATTATTATTATTATTATGACAACTTAGCTAAGAAATAATATGTAACAGTGCCACCAATATAATCCATAATTATAATCTATACAGTTAATGCCACCATCTCCTGGCCCATTATTCACAGTCTAAACACATTTGTTTCTGCCCTGTAACTGCTGAACTCGCCACTCACTGTAGGAACTTGACATATGAGTTCCCCTCTGTTTTCGGCTGCCGATTGTTTCCCTCTAAACAATCGTGGCTGTCATTTCTGATTCAAGTTTTTGTTGAATCTTTTTGGAGGAGACCAGACATGGTACAGGTTACTGTGTGACAGGATACACAAAGCTGTTTTGCTCAGTGGGCCTGTCAGTGATTATGGCTACAAGAAGGCAGCAGTAAGATATATAGATAGCCCCTTTTTCACTGTCATTGTTTTACATTAGTATTCAGCTGACATCCTCTGTGTAGAACTAACATTGTGTTTCTCTTGTCTGTAATATCTTCCTCCTATAATACATGGCTTCCCAATAGGGTTTGGTCATTTAATTAAGAGATTAAACTCATTGAGGAGGAAGGAAAGGATTTGGCTTAAGCCTGGTTGTCATGCAGGGAGGTCAATTCATTACAAGGAAATTAGAAAATAACTCATCCTTATCTCGAAGTAGAAGGGCAGTTTCAATATGAAGGGCACAGGTTACTAATATACTGTACGGTGCAGGGAAAATGTCAGAAAGAGTCTGTCTTATGCTAACCCTTTTGAGCTCCTATCAGTAGTGTTTATTTCTCAAAAAACAAATAGTTGTTGCTTATTTCATTCACGCATGTTTGGTCATTCCTGTATATTCCGCAGCCTTATGGTTATTTCAGTACTCAAATGGTCCTCACTTATTGGTGTATAAAACCTTTAAGGGTTATAAACAGGTTGATAATAAAGAAAAGTGCATCAATGTACAAAGATAAATAGATTGATTAAAAACAAATTGTCAAGGCACAAAATCCTCACAAAGACACGGACCTATACAAAAACAAATGAATGATCCACAGTGAACAACAAATGTTTTATACATTTTTATATTTATAAATGAGTAAATCTGCTAACCTTTTCTCCAATTCACGTTTGTGGGAAAGTCAAATAAAATGCTAACCATTTCTCAGTGCGTCCTTTGTTCCTCCTCTCGCTGACCTCTTCCGACATTGTCTTCCAATCAGATGCGATTTAAATGCAGCGCACTCGCTGTTGTATGGAACTAGTCCCAAGTGTACCCAGTTTACTCAATAAATATTCATCCTTGTCGATCTATTATCATATAAAAGCGGTTCTTTGAGTGACCCATTTGTTTGTATTGGTTGCCTCTGGGGAAAGTCATTGTCCACTCAGAATTAATTATTAATCTTTCTATTGTTATTCTTTTGACAGTAACCTCCTCTCCAACCCTTACCTGTGCGACTGTCACCTGGCGTGGCTGGGGCTGTGGCTGAAGAAGACCAGGGTCGTGAGTGGAAACCCTCGCTGTCAGAAACCGGCATTCCTCAAAGAGATCCCCATTCAAGATGTGGCCACGCCGGACTTTACGTGTGATGGTAAATTGTAAACACTATACCAGGGGTAGGCAGGTTTGCTTGGCGGAGGGACGATTTTCTTCATTGTAAAAAGACCAAGCACCAGACCTGCCAATTTTGGCCCAAAGTAAAGCACCATTTTCTACAAATGCCTGCGTTGTATGTACAAGATTAGGGCTGGGTACCTTTAAACAATACCAGTCTGGTATAGGAAAATGAAAGTTTAGGTTCTACTGGTATGGAAAAATTTAATGCATCTGAAGCAGCTCCCAAAAAAAAAAGAAAAAAAATAACGTTTTGATGTGGTTGGTCTAGGGACAGCATTAAAGGCATTACTTGATTGTTTCAGCTCAAATAAAATGATTTTTCCCTCTATCATTTTTTTTAGTTTTTTGCCCAATGTTTGCCCCATTGTTCCATTGTTTTTTTTTACACATTTTGGCCAATTTTTCATTACTAATATTTTCCCTATTTTTCCGCAAATTATTCCCAATTTTTCACACATTTCTTGACATTGGAGATGAACCCAATATTGTAAATTTGCAGAACTTCCACACATTGTTCGGTTTTCTGGGTCTAGGTGATACATATTTTAGTATAGGTGTCGGAAATAAGTATCGTTCAGTTATCGGTATCGAAACATTTTAACGCTACCCAGCCATATGCATGACCTAATTGGGTTTTCTGTTTGGAACTTTGAAAGAATCGAGTGTATTTCTTATATTTTCAGAGATTTTAGCCATTTGTGTAATAATATCATCTTCCAACATCAGAGGTTCTGACGTTGCCTAACCCTGATGTATACTGTATACACATACATTAGATACTGGCACATACTGTAGTTATAGTAGTAGAAGCAGTGCTGGTAATTTCCTTCCTTGCTTCGTTTATCTCTTTCTTCTTTCAGACATCTGTGTTTGTTTTTTACCCAAACGATGAACAGATCTTTTAAAGAGTGCTGTAAAAACCAATAAACACAAAATGCAGCTTGAAATGACAGCAGCTTGTGGTTTATTGAGTGACGCTGCTATGTCCAGTGTAGCAAATTTGCCCATTGCGTTCTTTGTCTGCGCTGGTCCCATGCACACAGCACAGTGTGGCTTTTTCTTTGTCGAATTTATCTTTTCTCCCTGTCCGTAAGCCTCTTTGCACTTAGCCTCGCTCTCTCTCCCCTCGGAGTCGCTTTGAATTCATTACACTTTTCTAATTTCCTGAAGCCGTGCCGTAACCATTTAGTGAAAATGAGTTTGGAAAGTAGTTAGCGGGGTTGGCTCAAGCAAGAAAAAAGATGGTATCGGATCTTAATATTCAGTAATGCATCTTGCACACACAATGTCACACAAAGTCCCCTTAAACACCAATTCAAACAGCCTGATCGCAATCTGGTAAATTGTTCTATTTTTATTAGAACCGGTATTCTTTGGGGGCAGATCTATAACTATGCAATTTTGTGCTTTAAGGCATTCACGCTATGAACAATAAGATAGGGGTTGATCTATTGTAATATTTTTAGGATTTACTAAATGAAAGCAGAAGTAAAAGTCCTTCTGCTTGCTAATATTCCTAAACACAGTCAAAATGCAAACCAGTCAGATAGAAAGATATCATTTTGACATAGTTATTAATATTATAAAGTAAGGACAGGTTCGTTTTGTACCTATATTAGTGCAATATCAAGAAAGTTTGATACTGTTTTTTCTCGACCAAATTGCAAATGTGATTCCCGCTACCAAACGATTATCAAGACTGGTCAAAACCGCCCCTTTGCGTACAATTTGAACTCACCATCAGATAACATGGAAATATAGATCAAAACACAAACAAACAATGACTTAAATGGTAAGTCTAGAGACCTCTTTATCTGACTTAGCACTGATTATACAACAATCGAGTTAAACTTACTTTGATACGCAGCTCCCTGCACACACATGCTGCACCCACATTGCTGTTCTGTTGTGATTGGCCCCGTGCACCGGGCTTCATTATCCGTCATTATGGTTTTAACGGGGCTTGTTTTACATTTGGGACTATTTCAACTATTTACACACTGCAGCGCTAGATAAAAATCACGCAGTTGTTTGTGTGTCGCGGAAATGAGCAGCTTTTTGGAGCCAAAAACAATAGCCGAGTGAGCGATCGTTCTTATCGCCGAATAGTTACGTTTCTTGGAAGTTCCTTGTCACGAACATCGCTTTTGGTTCGATCGCTGTTTTATAACTTTGATTCTGACTGGAATTGACCTTACGCTTTCCCCCCCCCGTGGCATCCTCATTTCCACATCTGCGCGTTTTTTTTTCGAGCCATCTGAGGTTTTTTAATATCTCTGTGTGTGACCTCCCTTACATGCACAGTGCCAGATGTTGGAACACGCTGATTTTAGCAGTCTCTCATCGTTTCATATGGATTATAAAGCACTCCAAAAGCGCTGAGTCCAGAGTTAGCCAGAATTGCCCCTGCGCCACATGTCAAGTCTTCATCTATCTTTAAATTGCATCTTTCTGGGTGTCCTTCTCCTCCTAATGTCCCTTTAAATCCAGTTCTGGCTATGCTCATACCTTTCCACTCGATTTGGGTAAAAATGATAAAACCTAGCCCTAATCCCTGTCTTTTCTTTTAGCCATGGTTAGTCGCTAATATCCTGCGCTGCCTCTCGTGTCTCCACAGGTATGGAGGATAACGGCTGCCTCCCCACCGCTGGCTGTCCCGATGTCTGCACGTGCTCAGATGGCGTGGTGCGCTGTAGCAACAGAGGGCTGCACTCGCTGCCCAAGGGCATTCCCAAGGACACCACGGAGCTGTGAGTTTCTCGCGCGCATTCACCACAATCTATGCACAAGTAGATAGTACACGGTCGACACGACATGCAATTTTAAAAACAAAATGGATCTCTTTCATGCTTGTTGTCTACAAAATGCTGAGGTGCAAAGTCGTAACCACAGAAGCATATTACTGCACTGATGCAGCAGTTTGCCCTGTGCTGTTTCAAGACTAACCAACCTTGTACTGACGATCCAACTGATTATTGGAGAGGTACTGCAGCTCAATTATGTAGTTATTATTGAAACTTAATCGACAAGTAGACAAAAAGTAAAGTGATGTTCAAGTGTTTGGGCGTTTTAGAATGAGGGCACTACAGTATACAATTGTAGTTGAGGGTTAAAACATACAGTGTAAATGAAAAGCAAGAGAGAGAATTGAATAAACTGTTAATTCATGTGTCATGGCTTATCTAGATATGCCAAGTACAAAGACAAAAATGAATGTATTATTGTTAAAATAAACTAAGTATAATAGTCTGCCAATAGATTTTGTTTTTCTTTTCTTTTGCAATTAAAACTAGACTTTTCAAAATGGAATCATCATACAAAGACTTTTTGCGGAAATGTACCTTTAACACATCGAAAATGCCAAGCAAAGTTCTTGTAAATGTCAAAATCGACTTGTGCGGAAAGACTATGATTGTACGCCATCATTAGGTTAACGCAGGTGTAGAAGTGTAGTTAGAAGCACAAGTGAATGATTCCTCACATTGAAGCCCCGGAGCTGTGAAATGGGCTGCTGTGTAGTTAGGTCAGAGCAGGGTCAATAGCAGTGATTAGGTATTGATCAGGCTGAAGAAGACACTCCATCATACTGATGCATGACCTACTTATGACCCAAGAGAGGAGCGGATCCAGTCCAGGCCTGCATGGGGACCAAAAAAATGGCATTTTCTGAGTGTGGTGGTGTGGAGTGATTGGTAGGCTAGTTCTTTTAGTTATAGCAGCACATCGAGCCGGCACTTCATTAAAGGCAAATGATTGAAATGGCGTGTTCATCCTTGCTCTGTCGCCATAGATCATCTTGACTGATTAATTATGTGGGCTAAATGTCCATAATTATTGAAGCTGAGGAAAATATATAGTTCTGGATAAAAGTGTGGTGCTAAGCTTTGAAAAAGTTGGAAATGTCAATATATCATTTTATATGATTTCATGGATACTGAATGGACCAGATCTGGTACTGCGTGTACGAATATACTGTAGTCCAAAAAAAAAAATTCTAGGATCACACACAATTTAACAATGTATAATAGTAATATGTTAACACTGTGTAACTGTCTGTTATTATTAACCCCCCCTTAACCGAGCGCATTTTCTTCAGTTCAGCTTTACCCAAATCTAAAAGCTTCTCGACTGGAGCTTACAGCCTGTAGGCCAGTGAACACCTCATTTGAAAGCTAAGACCTACAAAACTGATCGTAAGTTTTTGTCACTTGTTGCCGCTTTTTTGTCGTGTTTTCGTCACATTTTTTTATATTGTATTATTTTTGCTTTTCCAGCACGTTTTTGTCACTCTGTTGTCACTTTGTTGTTGCATTTTCATCCTCGTTTTCGACGCTACTTTGATGCTTTTTCCGAGAAGCGAACTAGAGAAAATATGCTCGGTTCAGGTGGGGTTAAGAGATTAGGAGATCAAAAGCTCTTCTCGGCTAATATACTATCGGTTATTGATCTTTCCAACTCCTCTAAAATCAGTATCAGCTCTCAGTATTCCATATTGGATGGGCTCTTTTAAGTCGCTCCTAATGATTGAATTTGAGAGAGAAAATGGCAAACTGTGTAGCCGGCCATACTCAAGCAGTCCCTCGCTTTAAGGCCCATTAGCTGCTGGGAGAGGTTTGAGGTATTTATCAGCCTTATCGCACGAGCAGAAGAAAATTGTTACATTATATGGTATCATGTTTTTCAGCTATCTGGAGGGCAATTCGCTGACATCAGTGCCCAAGGTGTTATCGTCGCTGAAACAGCTGTCATTGGTGTAAGAACCACTTTGATAACACTAGAAATGCAACATGAATACAGTGTGCGAATTTCCCCATATTAAACTGTGTGTGACTGTGTTTTGACAGGGACCTGAGCAACAACAGCATCAGCATGTTGGCCCCGTACACCTTCAGCAACATGAGTCAGCTTGCCACTCTGTGAGTATCATACACTGCCATGTTATAGATACTGGTATTACCTCATTTGACAAGGAAGATTTCGATTTGACTTCTTACTGCAGCTACATATCCAGATTATTATTTTTTTTGCCTTTTACAACAGCCTCCTAGGGCACATTTCATATTGTTACATATTGTTACTTTCATATTGTTATACTGCTTTGTCTGCCGAGAGGACATATGTGCCTCCTAAATAGTGGATAAGAGGCTCAATATAGTTTCAATGTGTAATGATTTGAAACCGCAGTATTGTTTTAGCTCAAAATGTTTTAAAACAAACCGGGTCTTGCTGTGCCACAATGTGCTGTGCTTTAAATAATTGAATGCGCCTTCGCAGTCATTTCTGTTATGGCAGCTTGCATATTCTCCACTGATGTCAGAGTTTAGTATTCCACATGCCTCATATTTGCTCCGGGCAGTTCACATCTCCAGCATTTCCTACCCTGACATTTCGGATATGCCTGCTCGGTAATTCCCCCGTCGCTAACCTGTGGCTGCAGATTTTGTTAGAGTTACTGCTGAGCGAAAAATTGCTGCGTCACCTCATCCGTCTTGCGCTGCCTTTGTCTCTGCATCCTCTCTCCACCACTGTGTTTTTGGCTCTTTTTTGGGGGTATTTCAGTGGTAGGAAGGTCATGGAAAGCGCTAAATAGAAATAGAGCGCCACAGGGAACCTTGTAAATAAATAAAAATAACGGTAGAATTTACACTCTGCCAGTTTTGACCTTGCGCATGTCCTGTCTTGCAGCATCCTGAGTTACAACCAGATTCGATGCATCCCAGTTCATGCTTTCGACGGGCTCAAGTCGCTACGTCTACTGTGAGTAACACCGTCTTTCAATTACTGTGCAAATGTTTTATCCCCTCCTGTTGTTCTCACTAAGATCTTTTAATCATTTGTATTTTGTACGAAGAAATATGAAAATGTATTGGTATAAGATGATGAAATCTGTATTTTGCCACGATAAGAAATAGTATTGTTACAGCTAGTTAGAAAAGAGTAGCGGTAGATAAGATGTCATGTAACAATAATATTTACAAATGAAAATGTTGGGTGGCCAATTTACTTTTGTGTCGTAGAGTAACTCATTTGCCGCCACAGGCCCATATAACAATAGACACTACACTGTCTGCATCTAAATTCACCACCATTTTGAATCAATACCCAAAAGTCACCACCTGGAGGTTGACGTTGTGACTTTTTTCTCAACTTCCTCCTCTTTCACAGTTTGAATAAAATATAAATCATGTACCGCAGCTTTAAATAGGAAATACAATGTATTAGCGCATTAGGAAATACGCATGGTAACAAAAGCATGTTGTACAAAAGATTATACAAAGTAGGAGCACTTTGAACAAAAACTAAAATGGAAAATAGCAGAATAAACAATAAAGCCAATGGGCGAAGAACGATGAACATGGATAAGAATGGCTAATTGTAAGAGTAAAGTAACATGTGGTATAGTTACGATAAAGCATACAAGTGGCAATCTCTCTCCTCAACACTTTGGATCTGCATGCTGTGGCTGGTCGCTCCTGTCCCCTCCTCCGATCCGTTGTCTCCTCATGCGCCAACCTCTCCCCTCGGCCCAATGTGGTGTTTGATGAATCGACCTTCAGCCTTGGTTTCTCTCTGTCATCCATCTGCTTGTCCACCCTCTGTCTCCCGAACCACACGCACTACAGACACCACACACCACACACCACACACACACACACACAACAAGGTGCACCATATATCTGGTCATTTATCTGTTTCCCAATAAGGAGGATTCAGGATTTACCATTTTGTACTAGTTGTAGATTTAGTATTTTTAAAGAATGTGAATGCCTGTAACCAAGGTATAAGTCAAGGCATACAGTGACAGTCTAACATACGTATGATGATAGAGCAGGCATTTTTTTCACATGGAAATTGGTTAGGGGATCAATGAACATCAGAGAATTTCCCACCATCCAATTCAATGTAAATGTTGAAATGAGTTCCAACATTCCTGCCTTTCTGGTAACAAACACTGATGCAAGTGGCCTGACTTCTTAGTTGTTACAAGCTGAATGAAGTAATAATAATGTAGTTTCGGCAAACATTTATAAACCATTTTGATAGTCTGCAGACCCCCTTTTTTTTAAAAAGATATAAACCCCCAAAACACTTACAACATAGCCTGAAGTCTCTTATGGTGCATTAACCTTGCAAAACTTTTGTGATCTTGTTATATACTTTGCTGCTTTCTTACTTTCATTCGATTTGATGTTTCCATGGGGACTGGTCCCTCTCTGCCCCTCATAGCAACCAGTTGCCAGTCAGCCATCACTGTCACTTCCTCATTACCCACAATCCCCTTCGGGCTTTTGCTACTGGGGCTGGACCACCAAATAAATAGTTGCACAAACACAGGATAATGCACATGTAGAGTCCAGTCAGTAAACTGGAGCCGATGAAAAGGACGGTGCATAAACAAGAGGCTCAAAATAATTGTAGCTTGGACCATGACCCAGACTGGCAAACAGGTTTCCAATCGAGGTTGGCTTGATAGCTGTCCCCTGCCACCGCCTTTCACTCTAATGGAATGTGAACTTATATCCAGCAGGCGACACACTTAAATGGCCAGACAGAAAGGATACGTGCACGCGCCTGCAAAGTCCTCTGGGACTGGTGCACAGCAAATCATAAAACGGACAACAACCAAAAGGCACACTACTCCAAACGCCACGTATACGGTTACACACGTTCAAACACACACACAGCAGATGACCATCTCTTTCTATTCCACTCAGAGGCCGTTACTGAGACTATGAGAATCCGCTTTCTGTTTATTTTATGTTATTCATTCATACATATTTGATTCATTTTCCATTATTGAAGTGGCTGATGATGGCATGTCTGTGGCTGAGGAAACACAAATAATTTGAATAATTTAGCATGTCGCAAGTCTCTGGGCTGCTATGCAAGACCTGTATTAAAAAATCCCTTTAATGCTCCATATTGATATGATCAGTAACATACAGGACAAAAACTGACAGCCTATAACAAAGCATGGTAATGTGAAAATGTGCAAAGTTCCGTTTTACTCAAGGTTTACCTAATTTATGTCAATGTTAGCCAGCTTTTGTATTTTTGTTTTCATATAATTTGCTGAAAGACACGTTGCTTAGAACATGGTGTGTTCAAACGCTTTACTAGTATATCACAATAATACTGTTACGGCAATATTCAAGACAGTTATTGGATACCACATTTTTCAGCTCCAGTAACTGTTCTGTTGTGTGTAAATTTAGCGTCTTTCCGCTTTCCAACCCAGTTACCGTGATCCCGCCCCCACATTGTTCTAACTCTAACCAAATCCTTTTTCCTAACCCTAACCTTAATCCTAACCCTAACCTTAATTCCTAACCTTAAACAACAATATTAACTTAATACTGAAAAACTGAACTGAACTGAAAAAGCTGCATTTGGAATGACATCCAATAAGAATACGCGGGGGCGTGGCTTATGGCTTAACTCGGTTGGAAATCGAAATGAGGCGTGAATTTACTCTGGATGTTGCTTGGTTTCATTTCAGGACTCTCCATGGTAACGACCTGTCAACTATCCAGAAGGAGCTTTTAACCACCTCACATCACTGTCCCACCTGTAAGTGGTTAACATTTATAAACTGTTTTCAGATTGGATTATCACACAAATATGATTGTTTCCATGAATATCTGCCAAACCTCTTCATCGCCAACATTGCTTTTGTTTAGTGCTCTCGGTGCCAACCCCCTGTATTGCAACTGTGATCTGCGCTGGCTCTCTCAGTGGGTCAAAGCAGGCTTCAAGGAGCCTGGTAAGAATGTTAATACTCCTTCAGTTCTATACATAATACACACATGTAGTGGGTTGGTTACGTTACGTATTTTAAGGATTTCTATTTTATCTTGTTGTAGTTTGATGCTGAAATAACAGTGGGTGAAGATACTACCCTGATTACCTGACAATAATGAAATCAAAATATGAGCTGTTTTGTGTAGGTTTTGGTCAATGTATTCAGTCTATTTATCACACAGAAAGGTACAGCCTCTACATACGCCTGAATACAGATTTTAAGGATCAGATTACTTGAATCAGTCTGCTTGAATCAATCACAGCAGACTGACCGCTGATTGATCACAGGTGTGCTGGAAGGGGGATCTACGGGCGTGCCCTGGGAGAAGGCTGTGAGCAGTGTGAGCAGTGTGAGAGCAGTGAAGCAGCTAACATTTTTGCGGAGTCCGGCTGAGAGAGAGCAAAATGCCTAAACCGACAAAACAGAGACGAAGCAACTGCCAGAAATGGCGGCGGATGAGGATTACGTGAGCCTCAGTCGAGTCACGGAACTCATGGAGCAGCAAAGGGACATGTTCAGGGAAATAATACAACAACAACAGGAGAACTTCAAGGGATTCATTAAAATAATCATGGAAGCAACAAACACCCGAATGGATTCACAGATAAAGGACATTCAAGAGCTAAAAACAAGCCTACAGTTCACGCAAGGTGAGGTGGACACTCTGAAAGAAGGAACATTGAAACTCACTGAGCGCACAAACACAATACAAAACGATTTTTATAAAGTATGTGACAATTTGCATATTATCACGGACAAACTGGAGTATCTGGAGGGACAGAGCCGCAGAAACAACCTGGTCTTTGAGGGAGTGTTGGAGACGCCTGGGGAGACCTGGGCCGACGCAGAGGAGAAAGTTAAACATCTACTGAGGGAGAAGTTACAACTACAACACCCGGTGGAGGTGGAGAGGGCCCACCGCGTAGGGAAACCCGACGGCGGGAGAGACCGGCCGAGACCCATCATCGCCAGACTGCTGCGTTGGAAGGATCGCGAAGCAATCCTGCAGCGCGCTAAACACCTCAAAGGGACCAAAATCTTCATAAACGAGGACTACACGGAATCCATCCAAAGGAAGCGAAAAGAACTGATGCCGGAGCTGAGAGCTGCCAGGGAAAGGGGGGAGATTGCCTACTTGCGCTATGATAAACTCATTGTACGTCCGCGCACCAGTACACCAAATCAAGTATAAACACAGGAAAAGCGTATGGATTTTGGTATGTAAAAGCACATAACTTCACATGTCCTGTAATACATATAGTTCTATAGGAAGCATCGACTTGGACCTTTCATTAAGGAGAATTGCTGAAGCAAATAACCAGGATTTTACATTATCACAATATGACTTACAGAACACTGAGATCGACATCGACCCTGAAAATAACTTCTTTACTAGAGCTACTAATGACTGTCAATATTATACAGAGGATCTTTACAATAGTAAACTTAAGAACATTAAGGCATTCACTGTAATCCACTTCAATAGTCGTAGCCTCTATGCAAACTTTAACCACATCAAAAGCTTCTTAAAACAGTTTTCTAAACCATTTAGTGTAATTTTAATCACAGAAACATGGATTAATAATGACAGAGAAATTGAGTTTTCTATTGATGGTTATGAATTTATAAGTATGAACAGACGAAACAAGCATGGTGGGGGTGTAGCTATGTTTGTAGACTCCAACTATAGTTATAAAGTAATGGAAAATAAGACTATGGTAGTGGATGATGTACTTGAATGCCTTACTGTAGAAATTACAAGGCAAAAAAGAAAAATATTATTGTAAGTTGTATTTATAGAACACCTGGCTCTGATATAGATGTTTTTTCTAATTGGATGGACGAGCACTTTTCAGGTTTAAATCATAAAGTCATGTTTGTGGGGGGAGACCTTAACATCGATCTGTTAAACCCATATAAACACAAAAAGACTGACGAATTTATAAATACTTTATTTAGTATAGGTCTGTTTCCTCTAATAACTAAACCGAGTAGAATCACAACCCACAGTGCGACTTTGATTGATAACATTTTCTCAAATGAAATAGATAGTGATACAGTCAGTGGATTAATGATAAATGATATTAGTGATCACCTGCCAGTTTTTGTATTGTACAAACATGGATATTTAAATATTGATGATGAAAAAATGTATTGGTTTAGAAGGGTAAAAACAGAAAAAACTATGGATGCATTTAAAAAGGAACTATTAGCTCAAGACTGGAGTATTGTATATAGAGAGAATGATACTAATAAGGCATATGATGAGTTTACGCAAATATTTCATAAAGTATATGACAAAAATTGCCCAATGAAAAAACATTGTAAAAACAGAAAGTGTAAAGAAAACCCATGGATGTCTAAGGGATTACTAAATGCATGCAAGAAAAAAAATTCACTCTACAAAAATGTATAAATGATAGAACAAAAGAAGCTGAGGATAAATATAAGAAATATAAAAATAAACTGACAGGTATCATTAGAAAATGTAAACAGGATTATTATAATAAGTTGTTAGATAGCAATAAGAATAATATTAAAGGTTTATGGAATATCTTAAATAGTATAATTAGAAATAAACCAAGATCGATTAATTATCCAAAATATTTCAAAGATGAGGATAACACTTTAAATAATATGAATGAAGTAGTCGATACATTTAATAAATTCTTTGTAGATGTTGGACCGAATCTTGCTGCAAAAATTACAAATGTTGAGAACTTTAATTGTGAACTGATAGACACAAATCCTCTGTCCATGTTCCTCAAACCTGTGGAGGAAAAGGAGATACTGGACATTGTTAAAGGGTGTAAAAATAAAACCTCGACAGATTACCATGACATGGATATGAAAACTTTAAAACTGTTATTGAAAGTATCTCTAAGCCGTTAACATACATCTGTAACCTATCGCTGCAAACTGGACAATTTCCTGATGGTATGAAAGTAGCAAAAGTGATTCCTCTGTTCAAGGCAGGAGATAAACATCTCTTCACAAACTACAGGCCTGTTTCCCTTTTACCGCAATTCTCAAAAATCTTAGAGAAGGTTTATAACTCTAGACTTGACAGCTTTATTGAAAGGTGTAATTTACTCTCGGACAATCAATTTGGTTTTAGGAATAATCACTCAACTTCACACGCTCTCTTTGATATAATTGAAGAAATAACTAATGCTGTAGATAACAAGAAATATGCCATAGGGTTATTTATTGACCTGAGTAAAGCGTTTGATACAATAAACTATGATATACTAATTAATAAACTAGAACATTATGGGATTAGGGGGGTAGCTCTACAGTGGGTTACCAGTTATTTAAAAAATAGAAAACAATGTGTGAAAATAGGTGATTATCAGTCGAGTTGTCGACAAATTGTGTGTGGTTTACCTCAAGGTTCCATTCTGGGCCCAAAATTGTTTAATATGTACATCAACGACATTTGTAAAACGTCTCAAGTACTTAAATTTATCTTGTTTGCTGACGATACAAATATTTTTGCATCAGGTGACGACTTACAGCAACTGTGTTGGATTGTTAACTTGGAACTCAAAGTGTCAATAAGTGGTTCAAACAAAATAAATTATCTCTAAATCTGAGTAAAAGCAAAATGATGATATTTGGCAACTGTAATTCCAATGCTCAGGAAGCAATTCAGATAGAGGGTGTTGTCATAGAGCGAGTGCATGAAATCAAATTCCTTGGTGTTATTATAGATGACAGAATTACTTGGAAGCTCATATTAAATATATATCTACGAAAATTTCTAGAAGCATTTCAGTAATAGCAAAAGCAAAGCACATTTTAAACATCAAAGCTCTACATATCTTATACTGTTCTCTGATTTTGCCATATTTATATTATTGTACTGTGGTTTGGGTAGTACTTATAAAAACACATTAAAACCAATAGTATTGTTGCAAAAAAGAGCTATCCGAGTAATTCATAAAGTTGGGTTTTTGGACCACACAACTCATTATTTTTAAAATCAAAGATCATGAAGTTCTGTGACATTGTTGAGTTCCAAACTGTACAGATGTTATACAAAGCAAGATACAAACTGTTGCCAGGCCAAATACAAAGAAGGTTCCAAGAACGTACTGGTTGTTATGAATTACGTGACGAATTAAACTTTAGGACTCAGAAACATAGCTCAACTTTGAAAAGTTTTAGCCCAACAGTTAATGGTGTACAATTGTGGAATAAACTGGAAATGGAGTTGAAACGAAGTCCAAATATCAACCTGTTCAAATATAAATACAAACAAAAGACTTTTGAAATATACAGAGAACAAGAAATGTGTTGCCACTAGGAGGCGCAGTAGGATCAATTATCTATAATCAAGGAAGAGTGTTGCTGCTTGGAACGGTTGTCATTCTATTGCTCAAATTTACAAATTGAGAATTAGGGTAGGCAAGTTATGAATCTGTTGAGAGGGACCCTCCCAATGGGCTCAAAACCTTGTCTTTTAATGCACCACTCAGCATAGGAACATCATCTACAAAATCAGCTGTTAGGGCAGCTGGGTGGGGGTTTGTTGAGGGGGAGTTACTGCCCTCTTCAACTAGCCCGCTCTACACCCTGGCTTTTTAATGCACCTCATTATGCAGGGCTTACATCACACTTCACATATAACTCAATTAAACAAATATAATAATAATGATAAATAAACCCGAATTAAATTATATTAAGGATGGTATTGACAACTGGGAAGTAGCAAGATCTCAGAATATAATATGTATTAATGCACCTTTAATAATGATAATTAATGATAATTAAACCCAAATTAAATTATATTGAGGATAGTAATGACAACTGGGAAGTAGCAAGATCTCAGAGTATAATATGTATGAATGCACCTTTATAACATAAAAGTAGCACATTCTTTTGTTCTTTATTTTGCTGTTGTTTTTGTCTTATTCTTCATCATTTATTGTTACTTTGCCCTATGTTCCTTTGTTTATGATTTGCTACCTTGTAAATATTAAATGTAATGTTACTATTTTTATTTTGGGGTGGGCGCTTATAAGCCTTTGGCTTCAGCCCACTCCCTTTGAGCAGGTTAACTGCTCAAACAAATAAATAAACTAAACTAAACTAAGATTACAACATAATAACCTAGGCGTTATTGCAGTTATTGTATCATTTACCTCTTCATCATCGTTTCTGCAGGAATCGCTCGTTGCACCGGACCTCCCGACATGGCGGACAGGTTGCTGCTCACCACGCCACTGAACAGGTTCCAGTGTAAAGGTATACAGCCTCATTCTCATTCAGCTCACTGCCCCTCTCCCTTGTTAGTACATCGACCTATTTTCCATTATCTTTGCGAACATTAATCCCTGGATTAAGGCGGACAGCCACGGCATTGTGGTTAAAACTGGAATAAGTGGCTGCTAAGAGTTGTCAATTCTATCCCTTTTAGTGAATTAGGTCTCTTTTTAATTTCAGCGCACACGCACCCACACACTGTATCAATTATTGTTTATGTAGGAACGTTAGTTGCAGCCAAAGTCCTTCAAGTAAGGCTTTGTTACAGTATTAAAACATTTTGTAGCTGTGTTGTGGTAAAAGGAGTAACATTGAAAAAAAATGTTGCAGCTATCCATGGGTTTAAAGAGATACAATTAACAAATCATAATGTATTTTAAATTAGCACCCATATCAGAATAAAGCAATGTGGCTGAAACATAGTTATAGATTGCATAGAATATTTGAATTCATTTTAGATGTGGTACAGTGTCGGGGATGTGAACATTTGGAAATCCCCCCGTTATCAAAGCGTTTCGCATCAGTGTGCAGACAATAAGCGTAGTGTCCTTGCTGAGTGTTGAGTGTGTCATTTGTAACTGTTTGAGGACACGACTGTGAGATAAAAGAACGAGTATTGATTTAGGTCTGGCTCTGAGCACAAAGATGTATCACTGAGTGCCACTGAAAAAGATCCAATTGCACACATATTTTTTGTTTTCCTCCTCGGCTCGCTCCGCTGTAACACAGTGTCTCTTCTCTTTGTGCCTCAGGTCCAGCTGACATTAGCCTGATGTCCAAGTGTGCACCCTGCCTGGCTGCCCCCTGCCAGAACAATGGGACGTGTGTCTCTGATGGCGCTGGAGTGTACCACTGCACCTGTCCCTATGGATTTAAGGTGAGCCCACTGCAATCATGAAAGCATTTCTGGGACCGAATGTTCTCAGAAAAAGTGAAACCTGTATCTTCGTTGGGAAAATTCAGATTCAGTTTATATGTTTATGGCACAACCTTCGATGCTAAACTGTCTACGCTGCCCCAAACAGAACCATCCATCCATTCCATTGATTGTGTATACAGATCAATGCAAACCAGGAATATCACTATGAAGGCAGTTTTACAAATTACTAGATGACAAATAGTATTACATTTGCCAAACTTGCAAATGCTCTGAAATGCATGTGATTCTTGGTCTAGTTTAGCAGTTCGCATTTCAGCCGAGGATTATATAATGCTTTATATGATTGGCATATATATACGCTGGATTATTTTAATTTATAAATGCATTCAATATGATTACCCTACATATTTAACACAACATAGGTCATCATATGCACTTAGAAATTTGAACTATTCATTTTATCGAGTGCCACATGTAAAAAAGGAGGCAGGAAAGACAGCCTTTTGCTATAAAGCTCCATTTCATTGGAATAATTTACCAATAGAGCTTATATAAATTACATCTTAACATATATTCAAAACATCTGTGTATAATTATTTGACATTTCAATGTCAATGTTACTAGCTGTTTCCTAATGTCCAAACACAGTGTTGAACTCAACATGTAACCTTTCTTCTTTTCAGTTTTCTCTCTGTACCTATTGTTAATATTGTACAATTTTGAGTATTAAAAGTGATGACAATCTGGGGGAATGGGGCAGGGATGGACAGACCAAGATATGAGACTGTGATTGTTATATGTGTGTTTGTTACACATACACATAACAATCACTGTATGTGACTATACACACTGTATGTGACTATACATATATAAAAAGAAATGGTTAATCTCAACGGGGATATACTTGAAATAAATGAATATATTAAAAAAATCTTAGTTTTAACTCTCACCACAGTACGTTTTTTTGTTTGTTTTTATGCTGCCCATTATTCTGCAGTTTCTCATATCGAAGTCTATCAAATGAATCCATCAGCCACAAAAAGATGTAACTTTTGCTCCAGGACCCATGAAATTGGCTGTGTGTTTAGAGGTACAGAAGATGGATAGCCTTGCAGCATAAGCCCGTGGTATTAGCAGTATTATCAGGCTTAGCATCGTAGCGCGCATGCATAATGGATCTACCTGTTAGTCAATAGAGAAATGATGACCACAGCTGGCTGCTCTGGAGGTATTGACCCCTTAAACGACAGTGGGGTGTAAGAATTGTCAGGGACCTGCATTCGGGAAAGCATGTAAATCTACTACCCAAGACGAAGAGGGCTTAAATTTGCTTGATACGCTATATGAATGTTGGCTTCCATTTGGTAGAAAGTAAGGTATGGTAGATAGTTTTAGATTCACAGTAATTGTCCTCATGCTTTTAACTCATCTGACAAATGTACGTGGACGACTGGGACCCATCTCTAGAGCCAGGATCTTAGTCAAGTTACCTATAGCTGCAGCCGGTTGTAGCCGGATAGGGAGTGATCCTGAAGAAACCACGCAGACATGGAGAGGACAGGCAAACTGCACACAGAAAGACCTTCTTACAGAGAGGCGCAGGCGTGGGCTCGGTGCACTATAATATCACTGCAATTTCCTATATTAGAATACTGTACCATTGGCATTAGATTTTAAGATAAGACCATGAGTTTTTAAATTGTACATTTGTAGTTCCAAGCTCCTGGCTAATATGTTTTGAGAAAAAGTAATTTACTGAACATCAAAAGATTTCGGACTGGTTTGAAATTGTGAAAGGCTCTTTTGAAGAACACCTGCAGTTAAAATACTAGTGTTCCTATTCAACACGCTACCTGCTGCTCTGAAATAATAGCATTAAACAAGACTGAACGTGAAATCAGTGGGTCATTTAAAAACATCCTGTCACGGTTGCTTATGCACTTCTATTTCAATGTTAACTGCCTTGTGTTGTGTCCCATGCTCTAGGGTAAAAACTGTGAAATCCCCATCAACGCCTGCATTAGCTTCCCCTGCTCTAACGGAGGAACGTGCCACATCGAGCCAGGAATAGAGGACCACTTCAGGTAACGTTTTCACAAGTCATTATCTTAATCCCAAGTAGATGCAAAAGGCAATTGTAATGTGAACACAATCCTTCTGAAAACCATTTATAGCTTGGCCCGCGCAGCATCGCTGGACAATGCATTAACACAGATAACAACTAACTCTGGCGCACTGATGCTTTTTCCTTCTCGTGTGCGTGTGTCGGGACGAAGCCAAGGATTCCCCATAGGACCCACGCATTTATTCTGAGCTCACCTGCTGAAAGAGATCGACATTTCTCCTTTCTGCTTCCCTTTCACTACAGTAAATTATGCAGATATAGGATGTCATTTGCTGAGACAGGTGCTGCTAAATAGCGATAGCACATAGCTGTTTGTAGGCAATTTGAAACAGTGTGCATTACAGTATTAGGGCCCCAAATATATGTAAGAGAGAATGCTGCGGAAGTAAAAAGGACTCTGATCCACTTTTGCACTTGCCACTTGTTTTGCACATGAGCAAATGCTTGATAAATGACCCCCATTAAGTCAAGAATGGGTGTGTATAAACCAGAACATTGTAGTGATTAAATCATGGAAATACAATGTAAGTCTGTGAAAAGGTGAATGTGCTAAGTAATATATTCAACAGTAGCATTTTCCGTGCAGTCATCATGTGGGTGTACAGTAAGTGCAGTACAAACTACAATGTACCTGACCTTTCCCTTCGGGCTTGTTCAATGAGAAGAACTCTGGCAGTGCCGCTTGTTTTCCAGGTCCCTAACACATTTAATTTGCAAAGAAATTCATTTTCCTTATATCAAACGGAAAAGGGATTTGTTATAATATTTGTTAAAATATTGTGAATTAAAAATTGGTCTTCCAGTGCTTCATTAGTCAATTAGTCGTTTCAGGGACACTTTTGGATTGATTTTGAGAACTCCCCAAACCCTCATCCCGTTTATTATTATTTATTTATTTATTTATTTTTGTTTCTTTGTTGTTTGTTTGTTTTTGAATTTACTTTGAATTATTTTGAATTATTTTATTTATATGTTATATATTTCCTTTTTATGACTATGTTTAAATATGTTTGTTAAAAAACTTAATAAAGAGAGTTGACCGCATTTCTCCTGCATGGCAAAGATCCTGTTGAATGGAGGGCGTCGGTATGTGACCTCATTGCCTGAACACTTTCTCTCATATTTACTAGCCTGGCAGTGCCATCTCACATACTGTCCAAAGCCTTTGTCTCAGACTCATGATATACAAGTTCTGTGATTGAAACAATTGTTCATAATATATTCAGCAGATTTGTCCCTTAACAAGGCCTTTGCCCTTTGAAATCCCTTGATGTGTGTCTGGCCTTTAGCTTCTCCGTGGTAATGCTATCAGGGCTCTTTTTACCCTTTACACACCATCCCCTAACGTTAATAGCAACACAGGTAATCCATAGTCCTGGAGGAAGACGCAAGAGGAGAGACAGGCGTGCTCCTTGACATTTAACATGGGTATAATCAAGGCATCCAATTAGCCCCGCTTCAGAGCAGAGGGCATTTGTCAAAGTATATGCTTAATGTCAGAGGAGAATTGAGCGGGTGCCGGTGATACTTTGACCCAATCGTTTGTTTATCTGCTACTTCCCTTATCTGTAATTCATGGAATTGTCTCAAGGCTTCTCGTTGAATTTTGATGTGGGTTCCGGAACACTAAAATCCGGTCTCCTCAAGATTTTGCACTATAAAACCTGCTAACTCGTAGTTAAAGTCCACGGACATGGTGTTCGGTTAGCAATTCATTGTGTGAGTGTGCTGCTTCAGGGGTTTTTCATAATGGCACTGAATCTTTTTTTTCGAAAACAATGCAATTTCGCAATGCAGTCAGCTAGTCAGAGTTGCCCTATCTGACAATGGTTCAAAAGCCCACACCACTGAAAAAGAATAATTATTAGTTTTAGTTGTTCTATTCATCATCATTTCTGCCATTGTAACACAGGCTTTGTAGTTCAATGAAAAGACCATGTACCGCAGATAAGCCACAATCAAAGTAATATTACTTCATCTGACAGAACCAAGATAAAATTATGTCAAATGGCAGTTGTAAATGAATAAGAAATTTCACACTCTCTCACACAGTACAGACATCAAAAGACTGTACTTAGAGGTCAGATATTTAGCCCTTTCAGAGCTTTTAGCCTCGCGGGTGGTGTTTCAGTTGTAATCATAAAGTAGGCTGTACGGCGTGGGAAGTCAGAGTTGCAGAGATAAGTGAAGGGAAAGTTTGGATTTGACGAGTTGAAAAATAGAAAATAGAGCCAGTAACAAATCAATACTTCACAAAACTAAGTTGACAAAGTGTAGCAGATAGTTTGCCAAATAGTAGTGTTTTTTCTGTTGCAAATGGGCAGGTTTGATCTTGCTGTGGGGACAAATACAGCAATTGCCGTTCAAATGGAAACAGAATATGGTTCATACTCCTGTATTCTATTGATACATAATAAACTGTAAATAATTGAATGGGGCTCAAATGCTTTCTGTACCCACTAGAACTGAACAACATAAAACAGATCAAAGATGAGAGTGAATAAAACAGGGGAGGAAGATGGTTGGGAAGGAGGAGGCTTGAATAATTCTTGGAGAGTGCCACATGTGGGCGATGTCCAACTGAGCCAGCATCTTTGAGGTCTTAGGTTAGCTTGCAGTTAGCTCTTTTCCAGCCTAATTAAATGTTAAAGAACGAAAGACTTTTGAGCGCAGCATTGGCTATGGTTGCACTTAAGGGAGTAGCAGTCAGTGATTTTGTATTTTTAGGTTGTTGTAGTATTTTTCAACTTGTACTATATTGGGTGCCTTGTAACCTGATCTTGAACTTTGATGCAACTTTGATGAACTTTTGAAAACATGAAATAGGGAAATTGCACTTAAAGGAGTACTACGTAACTTGTTTACCTTAATAAATCCTTTTCGTAGTCCCTCTGGGGGTAATACAAGTGTTAATGGGATGATAGGGGGATCTTTCATCTCCCCCTGGTGTCTCTGGCAAGAAAAACACATTTGCAACTTGACTGCCACCGGACCGGAGCAACCAATACACACTAATGGAACCACGAAGAAGAAGCTAACATGCTAACGGGCAAAGCTAACTGCGGGATAGCACCACTTTAAACAGTATTTACAGCCAAGTTTGAGTGAAAAAAAAATCATTTCTATTGTGTAATTGGATGTACAATATCCCTCTCTCCCTTCACCTTTTCTGTCAGCGTAGTATTTACTCTCAGGGACAATTAATAATTTTTAAGAAATAGCAATTTGCTCCAACACCTGCAGTTGCGCTTATTGACTCTAGGGGCAAGAGTTACTTAGTACTGCTTTAAAGCAGTACTAAGTGCCCCTACAGTGCCACTGCAGGTGTCGTAGCATGTTGCTGTTTTTTACTCATTAATTGTCCGTGAGAGTAAATACTATGCTGACAGAAAAGACAAAGGGAGAGAGGGATATTGTACATCCAATTACACAATGGAGATAATTTTTTTCACTCAAACTTGGCTGTAAATACTGTTTATGTGGCGCTAGCCCGCAGTTAGCTTTGCCCGTTAGCCTGTTAGCTTGTTCTTCGTGATTCCATTAGTGTGTATTGTGCCTCCAACCCGTAGGCAGCGGAGTTGCAATTGTGGTCTTCTGGCCAGAGACACCAGGGGGAGATGAAAGACTGGCTGTCTCTTTGTTGGACAGCTAAATATAGATGTGTTTTGGCTCCAGTCGAGTAGGAAAGCACGAGGCAATCTGGCATGTTTTAAGCTCTTACATGGGAAATCCAAGCCGACGCGAGCGGCTGATTGATAGAGCGATTGATTTTATTTCGACTTGCGCAGCTGTGGAGGGAGAGAGAGCGAGAGAGCTCTGCCACTGTCTAATAATGAACATTTTGCGTTCACTTGTGTGTAGCTGTGTGTGCCCGCCGGGATTCGAAGGCCTGCGTTGCGAGATGAACCCGGATGACTGTGAAGACAACGACTGTGAAAACAACTCCACCTGCGTCGATGGCGTCAACAACTACACCTGCGTATGCCCGCCAACTACACAGGTACGGCAGGGCGATTCTGTTGGCACAAATGTATCGTAAAACGTCTAGTATTCCAGCCCTAAAAACCAGCCGAAAGGGTCACTGAGTCCCAACAGCACGTAGTCATATTTTCCACTTTGCTAGATGGCGAGTTAGTAAAAAGACAGCCTCTCCGCGCTGACCTGAAACTGCTCCTAGAGGAGGCATCACACGGGAAGGGAGAAAGGAGAGATGAGTGCGCACTGGCTGAAAGGGGAAAAATAAACACAGAGAAAAGCAGAAGTAGACGGGCTGGATAGAGGAGCCAAAATTATACAAAAATAGAAGATTATTAGGTGCTTAGTGATAAAATGGAAACAACGGAATGTGCCTTGGAAAAAAAGTGACAATCTACAACAGCCTTGGATCTAACTTGCACTTGTGACTGAAACTTACGGTATAAAGGGTCGAATACTTTGTTCAGAAGGGATAAGTAATGAGAATAAAGTACAGTTTATTTTAATATTCAGAATTGGTCAATGGAAGCAATAATGACATAATTACACACACCCAAATGTGTGTGACCTGTATGTCCATTGTACGCGCGCTACCCCGGTCAACAAAACAAGTAACAATAAAGAGCTCTTCTTTGAACTTGATTTATTCATGTATTTATTCACCGAGTTAAATTTAAGTGGATAAAATCGCCGGAGACTAAAACGCTGACATGGAAAATGAGTTTGTTTTCAATCTGTGTCAGCGTCCTTTATGGCACAGCTGCTCCCCTTTGACACTGGACCTCAGTCAATGCACACACACCATGTCATTATCGTATTTGGCAACGAGAGGCTTTTGCGTCGCCAGATACCTGACCACATCCAGCTGGTTCCTCCGGGCTCCGCTCGGCCCGGTGAACCATAATCATCAGGTGTCGCTTAAAGAGTACAGTCCTTCAACAATCACCCAGTTTTCCCCAACTTAGCAGCAACATTTAAGGTCACACAATATTTTTGAAAAGCTGATACAGGTTTTCTGCCGTGTATAACCAGGGTAGTATATCTAAAAATGAGAAGGATGAAGATCAGGAAACGAGCTTAAGACGGTCGACTGTGAAAGTTAGAGGACATCTTTTTAATTTGTTGCTTGTACAGTGTATATTAATCTGTTCTCTTCATTGCAATATTAGTTGAGTTTATTGCATACTAATGTGTGCTCTTCAAGTTTCCCTAGTCCATATAAGCAAGGCAACTATTGTACATCAATAAATGGTATATATAGTGCATACTGTATACCCTAGAGCTGAATGTTGAATACGAATCTCAAACTCAGAGCATCTTTTGTACAAAAACATCTTCAGAGGAGACTGCTGGAGACAGGCGAGGCGGGCAGCAGCCGGGGATTAGATTAAACACACAGAAAAACAATGGAAATGTCTTTGACCTGGTCAGTCCCCTCTTCCTCTGTAGGACCAACTACTGATTTGTAGTTGATAGAGATTTGTAAAAGCATGGTATACAACCAGACTAATAGCGTCTATGTCTGTCTGTCTGTCTGTCTGAGTGCAGTTGATAATAGACACATTATCCACAGTTGCGGAAATAAAATGGCGCCAAAGAAAGACCAAGTAGATGAACAACACAACGTACTGTGCAATTTTATGTATTATGTAAAACGGTTAGAAAAGTTTACTTTCTGCATTTGCAGTATGAAATTACTTGTGCTTTTCCCCTTGTGCAGTCTCATAAATCTGACTTAAAATTTAAAACTCCCCTTTTAAATTCCACTAAAGGAAATGTAAGTGATGCAAGAATTATTTGTTTGCGTTAGCTCTCAGTCATCCAACAGTTCTCTATCGTAGTAAAGGTTTTGAGGAGGGCTTAAATTGAGCATTTTTACCAGAGGATGAACAGATTAGCGTGATGACTTTTGGATAAGAGGCGAAATATCATCAACTCCGGCAAACCAGTTCAGATGATAACTTTTTCTCCTGTTTGTTTTCCTCAGGTGATCTTTGTGAAGAAGTGCTGGACCATTGCCTGCCCGGGTTTGACCTCTGTCAGCATGACTCCAAGTGCATCGGGGTCGGTCGCAGTTACAGGTGAGAGATTCCCCTTCCTTTACCCTTGCGTGACAGTAAATCTGTACCCGTAGATGGAACCAAGACGTAATGGGAGATATAAATGCAGCTCGGATGTAGGCGAGCGCTTGGCTACTTTGTTGTAGTGGCTCTGGTAATGTTTCCGTGTGATTTCAGGTGCGAGTGTTTGCCCGGTTACGTTGGCCAGCACTGTGAGCAGGACTATAACGACTGCCTGGAGAACAAGTGCCAGCACGGAGCCGAGTGTGTGGACGCGGTGAACGGCTACACGTGCATCTGCAAAGAGGGCTTCAGGTCAGGACTGAGGGATTCAAAATATCTAATTGCTGTTTTCTTTTTGAGAGCACACACCTAAACTAACATAAGACCCAGATGCATTTCAGAGCAAATGTGTAGAGGACTACGCTGCAGGGTGTGTAGGTTTATACATATTAAGAACCTCAATGGACTTAAAATAATAACTGTAGATTTGCTAATTGCAACCTTTTAGATTGCAATTTGTATTCAGTTGCGATGGAGCTCCCAGCCCTACTTCAGCTAATAAAGAACACTGACAGTCATGGTCACCGATGCAGCTGATCACTGGAGCAGTCCCACTCACTAGAGGCTGGACTGGGAGGAGATACAGATGGCGCTTCCTAATCGGACACTTGACTGTCTAGACCCACGGCGAGTGTATGTGTGTGTGCTCAACCAGCAGATGTAGCTCCATGTGGTTAATTATAGCCGAGACTGTTGGCAAGAAAGAAACAAATTCATCACAGGGGACCCACAAAGATAGAGAAGATTATAAAGAATGAGAAAAGATGTGAAGTTTTCCGAAAATAACAAATTGAGAAGCTGACTTCCTTAAAGAAACATTGGCTTACTTCAAATAAGCAAATGTGTAACAACTTTTATGAGGCAGTAGAGGCACAACAAACCGCCTCATTTAAGTCCTATGAATAACTAATGTTCTGTTGAATCTCCCATCACAGTGGGTTGTTCTGCGAGAACCCTCCGCCAATGATCCTGCTGCAGACCAGCCCATGTGACCAGACGGATTGCCAGAACGGTGCCCAGTGCCTGATGGTTGCCGGGGAGCCCGTCTGCCGCTGCATGCCGGGTTTCTATGGCAATAAATGCGACAAGATGGCCACTGTTCACTTCCTCGGACGGGAGGCATACGTGGGATTGCAAAGCGTGAAGCTCCCCTCCAGAGTTCATATATCTTTACAGGTATGACCTTATCCATTCAGTCATTATATATCAGAGGTGACACGTTGGTTAGCGCCGGGTTAGTCCTGGGCTCACTTACCGGACAGTGTGGGACCATTCTGTGTGGAGTTTCCATGGTTTCCCTGGGTCTGAGGAGATTTCAACCTAAAAAGGCTGTTCTCTTAATACTGTACGTATGATAGTTCTGACGAAATCTAACTCAAGATCTAGAGGTGGGTCCCTGGGGTGCTGCGCTCATGTTGCCTCAATGTCATTAAAGGATGATATAGAGGACACATTTCCCCATAGGAACAATGAAGTGTACCTTAACCTCGACAATTATGAATAAATCAGAGTCATGATACGTTTTCACAGTATAAACTCCCAAATAATTGATAGACTGTAGTTGTAATTCCATCAAAAGGACTCTATGGATGGTTGGTAACATATAACAATAGAGCCTTCATTAGTGTGCATGCAGACTCTGAGTATAGGTGTTGAAATGGTCTGCAATTGACCAGTTGATGATCAATTAATGTTCACTTTTATAAAATAACATTCATGTTTATTTCATTTTCGTCTATTGACTCCGAGCACAAAAGCAATGTTTACTACTCTCCAGTGGAAACATTTGCGGTCTGCTTCAAATCAAGGATTCAAGTCTCGAGGTTTTATTTTCATGGCACAGCGGACATTCATGACCATTCACAAACACGCCATTACACTCTGCATACATTTTAGAGCCCTATGTTACCTGAAACCCCACTACAGCCCCTCTTTTTAGGGTGTGCCAGTGACTGAACAACGCACAGGAAGAGAAGGCAACTCTAATTGATATTTAGCACCTGTTCTGGATGGGTAGCGTATGTGAATGTATGCGCTCTGGGTTTCTGTGGTGCTGCCAGGAGCACTCAATGTCAATGCCAAGCCTGTTAAAGCTGTACCAAGAGGCACTAAGGCAAAGGCAGGAGAGGAATTGAAAAAAGGGCCACCGCACTTCATAAATCACTTCACGCTATTTCCCTCTCTCTCTTTAACACGGCTCTTGTCTTTTCTGATTTTCTAGACTAGTTTTTTTTCTTCTGTTGTTCTCTCCTCTCCAATGCCCTCACTCTCGACTTTCTCTGGCAGCTTGTTAGCAGGTGTTGACTTGGCTATGCTCCATTGAAGCCGGAGTGTTAAGTGCTTGGCCCCTTGGCCCCACTTCCACTCACTAGTTAGTTAGCGCTTAGCGGCGCACGCCAGCGATTGTGACATGTCAAGTGCACACGTAGGAGAGACGGAGGTGTGGCTTGTCTCATTCAAGGCCATGTGCTGGAATTTGCATTTCATCCTTATTACCGTTCGCTGAGGGCAAGCGGCATCTGCATAATGCGCGTCATTGAGATTCATTGTGGTATTACCGTTGTTACCGTCTCGCTTTCAAAGGCCAATAGAAATATGTAAACACACAAAACTCATCTCATTACATGATGCGTTTGGGCACATCTGGGTAAATGTCGGCCAATAATAATGCTTTTAGTGCATTACGAAATACTCTCAAATGTGATAAAAAGATGGCATTATTTTGTCTTAGAAGGAATAGGAAATTATTTCACTGATGTTTCCAAGACACAACCACCCAGCTGCACTGAAGATTATTGGCACACACTTTCATTTACTTTTGTTGTGTCAACTAATATATAAAGTACAGTTTGTAATGTTAAAATTTGCACTGATTCTCATTTTGTTGTGTTTGTGTAGGTGGCCACAGAAAAGGACAATGGCGTTCTACTGTATAAAGAGGACCATGACCCTCTGGCTCTGGAGCTGTACCAGGGACATATACGCCTCATCTATGACATTGCCAGCTATCCACCAACCACTGTGTACAGGTAAGACGCACACATTGACCTCTGCCTACCACATTGTAGTTATAGTGGTATTTACATACTTACATGAGGTATGCACTCAAGCGCTTTATGTAAGAGAAAGCATTGCGGGTGCGCTCCGGTCCACTTGTCCAATAGTGTAGCAAATGTAGAAGTAAGGACACAGCCTGGCAAATGTTAGCATAATTGAATTGGGAAAACAGCAAATGTAGAAATGTAAGTGATGTAGTCGTGGCTGGAATAAGAAGTAGCCGTGGTTCGGACCAACACAAGGTCGCAGTGAGAGGGGGGTCCTGTGCTGCCTGCCTCTGCCTCTGATCATAATGTGCCGCAGGTTCAGAATAAATCTGATTTGAGGATAAGGACATTATGTCATCAGAAACTGGACTCTACGCAGGGCTGTGGGGCAGAGAGCTGAGGTCTCTGTTTACTTTGTCAAGGACAGGAGTCTGCAGCAGACAGATCATGATAATCATGTTTGTTATACTTTATTAGAGCTCTGTTGCAAGAAGGAAACGGAGCTGACATTTGTAGAGACAGACAGTGCTGTTACACAAAAGTAGTATTGTTAAAAATGCGTGTGTGCGTGAAATTAAAAGTTTCCTGCTGAATGAGAATAATGAGTATTTGACAACAGCACTTCCACAAATGAATCAAATATATGCCTGCATTCATATCATTACTAATGGAGCCCCATGACAAGAGCTGGACAATCAGAGTTACTCATTACTGAGACAAAAGACAAAGTATCAAAGAAAACCTGCTCTCACTGTGTAGAACATTTTTAGAATACTGTTTTACTCATTTGCTCATGATTATTTGTCACAGAAAATGTAACCATTCTGCATTTTCTAATATAAATCAAATCAACATACTTGTGTATTAAAATCTGTATTTTATCCTTTTGCAAATGAAGTTGCGGTGGTGGCATTGTGCTGATGCATGTGAACTCTGTCTCCAATAACCTTTGATAAAGTGATGCATACAAACAGCTTCATTAGAATAACAGCACGCGGCTGTGGCCAAACCACATCTGTTTTTTGGCCTGAGATGCTAAAGGGCACTTGGACAAAGGCATACTAATAATATAGATCACAACAAATGTATGGGGCATACGCACTTGTTACCATTAGAATAACTATCGAGGTGTATGGCTTGCTCTGGCTTTCTCATAGTACAGTTTTAATACCAATGGTAAGGCATTAAATGTATGTCATAATGAAACATTTATTACAAAAAATGTAGCTTGTTATCAGAGAGAAGTTAATGGCTGGGTGGTGAACATTCCTCTCCTCTCTTGTATTACGAAGATTAACTACCGAGCGTTATAATACACTCTGTCCATCAACACTGAATATAAATGAATAAAATGAACAGTTATGAATGTTTTGAATTTTAAACTATAAAAGGATGCTTATTTCAAAAAAGAATTTTGTATATTTTTTCATAAAAAGCCCAGTGAGACCTTAAACCAAATGTGACCTCAAATCGAGTGCAGGCCATTATGAAAAGTCAGTGAAGGGGATGAAGAGAGATGGAGGGCAGGAGTGAATAGTGGAAATGTTGGTGGCTCATAATTAAGCCCTGGCCCAGATGTGGAGGAGTGAATGAACTCAAAAGCCTGATTGAGAGAGTGACTCACACCTGTCTGTATACACACCTGTCTGTATACTGGACCTCGGTAATATAACAGGTAGCAAAACAAGTGGACCTAAGCACAAATAGAAACCTAAGCACAAATAGAAACAGTGGAAGAAGGATCAATGAGGGAAAATAGACTATGCAGGCTGAGAGGCGAGACAGGATGGGGTAAAAGAGGAGTGAAGGATGACAGAAGGAGAGAGAGGAAGAGTGTAACCACAGAATGAGTCAGAGACTTATCCTTGTCATCTCTCATTAGTGTGACATGGGCCACGCCTCATTGGGGCGGACCAATAGACAGATAGTCTAATAATAATGTGTGGCAGAACTACTTTGAACAACAACAAAATATAAATGAATGAGTGTAACCTGTAAACAAAATAATAAAAATAAATCAGCGTAAGAATGGACTTTTAGTTGCAATTTTCAACCTGAAATCTTTGATAAACAAGAATTATATACAATAACAATGAACAAAAATGTCACATTTGCTGACATTTTAGAAGACTCATTTATTTTGTTTTATGTAAAAGATAAACATAACATTGAAACCAGATTTTGGCCTCTATATCTTACCCCAATCATCAAGGGATGAACGGCACTTTACAAGTATTTTGAGAAGCTTTGCATTGAGAAGTGATGAGAAAAGATGCAAAACGGTCACATAATGGCAAATTGGAAGCAAACCCCCAGCTAAACCATGTAAAGAGAGAAAACTGCAGCAAATGAAATCATGTCTGAGTTCAATGTTAAGCCTCGAGTAAACACGCTCTCTGTGTTATGTTTAGCATTAGCCTTTCTGAAAAGGCCCCGCTCCAAGTTCCATTTTACCACAAGTTTCTACTCTATGCTTCCTTGTACTTCAAGTGACATCTTTTGATTGCATGGCTTTCGGCCCCGTCTTATCTGCACTAAAGAAGACATTTAGGGTAAACAGAGCCAACCCAGACAGAGGCAGCCAAAGACTTGGCCACTATTTGACTGATATGGTCCACACTGGTGCCACACAGTGAGCGCATTGGCACATTTGGCTCATGTGCTTAAAGCTGCTGCGGTAGTTAGATGGAGGCCCGGGGAGCCCTGCCAGACCCTGGGATGGTTCTCGGGTTGGTGGGTTATCTTGTGCAGAAACCAGAAACTCACAAAAGGCATTCAGCTGTGGCCTGCTTTTGAATAAGGCTGTCATGGTCATACTAATGCAAAACTAATGGAACTAGAAGTTGTTTACTGTTTAAAAGGCATTAGCTTTCGGGCTTTGACTACAATACAGGCATTATGCAAGTGAAGCGTTGGAAGAAAATGGCAAAGTAGAAACTCTCTCATGAGATCTGTTGGTGAAACTGGCCACAGGATTCCTATTTTAGAAATGATTGTTCTGTTTTTTGCAAGCTTAGTCTCAACCTGTTAAATTCTAGAAGTAGGTCTAGTTTATGTAGTCATTTAAAATGTATATAATAATTGGAGTGTATTGAAATACATTTGTAGAGAGTGGACAGAAAAGCAGCACATTATCTTGCCAAATGAGTGTATTTGTTTTTTATAAGGGCTCAACATGACATGAATACACTGGTGAATGTAAAGAAACAGGCTGGCATATTCAGATGTGTTTGATTTCCTCATTATTTGTATTTGAACCCAAAAAATGTTGGCTTTGATTAATATAGCATGATATTTACGGCAACACGCCTAACTACAATTTTGTGGATTGAACGCAGCCAGTCAGAAATCCGAAATAAAGGGACAAAGTGAAAAACAAAACAAAAAAACAAAAAAGTCAAGCAGAAAGCATCACATACTGTAGCTCATGAATGGGTTCCAGGCCTACTTCACTTTGATGCTAATACTGTATGCCCTGTCACAGTCACTTGTATTTAATGTAATAGTAAAAAAGAAAAAAAAAGATTTATTGACTGTGCTTCATTTGAATAAAAGCTGCATGTGAAACTGTCCAGGAAGTTACATGAAAGGTTTCAAACATTTAAAGGAGATTCGATGTTTGCTGTGCTGAAATACTATACTCCCAAAGCAACAATACACTTAGTCCTACGAGGGAAGGCTCCAGCTCCCTCTCTTTCTAACAGAACTTGTGTTTGATGTGAGCTTGTTTGGCCAGGTTCAAGGGAACAGGAGAGAGAGAAAACAGTGACGCAGCCGGCGTTCACCAGCTGCCGTCTCAGCATTGACTAATTGAGGTTACCACAGCAATATGGGACTGGGATCTCTGTCTGCACAACATCACTCTAATCAGATTGGGCTGTGAGGACGCAAATACACTCTTAGGCACACACAAACACACACACACACACACATGCACTCAAATACATGTCAAATTGCGCATCAAATACCGAATCTTACCATAAACGTGTGGTTTTGTTGTGACTTCATATTGATTCAAAAAAGTTCCAGCTCAAAGATCCTACCTTCTTCCAGTCCAGTTAAAGTCAATTGATGACCCAACTTACATAATGAAAAGTGATCCCAGGCCATGTAAATGAACAAATGATTATAATAACTTTGTGGTTCGATAGTTACAATAAATTATAATTGTAAATGCCTTAGAATGATTAAATAAAAGGGTAGTTGACCACATTTATGTAACCTTGTTTAACCCCTTACTGAAGCGAGTGCATTTGCCAGTTCCTTTTTCGTTATGTTTTCGTCACGTTTCTGTCACTTTTTGTAGATGTTTTTGTTGCTGTTTCATTGCTTTTTTTATTGCTTATTTTGTCGCTCTTTTGTCATGCTTTTTTTGTTGCTGAAGCTTTTAGATTTGGGCAAAGCCAAACATGAGAAAATGCGCTCGGTTCAGGCGGGGGTTAAGAGGTTAATATTTTCACAGACATAACAGCAAACATATCACATCAACTCAAATGATTACTCACATGTTCGGCTACCAAAGTACAGTTCATGTGCATGCTTTGTCAGAGAGCTTGACACATATATTTAGCCTCCATATGTATAGTATTCTGTCTGCTATTTGTTTTGACAGGGTTAAAAAAATCTTGAAAAGTACAAAATACACACATGCAAAACCCCACGTGCTGTAGTCATCTAGTGCCCTCTAGAGTTGCTTTAGAGAATTTCAAGCTCCCGCACCAAGCCTTCAATAAAGAAACATTATTATTTTGGAGTGGAGAGATGGTGGAAAGAAAAACACAAAGCACAAAATGAGAGTTGTAGTAACTGAGACATCCTTTTTAGCCTTTTCCCGGGGCCTGGTTTGGGAACCTGATTAAATTACATGGCTCCTAATGAATACCATGAATGTGTCTGTGTTAGGTCTACAGTAAAACCACCAACCAAAGCCATGACAAGATTGATGTTCTGTGAGATGGAGTGTATGTTCAACGTCTGCAGCAGGAATTTTATCTCATTCAATCAAACCAGATATGTAGCTGGATTTAATAAAGTCGTTAACTATCTGATTTTGTGCGAAAAGGCTGCGTGTTTGATGCTGCTTTTCTACATTGTTCTGAAAACCTACAGTTTAATGTGTGCAATTAACATTATGGCTACCATCTGTTTGCCCTCGCCAGGTTTACTGTCCCAGTAGGTCATTTTGTCATTTAGTCACATACAGATTTTGTTTTTAGCTGATAAAACTAGGGGGTAATGCTTTACTTTCTAAAACATTGCGTGGTGATATAATGAAAATAACACGGTACCTAAAAGTGAAACAGGACATACACATGGCAATTTGACTAATCATAACTTTCACACCAATAGAAGAAAGACTAAAAAAGTGTTGTTGTTATGCCGAGATCCCAAGCTATTTCAGTCTATTACCATGTTATTACTGTGCTGTAAAGTGAAACCAAAGCAAGATCCAAGCTCCTAATGAAAAGACCTGGGATATGTTGGTTAACTGAATGTTGTACAGTTTGAGTGGACTAAATTAGCATCTGATTAAAAATTAAAAAGTTGTTATCAAACTTAAAGGCCCTATACCTGATTTTTTTTTTTTTATCGCAAACAATGAAAGGGGCGGCCATTAAATTAAAATGTCAAAAGTCATTCGTAACTTTCCTAATATGTTTGTAGCATCCAAATTCTTTACAAGGGACAAGTTTATGGGCTCATTTCACAACTTGCAGGGTCACTTTTCAGGGTCACGTTCACAAAAAATGCTAGAAAAATAGCCTGAAAGTTCATAAAATTGATACAAATGTTTTATCATTTGATGCACGCTGTTTTCCCCACAAACGTTTGAGTTTACAATATACTAAAGGAGGACACATACATTTCATTCCATTCCATTTCTAGAAGTAAAATCCGGTATAGCTCCTTTAAAGCCACATGGCGTAACATTTGAGCTAATAGAACAGAATACACGTATTTATTATATTCCTTTTTTCCGACCACTTCTCCTAAGACCTGACATGTAACTGTAGTGGGAGCAAGGACGTTTCCAGCTCGTTTCCATGGAGATGTTGACTAAAGGCATCCAAATCCATTTTTCGTTTACCCACTGTGTCGAACTGGTCATTAGGAGCATGTTTTGTACTGGTGGAAACGGTATAACCCAAAATGTTACACAGTGTGCCTTTAACTGTGATTTATTATTATTATTTTTTTTTCATCTCAACAAGTCTAACTATTTACATAAATCCTACAATCTCAGGCTGGATCTCTTTCATCACCATTGTCCCCATCCCGTCCTATGCTTAAATGCTATGAAAGGACTTGAGCTCCAATTTTGTTTTGTTTGGTCTGCGTTTTGTATAGAAACCGCATTGGCCCGCCCCCAGAGCTCACGGCACCGCTCCATTGGCCGTTAATGTTACATCGCCGTAATCTGAACACTCTTTAAACATCTGTCAATCAGAATAACCGGAGGCTCTTTGGCTACAGTTATCCAGGAAAGACAAAGAAAAGTATTGTCTAAACGTTTCACTGTGGGAGAGGGGGAGGCAGCTGGACCACCAACGGAAACAACTTCAGAGTTTTCTGATCTTTCTGCTTGTTTTCTTCTGGGTTCTTGGAGGGAGAGAAAGACATTGGGTGAGCGTCGACATTTAGCACTGCGCCACCTACCTCTTTAAGCTTTTTTTCTGTCTTCAAACCATGCCAAACCACTGTCTCTATAGCTGTCTGTCTCCCTTCCAAACCACTTAGCAGGGAATCTCTGCGCCACACACTTGCACACTTTATTCTATTGGGTCAGACAGGGTTCAAAGAGCAGATTATCGGACGAAACATCCTCTTAATCTGCAAATGCTGTCCGTATTATGTGCTAATGGTCATGCGATTCTAGGGGTACACCAAACTTCTTTTTTTTTTCCAAGGAGCTTCTGGTTTGTTTAGCGTCTCAGCGCAACATGTCAACCCCATAATTTATTTTTCCTCCAGTTCGGTGAATTTGCAAACATAACAAAAACAAAGAGACAAGCGCGATTTGAAAATGTTTTGTCTCTGCTAAGCGTCATTGGGCTTTTGTGGTTCCTTCCACCTAATCCTCTTCTCCCCAGCAGAAATGTGGCAGTAACTGACCGTTACTGGAACCATATCAAATCTCTTCTTGTGCATGTTGTTGCAGCGTGGAGTCAGTGAACGACGGACTTTTTCATACAGTCGAGGTGCTCATTCAGGACCGCTCCTTAAGCCTGGTGGTGGACAACGGCGCCCCCAAAAGCATGAGCAAGCAGGCGCGGCAGCCATCGGTGGATCACAGCACGCAGTTCTACATCGGAGGTGAACATATAGACAGCACTTTTATTCAGAGGGTTAAGGGCTGCAGCTGGGGCACTTGGTCACTATACTTATGTCACTAAAAAAATTATGTGCTTGTTCATATTAATCTAAACTTATTCACTGTAGCATTTTCACCATTAGAAAACAAGTGTAAATGATCAGTGTCAGGCCACCATATAAATAAATTGCAAACATTAAAGGAGGTATAAACCGTCTGTGAGCTAACTGTACAGCATTTTGAATTCTCCTTTAGTCACTCTGTCCTGTCCCCTCGCTTGCTCCAGGTGTGCCGTCCCAGGTGGTCGCCCCAGGTCTGCGCCCGGGTCCTGATCGTTCGCCCCAGACTTTCAATGGCTGCATTCATAATGTGAAGATCAACGGGGAGCTGCAAGACCTGATCTACCAGAGCACCGCTGGAGGACGACAAGGAGTGGAAAGCATAGTAAGTATAAAAGACGCCATACTGGAAAATCTGGCGAGTTTGTTTAGGTATACTGTTTTGAATGTCCTATAACTATATTATTCTTTTTATATATATATATATAATATATATATATTATATATATATTATTATATTATATTTATATATTATATATATATATTTTTATATTATATATATATAATATATAAATAAAAATAATATAAATATATATATAATATATATATATATACACTAGACTTAAAAGTGGTATTCTATATTTTAAAAACTGGGGGGATTTTACTATTCAAATTACTGACATGGCAGAGAAACTCCGAGGGCATCAGTAATATTAACTTTTTACCTGAGGTCCCTAGGTAATTCTAATCCCGTGCGAATAGGCCTTATGTCAGCTATTTGCAAGGCATGGTTTGTAGACATATTATGAGCAATGAACAAATCAAAACAAATCTGATGAAGTCCCTTGTGTTTTCGTTTTGCACCCAATTACATTACTTCATCACTTCATCATGGTCTCTACGAATAGGTGAAGAAATTAAGAAAGCAAAAACAATGTAAAAAAAAATCCATCTCTCTTAATTGCCTTGTTCTCTGTTCTGTTCAGGCTGATGGCATTCTTCCTGGCTGCCACTCCTGCAGTGTGTGTGCCCAGGGCGCGTGCAGAGAAGGAGGAGAGACAGGAGTGACATGTGACTGTCCCCCGGGACGAAGCGGGCCTTTATGTGATCAAACAACTACTTCCAGCATCTGTCAAAGTCACAGGTAAATTTCTGATAGCTAGTGAGTAGAGATTTATGGCTCTTTGATGGGGGCCGAATATTTGAAATCAGGTAATTGAACATTCTCCTATTTATTTTTTATTTTCCCATGGTAGTGTAACACATGTTGACCCCTGAGAAAAAAAGAGACTGCAATGTGGCCTTTGTAGTGTATTATTTGCGATTATGAATGATCCGGTTCTAGTGACAAAGGAGATTCATTTCAAAAATATTCTTTAGATTTGATTCTCATGAACCCCGTGAACATCAGAAACAAACGGTGTTGCGCGTTGACACTCGTCTCGTTCCTTTCCTCTCACAGATGTGTTCACGGTGTGTGCGTGCCAAAGGGACAGTCGTACAGCTGTCAGTGCAGTGAAGGATATCAGGGGCAGTACTGCGATCGACGACAGGAGCCTCCAGCCTGCAGGGGGCGCCGCTGTGGTCACGGGGAGTGTCGGGTGACGGAGACGGGCGAGCCGCTGTGCCAGTGTCTGCCGGGATACACCGGAGCGACATGTGACACAGGTGTGAGACTGATTTCCAACAATATACCACAATATACGTAGAGCAATGCCGATGAAAATGTATTTGGTTGTTTATAGTGGGGAAATCAGATCATAACAAGACTATGGAAAATGTATGAAAAAATAAATAATAAAAAATTGTTGGAAAATAACAAAATGTAATAAAACTAAACAAAATATGATGTAAATCCTAACAGCATATCTAATAATAATGATACATCAAATACATAGAACATCAAATCTATACAGTATATCGATATAGATCAAATCATCAGGTTATTATTTTAATCTCATACCGAGCGCATTTTCTCCAGTTCAGTTTTACCCAAATTTAGAAGCGTCCTGACTAGAGTTTACAGCCTCTAGGTCACTGCCTCATTTGAAAGCTAAGACCTACAAAACTGATCTAAACGGATCTTTTTCCTCACATTGTTACTGTGTTGTTGTCATTTTTTTCACTTTGTTTTCTTTTTGTCAGTTGTTTGTTGTGCTTTCATGGCTTTTTGTTGCGTTTTCGACCTTTTTTTCTTCTCGTTTTTGTTGCTATTTTGATGCTTTTTTCCACAAAGCTTTTAGATTTGGGTAATGCCAAACTAGAGAAAATGTGCTCGGTTCAGGTGGGGGTTAAGAGGTTAAAACATTTGAACAAAGTTTTTTTTTTTGTGAGCAATACTGTTTAGTGAGTATAGTAGCTTACCCGCTTGCCTCTGACCTGTTCTCTCTCCTCCTAGAGTTGTCCTGTCAGGGGGAGATGGTGCGGGAGCAGCTGAAGAGGCACCAGCCCTTGAGAACCTGCACGTCCACCAGTAAAATCCCTCGCATGGACTGCCCGCGGTCCTGCCAGGCCGCTGCGCCCCCTGGTGTCTGCTGCGGAGTGACCAAGAGCAGGAAGCGAAAAGTGGTTTCCGCTGCACTGACGGCTCCTCGTTCTCCGAGGAGATGGAGACGGCCCTGGAGTGCGGCTGCTCAAAGTGCCCGTTGTAACAGCACCGTGGGTTTCGACACTCGCCGCTGCTATTTTTGTGAATTCTTCCCCAAGATTTCTCCACACTGAACACCACTGCCATTATGTGATTCTACAACTTCTCCATGTTCATAACTTTATACTGACCAGTGCCTAATTGCAGCCGAGAAACCACAACAAAACAATGGGACGTGTGTGCGTGTACTTTTTGACAGAGGAAATATATTGTAAAATATATGTGAGAAAACATAGAACTTATTTTTATTATGGATTTTCTTTTCTGAAAGACAAGAAAAGGACTGAGTTGTTATTTTAATGTTGATTATGTAATGTGTTACATAGTATGAAAAGTTATTTTGTATCTTGTAAGAATAAAAAAGTATATAGCAAAACAGATTAACATTCCTTAAAAATATATAAATTTATATGTATGTGTAAATCTTTAAATTCCTAATCCAATGAATTTTGTATTTTGCATGGTATTAATGTGAGTGTGAACTTGTGCGAGGCTTCGGACTTAAAAAAAAAAGCTGTTTTATTCAAAATGGCTGCCAAGTTGAGCCCCCTCAGTTCGCAAATAAGGAAGAGGTGCCTCTCCGTTTCCTTCACGCTCTGGAGACAAAAGGGAGCAGTGCCTCGTCCACATCACCGGACATCAAAGACTCTTTACATGAGAGGATATAACCAGGTGTTTTGATGTCCTCCACTAACACAGTCTGACATGGACATGTTTACTGTTCACCGGACTCTACAACAGCATGGAAGCTGTTCAGCTCACACACAGCATCACATGTGTACAATAGGACTGAATAGTTCATATAATTCAAAGCAAAATCATAATATGACATTCAGAATTTCAACTGTATTTTTCCTTAATTGTTTGCCTCTGTGACTTCCTGCAACCCCTCAGACAAATGTACCAAAGCTAATATAAAATGAAAGTGCCTATGGTTAGTCTATTCAACAAAAGGTGCCTTAGTTAAGAAAAGTGTCTATTATGACTAATATAAGTCTAATATGTTCTTAAACGCCTTACTCCTTCCCCTCAGTTTCCTTTGTGGTATTTTGCTGTTGAATGTGAAAGGGGAGTGAGAGCAAACTCTCATATGACTTGGAAATGTTTTATTCTGCTCATTAAAATATAACAATGATTTCTAAAGTTTTGTTTTAATTACATAACCACGCTACAGTGAACGCTGGGAGGACATACAAGTTAGGTCAACATTTGACTAAATAAACGATTGCCACTGTGTATACTCCTTTGTTGACCCTTAGTTCTACCTTACTTCGCCTTGTGGTTTTACTCCCACTCACATGAGCTCTCAGTCTAAAGTCAGGTCATTAAATACATTCTTATTTTCATCACAATGCACCAGGTTGTAATAAGATCGCTCAAATCAGTTACAAAAATATAACGCGTGTTGTGATATAGGACACATACGTTGAATGTAAAAAATAAATAAATAAACCACCATTGACTGTAAGATATTTTTTGAATCTTGACTCTTTTGTTATGAATTGTTTCAAATGTATAGTGTGTGTAATCATTATTTGGTGGCCTGGGTGGACACTGATGCTTTAAAAATGGGTATTTGATGCATGATGACGTTTGTTGCCATGTGACTGGACTTTTCTTGCCATTTCATCTAAGATTGAAATGGAATCTTAACAGTGGGCTTTGTGCAAAGGCATAAGCAGTCTAAAGTCAGACCCTGACTGGAGGCCGTGTGAACTCACTGTTCAGACACGTATGAAGCTGATGAGTCAATCAGAATCTAGTGGTCGGAAACTGTCTGCAAATGTGAACAACCAGAGTGAGAATTTTACATTGACTCTATCACTGTGTATCACTAGTTTGGCAGCTCCTGTAGCTTCTTTATCTTTTGTTTATGTGTCTATCTGACAAGGACCATGTACAAACACATTAATCATGAACAAACATGCTTATCTCTAGGTTTTGGTACAGCTAGTTTATGTCTGTCTTTATTTACAATAGAAAGCAGAAAGGTCACACATCATTCATATAAAAAATCACTTGAGTTTGAAATTAACTTTATGAGTATTTAGTTTAATTGTAACCAGTGTTCAGCCAATAATCACTATCGCTTGTAAATTGTTCTGTTACGTTAAGAGGAATATATGTGGAAAAACTTAACATAGTCTTTGAAAAGAGTGAGAGGTATCTGGATCTATAAGGAAGGATGTTTGAATTAATTTCATTAATGTTATTGGAGCCAGTAGCAGGGCTGCAATATAATATCCTCTAAACATCCGAGTCCATTCAAATAAAGTCAACTCAATTTAAGTACTCCTGTTCTTTTCTAATTTTCTAAATATCCCTTTATATTCAAGAGACATAACATTTACAGTATTAGAATTGTATTAGGACAGTAGTTGGAATGAATGAAAACTTGTTTGTATAGCGCGTTTCACATCACACAAGTCACCCAAAAGTAGTTCCAGTAAATAAATAATAACAGATGTAGCCAAGAAGAAAAGTTGACGTCAGCCGTGGTGGTCGGCAGCTTGTGGTCAGAGCAGTGCAGGTAGGACGAGGTCCTCTACAAAAACTGTTTGCACCCTGATCATTTAACGGCAGCACGACCTTTAAAACAGGTAAGTGTATAATATCTGGTGTCTGCTTTTACATTCTTATTAACTGTTACATTACCACACAGCTAACAAATCTATTGTATTCTTTAGAAGATGATGAGACAGTTTGCTCTCCTGCTTCTGATGCTGGTGTCGGCCAGTACTTTCTATAAAAACATAAAGTGCCACTAAAACCTTATGAGAATTTCAGAAATTTGTAAATGTTCATGTAATCCAAAAAAGCATGCACAAAAATGAGTGTTTCAAAATGATGAAAACAAAACAGATCAACCAAGATGGAGCGAACTGCAAGAAAACCAACACTTTCATCAGAGCACCCATACAAGACATCATTGATGTTTGCAAGAATGGAGAGGACACTTTGGTGAATGAAGAGATCATGAGAAAGAGCCTTGGAGAGTTCGATATCACGGTGTGTAAAGTGAAGGAAGAAGGCAAGTTCCCAAAATGCAAATATTATGAGGCCGAGAAGAAGAAGGCAAAGATCATCATCAAATGCACTGATGTGAGCCTCCCTGTGCACTTCCATGATGAGGCGGACTATGAGGATTATGGCCTTGTGCTGTGGTCTTAGATACAATCTGTAACTTTGGCTTTTTTTCCCTTTGGTCCCAGTCAGTACTATTGTGCACTGAGTAATTGTGTGTTGATTATGTTAAATGCCACGTTCCCCACTACTGCTGTGGGTCACAAGCTTACGCAGTAAACAATCAGAAGTATCATTTTGGATCCTGCGTGTTTTATTATCTGAGCCCAGGCAGGTCACCATTAAAAGGGAATAAACTTTGTTATTTTCAAATTTATAATTTGATGATTTGAGCATATACTGCATATATTTAATATACTATGTAAAGGGTCCGTGGGCCAAATTTAGCTCTTAAAAGGGTTGGATTTGGCCCGCAAAGGGTATTAATATGATATTTGAAATGGGCATAATATAGACAATAATTGATTTGTGCAGTGAATATATTGGAAAGTGAAGAAAGCGTACACACCTTTTTACTGCTTTTAATCAGACGACATTTCAATCCAAACTGGATCTTCATACGCCTCACGTCATACTGCAGTGAATATACTCAAAAGGATTGTAGATAGTGTATGACCTTGGCCCGATAACTCCTAACAATAATAATAATTGCCTCAAGAGATAATTATTATTAGAATTAAAAAGTACAGAGATGATTCATAAGGGTCCACTTCACAAAATCAAGCGACCTTTATGAAATAGGGTAAGATATTGTATTGAACACATCCTCATTTAATAATGCCACAGGAAGCTGTTACAAGCAGTGGGTGACTGCAGTGCAGTGCCCACGATCAGTGTCTCAAAAGTACCATTTTCAAAATCAGCTACTTTGAGCACAAGTAAAGCGAGCCAGGTGTCAACATTTTCCAGAATTGCATAGTATGCACACAGCATTAGCAGGCCACATATGGTGAGTAGAGTCACGACTAAACATGGTCAGTGTTTAGTCATTTCATGCAGCAAAGGTCTGGAATAATCTCCGTGACGACGTGAGACTGTTCCAGATCAAAGCATGGTTATTTACTGCTGCCGATGGCAACTGAACACACAGTATTTGAACAAACGTTAAATATACTTATATTTAGATATGCACTGTATGCAAATATTTTTCTTAGGTAATTGTATCAAGTATTTGTTATGATTGTATTTTCATTATATTTTTTGTGTGTGTTTGGTGTTCCCCTCTTGGAACCGCCACCTTAATGTGGTGGAGGGGTTTGAGCGGCCGAATAATCCTGGGAGCTCTGTTGTCGGGGAATTCGTGCCCCTGGTAGGGTCTCCCATGGCAAACAGGTCCTAAGTGACGGGTCAGACAAAGAGCGGTTTAGAGGCCCCTTATGGGAGACCATGAGGCCGTCCTTCCATGGACCCACCACCTGCAGGAGGAGCCATAAGCTGCCCCACAACCCAGCAACGGACAAGTGGAAGAAAATGGATGGATGGATGGATGGATGGATGGATGGTGTTTGGTGTTGCTGTGAGGCACATTGAGTTGTCTTTGACATGAAATGTGCTGTTTAAAGAAACTTGCCTCACTGACAATACAGAGAAAAGGCCTACATAGCAATAGTTAGGCTATTTAGAATCTATAAAACAGAAGTGAGAACAAGAAAGAACGAGCTTGGTTGTGCAAGGTTTTGGCTCAGTGCAACATTTTGTAAACTTCGGGAAACAGAGGTGAGGGAGGGAACTTGAAGTGCAAAAACGGAGCCTATAAATGAGTGCAGCCCTGTCTGACCATAGAGCTTCATAGTTGCTGGGCACGGTCACAGGTTACACAGATCTTCTTACATTCATTTAGCCTAGAGATGCATTGCTTTGTGTGATTATTCTTTCTTTTTTAGCCTAATCTTACAGGAAGTCATGAGGGCCTACTTGCTGTGTTTGGTGCTGCTCTCCCCATGTGCGCTTGGTCAGAGCGTCAATGACCGCTACAAGAAATTCATCAGACAGCACATCAACCAGCGCATGAAAGAGAACGGCTGTGATGATGTGATGCGCACCAGGCATATAACAGAGTCCAACAGCAACCAGTGCAAGCAGACCAACACCTTTATCCTGGCCGGGACCAAGGAAGTCAAGAAGGTGTGCAGAGATGCAGGAGCACTCTATCAAAATCAACGTGACATAAGAAAGAGCAGCCAGCCTTTCCATGTTGTGAATTGTGTCCTGAGAAGCAAAAAACGCTATCCCGCTGCCAGTACAGGGGGCGCTCTACTACCGTGTACATCGTCATCGGCTGTGAGCAAGGCTTCCCCGTGCACTTTGAAGGCTTTGTCCATTGAGCTGAGAACAGCAGTGAATGAGTTAAAACGTATATGATTAAAACCTTCATCATGGAATTATTAGTTGTAATTTACAACAAAATAAAATGATTTGAAAGGCATAATGTTGAGTTTTGTGTTGTGCAAGTCAAACTTGATGATAGTATTTTAAAGCCACACTGCAGAGCTTCCCTCTGATGTTAAGTCACAAAAGCTAAACTGTTGTAAAATCCTGATGAACAAAAAAAACATTCTCATAATAATCAGGTAAACATCGATCATGCTATTATTTTACCGGTTATTTTACTTGCATTACTTTTAGTATCCCGCTTACACGAGTCAAGTCTGATGAGAAACGAGCCCATTCACTTTAAAGACCAGTGCTTCTTAAGTCATTATTCCATCAATAATAACAGCCTATCGAATACATGCTTGTACAGTATGTTATTATGTTTCATGGGTGACATGTTACACAGTATGGCTTTAATATGTGTTTTCCCCCCTTCATGTATTTTATCTGAAAGTCCATTTTGAGACGAGTAGTTCTTGTGTGTGTTAATTCCTGGATAGTAGTCTGACTATATCCAAAAAACTCTTGTGTGCATTATATCGCAAGTCACCAGCTGCCACATTATTCTCACAGATCAAGGCAGCAGTAAAGGCAGTTCCAGAGGAAGTTGAATGAAATAAGGATGTTTGTAGATCTATTCTGATGGTATGTGTGGACTCTCTCTACCAAAAGATGGCAGCAGAGCAGTGGGCCAGAAATACGTTGAAAAATTTTACATTGACTCTATCACTGTGTATCACTAGATTGGCAGCTCCTGTAGCTTCTTTATCTTTTGTTTATTTGTTTATCTGACAAGGACCATGTACAAACACATTAATCATGAACAAACATGCTTATCTCTAGGTTTTGGTACAGCTAGTTTATGTCTGTCTTTATTTACAATAGAAAGCAGAAAGGTCACACATCATTCATATAAAAATCACTTGAGTTTGAAACCAGTGTTCAGCCAATAATCACTATCGCATGTAAATTGTTCTGTTAAGTTAAGAGGAATAGATGTGGAAGAACTTAACATAGTCTTTGAAAGAGTGAGAGGTATCTGGATCTATAAGGAAGGATGTTTGAATAGCTGCAATATAATATCCTCTAAACATCTGAGTCCATTCAAATAAAGTCAACTCAATTTAAGTACTCCTGTTCTTTTCTAATTTTCTAAATATCCCTTTATATTCAAGAGACATAACAACATTTACAGTATTAGAATTGTATAAGGACAGTAGTTGGAATGAATGAAAACTTGTTTGTATAGCGCGTTTCACATCACACAAGTCACCCAAAAGTAGTTCCAGTAAATAAATAATAACAGATGTAGCCAGGAAGAAAAGTTGACGTCCGCCGTGGTGGTCGGCAGCTTGTGGTCAGAGCAGTGCAGGTAGGACGAGGTCCTCTACAAAAACTGTTTGCACCCTGATCATTTAACGGCAGCACGACCTTTAAAACAGGTAAGTGTATAATATCTGGTGTCTGCTTTTACATTTCTTATTAACTGTTACATTACCACACAGCTAACAAATCTATTGTATTCTTTAGAAGATGATGAGACAGTTTGCTCTCCTGCTTCTGATGCTGGTGTCGGCCAGTACTTTCTATAAAAAACATAAAGTGCCACTAAAACCTTATGAGAAATTTCAGAAATTTGTAAATGTTCATGTAATCCAAAAAAGCATGCACAAAAATGAGTGTTCAAAATGATGAAAACAAAACAGATCAACCAAGATGGAGCGAACTGCAAGAAAACCAACACTTTCATCAGAGCACCCATACAAGACATCATTGATGTTTGCAAGAATGGAGAGGACACTTTGGTGAATGAAGAGATCATGAGAAAGAGCCTTGGAGAGTTCGATATCACGGTGTGTAAAGTGAAGGAAGAAGGCAAGTTCCCAAAATGCAAATATTATGAGGCCGAGAAGAAGAAGGCAAAGATCATCATCAAATGCACTGATGTGAGCCTCCCTGTGCACTTCCATGATGAGGCGGACTATGAGGATTATGGCCTTGTGCTGTGGTCTTAGATACAATCTGTAACTTTTGGCTTTTTTTCCTTTGGTCCCAGTCAGTACTATTGTGCACTAAGTAATTAGGCCCGAGCGCCATCAGGGCTGGCGAAGGGGCTCTTGTAATCGTATAGAGTGCACGGAGCGAAGTGGAGCGCACTCCCCCAAAGTGTGCGGAGCGCACAAAACGAGCGCGAAGCGCTCGCCTCCTCTCAAACACTCACTAACACACTCCTCTCGTCGTGCACGTTCCGTGCACGTGCACATGTATCAGAAAACGAACATTGTAATTGGACGGTGCGCGGAGCGCACTCCCCCAAAGTGCGAACAAAACGCACAAAACGAGCGCGAAGCAATCCCCTCCTCTCAAACACTCACTAACACACTCCTCTTGTCGTGCACGTCCCGTGCACATACATATATAATGCAAAGATCAACATTGTTATTGTACAGAGCCCATAAAAGTCAATGGGCGACTGAGAGCCATGGGTCACTGACGGGCACTTCGTGCCCGTCAGTGACCCAGGACCTGTACCATGAGGTAGGAATGCGCGAGCGCTTTCCGAAAATATATAGTTTATGGTACCCGCGTAAGCGGGAACATTGTTTTCGTATGGGAATATTTAGGCCCGAGCGGCCTGCCGTCGCAAGGGCCTATTGTAATCGCAACGCAGTGCGCGGAGCGCACGAAAACAGCGCGAAGCGCTGTCCCCCAGTCAAACGTAACCTCACCGTCTCAAACAGTGACTGCCCACACCTCTGGTGTGGGCCCTTTATACTTGTTATTGCAGGAAAATTAATGGGTAAACGCAACGCACTGCGCGAAGCGCACTGTACCTAGGTGCGCGGAGCGCACGAAAACAGCGCGAAGCGCTGTCCCCATGTCAACCGTAAACTCACCGTCTCAAACAGTGACTGCCCACACCTCTGGTGTGGGCCCTTTATACTTGTTATTGCAGGAAAATTAATGGGTAAACGCAACGCACTGCGCGAAGCGCACTGTACCTAGGTGCGCGGAGCGCACGAAAACAGCGCGAAGCGCTGTCCCCATGTCAACCGTAAACTCACCGTCTCAAACAGTGACTGCCCACACCTCTGGTGTGGGCCCCGTATACTTAATATTGCAGCAAAATGAATGGGGGTATATGGCCAACTGTCATACGGAAGTGGATGACGAGCGCGAAGCGCTCGTCATCCACCTCGGACCCACACGGCTGCGTGGGGGTGGTTGAGAGCTTTCCAAAAATATATAATATGTTGTCGTCGCGAAAGCGACGATATGTTTTTCCAAGAAATATTCTTCTTCTTCTTTATTAGGCCCGAGCGGCCTGCCGTCGCAAGGGCCTATTGTAATCGCAACGCAGTGCGCGGAGCGCACTGTACCTAAGTGCGCGGAGCGCACGAAAACAGCGCGAAGCGCTGTCCCCCAGTCAAACGTAACCTCACCGTCTCAAACAGTGACTGCCCACACCTCTGGTGTGGGCCCTTTATACTTGTTATTGCAGGAAAATTAATGGGTAAACGCAACGCAGTGCGCGAAGCGCACCGTACGTAGGTGCGCGGAGCGCACGAAAACAGCGCTTCGCGCTGTCCCCATGTCAACCGTAAACTCACCGTGTAAAACAGTGACTGCCCACACCTCTGGTGTGGGCCCTTTATACTTGTTATTGCATGAAAGTGAATGGGGGTATATGGCCAACTGACATACGGAAGTGGATGACGAGCGCGAAGCGCTCGTCATCCACCTCGGACCCCACGGCTGCGTGGGGGTCGTTAAGAGCTTTCCAAAAATGTATAATATGTTGTCGTCGCAAAAGCGACGATATTGTTTTTGCAAAAAATATTATTATTATTCTTTATTCTTCTTTCTTTCTTTCTTCTTTCTTTCTTTCTTCTGCTCTTTGAGCAGCAATTTGACCCCCTGAACATAGTCGAAAACTCACCAAACTTTGCCCAAAATTCAGGTCCGGTGAAAAATTAATTTAAATGTGTGTTTCGTATTGGGGAAATAAAAAATGGCGCGACAGCGCCACCTACAAAAGTGAAAATACATTGCGCCTATGGAGGAGGGCCAACGTCAACTTTGTCATAGAGCGACGGGATTCGGTACAGACATTCATCATGTGACGACAAACAAAAAATATTATTGTGGCCACGCCCCCTGACAAACCGGAAGTCCGCCATTTTGACAGGAAGGTGGGAAAATGCTGAGTCAGCGTTTTCGCTGACGTCGCATTTGAACGAACCAAATGAGCTCCAAATCGCTCCAGCTCATCTCGAGATGTGGCGCATCAAAAGTTATCCAAATTTTTTGGCTAAGTTTTACGGTTTGTTTGCGGCGAAGCCGCAATCTTTACGACGAATTTTGCGATTCATCAGAAACTACAAATTGATCCAATTTGTACAAACAAACTCCGATTAAAAATCGGAAATATACATTTTATTGACCTTTCACCCCTGGACACAACAAATGTGAAAAAGTGACATTGGGCGCGATAGCGCCCCCTCTAGGCTGAGAACAAAAAATGCATTATGGGGAAAACATTAGTTTCTCGGAAATGGATAAAATTCGGCAGAAAAATAGTTGATGGCATCCCGATCAAAAAAGCCAATGAGACCCATACCGTATTTTGTACGGTGTTGCCATGGAGACCACCGAGGCCCCCATGTTATCCTAATGGGACGGACACATAAATCTCATATTATACACAATTACAGCGCGTTACCGCCCTCTGTAAGGAACGGGTGGACAGTGGTCATGGAAGTACGGCCCGTTAGGGCCGTCCAATGCTGCTTGTGAAATAAAAAGGATTTGGGGCGCGCCAGCGCCCTCTGCAGGTTAGAGCCATTATTTACATGGAGAGGCTAAAAATGTAGTTTTGATGTTTACTGACAAAGATTTATGGCCCATCAGGGCAATAAAATGTAGTAGGCACGTTAGCGACCTCGGTACTGTTACAAAGGCGCTAAAGGAGGCACGGCCCGCTTAACGTAAACAACTAAATGCTCCCATTCGCACAAACAAACTCCGATTAAAAATCGGAAATATACATTTATTGACCTTTAACCCCCGGACACAACAAATGTGAAAAAGTGACATTGGGCGCGATAGCGCCCCCTCTAGGCTAAGAAGAAAAATGCATTATCGGAAAAAAATTAGTTCTCGGAAATGGATAAAATTCGGCACAAGAATAGCTGATGGCATCCCGATCAAAAAGCCAATGGGACCCATACCGTATTTGTACGGTGTTGCCATGGTGACGCCCGGGCCCCCCATGTTATCCTAATGGGACTGACACATAAATCTCACATTACACACAATCACAGCGCGTTAGCGCCCTCTTTAAGGAGCTTGTGGACAGTGGTCATTGAAGTACGGCCCGCCAGGGCCATCCGATGCTGCTTGTGAAAGAAAAAGATTTTGGGCGCGCTAGCGCCCTCTGCAGGTTGGAGCCATTATTCACATGGAGACGCTAAAATGTCATTTTGATGTTTACTGACAAACATTTATGGCACATCAGGGCAATAAAATGTAGTGTGGCCGCGCTAGCGCTCTTGGTAGGGTTATGGCGCGGCAATAGAGGCATTAAAGGAGGCACGGCCCGCGAGGGCCGTTCGATGCCGCTTGCGGCTTTAATATTCTATCTTTAGGCCCGAGCGGCCTGCCGTCGCAAGGGCCTATTGTAATCGCAACGCAGTGCGCGCAGCGCACTGTACCTAGGTGCGCGGAGCGCACGAAAACAGCGCGAAGCGCTGTCCCCATGTCAAACGTAAACTCACCGTGTAAAACAGTGACTGCCCACACCTCTGGTGTGGGCCCTGTATACTTATAATTGCATGAAAATGAATGGGGGTATATGGCCAACTGTCATACGGAGGTTGATGACGAGCGCGAAGCGCTCGTCATCAACCTCCGAGCCCCACGGCTGCGTGGGGGTGGTTGAGAGCTTTCCAAAAATGTATAATATGTTATCGTCGCGAAAGCGACGATATGTTTTTGCAAGAAATATTATTATTATTCTTATTCTTCTTCTTCTTCTTCTTCTTTCTTCTGCTCTTTGAGCAGCAATTTGACCCCCTGAACATAGTTGAAAAACTCACCAAACTTTGCCCAAAATTCAGGTCCGGTGAAAAATTAATTTAAATGTGTGTTTCGTATTGGGGAAATAAAAAATGGCGCGACAGCGCCACCTACAAAAGTGAAAATACATTGCGCCTATGGAGGAGGGGCCAACGTCAACTTTGTCGCAGAGCGACGAGATTCGGTACAGACATTCGTCATGTGACAACAAACAAAAATATTATTGTGGCCATGCCCCCAGACAAACCGGAAGTCAGCCATTTGACAGGAAGGTGGGAAAATGCTGAGTCAGCGTTTTCGCTGACGTCGCATTTGAACGAACTCCTCCTAGGGCGTTTGACCAAATGAGCTCCAAATCGCTCCAGCTCATCTCGAGATGTGGGGCATCAAAAGTTATCCAAATTTTTGGCTAAGATTTACGGTTTGTGTGCGGCGAAGCCGCAATCTTTACGAAGAATTTTGCGACTTATCGTAAACAACAAAATGCTCCCATTCGCACAAACAAACTCCGATTAAAAATCGGAAATATACATTTATTGACCTTTCACCCCCGGACACAACAAATGTGAAAACGTGACATTGGGCGCGACAGCGCCCCCTCTAGGCTGAGAACAAAAATGCATTATCTGAAAAAAATTAGTTTCTCGGAAATGGATGAAATTCGGCACAAAATAGTTGATGGCGTCCCGATCAAAAAAGCCAATGAGACCCATACCGTATTTTGTACGGTGTGCCATGGTGACGCCCAGGGCCCCCCATGTTATCCTAATGGGACTGACACATAAATCTCACATTATACACAATCACAGCGCGTTAGCGCCCTCTGTAAGGAGCTTGTGGACAGTGGTCATGGAATACGGCCCGTCAGGGCCGTCCGATGCTGCTTGTGAAAGAAAAAAGATTGGGAAATAAAAAATGGCGCGACAGCGCCACCTACAAAAGTGAAGATACATTGCGCCTATCGAGGAGGGGCCAATTTCAACTTTTTCGTAGAGCGACGGGATCGGTACAGCCATTTGTCATGTGACGACAAACAAAAAATATTATTGTGGCCACACCCCCTGACAAACCGGAAGTCCGCCATTTTGACAGGAAGTCTGGAAAATGCTCAGTCAGCGTTTTCGCTGACGTCGCATTTTAACGAACTCCTCCTAGGGCGTTTCACCAAATGAGCTCCAAATCGCTCCAGCTCATCTCGAGATGTGGGCATCAAAAGTTATCCAAATTTTTTGGCTAAGTTTTACGGTTTGTGTGCGGCGAAGCCGCAATCTTTACGAACATTTTTTCTATTATTGTAAATTGCAAATTGCTCCCATTCGCACAAACGAACTCTGATTAAAATCGGAAATATACATTTTATTGACCTTTCTCCCCCGGACACAACAAATGTGAAAAAAGTGACATTGGGCGCGATAGCGCCCCCTCCAGGTGCAGAAGAAAAAATGCATTATAAGTCAAACAATTTCAAGTTTCAAGTTTCTCGGAAATGGATGAAATTCGATACCAAAATAGCTGATGGCATCCCAATCAAAAAAGCCAATGGGACCCATACCGTATTTGTATGGTGTTTCCATGGGACGACCGGGAGCCCCCATGTTATTCTAATGGGACGGACACATAAATCTCACATTATACAAAATTACAGCGCGTTACCGCCCTCTGCTTGTGAAATAAAAAAAGATTTGGTGCGCGCTAGCGCCCTCTGCAGGTTGGAGCCATATTCACATAGAGAGGCTAAAAATGTTTTTTGATATTTACTGACAAAGATTAATGGCACATCAGTGCCATTAATACAATGTAGTGGGCGCGTTAGCGCCCTCGGTAGGGTTACAGAGGCAATGGCAATGGAGATGCAGCAATGGAGGCACAGACAATGGTCATGGAAGTTTGGCCCGTCCAATGCTGCTTGTGAAATAAAAATGATTTGGTGCGCGCTAGCGCCCTCTTCAGGTTGGAGCCATTATTCACAAGGACATGCTAAAATGTAATTTTTATCTGTGTTACTGACAGATAATGGTACATCAGGGCATAAAATGTAGTGGGCGCGTCAGCGCCCTCGGTAGGGTTACAGAGGCGTGGCAATGTAGGCACGGCCCGTGAGGGCCGTTCGATGCCGCTTGCGGCTTTAATTCTTTCTTTCTTTCTTTCGCACCGTCGCAATTTCACCCAGTGAACATCGACGAAAAGTCACAGATTTTGGCCCAAAATCAAACCTGATCCGACGCAACTTTTGACTATATCCAAATTTTGAATTTCAAAATAGTGGCGCGATAGCGCCACCTCCGTTTTTTTTTTACATTGCGAGATAGGACTTGGCCAAAAATGAAGTTTGTCGTAGAATCATAAAAATCGGTACAGACGTGCATCATGACAAGTTGAGCAAAAATATTATTACGGCAACGCCGTCCGCCATATTGGGTGTCGGCCATTTGGATGAAAGCCCGCGAAGCGGGAATCCGCCTTTATTTTTCACTTTGTACAAAATCTATCTCCTCCTAGAGCGTTTATCGGAACGACCTAATTTTGGGTGGAAAATAATCTTAAGAAGTAGAACTTTAAAAGTTATCCAAATTATTTTTCTAAGTTTTACGGTTTTTATGCGGCGAAGCCGCAAACTGTACTTTGAGTATTTGAGATTTTCGCAAACAAAAAATGGCTCCCATTCGCACATATGAAGCCCGATTTCGCTCATTTTGTTATCAGTTGTTAAAGTCACAGTCCTCAACACTTTCATTGGGCAAAATTCAAATTGGGCGTGATAGCGCCCCCTATAGGAATTATATGGAGAGTACAAATTTTAGTTTTACGAAAATTAAAATAATTTGGCACAAAATTCTATTTGGTCGTTCCGATCAGAAAAGTCAATCACACCCATGCCATATTTTCACGGTGTTGCCGTAGCGATGACCAGAACGTCCATTTATTCTGATGGAAAAATGTTAAACTCTATAATTCAGCGAGAAGTGAGGAACCAAAGGTTATACAAAGTACTTGGATAACCTTTGTGGATGTTCTGCGGCGCAGCTTCAGCCCCAAGTAAAATGTAAAAATATGCTTCAGTTTGCAGATATAGTGTGATACAATTCATACTACTTTTTCTCTGTATAATGTCAAAATTGAGCGCGGAGTGCGCGTTAGCGCATTCCAAAATCCTAAAACTAAGACCCTTGGGAAAAAGTTAAAAACAAACATAAAGGCAGTAGCAATACCATAATTTTAGACTGAGGGAGACAAAAGGGCGCGAAGCGCCCCCTTACTTTAGGCAGGGCGGTCGGCGAGGCCGATAATCGCCGCTTTGCGGCTATATTTGTAGTTGTTGTTGTTGTTGACGACAGGTTGGACAAGTCTTAAAAGATTGCCTATGGAGCATTATTAAAACCTCTTATTATTTATTCATAAAAATAAAAAAATAAAAACAACTAGTTCCATTCCAAGCATATAGTCCAACCTATTCAAATTGAAAATAATGAGATCTAAAGTCATTTATCTAATTTGTTACTTTATTACAACTTCGTTTTTTTACGGAAAAACAAACACATAGATAACAAGAGTGAACCACTTAAAAGTGCTTCATCCATTTGAGACACCATGACCAACGGGCCGAATTGGAAAGTGGAATTATTGTTTAATCTTATCAATTATAACTTCCAAAATAAAATAAAAAATGACTTTCAGTTGCTTGTTTGCCTTATTCCTCAAAGCAAAACTACTAGAGATTTGAAGAAGATGAGACACAGAAACAGTCCTGTTGAAGTTGTAAGTTCTATCTGCAAAGTGGGAAGGAAACCACTGATGTAACACAGTCAATGTTAAAGGAATCATAAATCAATAGCAAATGGACATAAATAATGATCAACATTTATGACACTTAATTGCATTAGATTTGTATTTTAGTGGTTCCATGCACACTTTAGTCTTGAGATAGGGTTTGATAAATGACTGTGCCACATTTTATATGGTGGAAATGAGTGAATTAAAAATATAAATATAAGTGCAGTAAGTGAATCTTGAGTCTTATCACTGTTAACCCTGTCTGTGCTGCCCTCCCTCAGTGAAACAAAGCTGGCTGCGGGTGGCGCTTAGACTTTAGCGACATTGATTTCCATTGTGGCCATATAAGCGAAGAAGTACAGACCAATCAGACGGAGCTCCTCCCTTTGACCTCGTCATAATAAACAGAAACAATGTTGTTATACACTTGCATCAGGCGAGATCTGTCGTGAAGATCAGGAAAATGTGGCCTCTACTGTATGTCGTACTTATACTGTTCCATGTCGCCCGTAAGTATTTCAATTTCAAAAACAATTATTTAGCTTTACTTGTTACAGTGCAATATTTCAATGCTTTTAAATTGTTATTTATTTTGCAGAGTGTGCAGGCATTCCTGAATTTAAGACAAAAACCTATCATGTTGGAGAAAGGATTATTCTCAAGTGTCCTCGTCCTTACAGAGAGAATGAGCTATCTCCCAGAATTTTTAGGAGCAACGTTCACATTTGATTATAAAGGCGTAAACAAGACTCCCCACTTTACAACAAAACAGGACAAAGGAACGTTTGATCTGATCATAGATGATGCCAAACCGAGTGATACGGGATTTTACTATTGTGTGAAAACCAAACAACTTGAGATGGAATTTGCAACTGCAACATTTCTAAAGAATAACGGTAAAACATTTATAATGCTGTACATACTTAAAATCACTCATGTTATTGTTGCTCTGCTCCACAGCCCCAGACTCAGCCCTGAGTGTGGAGAGTCCAGATCTCTCTGGGACAGTGGACTCAGGAGACTCTGTGGACCTTCAGTGCTGGGTGCAGACTGAGAACGCTCAGTGCTTTGAAGAGCACATGGTTCTGTGGTTCAGATCTGGACTGGTTTAGTCTACGCTCAGAGGAACAGCTCAGGTCAGTGTGACAGACGCGCAGAAGACCAAGGTCCTCACAAATGTTTCTACACTTCTCCAAAAGCATGAGCCCTCTGACGCCGGGACGTACCGCTGTGCTGTGGCAGCCTGTGGACAGATCCTCTTTGGAAACAAACCAAAGTCAAGGTTAAAGGTAATAACAACTTATGTTTCATTATATCTTTAAATAATTACATTCTGAGTTATTGTCCATTCATATTGCAGAAGAGAAGTGTGTTTTGGAGAGGACTGTCATTATCCTGCTCAGTGTCCTTCTGACCATCAGTCTGATTGTTTTAACTGTCCTCATTTGTTCCATTAAGAGGAAATGTGGACATTGTTCTTTGGTACAACATTTTTATACCTTATAAAAGGAATTATTGCCTGAATAAAACACTAACAATTAAATTTATTTCAGTCGCAGAGAATGCAAATGTACTAACATAAAAATAACTGAATGTACAAGCCGGTAAGAGAACATATTACAATTTATTCTACATGTCCCTGACTATTCTGTTATTTTGCTTTGTTAATTTCTGGTCATTATAGAGTACCATGTACACGACTTAGCCAGTTTATAATGCTTTGATACAAAATGCTACAATAAATGTTGCTTTGGTCATCCTTTTATGACTTATTTATCTTTTGCTAGTTGGTTGATTAGGCATTATTTAGGCATTAACTTTTGTTTCTTTTTTCGTGGATCAAACTTAAACTTAACCTTAACAGAATTATGTTCATGAGTTTGTTCACCACTGTATTTGTGGTGTTGAAGAGAGCATTCACGTCGACTCAAGTATGAAATTGTAATAAGATAAGTCTTTACTGATCTCACAATGGAGAACTTCACTTGTTACATTCAGCTCCAAAGAAAAAACGCTCAGGTTGTGTAGAATAGACAGGAATGTGCAAACAATTAAATTGCAAATAGAGGTATCTTATAAACAGTGACTACCAAAACTTTAGGGGGCAAAAAGTATAAACAATAGTTAAGAAAATGAAAACAAACAGACTAAATAAATAATGTAGTAGTATTAGCAGTGCAGGCTTACAGTCATAGAGCAAGTGGTAAAGTGACTCGACTTGTATTTCTAATTCTAATTCTGATTCTAATGGGACTTCAAACGTCCCAAGAATGGCTTAAAAGCCTGGCTCCAAAGAGTGTTCCTTTTATAAAATCACTATGGCCCATATGGCAACGCCCATAGGTGAAATATTTTAACCACACTGGTTTTTGTTTATCAGCCCGAAAATTGGAAGCATTTTCAGTGCATTGACTGTCTCCAGAGCCTGTCAATCAAGCTCTGGAGCTCTGTGGAGGCTCCACCCACCAAGAGCGCAGGACTTCCCGCTTTTTGCCCTTTTAAGGAACAGGCTTCTTAGGAGGAGACAGGGCGACCATGTAAGTTCACACATGACTCGGGAACCTTACAGTTAAAGGGCTGAATGGGACCTCATCTTATTATATTATATCTATGGTTTAAAGTGAAGTTAAAAAGGATTTGGCTACTACTGCTGCCATAGCAATAACAATTCAAAATATTGCCTTTCTGTCTGTTGAATCATCAAAGGGCAAAGGACACTACAAAAAAGCAGTAAGGAAATAAATATTGTCAGTCTGGGCTCATTGAAAGCAGAAACAGAACCTAATTTCAATGATGACAAAAAAGCATTAAAAAAGCAGCAGATCTTTGGTTTACTCTATACTTGTTCTGTGTCAGAAAATCGCAGTTCACACCTACCAGCAGAGCAGTTAAAAGTACTTTCACACATAAACCACAAAGCACCCGTCCTTCACGCAGCAGTAGCCTGTGCAAGCATGAGCTGATGCATCATAGAGACCACTGGCTTCAGACGAACATTCATGCTTTCTTCTTTGTTCTTTATCTTTTTCTTTAGTTAGAGGAAACAAGTGGTTATCTATCAACAAAATCATCACCAACAAAATACATTAAATACTAAAAGGTGTGCATCCAGACCTGTTTTAAGAGTAGACCTGCTGCTTTCCTAAACAGGCATAATGTTTGTTACACATCAAAAATGTGTTGGTTGTGATATTGTAAAGTACCCGGTGTTAAACTAAAGATTACGTGTATTTGTGTAGCAAATCATTGTGTCAGTGATCTTATAAAATTCCCGTGACATGTATAGTTTTGCCGACGCAGTTTGTGTCGAAGTCAATAAAATGGTCAAAATCTATGTCAAAAACCTGAGGGATTTAAATAATGATCTGACAAAAAGGGTTCAGTTCAAAGGGAAGGTTCACAGACCAATCAGATGGAGCTATGGGGCAGCTCCTTAAAACATTAATAAGCGATGAGCACCATGCAGTTACCATTAAACTTGGTCTGTCTTTACATTTTTCCTTTTATTGAAAAAGTAAATTCAACAAATCTTGCCTTCATTAAATGTGGCTCTTAATTAACAATATTTAGATTTTTTTTTTTAAACACTAACCCTTTTTGTTCTGTTCTGTGGGTGTTCTGTTGTGTATTCCTAGTTCCAATGGTCCCCAAAGTGGGGTTCGGGACCCCCTGATGTGCCTCCAAGGCATTGCAGGCTCCCCCACGTCAAAGCTTGTGAAACATATGCATAAAAAAATATTTAGTCTGCATTTGTTAAAATCTTTAGCTACACTAAAGTTGCAATGCTATATACCTGTATGTATAGCCTTTATTTCTTATATTATTGATTATATGGCTCAGCTTGTAACCCCCCCCCCAAAAAAAAAAAAAAAAAAAAAATTTGAACATTTTGTCATAATCATCAAAATTATAACAAACAAAGGCTTGACATATGTCAAATTGCATGTAATGAGTCTATATCATATATTAGTTTCACATTTTAAGTTATATTCTAATTTTCCGAGTTTCACCTGTAAATAAGTGCACCCCAGTCTGACCATGCAGCAGCTTCATAGTTGCTGGGCACGGTCACAGGTTACACAGCTCTTCTTACATTCATTTAGCCTAGAGATGCATTGCTTTGTGTGTAATTATTCTTTCTATTTTAGCCTAACCTTACAGGAAGCCATGAGGGCCTATGTGCTGTGTTTGGTGCTGCTCTCCGAATGTGTGCTTGGTCAGAGCGTCAATGCTACAAGAAATTCATCAACCAGCACATCAACCAAGGCATGAGCCAGACCCGCTGTGATAATGTGATGCGCACCAGGCAGATAACAGAGTCCACCAGCAACCAGTGCAAGGAGACCAACACCTTTATCCTGGTCTCGGCCAAAGAAGTCAAGAAGGTGCGCGGAAAGGCACGAAAACCCCATGAAAAAAAAACGTGACATGAGAGAGAGCCTCCAGCCTTTCCCTGTTGTGAACTGTAAACAGAGAAACAAAAGACTCTATCCCCACTGTGAGTACGGTCGGAGCTCTGCTACCAGGTACATCGTCATCAGCTGTGAGCAAAGCTTCCCGTGCACTTTTAAGGCTTTGCCAATGAGCTGAGAACAGCAGTGAATGAGTTAAAAACTTATATGATTAAAATCTTCAGGATCTAATTATTAGTTGTAATTTACAAGAAAACAACATTATCTGAACAGCATAATTTTGTTGAGTTTTGGTTGTGTAAGTCAAACTTGATGATAGTATTTTAAAGTCACACTGCAGAACTTCCCTCTTATGTTAGGTCACAAAAGCTAAACTGTTGTAAAATCCTGATGAACAAAAAAAAAACATTCTCATAATAATTAGGTAAACATCGATCATGCTATGTTTCCAGCAGTTATATAAGTCAAGTCTGATGAGAAATGAGCCCGTTCACTTTAAAGACCAGTGCTTCTTAAGTCATTTTTCTATCAATAATAACAGCCTAACAACCATTGAATACCTGCTTGTATTTATTATGTTTCTTGGGTGACATGTTACACAGTATGACTTTTAATATGTATTCATGTATTTTATCTGAAAGCCCATTTTGAGATAATTCTTGTGTTTTGTTAATTCCTGGATATTAGCCTGACTATCCACATAACTCTAGCGATTGTTGTGTGCATTATTTTGCATCGCAGAGTCACCAGCTTCCACTTTATTCTCACCGATCAAGGCAGCAGTTCCAGAGAAAGTTGAGTGAAATAAGGATGTTTGTAGATCTATTCTGATGGTATGTGTGGACTCTCTCAACCAAAAGATGGCAGCAGAGCAGTGGGCCAGAAATACATTGAACAATTGGCAGAAGAAATTATGCACTTATAGCAATACATGATAAACTTCTTTATTGTGTTTGCCTTTATTTACAGACAGAAACAGTAAACTATGCTTCAGCCTCACAGTGTCTCCTTTCTGGACCATATGAGAACAGCAATCACCAAGAGACAAAGAGCCAGGAGAACTACCAGCACAACTACAAGGGCCGTCTCATGCCCTGGGGAAAGAGATGAGGCATTTAAATTAAACATGTTCATACTGACTACGGTCACACAAATGTCACTTTTAAAAATATAAAATATAAAATACTCATAATCCAGTAATAAACAGGATGCAATGACTTATACATATCCCATTTAGGCCTAGTGGTGGTAATATATATATATATATATATATATATATAATATATATATATATATGGAAATATATAAACCTTTAATTATGGCACATGAGACATAATTTGTTTTGAATCATTTAAATAATGTAATTCAAATAACTTTCATTAAAAACCACAGTAGCAAATTCACACATTCTGAATCATGGTCTTCATTTATATGTATACCTTTTATACCCACATTTTATTCACATATGACTTGGAAAATAATAATAATGTAACTAATCATAAATGTCACTTCAAACAAATAATGTTTGAACATTTGATTGATAATGCTTTGTGTTAGACTTACAGGGGCTGCTTATCTCCACTCTTGTTCCGTTTCCAAACAGGATCTCTCCACATGTGGCCACAGCGCAGTAGTACGTCCCGGTGTCATTTAAGTGCTGCAGAGTTGTGGTCAGTCTGTAGACACATTTCCTTTGGTCCTGTTCCTCAGTCTGGTCTTTATAAGTGTAGATGGTGCTGGCTGGAGATTTCCCTGATCCAGCTCTGAACCAGTGCACACTGCGTTTAGAAGGACACGGGACTGAGGAGTTCCTTTTGGACACAAGAGAACACTCGAGCTCCACTGAACCTCCCAGCGGAGCAGAAGCTGAAGAGATTTGATTCACACGGAGAGGGTTGTTCTCTGGATCTGTTAAAATTACAAAGTAGAACAAAACCAAATTATTAATATATTAAAACAAGCATGACCATAGTTGAGATTTTAAGCAAAATAAATAAAATGTTTTACCAATAACCATCAAAAAAGTAGCGTTGAAGAAAGCCATTTTGTACGATGATCCAGCTTGGAAAAAATAAGAAGCTTCATCTTCTTTGGTGACATTAAAAATATGGAAAGAATAAAGATTTTTTTCAACTTTTGTTAAACTGAATCTATGATCTCTGTGTTTTTGAAGCAGCGATATTTTTTCATAGGAAGTGGCCGCTGTGCCAGTGTCTGCCGGGATACACAGGAGCGACATGTGACACAGGTGTGAGATGGATTTCCAACAATATACCACAATATACGTAGAGCAATGCAGATGAAAATGTATGTGGTTGTTTATAGTGGGGAAATCAGATCATAACAAGACTATGGAAAATTTATGAAAAAACCCCCCAATAATAATAAATTGTTGGAAAATAACAAAATGCTATAAAACTAAACAAAATATTATGTAAATCCTAACAGCATATCGTGTCTGCTGCGGAGTGACCAAGAGCAGGAAGCGAAAAGTGGTTTTCCGCTGCACTGACGGCTCCTCGTTCTCCGAGGAGATGGAGACGGCCCTGGAGTGCGGCTGCTCAAAGTGCCCGTTGTAACAGCACCGTGGGTTTCGACACTCGCCGCTGCTATTTTTGTGAATTCTTCCCCAAGATTTCTCCACACTGAACACCACTGCCATTATGTGATTCTACAACTTCTCCATGTTCATAACTTTATACTGACCAGTGCCTAATTGCAGCCGAGAAACCACAACAAAACAATGGGGCGTGTGTGCGTGTACTTTTTGACAGAGGAAATATATTGTAAAATATATGTGAGAAAACATAGAACTTATTTTTATTATGGATTTTCTTTTCTGAAAGACAAGAAAAGGACTGAGTTGTTATTTTAATGTTGATTATGTAATGTGTTACATAGTATGAAAAGTTATTTTGTATCTTGTAAGAATAAAAAAGTATATAGCAAAACAGATTAACATTCCTTAAAAATATATAAATTCATATGTATGTGTAAATCTTTAAATTCCTAATCCAATGAATTTTGTATTTTGCATGGTATTAATGTGAGTGAACTTGTGCGAGGCTTCGGACTTAAAAAAAAAAGCTGTTTTATTCAAAATGGCTGCCAAGTTGAGCCCCCTCAGTTCGCAAATAAGGAAGAGGTGCCTCTCCGTTTCCTTCACGCTCTGGAGACAAAAGGGAGCAGTGCCTCATCCACATCACCGGACATCAAAGACTCTTTACATGAGAGGATATAACCAGGTGTTTGATGTCCTCCACTAACACAGTCTGACATGGACATGTTTACTGTTCACCGGACTCTACAACAGCATGGAAGCTGTTCAGCTCACACACAGCATCACATGTGTACAATAGGACTGAATAGTTCATATAATTCAAAGCAAAATCATAATATGACATTCAGAATTTCAACTGTATTTTTCCTTAATTGTTTGCCTCTGTGTACTTCCTGCAACCCCTCAGACAAATGTACCAAAGCTAATATAAAATGAAAGTGCCTATGGTTAGTCTATTCAACAAAAGGTGCCTTAGTTAAGAAAAGTGTCTATTATGACTAATATAAGTCTAATATGTTCTTAAACGCCTTACTCCTTCCCCTCAGTTTCCTTTGTGGTATTTTTGCTGTTGAATGTGAAAGGGGAGTGAGAGCAAACTCTCATATGACTTGGAAATGTTTTATTCTGCTCATTAAAATATAACAATGATTTTCTAAAGTTTTGTTTTAATTACATAACCACGCTACAGTGAACGCTGGGAGGACATACAAGTTAGGTCAACATTTGACTAAATAAACGATTGCCACTGTGTATACTCCTTTGTTCACCCTTAGTTCTACCTTACTTGTGGCCTTGTGGTTTTACTCCCACTCACATGATCTCTCAGTCTAAAGTCAGGTCATTAAATACATTTATTTTCATCACAATGCACCAGGTTGTAATAAGATCGCTCAAATCAGTTACAAAAATATAACGCGTGTTGTGATATAGGACACATACGTTGAATGTAAAAAATAAATAAATAAACCACCATTGACTGTAAGATATTTTTTGACTCTTGACTTTTTGTTATGAATTGTTGCAAATGTATAGTGTGTGTAATCATTATTTGGTGGCCTGGGTGGACACTGATGCTTTAAAAATGGGTATTTGATGCATGACGTTTGTTGCCATGTGACTGGACTTTTCTTGCCATTTCATCTAAGATTGAAATGGAATCTTAACAGTGGGCTTTGTGCAAAGGCATAAGCAGTCTAAAGTCGGACCCTGACTGGAGGCCGTGTGAACTCACTGTTCAGACACGTATGAAGCTGATGAGTCAATCAGAATCTAGTGGTCGGAAACTGCCTGCAAAGGTGAACAACCAGAGTGAGAATTTTACATTGACTCTATCACTGTGTATCACTAGTTTGGCAGCTCCTGTAGCTTCTTTATCTTTTGTTTATGTGTTTATCTGACAAGGACCATGTACAAACACATTAATCATGAACAAACATGCTTATCTCTAGTTTATGTCTGTCTTTATTTACAATAGAAAGCAGAAAGGCCACACATCATTCATATAAAAAATCACTTGAGTTTGAAATTAACTTTATGAGTATTTAGTTTAATTGTAACCAGTGTTCAGCCAATAATCACTATCGCTTGTAAATTGTTCTGTTACGTTAAGAGGAATATATGTGGAAAAACTTAACATAGTCTTTGAAAAGAGTGAGAGGTATCTGGATCTATAAGGAAGGATGTTTGAATAGCTGATTGATTGATTGATTATTTATTCCGAGTTCAATGTACATTACATACTTTTTTTTCTCATTAACATGTGCTACTTTTATTAACTTTTGACATGCGCTTATGACATTTCCACATGCTTCTATATATACATACATAACACTGTACAAAAAACTCAAAAAGGAGTTGGAGGAAGTAAACTTATAAGTTCCCACCCCTGTATGTATCATAATTTCATTAATGTTATTGGAGCCAGTAGCAGGGCTGCAATATAATATCCTCTAAACATCCGAGTCCATTCAAATAAAGTCAACTCAATTTAAGTACTCCTGTTCTTTTCTAATTTTCTAAATATCCCTTTATATTCAAGAGACATAACATTTACAATATTAGAATTGTATTAGGACAGTAGTTGGAATGAATGAAAACTTGTTTGTATAGCGCGTTTCACATCACACAAGTCACCCAAAAGTAGTTCCAGTAAATAAATAATAACAGATGTAACCAGGAAGAAAAGTTGACGTCAGCCGTGGTGGTCGGCAGCTTGTGGTCAGAGCAGTGCAGGTAGGACGATGTCCTCTACAAAAACTGTTTGCACCCTGATCATTTAACGGCAGCACGACCTTTAAAACAGGTAAGTGTATAATATCTGGTGTCTGCTTTACATTTCTTATTAACTGTTACATTACCACACAGCTAACAAATCTATTGCATTCTTTAGGAGAAGATGATGAGACAGTTTGCTCTCCTGCTTCTGATGCTGGTGTCGGCCAGTACTTTCTATAAAAAACCACTAAAACCTTATGAGAAATTTCAGAAATTTGTAAAAGCTCATGTAATCCAAAAAAGCATGCACAAAAATGAGTGTTCCAACATGATGGAAACAAAACAGATCAACCAAAATAGAACGAACTGCAAGAAAACCAACACTTTCATCAGAGCACCCATACAAAACGTCACTGATGTTTGCAAGAATGGAAAGGAGACTTTGGTGAATAAAGAGATCATGAGAAAGAGCCTTGGAGAGTTCGATATCACGGTGTGTAAAGTGGAGGGAGAAGGCAAGTTCCCCAAATGCAAATATAAGGGCGAGAAGAAGAAGGCAAAGATCATCATCAAATGCACTGATGTGAGCCTCCCTGTGCACTTCCATGATGAGGCGGACTATGAGGATTATGGCCTTGTGCTGTGGTCTTAGATACAATCTGTAACTTTTGGCTTTTTTTCCCTTTGGTCCCAGTCAGTACTATTGTGCACTGAGTAATTGTGTGTTGATTCTGTTAAATGCCACGTTCCCCACTACTGCTGTGGGTCACTGCATTGTTATGTATTCAAGCTAAAGTGACAAGACTGAATGTAAAGGATTTGACTTTTTTTTCTCATGACAAAATCCCAATAATTTTCATTCTGTTATTCATAATAAAAAGTGTGCAAAAGTTAATTTTGTCAAGTCCCATCAGTTTGACAAAGGTTGACTGTATATGGTCAAAACAAAGTAGTTAAGAAGAAGAATATATAAACAGCAATAATACTTCATGTACAATTAATAACCATAGACCTACATGCTTTACAAATAGTGTAAACTTTTAAAGTGTTTCTATCAAAGAATAAAAAAGTATATATTTGATTTGTTGAACTTACTGTAGTTCTGTGGTTAACAGATAGATCTATGATGTCTTTAAAGCATGTGTGCATTTGTGGTTTTGAGGTGAAAAAACAAACTTGCTAAACAGACTTTTGCTGAATCCGCTCAGCAAAAATCTGGACATTAGAATTGCATTTCCTTAGAGGTGTTTTACTGAATATATATATATGTAGTAGTCATTTGCTAATACATTATTTCGGAAGTGATACTTAAAAAGAGGAATCAAGAATCCAAGCACTCCAAGCTTATACGCAGTAAACAATCAGAAGTATCATTTTGGATCCTGCGTGTTTTATTATCTGAGCCCAGACATGTCACCATTAAAAGGGAATAAACTGTGTTATTTTAAAATTTATAATTTGATGATTTGAGCATATACTGCATATATTTAATATACTATGTAAAGGGTCCGTGGGCCAAATTTAGCTCTTAAAAGGGTTGGATTTGGCCCGCAAAGGGTATTAATATGATATTTGAAATGGGCATAATATAGACAATAATTGATTTGTGCAGTGAATATATTGGAAAGTGAAGAAAGCGTACACACCTTTTTACTGTTTTTAATCAGACGGCATTTCAATCCAAACTGGATCTTCATACGCCTCACGTCATACTGCAGTGAATATACTCAAATAGGATTGTAGATAGTGTATGACCTTGGCCCGATAACTCCTAACAATAATAATAATTGCCTCAAGAGGTAATTATTATTAGAATTAAAAAGTACAGAGATGATTCATAAGGGTCCAACTTCACAAAATCAAGCGACTTTTATGAAATAGGGTAAGATATTGTATTGAACACAACCTCATTTAATAATGCCACAGGAAGCTGTTACAAGCAGTGGGTGACTGCAGTGCAGTGCCCACGATCAGTGTCTCAAAAGTACCATTTTCAAAATCAGCTACTTTAAGCATAAGTAAAGCGAGCCAGGTGTCAACATTTTCCAGATTTTGCATAAGTATGCACACAGCATGAGCAGGCCACATATGGTGAGTAGAGTCACGACTAAACATGGTCAGTGTTTAGTCATTTCATGCAGCAAAGGTCTGGAATAATCTCCGTGACGACGTGAGACTGTTCCAGATCAAAGCATGGTTATTTACTGCTGGCAATTGAACACACAGTATTTGAACAAACGTTAAATATACATATATTTAGATACTGTATGCATATATTTTCTTAGGTAATTGTATCAAGTATTTGTTATGATTGGATTTTCATTATATTTTTTTGTGTTTGGTGTTCCCCTCTTGGAACCGCCACCTTAATGTGGTGGAGGGGTTTGAGCGGCCGAATAATCCTGGGAGCTCTGTTGTCGGGGAATTCGTGCCCCTGGTAGGGTCTCCCATGGCAAACAGGTCCTAAGTGACGGGTCGGACAAAGAGCGGTTTAGAAGCCCCTTATGAGAGACCATGAGGCCGTCCTTCCATGGACCCACCACCTGCAGGAGGAGCCATAAGCTGCCCCCACGACCCAGCAACGGACAAGTGGAAGAAAATGGATGGATGGATGGATGGTGTTTGGTGTTGCTGTGAGGCACATTGAGTTGTCTTTGACATGAAATATGCTGTTTAAAGAAACTTGCCGCACTGACAATACAGAGAAAAGGCCTACATAGCAATAGTTAGGCTATTTAGAATCTATAAAACAGAAGTGAGAACAAGAAAGAACGAGCTTGGTTGTGCAAGGTTTTGGCTCAGTGCAACATTGTGTAAACTTCGGGAAACAGATGTGAGGGAGGGAACTTGAAGTGCAAAAACGGAGCCTATAAATGAGTGCAGCCCTGTCTGACCATAGAGCTTCATAGTTGCTGGGCACGGTCACAGGTTACACAGATCTTCTTACATTCATTTAGCCTAGAGATGCATTGCTTTGTGTGATTATTCTTTCTTTTTTAGCCTAATCTTACAGGAAGTCATGAGGGCCTACTTGCTGTGTTTGGTGCTGCTCTCCCCATGTGTGCTTGGTCAGATCGTCAATGACCGCTACAAGAAATTCATCAACAGCACATCAACCAGCGCATGAAAGAGAACGGCTGTGATGATGTGATGCGCACCAGGCAGATAACAGAGTCCAACAGCAACCAGTGCAAGGAGACCAACACCTTTATCCTGGCCGGGACTAACGAGGTCAAGAAGGTGTGCAGAGATGCAGGAGCACCCTATCAAAATCAACGTGACATGAGAGTGAGCCTCCAGCCTTTCCATGTTGTGAACTGTGACCTGAGAAGCAACAACCGCTATCCCCGCTGTGAGTACAGGGGGCGCTCTTCTACCAGGTACATCGTCATCAGCTGTGAGCAAGACTACCCCGTGCACTTCCAAGGCTTTGCCAATTGATCCGACAACAGCAGTGAATCAGTTAAAAAACGTATATGATTAAAACCTTCATCATGGAATTATTAGTTGTAATTTACAACAAAATAAAATGATTTGAGCAGCATAATGTTGAGTTTTGTGTTATGTAAGTCAAACTTTATAGTATTTTAAAGCCACACTGCAGAGCTTCCCTCTGATGTTAAGTCACAAAAGCTAAACTGTTGTAAAATCCTGATGAACAAAAAAAACACTCATAATAATTAGGTAAAACATCGATCATGCTATTATTTTACCGGTTATTTTACTTGCTTTACTTTTAGTATCCCGCTTACACGAGTCAAGTCTGATGAGAAACGAGCCCATTCACTTTAAAGACCAGTGCTTCTTAAGTCATTATTCTATCAATAATAACCTATCGAATACATGCTTGTATGTTATTATGTTTCATGGGTGACATGTTACACAGTATGGCTTTAATATGAGTTTTCCCCCCTTCATGTATTTTATCTGAAAGCCCATTTTGAGACGAGTAGTTCTTGTGTGTGTTAATTCCTGGATAGTAGTCTGACTATATCCAAATAACTCTTGTGTGCATTATATCGCAAAGTCACCAGCTGCCACTTTATTCTCACAGATCAAGGCAGCAGTAAAGGCAGTTCCAGAGGAAGATGACTGAAATAAGGATGTTTGTAGATCTATTCTGATGGTATGTGTGGACTCTCTCTACCAGAAGATGGCAGCAGAGCAGTGGGCCAGAAATACATTGAAAAATTGGCAAATGCACATGACAAACCTCTTTATTGTTTTTGCTTTATTACGGAGATATTTACATAATGACTTTGGTGTGTGGACAGAAAGCTTCAGCCTCACAGCGTCTCCTTTCTGGACCATATGAGGACAGTAATCACCAAGAGACAAAGAGTCAGGAGAACCGCCAGCACAACAACTTACCACCTTTACTGCTCCCGGGTGCTTTTTGCGTTTGTGTGCACGTTTAAGGAGCTGTAGCTTAGTAATGGAATCGTGTATAGGGCTACAATTTGGTCTGTGTCATGTCTACTAAAGACATTTCCAGGAACAATCAAAAATGTAAAACTATTTATAGGCTGCTAAAAATGGCAATTTTTGAATTTGATTTTTTCCCCCAAAAAATGTCAGGGGCTCTAGAAAAGGTTTATTAGGATATAACCTTGCTGCAGTAGAAGCAGGATGTCGATCGGATAAAGGGTCTTTGCGTTATAGCTTCACAAAAATGGGTCCTACTCAGAAAAGCTTTAAAGTGCCTCAGTCAACTACTGAGGCACTTTAAAAAAAATCACAATAGAAGCCATATCAGCAGTCTGTAGCCAGAACATTTTTATTTAGCTCAAATGGCTTTATGGTTAAAAAATATTTTGAATGATACTCATTTTTGCAACAAAACAACAAAAAAACGAAGTGCATTTCTAACCATCTATTCATTGTTAAAATAAAAAAGACAAGGTTCATAACGACAGAAATGCATATTTATGTACACAGACAAATATGAATTGAACATTTTAGTTTTGCATTTATGTAGATACATTTGTTTACCTCAAAAACGCTGCAGATACGTCTTCCATTAGTGTAATGGCCGTCTTACAGTTAGTGTATCTTAAACTACTTATGACCCACAAGCTCCCATTAGTGGATCAAATTTATCAGACAACGCCACCCTGGGTTATAGTGCCAGGGACACTTTCAGAAGGCCTTGCAAATTCGTGACTGAGTGGACCATGAGACATAAATATGAAAATGTACACAATTTATTTAGATCAGGTATAAAAATACAGTGGATGAGTTTTGTTCAATGTAAAATACAAATAGGCCTCATTCACACATAAAAGTCCACATTAATACAATAGGTTCGACCCACGATTCCCCAAGGCAGCAGCCCCCCAAATGTTCCCGGTGTGTGCTATGTCCTACCGGAGAGTCGCGCAGATCCACGCGGTGCCAGCTGGTTTGGGACGGTGCGTCAGCTGCGCGCACAGGTTACTGTTAAAAAGAATAGACAGCTCCTCCTCACTCCTCCCCGTTTACCATAATAACCACGTTTGAGGGGAAATCATGGCGGATTTACAGACTCCTCCTCCCCAGCTCTGACGAAGCATGTTCCTAATAAGGGCAAAAGGGCGGGATCTCACTGTAGACTCGGCCCTTGCGTGACGTGTGGCTCGCGCAGCTTTAATGCCAACAGTCCGACCTCCGTTAAGTAGGAGAAAAAAATATATTTCGAAAACCAGCCTGGTTTCTATTTTTTTGACTAACCCAGGGTTATCTCAGGAGGAATATGTAGCCATATTAAGTGTTGAAAAAATTGAAACCAGGCATTAAAGTTGTTTTTAACGTGTCTAAAGTCCAATGCTTTTCAATGGGGGCCTAGCGGCCAAATAGCGGTACTACGGCAATGGAGGAGCAATGGCGGCCTCCAGTGTTGCGGTCACAAAGCAGAGCAGCCAGCGCCCATTGGCACAGGTACAACCCACCTGGGGCCAGGGCAGTGTCCGCACTAGTCTCTAGCGGTCCTTAGACCGTTTAGTTCAGAGTGGGGGGAGAGGAGCGAAAGGGATCTTGAACCAGGTGAGGCGGGGGAAGGAAGGAGAGGAATTGGGGGGAGGAACGAAAACGCAGAGGAAGGGAGAATGGACCACGGGAGAAGGACAGGCCCGCTCGGATTCCAGTCCTAAAAAGGTACATTTTTAGACACATTTTATCCTATATGACTAAAGAACCTGCGCAGCAAAGGGCACACGTACTTACCAAAAGCGCTTCGGCGCGCCTGCGCATTAAACGCCAATCTTAACAAGCCAAACAAATGGCTTAAATTGAGCGCCACGCTACACAAGGAAAAGCTAATTAGTGGACTGTAATTAAAGATTAAATTCAATGGTAAAGCGTGCGTGAAAGCACTCGCCTGACGCTGCGCACTACAACAAGCGCCCGATTAGAATGCAGTTTTAACATAAATGACGATATTGGGCAAAGAGACGGCTTACCGGAGCTTATTAACGTAGATGCGTGCAGCACGAGCACACAGTTGTTCCAAGTTGACTGGGCCAAGCCGTAGAGGCGAGCACGCTGTGCGTAAATGGAAGCTAAAGGAATAAGATTGATTTTAGTTCGGCGGAATGAATGAATGAAAGGTTGACGCGCGATACTCACTGGAGAACGATAACGCTTTGGATCAATCGCTGGTTTTAAACTTAAATCAACTCTGTTGGCCAGATTGTTTGGCAAGGCTCCAGTCCGGCTCGTGCTGCTGCCAGCTCCAGGCAGCGGGTGACGTCAGAGGCGAGAGAGAGCTCGCGCAGGTGAAGTACCCACCTTTTAAAGGCTCAGAAGGCACGCAATAGGCCGCCAGCGGTTAAAGGGGCCTATACCACACTAGTATAATGAAGCTAGTGAACTCAAAGTGGAAGATTTATCTGGAGCATTTTTGAGGTAAATAAATGTATCTACATAAATGCAAAACTAAAATGTTAAGTTCATTTTTATCTGTGTACATAAATATGCATTTCTGTCGTTATAAACCTTGTCTTTTTCATTGTAATAATGTATAGATGGTTATTCATTCAAAAACAAGTTGAATGCTACTTGTTTTTTGCAAAAGCAAGTAGCATTCAAAATATTTTTTAACCATGAAGGCATTTGAGATAGATAAACATTTTCTGACTACAGACTGACTGACATGGCTTCTATCTGTGATTTTTTTTTTTGAAGTGCCTCAGTAGTTGACTACGTGATCAAATCCTGCATTGACTATAGGGCCATTTTTGAGCTTTACTGAGTAGGACTCATCTTTGTGAAGCTATAACACAAAGACCCTTTATCCACATCCTGCTTCTACCACAGCAAGGTTATAATAGACTCAAATCTAGAATATGAAGATGATCACTCAATACACTTCTTTTCTAGAGCCCCTGACATTCTGGGGGGAAAATCTGACATTCAAAAATTGCCATTTTTAGCAGCCTATAAATCCAAAGGTTTACAATCTAGACATTTTTGATGATTGTTCCTGGACATGTCTTTCCAGGTAGGGCTTGGCGATATATCGATATTTAAGATATATTGATATATTTTTAATGAGATATGGAAATAGACCATATTGCATATATCGAGATATTTCAAATTCAGAATAGCTATTAAGTTAATCTCAAGCTGATTTAAAAAAAAACTGAGCACTTTATTTTGTTATCTATCTATATACTGTATATAAATGCTGCCCTCAGAAAAAGATTGACCTATTTTATTTTATAGCCTTTTTTTTTAATATTATTTTTATTTAAAAGTGCACCACGGAGCTTTTTATACAGTGTTTATGTTTACATTTTATAGTGGGTTTTTAATAAAACAACTCGTATTTGGCTTTGACTTAACATTTCATTTCACAGCTCTCACTTTGCAGAAAAAATATCGGGATATATTGTATATCAATATTCAACCTAAATATATGTCTATTTAGTAGACCAACGAAGACCACGAAGTTAAGGTGTGCAGAGATGCAGAAAAACCCTATCAAAATAAACGTGACATGAGAGTGAGCCTCCAGCCTTTCCCTGTTGTGATCTGTAAACTGAAAAACAACCGCTATCCCCACTGCGAGTACAGGGGGCGCTCTTATACAAAGTACATCGTCATCAGCTGTGAGCAAGGCTTCCCCATGCACTTCCGACGTAGCAACGAATGAGTTAAAAAAAGAGTATATGATTAAAACCTTCAGGATCAAATTAGTGGTTGTAATTTACAAGAAAATAAAATGATTTGTACAGCATAATGTTGAGTTTTGTGTTATTCTAAGTCAAATTTGATGCATTTTAAAGCCACACTGCAGAACTTTCCTCTGATGTTAAGTCACAAAAGCTAAACTGAACAAAAAACATTCTCATAATAATCAGGTAAACATTGATCAAGCTATATTTCCAGCAGTTATACAAGTCAAGTCTGATGAGATATGAGCCCGTTCACTGTAAAGACCAGTGCTTCTTAAGTCATTTTTCCATCATTAATACCAGCCTATCAAATACATGCTTGTATTTTATTATTCCTGGATATTAGCCTGACACTATCCAAATAACTCTTGTGTGCATTATATCGCAGTCACCAGCTACCACATTATTCTCACCGATCAAGGCAGCAGTAAAGGCAGTTCCAGAGGAAGATGAGAGATGTTTGTAGATCTATTCTGATGGTATGTGTGGACTCTCTCTACCAAAAGATGGCAGCAGAGCAGTGGGCCAGAAATACATTGAAAAATCGGCAGAAGAAATAATGCACATGACAAACCTCTTTATTGTTTTTGCTTTATTACGGAGATATTTACATTATGACTTTGGTGTGTGGACAGGAACAGTAAACTAGCTTCAGCCTCACAGCGTCTCCTTTCTGGACCATATGAGGACAGCAATCACCAAGAGACAAAGAGCCAGGAGAACTACCAGCACAACAACTACAAGGGGATACGCATGCCCTGGGGAAAGAGATAAGGCATTTCAGTCAAGCATGTTCAAACTGACTATGGTCACACAAATTAATTTAAAAAAAGTAATTAAACAAACAAAAAAACAATACTTATAATACAGTAATAAACAGGATGCAGTGACTCATATCTCACAACACCCATTTTTGCCATAAATACGTATCCAATTTAAGCCAAGTGGAGGTAAAATAAGATCAAGCAATTAAATTATGGCACATGAGACATAATTTGTTTTGAATCATTTAATAATGTAATTCAAAATAACTCATTAAAAACCACAGTAGCAAATTCACACATTCTGAATCATGGTTTTCATTTACATGCATTTATACCGTCTTAATCACATATGACTCGGTAAATAAAAATAATAATGTAACTAAATGTCACTTCATTTGATTGATAATGCTTTGTGTTAGACTTACAGGGGCTGCTTATCTCCACTCTTGTTCCGTTTCCAAACAGGATCTCTCCACATGTGGCCACAGCGCAGTAGTACGTCCCGGTGTCATTTAAGTGCTGCAGAGTTGTGGTCAGTCTGTAGACACACTTCCTTTGGCTCTGTTCCTCAGTCTGGTCTTTATAAGTGTAGATGGTGCTGGCTGGAGATTTCCCTGATCCAGCTCTGAACCAGTGCACACTGCGTTTAGAAGGACACGGGACTGAGGAGTTCCTTTTGGACACAAGAGAACACTCGAGCTCCACTGAACCTCCCAGCGGACAGAAGCTGAAGAGATTTGATCACACGGAGAGGGTTGTTCTCTGGATCTGTTAAAATTACAAAAGTAGACCAAAACAAAATTATTAATATATTAAAACAAGCATGACCACAGTTAAGATTTAAGCAAAATAAATAAAATGTTTTACCAATAACCATCAAAAAAGTAGCGTTGAAGAAAGCCATTTTGTACGATGATCCAGCTTGGCAAAAATAAGAAGCTCATCTTCTTTGGTGACATTAAAAATATGGAAAGAATAAAGATTTTTTCCACTTTGTTACACTGAATCTATGATCTCTGTGTTTTTGAAGCAGCGATATTTTTTCATAGGAACCCTCGCAATGGTTTCGATAACTGGTTCGAACTCATTCTGAACCAGTAAATCAGTCCGGTTCAGTCCTATTGACTGAACAGATCATAGTGAAGTTATCTCCAGGTTTGACCATAGTCAGAGGAATCTGCTCATGTCCTTTGGGCAGACTGAGGCTGGAAAAATTAGAAATCAGCAGTTTGTCAAATGCACAGTTAAATATACTTCATAAATCTTTAAACCAGACATTATACTTACAAATGACAATAAAATCAATAAAGAGAAAAAGTCCGATCATAGCTGAAAAATGCACTTCACTGACACCACCTTCAGAGGGTTAGAGAATACGGAAACCTGAGAATATGGAGCCCCTGAAGAGACATGGGGGGGCGGGCAAGCGGCCTCCACCAATCGTGGATGGCCCTCAGGCTTCTTGCTGAATTGGCACACATCGCCAGAGATGGTAATTTTTACCACAAGTTTCATAATCTGCACAATTATGACCTCAAAAACTTTTACTGTAGGAAAGAGCTGGTTTTAAGGTTCCAAGCCGAAATAAAGATGTCAGACAAGGGTTACAACTCTGCTAAACACACTCAGTTGAAATTTCCACTGCATTGACCACCGATCTGTGGCCCTCCACTCTGTATACACTTCAATGTGCGACCCTCAATGAAAAAAAGGTTGGATACCCTGCTTTAAACTAAAGACTGGATTTTACCAGTTAATGCTTTCTTAATGAAACAAATGACATCATTGTTACCTTTCCTCCCAAACAGTTCATACATATCAGTAAACCTTATTTTGACAATAGATGAATGTTTCAATAGCCCACAGAATTATACAGAACATTGAGCGTATTTCACTACATCAGCAAATAATGGCAAAGGCAACTTGATCAGACACAAATAAACAGTTTAGAAAATTATTTAGTCACAATTTTGTTTTGTTTTTTGGCAGGCAGTGCACACACCCAGTGCACTCAACAAAAGTGCATCTGTCCTAGCCTGGTTTTACCATATCCTCGTACTCATTTCGTTCATTTCGTTCTGTCTGGAACTTCACAATTGAGCTCCGTTATCAGGTGGGAGGGGTGAACTCCTTTGAAACGATTGGATCTGATTTTCGCTAGCGTTTGGTCGTGACGTATGTAATGCGCCCGAGTGAGTGAAACAGCTTCATAACTCTTGGGAGCATTCATTGCACATTCCAAGGCTTCAATTTTAATTTCTGGATATTTGGGAGCCGAGCCAGAACGGATTGAAGAGCTTCCTTTACTTTCGTATCCGCCGCCATTACCGAACTACAACCAGCAAATGCGGCGCAAATGCTTGACGTCACCTACAACACCCGCCTCCCCCGCTCGCCAAGTGGTAGGTTGAAATTCAACCGATGCAACCAGTCACAGAGATCAACCCAGACGTAATGTAGGGAAAAGACCCGAGTTTACGGGTGGCTAAGGCCAGGCTACATCTGTGAGGACGACAAACAAAACCACACCTTCAAAGAGATGAGGCTTTGACGTTTTATATCCATCTGAGTCTAAAACCCTTAACAAAACAATAAACTGGCTTTGGTTTATCCACTGAAATACACAACCAGATCACCTATGTTTCCAAAAAAAAAGGATTGATTAAAATGAACTTTTGACTTGCTGACACAGAGCATGAACAACATCCACTTTCTATTCACGCCTCAATTTAAATCAACTTTCCGTAACACAGTTGATCTCACATAATAATTATGTGAGATCAACTGGTTAGGGAAAGTTGCCACAGAGACATTTTGAAACTGAAAGAGGGATTTTTGTTGTTGTTGTTGTTGACGGGTTGGACAACTCTTGAAAGATTGCCTATGGGAGCATTATTAAAACCTCTTATTTATTTATTCATAAAAATAAAAAAATCAGCACGAAGGATAAAAACAACTAGTTCCTTTCCAAGCATATAGTCCAAACCTATTCAAATTGAAAATAAATGAGATCTTAAGTAATTTATCTAATTTATGATAAGTCATTATTTGCAGTGCTTGTTAGTTACTTTATTACAACTTCATCCTGTTTGAGACACCATGACCAAACGGGCCGAATTGGAAAGTGGAATTATTGTTTTAATCTTATCAATTATAACTTCCAAAATAAAATAAAAAATATGACTTTCAGTTGCTTGTTTTGCCTTTATTCCTCAAAGCAAAACTACTAGAGATTTGAAGAAATGAGACACAGAAACAGTCCTGTTGAAGTTGTAAGTTCTTATCTGCAAAGTGGGAAGGAAACCACTGATGTAACACAGTCAATGTTAAAGGAATCATAAATCAATAGCAAATGGACATAAGTAATAATAAACATTGTTGATGCACTTAAATTTACATTAGATTTGTATTTCAGTTTGTTCCATGCACACTTTAGTCTGGGGATAGGGTTTGATAAATAATTGTGCCACATACGGTGGAAATGAGTGAATTAAAAATATAAATATAAGTGCAGTAAGTGAATCTTGAGTCTTGTCACTGTTTAACCCTGTCTGTGCTGCCCTCCCTCAGTGAAACAAAGCTGGCTGCGGGTGGCGTATTTCCATTGTGGCCATATAAAAAGAAGTACAGACCAATCAGACGGAGCTCCTCCCTTTGATCTCGTTATAATAAAACAGATACGATATGTTATCTTACAGTTGGATCAGCAAAAATCATTCGAGGAGATCAGAAAAATGTGGCCTATATTTATACTATATGTCACACTTGTACTTTTCCATGTCGCCCGTAAGTATTTTAAAACTATTTACTTGTTGCAGTGCAATGTTTCAGTGCTTTTTATTGTTGTTTATTTTGCAGGATGTGCATGTATTCCTGAATTTGAGACAAAAACCTATTATGTTGGGGAAAGGATTATTCTCAAGTGTCCTCGTCAATACGAACTGACGGAGCCATCAACACTGCATTGGATCAGATTTCTTTCTGGAAATCTCCCAGAATTTTTAGGAGCAACGTACGCATTTGATTATGAAGGCGTAAACAAGACTCCCCACTTTACAACAAAACAGGACAAAGGAACGTTTGATCTGATCATAGATGATGCCAAACCGAGTGATACGGGATTTTACTATTGTGTGAAAACCAAACAACTTGAGATGGAATTTACAACTGCAACATTTCTACAGATTAACGGTAAAACATTTATAATGCTGTACATACTTTAAATCACTCATGTTATTGTTGCTCTGCTCCACAGACCCAGACTCAGCCCTGAGTGTGGAGAGTCCAGATCTCTCTGGGACAGTGGACTCAGGAGACTCTGTGGACCTTCAGTGCTGGGTGCAGACTGAGAATGCTCAGTGTTTTAAGGAGCACATGGTTCTGTGGTTCAGATCTGGACTGGATCAGTCTAGTCCTGGTTTAGTCTACGCTCAGAGGAACAGCTCAGGTCAGTGTGACAGAGGCGCAGAAGACCAAGGTCCTCACAAATGTTTCTACACTTTCTCCAAAAGCATGAGCCCCTCTGACGCCGGGACGTACCGCTGTGCTGTGGCGGCCTGTGGACAGATCCTCTTTGGAAACAAAACCAAAGTCATTATCAAAACCAATGATAAAGGTGATTTATTTTTACATTTGTGTAATAGTAAAATTGACAACAGAAATGCCAATACCTTTATCACCACAAAATGATATTGTCTATTACAGAAGAGGAAAAGTCGATCTCAGAGAAGGCAGTTCTTACTGTGCTGAGTGTTGCTTTAACCATGAGTCTTATTGTTATAATAATTTTAATTTGTTACATCAACAAGAGGAGCTGTGTCTGTTTCTATGGTGAGCGACAAAATGTTCAAACTTTGGCTCTGAATGGAAACCTTAAACGTTTCTGTTTCAGCTGGACAAAATCAAAACGACGAAACGATCAGAGATGAACACACAAGGCAATTGGTAAGACGCAACATATAGTAAGAGAAGTATTACACAGTGTAACAACTCATCGGTCACAGGGCGATGCTGAGGCGATGTATTCTGCCCCAAAGTACAAGAAGAACAAAGCAGACAAGTCCCCGCGGAGAACGGTCAAGACAGAAGAACATGTGGTCTACTCTGATGTGAGAGTCAGACATTAAAGTCATAAGGAAATGTTGTAATGGAAAAATAAACTGTTCCTTATTTGTACATATTTTGTGCAGTGCTTTAATAAATTCTGCATCTATAGAGTAATGAATGTCCATGAATGTTGCAGCAATAGTAATATCATAATTTTATACAATCAATGAGTTTGTGATTTGAGACAGACAAGTCTTCCACCTGAGTCTGTTTCTTTAAGAGGTAGAAGGTCAATGCAACTGAGGAGCTCATTAAGATCAACATGTTTCACTATAAACACTGTTCACGTGTGTAAGTCGAATAATTTTGTTTGGGGAAATAAATTGTGCTCCAGCATTACAGCATCAGGGCTAAATTGCATTGTTAAAGTACAGTGCACCGTAGTCTTCACACTAAACTACAAGTTCCCCAAGAGATTCACATGTCATCAACGCCATCGCTGTGGTGATCTGAGCGTGGCTGCATCGCTCTGAACAAGTGTTGAGACAAAGTTTTCCACCAGCCGACCTCGAACTGTGTAGAGAAACCAAACCACAGTGATCAGCTTCACAGAGAGGAGAGTCTTTTACTGACTGACTAATCTCCAAACCAAACCAGCCGCTCAGAATAGACTAGCTATGGGCTTATACTCCACACTTATGGCGTTTTAGATGTTTGCATTAAATTAATACATGTCATTGCATGCTGTTCTGGAGGTGCTTCGAATGCATGATGAGTGTAGAGTATTTGCAACGATTTTTACAGTGTCACACCTTGATACGAAACACAAACCACAACTTTCCATCAAACATGTACAAAGTTGATCGGGGACTATTGTCTTGCACAGGGCAATAATGGAGTTTCAATTACACAATGCAACATGCACAAAGACATGATTAAAATTTACACATTGATTTATATTGTATTTCTTACTAAACAGCAATAGATACATTAAACTCTCTTTTTCCGGTCTTTTTTTTTTTACATAATAAAAGTTTTGATAATAAATGACAGTTTGGTGTTAGCTTTTTAGTCATAATGACAGTCATAAACAATCATCAGTAAATCCTTGTGTGTAAGTAGAAGTTGCTGGTTTGAGCTGCTGTAAACAGGAAATTATTTCAGGTTTATTGTATGTCCTAAAAAATGACATGAGCAGTGTGAGATTCAATGCATCCAAAATGCAGATTGTTCTTTTAAGGTCGCCTCTATGAAACTTGTCCTCTCTAAAATTAACTACAACAAGTGAGAACCTAAATAAGGTAAAACATTTCCCTTGCATTTTTGTTTTGTGAATTGATGTATCTGAGTGAGTCTTCTCTTATCCAATCAACTTGCAGCAATATGTAGCTCCATATTTTCCAAAGCGTTCCCAGGACTGGACCCAAAGTAAACCAGAAGAAGCAAAGCTCAGATCACTTGTGTTTTAAACCACTCCATGGGGCCATTTGTCATCTTTTTTCCCCCTACTCTTCCACATGTCAATATCAATGTCAACTTTATTTATATAGCACATTTAAAAACAGCTACAACTGCCCAAAGTGCTGTACAATAAACATTATAAAGTACAATTGAAGAGTAAAGCAGTCACAAAATATACAACATGAAACAATAATAAAATACATGGGATCTGCTCAGCACATGTAGACGGATAAAAAGGAGGTGAGGACCCAGAGTGAGGGGACCTGCACATCTAGATGACGAGGCAAATCGGATAAAATTGTACAATATGTTACGGGTGGTTCAGATCGTAACATCTTTTGGCAGCGTTATTTCCACTGTGAAGATATGAAGCGAAGAACCACAGACCAATCAGATGGTTCTGACGAGCTCCTCCCTCTCGTATCATTATAATAAGCCACGATTTATACTGCGCTTAGAGAAGACGTTTTATCCAGATGGTCAAAATGATGTTCCATTGTTTTTTTACACCAATATTTCTCACACTGGCACGTATGTATCAATAAATATTTGTTTAATTGGTTATTTTCATTGTTTGGAGTTTATTATAATAAATGTCTGTTGTCTATTTTTCAGGATGTGCAAAGGACAGTCTTGAGGAAGAAAAGTCTTTTGATGTGGGACAAACAGTGACTCTACAATGTCCTTGTGATTCCTCTGAGACCAACACGCTCTTATTCTGGATCAAGGTCCTCACAAATGTCTCTACACTTTCTCCAAAAGCATGAGCCCCTCTGACACCGGGACGTACCGCTGCACTGTGGCGGCCTGTGGACAGATCCTCTTTGGAAACAAAACCAAAGTCGTGGTTAAAGGTAATAACAACTTATGTTTCATTATATCTTTAAATAATTACATTCTGAGTTATTGTCCATTCATATTGCAGAAGAGAAGTGTGTTTTGGAGAGGACTGTCATTATCCTGCTCAGTGTCCTTCTGACCATCAGTCTGATTGTTTTAACTGTCCTCATTTGTTCCATTAAGAGGAAATGTGGACATTGTTTCTTTGGTACAACATTTTTATACCTTATAAAAGGAATTATTACCTGAATAAAACACTAACAATTAAATTGTATTTCAGTCGCAGAGAATGCAAATGTACTAACATAAAAATAACTGAATGTACAAGCCCGCAAGTAAGAGAATATAAATTAAACATATTACATGTTTCCCATTTCAAAGGAACTATTTTTCACCACAGCGAGATGCAGACCTGACATATTCTGCTCCAAAGTTTAAGATGGAGAACTTCACTTGTTACATTCAGCTCCAAAGAAAAACGCTCATGGTGTGTAAAATAGACAGGAAATGTGCAAACAATTAAATTGCAAATAGAGGTATCTTATAAACAGTGACTACCAAAACTTTAGGGGGCAAAAGGTATAAACAATATATAAGAAAATGAAAACAAACATCCATCCATCCATTTTCTTCCACTAGTCCGTTGCCGGGTCGTGGGGGCAGCCGTCTGAGCTACCCAAATCACATTGCACCAGCCCCTACGGCTCCTCCTGCAGGTGGTGGGTCCACAGAAGGACGGCCTCATGGTTCTAACTGGGCCTGAAAACAAATAGACTATAATAAATAATGTAGTAGTATTAGCAGTGCAGGCTTACAGTCATAGAGCAAGTGGTAAAGCGACTCGACTTGTATGTACGTCTGACTCTGACCTTGAAAACCACAACAACATGTCGCTCTGTGGTGAAAGGTGGCTCTTGTGACTTTGAAGCTCTTAAATGCAAAGGGACTGAACAACTTTTACTTCCTGTCTTACTTCCTGGCGAGGAATGCGTTTCTCTATGGTCCTCATGGCGGGGAGCTGACATTGCTGTAATACCACTCCCTAGTGGCCATGGGCGACTCCAAGAGACACTTGGGAGCATTGATTCTAATGGGACTTCAAACGTCCCAAGAATGGCTTAAAAGCCTGGCTCCAAAGAGTGTTCCTTTTTCTAAAAATCACTATGGCCCATATGGCAACGCTGGGGTAGGTGAAAATTGGAAGCATTTTCAGTGCATTGACTGTCTCCAGAGCCTGTCAATCAAGCTCTGGAGCTCTGTGGAGGCTCCACCCACCAAGGCGCAGGACTTCCCGCCTTTTTGCCCTTTTAAGGAACAGGCTTCGTAGGAGGAGACAAGCCGACCATGTAAGTTTCACACATGACTCGGGAACCTTTACAGTTAAAGGGGCTGAATGGGACCCACTCATCTTTATTATATTATATCTATGGTTTAAAGTGAAGTTAAAAGGATTTGGCTACTACTACTGCCATAGCAATAAACAATTCAAAATATTGCCTTTCTGTCTGTTGAATCATCAAAGGGCAAAGGACACTACAAAAAAGCAGTAAGGAAATAAATATTGTTCAGTCTGGGCTCACTGAATGCAGAAACAGATCCTAATTTCAATGACAACAAAAAAGCATTAAAAAGCAGCAGATCTTTGTGTTTACTCTAAACTTGTTTCTGTGTCAGAAAATCGCAGTTCACACCTACCAGCAGAGCAGTTAAAAGTACTTTCACACATAAACCACAAAGCACCCGTCCTTCACGCAGCAGTAGCCTGTGCAAGCATGAGCTGATGCATCATAGAGACCACTGGCTTCAGACGCACATTCATGCTTTGTTTCTTTGTTCTTTATCTTTTTTTTAAGTTAGAGGAAACAAGTGGTTATCTATCAACAAAATCATAACCAACAAAATACATTAAATACTAAAAGGTGTGCATCCAGACCTGTTTTAAGAGTAGACCTGCTGCTTTCCTAAACAGGCATAATGTTTGTTACACATCAAAAATGTGTTGGTTGTGATATTGTAAAAGTACCCGGTGTTAAACTAAAGATTACGTGGTATTTGTGTAGCAAATCATTGTGTCAGTGATCTTATAAAATTCCCGTGACATGTATAGTTTTGCCGACGCAGTTTGTGTCGAAGTCAATAAAATGGTCAAAATCAATATCTAAATTGAGGGATTTAAATAATGATCTGACAAAAAGGGTTCAGTTCAAAGGGAAGGTTCACAGACCAATCAGATGGAGCTATAGGGCAGCTCTCTTAAAACATTAATAAGCGATGAGCACCATGCAGTTACCATTAAACTTGGTCTGTCTTTACATTTTTCCTTTTATTGAAAAAGTAAATTCAACAAATCTTGCCTTCTTTAAATGTGGCTCTTAATTAACAATATTTAGATTTAAATAAAACACTTTTCCCTTTTTGTTCTGTTCTGTGGGTGTTTCTGTTGTGTATTCTTATGTTCCATTGGTCCCCAAAGTGGGGTTCGGGACCCCCTGATGTGCCTCTCTAAGGCACTGCATCAAAAATATTTAGTCTGCATTTGTTAAAATCTTTAGCTACACTCATTATCATTTGTTGCAACGCTATATACCTGTATGTTTAGCCTTTATTTCTTATCATTTTGATTATTATGGCTCAGCTTGTAAACCCCCCCCCAAAGTAAATAAATAAAATAAAATTAGAACATTTTGGAAATGTACTGTAAGTCATAATCATCAAAATTATAACAAACAAAGGCTTGACATATGTCAAATTGCATGTAATGGGTCTATATCATATATTAGTTTCACATTTTAAGTTGATATTCAAATTTTCCGAGTTTCACCTGTAAATAAGTGCACCCCGGTCTGACCATGCAGCAGCTTCATAGTTGCTGGGCACGGTCACAGGTTACACAGCTCTTCTATCAACATTCATTTAGCCAAGAGATGCATTGCTTTGTGTGTAATTATTCTTTCTATTTTAGCCTAACCTTACAGGAAGCCATGAGGGCCTACGTGCTGTGTTTGGTGCTGCTCTCCGAATGTGTGCTTGGTCAGAGCGTCAATGCTACAAGAAATTCATCAACCAGCACATCAACCAAGGCATGAGCCAGACCCGCTGTGATAATGTGATGCGCACCAGGCAGATAACAGAGTCCACCAGCAACCAGTGCAAGGAGACCAACACCTTTATCCTGGCCGGGACCAACGAAGTCAAGAAGGTGTGCAGAGATGCAGGAGCACCCTATCAAAATAAACGTGACATGAGAGTGAGCACCACGCCTTTCCCTGTTGTGAACTGTAAACAGAGAAACAAAAGACTCGTCATCAGCTGTGAGCAAGACTACCCGTGCACTTTTAAGGCTTTGCCAATTGATCCGACAACAGCAGTGAATGAGTTAAAAACGTATATGATTAAAACCTTCAGGATCTAATTATTAGTTGTAATTTACAAGAAAATAAATTATCTGAACAGCATAATTTTGTTGAGTTTTGTGTTGTGTAAGTCAAAGTTGATGATAGTATTCTAAAGCCACACTGCAGAATTTCCCTTAGCTTCCTATACAGGCTTTTCTCCTAGTCACTGGTATAACACGTGGGTAAAGCTCAAGAAAGATGAAGTCTTTCATGGCTCACATCAGTGCAGTAGACCCCAACATTCAATTCGCACATGAGGAGGCCAAGAATAATCGCTTGGCATTTTTGGACTGTGATGTGAGCATTGGTTCAAATGGACAGCTTCAGACAGAAGTCTACAGGAAACCCACACATGCAGATCAATATCTGCTCTTCGATTCAAATCACCTTCTTCAACACAAGCTAGGAGTAATTAGAACACTGCAGCACAGAACAAGTACCTACAACAGCTGAGGGAAAGAACAGCAGCTTGACAGTTTGTGGATACCCGTGTTATGGAACAGACTTCTAAACCCAAAAGCAGTACTCAGCACACAAAGCAAGGTTCACCAAATTTATTCTAGAGAAAGGGGGATCGGGTTGGGGGGCCAGTGGAGCAGGTAGGTATCAAGCTGGGGGCCAGTTGCCTGGCCTGCCAGACACTCCTCCTTTCTGTTCAAAAGAAGAACCGTCTGGGCAGCTGCTCGCAGCCAATCATTTCACGATTTGACCCACATCGGTCCAATCACGCACCAAGAGACGGAAGCCGTCACCTGTCACCACCACGCACTCTTCCAAAACATTAAAGATGGCGGCCGATACACTGTTTTCTTCGGCTCTTTCGTCTGTTTTAAATCATTTGGAAAATATGAAATCCCTAAAACCGGAGCAAGAAACAGCGTTCGAAGCGTTCCTCGTAAAAAAGGACGTTTTTGGAAAGGCTTTCTGCCGCTTGTTACTGCAACGTATCTAGCGTTGCTCTAATTGGTTGATGCCGTCTGTCAATCACGCCCACCGGGAAATTGTTGAGATCACGCTCGCTCCCAGACTAATGCTGCATCCGAAACCAGTAAATTGGTAAGAGGTCTTACGCCAAACCGGATGTGCGTCAGCGTCCGCCATGACAAGATGCGTCCGAATTGGGCTTTCAGTTAGGAAGGAGTTAGGGAAAGTGACCTGTTGCTAACTATCATAGCCACTTTAGCATAGGGACCTCTGATGCTAACTTACTGGCGATTAGGAGCTATGTGCCATCCCATAAGCCACTGCGCCAATCTCCCCACCCCCCTCGCCCCCACCCTCGAGTGATTCATGCGCAACCACTGTTGATTGACAGGTGCACATTTAATAATAATAATAAAAAAAATATTCTGCACAAGCCAAACTTCATAAAAGTGACAAAATACATGTTAGAGTCACCACAGCTCAGTCACATAGTTTTAAAGAGCCTCCTCAGTAAATGGCTTAAATGAAGGCAGTTTGTGCTTTTGCTTTCTTTTAGTAGAAACTTAAGCCACATGGCTAATTTGCATACTGTAGCTTTATGAAACAGCTGTTGAGATAAAATAAAGGGAAATGTGAAGGATCATTTGGATGTTTCTCTTTTTTCCCTTAAATGTCTTTATTTGGACACTATGTTGTTGTTGGACAATATACAGTAGGTGGCGGTATGCACTTTTGTTTGGCTTGCACTGAATTTTAAAGAAGAAGAAACAGCTGTTGGTGATGTCACTTCCCCTTCCCCTGGTAAGGACGGTCGAATTGGGCAAATGCTGCTGAAGCAGAAGTTCACTAACTGCATAGAGATCTAACAGTTGACCCCATGAAAGGTTAAGGATTAGTTGCTAGTGTTAGTACTTAGAGGCTACAATTTAATGGTTTCGGATGCAGCCTATATGTCTTTGAAATATCTATGAAAAGGCATGTCGTTTGGCAGGCCAGGCAAGGGGGCCAGTGGAGCAGGTAGGGCTGGTGCTGGTGGAGCAGGATGGAACTGAGCCTTGGGTCCAGGAGGAATGGTGGATGGGGTGCAGCAGGTGAGTGATCCAGGTACAATGCTGGAAACAGGATACAAAGAATTACAAAAGGATCCAAAAGACAGGTAAGCTAGATCAGATTTTAGTTTAGAGCCAAGAGACGGGTACTGCAGTTGCTTTACTGAGGAACTGGCGAAGAATGGCTGCTGAACCAGGGTAATGAAGGACTGGACTGATTGTAGATGGACCTCAGGTGAGTGATGGCAGCAGGTGGGACAAAATGGCAGCCTCGCGCCAGGTGAGTTGGCACACACATAAAACACACAACACACACACACACACACACACACACACACACACACCACACACACACACACAGCACACACACCACACACACACACACACAACCACACAGCCACAACACAACACACACCATCACACACACACACACACACACACACACACACACACACACACACACACCACACAACACACACGACACACACAAACAACAATAGGAGAAGTGGAGAATAGAAAGAAACAGCAATGCTCCTGACAACCAGAGATTGGACTTTGATAAGGGTGAATGAAAGTGCAAAGAAGCAAAAGACACACAGACAGGAAACAGAGCCCTAGAAAGGAAAGGAAGTGGCCACCTTATGTAGCAAGAGTAGAGAGAAAACTGTAACATGGATTTCCAGAAAAACACAAGATTCCATTAATATTTCAAGCAGTCTAACACTTTGAGACAGAAGTTAGTCCATTCTAAAGACAAGAGACCGCGCATCAAACAGAGTAATGTAATGGGCGACAGTGGCGCAGATGGTAGAGCGGGTGGTCTCATGATCGGAAGATCAGGGGTTCGAATCCCGGCTCCTGCAGATGCAGACTGTCGTTGTGTCCTTGGGCAAGACACTTCACCCAATGCCTATGTGTGAGTGGTTGGTGGTGGTCGAGGGACCGTTGGCGCAGATGTGTGCAGCCTCGCTTTTGTCAGTCTACCCCAGGGGAAACTGTGGCTACAAAATGTAGCTTATCAGCATGGAGTGAATGAACCCCCTCCCTTTCATGTGTGAAGCGCTTTGGGTGTGACTTGTGTCATATAAAAAGCGCTATACAAATAAGATTCCCTTCCTCCTTCCCTACTCTATTCAGTGCCGGCTGTCCATCTCCATCTGAAAGCCACTAACCACAATTTGAAGACAAAGAGGTTAAAATATTAGCTAGGGTGAAGAGATGGTACGAAAGGGGAGTAAAGGAAGCCATCCTTGTAAAACAACAGAAACCAAGCCTCAATAGAGGTGGGGAACTGGGCATGCCTTGTACCTGCTCTATAACAGCCTATTGAGAATGAGGAGTCACGTGCCGAGTTGGGGTGATTTGGGGGGGGGGCTCTGAGCCTGTCGGACATATTGGCTGCGGATTGGGGGATTTCACGCATTCCTCATATTCCAGAGCACTTTAAATTTGCGCATTTACGTTTTCGGCGAGACAGAGACGGATCTACGAATACGACAACGAAATGAAGAAAGTAAAGCAATGCAAAGAGATAGGGCGAAAGAAAAGGGACCTTACAGGAACAAGCTCATACCAAGCGCAAAACAGCGGTATTTGGAGAAGCTTGCGGACATTCAAAACATCGACCCATACGAGCTCCCTGCAGCAGAGACCTGGACCATTTACCTCCGTGCACATACTTGGACATAGTAAACTACCTTGTATTTGGTGTAAGTTTCTACACGATGCAGGAGTTTAAAAGCCACAAGTCTTTGGAAAGATAAGAGACTTTCTGCTGTGGGTCCAGGACTTAGCTCTACAAGCCTCCAGCTGGTGAAAACAGCGTTGTACTGGCAAAAGTAACTTTCTTCACATGCGTTTTAGTGTGTTGTCATTACATTGCATTTAGCAAAATGACAAAGTAATAAAGTGCGTGTTTCGTAAACACTACATTGTTACGAGATGTTCAATGTACACAAACGTTTCCAACATGTTTTGACAGGTCAGAGACTTGCGCTCCTTGATGCCGTGTCCATTTCTCTAACCTAAAAAACTGTGTCCCATTGTTCCTACGTTTTCCATGTCTATCGTGTGAGGTATTGGAGCAGTTTTTAACACAGCAGTGACTTCCAGGCGGTAAAACAGTGCGGAATAGCAAGAACCTCAGCTACTACCGCGTTAACAACACACGTAAACGATGTGTATTGCCGCCGGAGCGCAGCCAATATGGCCTGCCATCAATTGCCATCAATTGATTCACCTGCCATCAATTGATGGCAGGTGAACGACCCTCTTTTGTTAAGGCTAATGGGTCGTCTACGCCCATTGACTCAGCAGCAGAGTAGAACAAAGACCTGCTAGTTGAGTGATACTGTAAACAACTTGAATTGGAATTTTGGCAGTCTGGTTCCCTCAAGCCTGGGAGGAGCCTGGGTCTTTTTAATCCTTTCCAGTTGGGTTATAGTGTCTTTTATGACCTGAAGAGCTTATGAAGAAGCTTCTGTGATTAGAAGCGAAACACCCTCAACTTTACCAAACCCAGTCCAGGCGATGATTTAACATTTTTCTACGTTTAAATGTAATCATTTATAACTTCCAAAATGAACATGAATTTCAGTTGCTTGTTTTGCCTTTTTTTCCTCAATGGAAAACTACTAGAGAGTGAAGATGTTGAGATACACTTAGTCTTGTTGAAGTTGTAAGTACTTATCTGTTAAGTGGAAAGGAAACCATTAATACTGCAGGTGATGTAACACTGACAATGTTCAAGGAATCATAAATCAATAGTAAATGGACATAAATAATAATAAACATTTATGATGCACTTAAATTTGCATTAGATTTGTATTTTAGTTGGTTCCATGCACACTTTTGTCTTGAGATAGGGTTTGATAAATAATTGTGCCACATTTTATATGGTACTTATCTGTTAAGTGGAAAGGAAACCATTAATACTGCAGGTGATGTAACACTGACAATGTTCAAGGAATCATAAATCAATAGTAAATGGACATAAATAATAATAAACATTTATGATGCACTTAAATTTGCATTAGATTTGTATTTTAGTTGGTTCCATGCACACTTTTGTCTTGAGATAGGGTTTGATAAATAATTGTGCCACATTTTATATGGTGGAAATGAGTGGATTAAAAATATAAATATAAGTGCAGTAAGTGAATCTTGAGTCTTATCACTGTTTAACCCTGTCTGTGCTGCCCTCCCTCAGTGAAACAAAGCTGGCTGCAGGTGGCGCTTAGACTTTTAGCGACATTGTTTTCCATTGTGGCCATATAAAGCGAAGTACAGACCAATCAGACGGAGCTCCTCCCTTTGATCTCGTCATAATAAAACAGAAACAATATGTTGTTATACACTTGCATCAGGCGAGATCTGTCGAGAAGATCAGGAAAATGTGGCCTCTACTGTATGTCATACTTATACTGTTCCATATCGCCCGTAAGTATTTCAATTTTCAAAAACAATTATTTAGCTTTACTTGTTACAGTGCAATATTTCAATGCTTTTTAAATTGTTATTTATTTTGCAGAGTGTGCAGGCATTCCTGAATTTAAGACAAAAACCTATCATGTTGGAGAAAGGATTATTCTCAAGTGTCCTCGTCCTTACAGAGAGAATGAGCTCTACAAACTGCATTGGATCAGATTTCTTTCTGGAAATCTCCCAGAAGTTTTAGGAGCAACGTACGCATTTGATTATAAAGGCGTAAACGAGACTCCCCACTTTACAGCAAAACAGGACAAAGGAACGTTTGATCTGATCATAGATGATGCCAAACCGAGTGATACGGGATTTTACTATTGTGTGAAAGTGGAACTACTTGAGATGGAATTTGTATCAGCGACATTTCTAAAGAATAACGGTAAAACATTTATAATGCTGTACATACTTTAAATCACTCATGTTATTGTTGCTCTGCTCCACAGACCCAGACTCAGCCCTGAGTGTGGAGAGTCCAGATCTCTCTGGGACAGTGGACTCAGGAGACTCTGTGGACCTTCAGTGCTGGGTGCAGACTGAGAACACTCAGTGCTTTGAAGAGCACATGGTTCTGTGGTTCAGATCTGGACTGGATCAGTCTAGTCCTGGTTTAGTCTACGCTCAGAGGAACAGCTCAGGTCAGTGTGACAGACGCAAATGTTCTACACTTTCTCCAAAAGCATGAGCCTCTCTGACGCTGGGACGTACCGCTGTGCTGTGGCGGCCTGTGGACAGATCCTCTTTGGAAACAAAACCAAAGTCATTATCAAAACCAATGATAAAGGTGATTTAATTTTACATTTGTGTAATAATAAAATTGACAACAGAAATGCCAATACCTTTATCGCCACAAAATTATGTTGTCTATTACAGAAGAGGAAAAGTCGATCTCAGAGAAGGCAGTTCTTACTGTGCTGAGTGTTGCTTTAACCATGAGTCTTATTGTTATAATAATTTTAATTTGTTACATCAACAAGAGGAGCTGTGTCTGTTTCAATGGTGAGCGACAAAATGTTCAAAATTTGGCTCTGAATGGAAACCATAAACGTTTCTGTTTCAGCTGGACAAAATCAAAACGACGTAACGTTCAGAGATGAACACACAAGGCAATTGGTAAGACGCAACATATAGTAAGAGAAGTATTACACAGTGTAACAACTCATCGGTCACAGGGCGATGCTGAGGTGACGTATTCTGCCCCAAAGTACAAGAAGAACAAAGCAGACAAGTCCCCGCGGAGAACGGTCAAGACAGAAGAACATGTGGTCTACTCTGATGTGAGAGTCAGACATTAAAGTCATAAGGAAATGTTGTAATGGAAAAATAAATGTTTTTTTTTTCATTTGTACTGTACATATTTTTTGCATGTGCTTTAATACATTCTTGCATCTATAGAGTAATGAATGCCCATTGCCCATAAATGATGAGTTAGTAAATGAGTTAGTAATTTGAGACGGACAAGTCAGGACTGAGGAGCTCATTAAAGGACCTGTATCATGCTATTTTAGCCATTCCAAAGTAAAGTATAGGCATTTATATGATATATTGTACCTCTATCACTATGGAGTACTCATTTTGAAAGAAATATAAGTATTTTTGGGGGGTATTTTCAGTTAACTCCGCCCCTCTCTCAGCTCATTCCACATTTTCAGTATTATAAATATAAATATCACTGCAAAAAGTGAAGTTACTTCACGTAATGCAGTTATAAGGAGTTGACATGTGCAACGCAGTTTCATAAATGGCTAACACACACATATGCTAACACGCGTTTTGATTAACTCACCGCTCAGCAAGGCTTCCCCAGGGTTATGGGACACGCGTTGGTTATAAAAGTTAATCCACTTTGATTCTGGCCAAGGTTCACCAAGCATCCATCAGGTTGGTTGATATAGTAGCTGGATCCCGGAAAGAAATTCCAACTTCTGGCGAGTGCACTCTTCTTTAGGAAGGTTGAATAGTCCTGTTCCTCTCGTACCCAAATGTGCATCCGTGACATTATCGTTCGGTAAGAAAAAAGAACAGGCGGTGTCCAGAGTAGGTTAGAAAGAGCTCAGTCTTCAAAAACAACACTTCTCCTTGGATCCATGGATCCCCCGGCCGTGGGTGCGTTTGATTAGCCTCGTGGACAGCACAGCACAGGAGAGTTCCTTTTTATTTATGTATTTTTTTTGTATTTTTTTTTTCTTCTTTATTTCTCTCTTACAACAAAAACAATGAAAAAGCTGTTTTATAAATTAAAACTAGGCCGTAAGGCATTACATTACAGACGTAGAGCACTTCCGTTCCTTTGTGACGACACAACTGAACAGCTCAGTCGTTTACCAGGAGAGGGCGGAGCAGCAGCTCAGAGAGCAGGATTCAGGAGGATTACTTAGAACTGCGTGAATGAAGCCAAAAACCGTTCTGGGGGTGTTTTTGATAAGGAAATAGCATAACAACATGGCTAAAAACTCCAAAAAGTCAATTTTGCATGATATAGCTCCTTTAAGATCAACATTTTCACTATAAATACTGTTCACATGTGTAAGTCGAAACATTTTGTGTGGGGAAATAAATTGTGCTCCAGCATTACAGCATAAGGGATAAACAACCCCCCCCCCCCCCCCCCCCACACACACACACACAAGAGATTCACATGCCATCCACGCCACAAACGGGCTGTGGTGATCTGAGCGTGGCTGCATCGCTCTGAACAAGTGTTGAGACAAAGTTTTCCACCAGCCGACCTCAAACTGCGTCTTGAAACACAGTGATCAGCTTCACAGAGAGGAGAGTCTTTTACCGACTGACCAAACTCCAAACCAAACCAGCCGCTCAGAATACACACGCTATAAACTTCACAATTACGGTGTTTTCGATGTTTGCGTTCAATGAATAAACGCCATTGCATGCGGTTCTGGAGGTGCTTCGAATGCATGGGAGTGTAGTGTATTTGCAAAGATTTTTACAGTGTCACACCTTGATATGAAACACAAACCACAACTTTCCATCAAACAAGTTAGTCGGAGACTATTGTCTTGTATAGGGCAATAACGGAGCTTTGCAGTTACACAATGCCAACATGCACAAAAACATTATTCAAATTTACACATGGATTTATATTTTATTTCTTACTAGACAACAATAGATACATTAAACTCTCTTTTGTGATCTTTTCAACTCAAATGGTTTGATTTGAGGTCAAGACGAGAGCATACACCCAAATGTAGCATAGTTTGTCAGTCATCTCAACAGTGTGAACACTATGGGAGCCCGTTTCCTCCATGTTTAAAAATAAAAGCCCATCAGGAAGTTGAAACTATGAGATTTAAAGTCAGAATTCTTTGTTTAAATCTCAAAATTCTGAGTTTAAATCACGAAATGAGGTCTTTTAAAACTCGGAAATTCGAGATTTAAACTCGGAATTACGAGTTTTTAAGATCTGTGATCATAGACCGGACCTTTGAAAATTCAGATGTTGTTGCCGTTCTCTGTCTGGTGCAGTCTGAACTGTGGAGCTTGATCCGGCCAGGGCTGACGGAGCTGAAAATGACGTACTCGCAACTTGGAAGGAGCTGTTGCCTGAAAAACAACTGCTGTTTTGGGGCAAACTAGTCCCTCTTTGCCACTGCAATGTCCTATGGATCTTTAACTATACCCCATGGTCTACGCCAGGATCTCCCCAGCATTGATGCCTGTATCCAGCCCATACACTTAAAAAACGGGCGATGGCGGTGGACAAGGGATAGTCAATTAGCCCGGTTAGCTTGTTATAATCGCCCACAGCTCATTGTTGATGAAAAGACTGAAATCATCCACAAATGTGTCAAGCCCGACTCAGTGTGTGATAATCTTAAAAGCTGCTTTATGTAGTTGCATGTCGTTACCGGCTTTATCAACGTTATTAGTGCGATTGATTGGAGCTAGCTGCGAAGAAGCTAGTTAGCTCCGGGTGAGGTTCAATGGAACCAAAATGCAGATTGTTCTTTTGAAGTCGCCTCTATGAAACTTGTCCTCTCTTAAAATGTCATAATTACAACAAGAATCTAACTAAGGTAAAACATTTCCTTTCAATTTTTGTTTTGTAAATTGATGTATCTGAGTATGTCTTTTATCCAATCAACTTGCATCAATTTGTAGCTCCATATTTTCCAAAGCGTTCCCAGGACTGGACCCAAAGTAAACCAGAAGTAGCAAAGCTCAGATCACTTTTGTTTTAGATGTGCAGGTCCCCTCACTCTGGGCCTTATTAGCCTATATTAATCGGTGCCCCTTTGATTTTTGAGCCCCTGCCCCTCTCTCTGCATGGCCCTGCCCCAGAGTCAGACAGAGGCCAGAGCTGAGCAGGGAAGATACGCACTAAGGGGAAGCAGAGTTGAGGCCAAATGGAGGCGGGGTGGACGGGGATTGAAGCACGAGCTGAAAAGACGGAGGTGAAGAGTAGCCATGGTGACAGGCTGCAGGGGAGGAGAGACGATGATTAAATGATGGCGGTGCTGCAGATACTGTAGGTCTTCCAGGTTGAATTCACGCTATAAGCTTCATTACAAGAGTTATTTATTATTATTGTGGTCCCCCCGTGGGATCTTCAGATTTAAGGGTGCTATGAGTCTCACAGCACCCTTAAATCTGAAGAAGGCTGTCTCATTCAGTCAACTTGTAGCAGTGTGTTGTTCCACATTTTCCAAAGCATTTCCAGGGCTAGACCTCATTTACATGGCATCACATCATTTTAAAGAGCCTTGGGTAACTGAAAATACTATGGGGGTAACTATAATAACGGTTGACATCTTTCTGAGAAAAATCATTTGTTTTCAGTTTGTACATGCTGACAGAGAAGACAGTGAACTTTGAGAGATGGTTTTTTTTTTGTTTCATGTGGATTTTCCCAGTAACGACAGAGATACAGTAAACAGGGAATGCAGATTCTACGTCTATTTAAACAGAAATGGAAACTGAAATTAATGGACAAATCAAATAATGACAATTTTAAGTATAACAAAAGACTAACATGGCAATTTTATTTTGCTTTGTAATGACATCACACGTATAACCTCTATTAGACAAAAAATAAAACTGCAGTTAGACAGTTGCTATAGTTACCGCTATAGAATTTTCAATTGTCCACCGCCTGAGTTTTAAACTACACGCTCTTTTATGTATTGACGTCACGTGAATGTAATATTGGAGATAGATGGTATTTGCCAGCAGTCTCACTAAAAATGTGCCGAACTTTAAATACCGGTGTTTCAGATTGCGCCATGTTTTGGAAATGTTATTTCCACTGTGAAGATATGAAGCGAAGAATCACAGACCAATCAGATGGTTCTGAAGTGCTCCTCCCTCTCGTATCATTATAATAAGCCAACGATTTATAAAGCGCTTGCAGGAGACAATTTTATCCACTGGGTCAAAATGATATTGTTCCATTTTTATTTGCAACGCTATGTCTCACACTGGCACAGTATTTATAAATATATTTTTAATAGGCTATTATTATTAGACATTTTAATGTTTCGAGTTTATCATATAAACGCCTATTGTCTATTTTTCAGGATGTGCAAAGGACACTCTTGAGGAAAAGTCTTTTGATGTGGGACAAACAGTGACTCTACAATGTCCTCGTGATTCCTCTGAGACCAACACGCAATTATTCTGGATCAGACTTCTTCCTGGAAATGTGCCTGAATCCTTAGGAGGGACATGGTCATTTAATGATCCAACTTCATATGGACCGACCCTCTCCTCCATTAAAACAAAACAAGAACCTGGATTTTTACACTGAGTCTGAATGAAGCAAATCTGAATGACACTGGATTTTACTAGCCTGGCTAACGCCAGACTGCTGTGTGCGCTCGAATCCTTTCGAACTTCACAACAGTCTGGGGACCATGGCCGACATTTTCCATGGATTTGGGCACCAATCACAGAACGAGGAGGGACGGTAAGACGATGACGTGCTATTTGACATACGGAAGCTTGTAGTTTGTTTAGGGATAAAAAAAATAAAAAAATATTTACGGATCTAACATGACAGCAGCAGACGCGATGGCATCTTTCGATCAAACTTTAGAACGTGTTCTAAATAGTTTAGCTCAAAAGTTTACAGCAGGAGCAGGTACGTCATACGTCATCTGATACCATGATACGATTGGCTATGGCTACGTGCAGACGCATGAGAAATATTCGTAGCGCCCAATAAACGGCTATGGACAATCGTAAACCACACCTCTCCTACGAGAAAATGAATTGGTGGTCCCCAGACTAAATATCACTTGTGATTTTAGTCTGGCGTTAGCCAGGCTAGGATTTTACTACTGTGTGAAAGTACAAAGTCTAAACAAGAGGATTATCTTTATTAATGCAATATTTAAAAAAAATCAAAGGTACAATACTGACATTTTGTGTAATTTCTAATCTGTAATTTACACTAATCTCTCTCACACTGTCTTCAGCCCCAGACTCAGCCCTGAGTGTGGAGAGTCCAGATCTCTCTGGGACAGTGGACTCAGGAGACTCTGTGGACCTTCAGTGCTGGGTGCAGACTGAGAACGCTCAGTGTTTTAAGGAGCACATGGTTCTGTGGTTCAGATCTGGACTGGATCAGTCTAGTCCTGGTTTAGTCTACGCTCAGAGGAACAGCTCAGGTCAGTGTGACAGACGCGCAGAAGACCAAGGTCCTCACAAATGTCTCTACACTTTCTCCAAAAGCATGAGCCCCTCAAAGTCAACGTTAAAGGTATTTATAGAAAACCAAAAGATAAATGTTAATGTTTCATAATAAAATGGCTGAACAGATTATATAACCTATGTCTGTATAATTGTATCAGTTAAGTTTACCATTATTATTATTTTTTTTATCCAACAGAGGAAATGATTTGGGATTTGAACAAAGCCAATACTGCCCTTATTCTGCTGAGTTCTATCTTCGGTCTCATTGGTTTTATTTTTCCTATTGTTGGACCATGAAGAAGCTCAAAAAAACAAACAAAAGCCGTGATAAACAAAAGCTACAGGTACGACATGTGAGAAGATAACTTTACATAAAGAGACTTGAAAGTAATGGTGCTTCTTTCTGACACACAGGTGGTGATGAAAAGGGCGGACTGTGAGGCTGCGCTGCACAGGGCCTTTCAAGCAGCAGAGACAGAATCAGTCTACACTTGTGTTTCTTTTGTTTATGTGAAGTAAATCTGTCAGAAGAGAAGAACATAAATATTCTATCGGACATGTTTTCTGATATGAAAAAAACAGCAACAAACACGTGTGTGCTTTTTATTGATTGGAACTGACTTTTAAAATAGATTCTTATATAAACCAAAATATGAAATAAACCTGCACAACCATTTTGAAACGCATTTGTAAACAGTTTATACATAAAAAGGCGCTATGGGCACGAGCTGTAGATTTTGGACTGAAGTGAACGCTGCAGAAATAGGAAATCTCCCGACCACAACTGTTCAGATATTTTTAGCAACTTGCTTTCAGCTGAAAACCCTCCGGATATTGGTTTGAAAAAGGTGTGTTAGCGTCACATCAAGAAGAACTGCTTCTATTCAATCATTTTGAGGTATTGAAAATAACGGAAACCTCATATTTTGGTTAATTTGACAAAACTAACTTTCCAATTCAGTGGCAATGTTGCAAACTCAGGTCTCTTTAGAGTTTTCAACACTTACATCATTTAATTTACATGGAGAAGGTGTTTATGTGATGCATTATATTTCCTCCATACATTTTGCACATGATCAAGAGATCTCAGTAAAAAAAGCAATATCTTGTGTAACTCCATGCAGAATATCATATGCCTTACATCAGAAAAGCTTTAAAACAAAATATAAACATTTTACATGAAGTGAAAGTTCAGCATTGATTGCTTTGCTCTTTTGTGAAGTGAAATAAAAGTGAAATAAAATAAAAAGATGTTATCCTTTTTATTGACGTACAATGGGCATTACAGAGAACATTTAATATCATGCTTGATTCACTTTACTTTCAAAAAAGCAAAAGACTGATTTAAAGTAAAAAGAAGTATTGCAACTATTTACAGCATTGTTGAGCTGAGATGTTCAGCTCTGACAGTGGAGTACACACACTCCTGCTCTCGTCTTGTTTTACTCCTCGGCTTCACTTTCGGGATGAGAAATTCAGCGCTGCGTAGTTGACGTCTGCAGCTCCACCGCCCTGACAATGTAAATGTGTTCATGTCAGTTCCTATAGTCATTATGATCCAAACTCAGAGTGATCTTTATCTTATGCTCTTACACTGCATCACTTACATTACTTAAATTGAACCAGTTTACTTACCGTAGATTGAGACGGACAGGTTGGTGTAATGTCAGAAGGACTAATGATGGTATTAGGATCATCTACATAAAATAAACATTCATTAAAGAATAAATGTGAAAACATTACATTTTAGTTTATCAGTGGTGATGAAAGCTGACCTCTGCAGTGAGCACAGACTCTTCCTCTCTTTAAACAGAGGACGATGATCACCAGCACACAGCAGGACAACAGGACGGACAGAGCCACAGTCACTGGGTCCAGATACTGCCCTGGGAGTTGGTCTGAAAATATATTAGATACTGTGGTGAGGGTCAAGTATTTGGAAAGCATCAATTTATCCAACCGGCTGTTCAGCAATGACGGCACGTTCAAATATTGAAAGATCAGCAGAAACTTAAAAAGGACTTTTGAGACAAACATGACTGACCCATCTCCACTCTTGTTCCATCTCCAAACAGTACGTGTCCACATGTGTCCACAGCGCAGTAGTACGTCCCAGTGTCAGAGGAGTGTCCTATAGTTTTAGACAAACTGTAAACACAACTGTTGTTTGTAAAGTTGTACATGACTCCAGTGTTGAGCTCCTCAGATCCAGCTCTGAACCAGAGCACTTTGTGATGCTGTGGACACTGGACTGTTGTGTTGTCTTTGGACTGAAGTGAGCACTGAAGAGACACTGAGCCTCCCGACGACACTGAAGCTGAGGATGGACTTTGTCTCACATGATGAACACAGTTCTGTGAGTTTTCCTCATCTGCAGCAGAAAAGAATAAAACATGTCATCAGTAGTTCCTAAAAAAATAAAATGTGGTCTGGTTACCATTAACGATCAGGAAAGTGCAGCCGATTAAGTCTTGTACATATCCACCCTTTATTTGACAATAGTAGATTGCTTCATCCTCCTTTGTGACATTTCTGATGTTCATAACACGCAGATTATCTTTTATTGTGAAGCTAAAATGTTTGTCTTTGAATGGATCTTCTTTATAATAAACTTCTGCAATAAACTTTATTGTATGTCCAGGAGTTTGCCGAAACCAATGAATTCTATCATTCATTCATAAGAGCCTGAGCATTTTATCATGAAATCGTCTCCAGGTTGAACCACAGTCACAGGTATTTGGTCTTCTATACTTTGAGCTGAAATAAAGAATAAACAACACACATGAATAAACATCACACATGTGGTATTACACAGTGGTATTATGTTGTTCATTGTAACAGAGTCTGTACTTACACAAAGTGCTCACAAAGATGAAGGCAGTGAGTGGTCCTATCATGGTCTCATCTGAGGCTCCTGCAGCTCAAATGTGCATTTGAAGTCTCCTCGTCTTAAAGTGAGCCTTGAAAAGCGGAAATTCTCGTGATTGGCTGAAACACAAATTTCCACCCCCTAAAGTAATGAACGACATTCTACCTTAAGATTGAATCTGTTTTCTCATTTAGACCTAAAACATCGACAGTCAGAAAATTCTGCTGAACAAGCAGAAGTGAGAATAAACCTGATGTGTCACATTTAAGACAATCTTATGGATGGAAGGTAATTATTATCTAATTTAGAAACAAGACTATCCACATTTAGCACTTTAGTCATAATGTACTTTTACATTCTTTGTGCCTCTGCACAAATAAAATTACTAGGCATGCAATGGACGAGTTGTTTAAAAGTTGCATAAGTCGTGTTGGAGCGTCAAGCCAGCAACTGAGTCCTCAACTTGCATGGTGCTTCGCGGGTAAGCTAGTGCAATGGCGTTTGTACTAAAGGATTGGGTTGTTAATAGATGGAAATTATTTGTAGCTGGGTCGGATGCTCGGGGTCCCGGAATGGCTCGTCCGGAGAGTGCAACGCAATCAACATTCTCCTGGTATGTAGCTCGTAGCCTGTGCTATATCAGCCTACCCGTTATGTAGCTTTTCTTACATTTAATTTACCATTTTAAGGTCCTGATGGCGTGCCCGCCCCTCCTTTTTGTACCGTTTTATAACTGCTGTGATAACCTTATGAATTCAAAGTATGTAGCTGGATCCTACAAACTTATGGACCTGTCTTGGGATGTCCGAGATAATGGTGAACCTTTTGTACGAACTGAACTTGTCTAAAAATATTTTACTAAACTACCTAACTTAGAGAGAATAAATCCATGTTTTGTAACTTGCCTTTGTCCTGTCAATTTTAACGAACCTTCGTTGCCTATGGGTTAATTAACTTTAGCTTTTATTATTATTTTATCTGGGGCGTGATGCTCCTGGCGTTGTCTCAGGATGTTTATGTACATAAATTGAGTGGTGGGTCCACAGCCACCTAGCTCCCCACTCGCCTTGCCACAAGAGGCACAAAGAAAGAATAAAACAAAGAATGTACATCAGCTGTAAAGTGAACTGTGCAAAATTACAATAGACCAATTAACACAAAGTGTCACTAGTTTTGTTCAAAATGTAATAAAAGAACATAAATAAAATGTTTATACTAAAAATACAGCAGGATGAACTAACTGTGGAGATAGTTATTTATATAGAGTTTTTTCTCATCTGAGAGAATAAGGAAATTGCATGGTCTTTATTTAATTCATTCACAATCAATAAAACAAACATAAGAAAATCATGAGCAGCCGGCTATGGTACATCAAAAAATTGAATAAAGTCAGTTTACTGAAGACGTGAGAGCACTGTCTGTAGTTGTAAATAATTATAAATCAATAATAAAATTATAAATAAATACAAGTCTATAGGATGTATGATACTGGAACTGGCTGTTGCTTTTGGACTGATGTGAACATTAAAAAAACTGAGTGTCCTGAACACAACTGTTCAGATCAAAAGCAAGTGAGAGGAGGTTATTTTTAGAAACCAAAAACCCACCGAAATTGGTGTGAAAAAGATGCACTGTCTCCGGCTCATTCAAATTAAGATAGATACATTGTCAGGCAATTATTATTAGGCCCAAGAAACATCAATGTGTCAATTATCAAAAGTGTGTTTGAGAGCGTTAGTGGGGGACAATGGATGGAAATTATCCCAAAGCTACAATCCAGCGCGGAGTGTTTACATGCATGATGCCCATGTGTGTTCAGTAACATGCACTAAACAAATAAGGTTGGCTAATGGGCTCCTATAACCATACAGCATTATGCTCACACAAACACAAGCACAAAAACAAGCACGCCTGCATACATACACACACACACACACACGCACACACACACGCAGACGCACCTCATAACACTCTGTGATTGTACAGAGGGAGAGCCGATAATTGCGAAAGTCACAGTGACCCAGAAGGACCCACACCTTGGTGTTGGAATTCATGTTCGATTTCTGAAATAATTGATCCCATGAAGTTTATGGGACCTGTAAAAGCAAAAACATTGGTTTTGTATCAGAATATTTAAGGCTGAAGACCACCAGAATGATGAAGGGACTCTACAATCGTACATCAGTGCACATAGAGCATGGGTGACCAAAAACACTCATGTACTTTGTCAGGTTGCAAGAAGGCACGTAGTGACCCCTACAATAAGAAAAATCTGTACAATAGACTTAATATTGCATTAAAAAACAAAGACCTCTGAATAATATAATTCATAAGGGCCCCTCGGGAGGTGTTCCAGGCATGTCCTATTGGGAGGAGGCCTCATGGAAGACCCAGGACACGCTGGTGGGACTAAGACTCCGAGCTGGCCTGGTGTCGCCTCGGGGTCCCCCAGAACAGCTGGAGGAGGTGTGCGTGGATCGGGAAGTCTGGACATCTCTGCTTAGACTGCTGCCTCCGCGACCCGGCCCCGGATAAAGCGGAAGAAAATGGATGGATGGATGGATGGATGGAGGACAGTGACTATAATAGGCTACACTGAAATCAGAGATTCAGGGAGACCAAGAGGCGATAGCACCCACTTGCGCTGGGCGGGAGGTCCGATAATCTCCACTTTGCGGGCTATATTTATTATTAATATTAAACCTTTACTTGGACCGAGTAGTGTGCCTTGCCTTGTTATTTTGTCCACAAACAAAAACTTTGCTCAAATAGCGATGGAAGTCGATAAGTAGGCTACTTTATGTCCATGTTGAGAGCATAAACACACCATAACTTTCACACCCATATCTGATAACTTTACGAACATATATTCCTCTCTGTTGCTTAAGTTTGATTGTAGCTGTGGTGGAGGTTCAGTGTCTCTTCAAACACATATTTAAATACATCACAAAATGGTCATGCAGGTTGTAATTTATGTTTATTAATAAAAGAATCAACATGACAAAAACATGACATGAAAAGCATTATAGTATTTATTATCAAAATTTATAACAGCATTCACAAATATGGCACATAAACATGTTTATATCTATTTTGTTATTGAATGAGCAAATGCTGGAATGACTGTCTTTTTTATGACTTTATTTGAGATAACGATACAAACCATTTCATCATGTCAGACATTCTGTCCAGTAGAATTGTTTAAACAGGTTTGATTCTACTCACATAAACAAAGGTGACATAATGTAGACTGACTCTGTCTCTGCCGCTTCAGTCATCCTCAACAGTGCAGTTTCACAGTCCTCCTTTTTTGTCATATTCTTTGTTGTAGAAAGAAAATCGGATTATTTTCTTGAAAGTAACTTTACACTTCCTACTTTACTTTGCACTTAATCTATTTAAACCAACTTTCTGCAGTCATGTAAACCTTATTTGCTCACTGGCCACTGTGGCTCGTTCTTATCAACATCATTTGCCAAATAAGGATTTTACTAAACGAAAAGCATCTTTATGAAAATGTTAGTACATGGTTTTATTCAGTTCATTAAAGTATACAGTGTATCTTTCTGCTCTCATCACAATAGTAGAAGTAGTCTTTATTCGAATTATGTTCCTTATATAGATACATACAATAACAAATAAAATAAATAAAACATTATCCGTAAATGAGTATGTGGAAGTAAACTTATGTTTCCCGTTTTTACCATTTTTCTTTTACAGCATTTTAAAGTTACACTTACTTCGATGAATGGACACTTCTGTTTAATTTTCAAGACATTCAAGTTAAAGTCAGACCTTACATTGACATTCAGATTACATTTCTTAATCATATAACACTCTTATTATTGTAACTGTGATATAATTACCATCAATAATCATACTTTATTGGCACATTAAACTTGCCTATCATGCTCTAAATCTTGTTACTCTCTTGTTGTCATGACCATTTCTACTGTTTGTAATGTTTTATTTGTTTTATTATTCTTTTATCATTATTATTAATTATGTGAGCCCTATATGGTGCAATGCATTAAAAACAGGGTCTAAAGTGGGCCAGTTGTGAGTGGGAGTAACCAACGGACATGTGGACGATGTTCGCGTCCTACTCTGTGTGATGCTTAAAGACAAGGTTTAAAGGCCCGTTTGGAGGGTGGAGACATTGAAAGCATAAATGACTTTAAGGTTTCATATTGTCTAGTGAGTTAAAAAGTGCTACTAGCCAAGACCTGCGTTTGGTGTTAGAGACAAATGTTAAAAGCACTATATCTAATTTTCAAAATGTTTAATCAAAATGTGACGAAATAAGTAATTTTGTTGCACAGTCGTCCTTGGAGTCAATATGCAACCAAGCACATTAAAAAATGGTATCCAATATCAGATGTGTGGTTTTAAATTTTATCACGCCGAATCATACAGGGTTTAGGGTTTTCTTAAACCGTAGTTGGGACGACTCCTTGGTGTATTATCACGAGTACAGTTATATAATCAGAAGCATCTACATAAAATTAAACATGTTATAAAATACTCATACGCCTACACGGTAATACATTACATTGGTTTGTTAAACATGATAATGAAAACTAACCTCTGTCTTGTGCATATACTTCTCATCAAACACAGACAGAGGACGATGATCACCACCCGCAGGTACACCAGGACGGACAGAGCCAACAGTCCTGGGTTTCCAGATAATTGCCCTGGGTGGTTGGCCTGAAAAATATTTAGATACTGTGGTGAGGGTCCAGTATTTTGGAATCAATTTATCCCAACCGGCTTGTTAAGCAATGACGGCACGTTCAAATAATTGAAGAATCAGCCAGAAACTTAAAAAGGACTTTGAGACAACATGACTGACCCATCTCCATCTTGTTCCATCTCCAAACAAAGTACGGTGTCCACATGTGTCCACATCCGCGCAGTAGTAACGTCCAGTGGTCAGAGGGAGTGTCCTATAGTTTTTAGACAAACTGTAAACACAACTGTTGTTTGTAAAGTTGTACATGACTCCAGTAGCTCCTCAGATCCAGCTCTGACCAGGAGCACTTTGTGATGCTGTGGACACTGGGACTGTTGTGTTTGTCTTTGGACTGAAGTGACACTGAAGAGACACTGAGCTCCCGACGACACTGAAGCTGAGGATGGACTTTGTCTCACATGATGAACACAGTTCTGTGAGTTTTCCTCCATCTGCAGGCAGAAAAGAATATAAACATGTCATCAGTATGTAGCAAGACGAGTGGTGATGTTATATTTGAGGCAGAATTCAAATTAAATAAAACTAAAGACACTGCCACCGCAGAAGAAGGCTCGCGGACCTCTAGAAAGGCTCGTAGGTTCGTTCATTGAATGGAGGACAGACAATGTCCAAAGTATACTGAATATTTCATTTTATCACATCATTTCTTTAAAATCTTTTGTCACATGTCCTAATTATTTTGCGATCTCAGAAATCAGTTCATCAGTTTAAAACAGTCGTTTTCGTTTCTTTTAAAAAGAAAAGGTCGCATATAAACCGGACACTAATAAGGACAAGGAGAAAAACAAGGCAGCAGGAGAACACAAGCAGCAGGGGCATGACCGCACGCCTCGACCTATAAATTAAAGGATAATGTTAGACTGTAACAATAAAAGAAAGAAAATGACCGTAAACGCTAGCCCCTGACTCCTAACCGTCGCACGCCCGCACGAGCTACTCGCCTGTCCACGTGCTTCGATAGTCTGCTCACAGCCGCACCCAGCAGACCCTGGAAATGCCAGACCGAGCAGAGCCTTTGGACCGCCCATGTGATGGTGTCGCGTATCAGCCTCACGCCATCCCGCAGAACTACAAGAAGAGCTCGTATTAGCGGTCCATACTAAGTACGAAGATAATGAACGGCAAATAGCTGCAATATAGCTACCTTGACAGAAGACGTACACACACCCTGGGCGGCTCGCCAGCCCAGCGACACAAGGCGGAGTATACGGGAGAATAACAGGAGGACGAAGTGAACGAGGGAAGGGGGCTTTTATAGGATTTTAAGGGGTCGGCGCCATCTGGGCTGATGTTCTTGTATGTCTATAATAACTATAATGAATATTAAATATAAGATCTACAGCCTTTTTAACATAAAATTGGGTCATAGCACAGTAGTTCCTATAACAAATGTGGTCTTGTTTACCATTACGATCAGGAAAAGTGGCTGCCGATTAAGGTCCTTGTCATATCCACGCCCTTATTTGACAATATAGATTTGCTTCATCCTCCTTTCTGATCATTTTTGGATGTTTTATAACATGACAGATTATCTATTATTGTGAAGCTACAAACGTTTGTCTTTGGAGTGAATCACTGAGAACTTCTTCATAATAACTTATTGCAATATGTATTGTAGTGGTTCCAGGATTTGCCGAAACCATGAATTCTAACTACTCTTTATTTCATAAGAACCTGAGCATTTTATCGTGACGATCGTCTCCAGGTTGAACCAACAGTCACAGGTTATTTGGTCCTTACTACACTTTGAGCTGATAATGAAGGAATAAATAACACATAAACAATCACACATGTGGTATTACACAGTGCGTATTATGTTTCATTATAACAGAGTCTGTACTTACACAAAGTGCTCACCAAAGAATGAAGGCAGTGAAGTGGCCTATCAATGTCTCATCTGAGGCTCCTGCACCACAAATGTGCAATTGAATCTTTGTCTAATGCAACCTGAAACGAATTCTTACTGATTGGCTGAACCACAATTCACACCGCCCAAAAGTTCATAAACGCTTTTTTCCCACCCTTAGAAAGAAATTCGTTCTCATTTAGACTAAAAACATCAGAAAAACAGAAAATTCTGCTGACAAGCTGAAATAGAAAACTAAACCGACGTCACCATAAAAAAGATCTGAAGATGGAAAGGTAAATATTATCTATTTAGAACAAGACTATCCACATTTTAGGCAACTTTAGTCATAATGCTCCGATCTTCTTTTGGCCTTTGCACAAAATTTGCATGAGCTGTAAAGGTACTGAACTGTGCCAAAGATGGGTATCAAATTACATACATAACACAAAAGTAATAAACTGAACATTAAAAAAAACAATGTGTTCATCAATAAAGATACAACTGGAGTGTAAGATATTATTTAAATAATAAATTAAGACTAAAAGATTTGATTGAAATGGGAGTTTTTCAGCAGCGTGACCCACCGAAATGCTCCAATTAAGTGGGACTTGCCTGATCTGACGACCGGGCCAAAAATAGGACATTTCAATGCCTAAAACTTTTCTTTCAGATGGTTATCATCCAAAACAAGTTAACATAACCAAATGTCCACAGTTTATGTTAAAAGGCACATTAATAACATATTGTTACTATACTTTTATATGTTCCTAATCTTGCTACTTCCACATTGTCATTACATCCTCAAATATTAATATTAATTGGTGTACAATTTTTCTTTCCTTTAGACTTAAATGTAATTTATATTATTTTGATTTATTAAAATGTATTATGTGCAGATACTGATGTAAGCCCTACGTTAAAAGAGCCAGGGTGAGGTGGGCCAGTTGATAAGGGCCAGTAGCCCCATCAACAAACCCTCCTGCCCAGGCTCCCGATTTGGTAGATGAAAGTTGATGAGTCCTGTCTGTGAGGTTATTAAAAAACGAGGTTTCATGAGCCCGAGCGGAGCCTTTTATTTTATTTTTAATTTTATTTTGAGCATAGAATGACAACCGCTAGAGCAACCACGCTCTTCCTTAATAAATAAATGTAATTTGATCCTACCCCCCCCTAGTGGCAACTACTTTCTCTTCTTTATAAGTTCAAAAATATTTTTTGTTTGTATTATAATTTGAACAGGTTATGTTGGACATGTTCATCTCCATCCCAATTTATTCCACAATAGTACATAACAAATGTTTTTGCTCAAAGAATAAATGAACACAATCAAAAAACAATTGTTTTAGACAAACAATAACAGCAGGATGAACATAAGTGTGAGACATTATTTAAATAATAAATAAAGAGCTAACATATTACGACCTTATGCCCTGAAGAGACACTTTGGTGTCCGAAACCGCGTAGGCATGTCCATGTCATAAAAGACTTTAATTTTTCTATACAGTGTGCCTCGAATCTTCTTGCACACCCTTTTATTTTTTGCCGGACATTGTCTTAATGCAAGATCCACTATGTTAATAGTTCCTAGGCCATTTCCTTGAAAGAGCACCGGCTTTACAAGATTGTACAACATTGCCTGGATTCACTGTCAGCGCCACTTCTTCTGCAATAAAAAAAACAAGTGTTTTATATTAAAACAAATACAGCAGGAAGAACAAGTGGAGAACACTAATGCCTAATATTAAGTGCAATCTAAGCTCTCTATCTGAAGAGAATAAGGACCATTTCATGGCCTAAAACACATAATTTTTTCATCTTTATAAAATTCATTCACAAATCAGTAAAACATAAGAAAACAAGAGCAGCCAGCTATGAATACATCAAAAATTGAAATAAATCGTTCACAAAGAACGCAAGACCACTGTCTGTAGAATAAATAATTATACAATTAAAATCACATCTAAAATACAATACAAACTATAACGCACTGGAACTGACTGTTGCTTTTAGACTGACAGAAACAGAAAACCACCGGAAAGGTGTGAAAAGATGCACTGTTTCCCTGCTAATTCAGGATAAGATAGATACATTTGAACAAATCATATTGGGCCTAAAAACATTGATGTATCAATTATTAAAAGGTGTGTAAGAGGGAGTGGGGGACATGGCATCCCAAGGCTACAATCCACGTAGAGTGTTACATGTGTAACACGTGTTCGACTCTGCTTGTGTTTCTCTCAAACCAAAGACGCAAAGGGAGGAGGCACACGGGCACTCCGCTCCCCAGTTTTTTGATCTGCAGTGTTCAAATAAACAAAACATACATTTCTGTCCCCTTCTCCCGCGGTGGTAGCTACAACACTCCTCTGATGGACCGCTGCTGTCATGTCAGTCCCTGAGCTCCTTCTGCCCGCACAGGAAATCGCTCCATAACCACGTGCGTCCGGGTGAGCCAAATGACTCTTAGCGCGCAGCAATAGCACCACACACCAGATTACAGGGATTACTTCACTCCTTTAAACGCTGTTAACAACATGCATGATTCCCAGTTGTAGTAACATGCACTGCCTAACTAAAAAATAACAAATAGAAAGGTTAGAGCTAATGGGCTTGTTATATCGACGCAGTGTGCTCACACCAAACACATACAGCACACACACACACGCAACAACACACACACACACACTCACTCTGTACACGTACTGTACATATGTAATGCAAAAATGAACCATTGTGGATTGTACAGAGGCGCAGAGCCGTATAATTTGCGTAAGTCACAGTGACAGGAGGACCCACACCTGTTGAAATTGGCAAGACAGGCAAGTTTATTTGTGGAGCACCAAATTCATAGACAAGGCAATTCAAAGGCTTCCACAGTTGCATCAATTACATAACAAAAGCAGATCAAATAAATCCATAAAACATCAACATAAAGTTAATCGTTACAGCAAAAGCGCAGAGAGTGCAGACTAAAATACCTTTCAGTTTTCATATAGCACGGGTTAAAAGAGCTGTTTTCAGCCTGGATTGAACATGTCAGAGTTTGAGCCTGTCTCAATCTCATGAGACTGTTCCAGATCTTAGCTTGCATGAATGAACACAGCCTCACCGTGTTTATTATTGGACTCTGGGAACCACCAGAGAGACCCTCCTGAAGTTCTCAGGGCCCGAGGATGTTTTCATTACCGGCTCTAACATGTCAGAGATGTACTTTGGGTGCCAAACATGAAAAGCACTTGTACACAAGCAGAGCTGTTTTAAATCTTTCTCTGAGTGACAGGAAGCCAGTGCAGAGCCGACACTGACTATATGGTTTGTATTTCCTGGTTCTTGTCAGGACCGAGCAGCAGCTTCTGAAATGTATGCAGGTCTCTAACATGGAGGCCGTTAACAGTAGTCTAACCATGCTGGAGACAATGCATGGATAAGTTATTCCTAAGTTGGTATTAATTCTCTGATCTCATTTGTCACTCAGAAGCTGTTCCAGTGCTGTGGTAAAGTCCTGACTGGAAGTCAATCGCATGTTAGTCAGAAGAAAGTAAGTGAATGCACACTCGATTTCTGAAATACTTTATACCATAAAGTTTATTTTGGCCCGTTAACGTGAAACATGTTTTTGTATAGAATATTTAGGGCCGAACAAAGGCGTAATGTTTTCGTATAATATTCGGGGTCGAGAGTCCAAATTCCTTTCCAGAGGATCTAATTAGTTAAATTAGTTAGGTTTGAATATTGGGTGTTGTAGCCCCCCTAATGTATCTCTCCATATTTTATCGGCTTATGGTCGAATGAACAACAAGCTGAGAGAGCATCAATGCACATGAGCATGGTGACCAAAAACACCAAACGAGAAGGCCACGTTTGTGACCCCCTACATAATAAAACATTGTAACAATGGACCATAATATTACATTAACAACTCAGACTTTAAAAAAATATAATACATAAGACAGTTGACTATATAGGCTATACTGAAATCAGAAGATTCAGGGAGACAAACGAGGCGATAGGCACCCACTTGCACTGGGCGGGAGGTCCGATAATCTTCACCTTTAGCGGCTAAATTATTATTAATATTTAAACCTTTACTGGGACAAGTAGTGTGCCTTGCCTTTGGTGTTTTCGTCCAACAAACAAACTTTGCTCAATATCGCGATGGAAGTCCCCAGTAAGTAGCTATTTTATGCCCATGTGTGAGACATAAACAACGCATACCTTTTCACACCCATATCTGATTTCACGAAATATATTCCACTCTGTAAGTTTTCATTGTCTGGAGTCCATGTCTCTTCAAATACATATTTAATGCATCACAAATGGTCATGCAGTTGTAATTCTGTTTTTATTAATAAAGAAGAAAAAATCAATTCAAATCAACATTGAAAAAGATTATATGAAAACATTATAGTAATTTTATATTACATTTCATAACAAGCATTCACAAATTGGCACAAACAGTTTAAATATATATATAATATATATATAATATATATATATATATATAATATATATATATAACTTGTATATTGGTTATTGATGAACTTTATTTTGAGATAAACGATGCCAAACATTCATCTTGTCAGACATTCCGTCCAGCTGAATTGTTAAAAAACAGTTTTGATTCTAGTTACTACATAACAAAGGTGAATAAGTGTATACTGAACTCTGTCTTGCGCTTCAGTCATCCTAACAGTGCAAGTTTTCACATCCTCCTTATTTGTCATAACATTCCTTTGTTGTGAGAAGAAATTGGGAAGTTATTTTACTTGAAGTAACTTTAACACTTCCTACTTTAACTTTGCAGGCACTGTAATCTATTTAACACGTTCTTGGCACGTCATGTTAAAACCTTATTTGCTCACTGGCCACTGTGGCTCGTTCCTTATCAAAATCATTGCAAATAAGGATTTACTAAGAACGAAAAAGCCATCTATTATGAAAAATGTTATACCTGGTTTTATTCAGTCATTCCAAGTATACAGTGTATCTTTCGCTGCCTCATCAAATATAAAAGTAGTCTTTATTTTTGAAATTATGTTCCTATAATACAATACATTAAATAACAATAAAATAAACCTTCTATATCCGTAAATGAGTATTGGAAAGTAAAACTATGTTTCCCCTTTTTACCATTTTTCCTTTTACAAGCATTTAAAGTTACATGTTACTTTGATTAATGGACATTGTTAATTTTCAGTCATTCAAGTTAAGTCAGACCTTACAGTTGACATCAAAATTTAAATTCTTAATCATATTAACTCTTATAATTATAATGTGATATAAATTACCATAAAATAATCATACCTTTATTGCACATTATAACTTGCCCTATTTATGCTTAAACCTTGTTACTCTCTTGTGTCATTACCATTTCTACTGGTTTGTTAATGTTTTATTATGTTTTAGTTATTTCTTTTATCCATTTCATTATTTATTTTATGTGAGCCATTATAGTGCAATGCATTAAAAACAGGGTCTAAAGTGGGCCAGTTGTGACGTGGGGAGTAACCAACGGACATGTGGACGATGTTCACGTCCTACCTGTTGATGCTTTAAACAAGTTTAAAGGCCGTTTGGAGGGTGGAGACATTGAAAGCTTAAACTGACTTTAAAGGTATTCATATTGTCTTAGTGTTAAAAAGTGCTACTAGCCAAGACTGCTTTGGTTGTTAGAGACAAATGTTAAAGACTTATATCTAATTTTCAAAATGCTTTATCAAAAATGTGATGAAATAAGTTATTTTTGTTGTCACAGTCGTCCTTTGGAGTCCAATATGCACAACACATTCAAAAAATGATCCAATAACAATGACATGGTTTTAATTTTATCACCCGAATCATAACAGGTTTAGGTTTTTCTTAACCGTAGTTTGGGACAGACCCTTCTTGTGTATTCATACGAGTACAGTTAATATAATCAGAAGCATCTACATAAAAATAAAACATGTTATAAAATATATAGTACAGTAAATACCCATTCATTTTTGTTAACAACAATTGATAATGAAAATACTCTGTCTTGTGCATATACTCTCATCAAACACACACAGAGGACGATGTCACAGCACACAGCATGACAGGAACGGACAGCAGCCACAGTCCACTGGTCCAGATACTGCCCTGGGGGTTGGCCTGAAAATATTTTAGATACTGTGGTGAGGGTCAAGTAATTTGAATCAAATTTATTCAAGCGGCTGTTAACAATGACGGCACGTTCAAAATTGAAAGATCAGCAAGAAACTTAAAAAGACATTTTGAGACAAACATGACTGACCCCATCTCCACTTTGTTCGCATCTCCAAACAGTAACGTTCACATGTGTCCACCAGCGCAGTAGTACGTCCCAGTGTCAGAGGAGTGTCCTATATGTTTAACAAACTGTAAACACAACTGTTGTTTGTAAAGTTGTTACATGACTCAGTTGTTGAGCTCCTCAGATCAGCTCTGAACCGAGCACTTTTTGAGTGATGCTGTGGACACTGGACTGTTGTGTTGTTCTTGGATCTTGAAGTGAGCACTGAAAGAACACTGAGCCTCCCGACGGCACTGAAAGCTGAGGATGGACTTTGTCTCCACATGATGACACGATTCTGTGAGTTTTCCTCATCTGCAGAGAAGAATAAAAAACAATGTCATCAGTAGTTCCTAAAAAACAATAAAATGTGGTCTGGTTTACCATTAACGATCAGGAAAGTGTCCTGTTTGATAAAGCTTGAAACATATTCACCCTTCTTTGACAATAGTAGATTGCTTCATCCCTGCCTTTGTAACATTCTGATATTAATAACATGCAGATTATCTATTATTGTTGAAGCTAAAACGTTTATCTGTTGAGTGATCACTGAGAACTTTTTCCTGATATACTTCTGCAATAAACTGCATTGTAATGTGTCCAGGAGTTTGCAAACCAATGAATCTTTCTGGATATCAAGAGCTGAGCATTTTATCATGACAGTCGTCTCAGGTTGAACACAGTACAGGTATTTGGTCTTCTACCTTTGACTGAAAATGAAGATAAATAACACACATAAAAACATTGTAACAATGTGGATTACACAGCTGTAATTTATGTTGGTTCATTATAACAGAGTCTGTACTTACACAAAGTGCTTCACAAGATGAAGGCAGTGATGTCCTATCACTGGTCTCATCTGAAGGCTCCTGCAGCTCCAATGTGCATTTGAAGTCTGCTATTGTCTTAAGTGACCTTGAAAGCGGCAAATTATACTGATTGGCTGAAACCAACAAATTTTACATCCCCCTAAAGCGGTTTCTACTTTGAAGTTTTCCTCAATTAGAAACGTAAAACATCGCTGTCAGAAATTCTGCTGACAAGCAGCGGCTTTTAATCAGATATAACCTAACTGTTGTCTACACATTTAACAAGATCTGGTAGATGGAGGTAATTACTATCTTATATAGAAACAGACTATCCACAAATTTAGCCTTTAGCTCATAATTTTCCGTATCTTTTCTATTTTTTGTGGCCTCTGCATACATATTTTTGCAACTGAGCTGTAAAAGTACTGAAACGTGGCAACAGAGCACGATGGGTATAAATTACAAAACATTTACACACATGTAATAAATCGAACATTAAAAAAATGTGTTCATAATATAAGATACAACTGGATGTGTAGAGATAATATATTTAAATAATAAATTAAGAGCTAAAGATTTGATTTGAAATGGAGTTTATTTCAGCAGCGTCGACTACGAAATGCTCCAACATTAAGTGACTTGCTCTGATCTGAGACCGGGCAAAAATTAGGAAATTTCCATGGCTAAACAATATTATTTTAAATCTAATTTACTTCATTCACAGCTATGTACTTAAAATGTTTCCTCAGAGCTGGGGTACTACGACAACAGCTCTGTTGGGTTGGTCAAGTCTTTATGATGGGTTCCTTAGAAGCTCCCCTTTTGGCTTCATATTGTCACAGTGACTTGTATTGGAATGTGAGCGTCTACAAACAACTGTCTGACACTGGTGCACCTGACCCTCAGTAACTGTTTTAAAAGTGTACAGTATATTAGCAATTTCAGTTGCTAATTAATAATAAGGCACGTCAGATGTGATAAAACAAACTGTTTCCCTGCCATGAACAAAATACAATCCAAGATTACTTCCGATTTTTTATTTTAAATAAATCAATAACCAGTAAAAACAGAAGAAAGATAATGACACCACTGGCAAGATACGGTCGTAAAAATTGAACAAGCAAGATCTGTCAGAAACGTGTGAGCTTTGGTGGTTATAAAATAATGATAAATAAAATCAATAATACATAAAAGTCTTCTTAGAATAAACCCAAACATGTTTGTGTTCAAAAAACTGGACTGAAAAAGACTTCGTAGGCTCGATCCTATTTAAATCAAAATCATTATTTTATTCCCTGATTAAATCTAAAACAAAGGTCTCTGGGCACAGCATGTCTTTGTCAGGAGAAGAGGGGCAGAGAGGGAGGAGCCCCATGGATTGACCTTTTAATGAACAATAGGAAGGTAGGGCGGCTACTTGTTGAAAGAACTCAATCAATGTCTTGGAATGCTTCTCTGGCTGCGGGCGATCTGACTCCGCATTATAACACACGCCCCCAGTGGGATTCCAGGTGGACAACAATACAGCAATTCAATTAATTCAAATCCCCCAAAAGCACAGATTACAATCAACACATTTCATATAATCATTAAGCCATAAACAAAAAATATATAGAAATATCCAACAAGCATAAATAATACATTCATATATGAAAATAAGGACACTGGATTTGCTGCTGCTTTTGGACGGAAGTGAAGATTAAAAGGCCTGAGCCGTCCTACCAAACTGTTCAGATAAAAGCACCTGAGTATGAATTATTTTTAGTAAGCTTGAAAACAAGCAACCGAAATTGGTCTGACAAGACGCACGTTTCCTGCTCTCACATTTATACCAGAGGACATCCATAATCTAGTTAACATGTTTTTCTGACACACTTGAGGTTCCAAAATATTATATGACCAGATTAAAGACAAACCACTCAGCCTATTTAAACTTTTCTAACTGTAATCCAACATGTTGGCTCAAAAGGTTTATAATCAGCTCTGCTTTTTAAGGCGTGTGGTGTGACTGACACTGGTGGCTCTTTCAAAAACGAAAGAGACATTTCAATAAGACAGCTTTTTGTTGATGGGTTTCACTTGTTGTTTTTTTTGGTTTATTAATTTTAGTCATATTGTTTTCTATTTTATACATCTCTTGTACAGCACGTTGTTATTTTTTATCTGTGAAAAGCGCTTAAGAAATATAACTTAACCTTATTTACTTATATTTAAAATGTACAATAACAAAGTAAAGATCGCAGCCTGATTGCATTGCTATTGTGGTCAGTGAATGAATGGACTTTTCCATTGCCGTAAGTATCTAAAAATAATTATTAGCTTTACTTGTTACAGTGCAATGTTTACAGGATTTAATAAATGTTATTTCTTTTACAGGATGTGCATGTAGGCCGTACTGATTTGACATACATCAACCAGAAGTTTGGAGGAAAGGAACAGACTCCTCATTTACAACAAAACAGTGTTAACCAATAGTCTTTTAGTTATAATAATTCTCACTTGTTACATCAACAAGAATAAACTGTTTTTTTATTTGATCATATTTTGTGCATGTGCTTCAATAATTTTCTGCGTCTATAGAGAAATCAATGTCCATAGAATAGTTGAGGCGAACAATCTACATCGTAATTTTATACAACAATGTTATGATTTGAGAAATGTAAAGTCTTGCCACCTGAGTCTGTTCCCTGCAGGGGTAGAAGGTACAGCATGAGGAGGCTCATTAACGATCCAGACATTGTTCACTAATATAACACTGTTCATATGGTTCTCCAGCATTACAGCAATCAGGGCTAAAACTTCATGTTTCAGTTCAGTACCACAGTAGATCTTTCACACTAAACTGCAAGTTCACCCCCCACCGAGAGATTCACATGCCATCAACGCCACAACGGCTGTGTGAGTGAGCGTGGTGGATGCTCTGAACAAGTGTTGAGAACAAAGTTTCCACCAGCCCGACTGACTGGGGGTCGAGAAACAAAACACAGTGATCAGCTTCACAGAGAGGAGAGTCTTTTACCACTGACCAAACTCCAAACCAAACCAGCCGCTCAGAATAGACCTAGCTATGGCTATACTCCACACTTATGGGCGTTTAGAATGTTTTGCTTAAAGTAATACATGATCATGCATGCTGTTCTGGGAGGTGCTTCGAAATGCATGATGAAGTGGTAAGTGTATTTGCAAAATTTTTACGCGTCAACCTTGATAACGCAACACGAACCACAACTTTCCATCAAACATGTACAGAAGTTGTTTGGACTATGTCTTGCACAGGGCAATAATGGACTTCAATTACACAATTGCCAACAATGCACAAAGACATGATTCAAATTTACACATTGATTATATTTTACTTCTTATAGACAGCAATAGATACATTGACTTCTTTTGTTGTCTTTTCAACTCAAATGGTTTGATTGAGGTCAGACGAGAGCATACACCCAAATGTGGCCAGTTTTGTCAGTCAACTTAATAAGTGTGAACCGTATATCATCAAAAGAAGAATAAGAAACTAATAAAGGCATAAGGAACATGTTCTTTCCCAAATGACGGTGATAATCTGATTGTGAAAATTAAAAACATTTTCCATTTACACCACGACACATGAGGTTTTCAGCTTGGAGAGTTTTGAACAAGTCGCTTCAAAAACAAAAAAACAGATCTAGAGAAGAGTAAGTCGACAACAATGAAAAGTTTGATAATAAATGACAGTTTGGTGTTAGGCTTTTACTGACATTGTCATAAACAATCATCAGTAATCCTTGTGTGCAGTGAAGTTGCTTGGTTGAGCTGCTGTAAACAGGAAATTATTGTAAGGTTATTGTATCGATCTAAAAACCACATAATAAAGCTGACATAGCAGTGTGAGATTCAATGCACAAAATGACGGCATTGTTCTTTTGAAGGTCGCCTCTATTAACTTGTCCTCTATCTTAAATTAACAGCAACAAGTGGAAACTAAATAGGAAAACATTTCCCTTCATTTTTGTTTTGTGAATTGATGTAATCTGGCGGTCTTCGTCTTATCCAATAACTTGCAGCAATTTGTAAGTTCCATATTTTCCAAAGCGTTCCCCAGGACTGAAACCCCAAAGTAAACCAGAAGAAGCGAAAGTCAGATCACTTTTTGTTTTAAAATCGAATTGCCTCTTCATCCGAGATGTGCAGGTCCTCACTCTGGGTCCTCACCTCCTTTTTCTCCATCTACATGTGGAAGGGTAAAAAAGATGATAAATGCCCAATGAGTGAAATAACCTATAATTTTAAAAAGATAAAGTTGTAACAGAATGTTACGGGTGTTCAGATACGTACATCTTTGGCAGCGTTATTTCCACTGTGCAAGATATGAACGGAAGAACCACAGACAATCAGAATGGTTCTGACGACTCCTCCCTCATCTCGTATCATTATAATAGCCGACGATTATACGCGATGAGAAGACGTTTATCCCAGATGGTCAAGAATGATGTTCCAATTTTTTTGTTTACGCTGCTATTTCTCACACTGGCACGTATGTATCAATAAATATTTGTTTATTGGTTATTTCATTGTTGAAGTTTATTATAATAATGTCTGTTGTCTATTGTCAGGATGATCAAGGACCACCTTGAGAAAAAAGTCTTTTGATTGGGACAAACCAGTGACTCTACAATGTATCCCTCCGTGATTCCCTCTGAGACCAACACGCTCTTATTCTGGATCAGACTTCTTCCTGGAAATGTGCCTGAATCCTTAGGAGGCGACACCGACATTTGATGATCGCAGCTTTCATATGGACCGTCACCCTCTCCCCCCATTAAAACAAAACAAGAACCTGGATCTTTTACAACTGAGTCTGAATAAGCAAATCTGAAATGACACTGATTTTACTATTGTGTGAAAGTACAAAGTCTAACCAAGGAGGAATGATCTTTTTAATAGTGGCAACGTTATTTAAAAATCAACAGGTAAACTACTGACATTTTGTGTAATATTGTATTTTTTAATACTGTAATCTCTCTCACACTGTCTTCAGCCGCAGACTCAAGCCCTGAGTGTGGAATAGTCCGATCTCTCTGGGACAGTGGACCTCAGGAGACTCAGTGGAACTTCAGTCCTGGGCAGACTGGACGCTCAGTGTTTTAAGGAGCACATGGTTCTGTGGTTCAATCTGGACTGGATCAGTCTAGTCCTGGTTAAGTCTACGCTAGAGGAACAGCTCAGGTCAGTGTGACAGACGCGCGAAGACACAAAGGTCCTCACAAATGTCCTCTCATTTCTCCAAAAGCATGAGCCCTCTGACCGCCCGGACGTACCGCTGTGGCTGTGGCGACCTGTGGAACAGATCCTCTTTGGAACAAAACCAAAATCGACAACCAAAAGTCCAAGGTGAAAGGTAATGACAACTATGTTCACCATATAGTCTTTAAATAATTACATCTGAGTATTGTCCATTCATATTGCAGAAGAGAAGTGTGTTCTTGGAGAGGACTGTATTATCCTGCTCAGTGTCCTTCTGAACCATCAGTCTGATTGTAACTGTCCTCACTCATTTGTTCCACTTAAGAGGAAATGTGGACATTTTTTCTTTGTAAAGACATTTTTTATACTTATAAAAAGGAATTATTACCTAATAAAAGCAATTATACAATCCAATTTGATTTCAGCGCAGAGAAGTGCAAATGACACTCAATATAAAAATAACTGAACATACACAGCCGCAGTAAGGATAAAATTATACACTAACCGCTAAAAGTTGGGGTCACTTAAAATGTCCTTAATATTTTTAAAAGAAAAAGCACAGATTTTTTCATGAGGAATAACCATTCAAATCATAATAACGTCTCGACATTGTATGTTGTGGAAAATGTCTGTTCTACGCTTGGAACGAGTGATTTTTAATGCAATACCTGCAAATAGCTGCAGAGGCCGCATTTCTAGCAACCATCGCTCCAGTGTTCTGATGTACATGTGTTAGATAATCGTGTTAGAGTGAATTAGAAACCTCCGCGCAATTATCTAGCCTGCTGAAAACTGTGTGCTGATTAGACGAAACTCATAGAACTGGGCATGGGTGACCCCAGCCTTTGAGCTGTAGTGTATTAAAAATACTAATACTTGTACATACATTATGAATTTTTTCCCATTTCAAATGAACTATTTTTCACCACAGCGAGATGCAAGCTGACATATTCTGCTCCCATAAGTTTAAGAAGAAGAAAGTGAAGTATCCAGAGCAGCGACGGTGAGCAGAGAAGCATTGGTTTACTCTGATGTTAGAGTAGAAATTAAAAATAGAACAACTTAAGATGCCGATTTCCTCTTATTTGGTAAAAGGAATAAGACATGTAAAACAAGATGCCAATCTACATATCCCTGATAATTCTGTTATTATTGCCTCTGTTAATTTCTGTCATTATAGAGTACCATGTTCCTCGACTTAACGCAGTTTATAATGCTTTGATACAAAATGCACAATAAATGCTGCTTTGATCAAATCCTTTAATAACTTATTTATCTTTTGTCAAGTTTGGGGATACATTATATAAGGAAGAATTGTTACGAGCTAACTTTTTTTTTCTTTTTTTGGTGGTCACAACTTAAACTTAACAGAATTTATGTTAATGGTTTTACATAATAATTAAAATAAAAAAATGTTCCCCACTGTAACTTTTGTGGTGTTGAAAGAGAGCATTCACGTGCATCAAGTATGAAATTGTAAGATGATAAGTCTTTACTGATCTCACAAATCGAGAACTTAACTGTTACATTCAGCTTCAAGAAAATAAACGCCCAAGGTTGTGTAGAATAGACAAGGAATGTGCAACAATTAAATAGTAAAGTAGAGGTATCTTATAAACAGTGATTACCAATAAACTGTAGGGTCAAAAGGTAATAAACAATATATAAAAATGAAAATAACAGACTATAATAAATAATGTAGTAGTATAGCAGTGCAGGCTTACAGTCAAGAGCAAGTGGTAAAGCGACTGACTTGTAGACGTCTGACTCTGACCTTGAAAACTCACAACAACTGTCGCTCGTTGGTGAAAGGCTTCCTTGCTCTTTGAAGCTCTTTAATGCAAAGGGACTGAACAACTTTTACTTCCCTGTCTTCTGTTGTTGTCATGGCCCTTCTGGTGATGGGGCCCTGCATTTCGCACTCCCTTCTGTTGGTGTGTGTGGTGTGTGTGTGTTGTGTGTGGCGGAGATTAACTGGGAGGAGCTGCGGCTGATGGTGCACCCCCACCTGGCGTCTATACCAATTCGTCCTGCAAAGAAAACCCTGTGCTCCAAGCCAGTCTTCGCCAGAATTGTTAGTCTAGCAGACTCTCAATTTTTGTGCCTGCCTGTCGCTCTGCTACTGCACCCCACTACCGGCTCTTGGTTCCTGGATGACAAAATGCACTTACCTGGCACTGTCTTGCGTCACTTTTGGGTCAGAACCTTTGAGCCGTGACATTTGTCTTCTATCCATGGGTATTCAAATGAAATTAAATGGATTAGGCGACTACTAAACTGCCATAAGCAATAAACTTCAAACATCTGTCTTTCTGTCTTTGAAATCGTCAAAGGGCAAAGGAGTGACAAAAAATAACAGAAAACAAAAAATATTGTTCAGATGTTCTGGCTGCATTGAAAGGCAGAAAACAGATTGCCTAATATTCAATGAGACAAAAAGCATAAATCAATGTGGCAAGATCTTTGTGTTTACTCTAAACTAGTTCCGTGTTGGAAAATAGCAAAAGTTCACACCTCCAGCAGAGCAGTTAGAAGTACTTCAACACATAAACCACAAGCACCCGTCCTCACGCACCAGTAAGCCTGTGCAAGCGTGAGCGATGCATCATAGAAACCAACTGGCTTCAGACGCACCATTCATGCTTTGTTCTTTGATCTTTAATCTTTTCTTTAGTTAGAGGAAACAAGTGTTATCTATCAACAAAATCATCACCAACCAAAATAACATTTACTCGAATACTAAAATAAATAAAAATACTAAAGGTGTGCATCCAACTTCGTTTTATAGTTAGCCTGTCAGCTTTCAAACGACTAAGGTTAGTTTTGTCAAGGCGGTATTTGTGTACAAATCAATCTGTGTCAGTGACTTATAAAACACCAAATACAATGTATTGTCTCTTGCCTTCGCAGTTTTGTGTTCACAGTCAATAAAATGGATCAACAATCTATGTCAAAAAACCTGAGGAATTTTACATAATAAATGTGACAAAAAGGATCAGTCAGTTCAATGAGGTTACAGACCAATCAAGAATGGAGCTCATAGGGCAGTTCTCTCTAAACACTGTGGTTACTGTGTAATTCCCATTCTAATAATGTTGTGTATGTCGCAGAGAGGAAGCAGAGGTGGGCAAGACTGGACGGTGGGGTCGGATGAGGATCGAGGCACGAGCTGTAGAGGAGTGTAGCATCTAGTCATCAATCGAAACTCAAATTAATGACAAATCAAATAATGACAAAATTTAAGTATACAAAGACTAAAATTGCAATTTTCTTTTTCTTATAATGAACTACACGTATACACTTTATTAAGGAGACAACAATAACCTCGCCAGTTAGACCAGTGTATAGTACCGCCATGAATGTTCCATTGTCCACCGCCTCAGCAGCAGTTGTTTCTGGCTTTAGTCTGTTGTGACGTCACGTAAAAAAGCAATATTGGAGATGGATGGTATATCGCCACAGTCCCTCACTAAAAAGTAAGCGGGTTATGGCTGTGAAAACCGTCAACAGGAGTTCAACCCCTGACCGACATACGACTCAAAGTGCTAGAACAACCCAAATGAGGCCAAAGCTCTTCTCAATCACTGAATAATCTCTTTGATACTTATTAAATTTCCGGAGAAAAAACGACAGAACAGAGACCGACACCTTCCTCATCTCTTCCTGGCAGCACACCGCCCACAGATCGCCAACCTCCTAGCGTCTACCCTCCAATTTAAGGGTTTTCCAAGAATCTGGCCGCTGAGCCCAAACACAAAGGCCGCAGAACAAGCAGAGCCTTAAGTCACAAAAGCCTCCCTGACACTGATGGATCCAGATAAAACGTAGCCTTGGCCTTATAAACACGGTTGGTCAGGGGGTCACCACCACTGAGAAGTTTTTACACAGAAAGCAACGGTAAACCCCCACAATGCCAGGAAACGCATAAGTTTTTCCTATTATTGTGGCTGTGGAAAGTGCGCCATGCCTGGACCTTGGCTCCCTGACGGACAAACCCTGACCACCATGCCCAGGTACGTCACGGTAGCCTGCGGCAACCTCAACATTTGGCCCAAGTTTACCGTCAATCCCTGGCCACCATAACCAGCCGGTCAACAAGCGCCTGACACACGACGGACATCGCTCTCCAAGTGTCTGAGTAGATAAACGGTCATCGAGGTAAACGGCACACCCCTCCAGCCTGAGACCAACAAGGTCATAACCTCTGGAAGGTGGCCCGAGCCATTCCGCAACCCCAAACGAGGCTCACCTGTGTATGAACAAACCAGCACGGTGTTATAAGCAGCAATTTCTCGAGCTCTTTTAGAAAGGGGGACCTGCCAACTATCACCTTAAAAGTCAAATTTACTGACATATTCGCTGATTCCCAACTTAGTCAATGCAATCCTCCATTCCTGGGGAAGAGGATAAAAGAATCTGCCTTTTGTAATACCATTAATTTTCCGATTAATCAGTAAGGGTCCTAAGTGTCAAATCAGATTTTTAACCAATAGGCAAGGTGAAGCCCAATTAGAGAACACGGTTCAGCAATACCGTTATCCCATATACTGAACTCCGACTGCAACTGCTAGTTTTTCTCCACGGACACTCGTAAAAATCCTGTTTAATTTGGCTTAGCATCTCCGATGTTCTAGTCGTGTTCAAGCAAATGAGTCCGCGAAACGGAGTATCGCGAAAACAGGGAATGATAGTCTATAATGAGTCCCCCAACTCACTTACTTCTTCTCATACTAATGGTCAACCGAGCAAAACCACCAGGTTTCTTTAACGTTTGAGAAAATGGTTATCAAAGCGACCTCTTAAAATTTCAATCCGATAGCCAACTGCCTAAGTCCTCTCCTCCCCCCAAGTCAAGCCACCCGACCAGCAACCAAGGCAACAGCTGAGCCTGCTACCTTACTGTTGTACTACTCGCAACAGATACATGGACTCTGATAAAGACTTGAAGGAGGTTAACATGAAACAACTTTGAAGATCTCGACGCGAGGGTTTCACTAATAATTTAGATCAGCACACCTTCTTCAATGACCGTAAAGGACCCACAACAACTACTTGGAAAACGGTGAGCTCACCACAGGCAAGAGACCAGCACCCTATCGGCCAGGACTGAACTCTCGCAACTCGGCCTTACGGGTCAATTTCCGTTTCAAACTACTCTTTGAGAACGCCGCAACGTTTTCTCCTCGCCCAGCTCAACACTCGATACAATTTAAACCTGAATCCATTCACATAACTCAATCAACTCCGAGGTGGCTCATCAGGAAAGACCACCATCCCGCAGCCACGAGGCAACGGCCCACGCACCGTGTGTTGACCGAAAAAACCCAGTCATTGGGACTAAATCCTGTGCTCTCTGACTACTCTCCGAGCAGCCACCACAAACCAGGGCAATCGTACCTCCCATCACTGAAAACTCAGTGCAATAAGCACGAAGCAAGGACTTCAATGTTTGATGAAACCGTTTCCAAAACACCTTGACTCTGAGCATGATATGCTGTCGAACTTGTATGTTGACGTCACTGCTTCAGAACCTGACCAAAACATGTGGGAGAAAGTTAGACCCCTGATCAGACTGAACTTATCTTGGAATGCCAATAATTGAAACAATGATGCGTTAGCGCTTTGACAACTGGTTTAGTGTAATGGGATCGCAAGGAAAAGCAGGGCAGGGTATCTAGTAGCTTGACACATAACAGTCAACAATACACATGCCCTACTTTGAACGAGGCAACGGCCAAACCAGTCCAATTATAAGAATGCTCAGATGGCTGGCCTATAGCTGGATTGGCTTAATGGAGCGGCCGTAACACCTGATTAGGTTGCTGTGGCTGAACAAACATGACACGTTCCACATAAACCCGCGGAGCTACAATCCGCTTTGAACCGCGGCCAGAAAAGTGACCGGAGTAATACGCTATAGGTTTTACGAACACCGAGATGACCCGCCAGTCACATGCGATGTGTAGAGCACTTTATTCTCAATGCCGTAGGGGGAGGGGCGACCCATTGAAATACTGAGTCTCCGAATCCTGATCACTGCACGAACCCATTTCTGACCCAAAAAGACGCTCCGCAAAAAATAACACGGAGCACTGTTCCTCACACCGCATCAGGAAGCTACTGCATCAAACAGGTCACGCAAATTGGATGAGACTTCTGCACTCGCCAAAGGACCTCTCTGAATCATCACACGATCAGTCTGGACTTTAAACTGGCAACTCAAGGTTTACCCGCTTGGATTCCAACTCTTAAGACCACGAGCTGAACGGGTAACGCAGCAAGCTGGAAACAACCCCAGGAGCAGCCTGGAATCAAGACCGGAAGATCTCAGGGCCACACGGCAAGGTTTCTGAGAGGTTCCACTACCATCCTCCCATACTTGCTGCCCGCAAGGTCATCATCCCAAATCATATGCACTCTCTACTGGTAGCTGAGGTCGAGACCAAGACAACCTACCTTTACCAAATCACACCTAGAGTAACCCTATGTACAGGAGAAGAGAATGGAAATCAGACCATGCCGAACGAATCATACTACAACACCAGTATATGACTCTAGAAAAAGGCAACACAGACTCTAAATAAAGAATAACAGAGCACCTGTATCTCTCAGATGTTAATTGAAACTTTACCTGTGCTACCATTCAAGGATACAACACCTCTGAAACAAAAGGAGAAAAATCAATGATAAGACGTGTTAAGAGACGTGAAAATCAACCTGAACCTGACAAACTCTCTGATGTCAGACACAGTAAGAGGAGCTGCCATCACTGCGGGTTTAACTTGCCCCAACCCTCTTTGGCTCTCAGTAATGACAGTCCCATCTTCAATGTCCGTCCTTTCCAGCAATACTAAAGTATTGGCACCGAAACCCGAACATTTTAGACGCGTCAACGTCCGATTCTGACGAGGTTTCTGTACTAAAGTCTAGACGCATGTAGAGGACCCCCTGCCCAATGGACGCCTCTCACAGACCTACCCGCGTGTGACAATACCCTTCTTGTTCCATACCAGACTATTTTGCCAAACTTACTCCTGTGCGTCAGCTCAAAACTCTCTGCAAGAATTGCTGCATCAGACGAGACTCAACTTTTCGCTCATTATATATGTTGCAACTGATTCCACACTGAATTCTTAACACTGGCCCAAGAGCCCAGGTCACACAACCCTCAAAAGGTGGTAACAAGAAAGCTGCACACCCACGATAAAAGCAGAAATCAAAATCACGAGCAAACTCTGATAAGTCTGAGAATCTATTTAAATCCCTAAAACGAAAACGCTGCCGAACGCTTCTGCACAAGCTCATACACTTTCAGAACTGTAGTTTCACTGTAGCAATAAACTTTACTGTCATACACTCAGTGCTGAAAATGCCTCACGCGCTTTACCTGTAAAAACATCTGCAATTGTGGTCGGTCCACATCCGACCCAACGCTTCTGGAATCAGCATGCGCCAAATAGGAGTGACATAGGCTTGTCCGATCTGACTCATCAAAATGAAGGAAAACAAACGAAGATTTTTGTGTTATATCAAGCTCGCCCTCTCGTTCCAGTCTCTCTCTATCGGTACTCTTTTAAACCTTCCCCAGTTCAAGCTGCATGCACAAAACTCCCTCTGCTCGGCTCAAAACTTAACTTCTGCGGAATTGGCCGAAACTTGCAGCTGGACTTGGTCGAGCACACCTCTCCATGAGTCCCTGCTTCAACAAGTTTAAAACCGTATCCTTCAACTTTCCTGTCCATATTTCAATTCTAGTGGGTCAGCAATTTCAATCACCCGTTCCCTTGTTGCACAAATCCAAGGCTAGCTCTGAGGCGACTAGACAAAACTTTGCAAAATTGACATTTTCCAACAGTAGAAGCTACCAAACAAACAAAACAACTCACAAGCTGCCAGTCTGGTTAAGGTAGGACACCACCCCCCTCTACCTACAAAAACCTAACTGCAACCCTAGTCTTTCGGGCAGTCTACATATGTGGGGTCTGATGCACGCCAAACAGTGGAAAAAACCTGGAGGTGCTCCGAGCCGATGTAGGAAGGGCGAAAGGGAGCTCTACCCCACGTTCACGCCACTAAACAAAACACCACGAGTCCCCACCTATTGAAAGCTCGCTGTTAAGCCTACAGGAGAGGCATCCAACACAGACCAACAACCCAGAACAAGCCCAAATGAGCTGCTAATGCTATCAACTAGCTTACCAAAAGCTAACAATCAAGGAACACCTGGCCCTCTCTTGCTCTCAACAAAATAGGCCTATAACCTGGATATCCCCTCAAAACACAAATCTGATCCAAAAGAACTAAAACAAAACCGATACAAGCTACATAAACCATCACAACTACATCAAATAAGGGAAACTAGTGAAACAAATCCAACGGCAAACCACACTGAACCACAAACTCACTGAGGACAAGCGTGACAAAACAATACAAAACAGTTACCAAACTGCAAAAACAAATCTACAATACTTAAACAAACTAAAGTCAAAGCATTTAAGGAGACCCCACTTGTCACAGGCTGGCTCATGCCGGTCGACATAAATAGGGGACACAAACAACAGGACAGGCCATTTTCAATGATTATTGTAAATAAAATCAAAGAAGATAATACCCCATAAAGTGAAGCATGTCATAGTTATATCTGTGGTATGCAGGTGCATGGGTGATGAGGAGGTGTATGTGCATCTGGAGTGGAGGTTAACAGAACAAACAAACAAAAGCATCAACCAAAACAAAAACCCAAAGCGTACCTGAGGCGCAGACAGAGAGAGAGAATGATTCAGTACAGGCCACTTAATATACTGACCCAGGTGCTCAATTACCCGCAGCACCGCCCCTGGCCTGCAGAGCCCGCCCCATCAGGCAGGAAGGGTCGTGACAAGTGCCGGACACTTTACAATGCCGGTGTTTCAGACTTGATGCCATGCTTTTTGGGAAATGTTTTATTTCCACCGTAGAGATATGAAGCGAAGAATCAAGCACAATAGAGGTTTCTGAAGTGCTCCTCCTCTTCGTTCATTATAGATAAGCCAACATTTATAAGCGCTGCAGGAGACAATTTTATCCACTTGGTCAAATGATTTTGTTACATTTTTTATTTGCATCCTCTATTTCTCAACACTGGGCACCGTAAGTATTCTATAATATATTTTAATAGGCTAATTACTTATTTGAGAATTGTACATATTTATAGTAATAGTCATTATATAAATGTCATGTTTATTCCTATTTTTCAGGTTGTGCAAACGGACACTCTTGAAAGAAAGTCTTTGATGTGGGACAAAACAGTAACTCTATCAGAATGTCCCAGTGATTCCTCGAGCCCAACACGTTCTATTCTGATCAACTTCTTCCTGGAATGTGCTGAATCCTTAGGAGGGACCCGACATTTGATAATCAACTTCATTGGACCGACCCTCTCCTCATTAAAACAAAAACAAGACCTGGATTTTTACACCTGAAGTGTAC